>OX422214.1:485753494-488153494 GCA_949130495.1 Sambucus nigra
GTGTGTATTTTTCATAGTTGCCTTCATGCTTTGATGACCCCATATGATCTAATACCAACATTACCCATGAATAAAAATAGCTTATATTCTAATTTGAATTTCACTTTAAATTTAAAAATTGATAATTAAAAAGCACAAATATAATATATTTATTTTGTACACTAATCGCATGCTTATCACACATAAACAAATCATAGCTTTTATAATGTCTAAGGCATAATAAATTAGTTAGTTTAAATTATGCACAGTGATATTAATCATTGGGAAGGCGTTTGTATCAAGCTTGTATTAGTCTTGTTTGCAAGAGCCAGCCAATAATACATATTTACCAAGGTTCGAAACTCTTCAACGAATACTTCATAATAAGTGGGGCGTGTGTTAGGTTGATTTTGGCACAAGATCCTCCATATTTAGCAAACATGAGTGAGTCCAAATGACTCATTCGTGTGGAGGTTCAAGGTTTTAAAAATACAATCTTTATCTATATAATTTCAAAGCTTAAAAAATCATAAATTTCGAGGAAATAAGAAAACAAAATATTGTGGAAATTAAAAAACGTAATGTTTTTAATATACAAAATCTAATATTTACAATAACCAAACGATTATATTATTATTGTTTTACAAAATAGTTTTTTTAACTTTATTTTTTTAAAGTACTGTAAATAACGTCCATTACAAAGTATTATTTTGAAAAAAATATCATAAAAAATATTTCTTACGTCTACCTATTAATTTATTTTTAAAATATTAAGTTTAAAAAAATTATAAAATAAAATTTATTGCACAAAAAAATTTAAAAAAAGCATTTTTATAGCTACTTTTGAAAAAGAAAACAACATCCATTTATAAACGTCCTTTTGTTCTTAAATTTTGACGAATACTACCCATCCACCTAATTTTTAAAAGGCTATTTTCTTTCCATTTATTCTTAAAAGTTTTGCTCATCTATTTAAAAAAAATTACATCCATTTTTATAACCATCCAACCATATTTTTTTAATTAGAGTAAAAAATCAAGAAAAAAATTAAAATAAAAATGCCCATGCCAGCTATTACAAAAAAAATTGAAATTTCGAGGGGGTAATTAGGGTAACAATATAATAAATTTAATTGAAAAAATAAAATTAGTTTTTATCGAATGCAAAAACCCAATTGCATGCATTGATTAAATAATTAAATCAGAAGAAAAATTCAAAAAATCCAATTTAATGTTGCAAAATACAATCTTTATCACATATAACACAATTGAAATTAAATAATTTTAAATCTAAATTAGAGAAAAAGGACAAACAGATAGATGAAAAATATATAGAGAAGATCTATAAACCTCATCCAATTTGTGTTAAAAAAGAATAAAAATACAAGCTTTGACGAAAAAAAAACTTACTTGGAGCCTGAGTTAAGGGTTAAGCCCCTGAAAAACTTGGGAGATCTGAAACCATAATATGAAATGAAAAGAACTATAGTTATAAGTTAAGTTAACACGGGAAAACCCTAATCAACGCAAGGTGAAACAGTGAGAAGAGGAACATTATCCCAAGCAAGAAATAAAAAAAACAGGTGGAGAATCAATGAGAGAATACAAAGAATTGTAATTGTAGGTCCATAACAGAATCATGGCTTGGTTTACCGAGTAATGACTAAGCATAATCGATTTAAAATTGGAAAGTTATTTCAAAATCATCCATTTCTCTTTGTCCTCCATACACTATCTTCTACCAGCCGGTTCATAAGGTCCAATCACGCTCGCAAATCTCCACCTGAATAATAATTAGGTCCATACGTCTATCTTCTACCGGACGATCCAAGGTATAAGATTATTAGTAGGAAAAAATGAAGGGTTTAGATAATAAATAGAGAGAGAGTAAGAGAGAGAGAGAGAGGGAGAGTTACTGATGTTGAGAAAGATAGATCATTACATTTTATTAAGAATACTGAGTTAAATGAGGTGAAGAAAGAGTTGATATGTGGCATAGCCAAGGAAGGAGGAAAGTGCCGTTTTATAATATTATAAATATCAATATAAAGTTTAATCGAGTTTGCAAGCAATTAAAATTAGTTTGTAATATTAATTATTTACATCTTATATATATAAAGAAGCGTAACACCCCCTATTTGAATGGGGAGTTGTCATATGTCTTATACTTAATGCATTTATAAAGAAGTGTAACACTGCCTATTTTTCTACGTGAAGTTGATCAGGCTCACACGCACGAAGATTGTGCGTGTTAATCAATTTATATGATTATCAACATCAACGATAAATAATAATGGTGGTAAATAAAAACCATCCATGACGATAATAAAAAAATAATAATAATAATAACAATAATAATTATTGTTATTATTAATATTAATATTATTATTATTATTATTATTATTATTATTATTATTATTATTATTATTATTATTATTATTATTATTATTATTATTATTATTATTATTATTATTATTATTATTATTATTATTATTATTATTATTATTATTATGGGAGCCCACTTTTTGCAAACTCATTAAAGTAGCTGACCAAGATAACTTGGGTTATTTGGATCGGCCCAAATCATGGCTTAGTTTTGACACGGACAGTTTAATTAAAGGGGAATACTCGCAGATGGGGTCAAATCAGGTGTCAAGAATCTCGGTCGAGATATTCAAGCACCTCATGACCAATCCAAGAACTATGATGGAGTTCTTTAAATAACTCAAACTATGTAACAAACAAAAATATAAATTGCACTCCCAGACCCGGAACAAAGGGATGAAAATTTTATTCGTTGAGAAACACTTAATAATAAGTAACCTCTTATCCCTCAGGGGGGGAGATTCCCCCAACCGAGGAAGGAGTACTAGGCGTGACCAGGAAAGAATCGAACTTGACAAATCAGAGCGAGCACGATCAAAGCGTGGCCACCGAGAAAGGCTCCACATGAATAATGATCAATCAAGTGAGGATTTGAGGACTCTATTCCGTAGGGAGATAGACCAACATCCGGCACACCGAGGATCCAAATTGACCAGAGGGCTTGCTTGAAGATCTCTAGACTCTCAGATGAAAACCCCATTTTCAAGGAAAATTCAACATGACGAGCCCCCCAAAAACTTCGTTGTCCCCAGGTTCAAGATCTACGATGGGAAAATAGATCCCATAGACCATGTTAGGCAATATCGACAGGCAATGACCTTATAAAGCCACAATGACGCACCGATGTGCAAGATATTCCCTTCTAGCCTACACGTTGTAGCACAAAAGTGGTTTGAGAGGCTTCTCTACAAGTCGATAAAGAACTTTGCAGCCTTCACGGCACGATTCATAACGACTAACTCCCATCTTAAGCGGATGGATGGACTGCTCACTACGAAGAAAAAGCCTCGAGAAAACCTCAGAGATTATGCCAAAATATACTGTGATATCTTTAACGAGATCAAGGACTGCTCAGAGCAAGTTGCCGTAGCATCCTTTAAAATCAGCTAGCCGACCTCCTCTCTGTTGTACCAATCTCTCACCAAGAAGTAAGCCGTAAACATTGACGATCTTATGGCCCGTATCGAGAAGTATGCCAAGGTCAAAGACGTGGTCCATCCTATTGTGGGAGACAGTGATCGAGCACCGATGAACAAGGGGATAGAGAAGAATGACACACAAAAAAGGGAAGCAAGAACTGGGGCAAGAATGGCTCCAAAGGTGGAGGTAAGAATGACCTCACCAAGGCATTCCAAGATGTTAACATAGTTTTGAAGGAACCCATTTACAAGATTCTCAGCAAGATCAGAAATGAACCCTTCATCAAATGGCCCAAGAAGATGGGAGGTGATCCAACCAAGAGAAACAACGTACTAAGGTGAGCATTCCATAAAGAGGGTGGTCATTGAATCAAGAATTACAAAGTTTTGAAGTCACATCTGGAGGATCTAGTTCAGGCAGGATACCTGAGTGAGTACATTGATAAGAAAATAGAGAAGGTCACAGTCTATGGCAACCAGAAGCCAGACCATCTCCTCAATGATGATACAGGACACGAGTTTGCGGTCATTCATAGGGCGTCATACCTTAAATAGATTCAGGGCAATGCCGTTAGAATGGTGAAAATCTCATTCTTCGTGTGTTGGCTAAATTTTGAGACAATCATTTTTTATGCTACTGTATTTTTTATTTTTATTAAAATCTATTTTTTTATACCTTATATCATATTTGAAAATCTGTTACTAAATCCGTTTAATATAAAATTAAACTATTTAAGTAACTCCGAACTGTTTTTTTGAAGAAACTCTTTTCTTTAAAATCAAAATTAATTAATCACAAGATGTGTTTAACAAAAGTATGTACGAGATCTGTTCAAGATTTGATTAACAGGTTTAATAAATCGGCTTAAAAAAATATTAAACACAGCACAACCAAGAATTAGATGAGGAGATGTAGAAAGATTAAGAACAAGGATTTTTTATGTGGTAAAACCTCACCCAACTAAGGAAACATCCACGACTCCCTCTATGGAGTAAACTAAAAATTCCACTAAAACAAATTTTAACTGTTACAAAATATAAAACAAACATGCATACAACTCAGACCTATATAAGTTTACGAATGTACCCTCTGGTGTCCTTATAACTTCTCTGCAGTTCTGATTGTTGATGTTGTTCTCCCAGTTTGCTAACTTCTAATTTTTCAAGTTCTTTACATCGACACTTGTTCTTGAGATCTTATTACAAACACTTTTAGTGTGGTAGGGTGAAAGTGTTTGTGAAGGTGCTTTCTAACACATGCATGCACACACACACACTTATTATATACAACCAATCCTAACAAATTACATATAAGAACTATATGCTGTGATTTTTCGATTTTTCTCTTCTCACAAAACTTAACCTTATTTGACCTTTATAATAATCCTAGAATCCACGGCTATCTTGCTCAGAAGACGTATCAAGATCTTAATCAATCTCAGGTTTTGAAAATATTTTTGAGATTGAAAATCACCAAGTGCGATTCCAAACTAGGTCAAAGGTCTTGTTTCAAGAGAACTAGAAACATGAAAAGAATTTGTTGATTTCGAGGTTAAAAACATTTATAGAACCAAATGAACAAATATTTTCTCAAGATGAGAAACTAAAATGTATATATATGTGTAATATAACATGCAAAGTCTTAGATCTAGGGTTTCTATAAAAGAAGAGACACATATCTAAAAATATGTTTAAGTTGATAACAAGATCTGGGAACGAAGAGGTTACAACATCGAACCAACTCACAACCTCTCAAAACACTCAAACACTCAAACACTCAAGGTTGTGTTTGGTATATACAGTACTTGAAAAGAGGTTTAGGTTTGAAAAGGTTTTGATGATTTAGGGTTAGGGTTAGGGTTTCTAACTCTTTCTCTCTCTTACTAGTTTATCTCTTTCTCTCTCTTTTCTCTCTCTACTTTATCTTTTCTCTCTAAAAGGACGAAATGGCAAAAGTCTCAGATGGCTGAGGGAAAGGGTACTTTTATAGGAGGCTGAGAAGATTCGAGAATAAGGTTCAAAATCAATGGCTCAGATTGAGTCAAGGTTTATTGACTTTGATCCAAGGGTTCACGATATGCGGTGATTAAAACTCCCCTGATTGGTTCATATGAGGTTCACATGGATGATGTACGAGCGCATTTTGATCGTTGATAAAAATGATCCAAGGGTTGTAAACAAGCGTTGGTTTACTCTCTATAAAGAAACACAAACTCAATCAATCAGAATGCAACAGATGTTGGGCAATAATAAGATAACAAACGCGCGTATTAAAATAAATACAAAACACCCTGAAGTCTCTGCCGCTTTCGGATTCTACCCAAGGTAACCAATACTTAATTGCAGATTGACCCCAAAAACTTTTTAAAAATAAATTTTAATTAAAAAAAATTATTTTAAAGGTTTATAAAATCCCAAAAATATTAAAAATCAATTTTAGGGATTTGAACACACTTAACATATGTACACACAATTATATGCAATATGAAATGTATGAGATCAATTCTACTGTGTGTGAGTGTTGGTAATATTGTCTAGATCAATCAAGCAAGAAGGATGAAATAGCAAACCAAACTCTGGGGTTCTTTGGTTTCTAGGATAGACACAATTTTGTCACAATGTCCAAACTAGATGAACACTTATACAAAACAGACTCAAGTGAGTCAAGAGTATAAGGTGCTTCAATATTTTCATATATTGATTTAATATATAAATTATTTTTTTATAAAAATTATTTTTGTGGAGTGAACAATTTGTTTTTGTCAAAAAACAATTTCGTTTGTACTTTTTGTCAAGCATTTTTGTATTCTCAGAAACTGAGTTTAATTTTTTTTGGTATCTTTTTTTTAATTGGATAAAAATATATTAGTTTAAACATTAAGTTATTGTTTAAATTAATCTTTTAATCCTAAATTATAACGGTAGTATTTATTTTTATGGTTCATGGTTTTGGGTGTTGATTGTTTTGTGTCAAAACCATTTTATGGTTTCAAGATTGTATGGCTCGAGGTCTGTTTTGGCGTGTCTTTGTTTTTTTTTGTATAGAGTCGTTCGAGGCTTGTTTTTGGGTATAGGTTTTGCCCTATCTCTCTCTTTAAAGACATAATACCATATGCCAACATTTTTTTCTCCCAGCCATTTTACATTTATCTCTCATTTCTCTCTCTTATTTCTCTCTCTACAATCTTGAGAGTTTATCTTTGAGATGGTTTATACCATCCTTTATTTTTTGAGAGGGTTTACGCCATCCGTCCGCCTTTCTTTTTATTGAAGGTTTTTCGATGTGGGTTTCGGTTCGAGTCCGGCGGTATTTTTGGTGTACCGAGTTTGTTTTTTCGGTTTCATTTTTTTTATTTGGCTCGTATTTTTCTGGTGACGGTTTTGGTGGTCCACGTTTTTGGTCCGGTTGTGTGAACGATTTTCGGTGATCCTTGTTTTTTCGGTGTTCCTCGTGTTTTTCGGTGATTGATTTTTTGAGATATCGTTTTTTACTCTCTCTCTCTCTCTCTCTCTCTCTCTATATATATATATATATATATATATATATATATATATATATATATATATATATATATATATATATATATATATATATATATATATATATATATATATATATATATATATATATATATATATATACGCAGTTATACATATATACTTTTATATTGTCTATGTTTGAAGTTATAAATTTTTTTTGCTGTTAATCTCTATTGTCAGATCTAAATATATGGGCTGTGAATCTGATTTTTTATTTTAGTTAGTTTTGTTATTTTGGTAGAGATTTATTTGTAGAACATATACAACATTTGTTTGCTATTTTTTGTTTTGTTTTGGTATACTCTTTTTCTTGTCTATTTTTTGTGTTTTTTTGGACCAAAACAATCTTATGTTAGATCCCTTTTTTTTGTAATAAACAAACTATAACCTGATTTTCTTTGTTTGTTTAAAACCTGTTATAAAAACAGACCTAAAGTTTAAAAAAAAGAAGACCGATTCTTTAAATTTTTTATTTTGTTTAAAACAAATATATTGTACTTGTGTTTTGGCCTAGAACAATTTTTTTAAAGAACTAAAGTGTTCTTCGTTTCTTACTGTTTGGGTGTTTGCTTTGGACTACAAATTTTGTTGACTAAAATTTTTTTGGATTGAAATTTTATTTGGACCATCTCCATTTAAATATTGGAGTAATCTTTGTTTTAATATTTGGGCATCTATTTGGACTAAAACTTTGGGGAGACTTTCTTTGGACTAAAATTTTATTTGGACTAAAATTTGTTTGGACTAACTTTTAGTAGACATTTTAGATCTTAGATCTTTTGTTGGGTGTTTGTTGTTGGATCTTATTTTATACCTAACTCAGTTTGTGTGTGTACACTTGTTTATTGGACTTAAGTTTTTTTGTGCCACACTTATTTTATATTAAAATCTGATTTGATCTATTTGGGTTTAAAGATATTTGGTTTGTGCCTCTAACTAGTTACACCCTCAAATTTAAACTTTTGTATGTTCACTTTATTTAGTTGGGTGTAATTAGTGTGTCAACTTTACATCACATCTTTATTTATTTAAATTTTATTTTTGTCAAACCCATCCTATTTTATTAAGTCGAGTGCTACACTTTTTAACTCGTACTCATTTTGACTTGGATTGAATCAATTGACTTATATCCTTTTTATTACCTAAGTTGAGTACTTTTTGTTGTTTTATTTTATACTTAGGTGGTGTTTCTGTGTGTATGAGTTTTTAATTCAAACCTAGTTATAATATTGGTTTGAACTAAAATTTGGAATTTAAATCTTTGTGATTATTTTTGTATTACACAAATTTGAAATTTAGACTTAACTAATTTCTTAGTATCTATCTTGTCGTAACTTTAATTAAGTCCTAATTTTTATGAACTAAGTGCTACACATATTTATCTTTTGCTCATTTTACTTGGACTTAATATTTTAACACAACACCTTTTTAACTTGATTCATATTCTATTTGGTGTTAAGTTATTTTTATTTTTGTTGTGTGACACAATTGTTGAAATTTTATTTTCTATTTTATTTGTGCTCATTTTGACCTACTAAATTGTTTTAAGATTGAATATTAAATATGAAGGAAGACCTTACTTGTGTCTTGTGACTTAATATTTAATCATTCTTTTTAGTATCGATTAATTCAATAATTTCTTACCTTTCACTCAGTCATTGATTGGTATTTTTTTTGTTAATTAAAATAGACTTAACCGGGTGTGTGTTTAGTCTCTTTTTATAAACAAGATTATTTTGTTGTTTTGATTAAAACAAACTTTATTATTAAATCTATTTTGTACAACTTCACGGGGTCTCGGGTTTGAGTGTGTAGTTGTGTGTGTCTCACGCTTTCACTACATGGATTGTTTAGTTAGATTTAGTATTGTGGGGTTGTTTAGTTTGTGCCTTGATGTACTGGTATTGTATTGGCCTAACTATTTCATTTACACTGGATTACTAAATTCTTTATCTAAACATTGGTATTAGTGTTGCGTTCGTTGTGAGTGATAGTCACTATTACCTGAATTTATTGGGTTGGCTGATTTTTAGCCAAGTTGGGTTGATTTATAGTAGGCTGGATGTATGGGTGTTGTAATACCCCGTAATTTTAAATGACTTTTAAAATGGGTTATATTTTAAATTAATGGATTAATTAGATTTTTTTATTAATTAATTCACTCGAGTTTTATCCAGACGGTGGATATTAATATGGATGATTCTGAATATTACTTAGAGGTATTTAGGTAATATATGAATGGGATGTCATTGAGATGACCGTATGATATAAATTCGGTAATTTATATTTTTAGTCAGACGCCGTATGGGATGTGTCGGGACTAGTTTCTTAAATTAAAAAGGGAAATTTATTTTCTATCGACCTAATAGTCATTTCGACTGCGTCGTTGCGTCCGGAAGGTTCGAAATAGTCAGAAAAGTCTATTTGGATGTTAATTTTGAGTCTCGGGTCATTTGGGAATGAATAGACAACCCGAAAGGGCATTTTGGTCATTTTTCTAGGGGGGATGAGTAGTGATTTCGGATTTGGAACTATTATAAGTATTGGTAGATTAAGTGAATGGGAGTTATTCATCTCCTCTTCACAAATAAGAGCAGCCATCTTCTTAGAGTGAGAGTAAGAGTGCTTGGGAAGGGAAAAGTCACTTGGGAAGGTGAAGAACAAGAACCAAGGTTCACCACCACCAACCACCACCAGCCACCACCGAAGTTTGACCGGAGAAGGGACAACCAACTGAGATAAACTACACAAAAGGATCAGACCTACACTAAAGGCAAGTGTTTGATAATGGCAATTTAAGTTTGTATATTGTCCATTTTAGAATAGTATGAAAAGAGAAGATTATTCATGTTTGGAAGAAAAATGTAATTATTAAATGGATTTCTGGAAACTGAAATGATATAGGAATTGAACTTATGTTTTAGGTTGATATTAATCCACGAAATAGCCATGAATCTGTTGAAGAAAGTATGGAAACCATTGATGTGTTCTTGAAGATGTTATGATAATAATTTTCTGGAAATAAGGAGATAAACATGCTTTTTAATCCAATCCCTTGATGATTCTAGGATGTTTAGAGTATTGGAAATCGTTCATATATGTTGGGATATCATGTAGAAATAATCATAACTCATTTTGGAGGTTAATATGAAGGTTTGAATGTGTATAAATGGTGAAACCCGTAGTTGCAGAAAATGCAGGAAATCAGGCCTGGACCTGAGGAATCGATCGATCGACACCTACCTTCGATCGATCGACCTGCCCAGTTTAAGTAAAGTTGTTTCTTTTTAAATGTTGATTCTTATCCCAAACCTTTTGTGGATCTTTGGTGATTATTATTTGGAGATTATGGGACTTAGAAAATATCAGTAAACCCTTGATAAGATTTGAATTAATTGTGAATTGAATTTAAGTGATTAAAATGATGAAAATTATATTAAATGGAATTTCGGTTGCTAGATTCATTTGTTAAATTCTAAATGGAGATGTATGAGGATTAAAGATAGGACCAGTATGGGTGATTGAATATAACACCTGGGTATCCTTAGGTTTACAAGAGGGTTTAATCCTAAGTGAAAGAATATGTGCTTATAAGAGATTTGAAACTATCGGTTTTAACCTTAATAAAAAAAAGAGAAATAAACTCGTTGTAGTTCGGGAGAAATAATGCTATGGACCAGTAGGATATTAGTGACTTCTTACTGAATATATGTTGAGGAAAATCCTATTTGAATCTTGTACATTGAGAGAGGGTAGCCTTAGGGTATGAGGTTATCCCAATCACGTATTTAAAGTTGACGAACCTCCGCGCTCGACAAAGTTAACTAGTATTGCAATGGAGGGGTTCCTTGTTTGGATTTCGCTTTGCGAGACGCTCCGCGCATGAACCTTAACGACGTCGGGAGTGGAGTGGTGTTAGGATAAATGAATAATTAAATTATAAGAGCGTAGTGGTATGGCTCCTAGATAGAAATGGGAGTTTAGAACACATTTGGTTGAAAGAGGTATGAGGTTATCCCGATCGCATAGTTGTAGTTGTCGGACCTCCTCGATCGACAAAGTTAAGTAGTAGTGTATTGGAGGGGTTCCTTGTTTGGATTTCGCTTTGCGAGACGCTCCGCGCATGAACCTTAACGACGTCGGGAGTGGAGAGATGTTATAGGATGCGAGGATAATTAAATTATGAAGTAAAGATATAATATGTTAATACGTGGGATTTAAAAGGGATATAATGCTACGCATGGGAAATATCTTAGGGTAGTGATAATTACCTTATTGATATTATATTATAGGTATGATAATACCTATTTGATTGATTATTGATTTATGTGTATGACATACCTAGCTTACTTGCTATCAGTGGGAGGTTTGCGCGTGAGGGCAGTCATATCCTGATGAATCCATGGGATCTTTGATTTGTCGCTCGAGAACATAGGTCTATGAAAGACTTATCGGGGAGTTGATAAGTCCGCTGACTGTGGGTGCGTAGGTATGTGCGTGACCCATGGATACGAGAACTATGTTCGCCTCCAATTTGTTTGTTGTTCGTGGAATCTTACCGAACCTTTAGTCCCCTATTCGGTGACCTGCGATGATGGGACATGATAGCAGAGTAATGCATTGCACCACAGCTGTGACTTGGGGTGCCGCATTATATATGAATATATATATAATAGATTAAATGATCAAATGGATACTTTGTGGTTAAATATATCTACGGTGATAATTGTAGATAACGGTGAATAGAAAAATATAATGGAATTAAGTTAATAAATGTTATGCTTATAGAATTGAATAGCTTAACTCATGTTAATGAGAAATGATTCAGATTAATGAGTAATGATTCATATTAATGAGAAACTAATCATAAATGAGAAATGTAAATGAATAATAATGTGACGTATGGTATGGGACATACGGGGATTATGGGAATGGAATTATAATATGGAGACTAGAAAAGAGGAACCATTAACTAGGAGGTTAATAGGAAACGTTAAGTGTGCACTCTAGTTGAGAGGTGAGAATTGCAAGTGAGAGTTGGATCTAACATGTACATAATAAATGCTTTATTGCACTTGTTAAATACTTGTTGTTTTAAAAATAATCTACACATTCGGGCTCTCACCCGTTTCCTTGCATATTTTCTCTTCTATTGTATCTCTATATCAGGTCTCCAGAAACAGGGACGCCAACCATAGTTGATTGTGACAAGCTATGGAGCTATGGAAGTTTTGCTTAGACGCTTATCATCTTTTTGATTCATAGTATTCTTAGTTCGGGCATGTCGCCCAAATGATTCAGTTATCTTTTCTATTGAGGTCAAAATCTATTATATTCGAGACTTTTAATACATTTAACATTGTTGGAATTATTGTAAAGGATTTATATTATTTGGGAATGTTTATTCCAGTTGCATTTAAATTCTTTTGTGTTATTTATTGTGTTACCAGTTTTGTAGAATATAAATGTGTTGTGTTATTCTTAAAAATGGAAAAAGGTTTTGTTGAAATTTAAATTGGAAAGTTTTTAACACCAGCTTATTTGAGTATTGGGTGAGTTGTAAATGTTTTCGATAGTGATGCTAAGAATGAGCTAACTGTATATTCTGTTTTGATTTGGTATGGGACTGGCCACCCGGTATTTAATTAGGCGGAGTGTTACAGGTGGTATCAGAGCATCAAGTTCTAGTGTCCTTTAGGATCTGTACGGCTTACTGTGTTTTCAGCTTGGCGTTCTTTGATATAGAGCCCTATGTTTAGGAACGTTGATCTCTTTGGTAAGATTCTGTATTTATCCGTGAATCTTATTTACGTTCGGGAGTGATCGAACATAGAAGTATGGCAGATGAGGGCCATTGGACGGATAGCGGAGATCGTGCTTAAGAGGTTATAAATTATGTTCGAGTATGGTGACCGTAGTCGAGGTCACCCCTATTATGGAAAAATTGAGGAGAGTCATCAGTAGAAGTTTTGGAAATGCGTGAATTGAGTATGTTCCTTAACAAAGGCAATATATTGAAAGTCTTGGGTATATAGTGGAGTATGGTTAACTAGAACTGAAAATTTGGGGTAAAATTTTTCTTGACTTATCGGAGCAAAGTTATAATATTGGGATTCAACAACCATCACCCGAAAATGAGGGTATGTTTCCTATCTAAGGAAGTATGAGGCATTTTGATTTTTGTAGTGATTGATATTGTGAGGGGAAAAGGGTTGTTAAACTTAGCCTATGGCATCGTTATTGACGTAGACTCACTGAGGGGTGTGGGACACCTATATATTACATGTTATCACGTGGGTTTCATTTGTATCATGGGATTACTTACCTAGAGCATGTCCGAGTGTGATTTGACTATCGACGAGCATTGACTTGTGGTATATGAGAGCATATGTCTGCATCTTGTCTTCTATAAGAGAGTAGATGCGTAGACCCTATTTGAAATCGATAAAACCTAAATTTTTGTTTAAATCAATAAACCTGATATTTTTTTTATAAACAAAATTTTTATACATTATTAACTAAGGACCTTAGGAGTTTCGATGACCGACTACTTTAGGAAGTAGTGTATCGTGGTGGTTCCTTGTTTGGATTTCGCTTGCGAGACACCCCACGCACGAAACTAATAACCGTTGGGAGTCGAAATAAGTTAGGTCTTTAGTATATGAGTTTATAACCTTTGCGACAAATATTATAATGAAAGTGGTACGACAGGGTGTATGGGCGCCCTGGATGATTGAATGGTAGTAATTTTCAAAATGGTATAAGGTAAGTAATTTGAGACTTCAGGATTTATTTGTTCCCTTCGATAGGATATTTTTTTCCCAAAGTTTGTCACGTGGACAGTATAGGGAAGATTAGGTAAAGTCTAAATTTGATTCAGTTGAAACTATACGGTGAGGCTTGGCGTATAACATCGATAGGGATTTTGTTAATGTACTGTATGGGCGGTACATCTTGGATTTCTTGCGATGTGAGATTTATACTCGGAGTAGACCTTACCTGTATGACTTATATTCCTGAATTTCGGGACGAAATTCTGTTATAAGGGGGGAAGTATGTAATACCCCGTAATTTTAAATGACTTTTAAAATGGGTTATATTTTAAATTAATGGATTAATTAGATTTTTTTATTAATTAATTCATTCGGGTTTTATTTAGACGGTGGATATTAATATGGATGATTATGAATATTACTTAAAGATATTTAGGTAATATATGAATGTGATGTCATTGAGATGACCGTATGATATAAATTCGGTAATTTATATTTTTAGTCAGACGACGTATGGGATGTGTCGGGACTAGTTTATTAAATTAAAAAGGGAAATTTGTTTTCTATCGACCTAATAGTCATTTCGACTGCGTCGTTGCGTCCGGAAGGTTCGAAATAGTCAGAAAAGTCTATTTGGATGTTAATTTTGAGTCTCGGGTCATTTGGGAATGAATAGACAACCCGAAAGGGCATCTTGGTCATTTTTCTTGGGGGGATGAATAGTGATTTCGGATTTGGAACTATTATAAGTATTGGTAGATTAAGTGAATGGGAGTTATTCATCTCCTCTTCACAAATAAGAGCAGCCATCTTCTTAGAGTGAGAGTAAGAGTGCTTGGGAAGGGAAAAGTCAATTGGGAAGGTGAAGAACAAGAACCAAGGTTCACCACCACCAGCCACCACCAACCACCACCGGAGTTTGACCGGAGAAGGGACAACCAACTGAGATAAACTACACAAAAGGATCATACCTACACTAAAGGCAAGTGTTTGATAATGAAAATTTAAGTTTGTATATTGTCCATGTTAGAATAGTATGAAAAGAGAAGATTATTCATGTTTAGAAGAAATAATGGAATGATTAAATGGATTTCTGGAAACTGAATTGATATAGGAATTGAACTTATGTTTTAGGTTGATATTAATCCACGAAATAGCCATGAATCTGTTGAAGAAAGTATGGAAACCATTGATGTGTTCTTGAAGATGTTATGATAATAATTTTCTGGAAATAAGGAGATAAACATGCTTTTTAATCCAATCCCTTGATGATTCTAGGATGTTTAGAGTATTGTAAATCGTTCATATATGTTGGGATATCATGTCGAAATAATCATAATTCATTTTGGAGGTTAATATGAAGGTTTGAATGTGTATAAATGGTGAAACCCGTAGTTACAGAAAATGCAGGAAATCAGGCCTGGACCTGAGGAATCGATCGATCGACACCTACCTTCGATCGACCGACCTCCCCAGTTTAAGTAAAGTTGTTTCTTTTTAAATGTTGATTCTTATCCCAAACCTTTTGTGGATCTTTGGTGATTATTATTTGGAGATTATGGGACTTAGAAAATATCAGTAAACCCTTGATAAGATTTGAATTAATTGTGAATTGGATTTAAGTGATTAAAATGATGAAAATTATATTGAATGGAATTTCGGTTGCTAGATTCATTTGTTAAATTCTAAATGGAGATGTATGAGGATTAAAGATAGGACCAGTAGGGGTGATTGAATATAACACCTGGGTATCCTTAGGTTTACAAGAGGGTTTAATCCTAAGTGAAAGAATATGTGCTTATAAGAGATTTGAAACTATCGGTTTTAACCTTAATAAAAAAAAGAGAAATAAACTCGTTGTAGTTCGGGAGAAATAATGTTATGGACCAGTAGGATATTAGTGACTTCTTACTGAATATATGTTGAGGAAAATCCTATTTGAATCTTGTACATTGAGAGAGGGTAGACTTAGGGTACGAGGTTATCCCAATCACGTATTTAAAGTTGATGAACCTCCGCGCTCGACAAAGTTAAGTAGTAGTGTAATGGAGGGGTTCCTTGTTTGGATTTCTCTTTGCGAGACGCTCCGCGCATGAAACTTAACGACGTCGGGAGTGGAGTGGTGTTAGGATAAATGAATAATTAAATTATAAGAGCGTAGTGGTATGGCTCCTAGATAGAAATGGGAGTTTGGAACACATTTGGTTGAAAGAGGTATGAGGTTATCCCGATCGCATAGTTGTAGTTGTCGGACCTCCTCGATCGACAAAGTTAAGTAGTAGTGTATTGGAGGGGTTCCTTATTTGGATTTCCCTTTGCGAGACGCTCCGCGCATGAACCTTAACGACGTCGGGAGTGGAGAGATGTTATAGGATGCGAGGATAATTAAATTATGAAGTAAAGATATAATATGTTAATACGTGGGATTTAAAAGGGATATAATGCTACGCATGGGAAATATCTTAGGGTAGTGATAATTACCTTATTGATATTATATTATAGGTATGATAATACCTATTTGATTGATTATTGATTTATGTGTATGACATACCTAGCTTACTTGCTATCATTGGGAGGTTTGCGCGTGAGGGCAGTCATATCCTAATGAATCCATGGGATCTTTGATTTGTCGCTCGAGAACATAGGTCTATGAAAGACTTATCGGGGAGTTGATAAGTCCGCTGACTGTGGGTGCGTAGGTATGTTCGTGACCCATGGATACGAGAACTATGTTCGCCTCCAATTTGTTTGTTTTTCGTGGAATCTTACCGAACCTTTAGTCCCCTATTCGGTGACCTGCGATGATGGGACATGATAGCAGAGTAATGCATTGCACCACAGCTGTGACTCGGGGTGCCGTATTATATATGAATATATATATAATAGATTAAATGATCAAATGGATACTTTGTGGTTAAATCTATCTACGGTGATAATTGCAGATAACGGTGAATAGAAAAATATAATGGAATTAAGTTAATAAATGTTATGCTTATAGAATTGAATAGCTTAACTCATGTTAATGAGAAATGATTCAGATTAATGAGTAATGATTCATGTTAATGAGAAACTAATCATAAATGAGAAATGTAAATGAATAATAATGTGACGTATGGTATGGGACATACGGGGATTATGGGAATGGAATTATAATATGGAGACTAGAAAAGAGGAACCATTAACTAGGAGGTTAATAGGAAACGTTAAGTGTGCACTCTAGTTGAGAGGTGAGAATTGCAAGTGAGAGATGGATCTAACATGTACATAATAAATGCTTTATTGCACTTGTTAAATACTTGTTGTTTTAAAAATAATCTACACATTCGGGCTCTGACCCGTTTCCTTGCATATTTTCTCTTCTATTGTATCTCTATATCAGGTGTCCAGAAACAGGGACGCCAACCATAGTTGATTGTGACAAGCTATGGAGCTATGGAAGTTTTGCTTAGACGCTTGTCATCTTTTTTATTCACAGTATTCTTAGTTCGGGCATGTCGCCCAAAGGATTCAGTTATCTTTTCTATTGAGGTCAAATTCTATTGTATTCGAGACTTTTAATACATTTAACATTGTTGGGATTATTGTAAAGGATTTATATTATTTGGGAATGTTTATTCCAGTTGCATTTAAATTCTTTTGTGTTATTTATTGTGTTACCAGTTTTGTAGAATATAAATGTGTTGTGTTATTTTTAAAAATGGAAAAAGGTTTTGTTGAAATTTAAATTGGAAAGTTTTTAACACCAGCTTATTTGAGTATTGGGTGAGTTGTAAATGTTTTCGACAGTGATGCTAAGAATGAGCCAACTGTATATTCTATTTTGATTTGGTATGGAACTGGCCACCCGGTATTTAATTAGGCGGGGTGTTACAGGTGTGTATTTAATTAGTTTAATTCATTGTGGACTTAGAGGACTGTAATCTGTAATCGGTAATTGGTAATAGTGGACTTGGGTGTATGTGTTGTCCTGGGACTAGGGACTGTGGGTTTACCACCACGGTGGGTTCCTCGAGAACAAATATTGTGTCACACTCTACTTTTCCTCATCTCATTCTTAAAGGGAATTATTCTGTATATCTAGCATCACCACCTTTTACTTAATAGTGTGCATGAGTGTTTTAATTTATAATATATTTTATCAAAGAGTTTAAAAGAGTTTTTAAATAACCAAATACGCATTAGCGAGTACCCTTTGGTCCCTTCTAGTGACCGTTAGGTCGTTTCAAATGGAACTCAAGAAGGTGACTTTCGTAATGGAATATTTTCAGATCGATCCAGCTAAAACTTAAGTTAAAAAGCGTCGATGACCACAAGATGTTGATTACACGAAGCACATCGTGTTCACCGAAGCGGATTTAATTGGGGTAAGGACCCCACATTATGACGCATTAGTAATCACACTCAGGATTGCTAACTGGGATGTTGACAAGCTGCTGGTCGACCAGGGGAGTTCTTCTGAAGTGATGTATGTGGACCTTTTCCATAAGCTAAAACTGAATGTGCCTAACCTTAAACAAGCCACTGTTACATTGGTTGGCTTCGTAGGAAGGATGATCATGCCCTTGGAAAACATCACCTTGTTAGTCAGGGCAGGGAGAATCTCGAAGTTGATCGAGTTCTTAGTTGTGGACATCGAGTCCCCATACCATGTTATTTTAGGCAGAGGTTGGCTCCACGCCATGAGGGTCATTCCATCCACTTATCTTCAAAAGCTAAAATGCATTATAGATTGTGGAGTGGTCAAAATTTGCGATGACCAGGCTACATCCCGAAAATATTCCATCGCATCTAACCGCCCAAAGAAAAAGAATAAGAAGAATCCTGAGAATGCCTAAGAGAAAACCCAGGAACATGTTGTTCTCTCTAAATAGAAACTAAGGTATGGTCAACCAGGGGTGGAAGAGGCTAGGGTCCACCCTGCAGATAGGGTCGTTAAAAGCCTGAAATAAGTTATAGTCGCTGATAACTTAACAGAAAGGAAGTTTTTTATTGGATATTCTCTTACCGGTCAAGAGAAAAGGGAGCTGGTTGCACTTCGTAAAAGCAACATAGATGTTTTTTTATGGGATCCTTACAAGTTGTCTGGTATTGACCCCAGATTGGCGTGCCACCGATTATATGTCGATCCTACTTTTAAGCCCATCACTCAAAAGGCTAGCCAAACATCTCCCTAAAAGGCCAAGGCAATAGAAAAAGAGGTAGGGAAGCTACTGGATGCAGGATCCGTCAAGGAAGTTCAGTTCCATATATAGTTATCTAACGCAGTGGTAGTTCCCAAGATCAATGGCAATTGAAGGGTTTGCATCGATTTCATCGACCTGAACCGAGCATGTCCTAGAGATAGCTTCCCTCTCCCAAAGATAGATCAGTTGGTCGATACCATAACGACACATGAAAGGATGATCTTTCTTGATGCTTACTCGGGATATCACCAGATCCCCCTACACGGGCCTGACCAAGATAATACCTCATTCATAACCTTAGTTGGTTTGTATTGCTATAAGGTCATGCCTTTTGGCCTTAATAATGTAAGGGCAACTTACCAAAGATTGGTAACCAAGATGTTTAGCAAACAAATGGGAGAGGCGATAGAAGTGTACATCGACGACATGCTCATCAAAAGCAAGAACAAGGTCAATCACCTCTCAAACCTAGCAGTATCCTTCAAAATCCTCAGGAGGTACCGAATGAATCTTAATGCAAGTAAGTGTTCATTCGAGGTCCACTCAAGAAAATTCTTAAGCTACCTAGTGAGTAAAAGGGTAATTGAGGCCAACCCAAATCAAATCGATGCTATCACCTAGGTCCATACTCCTCAGACACTGAGAGATGTTCAGAAGTTTACTAGAATGCTCGTTGCGCTTAATCGCTTCATCTCCAAGTCTTCGAAGTGTTGTCGACCATTCTTCCAAATCTTAAAGAAAGGCAAATGTCTAGTATAGAATGAAAACCGCTCGCAAGACTTATAAGAGGTCAAGTATTACCTTAGTAAACGCAAACTATTGTTAATCCCAGACGATGGAGAATAATTGTACCTTTACCTAGCAGTATTAAGCCATGCTGTGAGCTCCGCCTTAGTTTGTGAAAAGGAGGGAGAGCATATTACGATTTATTATGCCAGTAAGACACTATTAGATGCTGAACAATGGTACTTGCTTCTGGAAAAGCTCGCATATGACCTAGTGATCGCTTCGAGGAAGTTGAAGCACTACTTTGAAGCTCATTCCATAATAGGAATCACCTATTACCCACTTAAGGTCATTCTATGAATAGATAACATTTTTGGGCATCATTTGAAGTGGTCGATCGAGCTTAAAAGATTTGACATCCACTTTCATCCTAGAACGGTGATCAAGAGACAGATCCTAGCAAATTTTATTGCTGAGCTGAAAAAAAAAATTAGTCATATGTGATGTAAAGTCTAAAGACTAGATATTTTATGTTGATGGAGCCTTAAATTCTAAGGGGGAATGAGCAGGGATTATTCTCGTTACCCCCGAAGACACAATAATTAAGAAGGGAATTAGGCTGGGATTTGGAGCCTCCAATAACGAAGCTGAGTATGAAGCATTGATCGCCGATTTATGAAAAGACAATTTACTGGGGGCAAAATGCCTCAATGTATTCGGTGATTACAAACTGGTCTTCAAGAAGTTGAGTGAGACTGTAATGCTAAAGACGATTGAATGGCAACATACCTTAATGTAGTAAGAGGACTCATAGGAGAATTTGAATAGGTGGAAAGTCAATAATTCCCGCGAGGACAGAACAATCACGTTGATGCCTTATCAGCACTAAGCTCAATAATTGACTCTGACCTGAAAGGGACAATATAGATTGAGTTCCTCGCACAGCCCAGTATAAATCATACAGTTGTAGCCGAGAAAATCCTCCTCATAAATAAAACCCCAAGTTGGATGGATCCCATTATCAATTATCTACGGGGTGGTATACTTCCAGACGATAAGAGGTCGGCCTACCAAATCAAAGTCAAGGTTGCTCGTTTGTACCTTAGCCCTGAGGGGAAACTTTATAAGAAGTCATTCACGGGCCCTTACCTCCAGTACGTTCACCCACAAGATGCCGAGAAAGTACTTAGTAAACTTCACGAGGGCATATGTGGGAGTCACGCAGGTTGAAGATCGCTAGCCTTTAGAGAGATCAAGGAAGGATGTTGGTGGCCTCATATGCAGAAAGACGCGGGCACATATGTTCATAAACGTGAAAAGTGCCAAAATCACTCGCCTATGGCTCACCAACCCTCAAACGAATTAAAATCTCTTATCATTCCATGGCCTTTCTCTCAATAGTGATCAGACATCGTGGCATCACTACCTACTGCATTCGAAAATCATAAGCATCTTTTGGTCGCCACCGATTACATCATTAAATGGGTTAAGGGAGAACCATTAGCAAACATCTGAGACTCTGACATAACCAGGTTCATATGGAGAAACATAATGACTCATTTTGGGATACCAAGAACCATCATCACCGACAATGGTACACAATTCGAAAGTGGTTTCTTCCAAGCTTTCTGCGATGAGCACATCATTAAGCACCACTTCAGCTCTGTGGTATATCCCCAAAGCAATGGGCAAGAGGAGGCTTCCAATAAAACCATGATCGATGGGATGGAAAAATAATTGGAAAAAGATAAGAGAGCTTAGGTGGATGAACTCCCTTATGTTCTATGGGACTATCGCACAACGCCTAGGAGACCAACTGGGGAAACACCATTTTCCCTCGCTTATGGCATAAAGGTCATCATCCCTTTAGAAGAAGGCCTCCATACTATAAGAATCACATTGGTTGAACAAGGCCTCAATGATGAAGCCTTACGCACTAAACTTGACCTAGCAGATCAGCGATAAGAGCTAGACTTGATCAAGTTGGCCTCCTACAAACAGCAACTAGCCGAGCAGTACAACAAAGGGGTCAATTTGAGGAAGTTTTCAATAAGAGACCATGTCCTATAAAAAGTCCTCGGAAGTGCTGTAAAATCGTCAGATGGAAAACTGGGACCAAATTAGGAAGGACCATTCAGAGTAATCAGAGATGATCTTCAAGGATTATATCATCTGGAAACGTTGGAGGGCAAGGAGATACCAAGAGCATGGAACACAACCAATCTCTAGAATTTTTACTTTTAGATCTTCATTTTTAGCAGAATTTTTTGTTCTTGTTACTTGATAAGATAGTTTGCGATGAATAAAGGCCAGACTGGCCCATATATTCTCAAAAATTACATTGGATGCTTAACGCATCTTGATTATATCTCATTAATTTGCACCTTTTCCAATGATATCTCCTTCTGTGCATATTTTGAATGTTTAATGTACAAGGTTAGAAAGTTAAATATAAACACTTTTAATTACCCTCAAGACCTTATTGTTAACACAAGAGGCCTCATGAGTTGCCCCGGCAACAACAAAAGCCCCACTAGGGATCCTTAGGTAATAGAGCCAACTTTGGTTGGTCACCAACATTTGTTGGTCGCAAAAAAACCTAATCGGATGGATTGCCCAATAACCAGGTACATTTTATCCATAATCTCACTTAGGGCGAAGGAAGTGTGACAACAAGACATAAAAGGTAAAGTGAATGGAATGGTACTCCTTAGGCATATTGAACTGGGAGAATGTTAAAACATATGAAAGGAAGAATTCCATCACCCAAACATCATTTAGTCGGTCCCAAAATCCTAAAATGATTTAAAATAAGTATGAGTCTATCTAACAACTACAATCGGTCAATCAATATCATTTTGGTCGATAAAAGTGTTAAGTAGCCTACGAGCACATAAAATCAAAATATGTTTAGTCAGCACACGCTCAAAACATAAGAAAGTTCTTTATTAAGAATACAAAGTTACAATCATAAGACCAAAAAGAGATACACAAAAGCCTAAGAGGAGCTAGGGTGTCGATCAAGATATTCTGCTACAGCTGCCCTCTGACCATCGTTTGGCTTTGGAGCAAATTCTTTGACATCTTCGTCAAGATCTTGATCCAAGAGTTGGGGAGGAATATCATCATTCAGAATCCATTCATTGTATTTTGAAAAAGGATTATGGCTATAGGCAGGACATTCAAACTGGTACTTGTACCAATGCTTGGATTCTTTTAGGATTCTCGCCTCTTTAAGAGCGCTCAGCCATCCCCAAGAAAAAGCAATTCTTTTAGCCTCCTTACGTTTTGCTGGGGTATCTGCCCAACCAGCATTATAACCTTCCCCCCATACCTCTATGGGTCCTACCTTAAAGGAGAGCCTCAGTTTCTTGACATTCACTTTTAATATCCTATAAAAAATTTCAAGCTCGCCACCTCTTTTCGTAGAGCATTATTTTTAGAGTGTAAGACCTCGCCCACTTGGTTGACCTTAATCATCATCATCAGAAGTTGGGCCCTCAGGGAATTAAATTCCTCTTGAACGGAGGCCCCTATCTTCTCCATCTCCTAGAGGTCATCCTTCATTTTTGCAATCACTTCAGTCTGGTTTTTGTATTGTCGTTACTAGCTCTTAGTGACTTGTAGATTTTCACGAAGGCTTTGCGAGCTTATAGGCTTATATCAGGTCCAAGAATTCTCCCCAGTTGAGAATTGGGAGAAATATAGCGATCTAAATTAATAGACTACAAATAATATATATAAAATTAGAAGCAAGTATTAGCATAAACGTAAACAGATGAACACGTGAACAAAGGGGTAAATTTTATTATCACATAAAAGAAAAGAATGCCACTGACCAGTATATAAAGTTCTCAAAATAAGGGTACAGACCAACGAAAACTTAAATTGTACAAGGAAAATGGAAACTCCTAGTCTAAAAGATCCCTAGTCTTTCACTTGGTATTCCTCAACTTTAGTCGTCCCCTTGTCAACCACCTATTGCTCCTAGACAGCACCAGTACTCCCGCCAACCATGACAGGAATGATCTCAGTGTTGCCAATAGCTTGGTGGTCGCCATCTCCTTCTTCTTATTTAATGTAAGGGTCGGGTTCAGGAGAATGAAGGCCAAAGAGTTTATAACCTGCAGGTGTACCATCATCCTTCAAACCCTGGTCCCATGCCCTCTTAAAGGAGACCTTACATGCATAAGCTATCTGGCATTAAGCATCCTCATAAGCTTTGTAGAAACCTTCAGAGTAGCTGTCATCCTTGGATTGAGAAAGGTTGCCCTCCATCTTGGCCACCTTACTAGTTAACTCTTTATTAACCTCAACTAATTCAAACTTCTTAACAATTACTTCCTTCTGAGTAGCCCCTTGAGCATAATCGGCTTTAGACAGCTCGGCCTCTAGGGACACCTTCTTAGTCGCTAAGGCCTTCTTCAGCTCTTCCTCCCTTCTAAAGTTGTCATATTGATTATCCAAAAGGGTAGTGAAGTTAAACAACATATACAAAAAAGAACAAGCAGCAAGGAACCATAACATAAATGGGAAATAGAAAAGAAAAGAAACAAGTGAGAGAGACTTACGAAAGCCATTCCCTGTACAGTCTTGAGAGCGAGTTAAGATATACCCTGCCTTAAGGAACACTTGCGATCAGCAGCGACCACTGACCTCTTCAGGAGGTCAGGGGCCAAAAAAGGGGAATCACCCACACTGGCCCCATCAAGACTAGGGATGGTGGGCCCTCCAACAGACTACAAGGTTAACTTATTCTTAGCCTCCGCTTTCTCTCTCTTTCTTTCTTCTTCTCTTCTCTTCTCTTCTCTCTCTCTCTCTCTCTCTCTCTCTCTCTCTCTCTCTCTCTCTCTCTCGTTCTCTCTCTCCCTCTCTCTTCTTTTCTTCTTCTCTTCTTCTTCTTCTTCTTCTTCTTCTTCTTCTTCTTCTTCTTCTTCTTCTTCTTCTTCTTCTTCTTCTTTCTCTCTCTATCTATTCTTTTCTTCTTCTTCTCGCTTCCTCTCTCTTTCCTTATCTTTCTCTCTCCCTTTATTGGATGGGCTAGAACCACTGCCCTAAGGAGAGTCTAAAACAGAAACCTTTAAAGCAGGAATCCTATCAAATAGGACTGCATGATTATCATCATCAGCAGCAAGAAACCTCAACCTCCTCTTCTTGACTAAATGAGACATGTCCTATTCTTTTCGTTCTTCATTTGTTTCCTCTTCTCCTCCTACTTTTACTACTCATTTTCTCTCTCTTCCCCTTCTTCCTCAAAAGTTTCCTCTAGAGCTCTTAAAATTATGACATGATCGACTGGTCGAGAAATAAAGTTGGTGCATGTGTTCTTGTATTTTAAGAGAAAGGACGATGACCTAGGGTGCTCACCTTCTACCAATATCTACTTTATGATCCAAGCCTTCGTGAGATCCTCAGTATTGATCTCACTAATGTCGGGCTCCTGGTGCTTGGCACGATCTGCAATCACTAAGAAGAGGAATATCTACCACAAGAATGAGAAGAATTCATAAGAAGTTAATAGAAAAGAAAATGAAAGGAATCGACCTATTTCGACCTCCCCATAGTAAAAAATAGGAAGGTCACATGGTCTCTCCCCCTCCAACAGTAGAGCGTGTTTCCAGTTCCTTATGATGAACCCACTTTCCCAATAAACCTTTTGGGAATTTGAAAGATTGACCATCAAAACTCGCTCAGCTTTTATGGTCTCCAAATACAACAAACCCTCTTTGGTTTTTGAGAATACGTAACAGTAACATATCTCGACCAGTCCCAACCTTATTCCATAAAGAGTATTTATCCAATATACACCGTTTACTATCTTCTATACATTGGGGGAACACTGAGTAGGAATAATGGCAAAATACCTAAAAAAATCTAAGAAATAACTCATTTGGGGGAAATTTCATCCCTCCTTGATTTATCAATGAGGTATGAATCCAGTTCCCCCGTCCACTTTGCGAACATTGCATGGAAGGGGTCATAGTCGATAATTACCCACTCAAGAATGTTATAATTAAATCTATATTCTTCTATAGACTTACCATCCAACATCACCATAACTGACCAGAGTAAGAAGAAACCCTAACTTTAGTAACTATCTAGTATAGAGAAAAAGAACCAAGAAAAAATAGGGACTATAACTTACAGGCAGTAACGAAGCTTTGATGAAGCACAAAAAGAGAGAAACTTTGACTTTTGAAGCAAAAGAAGATCTTAGGAATGGAGTATGTGCAAAGACGAACATAAGTAGTGAACAAACGCTTAAGTAAACAACAATTGATCACCAGAACACTCAAATGATGGGTTTCGACTTTCCAGAAAGATTTTGGCACTTCAGTTTCTTCTTAAAGACAAGTGTGCCCTTATTGCAAGCATTGATATTACAAAGATACTGTCATGGAATCTCACTACATTATAAGGACTTGGACCTCCAACTCAATTGAAATCTATTGATCCATAGTCAATAGCCTAAAGATTTTAGGGGCAATAATGGGAGCCCACTTTTTACAAACCCATGAAAGTAACCGACCAAGATAACTTGAGTTATTTGGGCCGACCCAAATCATAGCTTAGTTTTGACACGGATAGTTTAGTTAGAGGAGGATACTCACAGATATGGTCAAATCAGGTGCCAAAAATCATGGTCAAAATATTCAAGCACCTTATGGCCAATCCGTGAACTATGATGGAGTTCCTTAAATAACTCAAACCTTGTAATAACACACGAATATAAATTGTACTCCCTGACTCGGGTAAAGGGAAGAAAATTGTAATCGTTGAGAGACAATTAATAGAAAACAAGTAACCTCTCTGTGGACGTAAGCAAGTTGTCGAACCATGTATATCCTTGTTGTGTGCGATTTTTTGTGATTGCTTTCATGAATCCTGATTGTGAATTTTTCTGCACTAATAATAATAATAATAATAATAATAATAATAATAATAATAATAATAATAATATTAGTAATAATAATAATAAACGATAATAAATAAATAATAGAATAAAAATAAAAATAAAAGTCTCCAATAAAACTAAATCATCTATAATAAATCTTTTTAATACAATAGTATCAATGGAAATGGAAATGAACTAGAACCACCCCGGTACAAATATAAAACTCCTAAATATAAATGATTACTAGAGTAACAACTTAAATGAAAAAGCAACTCCTACACTAAGGATGATGAATTGGATCTTCAATCGATGTAACTCTGACTACTCAATCATGTTGCGCATGTATAACAATAATAATATCTTGGGAAGAAAAGTTTAATATATTTGGTTTTGGGACCGAAAGTTTAAAAAAATAACCATATTACTTAACAGAACATATATATATATATATATATCACCTCCCATCTATTCCGATATATTTCTAACTAATTATACCCAACCATACCTTACCATACTAAAGTTATCTATCCATTTAAGTACATTAGGAAGTAAATCCAAAAGTCTAATGCCCTACCGTCTCTCAACTCCCAACCATACTAAGATCCATGCGTGGGACGTCTTGTAAGCAAAATCCACACAAAAAAAGTTGATATACTTCTACATAGCTTACATAGTCGTTAAGATCCGTCAACCAAGACTCTACATATAAAATAATAATATCCACATAACCCATTTATCTCTAACTAATAAGCCTTAAGGATATTATTCCCAAAAGTTCCTAGCTCCCGACCGAACGAAACTACATGTGCGGGAAGTCTTGCAAATGACAACCGAATAAGGGATCTCCTGATACACTTATGTCTAACCTACTCATTTATTCGAGATAATGGTAAGAGACTCCCTTAGCAAATACATGAATCAAATATACATGTACACAAACCAAAACACATATATTAGATCATCTCGAAGAAATCAACCATCCAAGACCGACCCAACAAATAGTACTTACCCAACTCATATCGTTTATGAATCACACGCTTATACCAAAACATATTCATTCAATGGTCGAGTGACCACCCAACTCGAACCCCATATGTAGTGATCACATAATGTTAACCATTCTTTACATGTTATGATTAACCCATCCCCGTTGTATTTTAACATTTTCGCTAATTATATATACTTATGCTCATTACGTTAAACACATAACAATATATTCTCGAATTATCCCCATAATAATAATCAAGTCCCATGTATACTTATATGTATATACATATAAATATAGCAAAAATATTTACAACCATCGAAGCACACAATTCGTCTATTAATCTACCCACAATCCCAATATATAGGTATTTAACATTACTAATAAATTTGTCCTCACTTCATAACTCCTAGAATTTATCGCCTAAATTATAAACACTCTCTCTCTTTTCTGGGCTCACCGCCAGGTGACACATGTCCGGTCCGCATTCTTAAAATGCGGACTAGTCCGCACAAGAGCATTATTATATATATATATATATATATATATATATATATATATATATATATATATATATATATATATATATATATATATGAGAGTTCTCTATCGGGATCTTAATGGATTATTTATAAAATTAAATGTTCAACACACACAATATTCAAATTTTATCCTTTTACCCTAAGACATGCATCTAGGTGATAAAACAAATAAATTAAAACTTGCATTCAACAAAGGCAATTAGAGGGAAAATCCCTTGAAGGAAAACCTTTTATTTTCAACACTTTAAAGAGTTTACAAGATCATCGACTTACAGACTATTCGATACCAGCCATAAGTATGATGGGAAATATTTAAAAATACTCTTACTAAATCGTTTAACAAAAGTTGAATCACTTAAGTAAGATCTGAGTTGTTTTCTTGAGGAAACACTTTTCTAAAACAATAAAAGAACACAAGATGAGTTTGATAATTATGAACGAGATATTTCAGTTACTTGAAATCAGGTTTTAAAATCCCAACAACTAAGTCTAGCTTATGCAGTAGTAGGAATGAAGAAATAAAAAACACACCTGCAAGAGAGTTTTTTAACGTGGTAAAACGCCACCCAATTGAGGAAACATCCACGGAGGTCTCTACACCTCAAAACAAAAATCCACTAGAATAAAGTTTCGAGTTACACACATTTAACATATTATACACACAAAGCAAACCTATTCTAAGTTCAGAAGATATACCAGCTCCGTTAGGTAACTCCGACTTCTTTAAGGCTCTAATTGACATCTTTAACGTTCTTTAGCTTCCAACCTTAGCCCCTTCTTTACGTCGACTCAAACTGGTCTAAATCTCTCAACCAACACACCGTTTAAGTGTTGTTGTGTGAAAGTGTTGTGAGTGAAGTGCCTAACACATGCATGTACTCACACACACTAATACAAGAAAGTTCCTACAAATTACAAGATTTTTCTAAGTATGAAATGTGAGATTTCAAACTACTGAAATTATTGTTTGTTCTTGAAACCTTAATATTTCATATCTATTTTCTCAAGCATCTTTTAAAAAGAAAGATTCGTAGAATCTTATTTATAAACAAGTTTTTCAAACTAAGAAACTCAGATTTTAACATACAAACACTTATTTCAGTTTTGTAAAACACAATATTTGTTTTGGATATAAACAAGATACAAATATTTTTAGAACAGATCCAATAAGAGAGTATGATTTCTAAACTAAAGAAATCAAACCTTAACACACTAAGTGACTGTATCTAAAGTAAGTGAGTGAAAAGAAACGCAAATCCAATCGCTAACTGTGCAACATGTGTATGCCCATATGAGATAAGAGACGCATGTTTTTGAACACAAACATTTTAAAACCTTAATTTTAAGTTATTAAAAAATAGATTTTAAATGTTTAAAAATTCCTAAAAATCCTTAAAAATGTAAAAAATTCCTTTTATCTTATATCAACACAAATACCTCATATATGTAATGAAATGCAATCCTAGAGTGTGTCGTGTTATTGGTTTACTACCTGTAGGACCATATTACTTGTTGATGTAGATATCTTTGAGATCATGAAGAGGCAACGAGGCACAGGGGATGACACAAATTTTGTCTATATTTCCAAACTAGATAAGATCCTATATATTAGAATCAAGTAAGTCACATATATAGTGTGCTTCAATCTTCCCCTTTGGAAATATGAGATAAAATCTCCTTTGAGTCATTTAGTACTCGTAGGGATAACAAAAAATAAAAAACAAACTTAATCCTATACAAAATTATATCTAACCCATATCCTAGAAATGAAAAAGTACATAACTCAACTACAAACAAACCAATGCCCTAAATATATCCAATAAAAGTAGTGGTGTTGAATCCCTAAAAAGTAAAACAATCTCAAGGCAAAGATCAAGGATTTTAGTTTAATTATACAGCAAAATGTCCAAGACGGACTCAAATATCTCTCCCCCATTTTGTCTTTTATGGACAAAGGGTGAATAATCACAAATAAGCATATTCTAAAGAATAAATTAAATATATATCCATTAGATGATAATAATCAATGGGTCACATCACAAATCTCCTACATAAAATAGATATAACATGCGTCTTTTATCATTTTTTAAACGACCTTGCCCTATATCCTCAAAGATCAATTGCAAGCATTAGTATGACAGGATGATATATTAAAATAAGATGGATACTATTCCAAATGTATCATGCCAATAGACTTCCTTAAATATTCAAATCTTTAGTGATCTAGAGGTTTAGTGAACAAATCTGCTAATTGAAGTTCGGTAGGTAAATAATTAATTTCCAATTACATAGCTTCTACTAATTCACGTATAAAGTGGGGTTGAATCTTTATGTGTTTAGTATGCGAATATTGAAGAAGATTTTTAGAAATATTAATTGCACTTTGATTATCGCAGTAGAGATGTAATTTATCTTCATTAATGCCATTGTCGCTTAACATTTTTGCTTAATCCACATCAATTGAGCACGAAAGCTACCCGTGGCTATACATTCTGATTCGGCTATGGAAAGTGAACTTCATTTTTGTTTCTTACTATTCCATCCTACAAAGTTATTACCTACGTAATAACACGCGCTTGATGTGCTTTTGCTATCATTGGAATAGCCAGCCCAATCAACGTCGGTGTATCCTATGATCGTCCTGGATGTGACTTTTGTGTACTAAATTCCTAGATTGATAATGCCTTTGACATATTTTATAATCCTTTTGAAACATAGTAAGTGACTTTCTTTAAGAGAGCTTTGATAGCGGGAACACACACATACAACATACATTATATCTGAACGCGACGCGATGAGGTATATTAGGATAACTAGCATACTTCTATACAAGGTTGGATCAATAGGTTTACCATGTTCATCTTTAGATAATTTGACTGAGGTGCTCATGGGTGTCCTAGCGTCTTTGGCATTTTCTAGTCCGCATTTATTTACTAACTCTATTGCGTATTTGGATTGTGAAATAAATAACCCATCTGACATTTGTTTCACTTGGAGACCAAAGAAATATTGTAGCTCCCCCATTAATGACATTTAGAACTGCCCATGCATAATATTTGATTTTTTTTTAACTTTAGTAGGGGATGTTGATCCAAAGATAATTTCATCTACGTAAACTTGGCCGATTAAGACCTGTTTCTTAAAAATTTTAATGAATAATGTTTGGTCATTGCCACCTCGTTGAAAACCATTATTGATAAGAAAGGTCGGCAGGTGTTCATACCAGATCCCGGGGACTTGCTTTAAACCATATAACACCTTTGCAATCTATATATATGGTTTGGGTAATGAGGGTCAATGAAGCCTTTTGGTTGTTAAACATAGGTTTTTTCTGTCAAAATACCACTATGAATTGTGGATTTTACATCCATTTGAAAAAGTATGACGTGTAAATGATAGGATATTGCTAAGAGTAATTGAACAGACTTGAGGCGAGTAATAGGGGTAAATGTTTCCTCAAAGTATGTTCCTTCAATCTTAGAGTAACCTTGAGCCACTAATCTGGCTTTATTTCTAACTATCATCCTAGATTCATCGATTTTATTTTTAAAAATCCATCTAGTTCCGATAATCCTTTTATTTTCTGACCGAGATACTAGATACCACACATCACGACTCTTGAATTGAGAGGTCTCGTCATGCATAGCATCAATACAAAAATAGTTATTTAGTGCTTCATTCACATTATTTGGTTATACTAGAGAAACGAAGAATGCAAAATGAGCAACATTACGTAATTGGGATCTTGTAAGAACAGGCTCATTAGGGTTACTAACTACTTTATTTAATGTATGATCTTTAGAAACCCGGTTAGGTACTTTAGGGGTCTCAGTTGGTGAAGAACCAACTATCTCTGGAGAGTTATAGTTTAAAATATTTTCAAACTCATCCACTTTAGTTGGCTTTTGTTCTTTACTCTCAACATTTGTGTCACTAACAATCAAATTTATAGATTCCATAAGAACTTTGGTATGAATATTATAAACACGATAGACCCGAATATTAAGGGAGTAACCCAAAAATATTGCTTTCTCGACACTGGTTTTAAATTTAGACAGATGTTCTCTGTCTTTGCAAACATAGCAAATACTCCCAAATGTTCAAAAATATTTTAAATTGGGATTTTTTCCATATCAGAGTTCATAAGGAGTCTGTTTGGTATTTTCCTAAGATAAACCCTATTGATTATGTGACACACTGCCTGAACTGCCTCAAACCAAAAGTATTTTGGCAAGTTTTTAGCATGTATTATTACCCTAGCCATCTCTTTGATTGTGTAATTTTTATGCTCAGCTATATCATTTTGTTGTGGTGTTTTAGGAGCACTGAATTCATGTTTGTAACCATTTATAGTCACAATATTCTGTTATGCCTAAGTCTTTGAATTCACCTCCTTTATCGCTACGAATTCGATTTACTTAGGTATCCTTTTCATTTTCGATACGTAAAAGACTTTTTAAAAATGCTTGAAATGTCTCGAATTTTTGTTTAAGGGAAGCTACCCAAGTGAATAAAGTGAAATCATCCACTATTATCAAAATATAACTGTAACCAAAAAGGCTTACAGTTCGTGAAGGACCCATTAGTTCCATTTGGATAAGCTCTAGAGGTTTTGTTATTAAGGTGTCTTTAACTTTCTTGTGAGCAATTTTAACTATTTTTCCTTCTTGATAGGGCCCACAACAATGTTTGAAATGGATTTTATTTTGGGCAAACCTCTAACTATGTCTTGGGAGATTAATTTTCCAAGACCGTCGTAATTTATGTGAACCAACCTATTGTGTCAAATTTCATTATCTTCGATCCTAGCTAAATTATAAATCTCAGTACCTAGATTTACTGTGTAACAATTATCAGTAGTTCTGAGACCTGTAATAATGCAATCTCCATTCTCGTTTAAAATATTATAGTTTATTTTTTAGAATGTAACTTTGTGATTGGAGTCACAAAATTACAATATACTAAACAAATTTGCTTTAAGACCTTTTACTAAAATTCAAGGTTCTAAAAAACGCGGGGCGTGATCGAGGCGTGGAGGCCAAGCCTTAAGCCTTAGAAGCCTAGGCGGGCCTTGGCGTAAAAAGGCGTTTAGGCCTTTTTAATATATTTTAATATTTTTTAACCATAACAAGGCTATTAAAATGCTAAACTTGTACATATCCTAAAAATATGTGTGAATATTTGCACATAAAAATACTATTTGATTATTTTGGATGAGATAATGGTCCAGTTTGTAAAAAAATCTTTAAAAGGCGATATTGTTTCACTAAAGCATTGTTGTTTTTAGAGAAAAAGTACACCTTAAGGGTTTTACCAAGAATAAGGCGTCAAAATCTTAAGGCGGGGCGTTTCTCCCAAGCCTCAAGCCTAGGCGGGTTTTTTAGAACAGTGCTAAAAGGACGTCTCTAAGAATAGATAGTCCCTCTTTTTGGAGTGTCCCTTTACCTATGATCTGAGCTGATACTCCATCTCCAAACACAAATTTTCCTCCTAAGAAGTCAGTTATGTTGGTTAGTTTAGTAGCATCTTCGGTCCTATGTTTGGAACACCAGAGTCTAAATACCATCCAAAAGCAGTGTGTTCAGCTTTTAAAGCGCTAATCACAATGTTACACTTCATCTGGGGTATTAGATAATTTTTTCTAACCCAAATTGCTCTTATTTTAAAATGTTTGTGCGCATTTGCTCGAATCTTAAAAAATTTGTGAGCAGTAGCTTTATTTTCGAAAGATTTGTGCGCATTTGCTTGAGTTTTGAAGGGTTTGTGAGCATTTGATTGAGTCTTGAATCTAGCACTCTTTCTCTTGGACTTCTTTTTTGCATTACATCGTTCCTTCCTATTTCCATAGTTAGAGTTATTATCGGGCTGCCTAGGAAGGACGTAGTTATTTTTGTTATGTCTAGAATAGTTAATTTTTTTATAAACTGGTGAATTAAAGACAGGCTTATTTAGACGTTATTGAAAACATTCTTTAAGGCAGTGTCCATAAACATCACAATAGGAACAGTATAGATAACTAGATGGTCACTTAGGATTTTTAAAATCTTTAAAAATAGGCTTGTCCATTTGTTTGAATTTGGCCTTATGTCTAACTACAATAGGTTGAAACAAAGGGTCTCCTTTCCTTATAGGGGGCAGACATACTTAGCCTTAGGCTCAACATTTGGTTTAGAACTATTTCCCATAACAATGTTTGATCCTTTGTGTTTTTTATCAAAGTCATTTTTCAACGCTTGAAAATCTGGACATAAGTATTTAGGTCTTATTCCACCAAGCATAAATTTCACGTTTTGACAAGATTTATTTGGTACCTTAGGTTTTTGTTCAAACATTATGCTAGTTTTATCATCAGAATTGGTTATACTTGAAATTACACAACTTCAAAATAGTTAGCATTATTTTCAAATTTAAAGAATTTTTTAAAGATTGTTGAGACCTTTTCTTTAGATTGTTCCAATTCCATCAAAATAGTTTTATATTTCTTTCCAAAATCTGATTTGACTCTGAAAGATTTTTAATTTTTTCAAAACAAGACTTAGTTTTATTTTCATGAGCCAGACATTGATTGGTGTAATCCTCAACACTTTGTTTTACCATAAGACTTAGGACTTCTATGTAACAACCCGTCCTTTTTGGAGACGATTAAATTCCATAATTAATTATAAATTGGAGATTTGGAGAATTTCTCGAAATAGTGATTTTTGGGATTTTCGAGGATTTAATGATTTTCGAAGGATGTTGTGATTATTTTTGGGACTATATAGGTCGAAATATTTTAATTATATGTCGTCCTGGAGAAAAGCGACACGAGGTAAGATTTTTAATTGGAAAACCCGCATTTATTTATTTTGGGTTGGAATAGTGATTTGCGGTCAAATTCCTCGGATGGGAATTTCGACTGCGCCGTGAGTCTCGGAATGTCCGAGATAGTCGGAAAAGAGTGTCCGATTATCGAAAATGAGTTTCGGATAATTTTAGAGGTAAAAGTAACTCGTAATTGGGTAAACGAGTCGTTTTTGGGTTTTAAGGGTTTAAACCCTTTTTCTTTCTTTATAAAGAGGGAGAGGGGGAGAAAAGAGAAAGAAAAGAGAAAGAAAAGAGAGGAAGGAGAAAAGAGGGGAGAAAAGGGAGATTCGAGCCAAACTCCGCCGGATTCGACTCGAGGCCGTCGGATTTCATCCTCCAGGAAAGTGTTTACTTGCTTTATTTACTTTTGTGCATTAATCTCATATCACATTTGGTATAAATATGATTTTAGGGTTAGAACCCTTAAAATAAATTGGGTAAAAGTTGATTATGAGTTTACATATTGATGTAGTGTAAACTCTTAATGATATTTAGTGTTAAAACCATGTTAATGGAGTATAAAAATGGGTTGAAATGTTAAGTTGGGGTTTTTATGGTTTTAGGGTTTAAAACTAAGAGAAATGATTTAATACCCCAAAATAATTGATGTGTTAGTTGTAAAACATAGATTAGATGTTTGTTGAGTTGTTGGATAAGGTTAGAAACAACAAAAATGGAGAAAAATGGAGTTTGGGAGTTTGGGGAAGATAATGAATAGTGAACCCGTAGCCTTTGAGGTCATTTTCGGCCAAGAAGATAAATGATTTAGCTCTTGGCCAAAACACGAAAGCTGTAGATCTTTTTGATACGGTCGCGTGGACGCCGACCGCGTATTTTTATGATTTTTCTACGATTTGATATGATTTTTACAAGATGGCAGCTCCGGGTGGAAAGTACCAACTCGGAAATCAAATCGGAAATTGGAAAAATAAAGGCTAGAAATTATTGTGTAGATGTTTGGGATGATTTTTGGTGTAGAGTATAAACCATGAAAATGAATTTGGATTGATTTTTGGGTATTTTGGAGTTTGAGAAATCGCCCAAACTGTGACCCTCGAACAGGCCGAATCGATTCGGGTACAGGCCGAATCGATTCGCCTAAGGGGAATTGGGTTTCTGCAATAGGCTGAATCGATTCGGGTACAGACCGAATCGATTCACCATTTACGAACCTGTTTGCAGAATACTTTCCGAATCGATTCGGATTGGGAACTGAATCGATTCGTCCACCCGAATCGATTCGCTAAAGGGGCGAATCGATTCGCTTAGGTCAGAATTTCTAGTTTTCTCCCTTTAAGAGTATGGGGAGTTGAATTACCATTTGGGATTTTTATGGGGATTCCTAAATAAGGGTTTTGAGGATAAATAAACCTTTAGGAGATGATTGAGGTAATTAGTATTGAACAAAGTATGAAATACTTTGGATTTAGAATCATGCTAATATGAATTTATGATTATGATTCCTGGAGGGAATCTTTGGGATTATGGTCATCGCTAGATGCTATAGGCCACTATGGCTGTTTATATATATATTCTAGGAAGAATATATAGGATATGTATATACCGTGTATTTTAGGTATATATATATATATATGATGATGGAAATGATTTTGAAAATATATAAATGAATATTTTCAAAATGGAAAGAGAAAGGTCTTTCATAATTAATAAAATATGGATTACACACCTCTCTAAATCGCTATCATATGGGAAGTTGCGTTCGTATGGTGAAGCCCCCTGGCTAATGATGTAGGGTGGATATAGTCCTATAGGCCATGTGAGCGTTTGTTGTTATATTTTTCTGCGCTGGTTAGGAGATTCCGGGTGTGGTCTTGACTATCCCGCAGGCACATGGTCGCTTCCCGACGTTTTTCGATATAGGATCCCAGGTTTTCTTGGAGGCCCTGGAAGATGATAGCCATTTAGGGGCGTGCACAGTGGAGAAATCCGGACGGGCGGTCTTAGAACGCGTTTATATTAAAGCAGTTCATAATAATGGATTTGCTTTAATTACATTTCCTGGATATAGGAAGGGAAATGGGTTATAAATAAATTGGCTTCGGTAACACTTCCCGGATGGAAGAAGGGATGTGGAAGCATATGTTATGATCAAAGCATTTTTATGATAATGAAAATGTCTTTGAATACATTTCCTGAGTATAAAAAGGGAAATGGGATAATTGATAAAGGAAAAGCTTTTTATGTTAATAAAATTGGCTTTCAAAAAGTATATGGTTTGTTAGAACAATTCATGATAATGAATTGGCTTTTATAAATACATTTCCTGGATATGAGAAGGGAAATGGAAGTTTTTGAAATGAAAAGGTTATGTATTTATAAATACTTTATGTATCAAGTAATCCTCAGTCCGGGAGATATTTATATTATCCGGAAGTATATTGTAGATGTATGTATATGTATAAATTGGGTGCCGAGGGTCTAATGAATCCCAACGATCGACCGTGCCGCATAGTAGTGTATCGGGGGGGTTCCTTGTTTGGATTTCGCTTCGCGAGACACCCCATGCACGAATATGGCACTGTGTTGAGACTGGGGAGAAGTTTAATCCTTAGTGCTCTTATATCATTAAATGTTTATGGTATATATATTATATATATCTTTCTGTACTGAGGGACTGGCGGATCTCAAAGATCGACCTTGCTGTATAGTAGTGTATCGGGGGGGGGGGGGGTTCCTTGTTTGGATTTCGCTTCGCGAGACACCCCACGCACGAACATGGCATAGTGTCGAGATTAAAGTGAAGTTAGCCCTTAGTACATCTGTTTGACTATCTAGGTTAGATAGTGGTTGGGTATTAGATTAGTTTAGCAGGGTAGCTTGACTAGGAGGTTTAAAGGGATGCGCTAGGTTTGCACTGTTAGAGGAGAGGTGAGGGGTATCTCATGAGAGTGCGATACCAATTTAAATATGAGATAAAACTATTTTTCTAAAAATAAAGCATTTATGCACTTGCAAAATATTTTCAAACATTGGGGCTCTGACCCGTTTGTCTACTCTCCTTTCTTTCTCTATACTATATATATAGGTGTCCAGACACAGGGACGCCTGGATGGAAACTTCCTTCGAGTCTGACGTCTGCTGCAGCAGCTGTGGATTAATAAAATCTTAGAGTTACTGGCCTTTAAGAATTTAACTTGGTTTTATTAGTAAAATTTTCAATCGGGAATTAATTCGGATCTTTTATAAAAGGTTACAAGGATTTTTATCATGTAACTGGCAGGTATGTTTATAAGAATATTTATCAGTTTAAAAAGTCGAATTTTAAAAAAAATCATTTTTAGATGTGGGGGTCGTTCAAACGACAGCTGATGTCGTTCGAACGACATCGCATGTCGTTCGAACGACAGGGGTGGTGGATGGATAGGAGAGTCCTAATTTGGTTTTAACTCTTAAACCCTTTATATACTAAACTGATATGGGGCTGGGACTTGGAAAAATACTTTTTCTCTCAAACTTTCTCCAGTAAGGTTCTCAAAACATATTTCTCTCATCTTCAACCCATAGCCCCAACTTTTAACAAGTTTTGAAGATTCAATATGATCCCATGGGATAAAGGCTTTTTGCTAACCACTGTATGCAAACCCTAGAGAGAGATAACAAAGCAGAGCTTGTATTCATTCTCATTGCCAGAAGCAAATAATACAACCATCACTACACCTGTGGATGGAGGCACCTCTTTGGGTTGAACCACATAAATACTCGGCTTCTCTATTTGTCTCTCACACCATTTCTCTTTTTCAATTTAGTATTCTCGTCATTAAATCCTTTATTTGTTATTATTTATTATTGAAACTTCCCAAGCGAAGACATAAAATTCATAAACCAATTTCAGACGATAATAGAATGGCGTCGTCTTTGGGAAATTGACAAGCCATTGTTGTTTCCTACCATTCTTAACCCCAAACACTCCCCCCTTTTCCCAACCATATGCTCAAAAATTCTGGGAAATGGCAAAAAACAAAGAAAAAAGTTGTGCAGCAGAAGAATTTCCACCCTCCACACAGGTGGGAACGGGAAACATACAAGGAATTTTTATAACCTTGGAAAAAGGTCCAGGAGGCGATGTAAAAAAGTGATAAGCATCGGACACAGATGCTACATGATGGGGAAAATAGGCTCACGGTGGATCCTGGCACTCCGACCAGGAGGGGAACTTTAAAAGGGAGAGGAGAGATGTTGCATCCTAGCCCTTACAAAGATAGGAGGCACGTGTACGGAACGCAAGCCCTAAAAACCCAGGGAGGCTGAACCTTGGGTCGCATGATGGCAGTAGTACATCCAGGCATTCTGGATTAGGAGAGGATAAATCCTATTGCCCTGGAGTCACTTACTACCTTAGATAAACCAGATACGACGATGAATAATTCTTCTTTGAGCAAAGGCCCAGTGTGATGGATTACCTAAGAAGAGGATCTACTTTTGATCATTTAGGCCCGCTTCAAACGAGGGGTCAGTAGTTGATTTCTCTCAAAGAACACAATGCGTATTAAGAATAATTAGTCCAGTCATTCACCAGGGAATCAAAATGCTTGGTCAATCTATAACGAGCATGAAAGTATCTGCCTATGCCAAATTGAATTTACAATAAGAAAGCTCATTCCAAAGCCGAGGTTCAATAGTCAAGTTCGTTGCAGTGAAGGCCAAGTAAGCGGATCAACCATAGAAGGGATCCATCCAGCGACTGGAGGACCATTTGGAAGATATGGTTAGATCCAACCCCTACACAAGGACTTTATGAAGGCATCTCCCTTTATCCCAGCGATAATGTGTTACCCGATGCCAGTAAAATTCAAACCATCAGTCATTACAACTAGATACAATGGGAAACCGATCCCATTTTGTACATGGAGTAGTACTAAGCCGCTGCTGATATCTACTATTTCCTGAATGAAATGAGATACCAAGCATTCTCTAGTACGATCACTAGTTCATCTCAAATCTGGTATAACAGTTTACTATGTGGACATATCTTCAGTTTCTAATAATTAGCCGATCTCTTTATCAGTAATTTATATTTTGGGGCCAAGCCTAGCAAGAGAGTTACTCATTTTCCCAATGTACGATAAAAGGTTAACGATACTATACGTGACTTCATTACTCACTTCAATAATGAGAAGCTTGAGGTCACCGATTATAATGAGAAAACGTCCATAACCGCGTTGATGAGGGGGCTATAGCTGGGAAAGATATTTTGGGCACTTACTATGGGGACACCCAAAATAATAGAACTCTTGGCCAAGGTAGGCAAAATCATGAACATCAAAGAGGCCATGCTGGCTAAGGGATCAAATCATCTTAAGGATGTCTCTAATAAGAGCAATGAGAAAAAGGATCAGAAAGATAAGAAATTTGAGAAGCCAAAAAAGTATGACAAGTACACTCCCTTGACTATTGGCATCAACCACATTCTCGAGGACATCGGAGGAAGCAAGGACCTCAGGTTCTAGGAAAGATCAAAGCACCTACCAACCGGTTTAAAAAGCGCAAATATTGTGAGTTTTGTAAGGACCCCCGCCATAATACAGACAATTGTATCGCTCTCAAGAATGAAATTGAGGGTTTAATTAGGAGAGTAAGCTATCCAAGTATGTGGATAAGGCTTTTCGCATAAATGCGGATGAGTGCACGGACATACGATAATCAGAATACCCTTTTCAAAATGCGGATTAAAAGAAAAGAGGATGAGATGAAGACTCTAGTGATGACCCAAATCTTCCAAAGAAGCCAAATGAGCCAGCCCATAAGGTCAAGATAATCTCCTTTGGATGCCATTTCATCGTTGGTGGAGATACCAAAGGAGGAGACAAGTTGGTAGAAAGAAAGTCTTACCTAAACAAGGAGACGGCTTATGCTATTATCAGGAATATTAACTTCATTGGGAACGTGAATACTCGCCTTAGAAAGGTAAACAAATATCATCTCATTATTGAATTTTCTAAGGATGATTTATCTGGAGTCTTGTACCCTCATGACAACTCTCTCATCATCACCATGAAGGTCTATGAAGGAAAAGTGGCCAGGATCCTCATTGATAATGACAGCTTGGCAGACATTGTGTTCTATAATTTCTTCAGAAGGTTGAATCTTCGCAATAGCAATATGATGCCTTATCATCACCCTCTGATCGGCTTCTCGGGTGAGAAGATGTACCCTTTGGGAAAATATGAGTTGGAGGTTATAATAGGGGATTGTACAACATGTCGAACAGAAAATGTGCACTTTTTTATCCCAGATAAAAATGTCCTTTCGGCATATAACATTATTCTCGGGAGAGTAGGGTTGAAACAATTTAATGTTATACCATCTACCATCCATCAATGCTTAAAATTCCTTACCCGCTATAGAGTAGTTATGGTCAAGAGGAATCAGGTAGAGGCTTGAGAGTGCTATTATACATTTGCTGGGCAAGAGGAATTGAAGAAGCTAACTACGACTTACAAAATGGAAATGATAGATCCGCAGTATAAGGAGAAGTTAGTCAAGGGACAAGTAGTTTAAGAGATTGAATATATCGTAGTCGATGATTTACACCCGGAGAAGATTGACCGGGTTGGTTCATCCTTGGAGCCTGAACTCAAGAAAGACCTACTCAACTTCCTCAAATAGCAAAAGAGCATGCTTGCCTATAGTCATGAAGACATGCCCAGAATCAACCTGACTTCATATGCCATTAACTGATCATATTAAAAGATATTAAACTAATAAAATAGAAACGAAAAGTTTTTGATATCGAGAAGAATATGGAAGTTCAAGAAGTAGTCCAGAAGCTACAGAAGGATAATTTCATAGAAGATGTCAAATATCCCAAATGGCTCTCCAACATTGCAATGGTGCTCAGGAAAAATAATAAATGGAGGATGTGTGTGGACTTCACTGACTTAAATAAATCTTACCCCAAAGACCACTACCCATTGCCTAGGATCGAGTAGTTGGTTGACGCCACTTTGGGTCACGAGCTACTCAGTTTTATGGATGCTTATTCTGGGTACAATCAGACCAGAATGGAGCTGAAAGATGGAGAAAAAAACATCCTTCATCATCAGTAAAGGCACTTATTGAAATAATGTTATGCCTTCGATTTCAAAAATGTCGGGGCCACATATCAGAGGTTGGTAAAAAAGGTGTTTAATGAACAGATATGAAAGTATATGCCTATGATATGCTCACTAAGATCAAAAGGGAAAAAGATCATGTGAAGGACTTACAACAAACCTTTGATCAATTGGATAAGCATGAGATGAAGCTTAATCAAACCAAGTGTGTCTTCAGTGTGAAGAAAGAAATGTTCTTAGGTTTTATCGTTATCTAAAGAAGTATCGAGTCTAATATCGAGAATATCCGACCATTGATTAACATGCAATCCTCGAAAATAAAGAAGGAGGTGCAAATATTGAGAGGACGTATCGTCGCGGTAAACAGTTTCGTCTCTAGAGCTACTAATAAATTCCTTCCATTCTTTAACATTATGAGAAAAACTTTTGAATGGAACAACGAGTGTGAAAATTCATTCCTAGAATTAAAAAGATATTTGGGGTCTACACCTATCTTATCAAAACTAATATATGGTGAGAAACTTTACCTCTATCTAGCCGTATTATAATCAACAGTTAGTTCAGCTCTAGTGAGAAAGGAAGAAGGGATATAGAGGCTCGTATATTATACCAGTAAAGAATATCAAGGAGCATAGATTAGTTATTCCAAGATAGAGAAATTATCTCTTACACTAATAGAAGCATCATAGAGAATGAAGCCCTATTTTAGGCCCAAACTATTGTTATTTACACAAATCTACCTTTAAGGTAGGTCCTTCATAAGCCTGAAAGGTCAGTATTATTGATGACTTAGGCCATGGAGCTGGGACAATGCGATATTAAATACGAAAACAGGTGAGCTATCAAAATCCATGCTATGGCGAACTTCATCGCCGAATTCAAATGTGAAGGGAAACTAGTTGAGAATACTCCTCCAAGAGAGAGTTCCACACTCATGGTAAAGAAGACAACTGCAGAAGAGAGATTAGCTGCAAATGAAACTCAGTAGACTTTTTCGAAAGAGATCTCACCTGTCAAGAGAGATGAGAAGACTCCTTCGAGAAAGATCATATCTATGTCGATGTCAGATCAAAATAAATATATTCTAGAATCATCAACCAGACAAGAAGAATTCATTCATGTCCAGCAAGAAGTAATGAAATTGCTCAAACATGGATGATTGACTATGGGAGAATTCGAGAAAGATATTCTTGTATGGAAACTATTTGTGGATGGCTCATCCTATACCATAAGCAGCAAGGCATGTCTTATTTCACTACACCGGATGAGATAGATGTGGAATACGCACTCCGTTTTCGATTTGAAGCCTCCAACAATGAAGTTGAGTACGAGTCGCTCATAACAAGCTTTAGGTTGGCCTCATCATTAGGTGCTGAGCAGGTTTTGGTGCATAATGACTCTCAGTTGGTAGTCAATCAACTGTTCGGGGTGTATAAAGCTAGATTGGAATTCATGGTCAACTACCTGTCCAAAATAAAATAGTGCATCATAAAGTTTCCAAGGCCTAAGATGCTAAGAATACCCATAACATAATATGCACAAGCAAGTGCACTGGGCCGTTTAGCATCAGCTACCCGAATAAAATTATGAAGGACCATCTCGGTGGAAATACTCAAACACTAAAGCACAAATGAGGAAGTAGCCAATATTAGGGAAATAAATCTCGGCCCATCATGGATGGACCCAATACGGGCTTATATTGAAACTAGCACTGTGTCGTCTGACCTTAAAGAAGTGAGAAAGCTTCGATACAAAGCAGCCAACTATATGTTGGAAGGAGGTATCTTGTACAAATGTGGATATATAATCTCATTGATACGATGAGTTCACTTAACCGAAGTGACCAACTTAATTAAAGAAGTGAATGAAGGATGTTGTGGGGCACATTTTAGTGGAAGATCGCTAGTAAAATGAGTTTTCACTCAGGTTTATTATTACCCCATAATAAAGGCAGACTGCGCTGACTATGCTAAAAAATGTGACCTATGCGAGAAGTAAGCCAATATCCATCATCCTATAGGAGAGTCTCTCACACACATCACACCCCCTTATCCTTTTACAATCTCGAGAATATATTTGGTCAACCCATTACCTAATACGAGGGGAAGGTTCAAATATTTGATGGTTGGTGTAGATTACTTCACTAAGTGGCTTGAAGTTGAGCCCCTCATGGAAATAGTATATAAAAGGGTCTTCCAGTTCATCTATAAGAACATTTTTTATTGTTATGGTATGCCTTATGCTTCATCATAGACCACGATACCCAGTTAGATAACCAAAATTCTGAGGGCAACTGTATCTTCTCTAAGATACAGAAGTTGCATTCTGACCAAGGCTATCCCTAATGCAATGACCAAACTGAGGTCACGAATAAAACTCTACTGGATGGAATCAAGAAAATATTAGAAGACATAAAAGGAAATTATATCAACAAGCTACAGAGTGTCCTATGGGCTTATAGGACCACCCTCGAGATATCCACGTGTGAAACCCCTTACATGCTAGCCTTCTAAACTGAAGTAGTAGTTCAAACTGAGATCGACCTTCCTGGACACTATGTTCTCAATTTTAATTCATCATGAAGTGACCAGATGAGGAGGTTGGACCTTGATATTGTGGATAAGGTAAGGGAAAAATTTTCATTGAGGATAACTTCTACTAGCAAAGAATAATCTGATTCTATAATTGAAGAGTAAGGGCGAGCACTTTTAAGGAGGGTGACTATGTACTAAAAAAGGTGATCCAGAAAGAAAATAATTTGGAACACAACTTGCACGACCCTTATCGTATTTCTTGCATTATTAGTCTAGGAACCAACTGAATCGAGACCTTAGAGGATGATAAGTTCAAGAATATGTGGAATGCAGAGAACTTGAGAAAATATTATCAGTAACGTAGTGACAAAGCTTTTTCCTTTTTACTCATTATGCAGTATGTACTTCCCATTTGCTATGAATAAAATTTCTAATTCTGCCATTACTATTTTTGTTTATTATTTTTGTGGGCATGGGATATGTTCATATCAATATACATCACTAAACATTAAACCCGCATGTATAATCTCGTCGAAAGATAGAATGGGAATAAGAGGGATTAACATGAAGTTCATGTATGACTTCATTCAACAAACAAGTCATGAACAAGAAGTTAAACTTCGTGTATGACTTCGTTGAACAAATAAGTCATGAACAAGAAATCAAGATTCATGTACGATATCGCCTTATCATAGGTTGCGAACAAGAAGCAAGACCACCAAAGTAAAGGGATTCCATGCTTTATGGACGATAAAGATCCGACCATAATCCAATCTAAGGATAATTCCCCATAAACTTTGGTCAACCAAGATAATCACTGTTGACAAATAATATGCATCCATGAGATTAGTAAGTTGGCAAAAACCCTAGTAAAACTAGTTCAGGACAACTTAGGTTTATCCATAAATAGATTGTTGACAAGGTAGATCGGTTCGGTTAATAGTCGAGCATATGATCAAAGAACCTAAAGATTATATATGAGGTATTCTTGTCGACCAAAATAGATAGAGAAGTGAAGATATACTCAATATATACGCATAACTCATTTATGAGAGGTTGAACAAAACATATTATGCCATTATAACTAGAATACCGACAAAATAAAGAGAAGTTCACATTTCCATTATAAGACAAAGCAACTGATTAAATAGAAAGCTTCACAAAACATATTACGCTGGAAACGTATTATCATTATCAACCACATTTGAGGTAACTAAATCATCACAAGCATCATTAATGCCTGTCGAAGGATTCAACTCAGGCATAACCTGTGGAGAGGCAATTACATCTTCAGCGGCAAGCTCATCAATTGCCATTGTCTCCTCAACAACAAGATCAGTGTTTTAATCATCGTCGCCTTACCATCAGCTCACCACTTATGTGATGTTCGAGTAATGAGTTATCACTCTCTTCTTCAATGCCTTATACCCATCCATAAAGAAACCTATGCAATCAATATTGTAATCCCCCGAAGATTTGTACTTCGCCACACCAACTTCCTTTGTATTACTAGAGCCTCTTTGGTCTTCTTAAACTACTGAGATAACGTTGTGATTGCTTGAGTAGTTGTATATAATGACCGATTTGGTGTAGTTAAATTCTCCTTACCCTTGTTCAAAGATTCTTCTAGACTCTTCAGTTTGGCATCATCAGTAGTTGACTTGTCCTTGAGCTTATTATTCTCTTGCTTAGTTGTGCTAAGGGTAACTACCATGGCCATCAGTTAATCGTCTATCTCCTGGAGCTCCACTCCAGCCTTCTTGAAGTCCTTTAAAGTTTGCTATAGCTAAGCCTTTAACTTCTGATGCTCCTCAGCCAACTCTTCATGAGCACTTTTTTCTGAGCGCCTTCTTTCTCAAGACCATAGATGCTACAACAGTTTGTCAATAAAAAAGATAATTCAATAACTAGACAATTAAAAATATGAAATTCAAAACAACTATGATGAAACTTACCACATACAACATATGTTGAATTAACATCCGTAAAAAAATAGGGTCATACTCCCACATAAATTTAAAGTCTTTATTGTAGCCATGATGCCCCAACAGGCCGGTGGCATTGTTGGCATGATGAAAAATGGAGTTAGGATCAACTCTCAACTCCTTAGATGAAATTCTATGTGTCGGATCAAATTTAAATTCTTTAACCTCTCCATACTGAGGAGAAACTCCCTAGCCTCGTAACTACTGATGAAGAGGTCTTGACTCAGTCGTCCATGAGACCCTAAGAATATTCAGAATGATAGGGGGCTCAAGAGGTCGCTTATCCCCTACAGCAGGAGAACTGAGGTATATAGGGGCCTTGCCCTTTTACTAGGACAGTTGCGATTTCCTCAGCTTTCATCCAAATGTTCTGCTCAACCTGTTTATTTTCCTATTCTTCCTTTTTCTTCTTGGTTTTGACTCTCTTATTCTCAACTTCCACCTGATTCTTGTCAGCCTCTAACTTCTTTCGACAGGCTCTCTCTATGTATTTTTTTATCAATATTCCTAGGAGTTATTCCTAGGGTGGATTTTGATGGAGATTTTGAGGTAGTGTGAGATAAAGCTAGACGAGAAAACAAGTTAGCAATACGAGGAAAAGAGTACACGGATAATCGAAGAAAAGGAAGGCATTGATACTTATACTAACATCAACTTCAGCCTCTAAATTAGCCTTTGTCCCAAGATTATTCTCAAACAAAACATACTCTTCCAATAGGATAGCTAATTCAACTGGGGGTATACCACTTGGAGGTGTATGATATCCAATAGTGATAAACGTTTTAACAAAAATAAACCTTCGAACTTATGGGGCTTCTTCACATAGTAGGATTCCACCAGATCCTTGACGATATCAGGAAGCCCTGGGACTCTCTTCACTTAGACGAACAAAGGAAGAGTATAAAAATATAATAGTTAAAGACAGAACAAGGTATATAATAGTACAAATATTTATCTGTTCTTTTTGGCCCATTCCGTTTGCTGGGGATCCTACATAATATCCTCTCCCCTAAACTCTCATTCACCTTTGGCAAAAACATATTGACCCTTCCAGTTGTGATTACTAGTTTAGACAACCTTATCTATACTAAAGTTGGATATCCTAAGATAAAAATATTAGTATATGGGGGCTTTTACGTTGTCCTTTAGGCCGTGGACATAACTAAAAATGTCTCCAGTGAGGTCAAATCCGGTTTGGGTTTTTCAGAACATCATTTCCCACAAAATGGTCCTATAAGCGTTAGGAGGAAGTTGAGTTAATGCAACGCTATATCCGCTAAGGATGTACCTAATAATGTGATGGAATGGGAGCCGATGTCCCACCAGAAGGGTTTAAGAGGAAGACATATCTCATCCGAATTTGAATTATCATACACCCTCTCTTCACTAGTAGGCAACCTAGTTTGAATAATAATGGGTATGTTATATTTCTTCCTAAGATACTCCAACTAGTCCTCATGGATATCTCTAGCATACCACCTTGCATCAATAATGGAGGGGTTATAGTAATTCGAAGAGTTTATAAAATCAAAATCCACACCTTTTGTCCCACCATCAAGAGGCTCATCTACAATGGAGATGGAGTGAAATTTCCCTACACTCTCGGCCTAACATCATCATCCCTATATGATCTAACCTCCTCAGAGGAGGAATACAAATTTATCACTGATATTAATACTCTGTTTTTTAAATCAACACCTGCTTGAGGCAAAACTGAACTACCCACTCATTGATCGTCAATATCAGGGGTAGCAAAGGGAGATTATGAAACCACTAGAGGACACTGCCTTGGGGTATAATTGGGATGCCTTGGTTTGTCCTCTGGCCGTACGACTTGCAGGGATTGTTGAAACCTCCTATAAGTGATGCCGGGACAAGTAGGCTCCAACTTAGCTAATATTTCAAATAAGTGTTGGACATGGGGAGGATAGCTCATCAAGTTTATAAGAAAGCCTTTTTGGCAGCACATACAGAATTTGGGGGGTTAAATGGGTGAAGAAAAAGAGATATAGGCAAAGAGAAAACCCATAAATGGCGAATTCCTAGGCCAACTAACTCTATAGTCATCTAAAGGTCCACGTTTCCACCCAAATGTCCAATAATCCAAACCCAACAACAAATTTAACAAATGCTAAACACAAAAAACCCTAGGATGGGAGATGAAAACCCTAAAAAGCTTAAAGGCAAAAGTGGGCGTGTGCCTTTTAAATGGAAAAATATGTTGAAAAAGAAAGATGAAGGAGTGCACTAGAAAAGTAGGGAACTGGGTAGATGAAGAACACCGAACGATGGGTAATCAAACTTTGCAAATAAGCTTTCTCTCTCTAAAGTGATGCTTCGGATATTTAAAATAGTTATGGTGATCAAACAACAAAGGTGTTAAACCTTTCAATACTTTGGATTGGTAGTAAAGAGTTACTTGTCATTAATGATGTCAACACTAAAAAGCTAAACGATGGTGCATTCTAGGGTTTAATGATGTCAACACTTTGGATTGGTAGTAAAGAGTTACTTGTCATTGGTAGTAAAGGGTACCCATGTGCCCGTTCATAATGCTTAATCATACGTCACTTCCAGTCAACTGACACGTGTCACCTTCGTGCAATAAAGAACTAAAGTCAATTGCTCGGCACAAGCCGAAGAGAAATAAGGATGACTAGATCTAGTACTACCAACTTGAATTAATACTTCATATATTTATTTTATCTAGCAACCACGCCAAAACAACACCGATCTAACGAAGCTACTATAAATTATACTCATGCATGAAGTCTTGGGGGATTTGTTATACCATAAATGAAGAACACCACATGGATCCCTCAGAAGATACCATGTGGCCTCTCTAAAGGAAACTAAAGAGGTCATCCTCATTATATAATTCTGCTAGTCCAGGAAGAGATGTGTACGAATCAGATGTACTAATGCTCGACCCTGTCATTCCATCTACTGTCATGATAGGCTTCTCACGGTGTTAAAAAACTGCGGTAGTTGACTAAGTCAATATCACCTTTGCACCCGCTTATACACATAAGAGAAGATCATTGGTCACACTTATGATACTTGTGAACGTGATGAATTTAAGCACCTACCCACTCTGATTGTGATGTAACAAACTCATCCTTACCTTTCCCACTATGTGTAAAATGTGTAATAGCTTGACCTATAAAGGCACTCCACCTGTCCCTTAATATTCTCTAATAACTAACTATAAATGGCATAGGATCCTACGTGATAAGGTCTTTTCGCTTGTATTCATTCTCACTGCTAAAAGAAAATAATATAACCATCACTGCACCTGTGGAAGTAAGCACCTATTTGGGTCAAACCACGTAAATACATGTCTTCTCTATTTGTCTCTCACCCCCTTTCTCTCTTTTAATTTAGTATTCTCACAATTAAATCCTTTATTTGTTATTGTTTATTGTTGAAAATTCCCTAGCAAAGACTTAAAATCCATAAACCAATTTTAGATGATAACACTTCCTGTGAAGACTCAATTTGACGCCTATATGTTTTATAATTTCTTTTTTTCCTTACTTCATGTGAAAACCCAATTTGATGCAAATATGTTTTTTTAAATTGTCAATTTGAACTTCACATTCTATAGCAAAATACTTCACAATCTATAGTAATTTTTTTTACTTCCCACTCAAATCATTTGAAGCAAACTTCATATTTTGGTCCAACTTTTTGGTAATTAATGCATGCTTCCCATTCTTCAAGAAAATAAAATAAAAATCAATTTCTTTGAAAAAATACTCAAATCCATTAGAAATTTAATAACATATTTAACGAACCATTATATCACAAATACATTAGAAACTTTCAAAAATATAGAATATTCTAAATTCATTTCATTTTAATAATTGTTTTATATGTGCCAAGAGTATTTACTAAGACTTATCCTTCGATCTTTTGATAATAACATTTGGTAAGAAAAAAAGAACAAAAAATGTTTTTATATTTGTAATAAATAAAAACTTGGATGAAAAAAAGAATAAAATGATATTTTGTGTCGTGTCGCTTTTACTTGCGTTGTGTCGCATTTTAATTAAGTCATGTTTTTGTTTGGTAATAAAAAGATTTCTTATCATGTCATGTCATGTTGTGTCACTTTGACTGGGTTGTGTTCGCATCATTTTTCTTTTATTTGTGTCATGTTTAGTATAAAAAATAAAACTTCGTGTTGTGTCCCATTTGATTGGATCGTGTTCGTATTTGGTAAAAAAAACTTTGTATTGTGTCTTATCATTTTTACTTGGGTCAGGTTCATGTTAATAAAAATAAGTTTTTTTTGTCATATTTTAATTAGGTCATGTTTGTATTTGGTTAAAACATTATATATGGATTTAAATAGGTTCTTAACAAGAATTAATACAAAATTAAAAACCTATTTGTAGAAAATGTGAAATATATTTACGGAAGTGAAAAAATTTGGCAGATAATGGGTATGGAACCATATGGGTCTCTTAAGAAAAGTATATGCCAGTTTCATTTTTATTTTTTGGGAAAAAAATAATAAGAGAAACGGGGAGGACGGAGAATGATTGCTTTCCACCTCACTTAGGATGAGGACTTGGTGAATTCTCTTAGTACTTATAGCATTACTCTATTTATATATACGAAAATGATATGTACCCAAACATTTACCAAAGTGCATTAAGTGTACGCAAGACTATATTTAGTTTATCCCTCAACCTATGTGTCCACATGGAACCACATCTAGAACCTCTAATAACCCTGCGATAATACCCATTTCTACATCTCTGTTTGCTTCGTATTCTTATATTTAGAACAAATTCTTAATTATGCCACTTCCTATTCCTATTCCTATTCGTATTCCTATTCCTCTTACTTTCTCTCTTTCATAGGAGATGGAGAGACATTTGATATTAAAGCATTATATAACTGTTAGTATAAAGTGACATATGCAACAGATGTTCTAAATTTGTAACTTTTGAAGAAAGTAACGTGTTGTAAGAGGACACTTTTTGCCGTAAAAATGGAGACTCTCTTTCTGACGAGATGAAATGGATACTCTTCCCCGGAGATCACTCTCCGAGGATCATTATAGTATCTTATTTTATTTGTTGTTTAGATTTTAGGTTTGTGAAAAATTAGTGAAAAATGATAAAGGAAATATAACATTGAGTTATGTCAAATTTATCTATTTGTGTTGATAAAATTGATATGTTTGGTAATTGACTGTGAATTCATTTTTGCTCTTCAAAGAAATACAGTACGTTCCTTCTTCTGTCGATTGTTACTTATTATGTTTGCGGATAGTTTAAAAAATCACCCTTAATTTTTTCAATGTTCTTAGTTTTTCGTTTTGATAATGATACATAGAGATGTGCATGTTGTTTCCCACAAATATTGTATTTTCGAGTAAATGAGAAGTAGAATAATTAAAATTAACATAAAAATGAACTTTAATGGGTTGAAATTTATTTACCCTACTCTATATAAGGGTACGAAGAAGAGTTGCAAATAATCCTTACTTAAGCAATACAATAATGGTTGTTAACATATGCTCTCTCCTTTTTCTGTTAAATTCCACAATAAGCAGGAATTTTATATTTTTTCTTCGTGAAATTGTACAGTAAGAAGGGTCATTCACAGGTCTTTTATTGTTCTAAAAAATGATGATACAATTATTAAACTTTATGATTGGATAGGTTTTCTTGAAATCAGGCAAGAGGGTTCCAAGATTTTAGTTAGTTTTAACTTTTACATTATGCTCATCATCACTCATCATGGTGATCTGATTCCTTGTAGTTTTTTACTTTCTATTTTAAATAGAGTGAAAACACACAACTATCTTCTATCTTTAATTGCTTCTCAACTGGTTTTGTGATTTTTTTTCTAATGAAAACAAGTTTTTACCATAAGAAGTCTTGAAGCCACCAATACAAAGGCTTCACAAGTGTCAATTTATATCAAGCTAGAATAAGATATGTCAAATTTGTTGGAATACTACAAATAGTTAAAAAAATTAATAAAATTTGGTTCACGAAGATGACTTCAAGCAGTATAACATAATTGTGTTTCTCTTAAGTTTATGTTAATTGAGTATTATGAGTATATATGTTTTAAATACCTATACATGTTTTTATAGATACTTGTATTTACCATAGTTCTTTTATGTTTATTTTTGTAATTTTACCAATTGGATTTGGTTGTTTATCTTGGGTTTATTGATTTTGTAAGTGCAAGTTTTATAATTGCTCAGTTTATTTATAGTTTAGGTTTATCCTATTACACCCACACTTCACGCTCATAACTTCTACGGATTAGAAAACTAAGTTAAAGACTTTTGGAAGATTGAAGAATCGTACGTCTCAACAACTTTAAGAATAAGTTATCGATGCTTTTAATAAAGCTTTATTTTTCTAAGGGTTTTAAAAAATTTAAGAGTTTGGTTTTCAAAATTGTTTTAAAATGTTTTTAAAGTAAACATTAAAAAATTCGCTAACTCGTTAAAACGAAAATAGCTTGTCATTTGAACAAACTAAAATATGTCGTTAGAGCGAGTTCTCTTGGTTCGAACGAGATCTGGAACATCGCCATTTGGTAAGCTCTGAAATCTCGTTAGAAACCTCATTAGAAGTCATTCGAACGAGATAGGGTGGGTCGTTAGAATGAGTCTTTCAAATGACCAAACAAGTTTTTTTTATTATTCTCTAGAATGTCGTTCGATATTTTGTTGGATACTCGATCGAATAAAAACAAGTGTGTCGTTTGAACGAGGAGCTTGTCATTCAAACGAACGCGCGAGATTTTGTTTTTAATATTAAATCTTATCTAAATCTATTGTATTTATCCCTTTGTAACAAAATTCCTCATAAAGGGAGAGATGGTATTAGAGTCTTAAAGAACTCTTTTTGAAATGCTTTGTTAACCCTTTTTTAGTTCTCTTTGTGATCAAACTTTTTCATAATTATTCCAAAGCCCAAAAATACAAAGATCACTTTATCAAATCAAAAGGAACCTTTATAATTCAAAAACCCATGTAGAGAGAAATCTGTATTGCTGAGTTGTGGAACCAAGATTTCACTACTAAAGAAGAAGAAGAAGAAGAAGAAGAAGAAGAAGGTTGATCGGTTGATACTGAGGGAAGATTGCTTCATGTGGGCGGTGCTGGACTATGCCATTTTCAGTAGAAGAAATTGAAGACTCTGCGCATTATACTTATACGGTCTAAGTAGTTTTTAAGTCGGCTATCTATCAATTACTCTATAGTGATGAATATATGTTTTGCCCTTTTAGGCATTTTTTCTTCTTGATTATATTTCCATGCCTGGTTTGTGAATTAAAATTTGAACCACATCTTTGTATGCATACCTAAATTAATCAAAGATAAAATTTAATAAAATTGACTTTGTGTGTGGTAAACTAAAATACAAATAATTCAATAGAATCCTAGCATTATTAAATTGGTATAAGAGCAGGTTGCACTAAAATATTGTGTGATCCATTTACAAAAAAATTTATATCAATTTTTTAAAATTATTGATCTTTAAAATTTTGGATTTTATGGATAATTTTGATAATAGGATGCATGTGTTTGAAGGGTCAAACTACACTTACAGAAAAGCTAGGACGAGATCTTCTTTAAAATCAATTGATGAAAAGGTCTGGCTTGTATGTGAAAGAGGGTGGATACTACCCACTGTGACTAACGACAATGTTGAAAGTCTTAAACCTCATCACTGCCTGAATGAAGGATGAATTTAAATGGAGTACCTATAACTCAAGCGGCTTAAGTATCATTTTGAAGCCATCATCCCTGACGAGTTTCGTTACATGATTATGTGCACTATGTCAAAGAAGTTTGGGATACCCTCCAGCTCACTCACGAGGGTACCAAACCTGTGAAGTCTTTTAAGCTGCAAAATCTCACCACACAATTTAAAATGATTATTATGCTAGAGTCTGAGCCATTTGATGAGTTTTATGCATGTTTGTCAGAAATTGTAAAATCTAGTTTTTATTCAGGTGAGAAAATTCATGATATGCGAGTAGTTAAAAAGATTTTAAGATCATGTTCGACCCATTTTATCCCTAAAGTCAATGTCCTGAATTCGTTAGGAATATTAGATACTCTTAGGTTAGAAGAACTCGTCGAAAACTTTCAAACTTATGAAATAGACATGTTTCCCAAAATTATTAAGAAAAAAAAGAGACAGGGATTACATTGAAAGCTCAAGCTAAAAGGGAAAAAAAGGTTGTGATTCTGAGTCTGAGTTTGATTTTGAGCTTAATGATATATCCCATTTTGTAAAAAAAAAATTAAAAACTTTCTCAAATTTAACAAAGAAAATTCTTACAAGGAAAAGATTTTTTAGCAAAATAAAAATGGCAATGAGGGTAAGAATGTTTGTGAGATGAAATAAATTGTTATGACTGTGAGGAAAAATGGCACAAGGAACATGAGTGTACCACTAAGCTAAAGAGACGGGGCAAGAAAGTTGCACGTAAGGACATTTTTAGCGATAATGACGTCGAGTCGGTAAATTATGGGTATGAAGCACAACATGAACCATGTCTCGCGTTCATGGAAAGTCACGTGATTACTTCTAGTTTGTCTCATACCGATGAGGACATTTCTAAATGTAAGAGCCTCAACGATGTTTATAATCATTCTAGAATGAGTGGGAGTGAAGAAGAAAATTTGAGTGAGGGAGAATGTAGACTCCAAAAAGCCTTTGGTGATTTTTACACTGAGAATTTAAAAATGAAAAGGCTTAATGAAGATTTATCTCTTAGGGTGTTTTATTTAGATAAAGAGGTGAAAGTTGTAAGAGAGTGTGAGGCATCAGTGAGTCAACTCAAGAAGGTAAAAATTTCTTTATGTGAGCAATTAATTTTTGTAGGGAGAGAGGAGACCGATTTGACCAACATCATGGCTAGTCTTACGAGAGATCTTCAAGCTTCATTGGAGACTTGTGAAAACCTTGAAGCCCATATATCCCAACTCGAGATTGATCTTGAACATGTCTGGGAAGTCAAGTTAACTGTAGAGGGAACATCTAAGAAGGCTAGAAAGCTGCTCATCAGTCTCGCGTTAGGCAACTTTGAGAGGCAAGGAATATATTATGATGGTGCATTTACTTCCAAAGATGCACACGGGTCGGTTCTCGAGTTTGTGATGGATCCTTATGACCCTCATCATAACCAACCTAGGAGATCTAACCCACCTCGGAGAACTCGTCCTAAACATTTTGAGTAAGGTGGAACCAAACCCGTTTGTGTTTGTTCCCATTGCAAACATAGATATCACCTTAGAGAGTTTTTTGTTAAGCTAGAGAGAGTTTCTTATATGTGTGTTCCACGGTATACTCCCACATGAGTTCCTATATATGTTCCCATATGCACTCCCACACATATTACTCCACATGATCCCGCACATCACTATAGATATTTTAAGAGTTTTCGAGAGCAAGTAAAGTATTTAGTTAATACTTCACAATATTTGATGAAGGAATTTCATAGGATGTCTTCTCCTTTTGAGAACTTCTTAAGGACAAATGATTGCGGTTGAGACTTGTTTCTAAAATAGGGTGATTATAATGTTCATATCGCATACCCCTATTGCTAGATTGTATTATCATTGTATTGATATGTCTTTCTTTTTGATATATTTTGAAAATTTTCAAAAAGATTTTTGGTTTTTAAGAAAAAATTGAAAAAATGAAAAAGATTTTATTTTGATAAAATTTTTGAAAAATACAAAAAACAATCATATTTTGATTTTTCACCATATATGGATGAATATTTAAGATATTCGGATCACCCCTTCATACCATCCATTACCATGACTTTTTGTAGTGTTTTAAGATATGACTTTGTTTCAATAGTGTGCTTAATAATGCGTGGATAGCATTACGCTGATCATTGATGTCTACTTTTTACACGTTAGAATCCTTGTCACCTTTATTACACATATTCACGAGCTTTATGAATATTGTGTTACTTATCATTTATCAAATACGATGTTCTCATCTCAATTCTACTTAATAAAGAACCAAATGTGAAAATAGATAAGTTGTGCATGTAAGAACTATTGCCCGAATTTTAGTTTTTTTTGAGAAAATATTGTTATACGTTAAGCAATGGAAAAGGGCAAAGAAATATTATTATATTCTTTGCGTTAAAAGTCACCATTTGTATAAAAGAGACTAAAAACATTAGAGTCATACAAAGGCAGAAGCGCCAATCCATTCATTTGAAATCCATTGACGCTTTGCTACATATGATTATTATGATTTCTTCAAAGTATTCGAGAGAGAATTCTTATATATGAGACATTTTGAGGCAGCTATAAAGTTGAAAATAAATGGGTGTGCATAACGGACTTCTTGAAAAATATTAAATAGTTTGACGTTAGTAGTGTGAGAATCATTTAAGTTCTCGGCATATTGATTAAGTTGAGTCAATTTTATATGAGTTCACTATTTTTACACCTAAGGTAGACTTTGAGTTCTTTCTTTAGAAGTGTCTCATGACTTCGTGCACTTATATTATGAATGTTTATGTTAAATTACCTATGGAAAATGTTCACACAATTACATTCTACGGTACAAGGTAGAATCAATTGATTTCCCATTCTCATCTACGGTAAAGTAAGGTAAAGTAAGTTTCCTATCAAGACGGGAGTACATGATATCAAGATGGGAGGCAGTAAGATAAAGTAAGTTTCCTATCATATGACGGTACAAGGTAGAATCAATTGATTTCCCATTCTCATCTTTAGAAAGTTTGACAGAAGTACTCATAGGAGTCCTAACTTCTTTAGCTGTTTCTAAGCCAAACTTCTTGACAATTTGGATTGCAATACAAATAATCCATCTGAATTTTGTTTAACTTGGAGCCCTAAGTAGAATTGTAACTCCTCCATAAGTGACATTTGAAATTCTTTATTTATAATGTTCGAAAAGGTCTTAAATTCTAAAAGGGAGGTGGATCCAAAAATGATATCTTCAACATAAACTTGGGTTATAGTAATATTGTTGTCAAAATATTTAACAAAGAAGGTTTCGTCATTCCCCCCTCTCCTAAAACCGTTGTCTAAAAGAAAGTTGGATAGACGCTCATACCAAGCTCTAGGAGCTTTTTTTAACCTATAAGGATCTTTTTTAAGATGATAGACATAATTTGAATGGTTAGGGTCAATGAAACCTTTAGGTTGTTCTACACAGGTCTCCTCAGTTAAAATTCCATTAAGGAAGACTAACTTAACATCCATTTGATATAGTGTGAAGTGCAAATGACAAGCCATTATAAAAAGTAAGCGAATAGATTTGAGACGAGTGATAGGAGAAAAAGTTTACTCGAAATCTATTCCTTCAATCTGAGAGTAGACCTAGGAAACTAATATAGCCATTTAATTTATCCTAAATTCATCTATTTTATTTTTGAAAATCCAACGTGTACCGATAGCCATTTAATTTAAAGGCCCAGGTACAAGATACCATACATCATGAATGATAAATTGAAGAAGTTACTCCTGCATAGCACTTATACACAAAGTGTCATTCAAGGCTTCAATTATAATCTTTGGCTCAATAAGAGACAAAGCATATAAAATGAGTAATGTTATGAAGTTGAGATCTTGTACAAACAGGCTCGGTAGGCTTACCAATTACACTATCTAAAGGATGATCTTTGGTAAGGATTCAACTATTTCTGGAGAGTCATAATTTAAAATGTTTTCGGACTCATCCATAATAGTTGGCTCTTTGGTCTTACTTTCTACATTATTGTCACTTACAACCACATTAATAGATTCCATCATGGTTTTGGTACGAAGATTGTAGACAAGGTAGGCTCTGTTATTTGGAGAATATCCTAAGAAAATGGCTTTATCTCCTCTGGTTTCAAATTTAGACAGATGTTCTCTGTTCTTACAGACATAACAAGTGCTATCAAAGGTTCTAAAGTATTTTAAATTAGGTTTCTTCCCATACTACAGCTCATAGGATGTTTGTTTGGAATTTTTCCTTAAGTAAACTAGATTGATTATATGACAGGCGGTACGAATGGATTCGACCCAAAAATATTTAGATAGATTCTTCGCATGAATCATTACACGGGCCATTTGTTGAAGAGTGCTATTTTTACGATGAGCAATTCCATTTTTTTTAGGCGTCTTAGGATCACTAAATTCATGTTTGTAACCATTAAAGTCATAATATTCGATGACACCTGCATATATGAATTCTCTCCCTCTATCACTATGAATTCTATCTACTTGGGAGTCGTTTTCGTTTTCTATACGAACTAAGATTTTCAAAAACTTATAGAAGGTTTCTGATTTATGTTTTAAAAAGGCAACCCAAGTAAATCGAGTGAAGTCATCAACCATAACAAGGATGTCACTGTTTTCGCAAAGACTAACAGTATGGGAAGGACCCATTAGATCCATATGGATGAGTTCTAGAGGTTTAGTGGATATAACTTCTTTAACTTTCCTGTGGGGAGCCTTAACAATTATCCCTTCTTAACATGAACCACAAATAATGTTTGAAATTAGTTTGATCTTAGGAAGAACTCTAACTATCTCTTGGGAGCACAATTTTTCAAGACTATCATAATTAATATGACCCAACCTATTATGCCATATCTCATTGTCATCCATTCTGGAAATGTTACAAACCTCGGTACTTGGAATTATTGTGTAATAGTTATCTAGAGCACGGAGTCCTGTAATAATGCACTCACCTTTTTCATTTAAAACTTTGCAATTGTTCTTTGAAAAAGTGACAGTATGGTTTGAGTCACAAAATTGTGATATACTTAGTAAATTGTCTTTAAGACCTTTTACTAAGAGAACATCTTCAAGAATGGGTAATCCTTCTTCACGGAGTGTTCATTTTCCAATGATCTGGGCTGATACAACATCTCCAAACAAGAATTTTTCTCCAGAGAAGTTAGTTTTGTTTGAAAGTTTTGAATTATCCCCGGTCATATGTTTGGAACAACCTGAGTCTAAATACCATCCAATTGTCGTGTGTTCAGATTTAAAAGCACAGATCACATTGTTGCATTTTAACTGGGGTAATATGTCATCTTTTCTAACCCAAATAACTCTAATTTTCAATTTGCGCTTATTAGGTTGTATTTGATAAAACTTGCGAGCTTCTGTCTTTTCTTTAAAAGATTTTTGCCCATATTTATTAGTATTATAAACAGTTGAGCAATTGGTTTAGAAAAGTATTTAGGATTCCTTCTTGTTTATGGTCTATTAGTATTAGTCCTTCTCCTTCTATTACGATAGTTAGAATTCTTATCTGGCTATCTAGGAAGGCCACAGTTGTTTCGACTTCTCCTAGAATAGTTGAAGTTATGGTAAACAGGAGAGTTATAGAGTGTATTATATAGACGTTTGGAATACAAACCATCAAGGGAATGTCCATAGACATCACAATAGGAGCAGTAAATATGGCACGTAGGACTCATAACCTTAGGAAAATAATTATTCGAAGGTTTGTATAGGTTTTGAGCTCTAGTCTTATTCCTAAGTGCCACAGGATGAAATGACGAATTAGCTTGTCGAATAAGGGGCTGACGTATTTAGCCTTTTGAGTAACATTATGCTTAGAGTTTCTTGATTCACCAATGTCTAACTTCAATTTCTGGACAAGTTTCAATAGGTTTTTTGCCACCAGATAAAAAGTTTATTGTTTCAAAGTTTTTAGTTTGGGTCTTAGAGTTGGGACAAAATCCTATTCCAGTTTTTTCATCAGAATTGGTTTTACTTTCAGCAACGCAATCTTCAAAATATTTAAAATTATTTTCAAACTTTGCAAATTTTTTTAAGACTGTGGTTGTCTTTTCTTTTGTTTGTTCCAATTCGAACAACATTCCTTTGTATTTCTTTTCCAGAATTTCAATTGAGTCAGACAACTCTTTTAGTTTTTGTTCAAAATTTTTGGTCTAATTCTCATGAGTTAGACATTGAGTAGTGTACTCTTCAGCATTATGTTTGATCATCTAACTTAGGGTTTCTATCTTCTGGGTAAGATCCTTGACAATCTTTTCAAGCCTAGTTCTTTTCTTGAGAGTTTTTTTGTACAGTGTGTGAATGTCAGGAAGGGCATCGTCGTCGGAGTCACTAAGTGTGCAGTGTCCCCTAGCAGTTCAGTTTTAGGACTCACACACCCATTGACATCAACAATAGAGCATTCCCTTTGACTCACGCACACAACGTTTAAAGCATTATCAAGATTCTCAAGAAATAAGGCAGATAAACCAGTAGGCATAATGTCAGTTACCATAACATGATCAGATTCCTCATCATCAGTGTAGATTATCTTAGAAAAGAATGGAATACAAGGATAAAAAGTGTTAGATGACTCAGGTTCATCATTTTTAGAGTCACTTGAGTCATCACAAGTCTTGCATATATGTTCCCTATTATGTTTGTGAATTTTTTCTAAGTTAACTCTACAGTCACTAGCCATGTATCCTAACTTCCCACATCTATAGCATTTAACAATTTTAAGGTATCTCTCAGGTCTCTTGTGATTATCAGTCTGGTGTTTGTCCTGTCTTCTCTCATGAGGCCTATTTTTAGATTGGTTTGGATAAGTAGGTTTGCCTTGTCTTTTTGCTATTTTATTTCGAAAGTTAACAATTTTCTTAAACTGTTTAAACATTAAGGCAATATGATTATCCAAACTATCTAAATTACAGTACTCATTAGAGTCTAAGTCAATGTTAGGTATGCTAAGTTCAGGTGTGGTCAACTCAGATAAAAAAACAAGATTGGAGGGAGACTGTTTCTTTTGGGACAGGGTTAATTGTTTCTTAGATTCTAATTCCATTTCCACAGTTCTCAATTTTCTACTGAGGAGTTCAGGTGTGAGATTTTGATCATCCATCTCCTTAATTGCATATCTCTTACTATCAAATTTTTGTGGAAGTGATCTTAGTATTTTACAGACAATTTCCTTTATACTATATACAATCCCATTGGCATGCAATTTGGTCACAATGTTTGTTAGTCTAATATAGAAGTCATCAAATGACTCAGTCTTAGTCATGATCAAGGAGTTATACTATTGGATTAACATTTGTGTTTTAGCAGCTTTAGCTCTGATGTTATCATCATGTGCAGTCACTAGGGTGTCCCATGCTTCCTTAGAGGTAGAACATAATGATATCCTCTTAAATTCGTGTTCATTGGTAGACATGATTATGGAATGTTTGACTTTGTCATTGTTAAGGGAATTTTGTTTCTCTTCTTTAGTGAATTCACTTAGTAACTTTATAATCCTCTCAGTACTTCCTTTAGTGACTAGTTTAGTAGGAAAGGTGTAACCATTTTCAATAACTACCCAAACATCATCTCCCAATGTCCCTTGGATGAAAGCAACCATCCTTACTTTTTAGTAAGGAAAATTGGTTCCATCAAAGAGAAGGGCCCTGGACAGGTTAGCTAGTCTCTCAAATTTCTCGTCCATAATTTGTTTTGAGAAAATAATTTCAGAAACTCAAGATCTAAAGAATTTTGAAAAAATAAAGCTCTAATACAAATTGAAAAAAATACCACTTAAGTCGTTTAATTCAAGATTAAACCATCTAAATGGCTCCGAATAGTTTTTTGAAGAAACTCTATTCTTAAAACAAATTTCTTAGCATGAGATGTGTAAAACAATATGAACAAGTTATTTAAGGTATAGGTTTACCAGTTTTGAAAACCAAAACTTATAAAGAACTTAAATCAACACAGCCTGAAGAAAGGGATGAGAGGAAAAGGAAGTATACATGTACAATTATAACGTGGTAAAACCCCACCCAATTGGGTAAACATCCACGGAGGTCTCTACACCTCAAAAGTAAAAATCCACCAAAATAGAGTAACAGTTTACAAGCTATATAACAATCAAGACACACAATCAGACCTAATTCTAAGTTCATAAATTTACCAACTCCTCCGGATTTTCTGACTTCTCCCAAGGCTCTGATGTTGTTGATGTTATTCTCAGATTTGTAACTCCAGTCCTTTTAGCTTTATGTCGACTCAAAAGTCCAAGATCTCAATACCAACACTTTTTAGTGTAGTAGTGTGAAAGTGTAAGTGGTGATGTGCTCTAAATCACATGCATGCAACTCACACACACTTAATTACAGACATGATGCTAATCAAATTACAAACAAATCACAAGTATCTAAAGATTTCCAAAATCAGTTTAATCAAAACTATCAGACCTTGGATCTTTTCATATGTACAGATCAAGAGGGAATCTTGCTATAAACACAAGCTAAGATCCTAAACACTTTCTTATTTTAAAAATATACAAACTATTTCACAAAATGTGAAATATGTGAAAGTGTAAATCCCCAATCAAGATCTTAAACTAGATCTAAGTCTGAATCTTCAAAGAAACTAAAATTAGAAACAGTTTTGTTGGTTTTAGGGTTTGAAAACATAACAGTTGAAAACACCCAGCAAAACTATGATTTCTCAAAATAAGAAATCAAAACTAAGAGAGATAAACGTGAAATGTATCACATAACTTCAATCTCAAATTTCTATGAAAGAAAATGAGATCAAACTATTGTGATTAAGTTGGAAAAGAGATTAAGGAAAAAAGAGGAATGATCTTCAAAACTCTCGAACTAACACACTTTCAGAAATATTTTTCTAGTGGGATTTGGCCGGAGTTTAGTTTAGGGTTTTATTTTACTATCTTCTCTCTTTATTTTCTCTCCGAAATGATGTGATCAAAAGATTGTAATCGCAACACATAGGGCATGTATTTATACTAAGCCATAGAATCCTCTGGATGGTCACTATGAATTCTAAAGAGGTCAAGGTAAATCTGATGGCTACCAATGCATGGAAATTATAAAGCCTCTGATTGGTTTAAACAAAAACACGAGGATCAGGTAAGAACGCATGCAGGCCATAAATTAAAATAATCCAAGGGTTCATAAATAAATAAAAGTATGTGAGAGCAAGAAAACACAAATCCAGCCGTTGTTAGTCTAACACGTGTAAGGCTGAGATGGCGTATTATACGTGTGTTTTTTAACTTCTAGAAATACAATATTCACGCACATAATTATCAAGTGCATTTGGTTTCTACCGAAGTAAGTTTTGAACAGTTTAAAGAATTTACAAATCAGCCCACAAACTTTGTAAAAGCCAATTTTAAATTTCTAAACATTGTTTAAAAAATCTTAGAAATTATTTAAAATATCCCAAAAATTATGGAAAAATTATTTTAATGGGATTTAACTCACACACACCAAAACTTATGAAGAATGCAATCTCATATGCAGCACATAAATGATCCTGGGTGTGGTGTTGGTGTTTGTACCTTTGGACTATTAGAGGAAATAAAAATGAAGAGTCTGAAGGCTTGTTAGTTTAAAAGGGTATGACTCAATTTTGTCACTATTTCCAAACTAGATGATCACCTATATAATATAAACTCAAGTGAGTCAAAGATATATGGTGCTTCATAAGAGTTTCCTCGAGACTCTTCCATTGTGGGATCACATAAGGCGCGTGAGGAGGCGTTTGCATTTTTTGCACTTGTTGAAAACGCATGAATGGTGGTAATTGTTAGGAAACTTGTTAATTTGTGTTCAATGATGCATTCGGTTGTCCATAATTAAAATCGGGATGGTTCCTCCACGAGGCCATTGAGTCTTAGCTCACAGTAAAAAAATGTTCATTTCGCTCCAAAAAAATGAGGGTTCATTTTGGCAAATAGGTCACTAATAATTTGGGCAAAGGGCACTATGCTAGTGTAAAGTTGGTTTAAAAAAGGTTGTTTGAGAAATTCGCCAACTAATGTTCCTTCATTTGATCAAAGTTTTTCATTAGTTATATTATATCCACATCAATAGGGATACTATGGAATGAGTTATACCTGATTGTTGATTCAATCAATGAAAGAATGACATCATCATCTGTGGACGTAACCGAATTGGTGGACCATGCATATCTTATCTCAAGAAAAGGTTTTTCCAATTTTATTACATTATGGGTATGTCGATGCTTGGAAATTATGATATTTTAATTAATTATCTTTGATTTATTATCTTAGATGTTGATATTGATGATGAATACAAAGCTTTGTAACTTCTTAATTTAATTCTAAATTCATATAATATTTGAGTACCAAATCACTACATGGGAAGTATGAAGTGAGATTTGATGATGCTTTTGAGAATTATTGGGAAGTGAGAAGTGGAAAAAAGAGAAATATAATTCTTAGTCCCATGCATTAGTTGCACAAGTAAGGGACGGGGAGAGAAAGAATTATGAAAGAGGAAACTACAAGTCCAAGGGTTTGAAAAAGGTAAAAAAGAGTTTCCCTAAGCTAAGGGAAAAATATTTAAAAAAAATGGTGGAAGTTTCTAATTTTGTTACTTAAGAGGAAGATGAATTTTGGAGAACAATGGTAGTTACTTTATATGAAAGCTCATTGAGCAAGTGGATTTGAGACTCAGGGTTATCGTACCATATGTGCTCAAATAAAGTTTTGTTCACCTATGCAAGTTAAAGGAGGGAAAGTATTGATGGGTTATTCCTATATTTGTAGGCTAAAGGTTATTGTCATAGTCAAGTTGAATGTGAATGATGGAGTAATTTACACTCTCATGAATGTGAGATAAGTTCCAGATTTAAAGAAGAATTTAATTTCATTGGATGCTTTAGATTCCATACGGTGCAAGATTGCACTCAAGGGTGAATGTTAAATGTTTCCTTGGGTGTTTTAGTGTTTATGAGAGGAAATAAAGAGGGAAGGTTATTCCCCACAAGGTATCACTTTAGTGGTTCATATTTCAATCTTAAAAGAAAAAGGTGAAGTAAAGTCAGATTCCATAAAGCTTTGGCATATGAATTTAGGCCATGACTTGAAGAAGGCCACGATAGGGTTATGTAAATAAAGTTTCAAAAGGGAGTGGAAAGTTACAAGTTAGGATTTTGAGGTCAATATGTGCATGGGAAGAAAAATATGGTCACATTTGTCCTAAATATCCATTAAATAAAGATCCACACAAATATTTAGGGTCCTTCGATAACTCCATCCTTGGGAGTTAGTCATTATTTTTGTCTTTCAGTGATAACTTTTCTAAGAGGACTCATGTTTGTGCCATGAAGCACGAGGCTGATTTCTTTTAGGTCTTTATAAAATGGAAGAAGCTGGTGAAGAAGCATACAGTTGGAAGATCAACAATGTTGGCCCGAAAATATCCAATAGTGAGGTGAATTATTTTTTTGTGAAATTAATGGAAATTTAAAACTTATTTCTTAGATTAATTGCAATATAATGAAAATATATGTGTAAAAAATTAATCAATAATTAACTATAAATATTTAATGTGGAGAGTATGAGAGAACTTTACAAAATAAGATTTTTAATATGGTTCAATCTTACTTACATCCTTGCTTGAAATGGAACTCCACGGTCTGATTCCCTATGGTAAAACAAATACCTTACAAGGTATCATAACATCCTGTATATAAGGACAAATTTCCAAGTGTGTCAATTTGTATGTAATTGATTTAATTCCGAACAAAACAAAGTTTAAGTCACGGGATTGTATTTCGAGTCACGATCCCTATTAAGCCTATGACGTTGTGTTGAAGACATAGCGGCCAAGCTTCAAGGATAGATCATGCTGTGTTTATTGGTGCACGTTTTCATATCATATTGCATTTTGAGATATTCTTAGGTATGAACGCATAATGTTTATGGGACTCAAAAAATGTTTTAAGCATGTTATTTAGTTTAAAAATGATTTCAAAAAGTTTTAACTTCGTTTTTCTGAAGATCACTTCGTTTATTCTGAGATAAATATATTTTAGAGTCGTGTAGATCTTTCCCATGTGTTTTCTAAGATCAAACGACATTTACTGTCGTTCAAACGATATGCGTATCTCGTTCGAACAAGATGTGCAGAGTCGTTCTAACAACAGACCAATATCGTTCTAACGACGCGCCGACTTAATTTTTTTATTTAAGGCTATTTTTACTCAGAATTTCGATGAGTGAAATCCAAAATTACAGAATATAATTACGTTTTTCTGCACTTGTTTACAAAGCATTCCAAAGTTCAAAACATCCTTTGTGTTTCAACATCCAATCTTTCATATACATATGGTATAGAGATCTTAGTTTGGCACCATTGGAGTTTGTTCATCTCTATTGAAAATTCGTTTCGTCGAGTTTTGCGGTGAAGAAGCAGTGGACTCTGTGTTCTAATTTGTAGGCAATTTCCAAAGCTGTATCAGTGGATACCGAGGCGCACGTGGACTCGTGTGTTGTGGACCTGTCATAGGTGGACTCCTACATTGCATTGTGGAGGAGAGGTTAAAGCATAGAAACGCATCAAGGCTTGTGGGGATTGAGTCGTTGAGTAAGTTAATTATTTGTAATTTGTAAAACCATATCATAGTGATTATCTGGCTTGGTTCGTCCGAAGTTTTTTCCCTTAGTGGTTTCCTCATACATCGACGTGGTGTGTTTTATGGACTTGATTTAGTTTATCTTGCTTAATCTCACCTAAATGCATTTTTAGGATTAACAAGATAAAATTGGGTTAAGTAAAATTGATTCACAAAATTGGCGGATATTAAAATAAAATAAAATAGAAAAATTATTTTCACGTAAAGCATACATTGAAAAAGGGACCCCTACAAAATGGTATCAGAGCCTTTTGCACTCATTTATTATGTAGATCCTTGTTTTTGGGATTTTTGTTAGTTGTGGTGGTTCATCTCTCTTGGTTTATTTTTCTCTCGATGTATTCTCAAAGTTTTGACGAATTAAATCTTTTAAATTTGAAGTTTGCAAAACGAATTGAAATTCTTGAAGAAGAAAATTCTTGTTTTAAACATATGATTAAATATTCGCATACGTTTCAAACTCAAAGCGATTTCAGCCATGAGAAGTTTGGTGCAATATATAATAACTTTAAATCTATGAAATTGGCCAAGGAAGAGAGTGAGATTAGAGTCCTTGATTGAGAGGAAGAGTTAGAGGACTTTAAAAATTCTAGGGTTTGTGCCGTTGAAGAAAATATTTTGATCAATGAATTTAAGGCACGCGAGAAGACTCTTAGGGATAAGTTTGATCACATTAAGGGGGAGAGAGATAACCTTCTAGGGGTAATTAAAAATTTAAATAAGGGATCCCAAAAAATTAAGGACACTAATTCTTTTCTTGAGTCTAAAATTTTGAAGTTGAAAATTGTTTTAAAAGACTCGAGTAGTGTGAGTAGTGATGGTTGTAGCTTATCTTGCTCTAGTGCTTCGAATGCTAAAGCCAAAAACATAGTTTATTTTAGAGCATCAACCACATCCCAGGGTCTTAAAAATGGTCAACCTAAAGGTCCCATTCCTCATCTTGTTTACACATCTTCGCATTGTGGTAGGAAATGTCACCTTAGGAATTTTTTTTATGATCTTAGAAAAGACCCTAGGAAGCTTAATTGTAATATCTCATTGATTCCAAAAACCTGTCGAGTTAGCTACACACCTGTTTGGGTTAAAAAATCTATTTTGAAGATGCTAAATGCTAGGCTGGTTTATTCTCAAATTCTAGCACATGATGATTCACATGCGATTTCTTATGGATGATTGCTTGCATGACCATGTTTTTCATATGCTAGTCTTTGCTTCATGATATATATCTTACTAGTGTTATGACATGCGCATCATTTTGTATAGTAGTTTTTATTTATTTGATCATTATTGAAAAATACAAAAAGATTTTGTTTTGATAATTTTTTTTTGAAAGTACAAAATATTTTATTTTTTGAGTCGAAAATATTTTTAGAAAAACACAAAAAAGATTTTTGGTTTGTTTTTATGTGTTGTGAGTTTACATGTATGATGTGGCATATTGGTGTGCTTGGACTCTCATCATTTCATTATCCATGTGACTAGGAAATTTGGTCATAATTGTAGATGCTTAGAATGATCTTAACCATTGATTAATGGGGTTGTTTCGAAGTTAATTTGCATTTTGATTCGACTTTGTATATATGTCATTACACACACGTGCACGTGCGTACATGAATGTTTGACTTCGCATGCATATCTAAGTTTGGTGAGACGCTATCCTCTTAATTTTGTCATCTATGCGTAATTAGACTTAGGAGAAGGTGTGCATGTAAGAACCGTTGCCCGTGAGGATAGATATTATTTATATTGAAAAAATAATGATTGTGCATGGGAAAGGGCTATGAGAGAATAATAATCTCATCATGAAAGTCTCCGTTTAAAAAGAGCCCGAGAAAAAATTAAGATAATAAAAAGAATAATATGCCAAAATGGGCCAATTAGTTTAGTTTGATATGTTCATTCAAAAAGAAATGAAATATGAATATATGAGGGAATTTAGATGGAAATATCAACGGGTTTTCCCCAAAAATCCTAATGTTGAAAAATCGTGTCATGCTGCTGTTGTTTGTAAAATCGTCAAAATTTCGGATTTGTATGCATGTTGTTTGTTTAGTTCATTAAGCTTAATATATTAATTGTCACGGTTGTAAAAGTGGTGATCGCTTAAATAAGCTCTGATACCAATTTGAGAAAGTTGTGTGATATTGATTTGAACAAATTCACAAATTCATATTAAATAATTATTTAATCTCTTGTCAATTTTTAAACCAAATTAAATTAAGCCTAAAACATGCAACTACTTGAGTGAAATCAAACCATCACAAAAATATTGCTGACACAGATTTTGAGAAAAAGCCAAAAAAGGAAAAACCTTTTATTTCACTTAATAATAGTCACAATGATTTCAAGCAAAATCTTCAATGAATATCTTCAGAAACCCACAAGAACCACAGTTCTGAATCATCCCAGGAACACCCATGAGTACTCCCTATGACACGCAGTCAATGTCAGACTCAAACCTTCCTCAAGTGGCACCTAGATTAGCAGTAGGTTATCCTCCCTACAAGAGAAACTCCTGCAAATATGTATCTCGGGTTCCAAAATAATTCACTAAAGTATTTGGAATTTTTTTGAATTGAAAATAAAAGGATTTGAAACCTAAATGAAGAAGACAAAGGTAATTTGTTATTTATAGTTTATGGAGAAAGAAATTCTCCAGGACTTCTTAATGAAAATAGAGTGATTTAACACGCCTTATATAGAAAAGTTGAGTCGGCAGCTCCCTAGAGCGAGATCGTCATGTCGCTCAAATGAGCTTCGCGCGACAAGGCTATGTCGCTCTAACGACATCAGCCTTTCGCTCGAACGACTAGGCATTAAAAAATAAATTTTTATTCTATTAAAAAATTCCTCTTCAACACTTAGAAAAAATTCTTTGACGAAAAACAACACTTATAAAAAAATTTAGAAAAAATATCCCAACACTTTAAATGAACCATTAAGGTACTTAAACACATCCTCACCAAAATTAATATCGCATAGGCTTGAATATTGAAGAACTTTAATATTCAGACCCGTCTTCATGTATATTCAAACTTGAACTTTTTCTCTGTCGGTTTGTAGCGGTATACGAGAAACACTAATATAAACAGGACTTATAAAATATGTCCTTGCAAATCTCCCTCTATGTCTATGCCTGTATAAAATAAAAATATTCGAATTATCAAATCAAAATGCCTATACAAATCTAATACCCTCCCATGATCCCAAAACTAAAAAGGTACTAAAAATGCAAGTCCAAACTCTTCAAAAATCTTCAACATCAAATCTTCAAATCTTCAAACTTATTTTATCAGGATGTGCAACATATGATCATCCATATTTGTACCTACACACATGAGGCAAAGCAAATACCTTCGTGACGCATTGAGTTTGAAATGAGATAAACATAAATCAAAACTAATATCGAATCTCAAATCTCCCCTATAATGTAAAACTCCCCCGTAATTCATAAATCGATATCCCCCTTTTTATTTATCCGAAATAAACAAGGTAAAGAATAACAAAACAAAACCAAACATGGAGTTATCACGATTAAGCATAGCAAACAACTACGATCATTAAGAGATACTCAAAAGCATTCCACAAACTATTTTTGACTTTTCAATTTTTCGTACAAAAATGCAAAAATAATTTTGCAAAAATCACACAACATGAATTTACATTAAGATAACCAAATCGAGGAAATGGAATGAATGGGTGTGAACAATTCGATAGGAAAATCAATGCAATCAAACATAACATATGTGCACGATGAATATGGATACTCCTAACAAATAAACTCAAAATCATCCTTAGGTGTAAAAAATATGAATTCACGTGATATAGACTCAATCTAATCGACACATCAAAGTCTAAAATGATTTTCACACCAATAACGTTTAAAACTATGTAATTCTTTTTCAAGACTTTGTTAGGATGTGAAAACTCATTTTTTACTTTTTCCATCTGAACACCCTCATAAATAATAATGCATTTATTTTTCTTTTGAGGTGATCTAAACCTATTGGACGCTTATTTTTGCATACTTATCTTTTTATTGCCTTTAAATTTTTTTGGACTCTCTTAAACGGTGGATTTCACGACGAGTTAATTCCTCATAATAAACGGTTCTTACATGCACTACTTTCATTGTTGAGTTTTATCGCATTTACTTCGACTAGCATATGATTTGACAAGTACAATAATCAAACAAATCATTGCAAGTGTGCATTAAAGGAAACTAAGAGTCAAACATGTAGGTAGTAATCTCAAATTACATCTTAATGACTCCAAACATTATAAAGCACAAAAATGAAATGATGATGCATATCAAAACACTATTAAATAGTCACGTGGATATGGAATGAAATTGTGACCCGGTCATCCTAAATATCCATCCATAAACGGTGTAACCAAAATACAAAACTCTTTTTGTCTTTTTCCAAAAAATTTATCAAAATAAAATCTTTTTGGCTTTTTCAACTTTTCTCAAAGAAAAGAAAATCTTTTTGTATTTTTCCAAAAAATTTCAAAAATAAAAATCTTTTTGGTTTTTCGAAAAAAATATCAAAAATTGAAAATAGGAATACAAAAATGGTAAATACTAGCAATAGGCATAAAATATCATCATGAAAATCATCCTATGCTAGCAAGAAAGTCTAAACCTCAATCATCAAGTGTAGTGGAGTTTTTCAAAGGTTGTGACATCCTCTGAAAAACATCCATCAAGTTATGTGAAGTCTTAACTAAAAACTTTACCTGCTCCCTAAGATGTGCAGACTCTCTCATTTAATCATCTGTAGTATCATGTGTGGGTGTGGGTGTGGGTATGTGAACACGTGTAGTAGCAAAACGTGACGCATTACCCAAATTAAAACAAAACTCCCTAAGGTGTCCTCTATTCTTGCAATGGGTGAAAACACATACATGGGTAGGAACACCTCTCTCAAAACATCTATGGCACACTCTCCTATCAGGTACAGAATGCCTATGTGGGTTAAGTTGAGAGAAATATGGATTAATCACAAACTCGAGAACCTGCTCGAGTGTAACTTGTGAGGTGTATGCACCGTTATGACTTATTCCTAGTCTCTCAACATTACCCAAAGCGGGACTGAGGAGCGTCTTTCCTATCATCTTAGATGTATCCTCTAAAGTGACCATTATCTCTTGAGAACGTTCAATATCTCTCTCAAATTATGATATACAGGCTATAAGTTCACTATTCTCCTGATTCAGGACAATCAAATGCTCACTCAAAGAAACCTTGACCTTCTCGAGTTGACTCTTTGACACCTCAAATCCCCTCAAACTCTTAATCTCTCTCTCCAAATCTATCACCCTAAGGCCAAACTCCTTATTCAATTTCTTTGTCTTTAAGCTTACAAATCTCGAAACGCAATCTAGAACTCATTATCACCCTCACTAGTGCACTCGCTCTCACACTCTCTAGAAACACTCAAACTATCATCCTCGAGGGTCTCACGTGCACAAGTGTCCTCATCATCGTGGGAAAAACTAGGTGTGCTCACTTGACTAGATAAATAGGCAATAAATGTCCCATGTGATGACTCATCCCCGGAATCTCTCACCTCTTCCTCACTATCGCTAAGAATGGCTGGCATGGCAATCTTTTTGCCCTTTCTCTTTAGCCTAGTGGGACACTCAAAAGCTATATACCCTTTACCCTCACACACAAAACATCTATCTTCTTCCTCTTTCTCTTTATCATGCTCTTTCTCACCGCTCTCTTTGGCCTCATCTTTCTTTTTATGTTTCTCAAAAAGCTTTTTATTAGAAGAATTTTAATTTGAAAATTTGAGAAATTGTTTGAATTATTTGGCAAGCATGGCCATATCAAAATCAGACTCGTCCTCAGACTCGGACTCATAAACTCTCACTTTCTTTCTCTTCTCACTTTTCGACACTTCATTTCCCTTACTAGATTGGGCTCTAAGTGCTATCCCTCTAATCATAGGTTTGACAGTGTCAGGAAACACATAAATCTCATATGTCTGGAGGTCTCCTACTAGCTCTTCCAATTTTAAATTGCTCAAATTACCTAAGGAATTCAAAATAGTCACTTTAGAGATAAAACATTTTGGCAATGATCTCAAAATGCTTTTAACGACTCATGCATTAGGAATGTGCTCACCAAGATTGAAACTAGTGTTAACAATATTAGATAAACGTGCGTAAAAATCATCAAAACGCTCAGATTCAAGAATGGTTATTATTTAAAATTGAGTAGTTAAATTTTGAATTTTAGACTCTTTGACCGAATTTGTGCCTTCGTGGGTAAGTTGTAAAACATCCCATGCTTCTTTAGACGTGGTGCACGTCCTAATTCATCAAAACTCCTCAGGAGTAACGGCACCAAAAATTGCACTCAGCCCATGTGAATTAAAAGTGCTCCACCTAAACTCATCCTCGGTCCAGTTTGCCATGGGTTTTAAATTAGTGACATTATTTACGATGACAGTGGGAGGAGTCCAGCCTCTTTCACAAACTATCCAAACTCGCTCGTCGATTGCTTTTAAATGTGATTTCATACGGGTTTTTCAGTAAGAATAATTACACCCATAAAAAATTAGAAACCGATTATATAAGGTTCCATTCGAAAACATTGCGACAATTTTTCAAAATCAGTTTTTTCAAGAAAATCAATATCACAAAAATTTGCGAAAAACATAATCACTCGATAATTTAGAGAAACCTGATCTGATACCAATTTGTAAAAGTGGAGGTCAATTAAATAAGTTCTAATACCAATTTGAGAAATCTTTGTGATACTGATTTGAATAAATTCACAAATTCGAATTAAATACTTATTTAATCACTTGTTAAGTTTTAAACCAAATTAAATTAAGCCTAAAACGTGCAACTATGTGAGTGAAATCAAACCATCACAAAAATATTGTTGGCACACAGATTTCGAGAAAAAGTCAAAAAAGAAAAAACCTTTTATTTCACTTAATAATACTCACAATGATTACAAGCGAAATCTGCAATGAATATCCTCAGGTACCGACAAGAACCGCAGTTCTGAAACAGCCCAAGAACACCCACGAGTACTCCATGTGACACGCAATTAATGTCAGCCCAGTATCTCCCTCAAGTGGAACCTAGATCAGCAGTAGGTTATCCTCCCTATAAGAAAAAAAATACAGCAAATATGTATCTCGGGTTCCAAAATAATTCACTAAAGTATTTGGGATTTTTGTGAATTAAAAACAAAAGGATTCGAACCCTAAATGAAGAAGACAAAGGTATTATGTTGTTTGCAGTTTATGCAAAAAGAAATTCGTGAGATCTTCTTAACGAAAATAGAGTGATTTAACATGCCTTATATAGAAAAGTTTAGTCGGTAACTCGCTCGAACGAGATCGTCTTGTCGCTCGAATGACGTCGTGTGTCGCTCGAATGATCTTCGTGCGACAAGGCTATGTTGCTCGAATGACATCAGCCTTTCACTCGAACGACCAGGCGTTAAAAAATAAATTTTTATTCTGTTAAAAAATTCCGCCTCAACACCTATAAAAAATTCTTTGATGAAAAACAACGCCTCAACACTTAGAAATTTTTTTAGAAAAATTATCCCAACACTTCAACTGAACCATTAAGGTACTTAAATACATCCTTGACAAAATTAATCTCGTAGAGGCTTGAATGTTGAAGAACTTTGATATTCAAGTCCGTCTTCATGTATATTCAAACTTAAAATTTGTCTTTGACGGTTTGTAGCGGTATACGACATATATTAATGTGAACAGGACTTATAAAATATGTCCTTACAACAATATGGCTAAAACTTAGTTCGATGATATTTAGCTATCAATTAGAGCTTCTTGACCGTTTCAATGTGTTTCAGTTATAATTCTGTAACAACCCTTCCTTTTGGAGACAATTAAATTCCATAATTAAGTTTAAATTGAAATTTGGAGATTTTCCCGGAATAGCAATTTTTGGGATTTTTGAGGATTAAATGATTTTGCAAATGTAAAAATGAATATTTTCAAAGTGGAAAAGAAATGATTTTTCATAATTAATAAATTATGGTTACACACCTCCCTAAATCGCTATCATAAGGGAAGTTTGCGTACGTATGGTGATGCCCCCTGGCTAATGAATGCAGGGTGGATATAGTCCTAGGCCAGATGAGCGATTATTGTTACTGCACTGGTTAGGAGATTATGGGTGTGGTCTTAACTATCCCGCAGGCATATGTCCGCTTCCCGACGTTGGTAGGTTTTCAGGTTGTCTTGTTTGATGGGCCCTGGAAGATGATATCCATTTAGTGGCGCGTCCAGTGGGGAAACTCGGAGGGACGGTCTTAGATTTGTTAAAGCAATACATGATAATGGATTGGCTTTAAATACATTTCCCAGTTATAAGAAGGGAAATAGGATAATTGTTTTGGCTTCGGATACATTTTCCGGCTGGAATAAGGGAAATGGAAGCATATGATATGATCAAAGCATTTTTATGATAATAAGAATGTCTTTGAATACATTTCCTGGATATAAGAAGGGAAATGGGATGTTGTAAAACGGAAAAGCATTTTTATATTAATAAAACTGGCTTTTAAAAAGTATATGATGTGTTAAAGCAATTCATGATAATGAATTGGCTTTTAAATATATTTCCTGGATATAAGAAGGGAAATAGAAAGTTTTGAAATGAGTATAGAATACACCTCAGTCCAGGAGATAGATCCGGATGTGTATTATAAGTCGTATATAAAGTAAATCTCAGTCCGGGAGATATTATCCGGATGTATATGGTAAAACGTATATAAAATGAATGTGATATGTATATATATAAGAACGTATTTATACATTAGTTTTGTACTACGGGCCTAATGGAACTCTACCACTAACCCTGCCAAGTAGTAGTGTATCGGGGGGGTTCCTTGTTTGGATTTCGTTTCGCGAGACACCCCACGCACGAACTTAGTGCATGTGACACCCCGCCTAATTAAATACCGAGCGATCACTCCTTTATTAAATTAAAATCAAGGTGAACAGTTGGCTCATTCTTAGCATCACTGTCGAAAAATAACTTTTCCAATTTAAACACCCTAAATAATTAAGCTAAGTGTCAAAACCATTTTAGACATTACTTTCCAAATTTTTTTATTTAATGTAAACCAACATTTAAGCTTTACGAAATTCATAAATAAAGAATCATACAACAACTATCCTAGAACATACAATCCAAATAATCAAACATCCAACTGATTGAATCCAACACTAAATACTTAAATGAAAACATCCTGACAATAATAAATCCCAAGGAATAAAATACTGGAAATAAATGAATCAAAATATATGCTAAATAACTGAATAATGGAAACGGGCGACACATGCCCAACTGAATAAATATGCTAGGAGTGGAATCAAGAAGTGATGTCGTCTAAGCAAGAGGCCTGCAACTCCCACCTAAGCTGCAGCACATTCTTTCCAAAGGATCCTATGTAAGACGCCCCTGTGGCTGGGCACCTGTAATATATACATATATATACAAGAGAGAAAGGAAAATAGAAACGGGTCAGAGCCCGATTGTAGAAATGATTTAAAATTTGTTTATCAAGTATTTAAAATGTTTACAGGCCAATGCAACAACATATTAGTGCGACACTCCCTTGAGAAATTATCACCTCTCTTCTAATGTGCACACCTATCTCACTAACCTTGCCAACGGTTTAACTTATCTTATCTTAGGTTACTCGTAAGATTTAAATTGACAATTTTATCTGGTTAAGAAGTAAATTTCGTTTAACACCAAAGTTCTCACTTAATCTTTATTTACTAAATAAGTCTCTTAACAATATTATACTTTTCAAACACTTATTCCCAAATTGAAATAATTATTCATGTCTTACTTACCATAAACACAGTAGGTAGTTCCCAAATTCCAGAATTTAATATATATATATATATATATTCTAACAGCACCCCACATAATAATTATGGTGCGGGCATACTCTGCTATCCAGTCCCCGTATCTCTCGTACTAAGGGAAATACAAGTTCAGAATCACTCTCGAACTGTATTAACATAAACAAAAACAATATTGAGGCGAAGCATAGTTTCCAAGTCCAAGAGATCAGTACATACCCTCACGTCTCTTAGGACCGTCCGACTATCGATCCGATAGCCCGTACCTAGGATTCCTATCTTCTAGGGTACGAGTCAATATCCCCCATGAAGGCCCATTCGAGATAAGATTGTCCCAGCGCAGTAACCTCAGGGATAGCAAGTAGTGTGGGCATGATTTTCACATGTATATAGTATATGCATAAACACAGTCATGTAAATATTCTACTCTTTTTATATCAAATTTAGGTTAATCTCATAACCATTAATTATAACATTTATCCGTATTTCTCATTATTTAGTTATCACTTATAACGGTTCGTCTCTTACTTTTAGCTTTAGGGATTATTCCAACATACTACGTAACACACATGGACTCTATCCTCCCAAGTGTAGAATTCAGTAGGTAATCATCTATTTTCCATCGTAACTATCTTACGCGTCTCTCCCTTTAATACATAATTCTATCGTCCCTTATATGTAAACATCCCAAAAATGTAAAATCTCATCTTACATTAAAGGTCTCATAATTATTAATAAGTCCTACTGTTCTTCTTTATCTCCCAACATATTTTAATAAGGATGTCCAAATATTTTTACTCATTTAATTTGAATTTAAATATTTACAAAGGGGAAATGTGAGTCTGCCAGAAGGGGTCGATCGATCGATGGCAGGGGCTCGATCGATCGATGCGTCGATGGATCGACACTCCTGGTTCGATCGATCGATCAAACAGGTATGGCAAAATTCTGCAGATTAACAGTTACGGGTTTCATAATCCAACCTCAATTAAATCTAGATTTTTCACACCCAAACTCCCTAAAATTCGTACTACAAACAGTATAAACCTATATTATACATCTTCTACATAAAGCATGCAAATTTTCATCAATAACCATGGATTAATAGGCCAAAACTCATATTAATCTCAAGAACCCTAGAATTCTTTAACTTTTTTCTAATCAGTCCTTTTTCCAGAAATTTCTACTCCTAATTAATCACAAATTAGTGGTTAAGCCTCTACATATGAAGGGGTTTCCAGATTATCATTCAAATCATTACTACATGCAATTTTCCTATCTCCAACATGGATTTTCTTCTACCAAACTCATCCTAATCACCCTAGACTAACATGAACGATGCATTAATGAAAATAAGCAAGATAGATACTTGCCTAGGAATTTTAGAGTTCTTATTTGTGGACGAATTTGGTGTTATCGCGTTCCCCGTCGCGCGATCTACGCATTGGTGGGGGTGGCGGTGCAACGGGATGGGTTTTTGACCTTAGATTGCTTGGAAAGCTTTCTCCTTCCCTCTCCTATGGACGTTCTAATGTTTTGAGTCTACTAACCCTAAAGGACCATTCCAAATGGCTGATATAGCTTAATAATTTTCGTGGGTTTAATTACCCAAAAATGCAAAATGTCCAAAATGCCCTCCCGGGGCGCTAAATAAGCCTAAAAACTCCCCGAGACCCAAACTAAACCCCGGGTACACTTTTCTGACTATCTCGACCCTTCCGGACACTTTGGAGCACTCAAAATGACCATACGAGCGACTTATAATTTATTCACTTTTATTAATCAATATTTAGTCCCGACGCGACACGGGCGCGTCCCAACTCAAATTTCTAAAATTGTTATTTTATTCACTCTTGACATTTAATAGAATCAATATTATATATTACTCTACTCATTAGTAATATTAAACAAGTTTCCCATAATTACTAACTCACATCACGTTAATAATTATAAAGTAAATAATTTCCAGATTTATATTAAATTAATAACTCACATTAAATTTAATAAATCCCCAAATTTATAAAGCATAAAAATACGGGGTATTACATACTTCCCCCCTAATAACTGAATTTCCTCTCGAAATTCAAAAAATAAGTCATACTTGGTAAGAATAAATCTGGATACCTCTCGCACATATCTGCCTCGCGCTCCCAAGTGGATTCCTCCACATTATGTTGCTCCCACTGGACCCGTACAAGTGGAACTACCTTCGACCTCAATCTCCTCTCGCCATGGTCTAGGATAGCCACCGGTGTGAACACTTGGACATGTCATCCCGAAGATATCGTCTCAACGACGAGATGTGGAATGCATTGTGAATGCGATGTAAATGCTCTGGCAGTCCCAATCTGTATGCTACCGGCCCAATCCTCTCGATAATGGGAAATGGTCCCACGTACCTCGGGGCCAATTTCCCTTTCTTTTCGAACCTCATCACTCCTTTCATAGGAGATACTCGTAATAATACTTCGTCCCCCACATTAAACTCCCTGAAGAACCGTTTCGCATAGGCGTAGCTTTTCTGCCTGTCCTAGGCTACTCGAATGCGACTCCTGATCATCTCAATCCTCGCAGAGGTTTCCTGAATCACCTCTGGTCCTAGAAACTTGTTATCCCCCACCTCTATCCAAGAAGTTAGGGAACGACAAGGTCTTCCATACAAAGCCTCGAATGGAGCCATGCCAATCGTGAACTGATAAGAGTTATTATAAGCGAACTCTACCAGTGGAAGATGTGGCTCCTAACCTCCTCCAAAATTAAGGACACACATGCGTAGCATATCCTCCAGCATCTGATTGGTACGCTCTGTTTGCCCATCTGTTTGTGGGTGATAAGTTGAACTCAACCTCAACTCTGTACCCATAGCCTCATGAAAGCTCTCCCAGAAATGCGACATGAAAATCTGATCTCTATCTGACATAATATTTAGGGGCACCCCATGTAATTTGACAATCTCAATAATGAACAACTGAGCATACTGACCTGTGGTATAGTCTGTCCGCACCAGAAGAAAATGAGCCACCTTGGTCAAACGGTCTACAATCACCCAGATAGAGTCATGGCCCCGCTGTGAAGTAGGCAACCCTGTAATAAAATCCATGGAAATACTTTCCCACTTCCACGCGGGTATTTCCAATGGCTGAAGCAACCCTAACGGTTTCTGATGATCCACCTTTACCACCTGGCAGGTAGAACACTTGGACACGAACTCAGCAATGTCCTTTTTCATCCCACTCCACCAGTACTGTCGTCTCATATCCTGATACATCTTATCTCCCCCAGGATGTACCGCAAATTAGGACCCATGAGATTGGGTCATCACGGCATGACGTAAGTTTGCTCCTTATGGAACCACCAATCTCCCATTAAACCTCAACCCACCATCAGAACTAATAGAATAGGACTCAACACCCTCAGTTAAAAGTCGTACAATCTACTCCTGGCAAAACGGGTATGCGATTTGTGCTTGTATAACCCTCGTAACAATCTCGGGTGTCACTGTCATGACAGATATAAAAGAACGGGCTACTGCGTCCTGGTGACCCAACTCTTTCCACTTTGCTTTCCATATGTTCTCTACATCGTCTACCGGTCTACGGCTCAACGCATCAGCAACTACGTTGGCTTTCTCCGAATGGTACTGTATGTCAAACTGATAGTCCTTCACAAACTCTAACCATCTGCGCTGACGCATATTCAGCTCTCGCTGAGTGAACAAGTACTGCAGTGACTTGTGGTCTGTGAACAAACGGAATTTCTCCCCCAATAAATAGTGTCTCCATATCCTCAGTGCAAAAACGACCGCTGCTAACTCCAGGTCGTGGGTGGGGTAATTCTTCTCATGTGTCTTAAGTTTACGAGAAGCAAAAGCTATAGCCTTCTCCTCCAATTGAAGTACTCCCCCAAGTCCCAGTAAAGAGGCTGAAAAATGTTGCTAATGCCGTTTAATACAAGATTAAACTGTATAAGCAACTCCGAGATGTTTGTTGAAGAAACCCTTTTCTTTTGAAAATAAAAATAATAAACAACAAGATGTGTTTACAAAAACTTATGTACGAGAATAACCAAGACTTTGTAATCAGTTTTAAAACTAAGATAGTTTCAAAAATTCAGCACACTATAGAATGAGATGAGGAGATGAAGATAATCAGAACACATAATTTTTAACGTGGTAAAACCTCTCCCAATAGAGGAAACATCCACGGTGACTTCTAAGTCACAAAATTAAAAATCCACTAAAAACAAATGGCAGTTACAAACAATACAACATACATGCACACAACTACCCCTATTCTAAGTTTAGGAATATACCCCACTTGGTGTCCTTCTAACTTCTCATAGATCTGATTGTTGATGATGTTCTTCCAGTTTGATAACTTCCCTTTGCTTCGGCTTCGTTGCGTCGACTCAATAATATTTGATCTTATTCACAACACTTCCAGTGTGGTAGTGTGTTAAGTGTTTGTAATGTGATTCCTATCAACATGCATGAACTCACACACACTTAGTTTTTACAAACAGTCCTAGAAAATTACATATAAAGACTATATGCTGTGATTTTCTTTTCTTTATTTCTTACAGAACTTAAAACCTTTTTGACCTTTAATATATCCCAGATTCCACGGATATCTTGCTTCAAAATCGGTCAAGTTCTTAATCAATCTCTGTTTTACAAATATTTTTGAGATTGAAAATCTCCAAGTGAGAATCCAACTAGGTTAAGGTTAAGTTTCATAAGAAATAAAATATTTACAGATCTTAATCAGCAAAGATTTTCTTAAAACGAGAAAGAAATATGCAGATCTAGTGAAATATAACATGCAAAGTGTAGATCTAAGATTTCTATGATAAAGAAATACAGATCTTCACAAAAATGTTTAAGTTGGTAATAAGATCACAGATCAAGAGGTTACAGCTTCAAATGAACAAACCAGTAACACCACTCTCTCTCAAACACTCAAGGTTGTGTTTGGGGTTTTGTATATACGAAGGTTTGAAGATGATTTGAAGTTGTTTAGGGTTAGGGTTAGGTTTTCTCTAACACAGTTTCCCTTTCTCTCTCTTCTTCTCTTTTCTTTTTCTCTCTTCTCTCTCACTTCTCTCTTCTCTCTTTTTTTCTCTCAATTAGGACGATTGCCAAAAGTTCCCAAAGGTTGAGAATAGGAGGGTTTATATAGGAGTCAAAGAAGGTTCTGGATTGCTGATCTAAATCAATGGTTGAGATCCAGTCTTCCTTATGTTGACTTGATCCAAGGGTGGTAAAATAGCGGTGGTTAAACTAAATGTGATTGGTCCATAGAGATAGCACAAGGATAGACTTAAAACGCATGTAGGCCATAGATAAGGTTTGATCTAACGATCCACAGTACACCAGGCAGTTCTCTCACAAAACAAACACAAAATGAGATATCAGGAACGTGACAAGTGTTGGCATTCTATTGGCTGGCAAACGCGCGTGAAAATTAATTACAGGTAACACCCTGAAGTCTCTAGCGCTTTGAAATTCTACCCAATCAAACATTCTAATGAAAAGCATATTTTACATAATAGCATTTTAACCCCACAAAGTTTATAAAAACCCTTTTTATTTAAGAAATCATTATTTTAAAAATGTTTAAAAATTCCCAAAAATTATTAAAACAACATTTTAAGGGGAATTTAACACATAATCAATTTTAAGCAATTTATACACATGTATGCACTTCTAATGTGTGTAGTGTGATTCAATTATACCTTGTTTGAATCATTGAAGAGGATTAGAGAGAATAATTCTGAGGATCTTTGGATTCTAGGTTAGACAACCAATTTTGTCATTATTTCCAAATTAGTTGAGCACTTTTACAATATAGACTTAAGAAAGTCAAAGGTATAAGGAGCTTCAATCTCCCCCTTTGGAAATATGAGACAAAATCTCCTTTGAGTTAGCTTAAACTCTTAGGGAACCAAAAAAGATAAAACCTAGTCCTATACAAAAGATACTATCTACCCATTTCCTAGAAAGTCAAAAATGACATAACTCAACTATTTACAAAATTGTACACTAGAAATGGTAGACAAACAGTAGAAGAGATTCCTACAAATATGCACACTAAGATCAAGCAGTTTAGATGAAATGTGAACAAAGTAATGAACCCGTAAGACTTAAATTTCTCCCCCATTTTGTCTCAAATGGACAAAGGGTAAAAAATTATGGTCTTAAGAGATTAATCAGCACATACCATACCTATAGAATTACGCAAATACAGAAATCTGTTATAGTCTAGAGGTTTAGTGAACATGTCTGCAAGTTGCAGATAAGTAGGCAGGTAATGAATTTCTAACTCCTTAGTCTCAACAAGTTCGCGTATAAAGTGATGTCTTATTTTAATATGCTTAGTTCGCAAGTGTTGAACCGGGTTTTTAGATATGTTAATGGCGCTTTGATTGTCACAATACAATTGTAACTGATCTTCTTTAATCCCATAATTGCTTAACATTTGTTTTATCCATAACAATTGAGCACAGCAACTTCCTGCTGCTATATATTCGGACTCAGCCGTAGATAAAGATGTGCAATTCTATTTTTTGAAACTCCAACCTACTAAATTATTGCCGACATAATAACAGGCACCTGATGTACTTTTGCTGTCATCAGTAGAACCGGTCCAATCAGCAGTTTACCCAATGATGGTGCTATAGGTATCATTAGTATACCTAAGTCCAAGATTAAGAGTGCCTTTTATGTACTTTATTATACGTTTTACACAAGATAAATGACACTCTTTAGGGTTATTCTGGTAACGAGCGCACAGACATACAACATACATTATATCTGGTCGTGAGGCTGTTAGATAGAGTAGACTACCAATCATACTACGATAAAGTGTGGAATCAACTGACTTTCCATTTTCATCTTTACATAATTTAACAGTAGTACTCATAGGTGTTTTGGCAACTTTAGCATTATCTAAACCAAATTTCTTAACAAGATCTAAGGCATACTTAGTTTGAGAGACAAATAATCCATCAGAATTCTGTTTTACCTGAAATCCTAAGAAAAGCTGTAGCTCCCCCATAAGGGACATGTGAAACTCCTTATGCATAATAGCAGAAAAAGATTTAACTTCAGATGTTGAAGTAGACCCAAAGATGATGTCGTCTACATAGACTTAGGCTATAATAATGTTTTTGTCAAAATGTTTGATAAAGAGGGTCTGGTCATTTCCTCCTCTCTTAAAACCCTTATCCAATAAAAAGTTGGAAAGGCGTTCATACCAAGCTCGAGGAGCTTGTTTTAAGCCATACAAAGCCTTTTTTAGACGAAAGACATGGTCTGGGTATTTAGGGTCAATGAACCCTTTGGGTTGTTCTACATACGTTTCTTCGGACAGAATTCCATTGAGGAAGGCATACTTGACATCCATTTGATAGAGTGTAAATTTTAAGTGACACGCAATAGCGAAAAGAAGTCGAACAGATTCAAGACGAGTGACAGGGGCAAATGTCTCGCTAAAATCTATCCCTTCTATTTATGAGTAACCTTGAGCAACTAGTTTAGCTTTGTTTGTAAGGATTACCCCATTTTCGTCAGATTTGTTCTTAAAGATCCAACGTGTGCCAATAACATTTTTATTTTGAGGCCGCGGTACAAGATACCAGACATCGTGAATGACAAATTGTAAAAGTTCTTCCTGCATAGCAGAAATTCAGTGTGTGTCATTCAATGCTTCATTAACATTTTTCGGTTCCACAAGGGAGACGAAACATGCATAATTAGCATAATTTCTTAACTGGGATCTAGTACGAACTGGCTCATTAGGATTACCGACCACATTGTCAATGGGATGATCTTTAGAGACCCAACCAGGTACTTCTGGACTCTCAATAGGTAATGAGTCATCCATTTCTGGTGAATCAGTTTTGAAATCATTTTCAGATTCAACCACAATAGGTGATTCAGATATCTTATTTTTGACAATAGTGTCGCTTACAATTACATTTATCGACTCCATAAGGGTCTTAGTACGCAGATTGTATATACGATAAGCACGACTGTTTGGAGAGTAACCTAAGAATATAGCTTTATCTCCACGCGTCTCGAATTTGGACAAATGTTCTCTCTCTTTACAGACATAACACTGACTTCCGAAAGTTCTTAGATATTTAAGATTAGGCTTTTTACCGTACCACAACTCATAAGAGGTTTGTTTAGTGTTTTTCCTAAGGTAAACATGATTAATGATATGACATGCAGTTCTAATATATTCTACCCAGAAGTACTTAGGTAGAGATTTGGCATGCAGCATGACACATGCCATCTCTTGAAGAGTTCGGTTTTTCCTTTCGGCAACACCGTTCTGCTGAGGAGTCTTAGGGGCACTGAATTCGTGTTTGTAACCGTTATAGTCACAATATGCAACAATTCCTGTGTCTATGAACTCTCCCCCTCTATAGCTACGAATTCGATTGACTTGTGTGTCCTTCTCATTTTCAATTCTTAGTAAAATTTTCAAGAATGTCTGAAACGTGTCAGATTTATGTTTCAAGAAGGCAACCCAAGTGAATCGTGTAAAATCATCAACCATGACTAGGATATAACTGTGTCCACAAAGACTAACAGTTCTAGAGGTACCAACAAGGTCCATATGGATGAGATCTAGAGGTCTAGAGGTGAGGATGTCTTTAACCTTTTTATGCGAAGTCTTAACTATTTTTCCTTCCTGGCAATGACCACAGACAACACTAGAAATAGGTTTAATTTTGGGAATTCCTCTAACAATCTCTTGACTAGACAATCTACCAAGGATATCATAACTTAAGTGACCCATACGATTATGCCGGATTTCATTGTCATCCATTCTGACAATGTTACAGGTTTCAGAACTAGTCTTGACAGTATAACAATTGTCAGGTGTTCTAAATCCGGTAATAATGCATTCACCTTTCTCATTTAGAATTTTGCAATTGTTCTTTGAAAAGGTAACAGTATGGTCGGAGTCACAAAATTGTGATATACTTAGGAGGTTGGCTTTAAGGCCTTTAACTAAAAGTACATTTTCCAAAACAGGCATTCCCTCTTCTTTTAGGGTTCCTTTACCTATGATCTGGGATGAAACTCCGTCACCAAAAACTACTTTACCTCCAGAAAATCTGGTTTTGTTTAAGAGTTTGGTTTCATCTCCTGTCATATGTTTGGAGGATCCTGAATCTAAATACCAACCAGATGAAGTGTGTTCAGCTTTTAAGGCAGTGATAACAATGTTACACTTCATTTGGGGTAAAAGATCATCTTTTCTAACCCAAATAGCTGTAGTTTTAATTTTGCGCAAGTTTGCCCTCATTTGATAATATTTTCGAGAAGCATTTTTTTGTCGAAAAACATTTGTAACAACAAACTGATTATTGTGGAAAAGTTGAGCTATTGGTTTAGGAAAGTTTCTGGGAGCCTTTCTCTTAAATGAACTCTTAGTTTTGGTCTTTCTATTCCTGTAGTTAGAGTTCTTGTCAGGTTGTCTTGGAAGGACATAATGGTTACGATTTTGCCTAGAATAGTTAAATTTCTTGTAAACATGAGTGTTGTACATAGGGGTGTTTAGACGCCTAGCATAACAACCTTCAAAGGAATGACCATAAATGTCACAGTAGGAGCAATATTGATTGCTTGAGGGATGAACTTCCTTAGGAAAACTTTTAAAGATGGGTTTAACAGCATTCTGTTCAGAAGTCCTATTCCTAGGAGGTATGATTTTAAAGGTAGATTCAGCCTTTCTGATCAAAGGACAGACGTATTTAGTCTTAAGTGTGCTGTCAGCCTTAGAATTACTAGACTCTCCAATGTCTCTCTGTTGTTCCTTTTGATCAAATTCATTTTTAATAAAATGAAAATCTGGACATGTTTCGATTGGTCTTTTGCCCCCAGACACAAACTTAATTGGTTCAAGATTTGTAGTTTGTGGTTTATTCTTAGGGCAGAATCCAATACCGGTTCTATCATCAGAATTGGTCTTGGAGTCAACAATAAAGTCAGTGAAACAATTTGAATTGTTTTCAAACTTAGAATTTTTTTTGAAAATAGTAGCTGTCTTTGTTTTTGCTTCCTCCGGTTCTAATAATGTTCCCTTGTATATCATTTCCAGGGTTTCATTAGTTTTAGTCAACTCTTTTAATTTTTGATCAAAAGTTTCAATTTCAGATTGATGAGACAGAGACTGGTTAGTGTACTCTTCGGCATTCAGCTTCACAATAAGACTTAGATCATCTAATTTCTTAGTCAGGTCTCTAACAGTCTTTTCCAGTCTAGTGCCTTTTTTAAGAGTTTTAGCATACAAAGTATGAATATCTGGGAGGTCATCTGTGTCTGAGTCACTAAGTGAAGTATGTGTAGTGACCCCTAACGATTCAGTTTTAGTACTCACGCACCCATTTACATCGTCGTTATCGAGATCTCTTTGACTCACACACACGGAACTAGAGCTAGCAACATTTTCAGATAACAAGGCATCTAGGCCAGTCAAGGCAGTATTCACAAAAGCAGGAGTAGAGGTATCATTATCACACACAGGCATATCATCATTGTAAATGATCTTAGCAAAAAAAGACATGCAAGGGTCAAGTACATTTGATGACTCAAGTTCCTCTTCATCAGATTCACTTGAATCATCCCAAGTTTTACAGACATTGGCTCTATTGTGTGTGTTGATTTTATTCAGATTAACTCTGCAATCGTGAGCAATGTGACCTAGTTTCCCACATCTAAAACATTCAATCTTTTTAAGATCTCTGTTAGATCTGAAGTTGTTGTCCTTAGGAGGTTTGTCAAGACCTCTCTCATGAGGTTTGGGAATAGACACAGTTGGATAATTAGGCTTGCCTTGTTTAGATGCCTGTTTGTTTCTAAATTTAACAATTTTCTTAAATTGTTTTGACATTAAGGCAATCTGATTATCTAGTTTGTCTATATCACACTCCTCATCAGAGTCACAGTTTGTCAAATTAGTCTCATGTTTAGATATCTTAGAGGAAAAACTCAAGTTAGAGTTGGGATGTTTTCTTTGAGACTAATTTAATTGTTTCTTAAAGTCTAATTCCATTTCCACAGTCCTAAGTTTGCTACTGAGTGACTCAGGGGTGAGGTTTTGATCACTCATCTCCTCAATAGCATACCTTTTGCTGTCAAACTTTTGTGGTAATGATCTTAGAATTTTAGAAACAATCTCATTCCTAACATATGTAATACCATTAGCATGCAACTTAGTAACTATATCAGTTAGGTTCATGTAAAAGTCGTCAAAAGACTCAGAGTCAGACATAATCAAAGAGTTGTACTGCTGGGTAAGCATTTGAGTTTTAGCAGCTTTAACTCTTGAGTCTCCTTTATGGGCAGTGATTAATGTGTCCCAAGCTTCCTTGGAAGTGGCACAAGATGAGATTCTCTTGAACTCATACTCATTAATAGACATAAAAATGGCATTATTTCCTTTATTGTTATTACGAGAAAGTGTTTTCTCCTCTTGGGTAAACTCACTTAAGATTTTCTTTACCCTCTCATCACTTTCTTCAGTGGCTGGTTTAGTAAGATAAGTATATCTGTTTTCAATAATGTCCTAGACATCATCTCCTAAAGTCCCTTGGATGAAGGCAACCATTCTTACTTTCCAGTAAGCAAAGTTGTTTCCATCAAAGAGTGGAGGTCTGGACAGATTACCAAACCTTTTATTCTTCTCGTCCATAGTTAGGATTTTTCAGAAAACGATTTCAGAAACACAAGATCTTTTTGAAATAAAAGTTTACAGGGCCCTGATACCAATTGAAAAACGTTGCTAATGCCGTTTAATACAAGATTAAACTGTATAAGCAACTTCGAGATGTTTGTTGAAGAAACCCTTTTCTTTTGAAAATAAAAATGATAAACAACAAGATGTGTTTACAAAAACTTATGTACGAGAATAACCAAGACTTTGTAATCAGTTTTAAAACTAAGATAGTTTCAAAAATTCAGCACACTATAGAATGAGATGAGGAGATGAAGATAATCAGAACACACAATTTTTAACGTGGTAAAACCTCTCCCAATACAGGAAACATCCACGGTGACTTCTAAGTCACAAAAGTAAAAATCCACTAAAAACAAATGGCAGTTACAAACAATACAACATACATGCACACAACTCAGCCTATTCTAAGTTTAGGTACCCCACTTGGTGTCCTCTAACTTCTCATAGATCTAATTGTTGATGATGTTCTTCCAGATCGATAACTTCCCTTTGCTTCAGCTTCGTTGCGTCGACTCAATAATCTTTGATCTTATTCACAACACTTCCAGTGTGGTAGTGTGTTAAGTGTTTGTAATGTGATTCCTATCAACATGCATGAACTCACACACACTTAGTTTTACAGACAGTCCTAGAAAATTACATATAAAGACTATATGCTGTGATTTTCTTTTCTTTCTTTCTTACAGAACTTAAAACCATTTTGACCTTTAATATATCCCAGATTCCACGGATATCTTGCTTCAAAATCGGTCAAGATCTTAATCAATCTCTGTTTTACAAATATTTTTGAGATTGAAAATCTCCAAGTGAGAATCCAACTAGGTCAAGGTTAAGTTTCATAAGAACAGAAACCATAAAATATTTACAGATCTGAATCAGCAAAGATTTTCTTAAAACGAGAAAGAAATATGCAGATCTAGTGAAATATAACATGCAAAGTGTAGATCTAAGATTTTTATGATAAAGAAATACAGATCTTCACAAAAATATTTAAGTTGGTAATAAGATCACAGATCAAGAGGTTACAGCTTCAAATGAACAAACCAGTAACACCACTCTCTCTCAAACACCAAGGTTGTGTTTAGGGTTTTGTATATACGAAGGTTTGAAGATGATTTGAAGTTGTTTAGGGTTAGGATTAGGTTTTCTTTAACACAGTTTCCCTTTCTCTCTCTTCTTCTCTTTTCTTTTTCTCTCTTCTCTCTCACTTCTCTCTTCTCTCTTTTTTTCTCTCAATTAGGACGACTGCCAAAAGTTCCCAAAGGTTGAGAATAGGAGGGTTTATATAGGAGTCAAAGAAGGTTCTGGATTGCTGATCTAAATCAATGGTTGAGATCCAGTCTTCCTTATGTTGACTTGATCCAAGGGTGGTAAAATAGCGGTGGTTAAACTAAATGTGATTGGTCCATAGAGATAGCACAAGGATAGACTTAAAACGCATGCAGGCCATAGATAAGGTTTGATCTAACGATCCACAGTACACCAGGCAGTTCTCTCACAAAACAAACACAAAATGAGATATTAGGAACGTGACAAGTGTTGGCATTCTATTGGTTGGCAAACGCGTGTCAAAATTAATTACAGGTAACACCCTGAAGTCTCTAGCGCTTTGAAATTCTACCCAATCAAACATTCTAATGAAAAGCATATTTTACATAATAGCATTTTAACCCCACAAAGTTTATAAAAACCCTTTTTATTTAAGAAATCATTATTTTAAAAATGTTTAAAAATTCCCAAAAATTATTAAAACAACATTTTAAGGGGAATTTAACACACAATCAATTTTAAGCAATATATACACATGTATGCACTTCTAATGTGTGTAGTGTGATTCAATTATACCTTGTTTGGATCATTGAAGAGGATTAGAGAGAATAATTCTGAGGATCTTTGGATTCTAGGTTAGACAACCAATTTTGTCACTATTTCCAAATTAGTTGAGCACTTATACAATATAGACTTAAGTAAGTCAAAGGTATAAGGTGCTTCAGAGGCATCGGTGTAAACCAGGTACTCCACACCCGGCTTAGGTAAAGCAAGGACTGGTGCTGAAGCAAACTTGTCTTTCAGCTCGTCGAAAGCCAATTGACAAGCATCATCTCAAACATATGGTACCCCTTTGCGAGTCTGGTTCGTCAATGGACCCGCTATTTTGGAGAATTCCCGAATGAATCTCATGTAGTATCCGGCTAACCCCAAGAAACTACGCATTTCCGTCAATGTCGTGTGTTTTCCCCACTCCCTCACCGCTGACACTTTACTCGGGTCAACTGTTATCCCCTATTCAGAAACAACATGCCCCAAGAACTGTACTTCTCGTAACCAGAATCCGCACTTCTCGTACTTAGCATACAACGGATGCTCTCGTAGAGTCTGAAGAACCTGCCTCAAGTGCTCGGCATGCTCCTCCTCGGAGTGTGAATATATCAGAATGTCATCTATGAAGACGATGACAAACTGATCCAAGAATTCTCTGAACACTCGGTTCATTAAGTCCATGAACACGGCTAAAGCATTTGTAAGGCCAAATGGCATCACTCTGAACTCATAGGACCCATATCTCGTCAAGAAACCAGTCTTTGAAACATCCTTTTCCCTGATACGTAGCTGATGGTACCTCGACCTCAGATCTATCTTCGAAAAGAAAGTTGATCCCCTCAGCTGGTCGAACAGATCATCGATTCAAGGCAACGGATACTTGTTCCGTATCGTGACCTTGTTCAACTCCCGGTAGTCCACACATAGCCTCAGTGAACCATCTCTCTTTTTCACAAACAAGACTGGAGCGCCCCAAGGTGAGGTACTCATGCGAATGAAGCCCTGACCCAGGGGTGGCAATTTTAGAAATGACACGAAAAAACGACACAAAATTGACCCGAAATTGACACGATGTTTCGTGTTCGTGTCGTGTTTTTTAGACACGTAGTCGTGCCGTGTTGTGTTCGTGCCTTAATTATGAGTCGTGTCGTGTTATCGTGTTATCGTGTTTTTTAAGCCTGAAATTTAAGAAATTATGGTTATCGTGTCGTGTCGTGTTATTTTTTATTCGGGTTGTGTTCGTGTCAGCTAACAAAAACACGAAGTCATGTCGTGTCGTGTTCGTGTCCAAAAAAATCTTGTCGTGTCGTGTCGTGCCAAAACACAGCCCGTTGACCCGAATTACCACCCCTACCCTGACCTAACAGCTTCTCTATCTGATCTCTTAACTCTCGCATCTCCGCCGGATCCATACGGTATGGAGCGCGTGCTATAGGTCTAGTATCCGGTAATAAATCTATGACAAAGTCTATCTCACGACTTGGGGGTAGGCCTGGTATCTCCTGAAATACATTGGAATACTCACGAACAACTGGGATTGAGTCTAAGGGAATCATAGCCTACTTAGAGGTATCCTCCTCTATGTAATACAAATCAGCGGTCGATCCTCCCTCTGGGCGAGGCATCGCCACTACAAACATCTCTTACCCCGGAATGGTAAAAACAATACTCCCACCAAAACAGTCTATCATGGACCTATAAGCAGCGAGCCAATCCATACCGATAATAACGTCATGCTCATGTATATCTAAGACTAACATGTCTGCAGGTAATACCAAGCTACCAATCCCTACCCCCACACCCCGGCATATAAAGAAAATAAGCGAACCATTTCCCAGTGGTGAGTCTACACATGTCACAGTGCTCTCTGCTGTGGCTAATAACCCTAAGGCCTTCGCAAAATGGGTAGCTATAAAATAGTGCATCGCCCCAATATTAAATAAAACCCGACCCATAGTACCATGGATAGGAAACATACCCTCAATCGTGGGTGGTTCCTGTGGAGATGCTGCCTGGTGGACGTTATAGACACGTCCATACTGTAACTGCCCCTGCTGCACTAGAGCTGCTGGAATGGCTAGTAAGGCTGGTACCTGGGCTGGTGCTGGGAGGGTGGCTGGAAAAAGTGGCCTCTGTGGCTCATTACGGGCACCCTGTTGCTGTGGGGCCTTATAACCCTTTGGGCAATCCTGGCGCTTATGGCCATGCTTGCCGCACACAAAACATCGGCCTCTGAAGTTACCTCCCCTCTGACCTTGTTGACCACGACCCTGCTGGCCGTTACCACCCCGCCACTGGCCCTGTTGGCCCTGATGAAAATGTTGTTGGCCCTGCTGCTGTCAGTGTTGGCCTTGCTGACCCTGCTGATTAGGTTGGCCCTACTAATTAGGCTGGCCCTACTGACCCTGCCTATAACCCCCAAATCCCTGCCTGGAATCACCTGATCGGAAGCGCTTGGCAGGGTCCCCCTGATGGGAACTCTGCTCATTCTGACGAGTCTGTCCCTGGGATGTCGGTGCTCCACCAGCGCCATCACCCCCTGTCCTGCCCTGCTGGCCAGACTCTCCTGCTCGCTTGCTTCCTTACAGATGGAAGTGGTGATCCTGGCAGTGCAGTAAGGCAGCATTGAGTACATCTGTGAAGGTACTCAGAGATAAATTCCCTATAAGATGCTGACGGGTCCTCCAAGCTAACCCGTCTACAAACAATATTATCTTCTTACCCTCAGTAGGTGCCTCATCTGGAACTATGGTGAGAAGTCTCATGAACTCCTCCTCATACTCAGCAACGGTAGAATTTTACTGCTTCAAGTTCAGTAACTTTTGCCTCATCTCAGTCTGCACGGCGGGTGGAAAATATTTGCGGTCAAACCGCTCCCAGAATGATTGAATCGCGATCGTGTCCCTATCCTCCAAGGTGGTGGTGGACTCCCACCATTGCAAAGTGTCCCCCACGAGCTTAAAGGAAGCCAACAACTATTTTTGCACGTTTGTTCACTCATACATACGAAGATGCCGCTGGATATCTTTCTTCCATTGGCTGACGACAATGATATATGAACTACCCGAGAACTCAGGGGGATGCGCCTTCTGAAAGGCATCCCTAACTCGCTCCCATGCCGATGGAAGCTGTGTAGGTACGGGAGCCACTGCCTGAATCTGGGTTGGAGCCTGTTGTACTACCGCTAACGCGACATTCACCGCCTGAGCAAAAATAGCGGCTACCTTATTAGCATTCATCGTACCCTGAGCCAAAGCTGCTGGTTGCTCGGCTTGGGCACGCCTATCCTTTGGTACACGTCTCGGAGGCATCTGAAACGTGAAGAAATTTATTAGTCTACAGTTATTACCAAATCTCAAATAGCTGAAGACGTAAACATAAAAGTAAGAGTACAACAATCCTATCATAGGGCTCTATAATAAAAATGCTAAGCTGAAAGCGAAATAAGCCGTACAGATCCTAAGGACACTAGAACCTGATGCTCTGATACCACCTGTGACCCCCCGCCTAATTAAATACCGGGCGATCACTCCTTTATTAAATTAAAATCAAGGTGAAAAGTTAATTCATTCTTAACATCACTGTCGAAAAATAACTTTTCCAATTTAAACACCCTAAATAATTAAGCTAAGTGTCAAAACCATTTTAGACATTACTTTCCAAATTTTTTTATTTAATGTAAACCAACATTTAAGCTTTACGAAATTCATAAATAAAGAATCATATAACAACTATCCTAGAACATACAATCCAAATAATCAAACATCCAACTGATTGAATCCAACACTAAATACTTAAATGAAAACATCCTGACAATAATAAATCCCAAGGAATAAAATACTGGAAATAAATGAATCACAATATCTACTAAATAACTGAATAATGAAAACGGGCGACACATGCCCAACTGAATAAATATGCTAGGAGTGGAATCAAGAAGTGATGTCGTCTAAGTAAGAGGCCTGCAACTCCCACCTAAGCTGCAGCACGTTCCTTCCAAAGGATCCTATGTAAGGCGCCCTTGTGGCTGGGAACCTGTAATATATACATATATATACAATAAAGAAAGGAAAATAGAAATGGGTCACAGCCCGATTGTAGAAATGATTTAAAATTTGTTTAGCAAGTATTTAAAATGTTTATAGGCCAATGGAACAACATATTAGTGCGACACTCCCTTGAGAAATTCTCACCTCTCTTCTAATGTGCACACCTATCGCACTAATCTTCCCAACGGTTTAACTTATCTTATCTTAGGTTACTCGTAAGATTTAGATTGACAATTTTAACTGGTTAAGAAGTAAATTCCGTTTGACACCAAAGTTCTCACTTAAGCTTTATTTACTAAATAAGTCTCTTAACAATATTATACTTTTCAAACACTTATTCCCAAATTGAAATAATTATTCTTGTCTTACTTACCATAAATACAGTTGGTAGTTCCCAAATTCCAGAATTTAATATATATATTAAATACTCATATAATATATATATATATATATATATATATATATATTTTAACAGCACCCCACATAATAATTATGGTGCGGGCATACTCTACTATCCAGTCCACGTATCTCTCGTACTAAGGGAAATACAAGTTCGGAATCACTCTCGAACTGTATTAACACAAACAAAAATAATATTGAGGCGAAGCATAGTTTCCAAGTCCAAGAGGTCAGTACATACCCTCATGTCTCTTAGGACCGTCCGACTATCGATCCGATAGCCCGTACCTAGGATTCCTATCTTTTAGGGTACGAGTCAATATCCCCCATGAAGGCCCATTCGAGATAAGACTGTCCCAGCGCGGTAACTTCAGGGATAGCAAGTAGCGTGGGCATGATTTTCACATGTATATAGTATATGCATAAACACAGTCATGTAAATATACTACTCTTTCTATATCAAATTTAGGTTCATCTCATAATCCATAATTATAACATTTATCCTTATTTCTCATTATTTAGTTATCACTTATAACGGTTAGTCTCTTACTTTTAGCTTGAGGGATTATTCCAACTTACTACGTAACACACATGGACTCTATCCTCCCAAGTGTAGAATTCAGTAGGTACTCATCTATTTTCAATCGTAACTATCTTACGTGTCTCTCCCTTTAATACATAATTCTATCGTCCCTTATATGTAACCATCCCAAAAATGCAAAATCTCGTCTTACAATAAAGGTCTCATAATTATTAATAAGTCCTACTGGTCTTCTTTATCTCCCAACATATTTTAATAAGGATGTCCAAATATTTTTACTCATTTAATTTGAATTTAAATATTTACAAAGGGGAAATGTGAGTCTGTCAGAAGGGGTCGATCGATCGATGGCAGGGGCTCGATCGATCGATGCGTCGATCGATCGACACTCCTGGTTCGATCGATCGATCAAACAGGTACGGCAAATTCTGCAGATTAACAGTTACGGGTTTCATAATCCAACCTCAATCAAATCCAGATTTTTCACACCCAAACTCCCTAAAATTTGTACTACAAACAGTATAAACCCATATTATACATCTTCTACGTAAAGCATGCAAATTTTCATCAATAACCATGGATTAATAGGCCAAAACTCATATCAATCTCAAGAACCTTAGAAATTATTTAACTTTGTTCTAATCAGTCTTTTTTCTAGAAATTTCGACTCCTAATTCATCATAAATTCGTGGTTAAGCCTCTACATATGAAGGGGTTTCCAGATTATCATTCAAATCATTACTACATGCGATTTTCCTATCTCCAACATGGATTTTCTTCTACCAAACTCATCCTAATCACCCAAGACTAACATGAACGATGCATTAACGAAAATAAGCAAGATAAATACTTGCCTGGGAATTTCAGAATTATGATTTGTGGACGAATTTGGTGTTGTCGCGTTCCCCGTCGCGCGATCTACGCGTTGGTGGTGGTGGCGGTGCAACCGGATGGAGTTTTTACCTTGGATTGCTTGGAAAGCTTTCTCCTTCCCTCTCCTATGGCCATTATAATGTTTTGAGTCTGCTAACCCTAAAGGACCATTCCAAATGGCTGATATAGCTTAATAATTTTCGTGGGTTTAATTACCCAAAAATGCAAAATGTCCAAAATGCCCTCCCGGGGCGCTAAATAAGCCTAAAAACTCCCCGAGACCCAAACTAAACCCCCGGGTACACTTTTCTGACTATCTCGACCCTTTCGGACACTTTGGCGCACTCAAAATGACCATATGAGCGACTTATAATTTATTCACTTTTATTAATCAATATTTAGTCCCGACGTGACACGGGCGCGTCCCAACTCAAATTTTCAAAATTTTCATTTTATTCACTCTTGACATTTAATAGAATCAATATTATATATTACTCTACCCATTAGTAATATTCAACAAGTTTCCCATAATTACTAACTCACATCACGTTAATAATTATAAAGTAATTAATTTCCGAATTTATATTAAATTAATAACTCACATTAAATTTAATAAATCTCCAAATTTATAAAGCCTAAAAATATGGGGTATTACATTGCAGTGTTGAGAATGGAGGGAAGTTTAGCCCTTAGTACTCGGGATGGATAGGTTTCTAGTAGACGGGTACATTAGACTAGTTAGGCGGTATAGCTTGACTAGGGTATTTTGTTAGGAAGCGTTAGGTGTGAACTTCTAGAGGAGAGGTGAGGAGTATCTCATGGGAGTGCGATACCAAACTTAAATATGAGAAAACCTTTTTCAAAAAAATAAAGCATTTATACACTTGCTAAATATTTTTTTTAAACTCGGACTCTGACCCGTTTATTTACTTTTCCTCTCTTTCTATATATTATATATATATAGGTGTCCAGACACAGGGACGCCTGGATGACACTTCTTTCGAGTCAGACGTCAGCTACAACAGCTGTGGATGCGTGTCGGTTCTCGATAGACGCTTTTATCCTTGTACTCTAGATATGAGGTACTGTATAAATATTCGGGCCAATGGCCCAATTGCATTTATTTCTTCTTTTAGTACAACATTCGATATGGTTGTATAATTTTGACATAGCGTTCGGTTATTTTATTTTATTTTAGTTTCATTTTCGCAATACTGTGTGAATGTTTTAATTGTAGTGTTTAAAAAGAGTAGTTAAGTAAAATTTTGACATCGGCCTAATAAGTTATTAGTAATTAAATGGATTTTCGACAGTGATGCTAAGAACGATCCATATGAGACTACTGTTAAAATTTGATATAGGAGGGATCGCCCGGTATCTTATTAGGCGGGGTGTCAAAAATTCATTTGTTGCAGTTCACGCCCCTTTATTCCATATCCATGTTTGAGCACATTGATACTATATTAGCATGTAACTAATATTTTCTAGTATTGAGTATGTTTTGCTACTGTTTCATATTTCCAGTTACTGTTTTGAGGAAATTTTTTCACTGAGCAAAAGATGATTTTTTTTGGAATTGGAATATAAAGTTTTTGAAGTCATTCAAACGACTTCTGAATGTCGTTCAAATGACATATCCATTTCGTTCGAAGAGTGGATCTCACGATATTAGAAATGAGATGCATAATGTGTCAGGTATGGTCGTGAGATATGTCATTTCTTGGTCATTTCTTGAAGTGCTTCACGCGACATGCTATTATTTCAGGTGGTTTCTTACCTGATTCTAACGAGATGCCTATGTCGTTCAAACGACCTGGAATTGTTGTTTGAACGACCCAACGGGAATTTTTTATGTTCCTTCTACTTTTGTACCTGCTTCGTATATATGATGATATCATATTGTTTTTGGTACTTCTGGGTTATTCTAGATAATTTATATACAGTCGATGTTATTTATACATGCTTGATTTTTACACCGCAACGATTTGGTTTAGTCACATCATTCCTATTATTGACGATTCATCTATGTGACTGTTTACTAACTACGATTTGGTATCTTTCGATTATTATTAGCTAGCTACATCTGTTTATCTAGATATGCCTTATATGATTATTCGCATGCTGGATACAATGATGTTTGTTTATCTTTCTCATTGGTTATCTATTCGAGGCAAGAGGGGGAGAGATAGTATATGATGTTAGGGGAGTTTTGTTTGATAAGAACATATGTTTTATATTTGTATCATGTTTTGGTCATACTGTTTACATATTTATATGAATTATTTGAGCTATATTAAAAAAATGTGTATACATATTGGTATCATATGTTTTGCTCACATGTTTAATAAATTGTTTTTTTTATAAATTGGTATCATAAGGATTTATATTATTTGTACATCCATACTTCATTAGGTATTTATCTCTTTCATGTGTTTAGGTATTCTTCAAGGATTCGAGATTTTTTTACTACATCACATTCAGACAGCTCATGCTTGTCGGTCCTAAATATACTAGTTCTTGTCGTGTAATTTTTTATTTTGGGTTTATGGTATGGGATTTATGTGTCATACAGCTTAACGACCCGACTTAGAATTCACTAGTTTGGTTGTTTCTCGAAATATTCAAAGGGGAAGATTTGTAAGGACAAATTTTCAAGTGAGTCAATTTGTATATAATTGACTTAATATCAGACAAAACAAAATTTAAGTCACATGATTGTATTTTAAGTCATGATCCCTATTAATCCTATGATGTTGGATTGAAGACGTAGCGGCCAAGCTTCAAGGATAGATTATAACGTGTTTATTAGTGCACGTTTCATGTCTTCTTATCATATTGCATTCTAAGATAATCTCGGGTATGAAAGCCTAATGTATATGGGACTCGAAAAATGTTTTAAGGTTGTTATTTTGTTTATAAATATTTTAACTTCGTTTTTTTGAAGATAACTTCGTTTATTCTTAGATAAATACGTTTTAGAGTCGTGTAGATCTTTCCCTTGTGTTTTGAAAGATCAAACAACATTAATTGTCGTTCAAATAACATCAGCTAGTCATTCGAACAACATGTGTATCTCGTTCGAACGAGATGTGTGAATTTGTTCAAATGAAAGGCCAATATCATTCTAACGACGCACCGACTTAATATTTTTTATTTAAGGAAACTTTTTATCATAATTTCGAGGAGTGCAGAACAGAAATTACATAACAGAACCCTTACGTTTTTTTGCACTTGTTTATAAAGATTTCCAAAGTTAAAAACATCCTTTGTGTTTTAAGATCCAATCTTTCATATACATATTATATGGAGATCTTGGTTGAGCACCATTGGAGTTTGTTCATCTCTGTTGAACATTCGTTTCGTCGAGTTTTGTGATGAAGAAGAGGTGGACTCCGTGTTCTGAATCAAAGGTGGTTGCCAAAGTTGTATCGATGGATACCGATATGCACATGGACTCGTGTGTTGTGGACCTGGTGTAGGTGGACTCCTCCGTTGCATTGTGGAGGAGAGGTTGAAGCATAGAAAAGCATCAAGTCTTATGGGGATCTAGTCGTTGAGTAAGTCCAGTATTTGTACTTTGTAAAACGTATCATAGTGATTATCTCGCTTGGGTCATCCGAGATTTTTTTTCTTTGTGGTTTCCTCGTACATCGACGTTGTGTGTTTTGTGAACATGATTTGTTTATCTTACTTAATCTCACCTAGATGCATGTTTAGGATTAACAACATAAAATTGGGTTAAGTAAAATTGGTTCACAAAATCAGTGCATATGAAAATTGAAAAAAAGAAGTTTTTGAAAAAATTATTTTCACCTAAATCACACATTGAAAAAGAGACCCCTACATTTTAAATCAGATTCGAAAAAGGGAACCACCTCCTTTCTTTTCCAAGTGTATGCGAGCATGCCCAAACTCTTTCCTTACCTTGACTCTGCACAATCATAATTATGAAGATACAATGAAGCTCAAACCATAATAATAATAACAATAATAAAATAAAAAGTAAAGGGTAGGGGTGGTAAACGGACAGATATGGATCGGATACCATGTTTTCCATATTCGTATCCGCTATCTTAATGTACTATCTGTATCCGTATCCATATCCGTCCAGATAGTTAAAACAACTATCCATATCCGTATCCGCTCGGATACCTCTGATTCGGATAATATCCGTATCCGTTTACATTATTTAGCCATCGCAAAAAATAACAATTAAAATATCCAATCCAATGAAATCTAATCCAATCCAAATAAATATGTAACAAAATTACTGCCTCCTAACATCAACAATTATGGATTCCATAATAATAGTATCATTCCATAATGATAATATGGCTTAAAGTCATCCATACTTTACAACCATATAAGCTTAAAGCCATAAAAAAAAATAACAGTCGCATTCCATGACAGTAGAAATAAATATGCACCTTTTAGATTAATCAAATTTATTAAGAATGATAATTTCATGACCTTTTGTCTTCAAAACATACTGATATTTTTATTTTAATACGTATACATTTTTATTTTGTATATAATATACATATTTTTAACTTCAGTTCTCATTACAATCAAAACCATCTCTTTACTTTTATGTTTCTCTCTTACATTCTACTATGTTTCTCTCTTACATTCTTTTCTGTTTCTCTCTTACATTTATTTATAATTAAGGAAACTAATGAACAACTACATGAGAGTTTCTTTTCTCTTATTTTGTACGAAGGAGAAATGAAACGGAGTTATTTTTTTTTTAGTGGAGTATATGTTCTTTAGTCGGTGTATGTTGTGTGTGATAAGGTGTATTGTAACTTTAGTGTAATTACATGATAATATACCCAATTAAATAATAATACATGATATTTTATAATATACCCAATAAAACAATAACTTTAGGGTGTTTTTGTTTTGAGTGGAGTATGTGTTTATTTTATTTTGGGAATAAACGATTAAGATTTGCTTTATTATTATTTTATTAGTAATACTAATACTAATATTATTAGTAACATTTTAAACATATGTTTGACGGATACGGATATCCGGTAAAACGGATATCCGATAAAATGGATACTCCGCATCGGATATGGATTATCCGTGTCGGATACTAGTACTATCGGTATCCGTATCCGTTTTCTAGGATATTTTTAAAGAGTATCCATATTCGTATCCATTTCCGTATTTTCGGATAAATATCCGCAAATTCGAATTCGGATATCGGACGGATGCGGATTTTCGAATATCCGTTTACATCCCTAGTAAAGGGGTAGAAAATACATATGTAATTTTAAAAATGTAGAAAATTATATAATTATAAAAAAAATAATATGTATAACATGAAAAATAATTAGGTATAAAATACGTATATAATTTATAAATACAAAAATAATGACTATATTGATTAAAATTTAATTTAGGGTTTTAAAAAATAAAACATTGAGTTAAAAACTCTTTTTAAAAAAAAAATTAGGAATGTGTTTAGTGCGTACAAATGTCCGAGTGTATATGGAATTGTTATTACAAAATTGAGCCAAACTAAAATCTCATGGGAGTTAAAGAGGGTATTTTCACATTTGATTAAATAATAACTCGTAAAATTTAAATTTAAAGTTGAATTAACATAAATAAAATATACTTTAAAACATTTTTTTACAAATTCGTCATTCGCTCAGGAAATTGAAATCCTATTCATTTTTTTTACTTCCCAACACATGTGTATACGAGAGTCCAAGTTCGAATAGCCACAGTTTACTTAATCTTGTTCTACCACTATTTTCATTGAACTTTCTTATTTTAAAGATGATTGTTAGTTTTGCCTCCAACAAGGCTGGTTTATAGTCAGCCTCCACTATTTTTTTTTATCAAGGGAGCTAAAAAGCGCTCAAGTGGTGGAGGAGCTACTATGATAGCGTTTGTCTTCTTTTTTATGGTGTCTCTGTCGACTAATCGCTTAACCCTTAACTGATTGAATCTCGGGAGGGCATCGACGTCCAATGACACACCATCCATAAAAGGTACATAACGTTTCTTGGCCAACATGGAGGATAGATTGAGCTCATATTTGGTAGGAGAACTTCCACTCGATAACCATGCGGTCTACTTGCACTATTTTTGGATCTCAAATTTCAATTTTAAAGTGTCCTAAGGATCAAGGCAACATTTCATGAAACTTAAAGGCTCCCCTATCTCCAGCTTGTAAGTCTGGCAGGCAAGCGGAAGTACATCATGTTTAATGAGATCGTTGATAGAGCCCCATTTGTCCCAACTAATGATAGAGCAAAAAAAAATTATAGCCCAACTGATGGTACAAACTGCATGCTGAATGAGACTCCGGTCCGATATTCATAAAGTGAATCTCTTTGCGGAATTTAAGGGCAATATTTCTCACATGGTGGTTTTTTATTTGCTCCATTAATTGAGTTGTCTGATCTATTTTCCCATACTGAGACAATCAATGTGTCTTCATCCTCCGAGATTTTTTTTTTCGGTGGCTTCCCTTATGTGTGTTTTCTTTCGTGGATGTCTTAGGTTTCTTAAAATTGGGTCTTTTTGAATTTCTCTCATTTGTATTTAGAGTATGTTTTCATCACGATTTTTTTAGATGATAGAAGTGTTTGTAAACTTGAAAACAAAATATTGAGTTTGAGGATGATGTAAGTGGTGGAAAAGGTTAAATTTATTGTGCGTTAACACAAGTTGGTAAAATTAGTCATTAAAGAGACGTTGGAAAATGGACATTGACCTGGCAACATTCTCTCAATGAAAAAATAAAATGCCGTGAGAGGTTGAACTATGACTAAAGCCTTGGAATTCGATGAATTTCTAGGTGGAGAAAATTGCTCAAATTCCTTAGGCCCAGTTTGGTTGCACAAATTGTTTGATTATGTAAATTGGTTCATTGTGAATTAGTGAATTGTAAATTAGTGAATTTGAAATGAGTTAAATCCAATTTTACACAATGTTTGGTAATTTGAAATTGATGTTAAGGTTCTATGAAAAAAGGATAAAAACAAATCAAGAGAGAGGGGGAGGGAAAGAGAGAGTGGGAGGGGGAGGGGGAGAGGAAACATGCACTTTATGTGTCCCCTATTTCAAATGGATTCATTTCACGTTTTTTGTGAAATGATCCAATTTCAGATTTTGCACATGAGTTAAAATGGGACAACTAATGAATCATTTCATTAATGAAACCAAACACAATTAATGGATCAATTTGTAAATGGATCAATTTATTAATGAACCAATTTACAATTTTGGGACAACCAAACAGGGCCTTAGAGAATGTCTTAAGACTTTAAATAACCCATATACTTCATATTCTTGAAAGTAGTCTGAATGTGAACCGATCATCAATCACCTCAACCTCTATCTTCGGCAGGGGCGGATCCACCTCAGGGGAAGTGGGGCGGCAGCCCCAGTTCATTAAAAAAAACAAAAATTTAGGGGTTTTTGTGTAAAAAATTAAACCTGGAGGTTACTTGAAATTATATTCAAAGTTTAGGGAAAAATCTGTAATAAACTAAAAAAAAAAACATAAAGGTCTGTTACTCCCTCTTCTCCCGTATCAAATAAAAAAAAACCCTATTTTCTCCCACTCCAAAAAAAACCTATATGAAATTAAATTTATATGTGAAATTAAATTAAATTTGTAAATATAGGGAATCAATGGAGAAATAATTTAAACGAAAAAGAGGATACAACGCACCAACCGTATCCGAAGCGAGGTTCAATCATCTCCCACTCCAATTAGTGTTGAAAATGAATATTATGCCCAAAAAAGTAAAAACAATCCAAAAAATGCTCGAAAAATCTCGAAATAATCCCCAAAAAAATCGCCTCGGGGGCTCCCGCCCCCGAACCCCCGACAACTATCGAAACTTTCGCCCCAGTTCACACAAAATCCTGGATCCGCCACTGATCTTCGGTGAACAACAAGAGGTGGCTTGACAACCTTAAAAGTAGTCGCCAGAGACTGCCTCGTTCTCTCTCCTTCTATGTTTACTCTCTGTCTCTCTCTCTCTCTCTCTCTCTCTATATATATATATATATATAAGTGCGTGATTCTCTGACGGAATAAACTTATTTAATTAAATGTCAATATCCAAACAAATTTTTATTTTTATTTATCCTAGAACATGCAACTATCTGATTCAAGTCAAGCATGTAAAGAAAACACAATTTCAAAAAAAATTCTCACTGGGCAAAACCTTTTATTTCACTTAAGTCTGCAAATCGCAACTTACAATACCATAGAGAAATATATCAATGAATTCCCACGAGAACTCATAAAGACCGCAACCTTCAATCAGCAATAATTCCCTCATGAACCATAAGAAACTCAGTCATCCTACTTTAGTAGTGAATACCCTCGAGTATCACAAGATAAGCATTGGAGACTCCTTCTCTACAAGGTGTAACTTCAATATAGAATTGTTTGGGCTCCAATGATGATTCATAAAAGTATTTGGGATTGATTGTGTGAATCAAAAATTATTTTGCCCTAATAAAAAGTGAAGACTATTTGTAGCAGGTCTGCAGTTTTTATAAATCAAAAGTCTTAAAAAAATCTTAATGAAATAGGTATTTATAGGCAGACACAAATTTTGAGGCGGAGGAAAATCGCTAGAACGAGATCATCAGGTTGTTCGAACGAGATGTCTAGCTCATTAGAAGTGACCATCTAATAACCCATCAAATGACCTTTAAAAACTAAAACAGTATGCCTTCGTTTGACCCATATTAGATTTAGACCATCAAACGACACATCAAATGACATGAACAAGTCGCTCAAATGAAGAGTCCAAATCGTTCTAACGACTGCAGGCGAAATATAATTTGTTAAGTTTAAAACGTTGTTTGAAAAATGCCTCATTTTGACGAAAAATAGTTCAAATAAATATCCCAATACTTAGCAAAAAATATACGAAACACAAAACAAAATCCATTCCAAAATATACGTTAAGTCGTAGAACATGTTGAAGATGCTTGATATTCGGTTCCGTCTTCTTGAACTTGTGAACTTGAATTACCTTGACGGATGTAACGTGATATGTCATACTCAATGTAAACTAGACTCTATGAATACTTAGTAGAAGTTAGGGACAATGATGGAAGATTTTCCCTTACAAATCTCCCCCTATGGCTATTCCCGTACAAAATAAAAAATCAGAATTATCCAATAAATCCTATAGAAATCTAACACCCTCCGAGAAACCCCCAAAAGGAAAGATTCTTCAAATCCCCCACTTTCTCTTGATCTTCTATTGGGTGTACTTTTCAATTGCTCGTCAAGGTGTACCTACACACAATAGACAAAGAAAATACCTCCATGACGTATCGAGTTTGAAATAAAAAAAAATCTCATAAATCAAATCAATTCTTCCTCAAAATTCAAACTCTCACTCCCCCATAATTCATAATCATTCTCCCCATTTTTATTTGTCCAAAGTAGACAAGGAAAGGAAAGATAAGAAATAAATATGGAGTGTGTCACAAAACAATAAACAACTATTTTTGGAAATTTTCAAAATTTTTCTAAAAAAAATACAAAGATAATACACACCATAAATTAACACTAAGATAACCAAGTCGTGAAAGTGTAAATGAATGGGTGTGAACAAATTCGATAGTAAAATCAACTCAAACAATCATAACATATATGCATGATGAATTTTGGTTACTCCTAACGAATGAACTCGAAATCGTCCTTACATGTAAAAATGTTGAATTTATATGATATCGACTCAATCTAATCAACAGATCAAGGTATAAAATGATTTCTACACCAATAACGTCGAAAACTATGTAATGATTTTACGAGACTTTTTTAGGACGTGTAAACCCATTGATCTTTTACTTAACTCCCTCAAAACTCACATAAGGAATATTTCTCACAACTCTTTTATTTTGATGAAATTAATTGTAACAACCCCACTTTTATATGTTCATATATAGTTTTAAATTTTGTATTATTTCATATGTGATATGGATAATGTTAATTTATTATTTTTAGTCTAATCCACCCTTCATAAATCATGAAAAATCAAATTAGTTACAAACATAAAATTTTAAAGTTTTCGATAGGAATTTTCATATTAGAGACTAGTTTTGACTATTATAATATAACAATTGACTTGAGGTAAAAAAATAAAAAGTTGTAGATATATGAATTAGGTTTGTGACACAATAAACAGTTTGTTAAACGGAGGTCCGAGCAAGAAGTTATACTGAAATTACGAAATAAAGGCAAATTTGTCCATCCTTTAAGTCGTATTTTGTCTTATTACCACACCATGTGTTATATTTGTATTGGTTGGAAGGGGAGGCTGGTTTGTACGACTTAAACACTTTGAAATAACCTCCTTCTTCGTCAAAATGGATTAAATCAAAGTCTTATAGCATATCCTAAGCTAAATAATAAGTTTTGGGTAGAAAATGTAATTTTATGAGACTTTAGGGACTTTATTATAAATAAAGAAAGTTTTAGGGACCAAAAATATAAAAATGACCATTTTGTAAATAAAATATTTTCAAGGACCTCTAAGAAATATTGAAAACATATTGTGTGAAATTACCAAAATGCCGTTAATGTGTAAAATGACCATTATACCCCTAACACTTTTCCACCTCGTGCTTACACATGTCATCCAAATAGATAAAGCTAAAACATGTCTCATCATTAGAGGAAAAGCTTAAACACAGGAGTGACTGCACCTGAAACTGTACTTAAGCCACTTGAATTAGAATTACTCCATTTGAAATCATCATCTGTCCATGCAGTGACGGGTTTAAGACTTATGACATCATCATTAGTCACACTGGGTAGTGTCCACCTTCTTTCACAAATTGTCCAGACTCGTTCGTCAATCGATTTCAGTGATGATCTCATTCAAGATTTCCAACATTGATGATTTGACCCATCAATGAAAAAGTGTGGTCCCTTAGGAGTGTGTTTCAAATCAAACCAAATTTTATCAAAAATTATCCAACTTTTAATGTGCACCAAACTAAGTTGTGAAAACCCAATTATTACTTTAAACCAATTTTATCTTGATTAATCCTAAACATGCATCTAGTGATTAAAGTAAGTAAAGTAAAGAATACTCACCATGCCGGATGTACGAGGAAAAACCCAAGACGGGAAAAAACCTCGGACGACATAAGCCAGATAATGACTATGAATGTGGAATTACAATGAATAGACAAAGACTCACTCAACGACTCGATCCCCATGGGTCTTAATGCTCTTCTGATCTTCAACCACTCCTCTCACAGTTCCCACGTAGAAATTACGTCTTCCACGATACCTGTCCACAACACATGCGTCCACGTATGTCTCGGTGTCCTCCGATATGGCTTAAGTTGTCTACGATGTCGAACAAGAAGTCCTTCTCTTTTCTTCACCGCAAAACCCTGATGTTCAATGGTAAAACAAACTTTCTTGGTGCAGCAAGATCACGTAAATATATAAGAATGATAACTCGGATCTTAGCAAACTCTAAGGATATGTTTATGCTTTGAAACCATAGAAAAACATGTGCAAAAATGTTTCTGGTTCTTAAACAATTTTCTCCAGATGCACACTTACGAAACTATGATGAAAATATGCTTTAAATAAGAATTTAATGCCGCCTAAAAAATTGTGTCGTTCAGATGATAGAGGCATGTCATTCGCTCGACATTGAATCTCGTTCGCGTGAGATCAAATGTCATTTGAACGACAGAGCAAAAGTTTAACTTTTTGACTTTTTTTATTTAAAACGTCTCTTCAACAAGAGATCCAAAAATGTCAAACTCTTTTTCGAGCTTATCATCATCAAACGTAGTGTAAACCTTTTAAAACACTATAAAACATTTTAAAACATTTTTCTTTATTAAAAATACATCCTTATCTTTTATAAAATAATTCCGAGCACCATTAATTATATTCATTCATACGTGAGTGATCTCGAAATGCAATTAACTTTGAAGACGAATAAATTTGCACCAATTCAAACTTCGGCATGATTAATTCTTTGAATCTTTGCCGCAACGTCTTTAATATCTTCAATACGTCATAGACCAAGTGGGATCGTGACACAATAAACTCTCCCTATGACATATTACAAACACAGTTTTGTTCACGGGATTAAGTCAAAATAATACAGGGACTCAATTGGAAATTTATGTCCTTACAAATCTCCCCCTTTGACTATTTTGGGACAAAACTAAACCAGTGAAATGCCTAAGCCGGGCCATCAAGCCGTATGATGCCTAAATTCCATCCCATAAACCCAAAGGAAAAAAATACATGACACAGACTAGTATATGTATCACAGGAAAGCATGAACTGTCTGAATGTGATGTAGACTTGAAATCTCGAATTGCTGAAGCATACCTACACACATAAAACAGACAAACAAATACCCAGTGAAGTGTGGAGGAACAAAAGAAACCAATATATCTATTCAAATGATACCAAACAGCAATAGATACCAATATGAATAAACTTTGAAAAATCATTTGTTAAACAATTTGAGCAACGAAATGATACCAATGTGTACTACCAATATGAGATACCAATTTGAAGAAAAATATGCAATCAAAACATGCTCAAATCTCCCCTTACATCACATACACATCTCTCCCCCCTTTTTTTCTCGAATAGACAACTCGGTGAAAAGATAAACCAATGAAATTATCTAGTGTGAGAATATACCAATTTGAAACAAGTTAAAATTAATACCAATATGAAATGTGAAATTGCTAGATAATCATGAAACAACAAGCTAAATATGATCATGTAATGACAAATCAGTAGCTAGTAAACTAATGAATCACACAAGGAATATAGCAATCTAATTAGGTGTGATAAACAGACTATATGCAAAAATATCAATTATGAGGATAAAAGCATCTGCATATAAACCAGTCAGTCCAGAAAGCTTCCAGTAGTACCAAAAATATACTAATATAGACTAGAGGACTGCAAACCAATCAGAAGCAAGATATCAGCCTGTCATTTGAACGAGCCAGGGACATCGCTAAAACGAGATGAGGATGTCGCTTGAACGAAGGACAGATGATATTCGCGCGACATGGAATGTCGTTTGAACGACTTCGCGCGACCTGCCAAAATTTCCCAATTTCCCAAAAATATGTTATATTTTTGCCCACTGAAAAAATTTCCACAAAAAAAATCCAGGAAGGGCCTGAAAAATGCAAAATAGTGTTAAAACAGTAGGCTTTTAACACAAAATGAAAAAACTCATGACAACTAATAATGCGAGTTACATGCAAACATAGTACTGATGTGCTCAAACATGGACATGGAATGAATAGGCATGAAACTACAATAAATGAGTCACAATTTCAACACATCGAAACGATCAAGAAGCTCTAATTGATAGCGATAATTCATCAGACTTTATCATAGCCATATGATAATTAAAGTGTGAGCTTAATGAACTAAACTTACTACATGCACACAAATCCAGATTTTTTACGATTCTACAAACAATAGCGTCAAATTGCAATGTTTCAACATTTAGGATTAGATGTGCAAACCCGTTTAAATTTTCTCCAACCAAAACTCCCTCATAAATATATTCTTTTTGAGTTCTTTTGTGGTTTCTAGTATTCTCAACTTAGAGAAAATCTTATTGGCCCTTTTCTTAGCATTTTGCATTTTCTTTTGAGCTCTTTTAAACGGTGGCTTTCACGACGAGTCAATTTTGAACTCTCGCAGCCCTTTTCCATGAATCACTCATCATTTTTTAATTCGATATAAATTCAAATCCTCACGGTAAACGGTTCTTACATGCACACTTCTCCTTAAGTCTACTTACGCATAGATGACAAGATTGAGATAAGAACGCCTCACCAAATTCAAATATGCAAGAGAAGTCAAACATCCATATAAACTCGTGCATGTGTGAAATATTGGTATATATACAAAGTCGAATCAAAATGCATATCAACCTCGAAACAACCCCATATAAATAATGGTTATGATCATTCTAATCATCGATAATAAGGTACAGTAGAGATACCATGATTTCCTAAGCTAGAGAATGTTTTATATGAGAAAGGTTTGAAGGCAAATTTACTCAGCATTAGCCCGTTATGCGACGCTGACTTTGCAGTAAAGTTTGATCGAAATGCATGTAACGTTTATGATTAAATCGATAAACTTCTATTGCAAGGGCTAAAGACTAAAGATAATTGCTATGGGATATTTACCAATTCCTCATTTGTCTGAAATAGCACAACGATCACTCCTATGGATCTGTGCTATCAATGTCTAGGTCACGTCAATTTCAAAAATTTAGAGCGCTTATTTAAGAAGGACCTAGTACGTGGCTGACCATCTCTAGGAAAGCCGACTTCCACGATTTATGGACCCTGTCAGTTGGAAAAATAAGTTTGTAGTCCCCATAGGAAGTTGAATACAATTACCACTTCACGTGTGCTTGAGTTAATTCACATGGATTTTATAGGTCCTACTCGCACTGAGAGTCTAGGTGGTAAGAGGTACATTCTAGTGATGGTAGATGAGTTCTCTCGATATTCGATTGCAGGTTTTTTTAAAGAGAAATCTAATTTTGTTGAGTTTATTACGACCAAGTGTCGTGTCCTATAAAATCAACATGATGTCACATTTAACAAAATGCGTAGTGATAACGACATTGAGTTTAAGGAAGTGAAGGTGGATCTTTACTATGATAGCCTCGGCATTAAATATGAATTTAGGTTCGTGAAAACTCCTCAGCGAAATGGGATTGTTGAGAATAAGAATCGGATGATTCATGAGATGGCTAGATCTATGCTTTTAGGTTGTAGAGCTGCAAAGATATTTTAGGCAGAGGCAGTATCTACTGCGTGCCATACGGTGAATAGGGTTCATCTTCGTCCACACACTCTTTAGATGACTTATGAATTTTGGACTGGTAAGAAGCCTAACCTTTCATATTTTCATGTCTTTGGGAGCAAACGCTACATCCTACAGGATAAAGACTAATTAGGAAAGTTCGACTCCCAGAGCAATGAGGGAATATTGTTAGAGTATTCATCGACTAGTAGAGCATACCGAATTTTTAACCTGATCAGATCTAAGTTTATGGAGCCCATAAACGTCACCATGCAAGATGACGATCCGCTGGCGTTTGTTGACCCTAGACTTTTTTGTGAGGATGATAACTTTTTTAGGGACGATCTTCTTATCCCTCACACATCCAGGGTGGACCCTGCTCCTATTTTAAGGGATACATCTGCTTGGGCTCGTAAGAGTCATGGACCATCTTCTATTCTAGGTGATCCCACCCTAGGGTTTAAGACTTATGCTCAGTTAGAGAACGTTGTAAGCTATCTATGCTACAGGTCCAAATTCGAGCCCAAGAATCACAAAGAAGCACTCAAGGATGAACACTGGGTGTCTGTTATGCAAGAAGAGTTACTTCAATTTAGAAAGAATGATGTCTGGGAACTTATCCCCCGGCCTAGTGACATGAACGTAATTTGTACCAAATGGATCTTCAAGAAAAATATGGATGAGAATGGTACCATAATTAGAAATAAGGTTAGGTTGGTAGCTCAGGGCTATATACATATTGAGGGTATAGACTTTGAAGAGACATTTTCTCTTGTTACAAGGCTTGAGTCCATCTGTTTACTACTCACCATCATGTCAATTGTGCTTAAAGTTATATTAGAAGGCTGTCAAGAGTGCCTTTTTTAACGGCATTCTACATGATGAGGTTTACGTGGAACAACAAAAAGGGTTTGAAGATCCTAAGCACCCTGATCACGTATATTATTTGAGGAAAGCCCTATATGGTTTGAAGCAAGCACCCCGTGCTTGGTATGAGAGGCTTACTTCCTATCTCTTAGTTCATGGATTCAAGAGAGGGGGGGTTGATAAGACGTTATTTGTTAAGGAGGAAGATGGTGTTATTTTGGTTGCTCAGGTCTATGTGGATAACATAATATTTGGATCCACATGATCCCGCCATTCTCTAGACTTTGAGGAGGAGATAAAGAGTGAGTTTGAGATGAGCATGGTTGGTGACCTTACATTCTTCCTTGGTCTCCAGGTTCCTCAGCTAGAGGATGGGATGTTCACCTCCCAATCCAAGTATGTAGGAGACCTTGTGAAGAAATTTGGTCTAGACTCCGATAAACATGGACGTACCCTGATGAGTACCTCAACAAAGCTTAGCAAGATACTTCAGGCAAGGATGTAGAAAAAACCTTGTATCGGAGTATGATAGGTATTCCTCACTACTTGACTGCCAATCGTCCCAACATCGCCTTTAGTGTTGGAGTATGTGTGCGATATATGGCATCCCCGAAAGAGTCACACTTACTCTCTCTTAAATGTATTATCAAATATGTGAGTGGGATTCTTTCATACGACATTTGGTATTCCATTGATACCGATGACTGATTGTATTCCTATTTGGATGTCAATTGGTTCGGGGATGTAGATGGGTCTAGGAGAAATTCTGGTGGGTGTTTCTATTTTGGTTTTTCTCTTGTCTCCTGGATGAGCAGAAGAAAAACTCCATCTCTTTGTCCACTTGGAAGGCAGAGTACATAGCCGCCGGGAGTTATTGCATGCAACTCTTGTGGATGAAGCAGATGTTGGAGGAATATGACACCATGACTATTTCTTGTGATAATACGAGCGCGATACACATATCCCGTAATCCAATCCAGCATTCGCGCACAAAACACAACAGGACACGCGAGCACTTTATACATGATTAGTTGAGGAGTGAGTCGTATCCCTAAGTTTCGTTTCCACTGACCTTCAGTTAGTCGATATCTTCACGATGCCCTTAGATTTTAAAGTCTTAGGAAGTCTTTAGGAATTTGCACAGTTAACTGAGGGGAGGGTCCATGTCTAGTATAGGTTGCATTTTTCATGCTCATATTATATTGCTCCTATTGTTAGACTGTATCATTTGTATCGTTTTTGTGTATTATTATATTTTTTCTTATTCATATTTTTGAGAAAAATACAAAAATATTTTTGGTTCTTTTATGAAAAAGTGAAAAATACAAAAATATTTTCAGTTTTTAAGAAAATTGAAAATGACAAAAAGATTTTATTTCGAGAAAATTTTTGAAAAACACAAAAATGTTTGCACCTTTTATGGATAGACATTTAGGATGGCCAAAATCACCACACCATTTCCATATTCCATGTGACTGTTTGATAGTGAATTGAGATGCAACATCATTTCATGCTCGTACTTTATAGTGAAGTGGAGTCATTGAGATGTGATTATTGATATCTTTTTATATGTTTGGCTCCTTATCTCCTTTATTGCACACATGCACAAATTTATTTTGAAAATTTCTCTTGTCTGCCACATGTTGGTTTTGGTGTTTTCATCTCAATTATGCCTATAAAACGAACCAAATGCGATAAAACGAGAATAATAAAAGTAGTGCATGTAAGAACCGTTGCCCGTGAGGAATTGTTTAAATTTTGAAAAGATATTGAGTGACCACGGAAAGGGCTGCAAGATAATAATATCATCGTGAAAGCTACCGTTGGAAAAGAGTCCTAGAAAAAATCAAGGAATTAAAGAGCATATTTGCCAAAAATGGGCCAATAGGATTTTAGTACCTCATTAGAGAAAAGAAAAATAATTATTATATATGAGGGAGTTTGGATGGAAATTAAGCAATGGGTTTGCACATCCTTGAAAATTTCAAATTTTTTTAAAAATAGTTTTGGGTGTTATTGGTGTGGAAATCGTTTTGAACTTTGATTTGTCGATTAGATTAAGACAGTTTAATTTGAATTCACCTTTTTACACCTAAGGACGAGTTTTAGTACATTCAATAGGAGTATTCGAAATTCATCGTGCACATATGTTATGATTGTTTGCATTGATTTTCCTATCGAAATTGTTCACACGCCTACATTTATGCTATCATGATTTGGCTTTCTAAGTGTTATTTTCATGGTGTGACTCTTTGTTGTATATTTTAAGAAAAAAATTGAAAAATTCAAAAAGAGAAGTTTTGATATATTCAATGGCGCACTCCATATTTAATGATATGTTTCTTCTCATTTGTCTATTTGGGGACATCATAAAAAGGGGGAGAACGAATTATGGGGGAGTAGTTGTGATTTAATGATTTTCTTGTGCTTAATTGATTTTCTCATTTATGCTTATCATTATATTTCAATCTTTTGCGCGTCACCGGTATTTGTTCCTTCTCTCATGTGTGTAGGTACAAATTGATGATTATTTTTTACACACCCTGATGATGACATAGAAAAGTTGGAGAATTGTAGTTATGAAGAATTTGAAGACATGTAATGCGACATTTCCATTTATTGGCTTTGGGGGATATTATATTGTATGTCACATGATTTTTTTGGGTAGTATAATTCTGATATTTTTATGTATGTACCGGCATAGACATAGGGGGAGATTTGTAAGGACGTGATTTTATAAATGTCCGTTTAGAATCTAGGAATTCATGTTTATCCTAGATCACCGTTAGTATGTTTGATATCGTTACATTCGGCACGTCTCAGCTCGTTCATTCATGACGGTCGCTATCCGAATTCAAAGCATCATGCAACATCATCAAGTACCCAACTTCTTCAAACGTGCATCGGCAACGTACGACTTCAACCGTTCCCATGAACTCCACTACGCAAAAAGGTATAATGTTTAATATGGAGTTTTTAATGTTTACGTATTTTATTTGGGAATTTTTCTATAAATTTTTTTTATCAAAATGAGACGTTCTTAATAAAAGAATTTTTTTTTGAATAGTTAACCGAACCGGTTCGCCTTTTTACAAAGGTCAAACCGAACTAATTCGACGGGCTGGAAAAATCAAACCGATGACCCGAACCGGTTCGCCTCACTGCCTCAATTTTTTTTATTTTTTGATAAATCCCTATTTTGGGAGAGTGTTTTCTTAAGACTTGAAAAGAACGTTTCTGAGAGACCTACTATAACAAGTCTTCAATTTTTTATGCCCCAAACGCATTTTGATTCACGAAAACATCCCAAATATATATGTGAATCATTTTAAACTCTTGTTACTCATTCTACTCATTCTTGGAGTACACTTTGTGAAGTAGAAGAATGTTGTCTTCACTGCTGATCAATGGAGTTCTTGAGAGAACTCTTATCGATGACAACAAACCGAAGCCTGCAGGGATTCGTGTGTCACCACAAGCTGTATTTCTCTATATTTGTAAGTAATGATTTAAAACATATACTGAAATAAAAAGGTTTTTCCCACGTTGGGGATTTTTCCTCAAATTTGCTTTGTGATTGTTTTGGGTTTTCATGCTAGATAATTCTTTTTACGATCAATCACTTAGTTGCATGTTTTAGGAGTTTAATTAAAACTGGTTATATAATGGAATTTAATTAAACAAGTTTAAACATTGAACGCAAGCAAACTCTCAGTTAGCAAAGAAATTCAAAAAAAAATCTCAAGTTTTATAAATAATCTAAAGATGCAAAAAAGTTTAAGAAAAACGCGTATAACAAGGCCGATCACTTCCCTAAAAAATGTAATGATAACTTTATGATGGATGAGTCTGAAAGATGTAATGGTTATGAAGGTTATGGCCATAGGGTAGCCTAGTGTCCCACTAAACTAAGGAAGGAGTGCAAGGAATTATAAGGAGTATAATGCCACTCTTAGTGATAGTGATCCGAAAGAGGGACCCGATTACCCCCATTGAGTGAAACTACACTACATTGCTAGTCAAGTGAGCCTTAATGAAAAATAGTCCCATGAAGATAATTCCATATATGACACTTCTGAGGCCATTGAGTTTGAATCCCAAGCGAGTGGGGGTAGAAAGAGTGGAAAAGAGATAGAATATAAAGAAGAGAAGGAGGAGAGTGAACTCCAATTTTCCTTCTATGAGTTGTATGTGAAAACATTGAGAGAGAAAAAGGCTAACGTAAAGTTTGAAGCTAAGTTAAGGATCTTAAGGAATGTGAGAGGACTTTTTAGAGAAGATAAAGTACGCTAAGGGTGAAAAAGATAGTCTTAGAGGTGTAATGGATGTAATGAATAAGGAGCTTCTAGAGTTTGGGGAGTCTGGGCATTTACTCGAGTCAAGGATAGTTGAGCTTGAAGAGAGATTGAGATATGTGAGTCGTGTAAAATTTGATTTGGAATCTAGGTCAAAGAAGTTGGATAAGATGTTAGGAACCATCCAAATCAAAGATGACTAGTGTGGGATTAGCTTCGATGAACAAAATGCTTCCTGGCCAAGACAAGACCATACATTTGAGAGATTCAACCATTAATAAGAACGTTAGAAAGGGTTAACCCTTAGGTAACACCTTTTGTCATGTCTACACATGCACACATTACGATTGGAAAGGTCACCTTAGGTATTTTTGTTTTGATCTTAAATTCAGTCATAGAAAGACTAGAGTCACCAGGTTTCCAAAACCCTAGATCTTGACGTTAGACCTATGTTTAAGAGATTCGATTTGGAGGCTTTACATGCTGGACTTTATGATTCTCATTTGCTTGCACATGATACTTCGCATGTTATATATGATGGTTGATTGTGTTTGCATGTTTACATATACTAACTTTTATGATTCATGAGATATATATGTGTGTGTGTATGTGTGTGCGTGTGTGTGCTAGTTATATGTTGTTTGAGTCCATTGTATTTTGATTTTTCATTTATTGGGTCACGTTGAAAAATATTAAAAGATTTTGTTTGCCATTTGAGTTATTTTTGTTTCAAATTGGTATTTTCGTTTGGAATATTTTATAAAAAAAAACTCAAAAAGATTTTTGATTTTTATGTATTTTATTCATACACATTTTGTGTGGAATATTGTTGTGTTTGAATCCAATTCATTCCATGTGACTAGGACTTTTGGTTATGATTTTTAATACTTAGATTGTTCTCAATCATGCTGGCATGGATTTGTTTCGAACTTAATTCCCTTAATGGATTCGCTTTGTATATGCCTTCGCATCACATGAACGAGTTCTTTTGAATTTTAATTTCACATGTTATATTTGAGCTACGTGAGATGTTTTCGCATCAATCTTGTCATCTACATATTTTGTGTGTATGGGGGATTTGTGCATGTAATAACCCTTGCCCGTGAGATTATTTAATTTTACTGAAAAATATGAAAGTGCACGGGAAAGGGCTATGAAATGAGAAAATATCTTTTATGGGAAAGCCACCATTTTCAAGAGCCTATATATAAAAAGATTAGAGGCAATAAAAATAGAAAAATTGCCAAGGCCAATATTTTTAGTTTGTTTGATTTTCAAGAGTGATAGCTTCAAAAGAATTGATTGAAAAGAAAATATGCAATATGTTTGTCTTTTGAGGGTGTTATAGTTGAAGATAAATGGGGTTTCACAATGAATCCTAGTTATGTTTATCATGTCATGACACTATTGATTTGTGGAATCATCAATATTCTAGGCTTGTGTGCATTATGCTTGTTTGTTCATAGATTTCACTTTATCTTATCACTTAAGGCAAAATCTTTGTTTGATAATGTAGATTTAAATATTTCCTTTATCTCATAGTCCTTTTTTCATTTCTCTTTTTCATATATATAAATTACTTAAAATGAATAGGATGACTCATTCAGGTGGTGATTTCCCGATATGGTTATGAGAAGTGTGCCTATTTTAGAGCGATGGGTAGTTAACGAAGAGCTGTAAAAGAGCTAAATTGTCATTGTATGTTATTTTTCTCATATTTTAGTTTGATCCTATCCTTTTTATTTTTGGAAATTAATTATAAATTTAGTCTTAATAAGATATTTTGGATCCCTATTCAGCATATTTTTATTCATTAAGAATTATTATTATAAATAGTAATTCGTCATGTGTATGTATTATATTATTTTTAGTTGGGGAATGTATTATAATTACTTTTAACCATGGGTTGTATATAGTGATCATGTAAAATGCTACAAGAAAGTGCATCATTTATCTTTCTTTTAAAAAATCATTTTACATCTGATCATGGTGTGACAAGAAAACTATACTAAGATTGCCAAATTTAGTAATTGTGAGATATATGTGATCTATTTGTAAAGTTTTCTATGTTTTAAGATTAATTTTGAGGATGTAATATTTAATTATAGTGTAATGTATATTTTTTTGAATGTATGATTAGGAAAGATTTTATATGAGATGGAATTCGGTATTATTTTCTTAAAGGTAAGTTAATATTTTGATATAAAAAACTATGGTTTCATTTCTATACTTTTATTTTAAGTTTATATAATAATTATGGATGGAATATGTTAATCATTTGCTTAGTTTTAATTTAGTGCATTGCAATGAGGATAAGAGTCTTCTGTTGAAATGTGAACACTTTTTGAAGTGTTGCATTTTTACTTGTACTCACTTGCTAATTGATATATGACATCTGTTCAATTCATATGTAGGTTTATGAGCAAGAAGCTTGATTGTTGATTTAAGAAATTGATTCTGCTCTTTTGACATGCTCAAAAGCCTTAGAAAATTTCTAAGCTTTACTAATTTTGAATTTTTCTATACAATTTGTTTTTAACAAAATTATAATTTTAGGATATGGTAGTATTGTTTCTCTCGTGTTATTTTGTAGTTTTAAATATTAATGGTGGAGTAGCCGATAGAGTTTTGATGAAGACAAATGTATACTTAGGATATCCCTAGGCAATGTATCTCTGTTTGGAAGAGCAATTGGCATCAAACGTGAGAATAATTTAAGATTATATGATGGAGAATCAGTGTCTAACCAGAATCCATGTCTTCCTAAAATTTGTGGCATCCCAAACCAATGTAATACCACATTCAACTCAATCCCAAGTTAATGTATGCTAAATACTAGATGGATACAAATCGGATAGGATCCACACAATCTGACTTAATTGTGGGAATATGATGGTAAAACGGCTTCGCGTTCTTGATTTTGTTCAATTATAAATAAAGAACCACTTTGATGTATATTTGTTGCATCATTAAAGTAAATACAGTTTGAGATCATAGAAACATGAGCTTTTGTTATAGATACACCTAATTCCGGACCGATAAATGTAAAAACTATACATAAAGGACCAGGATCTCCAATGAACTATAAATGATGATTCATACATAACATAGTCCAAGCGAACCCATTTAAAATCTTTATTGAACGATGACCGACCATGATATTAGCAAATAAATGTATTCATGAATTACAACACAAGACACTACTGAAACAACAACGCAAAAAATAAGCCACACTCTTTCTTAATCCATGGTATATATGAAAACTGTGTCGATTTATACCAGTTGCGTGAACAACCAATACCAACTAGAGCTCTTGCTCCCACTAAGGCAATTGAATCTTTTCCAACACCTATAGATTTTGAAGACCATAATATTTAAGGCCCTAACCTCAATCTCCAACATAATTTGTCAAGAAATGATAGTTAGAAGTATTTGACAAGAGTTAAAATGTAACTAACTAACGCCTATTCATTTTCAAGACCATGGTATTTAAGGCCCTAACCTCAATCTCCAACATAATTTGTCAGGAAATGATAGTTAGAAGTATTTGACAAGAGTTAAAATGTAACTAACTAACACCTAGTTAGTTGTGGACAAGTCCAACTCATCAGTTAGTTAGATATTTATGTATTTAATTGTGTATAAATAGTGGCATCAATTGTAATATTTTCATATAAGAAATAATACTAGTCTTTATATTCTTTGAAGTTTTTTCCTTCTTATTCTCTTTTCAACTCTTAATTGTTATCTTAACTAATTGAGTTTTCTATGTCATTTTAGATGGCATGATAAAATTGGTGTCAGAGCATTTTCAATGGTATTTAATGTCTAACCTAAATCTAAACAACTCACAATCTTGTTTGTGTAAAGCAAATAATTTTTTTCCGTCTGAGTTCTTAAATCCAAGAACTACCAAAAGGGAGGGGTTCACTCTCAAACTTTGTGAGAGGTTTTCAAAAGAAGGATTTGGAGATATAATTATGGAATTAAACAAATTACAACAAACCAACAATGTGTTGTATGATTACTAACAAACGTTTGATGAATTAAAACCTCTAATAATGACTTATGTCCAAGGTCTTAATTAAAATGACTTTATATCAAACTTCTTAAGTGGATTGAAGTAAGAAATATGAATAGTTGTTAAAATATTCCTTCCTAAAACCATCAACCCTGCCTTTTTACTAGTGGGACTCCAAGAATCTGAAATGAAAACTAAGAAAACATACCCCAAAACTATCCCCAGCCATACAAACAATTACCAGCAGTAGTCAAAACCACTAAATTTTAATTCCTCAACTACTCCAAACCATGGCCTTAAACCAACACTTCACAATCCAAACCCATAAACCATAACCAAAATTTCAAGAAAAATCTACTCACTGAATTGAAAGAAAAAAGAGACAAGGAGTTATGTTATTTCTGTGAGGAACCCTAATAATTGTTGGCGAGTCTATATGCTAGTTGGTTGCTATATATAGATTACACTGTGTTTCTTAATAGTCAAGATTCTTCTTTAAGTAATGGTTGTTTTTCTGTTATCGAGGCAATGATTTTAAGGGCTTCATTTACATGCATGTTTGAAAACAATATCCAACCATTATATTCATATATTATTGCTATCTTATTTTATGAAATTGTTGTTGTTGGCTTCTTCTTTCAGGAAGTTGCGAATATGGCTATTGGGATTGTTGGTGATGTCAGTGTTAGGTATACATCTCTCTCTCTCTCTCTTAGAGAGAGAGAGTATCGGATTACCCGTGCCTGAAGGCATGAAGATAATTTTTCCAAAGTGTTCATGTATAATTTAAGTCAAAAAGATTTTTTTATATAACATATATAATTTCAAACAATTAAAAAAAATTTAAACACAGTTTCGCTGTTTATAAAAATATACACCCTGTTTAAGAAATGAAAAAATACTCTAACAACAATACTAATAATCCAGCATACATCTCTTATAAAACATCATGAATTTAACTCAATTATTGTCAATAACACCAATACACAAACTTAATTCCATAAATGACAACAATACGAAACACCAATAACACCGATCCATATGAATCCGGCCTAAAGGCACTATTTTAATTTTTCCTTCGATTATATCATGTCAACGACACTCACCTTGTCTCCATTGTCCATGGTACTATTCAAATTTTCAATGTGGCATCCAAGACACAATCATTTTGTGCCTGCAACACCCCACACTATCCTGAAAAAATTAAAATAAACAAAAATTAAATAGTAAGTATGTATTAATGCACTATACTAATTTGACGATGATATGAAAAAATCAAGACTTAGGTATAAAACACACACCGTAAGAGGGTGGAAACCCAAAATAGCCCCCAAACGGCTCCGTAAGAGGCACGAATACCTCGCACAGGTCCAATGAAACTTGTTGGAAATAGCCGTCTAGTCAAAGGACTCCCGGATTTAGAATATGGTGACAATTTGCAAATATTTATACTTAGGATTAAAAACATGTCGTTAGAGGGTGAAAATCCAAATCCGTCCCCAAATGACCTCCAAGAGGCACAAACACCTCACACAAGACCAATGTAACTTGTAGGAATAGACTGTATAGTCATGGGTCTCTTGGTTTAAGAATATGATGAAAAATTTCAAATATCTAGACCTAGGCTTAAAAATATGTCATTAAATGGCGAAAATCCAAAACAACCCCTAACGGCCCTGTTAGAGACGCGAACACCTCGCAGGGGCCAATGTAACTCGTAGGAACTCATCATGTATTCATGGGACTCCTGGTTTGAGAACATGATGATAATTTAAAAATATCTAGACTTAGGTTTAAAAATATGCCCTTAAAGGGGAAAATTCAAAATAACTCCTAAACACCGTAATAGGCATGAACACCTCTCACGAAACCAATGTAACTTGTAGATATTGGTAGTGTAGTCACAGGAACCCCTATTTGAAAATATGATGATAATTTATAAATATCTAGACTTAGTCTTAAAAACATGTCGATAGAGGGTGAAAACCTAAAACAACCGCCAAACAATCCCGTAAGAGGTACGAGCACCTCGGATGGGACCACGTAGTCACGGAACTGCCCACATTAAATTTTATGGTTGTGTGGTCTTTACATTAAAGCAGGTCTTATATTATCAGGTTTCAGAATGTTGAGAAAATCAAGGAAAACATGCCCAATTTTAATGGTTTGTGAACTATTAAGACTTGTAATATTAAAAAGTGTTATATGTACATTAGTTTATAAACAACAACGCGTGGGATTCGCAATTTACGGATTTTCTTAATTTGTTTTGCAAATAATATATATTGCTTTCCTAGATTTACAATTTGTGGTTTCTCCAGATTTTCTTTCAAATAATAATTTTTTTTATTTAGTGAAAAATCTGGCACCTTTTAAAATCGTGCCAAATTGTCAAATATGAGTACACTTATGACACAATCTGGCACTCTTTATAACCGTGTCAAAACTGTGCTAGAAAATGAAAATTTGGCACGATTTTAATCTAGCCAAAAGTATGCCAGATTCAAAATCTGGCACGATTTAAAAGCGTGACAAATTACAATCTAGCAAGGTTTAAAACCATACCAAAAGCATGCCATATTGTAAATATGGCACGGTCGATTCTGGAACCATGCCAAATTGTTGTTTTTGGTGTAATGAATTTTCCACTTCATTATACCTCTCAATGCCTTCTGTTTTACTCACAAAGTGTCTCCTTAGGATTCTTCTTCATCGTTAGAAGATAATCCATCCGTTTAGGATGGGTTCTGATAGTGATAAACATGTGAAGGCCTCAGAAATTTATTTGAAGGAATCAATCGATCAGTGTGGAAACTTTTGAACCACTCGGCAATGTCTCCAAGGCTAAAATAAATTATTAGACACATCAAGTCATCGTTTGTGTTCCATAACGGTATATCTTAGAAATTATGCCTGACGTGATCGGTGGGTTATGTCTTCCCATCATAAATGTTGAATCGTAGGAACGTAAATTTCATAGGAGGCTCAAACTCCCCTATAGCTCAATTAAAGGGTGACTTCATCTTATAGAAATGGGTTATTCTCACAAGATTCTTAGTCGAGTGAGCCCCTTGATAGGTTAGGTGTTTATAAACTTTTGCATTGATGAGATCGCAGAGCTCTATGTATCCTCTCCACTCGTCGGAGGGTGGTTTCCTTCTGTGATATTTTTGCAAGGAGGGGATTCTTTTTATCACTGAGTGTTCCTTCCTCGGCTACGAACCCTGATCGCTTTAGGACTAGGAGTTCATGATATGTTCCCTTGACCCAACTTCTCCCTTTGGTCTTCATTTTCAAACTTCTCTAGGCGTCGATGGAGAGCACCATTATGCTCTCGTTGGGACCTGTTGGTGGCCCTTTGATCTTAGAGGTATTTCTCATCATTTTCGATGGGCCTTGAGATCTGATTAGATCATTCAAGCTCATAACTATCAACCTTTTTATCCTCCCAAGGATTATATTGTGCATCATAGGATTAGTAACAATTATTAATATTGAATCTAATCCTCTAGGATGGAGGAGATGATTGACAAACCTCCTAGTCGTCGTGACTGTCATAGTCTCAGGGATAGCCCTCCTGCTCTCCATGGTCATGTTACTGATGACCCTCTTTGTCATTGAAATTTTGATGATATTGGTTAGGGGAATGAGATCTTAAAAAGTTATCTAGTGGAAGAGACCTCAAACCTTTCCCAAAGACGATGCTAATTGTAGATGGTAATTTCCTACTAGTAATGAGATTCAATGAGAACAAGTCAAAAAAGGATGAATATGATAAAAAAAGTAATAAAATCACACACACAACACGATATGTATGTGGTTTAGCAATGTGCCTACGTCCACGGGGTGCTAGGGTTTGTTTTTATTACTTTAGAGAACTGGTCAACAGAGTTATAGTATTATTCGATATTAAAATATTACATGCCCCCTCCTGGGTGGGAGGGTTTACATTTATAGATGAGATTAGGAGAGTACAAAGCTCCATCAATAGCTATCTCCAAGCATTCAGACATATCTCTTATCATTATCAGTTGTTAAAGTGATTCTCTCACTTGGACTCTTTATCAATTATAGGTGCATGCGGACCGACCTCTTGTGTCAAGCATGTGAATATATATATATATATATATATATATATATATATATATATATATATATATATATATATATATATATATATATATAAGACTGTTTTATATTTTGTATAAATAAAAAAGAATTTTAAATAAAAAATTGCTTTATAGATGAAAAAAATATTTCCTTTATAAATAAAAGTATTTTTATAAATAAAACACTACTTTACAAATAAAGTTACAAAAATTTGTTATTAAAAAAAACTTGGTTTATTTATTTATACAAAATAATCTTTTATTTATAGAAAAAATGTTCTATAAAAAAGTTAATTTTTTTTATTTTTATTAAAATATTTTTTTATTTTTATACAAATGTTGTTTTAAAAAAGTACAAAAACTGTTCTGGCACCCAACTAATAATAACTACGAATAAATTAAATACTAATATACTAAAGTGATATGGTTAAGAAAAGGGAAGTTAAATGAGTTTAATGGATAATAAAGTGTTTATATATTAAAATAAGAGTAAACTACCAATTTGGCCCCTAAACTATCACAGTTGTTTCAAAATGCCTCCTGGACTATAAAAAAACATCAATAATCCCTTAAACTATGAGAACAAATTTAAAAGGACCCTTTCGTCAAATTTAGCAGTTAATTTTGACTAATCTTTTAAAATAAAAAATAAAAAAGTAAATTAAATAAAAAAAAAGTTTCTCTCTCTCTCTCTCTCTCTCTCTCTCATCTATCTATCTATCTATCTATTTATCTATCTATCTATCTATCTATCTATCTATCTATCTATCTATCTATCTATCTATCTATCTATCTATCTATCTATCTCTCTCTCGCTCGCTCTCTTGCTCGCTCTCGCTCTCTCTTCCCTAAAAAATCCACTTCCCACTACCCATAACCCCACCCCCATCATCGCACTCCCCATCCCCCGCCACCCACCCCTCTGTTATATTAAGAGAATAATAAAGATGAAGAATAAAGAGAAGAGAGATATCAGCCCAGAGGAAATGAATTAACTCATTTATTCTCCCCATCACATTCTATTTATATTAATAAGTTTCAAAATTTACAAAAGTACCCTACACAGTTTAAATATAGCATAACACACCATAACTATTACAATTAAGACCCGACAACACTCTCCCTCAAGGTGGTGCAAAGATATCTATCATATCCATCTTGACCAACAAAAGTTGGTAATAGGTTTTGCTCACACCCTTAGTCAAGACACCATCCTCTTAATCAGTCGTACTGACATACAGAGTACAAATCAATCCAAAATGAAGTTTCTCCTTAATAAAATGCCAATCAACTTCAATCTTCTTTATCATGTCACGTTGAACTAGATTGTGGGTAATATTAATAGTGGCTTTATTGTCATAATATAAATTCATTGGCTTATGAACAGGTAAACTAAATCATCTAACATGGTTTGTATCCACATCAACTCGCACACTCCATGTGCCATGGATCTAAACTTAGCTTATTCACTAGATCTAGTAACTATAAACTTTTTCGTAGTTCGCCATCAAACAAGATTACCTCCAATAAAAGTGCAATATCCTAAAGTGGATCGCAAATTAGTGATGGACCCCACCCTATTAGCATCAGTGTAAGTTTCAACATGTAAGTGACCATGTTGCCCAAATAATATTCCCTTTCCCAGAGAATTCTTGAAGTACCAAAGTACATGATATGCAACTTCTAGATGTAGTGCTCTTGGAGTAAGCATAAACTGGATTGTCACACTAAAAATATAAACAATATTTGGGCGTGTAAGAGAAAGGTAAATAAGTCTCCCAAAAAAATGCTAAAATATTCTCACATCAATTAATGTGTATCCATATATATCATTGAGCCTATGGTTATGCTAAATGAGGGTATCAACAGGCTTAGATCCAAGTTTACCCGTCTCAACCAACATATCAAACATATACTTTTGTTGAGAAATAAACATTATTTTCTTTGATCGTCACACTTCAATGCCAAGGAAGTATCTCAATAATATGAGGTCTTTAACCCTAAACTATATTCCCTAAAATTTCTTCATTACGTGTATCTCTTTTGGATCATCTCTAATGGTAACAATATCATGAACGTATATAGTAAGGGAAGTGGTGCAATTTTATTGCCTCTTGATGAAGAGTATATAATTTACCTGAATTTATGTGCGCCATATTCTCTTCACAACAATGTTGAACCTCTCAAACCAAGTACATGGAGATTGCTTAATACCATACAAGCCCTTATTTAGTTTTCACACAAAATATTATCCATCAACAAGCTTAAAACCAGGAGGCATCATCATATACACTTCTTCCTTTAAATTTCCATGAAGAAACACATTCTCCACATCCAACTAATGCAAAGGACAAGACGAATTTGATGATAAGGAAAGAAGGACTCGTGTGGAGTTCATATTGGCAACCGAAGAAAACGTCTCCTGGTAATCAATCATGTATGTCTTAGTGAAGGGCCCTTTTCAACTAACCGTAATTTATATCCCTCAATTTCTCCATCAGATTGAAACTTAATTGTATATACCCATTTGTAACCTATTGATTTCTTTTTATTGTGTAATGGAATAATATCTAAAGTATTATTCTTCTCAAATGCCTTAATTTCCTCAAACATGGCTTTCTTCCATTGCTTTTAACTAAAGGCATTTGAAATATAAGAAGGAATGGAAACAAATGATACATAAGAAGTGAAAGCAGGATATGTAGGAGATAGGGCATCACATGAAACAAACTGAGATATATGACGTTTCGTATAATCACAAACACTCTTACGAAGAGCAATATGGACGTCAAGATCAAAAGAAGGATTACTTAGGTTGAGGGAGACTTCTTATTCCTGGGGTAAGACATTGACTTGTTCTTCTCTACTACTATATACAAGTATATCATTTCCTTATTGCGAATTAGTGTGAGTAGCAATATACATGGTAATCGGCATAGTCTCCCCTCGAGTAGGCATAGGCTCACCCTGAGTAGGAACGGGTAATGGAAATGGACATGAGTTCTCTATACTTGTAATCTCCCCTGGTAGAGAATCCTGAGTAATAAGGGGGAAAGGGAACTGATTCAAATAATATGACATCCATAGAGAAAAATCGATGATGAGTAGTAGGATTATAACACTAATACCCCCTTTGAGTGACATGATACCCAAAAAAACACACAATAAACTGTCATTGGATCCATTTTATCCATCAAATGATGTATGTGAGCATAAAAAACACAACCAAATACTTGGGGAGGTATAGTGAATAAAGGGAGGGGGTTGTAAAATAGAGACGGTGATTAATAGAAGAGAATCCTAGAGGGCAGGAGATTGATTAAATACGTTATAGTTAAGGTTGCATCAGTCTAATATGATTTAGGTACCCCCATACCTATGAGAAGGGAACGACTCACCTATGTAATATGACGATGTTTCCTTCAACTAATGTAACACTCGTGCCTGAAATTCGTACTTCGATCTGTGACACCCCACATATTCTAATAATGGGTACGAGTCATTTACTAAAATAAAACGGGAATATCAGTATGGTTCATTCTTAGCATCACTGTCGAAAATAAATTAATTACTAATAACCTATTAAAACCAATGTCAAATTTTAAAACTTATTAACATAATTTGTTAAACCATTAGCCCATATAACATAATATTTATATCAATAAGATATAATGAGTATTGATCGCATAATTAAATAAATAACAAAATAAACTCTCGGTCAATACCAAATACAATAATAAACCCGCTAAATGAAATAATATAAACAAAGTCCAATAATAAGAGTTGTCCAACTGTGAGCGACATGCCCAAAAGAAATACTAGAATAATCATCTTAACTAGATAGAATGGAAAGAGGCGTTTAAGCAAATCTTGCATGCATCCAGATCTACTTTAGCATCGTCTGACTCGAATGGTAAGCTAACCCTGGCATCCCTATGGTTGAGCACCTAAACGATTTTGAAAATATTTTTGATATGTGTCAATGCCCAAAACATTTTAAAAACAGTTGCAAATATTTAAATACATTAATAAATTTTCAGTCAGAATTATTCATGTTCATCTGGTTATGACACCCCACCTAATTAAATACCGGGTGATCAGTTCTTTATTAAATTAAATCAAAGTGTCCGGTTGGTTCATTCTTAGCATCACCATTGAAAAATAATTTCCTTTATTTCTCACCTAAAAATTAATTAAGCTAAGTGTCAAAACATTTAATTTTATAGATTAAGTGCCATTGTTATGAATCTATATACACAAACCATTTTATGAACACGATTAATTTATATTGAATACCAAACCATCCAAGTGGAATAAACAGGCTAGATTAATCATCCCAAATAAAATGTCCCAAATCTCAGGACAAGGTAATAATTAAAACAATCCACACTAAAATGGAATACTGAAATAAATAAAGAGTACAAAATCTCTCTAAGATAAATGGAAACTGGAAAGGGGCGACATATGCCCTATTTAATAATGACTAAATGAAGAACTGAGACGACGAGAATGAAGTCGTCTACTGCAAAGACCTACAACTCCCACATTAGCTGCAGCCCGTCAACAGTCTAAAGATCTAAGCTTGACGTCCCTGTGGCTGGGCACCTCTAATACATATATATATTGTAAGGACGCAAATTTCCAATTGAGTCCTTTGTTGTTTTGGCTCAATTCCGGAAAAAAATGTTTGAGTCATAGGATAGAGTATATTGATCATCTTTCAAGCCTATGACGTATTTGTTGAAGACGTAGCGGCCAAGTGTATAAAGCTTCATCAAAATGCAGAGTTTAAGTGCCTCGTTTCTACGTCATCAATAGTGGTTCTATGCTCCCAAGGTATGAATGCATTATATATATATATATATATATATATATATATAGGAGCTCGGAACGGTTTATATTGAGTGTTAGGTTTTTAAAACTGTGTTTTGTTTTCAGAATGTTTTCTATTAAAACTTATATATATAGTATATAATGTTTCTAGGCTTAAAAAGAATTTTTTGAACATTTTGTGAGTTCGTTCGAAATATCGTTCGAACGAGATTGTCGTTCGAACCACAAGTCATTCGAAAGAGATTGCCAACGACTTCCCATTATGGCATACTGAAATGTCGTTCGAACGAGATGGTCGTTCTAACGAGATTTCTAACGAGCTTCTAACGAGTTCATACTGGAACTTCGTTAGAAGACTCGTTCGAACGAGAATGTCGTTCGAACGAGATTTGGCGGGCACAGTTTTTTGGCAGTTTTAAGCAGTTTTCTCCCACTTTCGTACTTGTTTCTTAACTGATTTTTGTCAAACATTATTATGTGCGGGAAACCATTTTTCTAATCTAACTTTTTCATATCCTACTAACCTCTAGAGTGTGTTTGAGAGTAAAATTGTTTTAGAAAAAGTTCATGGGTTTTGAGTGTTAATTTTCAAGGAGAAAATCATTTATCACTCTAGTTTATACCCATAGTTGTGTTTATCCAAGTTCTTATATATATACATCTTGCTTGGAGTTTTTACACCGGTTTCTCTACACCATTGAAGAAGAGAAGTTTGGGTTTGCTTCTAAATCCCACAAAGAAGAAGTGGTTTTCATGATTTATCCACTTGGAGAAAGGCTCCTAGTTCGGGTGACGGTGACAACATAAAGTCCGATCGATGGATTCCGAGACCGCGGTGGAGCTCCGGGGTTATCCGATAAGTGGAGGTATTTGAAAGAAGGAGCATCGAGGCTTGAGAGGGATCGAGTCGTGTGATGTAAGTCTTTTGTCTTATAATTGTAAATTCTGTACTTAGTGGATTTGAGGCTAGGGCCGTCCGAGGTTGTTTCCCGTTGTGGGTTTTTCTTCGTACATCGCGGCGTAGTGGATTAATTGTTCATTGTATCTTTTGCAAAATCACCTAGAACTAATGCTTAAGTAAAAAGATAAAATTGGTTTAATTTAATCACTACATGTTTAATTTAGTTCTTAATTAATATTGGATAATGTTTAGTTAATTAATTCAAGTCATTTAATTTAATTGTTAAAATTGGTTTGGCCTAATTTGGTAATATTGATAAATATGAATTAGGAAAATTCTAGGACTTGGATTAATGGCGTTTTAAGTGAAATTCAAAGAGTGTGTATAATTTCAACTTATTTCACTTTGTGTTTTAATTTTAATTTGAAGATGAAATTAAAATTTATTATTTTAAGTTGAACCATCTCCTAACGCTTTCGCATCTATTTCATAAAAAGGAAATATAATTTTAAAAGAGTTTAAAATCGGGGGGGCTCTACACTTCCTACATATATATACAAGATAAAGAAGAGATAACAGGAAACGGGTCAGAGCCCGAGTGTAAAACAGCTTTAAAATAATTTAGCAAGTATATCAAATGCTTACCAGTTGATATTACATACATGTTAGTGCCTCGACACTCACTTGAGAATTCTCCCCTCTCAACTAATGTGCACGCCTAACGTACTATTGAATTGACCCACATAAAGCTAACCCAGTTAACTAGTCTAACTCAATCTCCTCTCGCCAATCCTGATTCACGTGATCGCATAACTATGATTTATATGTGAAAAATTTTCTTATGAATTTATCAAGCCAGTTATGTATATCTCAGTACCATTTTAAGTTCTCAAACACTTAATTTATTTAATATCACTTATTCAATTTTAACTACTTACAAGCACAGTAGATGAAGCATAGGTACATATATTTATCACCCATAATATATATACAATAGGGCTTTGCTTTAAAATCCCAAAAAGAGGTCAAACAAGTAGTAGAGAGCGAGAGTGACAGTGACTCAGAAGACATGGCTTTGTTTGCTCGAAAATTTAGAAAATTTCTTAAATTTAACAAAGATAAATTTAAAAATAACTTTAAGAAATTTGAAATTTCTAAGCATGACAAAACCGAGAAGATCCCTAAACCCATCAATGAACAATTAAATAGGGACGAGTCAAATAGGTGTTTTGTTTATGAGGGTTATGGCCATAGGGCTTCTGAGTGCCCCACTAAACTAAGGAAAGAGGGTTATCGACCCATTTCATATAATGCGATCCTTAGTGATAGTGATAAGGAAGAGGGACCCGATTTCCCCACTAAGCCCAACTTTGTGACTTTTATGGCTAGTCATGTGAGTGATAGTGAGAACTCTTCGATTGATGAAACTTTAACACATGACACTTCCGAGGTCAAAGTTTTTGATTCCCTTATTTTTGATGATAATGAGAGTGGAGAAGAAAGAGAGAGTGAAAATGAAGAAGAGGTTAATGTGAGTGAACTTCAAAATTCTTTTCAAGAAATTTTTAAAGAATCTATTAAATTGAAAAGAGCTAACTTGAAGTTAGAAACTAGTTTGAAAGAACGTGTCAAGGTCATTGATAATAGTGTGTTGATTGAAGACCTTAGGACACGTGAGATAGCTCTTCTAGAGAAGCTTGAATATATAGAAGACGAGAGAGATAGCCTTAGGGTTTTAATGGAATCCTTAAAAAAAGAGCTTCTTGCTTTTGAAGAGCGAAATGTTTTATTAGAGTCTAACATTTTAGAATTGCAAAATAAATTAAAAGACTCTAGTAATGTCAAATTTTATTTGGAGTGTCGTTCGAACAAATTAGATAAAATCTTAGGAACGGTCCAAATTAAAAATGACATGTGTGGTTTAGGCTTCAATACTTGTAATGAATCTACTCATAAAGCCAAAACCAACGTTTTAGGAGAATCTACTAGGAAAACTTTTAGAGATCACTCCAGAGGTAAATCTTTTCGACATGTTTTTACTTGTACACATTGTGGTCGAAAAGGTCATCTTAGGAAATTTTGTTTTGATCTTAAACGAATTCCTAGAAAATCCCAACGTAAAGCACCCAATGTATTTAGAATTCCTACACCCCAAGATAGTCATTCTTCATTAATTTGGGTTAGAAAATACGACTTGGTTGCCTTGCAAAATAGGGTTTTGATTCTCATTTACTTTCATATACTTCCTCCCTTGCTAAATCTAAAGGATGAATGTGTTAGTTCTTGCATATGTTAGCCTTTGTACTTCATGCTATATTCACATGCTAAATGTATGCTTGTTTAATCATTTTCTAGTCATTACTTTATATCATATCATATGCTAGAATAATGATTTTTGTTTATCTTTTGTGTTTTATTTCTTCATTTTGTTTGCATTAAATGAACAATACAAAAAGATTTTTGTTTATCATTTGAAGTTTTTATCTCTTGATAATTTAAGCTTAATGAAAAGTTCAAATGATTTTTGTTTGTCTTTTGAGTATATTTTTTATTTTTGATTAAAAATTTCAAAAACTCAAAAAGATTTTATGTTGTGTGTATTTTAGTTTGACACACTTTATGTGGCATATACTTGTGTTTGAATCCCATCTTTTACGCTCCCATGTGTCTAGAACTTTTGGTTTAGATTGCCAATCCTTAAAATGTTCTTTATCATATTTTTATGGAGTAGTTGGATTTTGTATTGATTAAATAGATTCTATTTTTATATATGCCTCTATTCACACATGCACAAGCTCATTTGAAATTTTAATGTCACATATTATATTTGAGCTTTGTGAGGTGTTCTCCAACTAATCTTGTCATCTACATATTTATGACCTAGGAGGACTAGTGCTTGTCAAAATCCATTGCACGTTAGCTTGTGAGATATAAAAAATGATATATATAAATGTGCACGGGGAAGGGCTCTGAAAGGAATAATAATCCTTTGCGATTGTAAGCCACCGTTTGAAATGGACCTAAAAGAAATACGTGGTCCAAAGGCCTAAAAATAGAAAATGGCACTAAAAGAAAAATAATTACCAAGGCCTATGTTTGATTGATATATTCATTCAATATAAAAGAATCTATATATGCTTCTTGAGGGAGATTGGATGGTATATCAACGGTTTGCACAATGTTCGTTTATCCTAGTGATCTTTATTGTCATGACTCTATTTGGTTTGTAGAATCATCAAAACTCTAGGCTTATATGCATTGTGTATGTTTGCTCATTGAGTTCAATTTATATTGTCACATGAGGTTGTATTCAAATGTGATGAAGTTTGCAATCAATTGAGAACTCTGTGAACATGTTTTAAGTGATTGGGTCTAAATTTAATCGTTACTAGTTCACACCCCAACACTTTCGTTTCCATATGACACATTTTTGCCATACGAGTGTGAAAGACTCTTATTATATTTTGTGTGTGTCATTTGTGTGTTTATATCTATATATGTGTACTTGATTCTCTTTGATATATATTATGTATACATATATTTGATATTTTTGTTTAGTCTTTGCTTTGATTTCTAATCCACTTATGGTTTAATTCATACTTGGTATCCATCTTACTGCATTCTTTGTTGATATTACATGCTTAATAATTTATATGTCATATTGGTATCATTTTATTGCATCCTAGTTGGTATCCGATGTTATTGTTTGGATTAGTTGAACTTTTATTGCCCATATGCTTTAACGTTCTTATCACTATATGCACAATTACATGTTTTAGCTTGTTATCCCATTCTTTTATCCCTTGCTTAGTTTAGAGGGTGTATATGCTTTATTTGGGGGAGATAAGTTACTGTTTTGATTCTTTAGCCTTTGTCTATTACTGAACAAAAAGGGGGGGAATGATAGGGTGAGAAATGTTATCTAATCCTATTATTATCGTATCTTAGTATCTTAGTTTGGGGGAGATTTATCTTAGGGGGAGACGTCTTTCTAAGTAGGTCATTTGTTTGATAAAGGGGAGAATAAATTTAGGGGGAATAATTATTTAATTGCATTTAATATTTTGATAATACCTATGCGTTTGATAGTTTGCTTAAGTGTGAAGGAATACTTCAAAATGGCAACATTCAACATTAGCAAAGATATTGATACTTGGGTTGTTTGAGTCAAGCATTGTAATTTTATTTTGGGTGGGACTTTTTACTAGTCTAGCAGAGCTTGACGGCCCTTTAGGATTTTTGTTGGTTTTTGTCCCGGAATAGCCAAAGGGGGAGATTTGTAAGGACGCAAATTTCCAATTGAGTCCTTTGTTGTTTTGTCTCAATTCCGGACAAAAACGTTTGAGTCATATGATAGAGTATATTGATCATCTTTCAAGCCTGTGACGTGTTTGTTGAAGACGTAGCGGCCAAGTGTATAAAGCTTCATCAAAATGCCGAGTTTAAGTGCCTCGTTTCTACGTCATCAATAGTGGTTCCATGCTCCAAAGGTATGAATGCATTATATATATATATATATATATAGGAGCTCGGAACGGTTTATATTGGGTGTTATGTTTTTAAAACTGTGTTTTGTTTTCAGAATATTTTCTATTAAAACTTATATATAAAGTATATAATCTTTCTGGGATTAAAAAGAATTTTTTGAACATTCTGTGAGTTCGTTCGAAATGTCGTTCGAACGAGATTGTCGTTCGAACCACAAGTCATTCGAATGAGATTGCCAACGACTTCCCATTATGGCATACTGGAACTTCGTTCAAAATGTCGTTCGAATGAGATGGTCATTCTAACGAGATTTCTAACGAGCTTCTAACGAGTTCATACTGGAAATTCGTTAGAAGACTCGTTCGAACGAGAATGTCGTTCGAACGAGATTTGGCGGGAACAATTTTTTGGCAGTTTTAAGCAGTTTTCTCCTACTTCCCTACTTGTTTCTTAACTGATTTTTCTCAGACTTTATTATGTGCGGGAAACCATTTTTCTAATCTAACTTTTTCATATCCTACTAAACTCTAGAGAGTGTTTGAGAGCAAAATTGTTTTAGAAAAAGTTCATGGCTTTTGAGTGTTAATTTTCAAGGAGAAAATCATTTATCACTCTAGTTTACACCCATAGTTGTGTTTATCCAAGTTCTTATATACATACATCTTGCTTGGAGTTTTGACACCGGTTTCTCTACACCATTGAAGAAGAGAAGTTTGGGTTTGCTTCTAAATCCCACAAAGAAGAAGTGGTTTTCGTGATTTATCCACTTGAAGAAAGGCTCCTAGTTCAGGTGACGGTGACAACATAAAGTTCGATCGATGGATTTCGAAACCGCGGTGGAGCTCCAGGGTTATCCGATAAGTGGAGGTATTTGCAAGAAGGAGCACCGAGGCTTGAGAGGGATCGAGTCGTGTGATGTAAGTCTTTTGTCTTGTAATTGTAAATTCCGTACTTAGTGGATTTGAGTCTAGGGTCGTCCGAGGTTGTTTCCGGTTGTGGGTTTTTCCTCGTACATCGCGGTGTAGTGGATTAATTGTTTATTGTATCTTTTGCAAAATCACCTAGAACTAATGCTTAAGTAAAAAGATAAAATTGGTTTAATTTAATCACTGCATGTTTAATTTGGTTCTTAATTAATATTGGATAATGTTTAGTTAATTATTTCAAGTCATTTAATTTAATTGTTAAAATTGGTTTGGCCTAATTTGTAAATATTGATAAATATGAATTAGGCAAATTCTAGGACTTGGATTAATGGTTTTTTAAGTGAAATTCAAAGAGTGTGTGTAATTCCAGCTTATTTCACTTTGTGTTTTAATTTTAATTTGAAGATGAAATTAAAATTTGTTATTTTAAGTTGAACCATCTCCTAACGCTTCCGCATCTATTTCATAAAAAGGAAATATAATTTTAAAAGAGTTTAAAATCGGGGGGCTCTACACTTTGTACATATATATACAAGATAAAGAAGAGATAACAGGAAACGGGTCAGAGCCCGAGTGTAAAATAGCTTTAAAATAATTTAGCAAGTATATCAAATGCTTACCAGTTGATATTACATACATGTTAGTGCCTCGACACTCACTTGAGAATTCTCCCCTCTCAACTAATGTGCATGCCTAACGTACTATTGAATTGATCCACATAAAGCTATCCCAGTTAACTAGTCTAGCTCAATCTCCTCTCACCAATCCTGATTCACGTGATCGCTTAACTATGATTTATATGTGAAAAATTTTCTTATGAATATATCAAGCCAGTTATGTATGTCTCAATACCATTTTAAGTTCTCAAACACTTAATTTATTTAATATCACTTATTCAATTTTAGCTACTTATAATCACAATTGATGAAGCATAGGTACATATATTTATCACCCATAATATATATACAATAGGGCACCCCACATAAAATCTATGGTGTTGGCATAATCTGCTATCAAGTCCCTGTACCTCTCTTACAAATGATGGAAATACTAGTTCAGATCCACTCTTGAACTGTATTAACATAAAATACACGTATTGGAGACAAATCATAGTTCCAAGTCACTAAGAGGTCAGCATATACCCTCACGTCTCTTAAAACCGTCTGACTATCATTCTCAGATAGCCTGTACCATATATACTATGTTTTAGGGTATAAGTCAATAACCCCCATAAAGGTCCCTTCGAGATAAGACTGTCCCGACACGAAAACCTCTGTGATATCAAGTAGCGCGGATATGATTACACACAAATATTCACGTACTATATATATATATATATATATATATATATATATATATATATATATATATATATATATATATATATATATATATATATATATATATATATATATATATATATATTTACATTATTCATATTGGTACACCCACGACCCAAACATATTCAAACCATACGTGGCACATAGCGCCCGAGTCCTACGTATGATTAATTCATTCTTTTATTTTCTCCATTACCGCAAGTCCTTAAGTACTTTTCGACACTTGAAAGGTATTATTTTGAAAAATATAAAATTAGTAGGTGTACACACTCTACCCTACTAGTCTAAGTCATCCTTAATTCTTACAAGACCTAATTTAACATACATTCAATTATCATTCCATTTTATACCCTTGTGATTCCACGGTTAAATCTCATATAAATTGTATTACCCGAGCCTTGCCTAGAACCCTACTGGTCCTTCCCAAGTCACATTATGGTATATAAATTATGTATAAGGGTTCCCATAAAGCGGAATTGGGTTAATCATTAAAAAGAAAAAAGTCTCAAATTCCAGGAGGGGTCGATCGATCGAAGGGAGGGGTAGATCGATCGATCGACATTCAAGGTCAATCGATCGATCGATTAGTTATTTTCCAGATTCTGCAAATTAAGGCCTACGGGTTTCAACCATATTTATCCTCAAAACCTCTATCAAATAAGCCCAATATCCCAACCAAACATCACAAACATATTAGCAATAGGTGTGAACGATTTCTAGCGTAAAAACTTCAATAAATCCTTAAGGAATCATCATTAAAAGGGGACAATTTAAAAAATTTAACTCAAACCCTATATTTGCATGATTTTTCAAGAACTTCAATATTTTCCAGATTTATTCCTCTACAATCATTTACAAATTCATGGATTATACCCTACTCATGACATGGAATTCAGCCTACATAGGTTCTTAATAGACATGCGAATTTAATCTTCCAAAAACATATAAATCTTTATGAAAGCTTGTGATTATTCTTCCTACTCTAACATGGATGTATTATCAACTCAAGAACATCAAGATAGATACTTGCCTCAAGAATATAAGTCTGAATCTCTAAGATTTGATGACGTGGTTGCATTCTCCTTCCTCCGATCTACACTCCGGCGGTGTTTGTGGTGAAAATGGTGCAACTATAGTGGCTCTAGCCTTGGGGAGCTCCTCACCTTCCTCCTCTAATGGCCTTTGTGAAATATGAAGGTTCTAACCCTAGAAGAAAACCTCTAGCACCTGATATACTTCTCTAATTTTCTTAGGTAATTAAATCCCAAAAATAGAAATTACCAAAATGCCCTCTCGGGATGCCGGTTAGGCCTAAAAACACCCCGGGACCCAAACTAAACCCCGGGGTACACTTTTTGGACTATCATGACCCTACCGGATACATTGGCGCAATCAAACTGACCATAAGGGCGACATATAAATAATTTACTTTTTATTTCATTAAATTAGTCTAGACACGACTGATACGCGTGTCCCGACTTAATTTCCATAACTGTCATATTTTTCACTCATGACAAATTTAATATTTTTATCATCATATATTACTTTATTGACATAATTATCACTAAATAATACTAACTCTCATCACGCTAGTAATTATTTAATTAAATCCGGATTAATTATAAATAAATTTGCTCCATTTAAATTAAGTAATCCCAATCCCATAATTAAAATAAACTATGTTTAAAAATATGGGGTATTACACTGGTGTCTCACCCACATGAGATTATCCTTATCCCTCATCTATAGTGCACACCTAATGCATGGGCTGGTTAGCTCCCCCTAGTGAACCAGTTCAGTTTGTTGTGCTGCCATGATGAACTTAAGACGAGATTTTCCCTTTTCCCTTCAACCATGGGAATTCTAACCTTCATGTAAACCCCAAATACGATTACAAAACCAATACAAAATATAAAATAACAAGTTTCTATGTACGATTCATCTCGGATAACATCTAATTCATGAGATCACCCAATTTACATCAAGATTAATGCATCGTTTTAAACCCTAATTCAAGATTCAATCTTTTATCCCTTTAATTAATCAAGAACTCATCTTTTTCATTCTAACCATATCAAATATATTATCTTCTCATTATAAGATTCCTCTTCAATGATTTCCTTAATCAAAACCCCGTTTTACATAGTTCTCCTAACCCAAAAATTGTATTCTTCCTACACTAGTTTTTAAAAGAATATTTAAAACTACAAATAAGATTAAAGAAAGTAACATACTTACCTTTAGAGTAATGAATTTAGGAGATTCTCTCCTTCAGTTCCTCTCTTGACAATGAACTTTAAACTGAATCAACTTGATCTCTACCCGGAATCCCTTTTTCTTCACTTTTCTTCTCTTTATCTTCTCTTTTCTCTCTTCTCTCAAAACCCTAGCCTCTTGAATGGTTGGATAGATGCTGATACGACACAAATATTGTGTATTTACGCCCGTTAACTTATACATTTTACTCCCTCAGGCACTATAATCTATATATTTATGCTCGTTAACCAGACAACCTCCATTTTATATGTTAACATGCTATACGAGGTATAATTGGGATTTTGTAGGGATCACAGATGCTTAGTATGAAATTGGATGAATTCTGGAGTAGTTTCATAAATATCCCCACACACAAGGGAATTTAAACACTTCACAGCATGGGTATCTGACCTAACATCTCACAAAAGTTGAAGTCCTCTGAATATGCTTCGTGTGGCCGCATACGATACACGATTCTGAGCTATATAGAAGAAGTTACGAGACTTTGAATGGATGAGATTTACAACACAACCAAAAACAGGGGAGATTGCAGCCATTCTGCAGGGGCGAATTGATTTGGCCTCTGCCGAATTGATTCGCTTATGGGAAAGTGTCAGGTATTTCAATTATGGAATCGAATCAGTTTCCTCCAAATCGATTCGGCTAATTGATATCTTTACAGAAACTTTTTATCTTTGAGGCTTTCCCCTACTGAATCGATTCGGTCCTTGCTGAATCAATTCGATCCTGCTGATTTTTTGTTATTCCTTTTTTACAAGTTTTCCATTAGCGTTTTTGTATAAATACACTTTCTCTCATTTTAAGAGAAATATATAGAATATCTATCATTTTGTAACTTAGATTCATGGGTTTGTTGGGATTTCTTTTCACCCTTCTCCCATTTCTTGTCGGGTTTTTGCCCATTTTCATATATGTAAGTTACTATTCATTATCTTATATCTTTGTTTGTGCTTTATTTCTTTTGTTTATTTACATTTATTGCCTTGATTAATTGTTTTATTCATTAATTAGTTGTTTTAGTTTGTTAATTAGTGTTAATTAGTTTTACTCATGTCTCATCCCTAGTTAAAAAGGGTCGGGGTTGTATTTTCACCATTAATGGGTATTGAGCTCCGAAAGTTGGGTTTTGTATGAAATCATGTTTAATTGAAACCTCATGTATTAAATTCAGATTATTACGCATTTAACTTTATTTATCATGCAACGTTAGTGTTTGTAGAGATAATTCAAATTTAATTTGCCTGTGACCATTTTATGTTAAATGTTTAATCTTCCAACTTTGGATTGGATTCCTTATTGTGTGATGTTTATGCTTAATTGAGATGATTAGTTAAATAGCTTTCGAACCAAAATTCTAACTATGTGATACACCAAATATGTCCTCGTCCTAGAGCTGGACCCCTCGGCCAAGGTCGATCAGTGCCAAACCGTTCAACGGAGAAAGTTATGCCTCGGCCTGGGGGTCAGCGCAGGATTATCAGCCTCGGCTTATATGATGACTCATAACTCCAAAGTCTCATCATACAATGACTACATCAGTGACCTCGGGTATCCTCGTCCACGACAGTGAATCCGAGGATCCTTATCATACTCAACACAGTATGAGAGTACTCCCATCAAGGGACTGACTCATCAACTCGGCCTTGGCCCTCTCCAGTATCAAGGTCGTCCCAGCCTCAGTCGGGACACTGAGACCAAGAAAGACTCCTATCACTGGACTGACTCATCAACTCGGCCTCAGCCCTCTCCAGCATTAAGGTCGCCTCGACCTCAGCCTTGGAAGGATAACAGAGGCCAAGGAAGACTCCCATCAGGGGACTGACTCATTAACTCGGCTTCGTCCCTCTTCGGCATTAAGCCGTCTCAGCCTCAGCCGAGATCGGGATGATAGAGACCAAGGAAGACTCCCATCAGGGGACTGACTCATCAACTCAGCCTCGGCCCTCTCCAGCATCAAGATTATCTTGACCTTAGCCCGAATCAGGATGATAGAGACCAAGGAAGACTCCCATCATGGGACTGACTTATTAACTTGGTCTCGGCCCTCTCCAGCATCAAGGTCATCTCATCCTCAGTCAGGACAAAGAAAATAGAGACTCCAGGCCATCATCCCTTCAACGAAGACATGTCTCATCTATCATACCCAGCTGAGACCAGACACCAGAACATCAAGAAGAGCTACATGGGGGTCTCATACTCGGCCAGGACGAGACCCCCTCACGATATCTACTGCACGAGAAGTACAAGATCCCAATATGGCATATCCCACATGGACAAACCATTATGACCAAATCTTCTTAGCATGTGAGGGAATATTTCATCATCATCCTCTACGTGTGATAGTGATAGGTGGCTTTACTAGATGGTATAGATTAATTTGCATATTCTCATTGCATGCCTGGGGGTACACTACACCCCCCAGGCACTATATATACTTGTCTTCTCTTACCTTATAATGGGTCCTTAATTACAAACCCTAGTTGAAGCTCTATCAAAATACACAGTAGAGAGAGAAAGTGAGTGTATTGTATCACAAGGCCATTAAACCCTTCTTTTATAATGAAGATCGCTCACCTGCACAGTAGACGTAGGCCTAGATAGGTTGAACCACTTATATTGTTATCTCTTTCCTCTTCTCCTCACCTCTTTCTACATTTATATTATTGTTATACTCCATTGTTGAACTGGTTAGAGCTCAAACACTCATATTAATTTGGTGGTGCAATTTCTAGTATCATCAATCTAGCACCGTCTGTGGGAAGAGAGATAGACATCCTCCTCCTCCTATGGTAGCTACTCCACCACATTCTCTGGTGGTGGTTCATCCCCATTTGGTTGAGCTTGATCCACCATTGAAAGAGCTCAGGTTTGGGTTCAAGCTCTCCTATATTTTGCTCAGCTTTACCAGTTCATCTCTTCACTTTTTCGGTAATCTCATCAGAATTCTCTCATGTCATCAGAATTTCCATCGCCTCGACCACCAGCTGGTGGAGGACCCAGTTTTATCCAAGAACCACCCCTATCCGAGATAGCTGAGGTGGTTGTTGCCTTAAAATCCCTTGTGGCCAGCCAACAAGTGATGCAAGAGAAATTCGCTGCTCTCAGCCAGAATATGATGATGAGGCCATCAGGGATCACGTCGGAGATAATCACTCTGACAGCTGTAGAAGGGCATTATAAGGATGCCAGAGGACCACCCCAGGCACCGCGCAAAGATCTACCACCTCTCCAAGAATGGAGGGACGTTGCTGACCCCAGGTGTTAGGCCTGGGGAGGCAAGAAAACCCTTGCCCTGAGGACAGGTATGATGATGTTGAGGCTAAAGATGATTCGGTAGATTGCTGGGAGCCATATGAGATATTAAAAAATAATGTACGACCAATCCAGGAGGGCCAAGGTCATAGCAGAAGACACAGCCCATATCCTCGACCAAGGGGTTCAGCATTTGACCGGTTGTGCAAAGGGTCGGCCGTTAAGAGGCTTGGCCCAGTCAATTACCTGAGAGAGAGGTTATCCAGGTCAAGGGCCATTACTGGATCTAGGAAAGAAGGGGCTGACTATCGACCCCCACATGGCCGAGACGAGGTTCAGAGAGAAGTTAATTGCCGACCCCGACCTCCCATAGGATGTTACTCCAAAGGGTCGCTGCGTTAAAAGTTCAGCAGAAGCTGACCGATAACTCTTTATCCACGAAGCCGACCCTCTGCCATCTAACTGGTTGAGGCGAGTGTTATCTCTATTAAGTGAGTTTTAATGTATTCACTACCTCATATATATATCGACTATTTGTCTTATAATAAAAGGTCAATAAAAATCATTTTAGTATACTCATCTCGGCCAAGGAGAGACGAGTAAAGACAAACATCATTAACTTTGTGCCCTCATATCTGAGACAAACATCATTAACTTGGTGATCTCATACTTGAAACATCATTAACTTGGTGACATGACAGTTAACATCATTAACTTGGTGACCTCATATCTGAAACATCATTAACTTAGTGACATGAGAGTTAACATCATTAACTTGGTGGCCTCATATCTGAGACAAACATCATTAACTTGGTGATCTCATATCTGAAACATCATTAACTTGGTGACATGAGAGTTAACATCATTAACTTGGTGGCCTCATATCTGAGATAAACATCATTAACTTGGTGATCTCATACATAAAGCATCATTAACTTGGTGATATGAGACAAACATCAGTAACTTTGTGATCTCGTACTTAAAACATCATTAAATTGGTCATATGAGACAAACATCATTAACTTGGTGATCTCATACTTGAAACATCATTAACTTGGTGACCTGAGATAGACATCATTAACTTGGTGATCTCATAGTTAAAACATCATTAACTTGGTGATCTCGTATTTGAAAAACCATTGACTTGGTTAGAGACAAACATCATTGAGACCCTAGTCCAAGCCTGGGACCCACTCGGCCAAGGCCGACCTTGACAATTATCAGACAGAGAGGTATTATGACTCATCTTGGGGGTCAGCTCAGGAGGCCTCGACCTTGGCTTATCATGAAGTGACTGCATCAATGACCTCATGTCATCTCAGCCTCGGCCAAGGCCGACCAATAACAACATCAATTTATGAAAGTAATTATTTGGTCATGTAACCGTCCTCACAAGACCTCATCCTTGGCCTTACACCTATCCTCAAAGGGCCTCCTCATCTCAAAGTACAGTTAAGGATTCTAGCATCAGAAATCTCATGACTCAAGTACCCTCGGCCTCGTCCACCACATAGAAGATGATGTGCGACCAAAGATAGATTAACATGATAGTTAATCTATCTTTGGTCATCACAATAGTCGGAAAATAGTCGGCAACACATTACTCAATAAAATAACTGTCGAATGACAACTTAGGGTCATCATTCAACATCCATAAGAACGGACGTCTCATCAAATTCTCATCCTAAAGACACTTTATCCTTAGCCTTCCATCCACAATGAAGACTAAGGGCTAAGGGGTGATTAATATACCAAATATATCCTCGTCCTAGAGCTGGACCCCTCGGCCAAGGCCGACCAGTGCCAGACCATCCAATAGACAAAGTTATGCCTCGGTCTGGGGGTCGATGAATAGGGGTCAGCCTCTGCTTATATAATGACTCATAACTCCAAAGTCTCATCATACAGTGACTACATCAGTGACCTAAGGTATCCTCATCCTCGTTCATGATAGTGAAGTCGAGGATCCTTATCAGACTCAACTCAGCATGAGAGGACTCCCATCAGGGGACTGACTCATTAACTCATCCTCGACCCTCTCTTGTATTAAGGTTATCTCAGCCTTAGTCGGGACTAGGATGACAAAGACCAAGGAAGACTACCATAAGGGGATTGACTCCTTAACTCGGCCTTAGCTCTCTCCAGCAATAAGTTCATCTCGGCCTCAACAGGGGAAGGATGACAGAGACCAAGGAAGACTCCCATTAGGGGACTGACTTATCAACTCGGCCTTGGCCCTCTCCAGCATTAAGGTTATCTCAGCCTCAGCCGGAACCAGGATGATAGAGACCAAGGAAAACTCCCATTAGGGGACTGACTCATCAACTCGGCCTCGGCCCTCTCTAGCATCAAGTTCATCTCGACCTCAGCCAGGATCAGGATGACAGAGACTAAGAAAGACTCCCATTAGGGGACTGACTTATCAACTCGGTCTCAGCCCTCTCCAGTATTAATGTCATATTGGCCTCAGCCGGGACAAGAATGACAGAGACTCCAGGTCAGCATCCTTTCAATGAAGGCATGTCTCGTCTATCATACCCAGTTGAGACCACACACTAAAACATCAAGCAAAGCTACATGGAGGTTTCATACTTGGCCAAGCCGAGACCCCCTAGATGGCATCTACTGTACGAGCAGTACAAGATCCCAACATGGCATATCCCACATGGACAAACCGTTATGACCAAATCTTCTTAGCATGTGAGGGAATATTTTATTATCATCCTCTATATTTGACAGTGATAGGTGGATTCACTAGATGGGTTAGATCATTCTACACATGCCGATTTCATGCTTGGGGGTACACTACACCCCCAAGGCACTATATATACTTGTCTTCTCCTACCTTGTAAAGGGTCCTCAATTATAAACCCTAACTTAAGCTCTATCAAAATACACATTAGAGAGAAAAAGTGAGTGTATTGTATCACAAGGCCATTAGATACCTTCTTTTATAGTTAAGATAACTCACCTACATAGTGTATTGTTGTCTTTTTCCTCTTATCCTCACCTCTTTCTACATTTATATTGTTGTTATACTCCATTATTCAACCGGTTAGAGTTCATACACTCACATTGATTTGGTGGTGCAGTTTCTGGTATCATCGCTATGCATTGATTATCCCGAGGCAAGAATGTGATCCTGACTCTCGCTTTTATATTGTTTAGAGTTAACTTCTTATTTTACCTTTTTCCCTTTTGTAACCATATCACCTTTTGTACTTTTATTCCTTAAGTAATAAATCAATTATCAATCTAATCATCACTCCCTGTAGATCTCTTACGATACTAACTTACCAATGTGCTTGCCTCGCAAGTGTGGTTGTAGCTTAGGTTTTTGCATCGTGGTGACGAATCGAAAACAATGACTATGCCCTCACACGAGCACACGGTTCACACCCGGTCAAATGCCCCTTCTATCCACCTTACCTCAATATAATCCTAAACACTACAAATTCATAAATTAGTCAATCCTTATATGTAAAATGACCCAAATACTCTTTTACGACTCCCGTTTATCCTAAAACTCCCCTGAAACCCAATTGTAACCCTGTGTACCTGTTTATAACTATTTAGACCCATTTCGAACCATTGGTGCAATAAAAAATACCATCCTAGTTATATACCATTAATTTCCATCTCATAACCAACACGACCATATCCGCATATTTCGAATGAGATATCGTTAAACCCATCGCTTTTACTCACTTACAACGCAATATAATTAAACATGTTTTTATTCACTTATCACATAAGTAAATATAATTACACATAAATATTAATCCTTTTATTCGCTAATTAATATTTATTTAAGTCACTTTATTTCCCGATATAATTAAATTACATGCATACGTGTAATTTAAAATGCTTTTAAAATATATTGGGCATTAAAATGCTTTTAAAAAATACGGGGTTTTACATACTTCCCCTATAACAACGGAATTTCTTCCCCAAAATTTGGACATACCTGGCACAAAGAGCTTTGGATACTTTTTTCGCATGTCATCCTCATGCTCCCAAGTCGACTCATCGTCATTATATTGCCCCCCCTGAACACGAACTAATGGTATCACCTTCGATCGAAGCTTACGCTCACTTCGATCTAGGATGGCAACAGGTTTCTCCTCATACATAAGATCATATCTTGATCCAAAACAATATGGAGTGGTGCCTCTTGATGACTCACTCTCTTTTTACAATAAAATGTTGGGCACACTGCCCGATTATGTAATTCACCCAAATTAGTAAGAATTGTGCCACCTCGTCCAACCGATCCCAATAACCCATAGGGAATGTTGACCCATCCACGAGGTTGGTAACCAAAAATGAAATCCATCGGTATGCACCTCCATTCCCTCACTGGAACCTCCAATCGTTGCAAAACTCTCGTTGATCGCTTAGAATCAACTTTCTCCATCTAATGAGTGGTGCACATGGAAATAAACTTTGTTATGTCTCGCTCCACTCCAACCCACACATACTTATCCAACATTATATGGCATATCTTTATCTCCTCCTGAGGTACACCAAAAATCGTGACCCATGCATTTTCTCTATAACTGTACACTTTGTAGGTCCTCATTATTTTGGACAGTCAACCCCTATTGATGTGCAAGCCACCTTCAAAACTAATTGAGTACGACTTCGCTCTACCTTCCAAAACTTTTGTACCCTCCCTTTACAATAAGGATCCCTTACATGTGTATTCACGGTCACTTAACCCATCTCGAGTGTGATGGTTCTCCCTGTTATAAATGCTTAAACTATTTTCTTCCCCTAACAAAGTTCAATCCACCTCACCATTCCAAACCTATTATACTTGTCCTATAGGCATACGACTCTACTCATTTACCTCGATGTTACCTTATCTCGTATGACATTGAGTATCGAACTGACCAGAGTGCCCATACACCCTATACAGTGTGTATACTCACCCAAACACCACGAATGCAACCTAGGTACATTAAAATTGGTCCCATATGCCTTGCATGATCATACGATAATGGTATACTCGATTACCATACTAATCGTGGGTCGACCTTTCTGAAATTACCCCACTTACAAACTAGTGGTAGAAATGTTCCCCACCACTCTCTTCACAACACTACCTGGCCCCGCTGGCCTAAATTATATAATATCTCTCTACTCAGAATGCATGTGTAATGACTAATTTACCAAACCAATGCTATAGAGACAAAATATCTCCCAATATTGACACTTACTAAGTTTCATGAGTGGGACGTATCATAGGAGAAATCTAAATAAGCACCCCCCCTGATACACTTCTACCTAGCTTTATCAGTTATCGAGATCCGTAGGCCCAAGACACATTATCGGGACATGCAAAAATCATGCCACCAAAAGTACTAAGTTTAATCCTCAAGTCGTATATCTTTAAAGGAATCATGTAATACGACTCTTTCACTATTACTAAGTCCCAAGCAATAAGTCGATAACGAACTCAATCTCTCGTCTTGGCGATAACCCCGACATCCCCTGATCACACCACTAAAGTCCCCAAAACATAAGGATCGAATATAACGAGATAACTATGCTCTCAGAAATATCGTCCACAAAATAGTATAAACGCGTGCTCGACCCACACTCGTGACGAGGCATCGCAATATGAAACAAATCATGTTCTGGAATAGCGAACATGATAGCCTATTATAAAAGTCTACCATCGCTTTATATGTCGTTAACCAGTCCATACCCAGGATAACATCATACTCATACCTATCAACAATAAGTATATCCACTAAATGGTATCCTCCCAGTGTCCACACCCGCTCCCGTATTGATAGAATGAAAGAGAGCCCCGCTGCCCAACCTTAAATATACACTAATAACAATAATTGATGTTATATCCACTGAGCCCGTCTGATGTGTGAATCTAGTGCAAACAAAAGAACGTGATGCTCCCATGTCACCTAAAACCTACCCAATGTACCCATGGATAAGAAAACATACCCTCCATCTCTAATGGATTTGGTTGTAAAACTAGTTCACATACGTAATACACATGCCCAAACTTCCCATGTCCCTATGAAGGTAGTAATGCAGGAACTGTCGGTGGGGCGGGAAATTTCTGCAACTGTTACCCCTACTAGGCACCCTACTCCTAACCCCTAGTCTTATTCAGTCATGCACACCTCATGTATCCCTTCTCTCCATACATAAAATATTTCCCTACAACATCTATTTGACTCCTACTGACCCTGGCGAGGCTACCCTTATCTTTGGCCCTGTTGGCCTCGATAGTCCCAGCCCTGCTGGCCTCGATATCTGCGGCCTTATTGGCCTTCAGTCTAATTCTCCTGACCTTAATGGACCTACTTGTAACTACCGTTACCCGACCTAAATCCCTTAGATAAGTCCCCCTACTAGTAATCTTGGTTATGTTGCCTACCCTGTTATTGTGGTTCCCCGCTAGCACCATTGCCCCCGGTCTTACCATGTTGGCTAGATTCTCCAGCCCTTTTTTCTCCTTTCTGATGAAAGCGATGGTCTTAAAAGTGTAAAAGCGTGGCATTGACGATATTAGCATAAGCCCTCAATGTCGGATTTCCCAATAAGTGATGGAGAATCCTCCAAGTGAGTCCATCAAAAAACTTAAAGACCCTTTTCTCCTCAGTGTTCACCTCACTTGGCATAAAATTTGCCAGACGCATGAACTCTTCCACATATTCGGCCACAATCTAGTCCTTTTGTGAAAGATCTAAGAATTTCCTCCTCATCTCCATCTGAACTATCAACAAAAAGAACTTGTGCTCAAATCGCACCCAGAACTCCCATATTGTCATCGAATCCCTCCCATCTACTGTGGTAACTAACTCCCACCACTGCAAAGCTTCCATGACTAGTTTGAATGTAACTATTACCTGATGTTTAATGTCACTGCACTCAACCATACGCAAATGCCACGTGATGTCTTTTGTCCATTTTCTAGCTATAACAACATCCACACTCCCCTGGAAATCCGACAGATGGACCTTCTAAAAGACCTCTCTGGCTATTTCCCATATCGATGGCAGTGGATGAGTTTGAACTGGTGCCATTGGTTTTTATGGTTGTTCTTGGAGAAAATATTGTGCTAAGGCAGTTATCGCTGCAGTAATTGACTGTCCAACAATGGTGGAAACCTCTATTGCGATCATTGTCCACTGAGTGGTTTGCGGCTCCGGCTATTTCCTGTTGTTTAGCATCCAAAACCAAACTGAATTCGTATGAGATTCACTTCTACCATATACAATAACAGAAGAACGTAAAAGTGCAATATGAATAAACAGTCCTAAGCATAGGGATCTACTTAAAAAATGCAATCTTGAAAACTTAGCAAGTCCACACAGATCCTCAGGACATTAGAGCCTAATGCTCTGAAACCATCTGTGACACTCCGCCTATTCTAATTACGGGTAGCCCATCCTCTACAAAAATAAAACACGAATCTTAGTATGTTTCTTTCTTAGCATCACTGTCAAAAACCAATTAATTACTAATAAATTTTTAAGCCAGGCGTCAAATTTTATAACTTATTAACATGTTTTGTTAAACCATTCACCCATATAAGATAAACATCCACAACAATAAGACATAATGAGTACTGATAGCATTATTGAATAAATAACTGAATAAACTCTCGGTAAATCCCAAGTACAATAATCCAACTACCAAATAAAATGATATAAACAAAGTCAGATAATAAAAGTTATCCAAATGTGGGAAACGTGCCCAAAATAAATACTGGAATAATCATCCTAACTAGATATAATGGAAATAGGTGTTTAAGAAAATCCTTTATGTATCCATAACTGCTAGATCATCGTCTGATTGGAATGACAAGTTAACCCCGGTGATAAGATTGTGTCCATTAGCGAACTTTCAAATTGCATAAACAATCTTCTAATGGTTCTCTTGTCGTTGTCTATTGCACCGTCAGGATATTCTATTTCCTTTCTTTAATGAATATTCTGATATCATGGTACCACGGCTTCTTGTCAGGTTCTTCACCTACCATCAGACAGGGCTCTGACTCTAGCCACAAACAATAGGATGGTCCATCTCTAATTTCTACCTCAATCTTATTATAATAGTCCTTCCTTTAGGCACCTTTACCATTGGCTTGTGGCTGAGCACCTAAAAGGTTTTAAAAATATTTTTGATACGGGTCAACGGCTAATACACTTTAAAAACAATTGCAAGTATTTAAATGCATTAATAAATATGCAACAAGAATTATTCATGTTCATCTGGTATCGAACTCACATAAGATTATCCTCACCCCTCATCTATAATGTACACCTAATGCGTGTATTTTAATTTCCTAGTTATGCTAACCCGCCTAACTAGTCTAGTCATTCTTAACATAGTCCAATATGCTAAACCTCTAGTCCAATTATGCTATACGTATATTACTTTACAATATTTTCACATAGATATCCGATAAGCTATAACATAATATTCTTAATTACACTCATACCATTATATAATTAACGTAACTATATCATAGTTATAATTTAATGCTCACACATTCATTTGAATACACACCTACATAAAACACTCTTTTATACGTATATATGTAGCATCTCTGAGATGGCCTCCGGTAGGCATTCCCTAGTATGCTATCAAGCTCTAGGTACGTCACGTACCACTCCGGGGCCACTGGGTCAGAATCTCACTATCCATCCCGAATCGTAAACACATAAACCAGAGGAGGTCATAGAAATACATTTATGGATCATAACCATACCATATTACCCCAGTCGGACTCGAAACTCACCTACAGTGGTCATGAAACAGTGCTATAACCTAGGGAAAATATCCAATTCCTGCTTGTCAACATCAGGTTGGGTCGCCCACTACGCGCAACCTCCAACGATAGCACAACTAGAGTAGGCACATTCACATATTATCACACACACGCACACACACACACACACACACACACACACACACACACATATATATATATAATCATTTAACATGCATAATATCTCTCATTGCACTCGCCTGTAAATCTCGACTTCTCGATTTTATCAAGTATTCACTTACTTATGCTTAATTCTCTAACTTCATTTTTCTAGTCAACATGTTGTTGTACCTAAGAACTTAGTCTCCCAAAATCCAATTCCCTATTTCACAATTATTAACCGAACATTATCATCCTATTATACCCAAAATTTCTTACCCGAAACCCATCCCCGGTTAACCTAAGGTATTTTTTACATGCCCTCCAGAAGTCAATTTCCTTCTCCCGAACTCCATAAATAAAAAAATACCCTAAACGGACAATAAAAAAAGTCAATCGAGACTAGGCAGCCAAACCAAACCGGTTTACTGGTTGGACAGAACCGGTTCGATGAGTGAACTAGTTCACTCCCCCCAGCGATCCGGTTCGATTTGCTGGGCTGTCATGACAAACTTAAAATGGGATTTTTCATTTCCCCTTCAACCATATGAGTTCTAACCTTCATTTAAGGCCCAAATATGATTACTAAACCAATCCCAAACCTAATTTAACATGTTTCTATGTGCAATTCATCCCGAATAACATTTAATTCATGAGATCACCCCATTTACATCAACATTCATGCATGGTTTAAAACCCTAATTCAAGATCCAGTCTTTTATATCTTAAATCAATCAAGAACTCATCTTTTTCATTCTAATCATTATAGATATATTATATTATCATTATAATATTCCTCTTCAATGATTTCTTTAATCAAACCCCCATTTTACATTGTTCTCCCAACCCAAAAATTATGTTCTTCCTACACCAATTTTTACATGAATATTTAAAACTACAAATAAGATTAAAGAAAGTTAAATAATTTTCTTGAGAGTGATGAATTTATGAGATTATCTCCTTGAGTTCCTTTCTTGGCAATGATCTTGAATCCAAATGACCTTGATCTCCAATCCGGATCCCTTTTTCTCCATTTATCTCCCTTTTCTTCTATTTTCTCACTTCTCTTAAAATCCTACCCTCTTTAATGGTTGGATATATGCCTCTTTTATCCACCTTACCTAAATATAAACCTAAACACTCCAAATCCTAAAAATTAAGTCAGTCCTTATATAAAATGACCCGAATACCCTTTTACGACTCCCTTTTAGCCAAAAAAAACTCGGAACCCAATTATAACCCCATGGGTACCTATTTCTGACTATTCCGAACCCGTAAGGACCATTGGCGTACCAAAAAAATACCATCCAAGTTATCTAACATTAATTTCCATCTCATATCCAACACGACCCTATTCGCGTATCCCGAATGAGATATCGTTAAACTCGTCGCTTTTACTCGCTTACGACGTAATATAATTTAACATGTTTTCATTTACTTATCACACAAGTAAAAATAATTGCACATAAATATTAATCATTTATTTGCTAATTAATATTTATTAAGTCATTTTATTTCTCGATATAATTAAATTACGTGCACACGCGTAAATTAAAATGCTTTTAAAAATAGTGGGTCTTAAAATGCTTTCAAAAAATATGGGGTGTTACATGATCCTGGTAAATTATATGCCTTTGGGCCATAAACTGTATATAATGAATGGATCTTGGATTTGAACTATTCTTGTGGCCTTCTCATAATTTAAATTGGGGATATAATGGTCGTTGTTATACAGAAATTTGACTACTTTTCGAACGAGGGGCCACGTCGTTCGAACGACAAAGGGTTTGCTATTCGAACGAGGTTCGAGTGACCTGTGACACCCTGCCTATTCTAATCCTGGGTAATCAGTCCATTATTAAATTAAACAGGAATCATTAATGGTTTCATTCTTAGCATCACAAATGAAACACAATTATATTACTAATACCCTAAATTAGTAAACAACATGATAAATGATAAAACAACTAACTGAAATCAAAATGTCTGGAATAAACACTCCATAAATATATCCACATATAGTAATCCATAAGTAAATCCAAATCCAACAACTAGAAATAAAATGGAGTACGACGTCTCTGAAATAACCAGCAACTAAGAATGGGTGACATTCCCGACTAGAATAGATAAAATGAGGAACAGGAACTGAAAGAGGTGGAAGCGTTTACTACCAAAGTCCTGCAATGTCCACAGACATTGCATCACGTCAATTAGGAATGGGCTCCTAAGCCTGATGTTCCTGTGGCTAGGCACCTAAAATGTTTTTTTCAAAAATGGATGTGCAAAGGGTCAGAAACCAAGTAAAACAGTAAAAATAATTTGCAAGTAAATAAAATGCATTAAAGAGCTAATATTGTACACATGTTAACTTTACGCTCCCTCACTTGAGATCTTCACCTCTCAACTAATGTGCACGCCTAACGTATACTTCTCAACCCACCTACTTACACTACTTTGCCTAACTAGTCTGAATTAAGTCTCTCCCAGCCTACTAATTCGTTGTGCCCAACCGTATTGCCCATACAATACGTTATCAAATTCCCAAAATCGTTTAGTCAGAAAAACCACCAGTTAAGTATTAAGTTCCCACATACTAAAATTACTTTACAGATCACTATCTATCTTATCTACGAATGCACATGTAATAGAATAAATCACACGTATATATATTTGCATCACTCTTCCAATATATACGAATACAGCATTCCTAGGTGGAGACCTGCGATGAGGGCATACTCTGCTATCAAGTACTGGTACATCACGTACTAAGTAAAGGACTTCAGGTTCGGAATCACTCTCGAAACCTTACATTCACAATTCACACAATTTTCAGGCGAATATAGTTTTAAGCCTTTGGGCTATGCACACACCTAACGCACCCAAATGATCGGTAACACTCTCATAGACACAAGTATTGCTCAGTACCTAAATTTTATATTCTGAGGTACAAGTCCAAATCGGCCCAATGGGCTCATCAGGATAAGACTGTCCACGGCGCGGAACCTCCCGTGATAGAAGCTAGCCTAGTTATGTTCACACATGAGAATTCATACAATAAGTATTCACACAACCCTATATATATATATATATAGCATTAGTATAGATATACACGTAATCTATAATATATGTCCCGTACGTAGTATATATAACTCTCGAATATTCTACATATTACTAATTACGATTATACTTCTCATCGTATATGCCCGAATATCCCCCACTACTCGAAGTGTGCCAATTATTCTTTAAAGTATTTCAGTAGGTAATTCACCCAAGCTCTACTAGTCTAAGTCATAGGTTCAATCACCTTCACCGTGACACACTCTCTTTCCCCGAATTCATTACATTACAAATCACACCGATTATTCTTAGCCTTAAGTTATCTCAACTATGACTAAGTCCCCAAACCTAGCATTAGACTACTGATGACCAAAATATCTCTCACTATATTTCAAAGGTAACCCAAAAGTTCAACCGATCATAATTTATAAGCTCATGGCTTAAATAGGAAAAATTGCCAAAATTTGGGAAACCGAATCGATTCGAAAGCATACATGTCATCTCCTTCTTCTTAAGTGTTATGATTTTCACGAATTTCAACCCTCCAAACCACCATAATTCAATCCCAAACTCCCAGCCAAGTATACTAATCCCTATACTAACATGTATGAAGGATTTCTAACGTAATCTGATCATCAAAACATCAAAGAGGGTCATTTAAATCAAATTTATCCTTTAATTAATCTCCAAAACCCTAGTTATTCTTTTTACTCAAGAACATCATCACAACCCATATTTACTCCATTATTATCATCACATATGATCATATTTCATATTCTATTCACATAATAATTCAATCTACATGCAATTCCTACCCAAAAACATAAATTAATCCTTTAATTTAAAGTCAAATTCGTTTATTCATGGGTATTGTTAAATCCTACTCAAACATGGATAATATATGCTCTCAATTTATCAAGATAAACACTTTCCCGGAATTGTTGGTCTAATTTTCTATAAAAATTGCCTTCCTCTCCTCCCGATCTACACAATAGTGGTGGTGGTGCAAGAATGGTGTGGGATGCCTTGGAACTTCTCTCCTTCCTCCTCTAGTGGCCTCACTCAGATTTTCTAAATTCTAACTTTAAATCCCTCACCCTACTAGATGATATATCCTTAGGAGTTTTGTAGGTCCTTCTACTTCAAAAATCCAAAAGATCGAAATACCCTCCCGAGGTGCCGGTTTGGCCTAAAAATGTTACGGGACCCAATCCAAACCCCCTAGTACACTTTTCTGACTATTTCGACCCTTTTGGATACATTGGTGCACTTGAAATGACCATTTGGATTACCCATAATTGAATCACATTTTATCTCATAAATTTAAGTCTCGACACGACTGACATGAGTGTCCCGATTAAAATTATTATAACTGTTGTATTTCTCACTCACGACACTCGTAATGCATTCTTATTAATTTATTACTCAGTCACTAAGTAATAATCAATGTAATTCGTATAAACAAATATTAACCCTTGTCTCGCTAATTAATATTTATTTAACCTTGATTAATTTCCAATTAATTTTCCCATTTTAATTTAATTAAACCCAATTTAAAAATGCTAAAAAATACGGGGTGTTACATACTTTCCCCCTAATAACGGAATTTTGTCCCAAAATTGGAAAAAAGAAAAAGAATGCCTGGTATAAATAACTCTAGATATTTATCACGCATCTCATCCTCACACTCCCAAGTAGACTCATCGGCATTATGATTCCCCCACTGAACACACACAAGTGGAACTACCTTCGACCTCAGCCTCCTCTCACTATGGTCTAGAATGGCAACTGGCCTCTCCACATATGAAATAGCGGGCTGTAAATCAATCTCCTCCAATGCAATGTGAGTGTTAGCTAACTCATTTTGGACATATCGCCCCAGCGAAGAAATGTGAAATACATCATGAATATGATGCAAGTGCTTCGACAACCCACACTATACGCAAGCGGCCCAATCGGCTCAATGATAGGGAATGGCCCTACATACCTTGGCGCCAACTTTCCTTTCTTACCGAACCTCATTATCCCCTTTATATGAGATAGACATATCAATACCTAGTCACCCACATTAAAGTCTAGAAATAATTACTTGGCATCGACGTAACTCTTTTATTTATCCTGAGTTATCCATATACGGCTCCAAATTAGCTCAATCTTAGTCGAAGTATCCTGAATCAACTTTGGTCCAAGAATTTTTTATCACCCAACTCTAACCAATAAGCGAGCGAATGACAAGGTCTATCGTACAAAGCCTCAAAGGGCGTCATGCCAATCATAAACTGATAGGAGTATTATACACAAACTCCACTAGTGGAAGATATTGTTCCCAACCCCTGCTAAAGTCAAGGATATACATTTGCTGCATATATTCTAACATCTGATTCATACTCTCTGTTTGTCCATCTGTCTAGGGGTAATAGGTTGTACTCAATCACAACTCGGTACCCATGGCCTCCTAAAACTCTGCCAAAACTGAGATACGAAGATCTTGTCCTTGTCGGATAAAATATCGAGTGGCACCCCATACAATCTCATTGTCTGAGCGATGAAGATTTGGGCACATTATCCCGTGGTATAATCCGTTTGAACTGGCAATAAGTGAGCTACCTTGGTCAACTGATCCACTATCACCCAAATGGAATTGTGACCCCTCTAAGATGTAGGCAACCCAGTGATAAAACCCATAGAAATGCTCTCCAATTTCCACATCGATATCTCTAGCGACTGTAGAACCCTTACTGATTTCTGATGGTCCACCTTAACTAGTTAACAAGTGGTACACCTCAAGATGAACTCTGCAATGTCTCTCTTTATCCCACTCCACCAATATTGTTGTCTCATATCTTGGTACATCTTATCCCCTCCTGGATGTATCGCAAACCATGATCCATACGACTCAGCCATCACCTCGTATCGCAAGTCCTCCCCCTCAAGGATAATTAATATCCCATTAAAGCATAAACCTCTCTCTGAACTTATGGAGTAAGACTCAGCTCCCCCCCCCCCCAGCTAAGAGTTTTCTAATTTCAGTACTGATAAAATGAATTCACTGCCTGGGCCTGTACCACCCTCGTGACAATTTGGGGGTGACGATCATAACCGACATGAATGATCTAGTAAGAGAGTCCTGGTATCCCAGATCCTTCCATTTTCCTTTCCAAACTTCTGCTACATCCCCCAATAGCCTCTGGCTCAACACGTCTACCACCATGTTAGACTTCCCTGGATGGTACTGGATGTCAAACTGATAATCTTTCACAAATTATAGCCACCTATGTTGATGCATATTCAGCTCTCTTTGAGTGAACAATTACTGTAGTGACTTTTGATTTATGAATAGGCAAAATTTCTCCCCCAGTAGGTAATGTCTCCAAATCCATAGCGTAAATACGACTACCGCTAACTCCCAGTCGTGGGTGGGGTAATTCCTTTCGTGAGGCTTAAGCTTGCCAGAAGCATAAGCTATAGATTGTTCCTCCTACTGTAGCACACCCCCAAGTCCCTATAGGGATGCGTTAATAAAATAAGGTACTCCATTCCCATCCTGGGCAGTGAAAGAACTGGAGGTGAAGTCAACTTGTCCTTCAACTAATCTAAAGCCAACTGATAAGTGTCATCCCAAATAAATGGTACCCCTTTATGAGTCAAGTTGGTCAATGGACCTGTAATCTTTGAATAACCCCGAATAAATCGTCAGTAGTACCCGACTAACCCTAAGAAACTGTGCACCTTCGTTAGTGTTGTGGGTTTTCCCCACTCCCTCACGGCTGACACCTTACTCGAATCCACTGATATCCCCATGTTAGATACAATATGATCCAATAATTGTACCTCATTCAGCCAAAATTTTCACTTCTTATACTTAGCATGCAACTGGTGCTCACATGATATCTACAGAACCCGACACAGATGCTTTGCATGCTCCTCCTCAGTCCAAGAATAAATCAAGATGTCATCAATAAATACAATGATCAACTTATCCAATACATCTCTGAACACCCTATTCATCAAGTCCATAAATATAGCTGGCATGTTGGTTAGCCCAAATGGCGTAACCCAAAACTCATAAGACCCAGATCTCGTCAGAAAAGCAGTCTTAGACACATATTTCTCCCGGATGAATAAATGGTGGTACCCTGATCTCAAATATATCTTAGAGAACTATGCGGATCCTCTCAAGTGGCCAAATAAGTCATCGATTTGGGGCAACGAATATTTATTCTGAATCATGACTTTATTCAACTCCTGATAATCGACACATAGGCGTAGAGACCCATCTCTCTTCTTCACAAATAGCACTTGATCACCCTAAGGTAAAGTACTCTCACGGATGAAAACCTACCCCAAAAGCTGCTGAATCTAATTCCTTATCTCCCTCATCTCTATAGGAGCCAGACGATAAGGTGCACGAGCTATCGGTCGAGTGCCCGATGCTAAATCAATCACAAACTTTATCTCTCTGCTAGGCGGTAATTCGATATCTCCTAAAATACGTCGGCAAACTCACACACAACCAGAATCGAATCTAAGGGAATCACCACCCCTTTAGAGGTATTCTCCTCTATATAGTATAAGTGAGTGGGTGATCCTCCCTCGGGATGGGGAATCGCCACCAAAAATATCTCATAACCCGAAATCATAAACACGATGCTCCCACTTTAATAATCAATCATTTCTCTATACGCTGGTAGCCAATCCATGCCAATAATGGCGTCATACTCTGACATATCTAACACAAGCATATCGGCGGGAAAAATAAGTCTCCCAATGTCTATACCCATACCCAGCGGATAAAGAAACATAAGTGTCCCATTACCCAATGACGAATCTACACACGTGACTGTACTATCGACCATCTCTAATAACCCTGCGGCTCATGAAAATCTTGTGGATATAAATGAGTGTGAAGCCCCAGTGTCAAATAAAATACACTCTGAAATCCCATGTTTAAGAAACATACCCTCAATTGAGGGTGGTGCCTGTGGAGCTACAACTTGGTGGACGTTGTACACATGCTTGTACTGTAACTGCCCTTGCTGTGGTGGGGCTGCTGGGATGACTGGTACGATAGGTAGTGCTGGTGCTGGTGTTGGTGCTTCAAAGGCAGCGGGAAAAATAGGCCTCTGGGGCTCCTGACGAGCGCCCTGCTGCTGTGGAACCCGGCCCATATCGGGGAAATCCTGATGCTTGTGGCCATTCTTTCCATACCCCTCCGTTGGACCTTCTGGCCTGGTTGAAAATTATATTGGCCCTGCTGACCTTGATGGCCATGCCTGAATCCAACCTGCCCCTACTTGAAATCTCCAGATCGAAAATGTTTAGTAGGATCCCCCTGATGGGAACCCTGCTCACCCTGCCTCGTCTGAGTATGAGTCGATTGTGCCCCACTTGAACCGCTACCCCTATCATGCCCTCCTGGATGGACTGTCCTGAGAGCATACTTTCTTTCACGTGGAAGCGGTGGTTCTGAAAATATAGTAAAGCGGAATTCAACAAATTTGTATATGTCTTTAGGGTGGGATTACCTAATAGATGTTGTCGGATCCTCTAGGTAAGACCATCAATAAAAATTTGTACCCTCTTCTCCTCTGTGTTCACCTCACCTGGTATGAAATTATCCATCCACGTGAATTCCTCCTCATATTCATCTATTGTCCTTCCTTTTGGGTGAGGTCTAAGAACTTCCACCTCATCTATGTCTGAATGGTAGATGGGAAGTACTTGCGGTCGAACCACTCCCAAAACTCCTGAATAAGCATGTTATCCCTCTCATGTGCGGTGGTAACAGACTCCCACCACTGCGGTGTTGCCCATACTAGCTTAAAAATAGCTAGTATTTATCTCTGCATATCCACGCACTCATACATTCGTAAATTATGCGGGATGTCCTTCTTCCATTGGAAAGCAATGACAATATAAAAACTCCCATGAAACTCGGGAGGGTGAGCCTTCTATAAGGAGTCTCTGACTCGCTCCCAAGCATAAGGAAATGCGTGTGTCTGGTCTGGTGCCAAAATTTGCAGCTGAGGTGAAACCTGTAGAGCCTGCTGAGCATGGGTAGTCAAGATTTAATTAATTGTCTGGGCAACGATAGTGTCAACCTCGGTAGCATTCATGGTCCCTTGTGACTGAGCTAACTGCGGCTCGGGCAGTGCATCTATGGGGACTTGTGGTGCACGTCTAGGAGGCATCTGAAATGAAAACTTTTCTATAAGTCCACAGTTCAATATATCTCAAAATAACTAAAAACATAAATGTGTAATCACGAATACAACAATCCTAATAGTATGGTTTTATTCTCAAAGAACACTACACTGGAAACGTGATAAGTCCGTATAGATCCTAAGGGCACTAGAACCTGATGCTCTGATAAAATCTATGACACCCCGCCTATTCTAATCATGGTTGATCAATCCATTATTAAATTAAATAGGAATCATTAAATAACTAACTGGATAATCCATAAGTAAATCCAAATCTAAATCCACATATAGTAATCCATAAGTAAATCCAAATCCAATAACTAGAAATAAAATGGAATACGATGTCTCTAAAATAGCCACCAACTAAGAATGGGTGACATGTCCGACTGGAAAAGATGAACTGAGGAACATGAGCAGAAAGATGTGGGAGCGTCTACTAGTAAGGTCCTGCAATGTCCACAGCAGCTGCAGCACATCAAATATGAATGGACTCCCAAGCCTGGCATCCCTGTGGCTGGGCACCAAAAATGTTTTTTTTTTCAAAAATGAATTTGCAACGGATTAGAGCCCAAGTAAAACATTAAAAATAATTTTCAAGTATTTAAAATGCATTAAAGAGAAGATATTGTACACATATTAACTTTACGTGCCCTCACTTGAGATCCTCACCTCTCAATTAATGTGCACGCCTAACGTATGCTTTTCAACCAACCTAGCTACACTACCCTACCTAACTAGTCTGAATTAAGTCTCTCCCTGCCTAATAATTCGTTGTACCCACTCTTATTTTCCATACAATACGTTATCAAATTTTCAAACCCTTTTAGTCAGTAAAAATCACTAGTTAAGTATTAAGTTCCCGCATACTTAAATTACTTTAGAGATCATTATCTATCTTATCTACTAATGCACACATAGTAGAATAAATCACACGTATATACATTTACATCACTCTTCTAATATATATGAATACATCATCCCTAGGTGGAGACTTGCGATGTGGGCATACTCTTCTATCAAGTCCTAATACATCACATACTAAGTAAAGGACTTCTAGTTCAGAATCACTCTCAAACCTTACATTCACAATTCACACAATTTGGAGGCGAATATAGTTCCAAGCCTTTGGGCTACGCACACACCTAACACACCCAATCGACTGGTCACACTCTCATACACACAAGTAGTCCTCAATCCCTGAGTTTTATTTTCTGAGGTACAAGTCAAAATCCCCCCCAAACATGATGCAGAACCTCCCATGATAGCAGGTAGCCTACGTATGTTCGCACATGAGAATTCACATAACAGGTATTAACATAACCTATATATATAGCATCAGTATAGGTATACACGTAACCTATAATATATGTCCCATACGTAGTATATATAACTCCCGACTATTCTACATATTATTAAATTACAATTATACATCTCATCATATATACCCGAGTACGCCCCACTACTCGAAGTTCTTTAAAGCATTTCAGTAGGTAATTCACCCATACTCTACTGGTCTAAGTCATATGTTTGCTCACCTTCACCAAAACACACTTACTTTCCTCGAATTCATTACATTACAAATTACACCGATTAGTCTTAGACTTAATTCATCTCAACTATGACTAAGTCCCCAACCCTATCATTAGACTACTAATGACCAAAAATTTTATCACTATATTTCAAAGGTAACCCAAAATTTCACCCCGATCATAATTTATAAGTTCATGGTGTAAATAGGGAAAATTGCCAAAATCTGGGAAACTGAATCAATTCGCCCAATGGCCGAATCGATTCGCCCTAGGGCCAAATCGATTCGAAAGCGTACAAGTCATCTCCTTCCATTTAACTGTTACGATTTTCACAAATTTAAACCCTCCAAACCACTATAATTCAATGCCAAACTCCCAACCAAGTATACTAACCCCTATACTAACATGTATGAAGGATTTCTAATGTAATATAATCATCAAAACATCAAAGAGGGTCATTTAAATCAAAGTTATCCTTCAATTAATCTCCAAAATAGTAGGTTATTCTTTTTATTCAAGAACATCATCACGACCTAGATTTTCTCCATTATTATCATCACATATGATCTAATTTCGTTTTCTATTCAAACAATAATTAATCTACATGCAATTCTTAACCAAGAACATAAATTAATCCTCCAATTTATAACCAAATTCTTTTATTCATAGGTATTGTTTAATCTTACTCTAACATGGATAATATATGCACTTAATTTAGCAAGATAAACACTAACCTGGAATTGTAGGTCTTATTTTCTATAAAAATGTGTTAGGGTTGCCATCCTCTCCTCCCGATATAACACAACGGCAGTGATGGTGGTGGTGGTGGTAGTGGTGGTGGTGCAAGAATGGTGTGGGATGCCTTGGAACCTCTCTCCTTCCTCCTCTGGTGGCCACTCTCAGATTTTCTAACTTCTAACCCTAACACATCCTACTAGATGATATAACCTTTGCAATTTCATAGGTCCTTCTACTTTAAAAATCCTAAAGATCGAAATACCCTCTCGGGGTACCGGTTTGGCCTAAAAATGCTTCGGGACCCAATACAAACCCCTGAGTACACTTTTTTAACTGTTTTGACCCTTTCGGATACATTGGTGCACTCGAAATGACCATTTTGATTACCCATAGTTAAATAACATATTATCTCATAAATTTAAGTCCCGACACAACTGACATGTGCGTCCCGACTAAAATTACCGTAACTGTCGTATTTCTCACTCATGACACTCATAATGAATTATTATTAATTTATTACCCGTTCACTAAGTAATAATCAACGTAATTCATACAAATAAATATTAACTCTTATCTCGCTAATTAATTTTTATTTTGACCCAGATTAATTTCGAATTAATTTTCCCATTTTAATTTAATTAATCCCAATTTAAAATTCATAAAAAATACAGGTTGTTACATGACCTTCTAACTAGCAGGACCTGTTCGACTTCCATCATTCTCTAGAATCTCGTTGGAATGCCCTCGTTCGAACGTGGTGCATTGTCATTCGAACGAGGGGTAGTTTCTCGTTCAAACGAAATGGTTTTATTTTACCTTTTAAGCCTACATTTTACCCTCATTAGTACCTTATAGAACTCTCATTCGAATGATAGAGGATCTCTTTCAAGCAGGTCCAATTCGTTTAATGACCAAACGAAAATTAGGGTTTTTTGCACATTTTAATGTGTTGTCATGACGTGGATCATTGAATTTGCTGAGTTGTCGAGCTCTTAACAGCTTAGATCAAAATGTGGGTTTAACCCTTGGTTAATGGGTTAAGTGTGTGTGGGTTTAAATAAAGGTGAGGTGGTTGGAGAAAAAGGATAATGTGTGATGTTTGGACATGAAATTATGAAAGTTGGTTTTTGAACATAAAATGACAATTTAAAATGCCACAATGAAAGAAATATATTTTTCACAAGGTTTCGGTAAATAAAGGGTAAAAAGGTAACTTTGTTAAAAATTAGAGGGTTCTAGTGGTTGGACTTCCTCATTTGACCTTATCGATCGGTTTTTGAAAAATAAATAAATGAATGAAATGGTATGAGCTTGGTGAAGGTAAAGGAATAATGTTTACATTGGTAAAAATGTTAAAACACATTAATGTGGACTCATATGAAACTGAGAATAATTAAGGAGGATTTGTAACCCTAGGGTGAAATACCCAAAATTACTAGCCAGAGCATATGGTATCATAACCGGTGGTATAGAGCCCGTTAAATTATGCAGATAATGGAAATAAAAATGAACTTGGTTTTTATTGAGGAATGTAAATAATACAACCTAATGAAAGGGATCAAGTGGAGATTAAAGAATAAAATGAGATTAAATTATCTCCAAACCCGGTAAAGGGTGGTAGAAAATCGTCAAGTGTGAGTATGAGTACATCACTCGGGTGCGTTGCGCAGTAGTTGCATTAATACTAACTAAATGATAAACATTTTTGGAATTGTTAAAACATATGTTATATGTATATTATTTTTATAGAACACATATAGCTTAGTATTTTCCATCTTTCTAAGCATTCGCTCACCCCTTATTTTTATGTTAAAACACCCACCCCACCCAAGGTACATCTAGTATGGAAGTTGGCTAGGACGACAGTGCGGCCCCTATGGGCAATAGCCAACGTTAAATGCCCAACAATCATATTTAAAACTTGTATTTTTAATAATATTTTGTTTGGGATATTTTTACATTGTTTTATTCAGGCCTTGGGCCAAGTGTTGCAATAATTTAGGGACAATTATGATTTATTTCTTATTTATTAATCATAGTTGGATTCAACAGATTTTCATAAATAAATTTTATTTATCCACCTAATTACTTAAAGTGATCACTTGTTTCTTAATTTAAAATGGGTAAATTGAATCCTTATAAAATGGTGAAATTAAAGGGGTTTTCTTAATTAATAAAATTAACCCCCCCCCCCCCCCAAACTCCTTGACTCGGTGCGGGTTGACCCGATGGTGACCCAAACCCGAGTCGGGAGTTACAAATGGTATCAAACAAATAGGATCCTTGGGTGTGACGAAGTATTTATGATTTCTTATATACGTTTCCCTTATATTTTTTCATGAAGTTACCGCTTTAGTTACTGTTTAAGTTAATCAATTTCGCTGTCATCTTCATTTTGTATCGTTGTGTATTGAACTCTCTTTTCTTGTGTAGATGATTGCACGTCGTTTTGGAGATAGAGGATCGGGGAGTAGCGAGCTTATATGCATGGAATAGGTTGTGCATCAGCTTGCAGACTCCCTCTCGCAGTAACCGAGGGCCAACCGTAGTGGAACGATTGAGAGCACTACTTTGGATTCCATTTTGAAGGAGTTTAGGGGGCTATACCCATCCACCTTTAACGAGGCATCTAGCCCTAATGCCTCGAGGAGTGGCTTGAAGAGGTCACTCGGGTTATGGAAATTCTTGACATGCTAGTGGGCATAAAGCCAAGATAGCAACCTTCTACCTCACAGAGCAGGCACATCATTGGTGGAGAGCTTACTCTACCAGTGTGACAGAGACTATAGACTGGGACAACTTCAGGGTAGCATTCCTAGGCCGGTACTTCCCTAGTCATTTAAAGATGCCATTAAGGACGAGTTTCTTCATTTGATTCAGGATAAAATGTCAGTGAATGAGTACCAGGTCAGGTTTGAGAGTTTGTGTAAGTACGTAGACACAATGTATAAGGATGTGGCTGAAAAGAAAAGACTCGTTGTCAAGGGTCATAACCTTGGTATTCGATAGATCATGGATGGTTTAAATCTTCCAAACTTCAAAACTGTTGTGAATAAGTCCATCAGGCTAGAGTTAGAGGAAGAGGATGACAAGGCCATCAGGGAGAAGAAGAGGGAGCCCAGTGGGTCCTAGGTCGGTGGGCATAAGAATCTTAGGAGCGGGGATCCAGGCCTCTTTTCAAAGCTGAAAGCCGCCATGGGGGTGACTCATCACCTACCCAGTATACCAACGACCAGAATCTCATATCCCCGGCTGAAAGGACTTGTTTTTCATGTGGTTCACCCAGTCACTTTAAGAGGGATTGCCCATAAAGAGCTTCGAATAATCAGCAGGGCAGTTAACAGACTATCAACTACCTCCCGAGCAGAAGTACTAGTTACATGAACCCCAGCCAGGAGTAGCAATAACAATTTTCCTTGGGGTTTCTTCAACCGGTGAGGCATAGCATGGATGGTTTACATCCTAGTCAGGTCCAGAGCAACCATGGACAGGGTCAGGTGTCTAGCCATCAGAATAACAGGTTTAACTCTAGATGCGCCTACGCCATGACGCAGTTTGCATCTCTTTTTGGTGATCCATATATGATGGAATTTTGATTATATGTTCAGAATATGAGTAAAAGCAGTCTCTAATTCATATGCATCACACTTCTTTATCTCGAGCTCTTTAGTATTTAGTTTGGGGCTAGAGGTAGTTCAGTCTTATCCTCTTATCTTCATAGGATTTCCTATCAGTGGAGGTATAGTTCTTGATAGGGTATGTCGTAGTTATGTGGTCATGGCTAGAGACTATGTTTTGGAGTACGATTTGATTCTCATGGATGGGTTCGAGGTGATCCTCGTTATTGATTGGATATCGTGTTTTGATGCTACCATCGACATTTGTTCTCGCTATCTCTTCCAAATAGGTCTTTCCATCATCTCAGTAGTGAGCAGGATGTTGATCATCCTTGAAATTTTTCCACGGTGCACGAGAAGAAATGGTACTACGATTAGTTGAGTAGTATAGTGGCCCAGGATGAGCCGGATGGTATGTTGCTAAACTACTCAGTAGTGAGGGAGTTTCCCTATGTGTTCCTGGATGATCTTCTTAGTTTACACCCATGCCTAAAGGTGTACTTTTCTATATAGATACATTAGGGCATCTCACCCATCTCTATATCGCCACAAAAGATGGCTCCTGTGGAATTGTAAGAGTTAAGGGTTCAGTCAGAGACTTGCCAGCAAGGGCTTTATTCACCCTAGTGTGTCCCCTTAGGGAACTCCAGTCCTCTTTGACAAGAAGAAAGACAAATCCCTGCATCAATTACAAGCAGTTGAACAGGGTAACATTAAAGAATAAATACCATATGCCCCATATCGACGACTTGTTCGACCAGGTGCATGGGGCGGGAAGGTTTTCAAAGACTGACCTATGGTCTGGGTACCATTAGTTGCGTGTCAGGGAGTAGGACATTCCTAAGACAACATTCCAGACTCAGTGTGGGAACTATGAGTTTCTTGTGGTGCCCTTTGGTTTAATGAATGACCCGACAACGTTTATGGATTTGATGAACCGTATTTATCACCCTTACTTAGACCGGTGCTTAGTGGTCTTTGTGGACAATAAACTGGTCTACACGGCCTCGAATTGGGACTATAAGGAGCACAAGTTCTCCCGAAGAACATACTGCATGACAATTTCAGGAAATGTGAATTTTGGATGGATAAGGTTAAGTTCCTTGGCCATATAATGTCTAGCGAGGGCATTTTCATCCACCCTTCCTAGGTCGAGGTTATTCTGAGCTGGTATGGGCTAAATATAGTCTTATAGTTGTGCAATTTCCTAGGTTTGACTTGTTACTATCATAGATCTATGCAAGACTACTTGAGGGTTACCTTGCCCCTCACATAATTAACTTGGAAGATGTGCACTTTGAGTGGTCCAAGTATTGTGAGTCGGCCTTTCAAAAGTTAAAGATTAGATTGATGTCAGTGCCCATTCTTATCCTTTCAGAGAGTGGAAATGGTTACACCGTGTATTATGATGCTTCTGGTTCATGACTTAATGCCATACTAATGCAGAATGGCTAGGTGGTCGCTTATGCATCCCATTAGTTGAGGGTGCATGAGATTAAATACCCCACCCATGACTTGGAGTTAGCTATTATGGTATTCACACTTGAGAGTTGGAGGTACTACCTATACAGGAAATGATTTGAGGTATTTTTTTTTTATCATAATAGCCATTAGTATATTTTCACACAACATGACCTCAATCTTCGTCAGATACAATGGATGGAATTAATAGAAGATAACGACTTTTCCTTAAAGTATCATCTCGGCAAGGCTAATGTAGTGGTCGATGCTCTTAGTCAAAAGTCTAGCCTTACTCTGGCAGCAATGAAGTGTGATCGATAAAAAATGTTTAGAGAACTACAGAAGTTCGACATGCATGTCCAGTGGGGTTATAATAGGATGTGCTTTTGTGGTGTGGTGGCTAGGCCACTCATTCAGTAGAAAGTTCTAGGCGCCCAGTCATGTGATTCTGAGTTCACACATTATCGTGATCGTATTCAGAGCGATGAAGTGTTCAAAAATCTTACCGTGGATAAGGATGGTGGGGTGAGGTATAAGCGCGGGTTGAATTTCCCGATTATTGAAGAGCTTCAGGATGAGGAGATAGAAGAGGCCTATCACTCGCGCTTCCGCATACATCCTGACACTACAAAGATATGTAAGGACCTATGCAAATACTTTTGGTGGTCCGATATGAAGAGGGATGTGGTAATGTATATAGCTAAGTGTTATGTCTGTTAGCAGGTAAAGGCAGAGCACAAGAGGCCGACAGGGCTGTTACAATCACTACCCATAGCACAATGGAAGTGGGAGCACATCACGATGGACTTTCACATCTCCACCATGATCTAAGTATGAAAGAGAAATAAGAAGTTTAACTAAGAAAAATTATAAAAAAAAGCTCAAAAAAATTCCAAGAAAATCCTTAAGGTGTTCACAAGGTATAATTATGCATTAATAATGTTTTAATCTTGTATTATATTTATTTCAAAGTATATAAATCATCAATTATTGATTAAAATTCCATCATCCTGTAATAACCCGCCCTTTTGGAGACGATTAAATCCCATAATTAAGTATAATTTGGGAATTTGGAGAATTTCTTGAATAGTGATCTTTGGGATTCTCGAGGATTTAATGATTTTGGACCGGTGTTATTAATTATTTTGGGACCATATAGGTCGAAATATTTTATTTATATGTCGCCACGGAGTATAGCGACAAAGGAGGTGAGATTTTGAGTAGAACACCGCATTTAAATATTTTGGATTAGAATATTGATTTGCGGTCAAGTACCTCGGATGGAAATTTCGACTGCACCACGAGTTCCGAAATGTCCGAGATAGTCGGAAAAGAGTGTCCGATTGTCAAAATTGAGTTCCGGGTAATTTTGGAGTTAAATAGGCTCGTAATTGGGTAAACGAGTCGTTTTTGGGTTAAAACCCTTTTTCTCTCTATATATAGAGGAAGAGAGGAAAGAAAGAAGAAAGAAGAGAGGGAAGTGAGAGAGAGGGAAGAAAAGAAGAAAAAGGGGGAGATTCCGGCCGGCCTCCGCGGGATTCGGCTCGAGGACGTCGGATTGTATCCACGAGGCAAGTGTTTACTTGCTTTATTTATTTTTGAGCATAAATATCTCATATCATTGTTGGTATAACATACCCTAATGATTTTGGGTTGGGTATTCGTGAATAAAACGGGTTTTCGGGAGATAAAACGAATAATCCCCTAAAATTGGTTAATTGGAGATTTTAGTAATTAACCAAATATATTGGGTGATTCCGGGTCCTGGGATGTTTAGGACCCGTATTATAAGTGTATTTGTTGTTGGTAGAAGTTGTAGGCCGTTGGGTGGAGAGATGGAAGCTTAGGGGAAGCTTCCATGGCCGAAACAGCTTCTCGGAGAAGAAGCTGCCCGACTTGATCGATCGATCGAGCCTCGGGGATCGATCGATCGAAGCCTTCGATCGATCGAAGGCCATGGGTCGATCGATTGACCTCTGCTGAAAGGGGACAATTTCTTTAGGGTGATTTGGAAGGGATAGATTCCATTTCATCTTTCTTTGAGGGTAATTAGGTAATAACCTAAGGGACCTTTTAGGACTTTAGGGTCCATAAATTAAGATAATTGAGGAGGGTAAAGTTAGGGTTTTAAGTATATAAACCTTAATCTATATTTTTGAGGAAAATAGAGTAATTGTAAAAATTGATGGATTAGGGTTCCTAACTTTAATTGGGGACTTCTAAACGATTATTTGGACTAGGTATAGTCTTGGGGTTTAAGGAAATGAAACCCTTAACCCATTAAGTTTAAGGTTGTTCGAGTGAGAGAAATCCTGAGGATAATTCTCGTAGGCATATAAGCCTATATAATTATGCTTATAGAAGGCATAATTATATCGATTATCGTTAAGTATTTCCTATGAGATAATTAGGATAATTTGGGGGTATATATATATATATATATATATATATATATATATATATATATATACTTCACTTAGAGAAGAATAGTATCATTGGAGATATCCAATAAATCCTTAGAATAGGATTAAAGTATATAGTGATTATTAAAGTAAGAAATACTTTGGATTTAGAATCATGCAACTATGAATGCATGATTACGATTCCTGGAGGGAATCTTTGGGATATTTAGTCATCGCTAGATGCTATAGGCCACTAAGGCCGTTTATATATATTCTAGGAAGAATATATAGGATATGTATATACTGTGTATTTTAGGTATATATATAAATGAATATTTTCAAAATGGAAAGAATAATGTTTTTTTCATAATTAATAAAATATGGATTACACACCTCTCTAAATCGCTATCATATGGGAAGTTGCGTTCGTATGGTGAAGCCCCCTGGCTAATGATGCAGGGTGGATATAGTCCTATAGGCCATGTGAGCGTTTGTTGTTATATTTTTCTGCGCTGGTTAGGAGATTCGGAGTGTGGTCTTGACTATCCCGCAGGCACATGGTCGCTTCCCGACGTCTTTCGATATAGGATCCCAGGTTGTCTTGGAGGCCCTGGAAGATGATATCCATTTAGGGGCGGGCACAGTGGAGAATTCCGGACGGGCGGTCTTAGAACGCGTTTATTAAAGCAGTTCATAATAATGGATTTACTTTAATTACATTTCCTGGATTTACGAAGGGAAATGAGTTATATATAAAGTGGCTTCGGTAACACTTCCCGGATGGAAGAAGGGGTGTGGAAGCATATGTTATGATCAAAGCATTTTTACGATAATGAAAATGTCTTTGAATACATTTCCTAAGTATAAAAAGGGAAATTGGATATTTTGATAAAGGAAAAACTTTTTATGTTAATAAAATTGGCTTTCAAAAAGGTATATGATTTATTAAAGCAATTCATGATAATGAATTGGCTTTTAAATACATTTTCTGGATATGAGAAGGGAAATGGAAGTTTTTTTTGAAATGAAAAGGATAAGTATTTATAAATACTTCATGTATCAAGTAATCCTCAGTCCGGGAGATATTTATATTATCCGGAAGTATACTGTAGATGTATGTATATGTATAAATTGTGTGCCGAGGGTCTAATGAATCCCGACGATCAACCGTGCCGCATAGTAGTGTATCGGGGAGGTTCCTTGTTTGGATTTCGCTTTGCGAGACACCCCACGCACGAATATGGCACTGTGGTTAGACTGGGGAGAAGTTTGATCCTTATTGCTCTTATATTATTAAATGTTTATGGTATATATATTATATATATCTTTCTGTACTGAGGGACTAGCGGATCTCAAAGATCGACCTTGCTGCATAGTAGTGTATCGGGGGGGTTCCTTGTTTGGATTTCGATTCGCGAGACACCCCACGCACGACCATGGCATAGCGTCGAGATTAAAGTGAAGTTAGCCCTTAGTACATCTATTTGACTATCTAGGTTAGATAGTGGTTGGGTATTAGATTAGTTTAGCAGGGTAGCTTGACTAGGAGGTTTTAAGGGATGCGCTAGGTGTGCACTGTTAGAGGAGAGGTGAGGGGTATCTCATGAGAGTGAGATACCAATTTAAGTATGAGATAAAACTATTTTTCTAAAAATAAAGCATTTATGCACTTGCAAAATATTTTCTAAACATTCAGGCTCTGACCCGTTTGTCTACTCTCCTTTCTTTCTCTATACTGTATATATATAGGTGTCCAGACACAGGGACGCCTGGATGGAAAATCTTTCGTGTCAGACGCCTGCTGCAGCAGCTGTGGATGCTTGCAGGTTATCGGTAGACGTTTCTTTCCTTGTACTCTAGATAGGAGTTATTGTATAAACACTCGAGCCAATGGCTCAATTGCATTTATTTATTCTTTCAGTACAACATTCGATATGGTTGTATATTTGGACCGAGTGTTCGGTTATTTTAGTTCCTTTCATTTCCATTTCAGTTCATTACGCTTTTAATTGTGAATGTTTTAATTTGTGCGCTAAAAAGAGTAGTTAGATAAAATTTTTTAACGGACACCTAATAGGATATTAGTAATTAATTGGATCTTCGACAGTGATGCTAAGAATGATCCATATGAAACTCCTGTTTTAATTTAATATTGGAGTGATCGCCCGGTATCTTATTAGGCGGGGTGTTACAGATGGTATCAGAGCATCAGGTTCTAGTGTCTTTAGGAATCTGTGCGGACGTACTACGCTTTCAGCGTTGCTCTCGATTTGTTATAGAGCCTCAGGAATAGGATTGTTGATTTCTATTGCGAGATTTCGTTCTCCTGCCATATTATGAGATTATAGAAATCTTTTGCGCGCTCGTTTGAGAATCGTGTGCGGAGCTTGGATGGCAGCAGGAGGTGAGGCTTAGCCGGTGCAGCTGGTAGAAGGTTGGGATGAGTACCTTAGTAGAGGTTACTCTCTCTATGGTAATTGTTAAGGATTATCTCAATAACTACTAAAGCATAGTAGTTCGAGTACCATAGTGCCGTCGTAGTAGGGTGTGGTACTAAAGTTGGATTTCCCCTTGGAGATAAGGAGTAGAAAGGGATCTTACGGATAGTTCTAACCGTGAGTCCCCATGAATCAGTAGGATGAGAAGAATGCAGCTTTGGGAATTTTTTTCGCCTAAGGTTTAGCCAGAGGCCGATGATGAATAAGGATGAAGATGTTGTTATGAGTTTTACCTCAATTGAGGAGGTATATTTGGCGTGGCTAGATAAAGTCGCGGTATTAGTTAGCCCTGGACTCGTGTGTGTATTTTGAGTTGTGGCGGTCTCGATAACATTATAATGTATGACTATGTGTTTTCCGCAATAGAGGAATTTTATTTCCCTTCATTCGCCATAGAGGCGGGTGATTATATTTTATATATATACGTATACGGTATATGGTGTAACGGAGCGATAGCTGGCTAATGATGGCAAGTCTATCGTGTCCGCAGTTCCTGGAGGGAACATGTCGTTATTGTGGTATCTCACCTTGATTCAGGTTGGGTACACCTTTGTTATTATGGATTTATGGAACCTCGATAAGCAGAGGCTTCCTTATTTTGGATGGTATATGTGGCAACCTTATAGATATAATTTAAGGCCCACAGAATCGTTGTTGAGCGGTAAGATTTAGCTCAGTGTTAGTTTGCGCAAGGACTTAGGAATGAGTGCGAGCGCAGGGTGGTATGACTCTTAGTTAGAGATAGGAGTTCCAATCACCTTTTGTTGGATTAGGGGATGGGGTTATCCCGATTGCATGTTGAAATGACTGAACTCCACAACCAACGAAGTCAAGGGTTAATGTGTGGAGGGGTTCCTTGTTTGGATTTCGCTTTGCGAGACACTCCACACATGACTCTTAACGGCGTCGGGAGCGGGGAGCTGTTATGGGATGCAAGGATGTTGATCTTGTGGAAAGGTCTTATAGTGTGGATGAACCACTATAGGCTATGAGCCACATAATGTTAATATGATTATGGAAATATTGTGCTATGGAGAAGCACTAAAGTGGTCCCTTCGCCACAAATGGGTGGGTGAGGTTGGACTTATAGAAATTGATTTGAGGACAATAGTCAGGCCTTAATGAAAAGGCATGTTTTGAGGAGCTACATTTTGGGTATTATGTTCGTGACACTTTCTACAGAAAGTGGGCACTTGATTAGTTAGGTTTCCTTCTGTATGGGCGGAAGGATAAGATAGTAGGAATGCGTTCGTAGGCTAGCCTAGTAGGATTTAGGACGTCCCGCTTTTGTGCCTTGGGTCGTTATATCTCGATGACCGACTACGCGAGGGAGTAGTGTAACGGGAGGGTTCCTTGTTTGGATTTCGCCTTGGCGAGACGTCCCACGCATGAAACCAAGCACTTGTCGGGAGTTGAGAGAGGCCTTGGGCACTAGGGACATACTTAGGATTATATTAGTTTCGTGTAGGTAGGGTAACGCTTAGATCGTAGCATTTTTTAGGATATAGGTTCGCTAGTATTAGCAGCACCGAGGTTAGGAATATTGAAATGCGCGGGTTCGGAGGACCCATAGGTGAGTATTACACCGAGGAAAGGAGACCCTTACTCGGAGAGAGTGATGCGTGTCAAACGTTCGTAATGTTTGTACTGATATGCACAAGTTAGAAAGGTGTATGGGCACCTTGGTAAGGTAGTTTGATGTACCGCCTAGCTAAGACAGGAGTAGTACACAAGATTGAAATCCATGCCAAGAGGCATTTTAGAGGATGGGTATTGAGTAACGTATTAGAGTTACTTTATGATTGCGGTAGCCGCATAGTGTATTGTTCGGAACCATTAGGTTAGTATCTTTTTCTTGAGGTTTTAGGATTTGTAGTAATCCTAGTTAGAGGGTGTAGGTTACATCTGAATTTCGAGGACAAAATTCTGTTGTAAGGGGGGGAGTATGTAATAACCCGCCCTTTTGGAGACGATTAAATCACATAATTAAGTATAATTTGGGAATTTGGAGAATTTCTCGAATAGTGATCTTTGGGATTCTCGAGGATTTAATGATTTTGGAACGGTGTTATTAATTATTTTGGGACCATATAGGTCGAAATATTTTATTTATATGTCGCCACGGAGTATAGCGACAAAGGAGGTGAGATTTTGAGTAGAACACCGCATTTAAATATTTTGGATTAGAATAGTGATTTGCGGTCAAGTACCTCGGATGGAAATTTCGACTGCACCACGAGTTCCGGAATGTCCGAGATAGTCGGAAAAGAGTGTCCGATTGTCGAAATTGAGTTCCGGGTAATTTTGGAGTTAAATAGGCTCGTAATTGGGTAAACGAGTCATTTTTGGGTTTTTAGGGTTAAAACCCTTTTTCTCTCTATATATAGAGGAAGAGAGGAAAGTGAGAGAGAGGGAAGAAAAGAAGAAAAAGGGGGAGATTCCGGCCGGCCTCCGCGGGATTCGGCTCGAGGACGTCGGATTGTATCCACGAGGCAAGTGTTTACTTGCTTTATTTATTATTGAGCATAAATATCTCATATCATTGTTGGTATAACATACCCTAATGATTTTGGGTTGGGTATTCGTGAATAAAACGGGTTTTCGGGAGATAAAACGAATAATCCCCTAAAGTTGGTTAATTGGAGATTTTAGTAATTAACCAAATATATTGGGTGATTCCGGGCCCTGGGATGTTTAGGACCCATATTATAAGTGTATTTGTTGTTGGTAGAAGTTGTAGGCCGTTGGGTGGAGAGATGGAAGCTTGGGGGAAGCTTCCATGGCCGAAACAGCTTCTCGGAGAAGAAGCTGCCCGACTTGATCGATCGATCGAGCCTCGGGGATCGATCGATCGAAGCCTTCGATCGATCGAAGGCCATGGGTCGATCGATCGACCTCTGCTGAAAGGGGACAATTTCTTTAGGGTGATTTGGAAGGGATAGATTCCATTTCATCTTTCTTTGAGGGTAATTAGGTAATAACCTAAGGGACCTTTTAGGACTTTAGGGTCCATAAATTAAGATAATTGAGGAGGGTAAAGTTAGGGTTTTAAGTATATAAACCTTAATCTATATTTTTGAGGAAAATAGAGTAATTGTAAAAATTGATGGATGAGGGTTCCTAACTTTAATTGGGGACTTCTAAACGATTATTTGGACTAGGTATAGTCTTGGGGTTTAAGGAAATGAAACCCTTAACCCATTAAGTTTAAGGTTGTTCGAGTGAGAGAAATCCTGAGGATAATTCTCGTAGGCATATAAGCCTATATAATTATGCTTATAGAAGGCATAATTATATCGATTATCGTTAAGTATTTCCTATGAGATAATTAGGATAATTTGGGGGTATATATATATATATATATATATATATATATATATATATATATATATATATATATATATATATATATATATATATATATCTTCACTTAGAGAAGAATAGTATCATTGGAGATATCCAATAAATCCTTAGAATAGGATTAAAGTATATAGTGATTATTAAAGTAAGAAATACTTTGGATTTAGAATCATGCAACTATGAATGCATGATTACGATTCCTGGAGGGAATCTTTGGGATATTTAGTCATCGCTAGATGCTATAGGCCACTAAGGCCGTTTATATATATTCTAGGAAGAATATATAGGATATGTATATACTGTGTATTTTAGGTATATATATAAATGAATATTTTCAAAATGGAAAGAATAATGTTTTTTTCATAATTAATAAAATATGGATTACACACCTCTCTAAATCGCTATCATATGGGAAGTTGCGTTCGTATGGTGAAGCCCCCTGGCTAATGATGCAGGGTGGATATAGTCCTATAGGCCATGTGAGCGTTTGTTGTTATATTTTTCTGCGCTGGTTAGGAGATTCCGAGTGTGGTCTTGACTATCCCGCAGGCACATGGTCGCTTCCCGACGTCTTTCGATATAGGATCCTAGGTTGTCTTGGAGGCCCTGGAAGATGATAGCCATTTAGGGGCGCGCACAGTGGAGAAATCCGGACGGGCGGTCTTAGAACGCGTTTATTAAAGCAGTTCATAATAATGGATTTGCTTTAATTACATTTCCTGGATTTAGGAAGGGAAATGAGTTATAAATAAAGTGGCTTCGGTAACACTTCCCGGACGGAAGAAGGGATGTGGAAGCATATGTTATGATCAAAGCATTTTTATGATAATGAAAATGTCTTTGAATACATTTCCTGAGTATAAAAAGGGAAATGGGATATTTTGATAAAGGAAAAGCTTTTTATGTTAATAAAATTGGCTTTCAAAAAGGTATATGATTTATTAAAGCAATTCATGATAATGAATTGGCTTTTAAATACATTTCCTGGATATGAGAAGGGAAATGGAAGTTTTTTTTGAAATGAAAAGGATAAGTATTTATAAATACTTCATGTATCAAGTAATCCTCAGTCCGGGAGATATTTATATTATCCGGAAGTATACTGTAGATTTATGTATATGTATAAATTGTGTGCCGAGGGTCTAATGAATCCCGACGACCGACCGTGCCGCATAGTAGTGTATCGGTGGGGTTCCTTGTTTGGATTTGGCTTTGCGAGACACCCCACGCACGAATATGGCACTGTGGTTAGACTGGGGAGAAGTTTAATCCTTAGTGCTCTTATATTATTAAATGTTTATGGTATATATATTATATATATCTTTCTGTACTGAGGGACTGGCGGATCTCAAAGATCGACCTTGCTGCATAGTAGTGTATCGGGGGGGTTCCTTGTTTGGATTTCGCTTCGCGAGACACCCCACGCACGAACATGACATAGCGTCGAGATTAAAGTGAAGTTAGCCCTTAGTACATCTATTTGACTATCTAGGTTAGATAGTGGTTAGGTATTAGATTAGTTTAGTAGGGTAGCTTGACTAGGAGGTTTTAAGGGATGCGCTAGGTGTGCACTGTTAGAGGAGATGTGAGGGGTATCTCATGAGAGTGCGATACCAATTTAAATATGAGATAAAACTATTTTTCTAAAAATAAAGCATTTATGCACTTGAAAAATATTTTCTAAACATTCGGGCTCTGACCCGTTTGTCTACTCTCCTTTCTTCCTCTATACTGTATATATATAGGTGTCCAGACACAGGGACGCCTGGATGGAAACTCTTTCGTGTCAGACGCCTACTGCAGCAGCTGTGAATGCTTGCAGGTTATCGGTAGATGTTTCTTTCCTTGTACTCTAGATAGGAGTTATTGTATTAACACTCGAGCCAATGGCTCAATTGCATTTATTTATTCTTTCAGTACAACATTCGATATGGTTGTATATTTGGACCGAGTGTTCGATTAATTTAGTTCCTTTCATTTCCATTTCAGTTCATTACGCTTTTAATTGTGAATGTTTTAATTTGTGCGCTAAAAATAGTAGTTAGATAAAAGTTTTTAACGGCCACCTAATAGGATATTAGTAATTAATTAAATTTTTGACAGTGATGCTAAGAATGATCCATATGAAGCTCCTGTTTTAATTTAATATTGGAGTGATCGCCGGTATCTTATTAGGCGGGGTGTTACACATCCTTTGTGATTATATGTAATGGTTCATACATGAGATAAGTGGTATATGTAAGTCGTATTGCTTTATATAGAACTCCCTTGTATTCAAACTTGTATATATTTTTGTATGCTTACTGGAATTAATAAATTCAAATTGGATATGAAATTAGACTCACATATTCATATCATATCCTAAAATTAGAATTAAACTCCTTGTTATCAGGCCTTATTGATGGTTGCAAGTTGGTACATAGTTGTTGTTTGAATAATTCATTTCGATGTGCCCTAAGTTTGGTAAAGCTTTTGACATAGAAAATTAACTCAAAAAATTATGAAACTTTAATTCTGTATTATCCAGTGTGGTATGGAAAATGGGTAGAAAATCATGGAAAGTTCTGATGTAGAAAAAAATGAAAATTCTTGGAAGTTGAAGGAATAATAGAGGAGCTTGTAGGACAGATTTAATATGCTGTATAGAAATTGCCATAGCTTGATCTAGGAAGCTTTAAAAATTACATCGTCACTTGTAATGGAAAGTATATTCAGTTACGTTTTCATATTTATAAGTTTGGACACCTGTATTTGTACAATTTATGAATATCAGATAGTTAAATATAGATGATAATAAATTGATGCCAGACTGGATACCCCATGAAAGAATGTTTTTATCTTTTCCTTCTGAAGGGTATTTTGAGTACATGATTCATGTGCATATACATTGAGAAGTATAATTTTATGTTTACCTAGTTTTAGTTATAAATTCCTTATGAGTTATTCACTACGGTTGGATGTTCATAAGCTTATCCACATATATACCATTGCATCGTCTTTACTCATGTTTCATGGAATTCTACTTAAGTAGAATCATATTGTGGTTGTATAGTCATTGAAATTTACATAATTATATTAGGATAATACTTATGATTGGAATTCAGTACTGATTCAGTTGGATTGACAGGTTTAAGGTCTAATCCCCCTAGTTCAGCTCCACCAGAAGGAAACGTAAATACATAATTTACAACCCAAGGTGAGTGTACTCACTAGAAATATGTATTTGTGCATTATTATTGATATGATCAAATTATTATGAATATGAAATTATTCATTTCAGGGAGGTTACTCCCTGACCTAGAATGGGGCAGAATTGTCTATTAAAGACAAGGGGTTACTCCTTGACCAGTAATGGGGGTGAATTGTCTATTACAGACATGATATGTGAATCATGATTCGAAAACTTAGTTCATTCATTACTAACGGACCGGATAAGTTAATACACTATTATATGGAAATAATTCATTGCATTTAATTTTATGCAGTAGTGTCTGAGCTCGAATTTAATGATCCTGTAACATCCACTTGCCCTTTTACCAACCGGAGTTGGTCTGAGCTAGTGTTTGTCGATCCTGTAACATCCACAGGTTGATTAGCGAGAAACTCTTGTTCCTCGTCCGGAGTTCTCACAACTATCTCCGCATCACATTCTGTGACATCCACACGCCATTTTACCAATCGAAATTGGTCTGAGCTTGTGTTTGTTGATCCTATAACATCCACAGGTTGATCAGCGAGCAACTTTTGCTCCTCGAGGGTATCAGGATAGGTGAACTCCGCTATAAAGTCTGCTACAGCCTGCCCTTTTAACGATGATTTGGGTTCATAAATTATATCGTATTCGTCGAGCTCTATTGCCCAGTACATCAATCTCCCTAATTTTTTTGGCTTATGAAGGGCTTGTCTCAATGGCACATCGGTATATACTACTATAGTATGAGCCTGGAAGTATGGCCTCATTCTCCTACTCGCCTCAATTAGTGCCAGTGCCAATTTCTCCAGCCTTGGATATCTGATCTCTGCTCCTCGGAAGGCCTTACTTGTGTAGTAAATTAGTTTTTGTACTCCATTCTCCACTCTGATCAATGCCGAGCTAACTGCATTGTCGGACACTGCAAGGTACAAATACAATTTTTCTCCCATTACCGGCCTGGACAACAGTGGGGGTGCTCCCAAGTATTTCTTCAAGTCTTAAAAAGCCTTCTCACATTCATCATTCCACTCAAAAGTCTTTCTGAGTGTCTTGAAGAATGGGAGACATATGTCAGTTGCTCGCGACATAAATCTGTTGAGTGCCGCTACTCGTCCTGTGAGACTCTGTACTTCCTTCTTCGTTGTTGGAGATCGCAGCCCTAATAGAGCTTTGATCTTTTCAGGATTTGCTTCAATGCCTCGTTGATTGATAATGTACCCGAGGAACATGCCTTCTCGTACTCCAAATATGCACTTCGTCGGGTTCAGCTTCATTTGATATTTATCTAGTTGATCAAAAGTTTGACTTAAGTCAACTAGATGATCAACAGCTTTCTTGCTTTTTGTCAGCATGTCGTCAACATAGACTTCCATATTGTCACTGGTTTGTTCAGCAAAGACCTTGTTCGTGAGCCTTTGATATGTCGCACCTGCATTTTTCAAACCAAAAGGCATGACATTATAACAATAAGTTCCCCTAGGGGTAATGAAAGAAGTACTCTCCCTATCTTCAGGTTTTATTTTGATCTGATTGTAACCGGAATAAGCATCCATGAAGCTCAGCAACTCGTGTCCCGAGGTAGCATGCACCAGTTGGTCAATTCGGGGCAGTGGAAAGTGATCCTTTGGGCATGCTTTGTTGAGGTCGGTGAAGTATACGCACATCCTCCACTTGTTGTTCTTCTTCTTTACCATCACCACATTAGCTAACCAATCTGGATATTTAACATCTTCAATGAAACAAGCTTTCTCGAGCTTCTCGACTTCCTCCTGTATAGCTTTATTCTTCTCGGGACTGAATACTCTTCTTCTCTGCTTCACAGGCTTGATCTCCTTATTCACATTGAGCTCATGACATAAGAAGTTTGGGTCTATCCCAGACATATCTTCATGACTCCAGGAAAAAGTTTGTCTTCTGCTTCTAAGGAAAGTTATCAATTCTTGTTTTAATGAGGCTTCCAACGACGAACCTATTTGAGTCGTTCGTTCAGTAGCTTCCACCACTTGACCCTTCACGAGTTGTGACTCATCTCGAGGATCCAATGTTTTAATTTTTGCACCTTCATCCACTTGATAGGTAGTAGTCTTTTTCTTTGATTCTTCCAATTCTTCTTGCTCGGCGGATTAATAATAGCATTCCCGAGCTACTTTTTGATCACCTTTCACAACTCCTACTCCAAAGTTTGTTGGATATTTTAGGCACTGATGCACTGTAGATGGTACATCTTTGAACTTCTTCAATCCTACTCTTCCCATGATGATATTGTACGATGACTCGACATTCTTATCCATCATGAAGAATCGTATTCTTTCTGTCCGACAAGCAGGCCACGTACCAATGAATATATCCAACTTGATAGTCCCAAGTGGAAATACTTTCTCGCCAGGAAACCGATGAGGGGTCGGTGGTAAGGCTCCAGTTGAGATAGCTTTAGATTTAAACTATTGAAACACGAGTAGAACATGATGTCTGCCGAGCTACCGTTGTCGACCAGCACTCTTGAAATCATTACCTCCTTCATTCTCATCTTGATCACTAGTGGATCATCGCGAGGATATAAAACACCTGCAAGGTCATTTTTCAAAAAGCCGATGACCAATTTCTCCTTGTTCACCTTTCTCGGACGATCCTCCTCAGCTAGATTTATTTGCTGAATGTACGAGCAAGCTTGAGCCTCTCCGAGGTAAGATTTTCTCTCTGCAGTAAGGTCTCCTCCTCCTGCATCTCCTCCTGTAATAACATTACAATCAAATGACCCAAAGCGTATTGAAAATACCTCTCGTTCTGGCTGCCTTGGTTTCTTGGGGAGATCGGGGTCATCCTCTAGATTAACTTCATGGTTTCTCTTTTTGTTCTCCTCCGCCCGACGAGGAGATTTAGACCTCTCTCTAGTTCGGTCGTTGTTTCTTCTTTCGCCTCCCCGATCAACATACTTTGCTAGCTTTCCTCGTCGGATGAGTGTTTCAATATCATTCTGAAGAGCTATGCAATTTTTGGTCATATGGCAATGATCCTTGTGGAACTCGCAATACTTTTCCCTATTCCTCGTGTCAGGGTCTGCCTTCATTTGCTTTGGCCAGTTTAACTCCTCGCTGTTCTTAATTTCTTCCAGGACGTGGTTGATATTTGCCTTCAAAGGTGTGTAATTATCAAATTTCCTCAAGACCTCCCATGACGACCTATTTTTGGATTGCTTTCCACCACCATTGTCCTTATGTTCTTTCTTCTTAGCTTTATCACCGTCCACCTTAGTTTCTTTGGAGTCCATATTCTTCTTCGCAGACATAGCCTCCTCGGCATTCATAATCTTGGACGCTTTTCCCATCAGGTCCGACATGATTCGAGGTGGATCTTTGGCCAAAGTGTAGTACAGCTTGTTTGGCAGCAGTCCACTCATCAAAGCGATAAGTATCTAATTACTCTTGTAAAATGTCTTTAGTTTTATGGTCTGACGTTGATGATTCTATAATTAAGACTCGTGTTTATGGTTTGGTTAACTTAATTATGGTTTGACTCACTTTGACTTTCAAACTTAATTATAAGTAATTGGGTTAGGGTGTGTCATCTTTTGGTATCAAAGCCTAGGTTTTAGAGGTTATGGAGTTAGAAGAGTCTAGATTTGGCAGTGGATGTAAGAAATATGTTTTGTTCAATACTAACGATTATGTTAGAAAAGATATGTGTATTTTCATGTTGTTATATCTTTTATTCATTTCAGATATAAAAGAATTGAAGGCGGGAAAGTTAATGTAAGAATAGAAGATGAGGCTTCAAATACGCCAGCCGATGCAGAGGTTGAACAACTTGTTCATATAAATGTAGAAACCGAGCCAGTACAGTTGACAAATATGCAAAAAAAAGCACATGCTATAACTTTAATGGCAGAGCAACATGCTAGGTTTATGGCTCAAATGGAAAAACAACAGGCCAGGCAACTAGAGGGACAAGCATTGGCTAGAGCTGAGGGGGTGATACACTGGGAAGAGAGGAATACTTCACATGAGAAGTTTATTCAAATTAATCCCCCATTGTTTGAAGGAGAAATTGATCCTACTGAGGCAAAACTATGGGTTAAAGAGATTGAACTTATTTTGGGGTAATGAGAATGCCTGAAAATGAATGAGTGGCCTTACCAACGTATATGTTGAAAGGAGAAGCTAAGTATTGGTGGGATGCAACCAAACATTTGTTGATTACTATAAGAGGTGGGAATGTGATCTCATGGGATGTTTTTGTTAAAGCTTTGTATGAGAAGTATTTTCCTCCAATGTATCGGAACCAGAAGGAGAAAGAATATTTTATGTTAAATCGGGGAAGCATGATAGTTAGAGAATATGAAGCTAAACTTACAGCCTTATTTAGGTTTACTTTGAGATTTATTCAAAATGAGGAAGACATGTGTAGTCGATTCCATAATGGTCTGGAGTTGGTCATTAAATCATGGTTGTTAGCTTTAGAGACTGTGAATTATTTAGCCTTGGTGAATAAAGCGATGTTAGTAGAAAAGGATATGAATGAAGCAATAGGGAAATAACACAGCACAAAGAGAAATAGATTTGATCTGAATTATAAAAAGGGTAGTGATACATAATATTCAAGGCTTGGAGTGAAGAAATTTTAATATAGTGGAGGTATGGGAAGTAGTTCGCAAAGGGTACCAGCTAGTAGTGGAAGAGGTTCAGGTTTCTCAGGACAAGGAAATCCAAATGCTTGTTTCTTTTGTGGGACATCGGGTCATATAAAAATAAATTGCCCAAAGTTACTGAATGTAGAATATTTTAACTGTTATTAGAAGGGTCATCTGAAAAAGAATTATCCAATGTTAGAAAGAACAGTTTCAGTTAGTAGTGTGGGGCCCATGAAAGGATCATCTTCAGGTAGTACAATAAGGGGGGATGGGTATAAAACAAGCAAGTGGATCGAAGGAAGGAGGAAGAGTGTTTGTGATGACGTTGCATGATGCCCAGACTACACTGGAAGTGGTTACAGGTAAACTTTCTATTGCAAATAAATATTTATATGCACTCATTGATCCTGGATCTATCCATTCATTTGTAGCATTACCTATTATTTACTATTTGGGTAGACCATGTTCATTTCTCAATTGTGCCTTATATATTTCTACCCTAATGGAAAGTGTAATTCTAGTTGGGCATGTTTACAAAGATTGTGTCCTACGAATGGGTGAGCGATATTTATACTTGATATTGTTGGCCATTTAGGATTTTGATATTGTATTGGTGATGGAGTGGTTAACATCGTATCATGCTTCCATTGATTGTTTTCAAAAAGAAGTTACATTTCATCTGACTGGTGAACCCGAGTTCCAGTTTATAGGAGAAAGGAATGTTATTCCTAATTGTCTTATATCAGCAATTAAGAGCAGGAGGTTGAGAGTAATGTTTGTACCCGGTATTTATCTTATGTTATTGATACTAGTAAAGAGACACTTAAAATTGAAGATATACCAGTGGTTAGAGAATTTTTTTATGTCTTCCTAGAGGAATTTCCAAGATTGTCGCCCGATAGGTAAGTAGAGTTTTCCATTGAATTAGATCCAGGTACTCGTCCAATTTCCCTTGCTCCATATAGAATGGAACCAATAGAGTTAAAAGAATTAAAAGTGAAATTACAATATCTGGTAAGCAGAGGTTTTATTCAGCCTTATGTTTCATCATGGGGAGCCCCAGTGTTATTTGTGTAAGAAATATGGGACAATACGATTGTGTATTGATTTTCGTCAGCTGAATATGGTGACCATTAGAAACAAGTACCCTATACCTCGTATTGATGATTTGTTTGATCAATTACAAGGGGCCACTATATTTTCAAAGATTGATTTGAGATCGGGTTACCACCAATTGAAAGTAAAGGATAGTGATATTTCCAAAACAACTTTTCGGACTCGATATGGGAACTATGAGTTTTTGGTGATGCCATTTGGATTAACTAATGCTCCCGCGGTTTTTATAGATCTTATGAATAGGGTATTCCACCCTTTCGTTGATTCATTTGTGATTATATTCATAGACGATGTGTTGATTTACTCGCATAGCATGGAGGAACACGAGAAACATTTGAGAATTGTATTATAGATTTTGAGAGAGAATAAATTATTTGCTAAATTCGGCAAGTGTGAGTTTTGGTTGATCCAAAGAAAATAGAAGCCGTCGTTGAATGGGAGAGTCTTGAGAATGTACATAAATTAGGAGTTTTCTAATATTGGCAGGTTACTATCGCAGATTCATTAAGGGATTTTCATCAATAGCCTTACCATTGACAAAGTTAACTCGTAAAGAAGTGAAATTTTTATGGGATTAAGAATACGAGAGGAGTTTTAAAGAATTAAAGAATCGGTTGATTTCAGTTCTTATACTTACTATTCTGTGCGGGAATGAGTCTTTCATAATCTATATAGATGCTTCATTTCAAGGGTTAGGATGTGTTCTTATGCAGAATGGGAAAGTAATTGCATATGCTTATAGACAATTAAAGATACATGAACGAAACTACCCTACAAATGATTTGGAGCTAGCTACCATTGTTTTTTCTTTGAACTTGTTGCGACATTACTTATATGGAGAAACTTGTGAGATATTTACGGATCATAAAAGTTTGAAATACTTATTTACACATAAAGAATTGAATTTGAGACAAAGGCGTTGGATAGAGTTGATTAAAGACTATAAATGTACCATCCATCATCATCCTGTGAAGTCCAATGTAGTAGCAGATGCTTTGAGTAAAAAATCATCAGAGATTCTGGGTTGCATACATTGTGCACATGTTGGAAATATTTTTACTTGGCATCGATGGGGATTGAATTAAAGTTTTAAAAAAAATGGAGGGCTATTAGCACATGTTATAGTGAGACCTTTATTGATAGAATGCATACGAAATTCGCAGATCAATGATACATTCCTTGAGAAGAAGAAACAAGAAGTTCAAGATGGTAAAGAGAGTGACTTTAAGATTAATAATGATGAATCATTGTGTTATAAAAATAGAATTTGTGTACCAAATGATCCATCCTTGAAGAAGGATATATTAGAAAAGGCACATAGTTCTATTTATTCTATGCATCCTGGAGGAACCAAAATGTACAAAGATTTAAAAGAGTATTACTGGTGGAACAACATGAAATGTGAGATTGCAAAATTTGTAGCTAAATGTTTAGTGTGTCAGCAAGTGAAGGCGTAGAATTAGAAGCCGACAGGATTCTTGAAGTCATTGCCTATTCTGAATTGGAAGTGGGAGCATATAACGATTGATTTTGTTGCAAAATTACCACGGTCACCAAATGGGCATGATTCTATTATGGTGATTGTAGACCGATTGATGAAATCAACCCATTTTCTACCAGTTAAGACCACCTACATTATTGATAAGTATGCACGTATGTATGTTGATGAGATTATCCGTTTACATGGGGCACCAGTGTCAATTGTATTAGATAGAGATCCAACATTCACTTCTAAATTTGGCCTTGTTTACAGAATGCTATGGGCACAAATTTGAAGTTCAGTACTGCATATTATTCATAAACCGATGGACAATCAAAAAGGACTATTAAAATATTAGAAGACATGTTACGAGCTTGTGTGATAGCATGCGAGAGGTGCGGCGCGTGTCAGATGTCGATCATTATTTTCTATCTCGCCACGACTATACAAACAAACATAAATTATGACTACACTTATGAGGTAAGCACAGCGGTAAGTCGGGTATCGAAAATCCACCTAGATAAGTTGCTAGAATTTAAGTGATTTAATACTCCGAAATAAAAGTGTAAAAGGTGATTATAAACTAAAACGAAAAAGATGCATAAAAGGGAAATGATTAATCTAGGCAAGTGTATTGAAACTAGATTAACCAAGCGGATAAAACTATAGGTTGCGTCGAATATTCCTCACCCGAGTTAATTTGTATAAAATGGATACATGGGTCGACGAGTTATTTAGAATGCGTCTCGTTTCGACAGTTAATTGAACCAAGGGTTGTCACGCCCCTAAATCAACATAAAAGCCTAATATGATTTTGGCATCAACAAATACCCCGGAAATTGCGCACGCAAGGTCGTAAGCACGGGACATACATGATATGACCCGTCAAATCTCCTAGGCGCAATAACTAGGACAACACACCCGAAATAGCCCCATAAATGCCATCACCAAAGCAAAGCAACGCGTCAACCCGAGTGAGTTCCATTCAAACACAACCTAATTTAAATTAGCTAGAAAGCATATTAAAAACACGGTAAATAAACACCGTAAATAAACGTGATAAAACTACACTAGAAAGCACGAAAAGAAAGCATGTCAATCTAATTATCAAAGCATATAAACTAATTAGAAAGCAAGAAATAAGTAAATACACACTATATTAATGGAGAGGGTAATGAATAGTCAACTTACAACCCAATTAGGGTGTCAATCCAAAGAGAAATGAAGAAGAACTCTCCAAAACCCTCAAAACCCTAAGCTAAAGCTCTCAGAAACGAAATATATACTTGATATCTGATATTTACAACAAAATTTGTATTTATATAAGTGGAATAAAAGAAAAGAAAAGAAAAGAAAAATATCTCCTGAAAACAGGGGATCGATCGATCGACCCAAACCGTCAATTGATCCATGGTGAACAAATCGGCCCACTGTCGAGAAGGATCGATCAATCGACCCAAATTGTTGATTGATCGATCAAGCAGGTATCAGCCCCCTGCATGCTGTTTTTGTATGCTTGCATTTCCCGTCCGCTAGAATCACCGTAACTTCTTCGTTTTGAATCAGAATCGCGCACCGTTCGTGGACACGCGAACCTTGCGAGGAGGGCTACAACTTCCGTGTAGATGTTGGGCCAGTGCCCATTTTTTAAAAGACTAAAATGTCCTCGAACGTGCAATCGCATATGAAAATCGAGGGGAATGCGTTCAAACTTCACACTTAGCATCTAAATACCTATAAAAGCTCAATTAACACCTGTAAAACATGTTAACGTAGAAATCCAAGGTTGTCTGGTTAACGAGCATAAATATAGGGAATAAGATACCCTAGGGGGCTAAAATGCATCAGTTCGAGGGATGAAATACGCAATATTTGTGTATGATCACACCCCCTAACTTACACATTGCTTGTCCCTAGAAATGAAATAGGATGCAACAAGAACTACAAGCAAACAAAAAATAGGAGATAGTACAAAAGTATGGGTAAAAGGATAAGCCCACTTTCGCGGGCGATTCGATTGCATTTAGCATATGCAATAAGTCGTTAAACCCCTAGGTCACCCTAGTGGACGAGTGTCATCTCGTGAGGGTTTTCACGGATGGTACCCACAAACATCACATGGTTTCCACAAATATGCCCAAACCAACATGAGACAAGGCCAACAATAGCAAAAATGATTTGAATGAATTCAAACAAAAGTCCAAATCATTAACATTATAGAATGCACCTCATAGAATTGAAACCTTAAAATATGGGAGGGGAGCGAGCACGTACAAAATGTGATTTGGCAAAAACTTTTATAAATCGAATACTAAATAATGCATTCAATCCTCATAGGCATTACACTCATCAAGTGAATTCACTCGAAACAGGAAGGTAACACACGGAACATGCGGGCATAAAGAGTAAATGTAAATGGAAACTAGGCCGCACGCATGTCACAAATGAAGAACGCTATATATAAACTGAAAAACTGTAATCTCAATGAAAGATACTGCACATTAAAAGAGGCAAAATTCATTTTCACATATTATCAAAACTATTTAAACCTTTGAATTACATCTACTTAAGATTACATAGGACTTTATAGGGTTATAATGTAAGTTTGCCTAGGGTACGAAACGAAGGATATATATGTACGGATTCAAAGTGTTCGGGATGAAAACTCGGGATCATGGGAAAATGCGGGAAATATCAAAATTGGAAATCAAGTTCCAAAAAGGCATTAGATATATCATCGGGCAGAGTAATCAAAGCTTATTGAAAACTATATACATCATATATAACTTTCTTTTTTCTTTCTTGTCTTCTTTTTCGCAGGTTTTCTTTTGTTTTCTTTTGTTTTCTACTTTCCCTTTTTCACTTTTTTATTTTATTTTTTTTCAAACTCTCATATGCCTGAATTGCAACCGCAACACAACAACCTCATTAAATCCCAAGTAACATTCCAAACAAAGGTATGGAAAGTTTATGTATGGGCTAAAACTCCAATTCGGAGTTAGTTATGGGAATTGGGTTATGAAACGAAAGGCTATATTTAGGCTCAAAGGGGTTGACGAGGGTAAACATATAAGATGAGGTCAAGGTCAATATGGGTGATATTACAAAGATAGCCTATTCATTTCCAAAAGTTTATGCAATTCTTGAGTCAAAACAATATATGAAAATCATGCTCAAGTAATACATTTCAAGTATGAACTCAATTAATGAACGATCAAATGAAAGAATAGAGAGATTACCAACGAATTCAACATTTTCAAAGATGAAAGAATAGTGTATAACACTCACAAATGACGAAAGGTACAAAGCTTACTCGGTGTAGGTATATACAATGCAATAAAAAAGTACCGAGTTATAAAAATCTTAAACCAAATCAATATAGTAAGAAAAGTGCAGGTTCTCATGGGATTAAAGTTTAATTCATGAAGTTATGGATAATATCAATAATCGAGACTAAAGTCTAATAACTTCTAAAATCGAGAACATGCATCATTGGGTTGTCTATTGGATCGGGCAATTATTGAAATTTATCATCGAAAACAAAGGCAAAAATCCCCAAAAAGGAGAAAAAAGAAAGAAAATCTTTTTTTGAAATTTTCAATTATTCTAAGAAAATCATACTAAGTAACTAACATGTGAGCATAAAAATTGACTAAATAAAGAAATGGATAGAATATCCCACACCCCCTAACTTAAAACTTGGCATTGTCCTCAATGTAAATTAAGAACCAAGTCAAAGAGAGGAAAAGAGCAATATTACCAAAGATTGGAGCGATCCCCATAAGAATAAGTCCACAGAATCTACAAAACAAGTTAGTACCGAGCATAGCAAAAACAAATAACAAAAAGTTAACTAATTACATTAGACAAAATTAAAAAGGAAAGAAAAAATAAATAAAGAAATAATAAAAAGCTAACTATATACAACCTACTATTTAGGCTTCACACTAATTGTACACTAGAAGTCTAAATAACTGAGGGTCCACCATAAGAACGATTAGACTTTGGAGGATAACCGGTGTACCCTCACATACCAGCATGCCTTCCGAAAAATATGGATTCCGTTTGAACGACGGAAGGCATGTGTAAGGGGGAAGAAATGAACCATCGTCAATTAAATGTTTTGGAGGAACGATAGGGGGTTTGGATTGAACGGGTGACAAAAACATGTGGGGACCGAGAAAAGACGAATATACTCCCAAAGATTTAGCAAGTGTAATGGGAGGTGGCACACACGAAGGCAAAGATGCTATCGTGGAGGGCGACTCAAGCAAGTACTCGTCGTCTGCGAAAAGGTTTAAAATATTAAAGTTTAAAACCAAATCATCAGGTACTTGTGAAGGTGTGATAACAGAGAATGAAAATGGGGATGAAAGAAATTCAAACTCATGAGATGAATCATCATCGCATAAAGATTGAGTTTCAAAGGAAATAATATCATTTTCAATGAAAAGCTCTTCTTTGGGGGCGAAAGAAATCATTTCATTGCAAATAGATATTACGTCATTTTCATCCTCACTTTCAATATCTATTATGTAATGGGCAAAGTCTAGAATGGTTTGTTCCAAAGTAGGCACAAAGTCCTCATTTGGTTCAAAACATTCCTCGACTTCGAAAGTCTCGGAATCAAAATCATCGTCGGACTCAAATAATAAATCCAAGTCTTGCTCCCAACAATGATTTTCTTCCCGATAATGATTTTCAATTTTCTCATTTTCATACATATGCAAGCCCTCACAAAATATCGTAGCTCGAGGTGTGGATGCCAGAAAATGGGAACTTTAAAAATTACCATCGAACTTAAACAAAAACTCATTAATATAGAAATTTTGAAAACCATTCGAATTCGTTTCAAAATTCCTATTATAAGGAGGTAAAGGCCCAAAATCATTATCATCATCATTGAAATTCTAATAACCCAAGTTTTGACTTTCGTTATACTCGCCCAAAGTCATATTTGAATTTGTAATACTTTGGGATTCTAAGTATTCACCGAGAGTCATAGGTTTGCGGGAATTTTGAGAATTGTAACAATGATTACCGAAAGAATTGGAATAAGACATGCTTACCACCAAAAATGGCTCGAAGTGGCGAATTCCACAAAGTAGGTGCACACGGAAGAAATTCGAGCGTTTCTAAGTGCTCAAATGTGGAAAAACTACAAAAATATTAGCAAATAATACAAATAGAAAGAAAATACTATGAAATACTAAATCAAATAAAGTCTACAACAAACTCATCCCCGGCAATGGTGCCATTTTGATAGCGCGGGAGAGGTGCGGCCCGTGTCAGACGTCGGTCGTTGTTTTCTGTCTCGCCGCGACTATACAAACAAACCTAAATTACGACTACACTTGCGAGGTAAGCATAGCGGTAAGTCGAGTATCAAAAATCCACAGAGATGAGTTGCTAGAATTTAAGTGATTTAATATTCCGAAATAAAAGTGTAAAAGGTGATTACAAACTAAAACGAAAAAGATGCATAAAAGGAAAATGATTAATCTAGGCAAGTGTATTGAAACTAGATTAACAAAGCGGATAAAACTATAGGTTGCATCGAATATCCCTCACTCGAGTTAATTTGTATAAAATGGATACATGGGTCGACGAGTTATTTAGCATGCGTCTCGTTTCGAAAATTAATTGAACCAAGGGTTGTCACACCCCTAAATCCGCATAAAAGTCTAATATGATTTTGGCGTCAATAAATACCCTGGAAATTGCGCACGTAAGGTCGTAAGCACGGGACATACATGATATGCCCCGTCAAATATCCTAGGCTCAATAACTAGGACAACACACTCGAAATAGACCCGTAAACGCCATCACCAAAGCAAAGCAACGCGACAACCCTAGTGAGTTCCATTCAAACATAACCTAATTTAAATTAGCTAGAAAGCATATTAAAAACGCGGTAAATAAATGCCCTAAATAAACGTGATAAAACTACACTAGAAAGCACGAAAAGAAAGGGTGTGAATTTAATTATCAAAGCATGTAAATCTAAAGCAAGAAATAAGGAAATACACACTATATTAATGGAGAGGGTAATGAATAGTCAACTTACAAACCAATTAGGGTGTCAATCCAAAGAGAAATAAAGTAGAACTCCTCAAAACCCTAAGATAAAGCTCTCAAAAATGAAATATATACTTGATATCTGATATTTACAACAAAATTTGTATTTATATAAGTGGAATAAAAGAAAAGAAGAAAGAAAAGAAAAGTAAAATATCTCCTGAAAGCATGGGATCGATCGATCGACCCAAACCGTCGATCGATCGATGGTGAAAAAATCAACCCACTGTCGAGAAGGATCGATCGATCGACCCAAATCGTCGATTGATCGATCAAGAAGGTATCAGCCCCCTGTATGCTATTTTTGCATGCTTGCATTTCCCGTCCGCTAGAATCACCGTAACTTCTTCGTTCTTAATCAGAATCGCGCACCGTTCACGAACACGCAAAGCTTGCAAGGAGGGCTACAACTTTCGTGTAGATGTAGGGACAGTGCCCAATTATTGAAAAGACTAAAATTCCTTTGAACGTGCGATCGCGTACGAAAATCGAGCGAAATGCGTTCGAACTTCACACTTAGCATCTAAATACCTATAAAATCTCAATTAACCCCTGCAAAATGTGTTAACGCAGAAATCCAAGGTTGTCTGGTTAACAAGCATAAATATAGGGAATAAAATACCCTGTGGGTCTAAAATGTGTCGGTTCGAGGGATAAAATACGCAATATTTGCGTATGATCATTATGTATTTGACTTCAAGGGTAGTTGGGATGATCATTTGCCATTAATGGAATGCTCATATAATAATAGTTATCAATCCACCATTGGTATGGCTCCTTATGAATCTTTATATGGGAGGAGATGTAGAATGCCTTTGTGTTGGGATGAGGTAGGCAAAAGGAAAATTTAGGGTCTTGAATTGATTGATATGACAACTGAAAGAATTAAAATGATTCAGGAATGGATGAAGATAGTGCAAAGTAGACATAAATTTTATACAGATAAGAGGAAGTATCCATTGGAATTTTAAAAGGGAGATTTTGTATTCCTATGTATTTCACCGTGGAAAGGCGTCATGAGATTTGGGAAAAAGGGGAAACTAAGTCCAAGATACATTGGACTATATGAAGTGCTGGAAAGAATTAGGACCCTGGCATATATGTAACAACCCGACCTTTTGGAGACGATTAAATTCCATTATTAATTATAAATTGGATATTTGAGGAATTTCTCGAAATAGTGATTTTTGGGATTTTCGAGGATTTAATGATTTTCGATGGAAGTTGTGATCACTTTTGGACTATATAGGTCGCAATAATTTAATTTATGTCGTCGTGGAGAAAATTGACGAAAAGGTCAGATTTTAAATTGGAAAACCCACATTTACTTTTATGGGTTAGAGTAGTGATTTGCGGTCAAGTACCTCGGATGGGAATTTCGACTGCGCCATAATTCTCGGAATGTCCGAGATAGTCGGAAAAGAGTGTCCGATTGTCGAAAATGAGTTTCGGGTATTTTTAGAGGTAAAAGTAACTCGTAATTGGGTAAACGAGTCGTTTTTGGGTTTTAAGGGTTAAAACCCTTTTCTTCCTATTTAAAGAGGGAGAGGGGAAGAGAATAGAAAGAAAAGAAAGAAAAGAGAAAGAAGAGAGAGAGGAGGAGAGAAAAAGAGGAGAACGGGGAGATTCCGGCCAAACTCCGCGGGATTCGGCTCGAGATCGTCGGATTATATCCACGAGGCAAGTGTTTACTTGCTTTATTCAATTTTTGCATAAATATCTCATACCGTAGTTTGGTATAATCAAACCCTAATGATTTTGGGTTGGGTTTTCGTGGATAAAACGGGTTTTCGGGAGATAAAACGAATAAACCCCTAAAATTGGTTAATTGGATAAACTTAGGTTTTATGTAAAATTAATTGGTGGTTCAGGGTTCTAGGATGTTTAGAACCCTTAATATATGGGTATTTGTAGTTGGTTGAGGTTGTAGGACGTTGGGTGAGGCGACAAAAGCTTGGGAGAAGCTTTAATGGCCGAAATCGTCTCGGAGAAGACGATGAACAGTGTAGGCAGCGTGCTTACCGAATCGATTCGGCCTAGAGGAGAATCGATTCGGCTCTTGGTCAAAAAAAAAATTTGTATATCTCTTCGACGCGGTCGCGTGGGCGCCGACCGCGTATTTTTTTGGATTTATAGTGATTTTTCTACGGAAAGCTGTCCGAGATTGAAATCATTAGTTTTAATTTATTGGAGATAAATATTAGGGGTTCTCAAAAGGATTTTTAGGACCTCTAAAGAATTTGAGGAGATGATTGAGGTAATTAGTATTGAACAAAGTAAGAAAATACTTTGGCTTTAGTATCATGCTTATAGGAATGCATGATTGTGATTCCTGGAGGGAATCTTTGGGATTATTGGTCATCGCTAGATGCTATAGGCCACTATGGCCATTTATATATATTCTAGGAAGAATATAGGATATGTATATACTGTGTGATTTATGTATATATATATGTTATGATGGAAATGCTTTTGAAAATATAAAAATGAATATTTTCAAAATGGTAAATAAATGATTTTCATAATTGATAAAATATGGATTACACACCTCTCTAAATCGCTATCATAAGGGAAGTTGCGTACGTATGGTGAAGCCCCCTGGATAATGAATGCAGGGTGGATATAGTCCTATAGGCCATGTGAGAGTTTGTTGATATATATTTTCTGCACTGGTTAGGAGATTCCGGGTGTGGTCTTGACTATCCCGCAGGCACATGGTCGCTTCCCGACGTCTTTCGATATAGGATCCCAGGTTGCCTTGGAGGCCCTGGAAGATGATAGCCATTTAGGGGCGCGCACAGTGGAGAAATCCGGACGGGCGGTCTTAGAACGCGTTTATTAAAGCAGTTCATAATAATGGATTTTCTTTAATTACATTTCCTGGATATAGGAAGGGAAATGGGTTATATATAAAGTGGCTTCGGTAACACTTCCCGAATGGAAGAAGGGATGTGGAAGCATATGTTATGATCAAAGCATTTTTATGATAATGAAAATGCCTTTGAATACATTTCCTGAGTATAAAAAGGGAAATGGGATATTTTGATAAGGAAAAGCATTTTATGATAATAAAACTGGCTTTTAAAAGGTATATGATTTATTAAAGCAATTCATGATAATGAATTGGCTTTTAAATACATTTCCTGGATATGAGAAGGGAAATGGAAGTTTTTGAAATGAAAAGAATAAGTATTTATAAATACTTTATGTATCAAGTAATCCTCAGTCCGGGAGATATTTATATTATCCGGAAGTATATTGTAGATGTATGTATATGTATAAATTTGGTGCCGAGGGTCTAATGAATCCCGACGATCGACCGTGCCGCATAGTAGTGTATTGGGGGTGTTCCTTGTTTGGATTTCGCTTCGCGAGACACCCCACGCACGAATATGGCACTGTGTTGAGACTGGGGAGAAGTTTAATCCTTAGTGCTCTTATATTATTAAATGTTTATGGTATATACATTATATATATCTTTCTGTACTGAGGGACTGGCGGATCTCAAAGATCGACCTTGCTGCATAGTAGTGTATCGGGGGTGTTCCTTGTTTGGATTTCGCTTCGCGAGACACCCCACGCACGAACATGGCATAGCGTCGAGATTAGAGTGAAGTTTAGCCCTTAGTACATCTGTTTGACTATCTAGGTTAGATAGTGGTTAGGTATTAGACTAGTTTAGCAGGGTAGCTTGACTAGGATGTTTTTAGGGATGCGCTAGGTGTGCACTGTTAGAGGAGAGGTGAGGGGTATCTCATGAGAGTGAGATACCAATTTAAATATGAGATAAAAACTATTTTTCTAAAAATAAAGCATTTATGCCCTTGCAAAATATTTTCTAAACATTCGGGCTCTGACCCGTTTGTCTACTCTCCTTTCTTTCTCTATACTGTATATATATAGGTGTCCAGACACAGGGACGCCTGGATGGAAACTCTTTCGACTCAGACGTCTGCTGCAGCAGCTGTGGATGCTTGCAGGTTATCGGTAGACGTTTCTTTCCTTGTACTATAGATAGGAGATATTGTATAAACACTCGAGCCAATGGATCAATTGCATTTATTTATTCTTTCAGTACAGCATTCGATATGGTTGTATTATTTTGGACCGAGTGTTCGGTTATTTTAAGTTCCTTTCTTTTCTATTTCAGTTCATTACGCATTTAATTGTGAATGTTTTTATTTGTGTGCTAAAAAGAGTTGTTAGATAAAAGTTTTTAACGGCCACCTAATAGGATATTAGTAATTAATTGGATTTTCGACAGTGATGCTAAGAATGATCCATATGAAACTCCTGTTTTAATTTAATATTGGAGTGATCGCCCGGTATCTTATTAGGCGGGTTGTTACAATATAGATTAGCATTACCTTCATAGTTATCTCGTTTACATGATGTGTTTCACGTATTGATGCTTCATAAGTATTTGGCGGATCCATCTCATCAATTGAAAACTCAACCCATTGAACTGAAAGAAGACTTTTCTTACATCGAGAAACTGGTGGAAATTCTTGACCGTAAGGAGCAAGTATTAAGGAATAAAGTTATTCCCTTAGTTAAAGTTATGTGGATGAGCCATGGAATTAAATAATCAACTTTGGAAATAGAGGAAATCATGAAGAAATAATATCACCATTTGTTTAGTAAGTGACATTCATATTAAATTTCAAGGACGAAATTTTCTAAGGGGGAAAGTTGTGACGACCCGGATATAACTATAATAAATTATATTTGAATCATGCTTACCTTATGTGATATGGATAATGTGTTATTAATACATATAATGTTAGGTTATTATATTTAGTCTAATCGTACCATTAAAAACTCATGAAATATTGAATTGGATACAAACATAAAATTTTGAAGTTTTCGGTAGGAATGTTCATGTTGGAGACAAGTTTTGACCCTTATAATAAAATAACCGACATAAGGTGAAAAATAGATAGTTGTAGATATATGAGTTAGGGTCATAACACAAAAAACGACATATCAAATGGATGTCCGAGTAGGAAGTTATACCGAATTTACGAACAAAGGGTAAATTTGTCCATTCTTGGTAAGTGGTAATTTGTCTTTTAGTAAAACAAATGATTTAATTTGATTGATTGGCAATGGAGGCAGCCTTGACCGACTTAAAACTCTTTTTCTCACCTATTTATTCAGAATATTTAACTCTTGTTTCAATTTGGGATAGTTTTTAGCTTGATGAAAGAGAGAAGAAGTTTAAAGAAGAAAATTTTCAAGAAAAGCTAGGAAAAATGCTAAGAAAATCCTTAAGGTGTTCACAAGGTATAATTATGTGTTAATATTGTTTTAATATTGTATTATACTATTTCAAAGTATAGAAATCATCAATTATTGATTAAAATTCCATCCTCCTTTGTGATTATATGTATTGGTTCATACGTGAGATAAGTGGTATATGTAAGCCATATTGATTTGTGTAGAACTCCCTTGTATTCAAACTTGTATATATTTTTGTATGCTTACTGGAATTAATAAATTCAAATTGGATATGAAATTAGACTCACATATTCATATCATACCCTAAAATTAGAATAAAAATCCTTGTTTTTAGGCCTTAGTGATGGTTGCAAGTTGGTACATAGTTGTTGTTTGAATAATTCATTTCGATGTGCCCTAAGTTTGGTAAAGCTTTTGACATAGCAAATGAACTAAAAAAATTATGAAACTTTAATTCTGTATTATTCAGTGTGGTATGGCAAATGGGTGGAAAATCATGGAAAGTTCTGATGTAGAAAAATAAGGAAAATTCTTGGAAGTTGAAGGAATAATAGAGGAGCTTGTAGGACAAATTTAATATGTTGTAAAAAATGGTCATCGCTTGATCTAGGAAGCTTGAAAAATTATACTGGCACTTGTAATGACAAGTATATTCAGATATGTTTTCATATTGATAAGGTTGGACACTTGTATTTATACAATTTTTGAATATAGGATAGTTAAGTATAGAGGACAATAAATTGATGCCAAACTGGATACCCCACGAAAGAATGTTTTTTTCTCTTCCTTCCGAGGGGTATTTTGAGTAAATGTTTCATGTGCATATACATTGAGAAATGTCATTTTATGTTTACTTGGATTTAGTTTTAAATTCTTTATGAGGTATATACTACGGTTGAATGTTCATAACTTTATCCACATATATATCATTGCATAGTCTTTACTCATGTTTCATGGAATTCTACTTAAGTAGAATCATATTGTGGTTGTATAGTCATTGAAAGTTACATAATTATATTAGTATAATACTTATGATTGGAATTCAGTACTGATTTAGTTGGATTAACAGGTGACCGGGTGGTAAAAGTGTGCTCGTGTAGAAGCACGGTCGTTGTTTTCGACTACAATTGCGAGGCAAGTACAACGGTAAGTCGGGTATCGTAAGAAATGCATAGGGAGTGATTGAACTTTATATTTTAAATATTTTTCTACTTCAAAAATAAAAGTGCAAAAGGGATAGGGTGTTATAAATAAAATAAAGAAAAAGAGAAGTTACACTATGCAAAAGTAAAGCGAGGATCGGGATCGCATTCACACCACACGGGTCGAACTACCAGTAATTTGAATTCAAGCTCGAAAGCTATTTAATTGAGCATTTTAATTAAGAATAAACATCACGCAAGAAGGAATTTAACCCGAAGTTGCTTGAGAAAACATTTAATCAAAAAAGGTCACACGCGGATTAAATTCGGATTGTCGCTTTAAATACTAACTTGCATGACAAAGAAAGTTAAACACATAACAATCCGCTTTTGATATGCGAGGTTTCAATTAAACGCAATTTTACCCAAAAACCAACTTTCGGAGCTCGAGGCCCGTTAATGGTGGAACACAACCCCAACCCTATTTATCTAAGGGCCTGACATAAATAAAACTAATTTAACACTAAGAAAGCAATAAATAAATGAAATACAAGTTAATAAAGGCAAGAAAATTAAATGACAACAATGGAAATAAAGCATAAACAACAAATATATTAAGGAAGAAGATGAATAGTATAAGAAAAGCTTACAAAGAAATGGAAAATGGAGAAGGGCTTAGCTCCCTAACCAAATCCTAAAATATATTGCATAAATGAAGATGTTTTCAAAAGAAAACAAATGTCCCTTATATACTAAGTTACAAAAACTAAAGGAATAAAAAAAGGAAAAAGAAAATAAAAAATAGAAAAAGAAATAGCAGCAAAGTCGGCCAAAATAGGGGATCGATTGATCGACTCAAATCGTCGGTCGATCGGGAAAACAGGTATGATCCCACTGCCTTGTACCGAATCGATTCGAAAACTACCGAATCGATTCGCCAACAAAATTCTAACTTCATGCATTCCTTCTGCTTGCACAAGCCGAGACCCACTAAGGCAACAAACATAAATAACCCCTTCTCCCAATTGTGGATCGCACTTGTTGCGTAAAATGCCTAAGTCCCAATTACACAATACTGTGGACCTGCTACCAACTGTCCGAAACCCAAACCGAGACCAAATTCTTTTTGCAAAAAATGAAAATGCCAAAGACCAAAAACTCCATGCCCAAACATGGCCAAAAACCTCCATCTCCATAAATGGTGAGCCAAGACCCAATTTGTGAAATTGGACAAAGACCAATGACCCATACACATGTGTGGGTAAAAATCATGCTCCGATTTCGGACCCAAGTCATCAATTTGGGACGAAACCAAAATCGGAGCACAATCCCGAGCATAGTCCAAAAATCGCCATTTGCCGAAAATCTTGCTGCAAAAAGAGAGCTAGGGGCGTGGAGGGAATTAAATAGAATGTTAGTATATAAATAAAATAATAATTAAATAAAATCTTATATTTCTTCCCGTATTAAAGGTCCATGCTTTCTTCGTTCGGAATCCGATTCTAGCACCGTCACGGCCACGCGAAGCTTGACCCGAGATATACAACTTCCGTGAATACTTCGAGCAAAAATCCCAAAGTGTGAAATTACAAAAATGCCCCCGAATGTGCAAATTTTTATGAAACTTTACCGGAATGCAACGATTATCAAATCGGGAGTCCGACGACTGCGTGGTCAATTCCTACGAGTTACATTTGTCCCGTGGGAGGTGTTGGTGCCACCCATGCGATCGCTCGGGGGTTGTTTCATATTTTCCCCCACTAACGCCATGTTTTGCCTAAGTATAGATATATTCAAATTGTCGTTGTATTCTCAAAACGGGAGTCCCCCGGCTGCACGGTCAGTTCCAACGAGTCACATTGGTCCCGTGGGAGGTGTTGGTGCCACCCACGGGGACGTTCGGGGGATGTTTTGGGTTTTCACCCTATAACGCCATGTTTTTAACCCTAAGTCTAGAAATATGCAAATTATCATTGTATTCTCAAACCGGGAGTCCGGCGGTTGCGTGGTCAATTCCTACAAGTTACATTGGTCCCGTGGGAGGTGTTGGTGCCACCCACGGGGCCGTTCGGGGGCTATTTTGGTATTTCACCCTCTAAGGCCATTTTTTAAGCCTAAGTCTAGAAATATGAAAATTATCGTCGTATTCTCAAACTGGGAGTCTCGCGGCTGCGCGGTCAGTTCCTACGACTCACATTGGTTCCGTGGGAGGTGTTGGTGCCACCCACGGGCCGTTCGGGGGATGTTTCGGGTTTTCACCATCTAACGCCATGTTTTTAAGCCACGGACTAGAAATATGCAAATTACCATCGTGTTCTCAAATCGGGAGTCCCGTGACTGCGCGATCAGTTCCTACGAGTCACATTGGTCCCGTGAGAGGCGTTGGTGCCACCCACGGGGCCATTCGGGGGCTGTTTCGCGTTTTCACCCACTAACACCATGTTTTTAAGCATAAGTATTGAATTATGCAAATTACCGTCGTATTTTCAAATCGGGAGTCTGATGACTGCGTGGTTAGTTCCTACAAGTTACATTGGTCCCGTGGGAGGCGTTGGTGCCACCCACGGGGCCGCTCGGGAGTTGTTTCGGGTTTTCCCCCACTAACGCCATGTTTTGCCTAAGTCTAGATATATTCAAATTAACGTCTTATTCTCAACCCGGGAGTCTCGGAGTTGCGCGGTCAGTTCCAGCGAGTCACATTGGTCCCATGGGAGGTGTTGGTGCCACCCACGTACAGGGGTTGTTTCTGGTTTTCATCCACTAACACCATGTTTTTAAGCATAAGTCTAGAATTATGCAAATTACCGTCGTATTCTCAAATCGAGAGTCCCGCGGCTACGTGGTCAGTTCCTAAGAGTTACCTTAGTCTCGTGGGAGGTGTTGGTGCCACCCACGGGGACGCTCGGGGGTTGTTTCGGGTTTTCACCTACTAACGCAATGTTTTGCCTAAGTCTAGATATATTCAAATTAACAACGTATTCTCAAATCGAGAGTCTTGGGGCTGCGCGGTCAGTTCCAACGAGTCACATTGGTCCCGTGGGAGGTGTTGGTGCCACCCACGGGGTCATACGGGGGTTATTTCTGGTTTTCACCCACTAACGCCATGTTTTTAAGCCTAAGTCTAGAATTATGCAAATTACCATCATATTCTCAAATCAGGAGTCCCGCGCCTGCGTGGTCAGTTCCTACGAGTTACATTAGTTCCATGGGAGGTGTTGGTGCCACCCACTTGGCCGTTCGGGGACTGTTTTGGGTTTTTTCCCACTAACGCCGTGTTTTATTTAAGTCTAGATATATTCAAATTAACATTGTGTTCTCAAAACGAGAGTCCCGAGGCTGCGCGATCAGTTCCAACGAGTCACATTGGTCCCGTGGGAGGTGTTGGTTCCACCCACGGGGTCGTACGGGGATTGTTTCTGGTTTTCACCCACTAACGCCATGTTTTTAAGCATAAGTCTAGAATTATGCAAATTATCTTCGTATTCTCAAACCGGGAGTCCCGTGGCTGCGTGGACAGTTCCTACGAGTTATATTGGTCCCGTGGGAGGTATTGGCGTCACCCACGGGGTAGTTCGGGGGCTATTTTGGATTTTCACCCTCTAACGCCATTTTTTAAGCCTAAGTCTAGAAATATACAAATTATCATTGTATACTCAAATGGGGAGTCTCGCAACTGCGCCGTTAGTTCCTACGAGTCACATTGATCCCGTGGGAGGTGTTGGTGCCACCCACGGGGCCGTTCGGGGGATGTTTCGAGTTTTCACCCTCTAATGCCATATTTTAAGCCTAATACTGGAAATATACAAATTACTGTCGTATTTTCAAACCGGGAGTCCCGTGACTGCGCAATCAGTTCTACGAGTCACATTAGTCCCGTGGGAGGTGTTAGTGCCACCCACTAGGCCGTTCGGGGGCTGTTTTGGGTTTTCACCCTCTAACGCCATATTTTTAAGCCTAAGTCTAGAAATATGCAAATTACTATCGTACTCTCAAACCCGAAGTCCTGTGGCTGGGCGGTCAGTTCCTACGAGTTACATTGGTCCCGTGGGAGGTGTTAGTGCCACCCACGGGGCCGTTCGGGGGAATTTTCGGGTTTTCACCCTCTAACACCATATTTTAAGCCTAAGACTAGAGATATGCAAATTATCATCGTGTTCTTAAACTGGGAGTTCCGTGACTCCGTGATCAGTTCTACGAGTCACACTAGTCCCGTGGGAGGTGTTGGTGCCACCCATCGGGCCGTTCGGGGGCTATTTTGGGTTTTCAACCTCTAACGCCATGTTTTTAAGCCTAAGTCTAGAAATATGCAAATTACCATCTTAATCTCAAACTCGGAGTCCTGTGGCTGGGCGATCAGTTCCTACAAGTTACATTGGTCCCGTGGGAGGTGTTGGTGCCACATACGGCCCGTTCGGGGGCTATTTTGGGTTTTCACCCTCTAACGCCATGTTTTTAAGAATAAGTCTAGAATTATGCAAATTACCGTCATATTATCAAACCGAGAGTCCCGCGGTTGCGTGGTCAATTCCTATAAGTTACATTGGTCCCGTGGGAGGTGTTGGTACCACCCACGGGGCCGTTCGGGGGTTGTTTCTGATTTTCACCCACTAACGCCATGTTTTTAAGCACAAGTCTGACCCGCTTTTCTATCTATCTTTCTACTGTTCCATTATTTTAGGTGTCGAGCCACAGGGACACCAACCTTAGGAGACTCTATTCAATTGTCGTGTTGTAGTTGTTATTGAAGCTACAGGATTATTGCTAGTAGATAATTCAGTCTATCCTTCCTTTTTCAGTTATTCATCTTGCTTGGATATGTCGTCCTTACTCATGCTTACTTTCAGAGATTTAGTCATTTTAAACTCTCTTTTGGATTTGGTTTCTTCCATTTGATATATTGTATGGGATTGTATTTGGAGATGTTTTGTCCAACCATTTATTTTACTTCAGTCGGACTGTACTTGTGTTACTGTGATGCATGGTGTTTTTGATATTCTTTTGGTAATTGTTATGACAAGATAAAATTTGTACATTAACCTTTTTAAAATACTAGGTGGTTAGTTTTATTAAATTTAAAATTTGAGTTCTTGGTAGTGATGCATTATCTGAACCAACTTGATATTCTGAAATTGATTAATTAAGGACTAATCACCCGGTAATTAATTAGGCGGGGTGTCACATCCCACTTCTAAAAGACCTCTCTGACTCTCTCCCAAATGGACGGCACTAGGTGAGACTGAATTGGTGTTGCCATTAATAGTTATGGTTGTGCCTGGGAAAATTATGTGCTAGGGTGGTCATTGCAGCATTAACCACTTGTGCGATAATAATTGCAACCTCTGTTGCCACCATAGTCCCCTGAGTGGCCTGTGGCTTCAGCTAAGCCTCATCTGCAACCCTTCTAGCGGCACATGCTAGTCTACCTCTCCTAAACTTTGGCATCTGAAACCAAACCAAAATTGTTTGAGATTCACTTCAAACATAAACAATGGTAGAAGAATGTAAATTCGCAATATGAAGCAACAGTCCTAATCATAGGGCTTTATACCAAGGAAACACAACGCTAATAATGTATCAAGGTCACATCGATCCTAAGGACATAAGAACCTGATGCTCTGATACCAAATGTGACAACCCGCATATTCTAATACCGAGTGTCCAATCATCTACTAAAATAAAATAGGAATCTCAATATGGTTTCATTTTCAGCATCACTACCGTAATAAATAATGTAAATAATACTCATAAAACCATACAATCAAAATGAATAAAGCAATCCTCATCCATAGATAAATAATAACTCGGAACAAAATAAACCAATAATCACCAAATAATAACCTCCACTTAATCAAACTAATAATAATAACTGGGTACTGAAACAAAATCTCTGACAATAATATAAAATCCTATCCATCTACGGGAAATACGCCCACACTAAAAACTAAAGTGAAATGATTATATCTATATAGGATAAGTTAAGGCATATAAATCAAGTCTTGTAGCGTCCATAGCTACTGCAACGACAAGAATAGATCTATCAATGTGGTCCCTGCTACTGCTGCTATACACTTGGGATTTTAAAAGAAAAAAAGGGGGAAAATAATTGCCTGCGTGTCAAAGCCCGAAAAGTAGAAAATATTTTGCAAGTAGATAATTACATTAAATTGATTAAAACTGTAGTGTATTACTTTCATAATTAACTGGTCGCACTCACATGAGATAAAATCTCACCTTTTAACTACAGTGTGCACCTAACATGTTCATTTGATTATCCTAATTAAACTACCCAGTCTAACTAGGACATATAACTGCAATCTAAGCTCAATCCCCACTAATACTCTCTATTAACTAAGTATAACTACCTTCACTAGGTATATGCTCATAAACAATATTGTAGTGACACACTTATTATAGATAAATAATCACATAATACACATAACATAGCTACGCTCGTGCTATAAATAGATATATACACGGTACCATATAAACAAACATATATATCACTCGTTATATATGTATAATCGTATCTCCATAAAATGGACCTCACAGATACATACCTCGTGTGCTATCCGACTCCAGGCATCACGCATCACACTGAACCACCAGGTCGGAATCTCACCATCGATCCCAAACATAACACATACAATGGAGGTGGTCATAGACATATGTCTAGGGGTCGTAACCATACCACATCGCATCAAATCGGTCTCCAAACCAATATCTATCCTCACAAATGTATAGTGTCTATGTCATAGTACTATAACCCCCGAAATCAATCAAACACTTGAGTGCCAATGCTAGGGCTGCCCACTACGCGCAACTAGGCCTGTCAACGGGTCGGATCCGGACCGGATCTAGGTTGATCTAGATCTGTTTAGTAAGAAATTAATCAAATTCGGATCGGGTCTTAATCGGATCTAAAATATTGGATCCAAATCCGAATCCGTATAAGATTGGATCGGGTCCAGATCCGAGTTTATCCATATATATAAATTTATTTTTAATTTTTATTTTATCCCAATTCTTAATTGTTTTATCTTAGATTAAAATATTTTATAATTTATTACAGTGTATGATTCATATAAATAAATCACATATTACTTTGATCTCTATATATGTATACATATAATACTTATATATTATGTGGATATAGATGTATTAAAAAATATATAAATTTATATATGCCATATTTAATCGGATCGGATTAGACTAGATCCATATCTGATTCATTTAATAATCGGATAATCGATTAAACAGGTAATTGAGTAATTGGATTTTAAAATATGATCCAGATCCGAATAAGTGGATCGGATCTGGATCGGATCCGGGGCCAATCTCGGTCCATTGGCAACACTACGCACAACCTCCTGCGATAGCACTATCGTGTAGGTATGTTCAATATAAACAAGTAGCATACATACATACATATTTGTACACGTCACTTTAATATGTATATGTATACATATATATAAAGTGTCGAGCTCATACGTATATTCCACAGCGCATGGTTCACCCAATCCCGAAGTTCGAACCAACTTCTCGATTAATTATTTAAACAGTCACTCACTTGAATTTTTGGTTCTCCTCACTCGAACCCATTTATTTGTTGGCCTATCACACGTATTAAACTTTGGAAAGCATCTCCAAGTAATGCCACAATACCCTGAAATTCCCTACGGTCATTCCCTAAGACCTAACGGGTCAAAATAGCACACGAATAAAAACTGGTCAGGCCAGCAAACCGAACTGGTTTGGTCTGCGTTCATTGGAAGACCGAACTAGTTCGGTTGAGTAAACTGGTTCACTCCCCCAGCGAGCTGGTTTTGTTTTTCGGGTAACTTGTCGTCTTTTTCCTCGAGGTTCAAGCGAGGTTCCAAACCACCCCAAACATAAAATTGACCTCCTATATCATTATCTTAATATTCGAGAAGCATAAAAGCATATAATTATCCATGAATCCTATATCCAACACCTAGGATTAAAAATAAAACATCAATTCAATTCAACTCAAAATTTTCCCTAATATTATTTTCAAAAGTTCAATCTTCCCATCAAAGTTCTACATGCTTGAGAAAGCGGATTCGTATGGATAGTCCGTATCCAATTTTAATGAATTTTTATGTCGATTAGCCATTAAATGTTCATGCGATGATAAATTCGAATTTAATTCTAATCAAATCACATATGCAAAGAAGTAAGGAAAATCCCTAAAGGGGAAAAACCTTTATTCAGCCCTATAAAGATTATGACAGACACAACTGACTTATAGACTATTTAGAACGATTATGTATAATGCGTAAAGTCTTTAATTATTATACAGAATACAGACCAGTCCATTGCCATCCACAGAAAGTGGTCTTCCCTTGGTATCCACTGATTATCCCTCCTCTTCTTCAATAGTACAACCTCGGTTCCATAATTAGGCACTAGAGTTGGACTCTATAAAGGTTTATGCATGATTTATGGAAACTGAGGTTTCATAAACTCACAAATCACATATGGATATATATGATTTAAAAAATGAAAAGTGGTTTTGAAAAACCAAGTATGAGAACTTTTGTAACAGGTATTGGAAAATTGTTTTCGCCAAAGTTCTTGAGAAATTCAGAAAAAAATAGGCTTTTATAACAAAGTCACGAATTTCTAGGCGGTAGGGTCATTCAAATGAAATTAGATCCTGTTCGAACAAAAATTACAGTTTCAGTCGAATGGAAATACTTCTCATTCTATCGACAACCTCTTTTAATTTGAACCGCCTTCTCACGAGCTTCGAACCAGAATTCTCTGTCAAGGCAGGGATTTCTCATTTGAATGTCATTTGAAGTAGGTTCAAACAAAACCCTACATCTCATTCGAATGAGATCCAATCTCATTATAATGAGACTTAAAAACTTCCTTTTTAAATTCCTTTTTATAAAAAGCCTCAATTTAAAAATTAAGCACCCCGGAATATGATTTAAAAAAATCCATGAAAACGACAAGTTTTTATACCTCCATAAAGTGTCGGTGATGAATGCAAAAATGGAGCTTGGTCACTAACGTATCTTCAATTGAACTTGGAGATGTAGTGTTCGGTTTGAGATGTCGTTTTGTAACGGGATATGACAAAACTATAAAATAGCCTAAGCTATGAACAATTATAAAATCTTGCTCTTATAAATCTCCCCCTTTGGCTATTCCGGTACAAAACAAAACCGAAAACTAAATTACAATAAAACCCTCCGAACAATGAATCATAATTTCCTCACAAACCCAGAAATAGAATGACATATGAAACTGTGTCTTCAACTGACCTTGTTCTCCCTTTGGTTAACTTTATCTTCATCTTGTGTAGTCCATAAAATCATCATCAAAGCGGAAGAGACCTATACACATTAAACAAAGAAATACCATGAAACGTATGAGTTTTAAATAAATTCCCCCTCAATTTGTTCTCCCCCCCCCCCCCCCCTGTCCGTAATAGACGTAGGAGTATAACCTAGTCATGAATAATAAGCATCACATTAAGAAGCAAGATATCATCACAAAGATACTCAATAACACATATGTAATGATAATCTCAAAAGACATGTTCTTGACCAACTAATTTTTTTTAAATTTCAATTTTCAAGTATAAAGTATAAACTGTACAAATACAATACACCATGGAATAACACTAAAACATTCGAATTGTGAAAACTAGAACGAAATTCTGTGAACATTTTTCATAGGCAAATCAACATAACAATCATACATAGGTGCACAAAGTCATGAGACACCTCTAAAGAAAGAACTCAAAGTCTACCTTAGGTGTAAAATTGTGAACTCAAATGAAATTGACTTGATTTACACGATATGCCATGAATTTAATTAATTCTCACGATGTATTTTAAGAAAGTTCATTGTGCAAACCCATTAATCTTCTACTTTATAACTCCCTCAAATCTCACATATATAAAAACTCACTCCCCGATATTTTGAAGAAATCGTAATGCTCATATGTAGCGAAGCATCAATGAATTTAAACTAAATGGCCTTGGCACTTCTATTTTTGCATGTCATTAGTTGTTTAGGCTCTATTATGCAAATGATGGCTTTTAACGAAAAGAATATTTTGATCTTTCATAGCCCCTTTCCATTTCTTAGCATTTAACAATATTTCCTGGAACAAAATATTAGAAATAGTTCTTACATGCACAACTTATCTCTTTTTACATTTGGTTCGTTATTAAGTAGAATTGAGATGAGAACATCGTATTCAACACATGACACGTAAGAAAAATATTTATAAAGTCCGTGCAAGCGTGCAATAAAGGTGACAAGGAGTCAAACATGCAGAAAGTATTCATCAATAATCAATATGATGATATCCACATAGTATTAATCACGCTAACGAAACAAAGTCATGTCTTAAAGGACTATAGAAAAGTAACGTAAATGAATGGAATGTAGGGATGATCCAAATATCTTAAATTTTCATTTATATACGATGAAAAATGAAAATAAAAAACTGGTTTTGTCTGTTTTCAAAAAAAAATTATCAAAATAAAATCTTTTTCATTTTTAAACTTTTTTTTAAAAACAAAAATCTTTTTGAGTTTTTTTTAAACTTTTTTCAGAAAAACAAAACTCTTATTGAAAATTTTCAAAATCTATCGAAAAGAAAAAATCTCAATACAATGATAATACAAATTAGCAATAAGGATATAAGATATGAACATGATAAGTATCTTATACTAGATAAAGTACTCGAACTCAATCAACTGTGCAAATATTCAAAGACTTCCTAAGATCCTCAAATCTAAGTGCATTTAAAGGTTTCTTTGAAATATCGGCCAATTGACCTTCGGTGTTCACAAAGCTCAAGAACACAGCTGTAACAACCCTCTCTTTTGGTAGCCTATTTTATATTTATTTACTATGTGTGGTAATTAATTATAAAATGATGGATGTTGAGTAAATATTAATTTAAAATGAGAGAGGTTAATATTTACTAAATTGTCGTATAATTACCTTGTGTGAAGGTAAAAATATCCATGTGGTGATTTATGGTGTCATAAGATATAAAATGACATTATGGTGTAATATGAAACCGGAACTAAAAATGAGTTATAAAATTTCCAAATGATAATTTGGAGGGTGCAGTTAGTCCCGGTAGGTGCGAGACAGTCAAAATAAGTGTCATATTGTATTTTGGCATTTCGGGCACTTTTGACTGGTTATAGCTTAAAAGTGTAATCGTGTATTATTTTATCACGTATTAGTCACTTAAGTGGGCTTTTTAGATTTAAGCCCCGTTTATTTTCCCCACCCCTATTCCTATTCTTCCATTTTATACAATTGAGAGAGAGAGAGAGAGGAAGAAAGCCTTGGGAGAAAAAGAGAAATTGGAGACTCAAGCTTGGATCATTTCCTTCACCAAATCAAATCTGCATTTGCATGATCAAGGCAAGTAACTTACTTGCTATTATATGATTTAAGTGGATTAATTAGCATGATTAGTTGTGGATTGTTATGTTTTATTTTAGTTAGGGTTTTGTTAGATTAATTGGGTATTAACCCTTAGAAGTTGATTTGGATGATGAATGGTGTTGAAGATGGTAGTTACCTACATTTATGATGTATAAGTTGAAGTAATTGAGGTTGGTTTGGTTGGTTTTGGGTTTGGTAGAAATTTGGAGTTTAGAACTCCATAGCCAAAAGTTGGCAAATTTGTAGAATCGATTCGCCTTGAGGCAGTTCCCAGGTTCGAGTCAACCGAATCGATTCGGTTTGACCGAATCGATTCGGCATCTATGCAGAGTCCCCATTTTTTTATCCGAATCGATTCGGAAACCCTGCATATTTCTTTTTGTTTTCTTTTCATATTTTGATCTTTTTCCTCAGGATTAGGATCTAGGAACCTTCTTGCATGAAGTAAACCTATATTCCAAGAGTATTAGTTGAGTTGTTCGCCACCCTAGATTAGAATTGGGTCATCTGGGGTTTATTTTCTGGGGTGTTTCAAGAAATGCTAAGGCATTCCTTCCTTTATAAATTTTTTTAGAAGTTAGGAAGTTAAATGCCCTAACTTGGAGACTTAGGGGCTTAATAAAGTTATATGAACTTTGGGGATTTATAGGATCATAATGATCATTTGGAGATTTAGTTGGGACTTGAAATTGAGGAATATTAATGATAATATTCGATGGGAATTAGGTTCGCATAAAATGAACCCAAATGATTTAAAGATGATAGGTTCTACTAAAATGAACCTAAGCTATGTTAATGATGATTGGTTAAAATAAAATGAACCCGATTGCTTAATTATGATAGGTTCGAATAAAAATAACCAAACACATTGATATTGGAAATGGAATTGGTAATGGTAAATTGAAATGTAAATGAGATAAAATATGGTAAATGTTAATTTACTTAAACACACCTCTCTAAATGACATCATAAGGGAAGTTCGCACGCTTGGTGATGCCCCCTGGCTAATGAATGCAGGGAGGATATAGTCCTAGGCCATATGCGGGGGTTTTATATGTTTTTCTACGCTGGTTAGGGGATTCCGAGTGTGGTCCTGACTTTTCCGCAGGCATATGGCCGCTTCCCGACGTTGCGTTATGATCCCAGGTTGTCTTGTATAGATAGGCCCTGGAAGATGATGGTCATTTAGGGGTGCGCCCAGTGGGGAAACTCAGAGGAGCGGTCTTAGAATCGTTATATGTATGAGAATATAACTTTTCTGCATCAAGTGGGACTTGATGGGTATATGCCATAAAGAGCATGGATACGTGCCATAAAGAGCACGAGAAATGAGATTAATGAGATATGTGACATAAAGTGCACTTGATACAAATGGTATTCCTATTAAGGAATGGAAAGATGTAATGGTAAGATAATTAACTATGGAAGTTAATAAATGAAAGGAAATTTTATCTTCTTGATTTAAACCAAATAAATGGTTTTATTCCTATTAAGGAATGTAAGAAGGATATGATAATTGGATTAATGAGCAAAGGTTTTAAATTTAAGTTATTTACTTTTCTTTCTTTTATGTAAATGACATTTCATTACGTTATTAGTTAAATTGTCTTAAATTGTAATGTAGATAACATGTCATTGTCATATTATCATCCTTATCATTCTTGCATAATTGTTCATTTCTATCATGCTTTTTATTTCTTCTGGTGATCATATAGAACCCGACCCTGACCGATTTACTGTCCTTGTTGTATATATGATTGTATCCGCTCAGGTGCTCCCCCGCAAGGACGCCCGTTTTGCCATTTCCATTCCTTTGCTTTCGACGAGCTGTAGGATTTTGCGGGTTATTACAGGACATTGTATTAGACGCTTTCATCTTTGTGTTCTAGATATGATCGGGTCTTATACTCGGGCGTGTGGCCCAAACTTTTGTATTTTATTAATGAATGTACTATGTAAGATATTTAAATTGTTGTACTTCGTTGTATGTAGCTGTGGATCGACAGCCTATTCGGTCCTTTTGTATACTTTCGTCTTAGTCGTATTATATATACATCTTTCGGAATTCCACTTGCTTATCAGATTGGGTTGTTTAAATTAAATTTTCGTAACTGTAATTTTTTTAAAATTTGGCACTTTTGGCAACCCGTTTTCTGATTTATTGGGTGGTTTTCCCGTATACTCAGTTTATTTTTGCGATGCTGAGAATGATATCCATGCATGATTCCTGTTACGTTTGAGTATCGGGTTGGCCACCCCTTATCTCGGATCGCGGGTTGTCACAACAGCCTTCTCCTCAATGAGATCATAAATAAAATACTCACGCATCCTAATGTGCTTTATGAGAGAATGTTGGATCGGATTACAAGATATATGGATCTCACTCGTATTATTACAAGAAATAGTCATTGTGCCTTAAGAAATTCCATAATCTTTCAGCATTTGCTTCATGCATAAGAATTGCGTGCAATAACTCTCGACGATAATATACTCAGCCTCTGCCATAGACAAAGATATTAAATTTTACTTTTTGGTCAACCACGAGATAAGAGCACTCCCAAAGTAAAAAAATACCCACCCAAGGTGCTCCTATAACAATCAACATCCTCGGTCCAATCAGTGTCCGAATAGGAAGACAAACGGTTATCAGTATCAAAGGAATACCAAATACCGTAGGAAAGAATGCCACTCATGTATTTTAAGATACGTTTAAGTACAAGTAAGTGAGACTCTTTGGGGATGCCTGGTATTGTGCACAGACTCCAACACTAAAGGAAATATCGAAATGACTAGCGATCAAGTAGAAAAGGCAATCTATCATACTCCTATAAAGGGTTTGCTCTACGTCCTTGCCTAAAGTGTCATTGCTAAGCTTTGTAAATGTACTCGATAGGGTGCATGATTGCTTAACGTAGTCTAGACAAAACGTCCTCACTAGATCCCTAGCTTATCTGGATTGGGATATGAATATCACATCCTCTAACTGAGTAACTTGGAGAACTAAAAAGAACATAAGCTCACCAATAATGCTCATCTCAAACTCGCTCTTTATCTCCTCCCTAAAAGTGTGAGCATGGAGGGAGCACATGGATCTAAATACTATGTTATCCATATAGACTTAGGTAACCAAGATATCACCACTCTCTCTCCTCACAAACAACGTCTTATCCACTCCCGCTCTCTTGAAGCCACGAAATAAGAGATAGGTTGTGATCCTCGCGTACCAAGCATGAGGCACTTTCTTCAAACCATATAAGGAATTCCTAAGATAAAATATGTGTCTCGAATGCTTTGGGTCTTCAAACGCCTTTGGTTGATCCTCCTAAACTACCTCCTATAAAATGCCATTAAAGAAGGCACTCTTGACATCCATCTGATAAACTTGAAAAAATGATGACATGTTATAGCGAGTAGTAAGAAAATGGACTCAAGACTAGCAACAGGAGGAAATGTATCATCAAAGTCTACACCCTCAATTTCTGTGTAGCCTTGAGCGACCAACATAGACCTATTACGAACTATGGTACCATTCTCATCCACCTTATTATTGTAAATCCACTTGGTACCTATTACATTACTCTCTCTAGGTCGGGGGACTAGGGACTAACTCCCAGACATCGTTCTTACGAAACTAAAGAAACTCATCTTGCATAGATGATATTCAATGTTCATCCTTGAGTTCTTTTTTCACATTCTTGGGCTTGACTAAGTAGGTATAGCAAAGGTAGCTAACCCCATTCTCAAGTTGAGCGTGAGTCTTAACACCTAAGTCTAGGATCACCAAGTATAGTGGTAAGATCGTGACTCTTTTGAACCCAAGAGGGTGGATCCTCTAAATCAGAAGTGGGGTCCACCGGGGTAGTATAAGGAAGGATGGGATCATCAACAAGAGGTGAATTACCCTCACACTAAGGGCTAAGAGAAATAAATATCGAAGGCTCGTTATCTCTAATCATGATATTTATTGACTCCACAACCTTAGATCTTGCAAGATTAAACACCTTATAAGCCCTACTCATCGATGAATAACCTAAAAATATCCCCTCGTCGCTCCGGGATTAAAAATATCCCATCATCGCTCCGTGACTCAAACTTTCCTAAGTGCTCTATATCTCTCAAGATATAGCAAGTACTCCTAAATACACAGAAATACGATAAGTTGGGCTTCTTCCCATTCCAGAACTCATATAGCGTGTGTAGTGTGTATGGACGAACATATACCTTATTCATCGTATGGCATGCGGTACTCACTTCCTCTGCCCAAAAATGCCTAGGCACATTTTTCCCAATAAGCATGGATCTAGCCATTTTTTTATCGTTCGGTTCTTCCTCTCAACAATCCCATTTTATTGAGGAGTATGAATGGCCAAAACCTCATATTTGATGCCCACTCCATAACAATAGATATCCACTTTGGCTTCTTTAAATTCAGTGATGTTGTCACTACACATCCGATTAATAGTGACATTATGTTAGTTTTATAGGATACTACACTTGGTTGTTAGGAACTCAACCGCATCGGACTTTCTCTAAGAAATCCCACAGTGGAGTATCTATAAAAGTCATCGACCATCAAGAGAATGTATCTATTACCATCTGAACTCTCCGAGGGAGTAAGACCCATAAGATCCATGTGAATCAACTCCAAAACACATGTGGTGGTAATGGTATTAATCTTTCAATGGGGACTTCGAATTTATTTTCCATGTTGGCAAGCTTCACAAACTGAGGAAGTTGGTTTTCCAAGTGATGGTAAGCCACGAACTAGGTCCTTTTTCTTTAATCTCTCAAAATCTCTGAAATTCACATGACCTAGTCATTGATGACAAAGGTCCATAGAGGAGACCGTGGAATTATTTCACACAAAGGAGGACTTAGTCAAAATCCTATAGCAATTATCTTTGGTCCTCACTCCTTGTCGTAAAATTTCATCGAATTAATAATAAACGTTACATTCGAACATATAAAACTTTATCGTAAAGTTTGTGTCGCATAGTTGGCTTATGCTAATTAAGTTCACTTTCAACCATTTTACTTACAGCATATTTTGTTTTAAGGAATTTGGGTATCTCAACACATCATCTCACTAAAATCCTAGAACTACTCCCATCTCTAAAGGTTACTTTCCCTTCCTTGCGATCCTCAATATGGGTAAAAAATGATATATCATAGGTCATGTGCCTAAAGCACCCACGATCAAAATACCATTGCGAAATATTTTGAACCTTAAGAGCAACGTGAACAACTAGGTCTTTTTCATTTTGCTTAGGTACCCAAGTGTAGCTAACCTTTTGTTTGCCTTTATCGTTGTTGGCTCTAGTCATAACGTTAGAAGCATTCTCCAACGGTAAACACATCCGTTGAAATTCTTCCATTAAGCTTTGTGAAGTAGAGACTAGAAACTCACCTGCTCTTTAAGACTAGCAAGGTCGTTAGAGCGGTGCATGGGAGTTTGTTTATGCTTAGCTCTACCTAACTTGTAGCAAAACGCTTTAAGGTAACCTTTCCTTTTACTAAAAGTGAAAACGTAAACTTGTTTGGCTATACCATAGTTCACTTTTTTAGGTTGAACTCTCTTTTTTGGTTTATGTCGAGGCCCACAAGGATTTACCACAAATTATGAACTAGTTCCGATGTGCAATGGGAAGTGGATGCACCGTCGAAACCTATTCCTTGCCCCTCACCAAAACCTAAAGTGGGTCCGAGGAGCATCTTTCTAACCATCTTTGATGTATCCTCTAAAGTAACCTTTACCTCCTGGGCATGTTTGAGATCTTTCTCAAGTTGGGATATAAGGGATTAAAGTTTCTCACAAGTCTCGACGGATTCTTGAAGATCTCTCATAAGACTATCCACTTTGTTGGTCAAGGAATCATTTTCCTTATTCACTAAAACAACTCTTTATTCAAAAGAAACTCTTACCATGGACTCGCTCTCTTTTGCCTCTCTAAACTATTTCTCTAAATCTAAAAGTCTAATCGTTAAACCTTTCTTTTGTTTCCTCATTTTAACCTCATTTTAAAGGACTCAGTGTAAAGATCAGTGTAATCACATTGAAGGTCACTCTTGCTCTCACTTAAAACATCATCCCCCTTACTCTCATCGGAATGACTAGCCTCACTATCGAAGTCGTCATGTTTAGTAGGTTCCTCATCAATGTGAAGTGCACTAGATGTACTAACGTGACTATCCATGAACGCGGTGAAGTTACGTCCATAGGGTGATTCGTTCCTCGAATACGTTGACTCGACTTCGTTCTCACTAAGCATGGCATTGAATTCAGCTTTGCATTTTCCATGTATCTTTAATCACGTGTCACACTCGTGACCTTTGTAACCCTTACCCTCGCACTCATACCATCTTTCTTCATCTTTCTTAGGGTTTTCTTTTCTTTCTTTTTAAAATTTTTCTTGCCCAATTCATATTTTTTATCTTTTCTTTGAAAGTATTTTATTTATGAGTTTGAGAATATTTTTGAATTTTTTTTGTAAACAGGTCCAAATGATCCAAATCAAAATCATATTCGGAGTCAGAAAAAACCTCCTTTTTTTTAGAATGAACTTTTAACCCAATTCTCTTTTCCTTAGGTTTAACAGTTTTGGGAAGCATATCTATCTCATAAGTTTGAAGGTCTCCTACGAGTTCTTCTAACCTAAGCGTATCTAATACACCCAAAGAATTAATCATAGTAACCTTACGAATTAAACGAGAAGGGAGCGATCTCAAAATCGTCTTAACTACACGCTTTTCAGGAATTTTCTCACCTAAATTGTAACTAGAGTTAATGATGTCAGACAATCGTGCATAAAACTCATCAAATGACTTAAACTCAAGAATGGTAAGTATTTTAAATTATGTGGCTAGATTTTGAATCTAATAATCCTTCACAGCGCTGGTACCCTCGTGAGTGAGTTGGAGGATATCACAAACTTCTGTTGACGTGGTGCACATCATAATGCGGCGGAACTCGTTAGTGGTGACTGCTCCAGAAATGGAACATAAATCGCATGAGCTAAAGTTACTCCATTTAAAGTTATCTTATATCTAAGCAGTGATAGGTTTTGAACCTATGACATCGCCATTGGTCACTATGGGTGGTTTCCACCCTCTTTCACAAACAAACCATACTCTTTCATCAATGTATTTTAACACAGACCTCATCCTAGATTTCCAGTATGTATAATTAGACCCATCAAAAACAGGTACCCTATTATACAAATTATCCATTTAAACCCAAATTTTAAAGATCAAACAAAAACTTAGCGTAACCTGCTCTGATACTAATTTGAGAAAGCGGTATCATATGGATAGTTCATATATTAGGTTCCTCACATAAAAATTCCAATTTTAATCAATTGTTATCTCGAGTAGTAATTAAATGTTCATGCGATGATAAAGTCCATTTTAATTATAATCAATCACACAATCAAATCATGCATGCAAAGAAGTAATAAAAAATGTCGAAAAGGGCAAAACCTTTATTCATCACTATAGAGAATATGACATACACGGTCGACTTACAGACTACTTATCACGACTAAGTATAACACGTAGAGTATTCAATTATTCTACAGAATACAACACAGTCGAGTGTCGTCCATAGGAAGTGGTCTTCCCTCGGTATCCACCGATCAGCCTTCTTTGTCTTCAGTAGTAGAATCTCGGTTCCACAATTCAGCAGTAGAGTTGGACTCTACAAGGGTTAGTGCAAGATGTATGGAAACTAGGGTTTCATAAACTCACAAATCACATATGGAGAAGTATGATTCAGAAAACAAAAGTGGTTTTGAAAAAACAAATATGAGAACTTTTATAACAGGTATTGAAAAATTATTTTCGCTAAAGTTCTTGAGAAATTCAGAACAAAACAGGTTTTTATAAAAAAAAAATCATGAATTTCTAGGTGGTGGGGTCATTCAAATGAAATTATACCTCGTTTAAACGGAAACTATAATTTTGTTCGAATGGCATTACTTTTCGTTCTAACGACAACCCCTTTTCATTTGAGCTGCCTTCTCAGGAGCTTCGAACGAGAAATATTTGTCAAGGCAGGGATGTCTCGTTTGAATGTCATTTGAACTTGTTTCAAATGAAACCCTACATCTCGTTCGAATGAGATCCCATCTCTTTTAAACAAGACTTAAAAATTTTCTTTTTGAATTCTTTTTTTATAAAAAGCCTTGATTGAAAAATTGAACACTCCAGAATATGATTGATACAAATCTATGAAAATCACAAGTTATTATACCTCCATAAAGTGTCGGTGATGAATCTACAAACGAAGCTGAGTAACTAACACATCTTCGATTGAACTTGGAGACATAGTTTTGGATTGAGATGCAGGTTTGTAACGGGATACGCCAAAACTATAAAATAGCCAAAGATATGAGCAATTAAAAAATACTTCTCGTACAATGCTCACCGTTTTAATTCAAAAATTAATTTCAAAATTCTAAATGATTGATCCCAACTAATAATCTACTTACATCAGAGATCCCTTATCATCTAAATTTCTACATCAATCAACCAAAGTTTCAATCTTTAATACTATAAATCTCACATTTGTATACCAATTAAATATGAAAGTGATTAACTACATACAATTGCAATTTAAACCAAGTAACTACTTACCTTTGTGGATTAAGATCCTATGTTCTCTACGTTTGATGAGGGGTTAAATCTGGAGATAGCTTATCTTTCTCTCCTCCAAGACCTTTCTCTTATTTCTTCATCTTGTCTCTTCTTTTGAACTCTCTCTCAATCTCACTTGTGTAGAATATCAAAGGTGGGTTACCATCCACCTTCCCGACCTTTTAAATACTTCGTTAATTAACCCTAAGTGTAAAACGACCTCCTATCCTTATACGGGTCCTGTTATATATAAAAAGTCCCTAGAACCCAATCATAACCCCCGGGCACCTATTCTGGACTATTTCGACCCTTCTTGGATTACCGATTCACTAAAAAAGATAATTTGAGACATTAAACTCCAAATATGCTAACAGCTCAATAACGGGGCCCGACATGCGCGCACGTACGCATCGCCCATAAATTACACCGATTCGCCAATGTAACACTCTATCGATATATGATAATAAACTGTAACTTTCACTCATACACGACATAGAATAAATCACATATCTATTTACTTATCACACGCAAGTAAATAATAATAATAATAATTATTATTATTATTATTATAATATCAATAATAACAATAATAAATATTAATCTTTTACCTCATTAATTAATTTTTAGCGAAACGCAATTTAATTTGTGACTTCCTGACCCAAATTTAAGGATGAATAAAGGATCCACGTGATCCGGCTCGGGCGTTAATTGTGAAGTGCAATAGAACAACCTAAATAATGTTTATAATCCAATTTTATTTTTATTTAACATTACACTTATTAGCATGTGATTTCAATTTTCACCAAACTACGTGATGTGACCCAAACCCAAGTAAACAAAGCTACTAATGTAAATAAAAATTAAGTACTTACCTATACAACGCTCTCAAAATACGGTACAACATACAACCTGTCGTAACAAAAGGAAGGAGTGAGCGGAATGCTTGGTGAGAACTTACACAAATACAGCATAGAAACGAACAGCGGAAAGAACACTCACACACTGCAACTACATGCATGTGAAAATACATGTATATTATTGAAAATACATGTCCAAATGTATTAAACCATTTTATTCCAAAAACATTATTTGACAGTGTTCATTCACCTTGTCTTTTAAAAATAATCATTTTATATCTTTATGCTTGAAGGTAACATTCTTTCCCATTAACTTACACAGTTAGACAATTAGTAATTATTGGGAAAAACTTTCATTTAATTTCAAACCTTTTATTACTCAACATTCATTAACTCAGACCATAGTTGTTAATCATTATCTAAGACTTTCTTTCAACACATGCGCACATTGTGTCAGAAAATATTCATTAACATTTAAAGCCTTATATAAAAGGCACACTTGTATTATTATGGGTTCAAACTTCATTAGGTAGCTTAATTACTCATTAAGTTACCTTGATTAACCATTTCGCTTTTCTTATGGACATTAGTCATTATTCTCAAGCTACTTATCCACATTATACACTAAACGAAAAATTTATCATTTCATATGAGTTAGGTTATTTCCATCACAACCCATTTCTTATCATATTCCAATTTAATACCATTGTCTTTTCTCAGAATCCACCAATATTTCTGGACTTCACGGGCTCCACACAGTCGGTTCCAGTCACTATATGTTAACTGCGCAGTGGGTTTGGGGTCTTTCACCACAAGGGATGTCATTCCCTTCTTAATTATTTCTCTGCATCATCCGACTGTTCCTTTATCTTTCAATGGTTTAAAATTATTCCAATGTTCACATTAATCCACATTTATGTATTGAAGCCAAAAGATTGAACTTAACCATTTGTTTTTCATTAACACTTCGAAAATTATTTACTTCTCCTTTAAGTCCTTTATTCACACACACGTTGATTTTTATACCAAAAACCATTCACACCTTAGGACTTGATTCATTTTCACTCACAATAGTATAAAAACATTCGTCAATATTTTTAATTCATAAAAATATTCTACTTTAAGTAAATTTACCAATTTACCCTTTTATGGCCAAAAGTTGCAGTTTAGCCCTTTAACAAATGTCATTTTCCAAAAATGGTACTTAAAGTTTCCAACTTAACATTTAAAACACTTTTAACCATTTTTACACTTACTCAATACCTCATTTTACCAAACTTTCACATTTGTCACTTTAGCCCCTTTAATATATAAAATAACATCTTTTCATATATTAAAGTCCCATTTTCTAGACATTTAAAATACACACTTTATTTATAAAATTTTGCATCTTAACACCCACTTTCCTACTATTTACACATTTGAAACCTTTAATTTCGATTATTAACTTTTAACCCACAACTTATGAAAAATTCTTACTTTTCACATAATTACACATTGAATCCATTTTACTTTCTACATGAGTTTTACCCACTTTAAACAACCCATGAAAGTGAAAGTTTTCTTTTCACACTTATCTTCATTGTTTAAGTAGAAAATAACATTTTAATCTCATAAGATGGCTTAAACAAGACAAATGCATTTTCTTGCATAAAATCAATATCATTCTAACACATTTTGTTTCATAAAATATTGAAGATATACATTCGGAAATTAATTCATTTTCAAAATCCATTTTAAATAATCTCTTGGAAACCCATTTACACGTCAAATGATGAGATTGCAACTAATCAACCCATGGATTCAAGCTAACATACATCCTACATATATTATGTCTAATCTATGTAAATAAACTTGTTGAAAATATAAAAATCTTTAAACCTAAACCAAGGTTAGTATTCCCACCTCTAAATTCTCCAAAATGGTTGTGGAAATGGTAGTGTAGGAGAAACAACCCCCACCTCCAAAGGTGGCCTCAAGGGGCTACCAAAATCTTCCTCTACCTTGCTTAAATGGTGTTCCAAAGAAATGCTTTCAAAGACCCACTTCAAGAAAACTCTCTTCAAAACCCTCCAACAACATCCAAGAACATCTCCTTCTTCAACTAATAAGACCCATTTCAAGCTCCAAAACTCCTTCTTTCCAACCTTTACACGTTGTCCCATCTGTGCGTGGAGCTTTAATGATATTTTTGAGCTATTTTAATGGAGTTTCTAGTGAGAGCTACGAATTTGGGGCAAGGCTTCAAGTTTTGGGGAGCTCAAGGAGTTAGAGAAAGAAGATAAAATCTGATAGCTTTGGTATGTTCAAGTTTATGGCCCTTTTCTCTCTCTTGTAACTCGTTTCCACGCCCACATTAACTCATTAGCCAAACTTACATCTTCTTCCTTTCAAGAAAGGGGTAAAAACTTGTCTAACAAGGTCTGAAATAATCTTGAAAGAGACAAGACCCAACAACAACAAAAAACAGGCCACTATCAAGTAAGCCAACAGGCTTCTTATGAGAACCCATAATCAATCTTGAAAAATCAAGTTACTTCCCTTTATTCAAATACATTCAATGCTTTTCCAATTTAAAGTTAATGAATCTAACTGATTCGACGAGAACCCATTATGGATATGAAGGAGCGAGGTTTGGTTCTATGTGGACAACAATGAGTAAGTTTCACATATTAAAAGTTAATTACAGGAACTTGTGCTTTTAATAATTAATAATTATTTTTATATTGATCCCATAAATTCAGTTATTCATAAATTTTTTATATATTCACATTTTGAATACTAAATTGTGAAAAATTAATGTCACACTAATTTTTTGTATACGAAAAAAATTAAAGATTGGGACTTGCACTTCCTATAATCTTTTAAACTTGAACTTTCAGCGTTACATTTAAATTTGGACGGTGAAGTTCCCTAACTAATTAAATTTGAGACCTGAATTTCCCATATTTTGATTTTAATAATATAATTTGGGACTTGAAGTTCTCACATAACACATTTAATTTGGGGCAGAAGTTTTAGAATCATTTAAAATTAGGACCTTGAGCCCCCAATTGATATTTAAATTATGGAACTAGAAGTTTCCTATTTTTTTTATTAGGATCTGAAGTTCCTAATTATCATCCAAATTTGGGACCTGAAGTTCCCAATACTATTTGAAGCTTGGGGTCTCAAACTCTCAATTGCTATTTTTAGGGACTTGAAGTTTCAATGGCTATCTATGTTTTGGTACATGAAGTTACCAAATAGTTATTTTAATTTGGGACCTGAAGTTCCCATGTAAATTTTTTTATTTGGGACGAGAAGATCCCATGTAATTTTTTTTCATTTGGGACTAGAATTTCCCAAATCATTTTATCTTGGGACTAAAAGTTCTCGATTATTGTTCAAATTTTTGGACATGACAATGAAATATGCCCTAGAATAAAACCTGAAGTTTTGATTATTCATATAATAGGGTAAGGGATACTAAAAGTCCCATAATAATTTATAATTTATAACCAAAGCTCCAATAACTTTGTAATTAAACATGAAGTTTTGATTATTTATATAACTAGCATGAAGGCCATGTAATGCGTGGCCGAGTATATATGGAATCCATTAAATTGATATTAAATTCTTCTTGAAAATGAAAAATTAAATTACGAAAAGAAAGGGAGGACATTAAAATAGTAAAAATCAAAGGTTCCCTTTTCTTCTAACGATACATAAATGAATATTCAATTAGACAAAGAGAAAGAAATATTACCGTGGATATCAACGCTTGTATCTTACATGGAAAAAGTATGAGCCCTATAAGAAAGAAGATAACCATACTCATATTGGATAAAAGCAGTATCCAAACCCTACACATATATTGAAGAAATGAAGAAAAAAATAATAAATTGCTAAAGTTTATTGTTAAATTAACTCGAGGAACTATTAACAAATGATAAGAAAAAAGAATGTTGTTTTAATTTTTTGGTAACCATACAGATAGAAGGGAGGACATTCCATTAAAAAAACTATAATTATTAAAGTAACATGACATTCAAAAACTGAGAAAATCAATTTTGGCTCCAATGCTTTCAAAATTACCCACAAAATCCTCCACCACAAATTGCAAATCCCTAGAACCAAAAAAATTATAACAAATTAACATTAATAGCAATAAAATAAAGGAAATCGAGTCATAATACTTCATTACTAAAAATAGCATCCAATTTAGGAGTATAACTTGGAAAAATACATTAACACCTAACAAAATATTTGGATACCTACACATACAAATTCGTTAAAGTTAGAAAAACTCCAAACTCCTACAAGTCAAGTTTTCTCTAATGAAGATGTCAATCAAAGAAATGCAGCAGAAATATCTTGAGGCCTTTAAATTTCAATTTTCATTAACTTCATCTCCTGGCCTTACAAAGTTTCTTACAAAAAATAAACATACCTACTATGTGGCTAGTGTCAAGCCTTGACTAAGATATCTATAGAAGAAAAATAAAAAATTGGTTATTAGACGATCAAAGGACATTAACCCATTACATAACATTATGATCTTTAGCTTTATTTGTTTTCTCCAATGATATTCCTTTTTACATAATTGTTTCCAAAAATAAAAATGACTCTTAAATTACAAATATTGAAACATTAAACCCCAGAATAAAAATACAAAAACAAATCAACCCAAAAATTAAATATTTTTCCACCAAAAAGCCAAAACCCATAAAATGTATATAAAGAAATAAAAAATTTAAAAGTGAAAGAAGAGTGTAATTGAATTTTATGTTGTTTGAATGCTGGCAAAATTAAGTTATCCTCCATCTCCATATGAAAAAGAAAAGAAAGTAAGAGAGAAAAATAGAAAATGGGTTATCAGAATATAACCAATAAATTAGTAAACAAATAAACCTCACTAACTAAAATAAGAAAATGGATTTGAGAAGATAGCTCAACCGCTTCCCCAAATTTTTCAAACTCTGACTGCTGTCCATAAACGAAGAAACGAACTTTATTCTTGAACTTCCAAAAATGAAGTTTTCATCCTTTTATAATCCACAACTTGCTCTAATAGTGTGTCAGTTTGTTGATTCTAGCAACTGCTCAAATCGTGGATTTTAGATCTTTCAAATTCCACTTATAATCTTATTGAGAACTCTATAATTGCAAAGCTGGGAACAATTATTGAATGGAAGAAGCCTAATTATATGAAAAAAAACTTTTGAAGAGAAAATTATTTTGATCACGAATAATCTTAAATATCACTATCTCCTGGATTAAGAAAGATGACTAACCTCCATGTTAAATGCATTCATGTGAGAATCATGTGCCCACCCAATCATTAGGTTGTAATTTGAAAAGTTCAAATGTATGCCATTTTTGGTTTAGAATGAAGAAAAGGATAAATGGGTTTTCACATAGAGCAACGATCACCGTTGTGGAGGTATTGGGAGTCATTTCATCTCTTAAAAAGAGGAGTTAATCGAGGAAACAATGGGAAACATTTAGATTCCTAAAGCTTTAATTGATTACAATGCTTAATTAAGCCAATTGCCACGTGTCATAGCAAGCATTTATTACTTCCACGCATCATACTCAAAGGATTTGGATCTACAATTTTTATTATATACTATAGATAAGGGTAAGGATATAAAATGTTCTATAATGATTATTTATAGTTTTAACTTGAAGCTCCAAATAATTTTACCAATTATCAAACATAAAGTTTGGATATTAGTTGGGCAGGGCCTTTAAAGTCCCTAAATATTTCATGATTGTGATGTGTAATTACTCTAATTATTTACATGTTCGACTTGAATTCCTAAATTATTTGGACCTAAAGTGTCAAAAGAAAATCTATCATAATGAAACCTGGAATTTTGATTATAAATTTGAAAGAGTATAGACCAAGAGTTTCCCAATTATCATTGATTTGTGATATGAAGATTCATATTCATTATTGTGACCAAAAGTTTACAAAATATTGTTTGTCATTTGGATATAAAATATGTAGACCTTATACTCCAAAAAAGATATACCATAAATAAAAACTTGAAGTTGTGATTATTCGTTGGGGTATGAATTTTGAAAGTTCTCAAAATAATTATTTATAAGTTGGACCTAAAGCTCTAATTTTTTTTTGGATTAGTTTCAAAATAAATTGAGTATTTAATTATGAATTTTAAAATTCTTATCTTTTCATTTTCTTTATTAAATGAAATGTCCTTTTAGAGAGTCTATTAATGGTTAAAAGTCCTTTTAAGTAACCTATTATTTATTTTAGAATTAAAGTTTTGTCTATTGACCTTTCAATTCATTTGAATATTAAATTATATTTTTAATGATATTTAATTTTAAGTGCTCTTCACATTCCAACAATTTATTATACATTAGAATCTTGGGAATGTGTAGAGAACGTGAAAAATAAGCTCCTCATTTTTAAAAGATAGGGAATTTAATGTCCTTTGACATTAACCCGAATTTCTCATTACTTTTCTAAAGAAATATTGTTCATAATTAGTTTAGTAACTATCTTTATATATCATAAACCTAAATATTCTTATTTCCGAGCCTGAAGTCTCTAACATATGATACGAATATGAAATTCTCTTGAGATTGTTAAGTATTCGAATATTCATTGTTACAAAACTTAAAGTTTTTATTATCCAGTACATTCTATGAATATGTGATAATTATTTGATACGAATTTTTTAAATACTTTAATTTCTTCAAGTTTGGTCACCGAAAGATTGATTGTAAAATATATTATTATAATATTAAGTATCTCTATATTTTGACTCACTTTACACACTTCATAATAAATTTTACCTCTTAAAATCGAAAATTGTGCACGGCCAACATATGATAACATTTGTCCAGGAAATAATGAACAAATCACACTGTTCTGATATAGTAAAGGTTTCAACCATAGTTGAACCTAAGGCTCCAGAAGAGCCTATGTGATGTTGTTATTTGGTACCCTCCAATACATATGTGACGGGTTATATGAAATCAATTCGTAAAGTAACTTGCTTAGTGTTATGGGGGTCAATATACATGTGTTTCATATTGAAATAAATAATGAAAAATAATTTTGCATTACTTATAGTGTTGGAATCCTAGAGATCACACTAGAAAATAATAATTTCATTATTCATGGGGTTATATGATACAACATTTATTATTACAAGAAATGTAATTTGTTATAAGCCTGAAGATCCATGGTTATTGAACCATTGGCAAAATGTAGTGTTTATTGCATATTTTGTGAAAAGTTTATTTTTAATGAGACATTATTCCCGCTATTAGGAGGTGGGTAGAATGTATCTGAAGTAAAAATTATTCTTGAAGAATGTTTTTTGGTGAAGAAATACGAGAATTATTATCAAGTACTTGTACTTTGTCTCATCTAATCTCCTATATCATTCAATTTGAAAATGAAGTAAAAAGTGACATTGCAACATCAATTATCACATGGACTAGTTAAAAATGTGCTTGCTAAAATCATTGTCTTAGTAGGAAACAATAAATTTGTCAGGAAATAAATTTATTGCACAACAGAAGTGTGGCAAACGTATAGGCCCCCAACTACTTGACTCCCTAGAAGTGGAGGTCAAATAAAATCTTGTCCAACTAATGCTCCAGAAGAGGTTATACATAAAGCTCTAGAAGAGGTTATGAACAAACGATTCGCTTTCTATAAAACTCCTAAAGAGGTCATTGTCAATGAAAAGGCATTAGTCACTGAACAGATTATAGGACCCTAAAGTTGGCAAAGGTACCAAATATTAAATGAGATCCCTATATTCTATACATACATATACAAGAGAAAGGTAGGATCGCCAAAGATGATCATCGATGATAGAATTATATATTTTGTAGCTACACAAATAAAAGGGCGATGATGATAAAAATCTACATACTATAAATTAATGTCGATAAAAAAATATTGGCCAAAAAGGAGAAAAGTCCACGATGGCATAAGTCGAGTCTTTTAATATACGTGGTGTATTTGGACCTCTAGTAGAAACCCCCAAAGACGTTAACTTTGAAGGTTATGAATAGATTTTATAAGAATGTGAGGTGTTAAAACTAACTAACAAGTGCATGATCTATGGCACAAGATTTTCTGAAGAAACCGAAATTAATTATATATGAGCATACCATCCCGTTATGACCGTAAATACTTTTCAAATATCTTACTAGCTTAGCAAAATTTTAAAATATATTATATGAGACTCATGAATATTATAAATACTTATATATATACTGTACTTAGACAAGGAATATGAATTAAAATCCTAAATGAATTTTCTTTGCCAGAAGCAAAGATAAGGAGTACGTACTCAAATGCACTAAGACATTTATTATATAGCAGACAATCGAAATGGATATAGGTACAGCCTTCTTAGTAAATATATTTATAAGGATCGGTATGGAAACAATTATATATGCAAATATGCCATTATAAAATATCCTTAAATGGATATGCTCCTGGAGAACTCAATTAAAATGAAAAATATCCAAATAAGGAATTCAAAAATGAATGACCTCGGGGTAACTAGATATTGTCTCGATTTGTAGATCGAGCATAATTTATGTTAAACTCAGATCCATTAGTCAAATTGATTGGAAAATCCTGCAATGCTTTGACATATATTAAGCATATAATTTTAATATACCCATGGTCTTCGATATTTGGATATTAAATTACCCATATCATCCTAAAGAGGGTGACAAATATAAATTTGGTGTTAAAGTACCATATGTGCATGTTATTATAGTATTTAACCCAAAAGTATCATACTTGTACTTTATTAGTATATTTCTATACATGACACAATGCACAAAACTTGATATTATAGTTGTAGTCAATATCTTGGCAATAAATTATTATCATTGACTTGCAAAGCATAGGACTAATATTAAAATTATGTGACATGCTTGTGGAATTATTGGTGTAATTCTTTTTAAATCCAACAATCCCCATAAATTTGGTAATGTGCATGCAGATTATCTCTATGATTCTCACAAGGAACAATCAAAGAACTTATGATTTGCCAAACTACATATGGTCCTAATAATACTTATGAAGGCAATGGTGATTTTATAGCTCAAACTCAAAGAGGATACATCTAGGGAGATATGACTAACATATTTTAGTTCTTCTACATACATGAACTCAAGAAAATTTATGGAACACATAAAATCCATCTGAGTTATGCTATTAAAGTGAAATAGATACAATAAAATGAATGTTCATCCCTCTGCACACAAGTGTTATGGAAGACGAGATTATAAAGAAAAATTAAATTGAAGTAACAGCCTATCAAATCTATTCACCAAGATAAAGCAACATTTCAGAAGGTTGCATATGAGACTGATATGCATCGAATCAATCGAATCAATCATCAGAGAAATGTCATAATCAGGCAGAGTATCCAATCAGGGGGAGCATTTGATCAGGGGGAGAATCTAAGAGTATGATATTTTGGACATATACGCATTGTACTCTTTTTCTTTTAACTAATTTTTTCCCAATGCATTTTCCACTTAAAGGTTTTTATGAGGTAACACTAAGAACGGCCAACACCAATTCGATGATCACAAAAGTTGTACTCTTTTTCCTTCACCTTTTTTTGTTGGGTTTTTCCTTAGTAAGGTTTTAATAAGACAACAATCATTGAATGATGGATATAATGTACATCCAAGAAGGAGTGTTATAAATGTCCACTTGTATTCCACAATTATTAAAGGGTATATTAGGATACCATATTTTATACTATAAATAGGGATACCCCTTGAGTATTGACATACCTATGAAATGAAGAAACTATCTCCCTCCAAATTCCCTCCGTGTCCTTTTATTTTACAACATTCGTGATAAATATCTAAGGTAGTCTCAATATCCCAGAATTCATGTTATTATACAAACAACCTAGAATGAAAATAAACTTTTTCCACTACATGAAATACAGTTTATAGGGGAAAATAAGAAATTTAAATATTAAATCCTGAGGGAAAAGAAAAAACCCAAAGAGAAATGGAAAACATATGTGCAAAAATCCATGCCCAAAGTGAAATCTTTTATTATAACACCATTTTACTCGGTAGTTTTATGGGAATATCTTTTATTAACACACTTTTACATAAATCAAGACGTGTCTTTAATATATTGATTAATGAATGATTTACTCATAATTAATAAAGTTCGACTATCCAATACATAAAAGACACATAAAGATGTCAATAAAATGATGTTCCAATAAAATTTATGAGAAGATGATGGGTAGAGTGTATCTTGAGTTTGGTAACAAAATCTTGAGATGTTTTGGAGACTCTACTTTGGAGAAGATGTCGGTTGATTATGTACCGTAGAGATGACCTATAGTAATCTAAGAAGATGACGGAGAAAAAAAATGTGTCAAAAGATCTAGTATGTGCATGTATTTATAAGATTTCTTAAGGAAATAGTGAGAGGGTGCTTGAGACACTAATATGAGTGCACGAATCACTAATGAGAGAGTGCACGAAGCATCAATAAAAGAGTGCACAAGGCGTTGATGAGAGCTTAAAGAACTAATGAGAGAGTGCACGAGACACTAATGAGAGCGCATGAAGGCACTAATAAAGTGAACAAGGCACTAATGAAAGTTGAGAGTGCACAAATCACTAAAAATAAAGTGACTTAAACATTATGAGACTGCGTGAAACATTAATAAGAGAGTGCCGAATGCACAATGAGAGTGCACTGAGCACTATTGGGGGTGCATATAACACTGGTGAAAGTCTGTAGGCGGTGAGGGTAGAGTGTCTGAGTGGACTTGGAGAGAGTGTAATAACACTAACACGAGGGTATGCATGGAGAGGCATGAGAACATACATAACACACATAAGAGATGGGATGTGCTCAGGAATCGTCTTGAGGAGATGATTTGGGTGAGATGGGATATTGAATCTTGACCCTATTTGTCATATATGATTTTGAGGAGATGAATTGGGATAGTGTGTAGGTGTGATATTGGAAATTTGGGTCTTGGCCCTACTTATTATATATGTGTAATACCTCGTATTTTTATAATGAAATAAAATCGGTAGAAATTAAATTAAAGTGGTACAATTTAATTAAACGAATTTGTGAATAAATTACATTGTGGTAATTGCATGTTTATTTGATTCGTTAATGCATGTTATGTTTACTCGTAGAAAATAATTACATGCTAATTAAATAATTGGTATGTGGTGTTCAATTTAATGTAAAAGTGGTAAGTAGGGTAGTTAGTGTTTGGGCACGTTTCGAGGTAATTTGGGAACTCGTTTAGGTATTTTAGACATCTAAAATTAGGACCGAGGTACAAGTATACCATTTAGGGAGTTATTAGGCTAATTCGAGTATGGTTTCTGGCTCCTTTGAGGGTCCAAATGAGGGGGTCATTGGGTAACTCGGGATTATTATTTATTTTAAATTAATTAATCATTAAGAAACCATTTCCCATCCACCACAACTCAACCCTAGAAGCCCACACCCAATTGGAGAGGTTACCAAGGTTTTATAAGGGAGGAAGATCAAGATCTAAGAGAAACAATATTCAAACTAAGGTAAGAACTCTCTTGATAAACTAATTTCCAATATGTTTCTTAATTTAATTATATATTTTCTCATATAAATTTCTAGGTTTGAAGTTGATGAATTGATGTTTATATGATTGGAATAAACCTCATAAATATTGAAGAAAAAATCTGAAATTTTAACATTTAAATATTAAACTAATTGGTGATGAACCCGAAAATTGAATAATCATGTTGATTGGGAATGAAATCTTAGAACTCATGTTGAGGAATGATAAATCTGATGCAAATAAATAAGAAAGAAGGGTTCTTGAAAGGATTAAAAGACAAAATGTTGAATCTTGAAACCTAGGGTTCTTATAGTGCATAATTCTTGATATAAATGGTTATCGGATGAATTTGATATGATTTTATGATGAATTTATGTCGAGAACTATTATTTATTGATTAGGAATAAATTAGAGTTCATACATAAGGTTTAGGTGAAGGTTAGAGACACTTTGGATGAAGGGAGAAGACAAAATCCTGTAATTATTTGTCTCGATAGCCTAGTTAAATCAAACTGGTTCGCTGGGAAGGGCAAACTGATTCGCTCACCAAATTGATTTGGCTAGATAGTGAACCGGTTCGGTTGGCTATGCTGGTTCCCCTTGATTTTTGAGCTTTTTTGTGGATCGTTAATGGTTCGACATGGAGTATGGAGTTCGTGGGTTAGAGTCGGACTTCTGGAAATGTAATTAAAGGTTAGGAAGTACTTTAACTTAAACGGGGACAAATTCCGTGTAAGGATTTTATCACTATTTTAGTTGGGAAGTTAACAATTAATTAGATGGTTAACTCTTAAAGTAAAAATATTAATTAAAGATTAGCAGGACTTCTTGGCGGTAATTATAGGTTAATTACCTATACATATTATGTGATTAAAATATGTATTTATTTATTTGTCTGGACATACCCATGTACGTGAATGACCTATCGATTGGGGTTACGTGCGTCTTGGGACCATAGCACGCGTCAGCACAGGTATGCTAGGCATCGTGTATGTCATTATTTTAGGTACTACGTGGCAGCACCACTTATGAGAGGTAGGTGTAGATGATGGGATCCATTGTCATCATTGGGGTCTGGAACGTGTAATTGTGTACAACGTAGGGACCATACCACTAGTATGTGAATTATGATGTCCATTTGGATGAGGGATTCCTCCGAACTTAGCGATAGAGCACGAACAAGACACTAAAGCTAGATGCCTTTATGTGTAGCATAAATCTAAGGACATATATAATCAAATAAATTAATTGAGAATTAATCCATGTAGTCTAATGAGGTAGACAACTGATAGTGAACCCAATACTAGGTGAATTGCATAATGGATGTTGTGTTACATTTTTTGGGTAGTATCGTAAGGATTACTCGAGGAACGAGAAGCACATGTGTAGAAAATTAGTTTCGTATATGCCTTATGCTAGATGCGTCTAATACTATCTTATTGTTATTGTTATTAGAATTTCATATATGGGATTTGGGTTGATAGGTGTATAATATCGCACTTAGATTAGGGGTGAGATACTTATTGCATGTGAGTGTCGATGAGCAGTGCATACTTTGAATTAACTGCATCATTGCATTTTAATTTCGTAAGATAATTCTTGCAATTCTAGGGCGTTGACCTAGATTATAATTTTTCCCCCAGGTTTGCCTAGACAGGGACAACAGGGCTAAAGGGATATCATGTTTGTGGTCACATTTTTCTCATCATTTATTTAGCTCAATTCATTCTAGTTTAGGTTGTTATTTCACTTTCCGTTATTTATTATTTTGGATATTGTATGGGCATAAGATCGAAGTTTATTATTCAGTATTTTGAGACCAGTCATACTTATGTCAGAGTTTTATTACTATTTGCACGTTGGACTTATTATTTGTTATCAATTATTAATTTAATCAGTTTTATCGTGTATGTTGTTTTGAAAATACAAATATTTTATTATGGCTTGATGTTGAGAATGATATAGATTGGAAAACAATCCCCATATTCGGCGTATTGTGTCTGGCCAATATTTACGTGGAAAATGGGGGTCGTTACCGTTAGTATCAGAGTGTCCAGGATTTAGCGTCTTTAGGGTCTTTGTTGTGTTCATTATGTTTTGCATTACGTTCTTAGATATGTAGAGCCCATGATTATGAATCATTATATTCTTTGCAATCTGTTATTAATATGAACCTTGTTTGCATTCAGATGGAAAACAGTACAAGAGGTATACCACGACGTGTCACTACACCGACTACAGAGAAAGAGGTTCAGCAGGAGCCACAGTTACACCAACAGCCACTACCAGCTCCACCTGTGGTCGGCCTAATAGAGATTGACACAATTTTAGCACATGAAGTTTCCATGAAGATGGCCATTATGCTACAGAATTTCTAGCCACCGTATCAACAATAGCCACCACCACCACGCCTGCAACAGGTGGTCCTACTCGTGCAAACACAGGGTTCAGTATGAGACAGAGCTATAGAGGCCTTCAGAAAGGGACACCCACCAGATTTTGCTAGGATTCCTGACATTTTGGTGGACAGTCAACGGAAAAATAACGTATAACGACACTTGAGGATGGTTGAGTGCACACGCAGATCTTAGCCTCATTTCTACTGGTAAGGGCAACGTTATAGTGGTGGGAGTCTATTACCATACTAGAGGAGAGGGACAAGTTGACGATTAATGAGTTTTGGTGGAAGTTTGAGGGAAAGTATTTCCCACCAGCTATGAAATCCAAGATGAGAAGGAAGTTCATGGACGTTAATCACGAAGGTCGCACCATAGCTGAATACGAGGAGGAGTTTATTGCACTATCCTATTTTATTGGGGATGAGGTAAACACGAAAGAGAAGAAGATGGAGAAGTTTGTGTTGGGGAAAACCTGATACATTAGGAAGTCTTTGTTAGGTAATCCGTATTTCACCACCTGCACTCAGATGGTGAATTCTGCTTTACTACATTACCAAAATCAAAGAGAATTTTAGAAAAATAAGGGAGAGAAGAGACCTAGCTCACAGACATCGAACCAACAGGGTAAGACGAATGGGAGCAACAATTAAGGGACCCAAAAGTTTAGGGGAAACAATTTAGTGATCAACATAAGAGGTACAGAGGTTCCAATGATTGAAACAAGAAAAGGCCAATAGTAGAGAGGTTAGCAGGGCCAATGACAATAGGGTCGAGGCCAGTAGGCCGATATCCAGATAGGCACCCATTTCACAGGAATTAATATAGTTATGGAGAGAAGGATCATACATCAAAGAGGTGTCCTCAGGGTAATCAGGGACCACAGGAGCAGGGCGGACATTGTGGGTATCCGACATAATAGGGGCAGTGTCAGCAGTTGCCAGCACTACCACCTCCACTCGCCTTACCTCAGGGGAAACAACCATAGTTGCAATATGTTCGGTTGTACCATGTCGCGTCTAGTGAGGGAGAGATTCCCTATCTTTGGGCATGTAGGTCGCATTTTATTTTATACTGGTGCATCGCATTCATTCTTCGGTACTTGCTTTGCTCGCGAGTCAGGTATGATAGATTTGACCTCTGATACAAAACTTTATATTGATTCACCCATGGGTAGAGGGGCACCCATACGTTCAGTATGCAAAGGTATAGGGATTGATATTGGACGTCTCATATTTGTGGGAGACTTGTTGGTATTGGATATGTATGAGTACGACGTTATCTTAGGGATCGATTGGCTAGACATGTAACAATCATGTGTTGATTGTTACGGTAGGTCCATTATCTTTTCCATTTTGGGCCAAGATATGTACCCGATTGCGAAGCCGCACCTCGGGGGGGGGGGTGGTTGAGCAGACATTTGTATTATATTGAGGATAATACTTCTTCGGAGGTCATTATTTCACAGATTCCATCCTGATTGTTAGTGACTTATCTGATGTATTTGTGGAGATTCCAAGCTTGCCACCTAGTAGGGAGATAAAGTTGTTATTGACTTGATCCAGGTACGAGGCCCATTGCATGTGCACCATTCCAGATGGATCCTCTGGAGATGGGGGAGCTTAGGGGCCAAATTCAACATTTATTGGGTCAAGCATTTATTAGGAGGAGTACTTCACCTTGGGGTAATCCAGTTATTTTTGTTAAGAAGAACGACGGATCTTTGAGACATTGTATCAATTACTGGGAGTTGAACAAGGTCATTATATGAAACAAGTATTTATTTTCCCGTATTAATGACGTGTTCGACCACCTGAGGGGTGTAGCTTATTTTTCTAAGATCAATTTGAGATCGGGGTATCATCAGTTGAGGATTCAGGATCAGGATGTCCCGAAGATGACATTTCTATCGAGATATGGGTCGTATGAGTTCTTGGTTATGCCATTTGGCCTAACCAATGCACCGATTGTATTTATGGACTTGATGAATCGGGTATTCAGGGACTTTCTAGATCAGTTTGTCATCGTGTTAATAGATGACAGATTTATTAATTCTCGAACTACAGAGGAACACGCATAACATTTGCGATTAGTCTTACAGACGTTACGGGACCATCAACTATTTGCTAAGTTTGAGAAGTGTGGTTTTTGGTTGTGGGAGGTTTAGTTCTTGGGACACATCGTATCTGAGAGGTGGACATCGATATATCTAGGAAAGGTTTCTCCAGTGATGGAGTGGGGACAACCCACTTCACCTATGGATGTGTGTAGTTTTTTTGGGATTGAAAGGGTACCACCGTCGGTTAATTCAAGGGTTCTCAAACATAGTCGAACCTCTAACAAACTTAATGAGAAAGGATGTACCATTTATTTGGGATGATGTGTGTCAACAGGCCTTTGAGGAGTTGAAGGTTAGATTGACGTCAGCTCCATCACTTGCTTTGCCTCGAGGGTGGATAGACTATAAGGTCTTTATTGATGCGTCCTTACAAGGACTTGGTGGGGTGTTGATGCAAGAGGAGAGGTCGATATCTTATGCTTCTAGAAATCTTAAACCTCATGAGGGACATTACCCCACACATGATTTGGAGATAGTATCCATGGTATTTCTTTACGCATATGGAGGCATTATCTGCTGGTGGAGAAAGTTCAATTATTCATAGACCATAAGATCCTACAGTACTTGCTCACACAGAGAGAGTTGAACATGAGACAACGGATATGGATAGAGTATGTGAAAGACTACTAGTTTGATATCCAGTACCACCCCAGAAAGGAAAATGTAGTGGCGGATTCTTTGAGCCGTTAGATGATAGTGGAGTTAGCGATAGTGTGGAAGGCGAAGTGGAAATCACTTCGTATAGATAATGAGTTGACATATGATTTTATGGAAGCTCTCACCATCACACCTGAGATGATCATTCGGGTTATGAAGGCACAAGTAGGTTACCATGTTTATTAGGAAAGAGTCAAACAGTTATTAGCCGAGGGGGCAGAGAACTATTAGATTGACTCACATAGTGGATTGAGATTTCAGGGCAGGTTGGTAGTTCCAGAGGATGAGGAGTTAAGGTGAACCATTATAACAGAGGCTCATGGGTAACATTTTATGTTGTATCCCGATAGGGATAAGATATACTAGGATATAAGGCACGAAGATTGGTGGGCCGGCATGGAGAGGGACATAGCCATTTTTCTGTCCAAGTGTGATATGTGCCAATTGGTAAAGGTGGACCATCAGCGACCCGCAGGTGTTCTACAGCCTCTTGAGATTTTGATGTGGAAATGGGAGATCATTTCCATGGATTTTATCACCTGTTTACCTACATCACAGTGGGGACATGATTCTATTTGGGTAATCATTGACCGATTAATGAAGGTGGCAGATTCATATCGAGTATTGCATATTTCTTCCCTTTATCTTTATGCATTCTAGCACTTTTACGGTCCTAAATGCCTATATTTATGCTTATTAACCAAACAACCTTGGATTTGGATATATACATGCTTTGCAGGGGTTAATTATGCTTTTGTAGGTATTAAAACGCTAAAGGTGAGGATCTGTTGCATTACAGAGAAGTTATGTAGTTGGATGCTACTTCAACGGCATTTTAGTAAATCCACATTTCATCTACGACTCATGGATATGTAACGGATGCGTAGTTGGTTGTGTTAGCATCGCGTAGCCACAAACGGCGGATCATTTGGAGTCCGAACGGTGAAGTTATGGCCATTTCCGTAATGGACCTTTCAACCCATTTTATGGACCAAAAAAGGCCAAGAAACAGAGTACCGGTCGATCGCGGTTTTTGATTTTTTTGTGGAAAGGAGACAATGTTGTTTTACGAGAAGGCGCGGTCGATCACGAATACCAGATATTTTGTGCTTTTCTCCTTTTCTTTTATTTCTTCTTTATTTTCTTTGCTACTTACTAAATAAACCAATTTTGGTTTCCATTTTCAGATATATTAGATATTAGATAGTTTAGGTTAGGATTTGGGGGTTTGAGAGCTCATTCTTTATTTCTTCTTGGTTTAACACCCAATTAGGTTTGTAAGTTGACTATTCATCTTCCCTCTCCATTAATATTGTTTGTATTTCGTCATTTACCTATTTATTTACGTGCTTTCTTTCCTTCCATTCTAGTGTAGATTTATCGGGTTTATTTACTGCTTTCCTTTATCGCATTTTTATCATGCTTTCTAGCTAAATTAGTCTAGGTTGTGTCGGATCGAACTTATTTCGGGTTAACATGTTGCTTTGCTTTGGTGATGGAATTTTACGGGTCTATTTCGAGTGCGTTGTCCTAGTTATTATGCCTACGAGATTTGATGGGGTATATCATGTATGCTCCGTGCTTACGACCTTGCGTGCATAATTTTTGGGGTATTTGTTGACGCCAAAATCTTATTATACTTTTATGCGAATTTAGGGGTGTGACAACTCTTGATTTAATTAACTGTCGAAATGAGATGCAGTCTTAATAACTCATCGACCCATGTAACCATTTTATACTAATTAACTCAGGTGAGGGATATTCGACGCAACCTATAGTTTTATCCGCTTTGTTAATATAGTTTAAAAACACACGCCTAGATGAATCTTTCCCTTTTGTGTATCTTTTCCTTTTTGTGTATACTCATATTTTACACTTTTATTTAGAATTATTAATCCTTATAAATTCTAAAAACTCGTCTCTATGGATTTTTGATACCCGGACTTCGCCGCTATACTCACCCGTTGAGTGTAGTAATAAGTTTAGGTTTTTGTATTGAGGCAGTGAACATAAAATCGGCATTTGACACGCGCCACTTTCCACCCTCTATCAAAATGGCGTCATTGTCGGGGAAAAATATAAGGTGAGATCAAGGCCAATATGGGTGATATAACAAAAATGGCCTATGATCATTTCATAAAGTTTACGCAATTCTCGAGTCAAAACAATATATGAAAATCATGATCAAGTAATGCATTTCAAGATATAAACTCAATTAATGAACGATCAAATGAAATAATAGAGAGATTACCAACGAATGTAACGTTTTCAAAGAGGAAAGAATAGTGTATCCACTCACAAACGACGAAAGGTACAAAGCTTACTCGGTGTAAGTATATACAATGCAACAAAAGATTACCGAGTTATAAAAATCTTAAACCAAATCAATAAAGCAAGAAAAGTGCATGTGCTCGTGAGATTAAAGTTTAATTCATGAACTGACTCATAATATCAATGATTAGAGGATTAAAGTCTAATAACTTCTAAAATCGAGAACATGAATCGTTGAGTTCTCTATATGATCAGGCCATTATTGAAATTTATCATCGGAAACAAAGGCAAAATGTCTAATTAGGAGAAAAAAGAAAGAAAATATTTTTTGAAATTTTTAATTTTTCTAAGAAAATCATACTAAGTGACTAACATGTGAGCACAAACATGGACTAAATAAAGAAATGGATAGAATATCCCACACCCTTGAAGTAGCGTCCGACAGCGGAACTTCTCCGAAATGCAACGGATCCTCAGTTTTAGCGTTTCAATACCTACAAAAGCACAATTATCCCCTGCAAAACATGTATATAACCAAATCCAAGGTTTTCTAGTTAATGAGCATAAATATAGGCATTTAGGACCATAAAAGTGCTAGAATGCATAAAGATAAAGGGCATAAATATGCAATAAGTTATGAGCATAAGTTAGGGGGTGTGGGATATTCTATCCATTTATTTATTTAGTCCATGTTTTTGCTCACATGTTAGTTACTTAGTATGCTTTTCTTAGAAAAATTAAAAAATTTAAAAAATATTTTCTTTCTTTTTTCTCCTTTATTGGGCATTTTGCCTTTGTTCCAGATGATAAATTTCAATAATGACCCTATCCAATAGAAAACTCAACGATGCATGTATTTATTTTAGAAGTTATTAGACTATAATCCTCTAATCATTAATATTATGAATAACTTCATGAATTAAATTTTAATCCCATGAGCACATCCACTTTTCTTGCTTTATTGATATGGTTTAAGATTTTTATAACTCGGTAATCTTTTATTGCATTGTATATACTTACACCGAGTAAGCTTTGTACCTTTTGCCATTTGTGGGTGTATAAACTATTCTTTCCTCTTTGAAAACATTTCATTCGTTGATAATCTCTTTATTCTTTCATTTGATCGTTCATTAATTGAGTTTATATCTTGAAATGCATTACTTTATCATGATTTTCATATATTATTTTGACTCGATAATTGCGTAAACTTTATGAAATAATCATAGGCCATCTTTGTTATATCACCCATATTAGCCTTGACCTCACCTTCTTACCTTTTTAACTTCACAGTTCACATAGAATACAAACATTAATACATTCCAACTTTTTTTGGATCTAATTTTTTATTTTATTTTCAGGACTCAGAGCATCCCTTTTACAGTGGTGTTATTGTCCCGTTCACCTCCCTTCGCGTGTGGTGGAAGCTCTTAGTCTCAACGTCCATGAACTGGGCCTGAAAATCAAAGCTAAGAGATGTTAATAGCGCATCCCTTTATGATGATTGGAGAAGCTGAAAGTGCAAAGGGGAATATGGATTTTTAATTTCTGCAGTAATATTTTGGTGCCAAAGAGATAATATGCTTTTTGTGGTGATGAGCTTAAAATAGACACATTTAAAATTATTGTATAGAAATTTTATTTTTGTATTATATCTTCATTATGTTCAAGTTGCCAATAGTGGCATGTTTTGCATAAATGTCTATTCTATTTTTGTATAATGGCAAATTGATGCGTTTGTTTATAATATGTCCGGGATGGACTATTAGCATTATTGTTGGAATATAATTTGTTTCATAAATAGGTGGATAGTTGTATAAATAATGGAGCTACTGCCAATTTTTTTTAAATTGTCTACACTGCGTTTTGTTTGGAGATGGATATTTCTAAATTATTGAGCCAATAAGGGTCTGTGGTGATTTTATTTATACTAGGTCCTGGATGATTTTTTTTATATTTTTACCTTTATTTGTATTGAAAATAACTTTTTGGACTTAAAATTATATAGATTCAATAATTATCCTTAAATTTTGAAGTTGTTTGTATGTTTATACAAGGTGATGTTGTTTCATTGGGGAATGAATCTTTTTTTGTTTTGAAATTGCCTACTTCGAATATTTTTGACGTTTTACGATTACGTATTTTGGAAATTTTCGTTGTGCCTTAAGGCACGGGTATACACTAGTATATATATATTTGGGTACTTTATAAATATTGGTGTGAATAATATTTATAGGAGGAATACATACCCATCTAGTGTTATCACAGGTGGTTGTGCGATGTGGGTAAATTCCCTGACTTGAGGAGCAGGGCGAGTATAGTCCCCAGGTCATAGCGTCCATTTCAGACGATGAGTCACTTTGTGTATGATTTGTCCTCATTCATAGTAGGAAATGTGACCGCCTCCCATGCTTATATATTTTTACCTGATTCAGTGGTGAAATTGACTCAAGGTAACCATGTGGATGAGTATACCTGAAGTGATATCATTCTAGAGATAACATCCGGGAGAGTGTCTACTTGGTAGGATGGTTATATATATATATTCAACGTATGTGTGATTGTAATATATGATACGTATATATGGTGTGGAATTATATATGGGTGAAATACATGGTGTGAAATCCTATCAAATATTAAAGTATATAAAGGTGAGATAATTATATACAGGCAAATAACTTAAAGTAAAAAGGTATTAATGGTATATAACCAGTGCGACAGTTATATAGAGATTTTACAGAGGATTAATTAAGTAAATGTGATAAATAACTTATGAGGTAAATGTAGAAATTATGCGGCCTAGAGTAGTGTATAAAGGAGCTTCTGTACAAGGTTAGTTAGATGGGGTATCATAACCAAGAGGGTGGGGAAGAAGCATTAGGTGTGCACAATACTTGAGAGGTGAGAAGTATCTCAATTGAGTGTGACACTAACTTAAATATGAAGAGCATTCATGCGTTTTAATTGTCGCATTATAATTCACTTGCAAAATATTTTCAAAAGGATTAGGGCTCTGACCCGTACTTGCAAAAATATTTTCAAAACCTTTTAGGTTTCCAGCCACAAGGACGCCAGACTTGAAGATTTGTTTAAGGGATCCATAGTTGCTGCAGGTGTGGATGTTGCATGATTTTGATTTAGCTGCTTCAATCATTTCATTCCTAGAGTAGGATGCAGCTCAATACTACATTTGGGCTTGTTTCCCCGGTTATTTTACTTCACATAGACTTTATACTTAATTATTATTTTCTGATGGATTATTATGTTGGATTCGAGATGATTAACCGATCGTTTATTCTGCCATTCATTTATTTATTTATTTATTTTTGCAGTATTTGATTTAATTGGTGTGAATGATTTTAAAATATATTTTGTTGCATGGTTTTATTTTTTAATAAAAAGATAAAATTTGGCATCAGCCTTTTTGAATACTAGGTGGTTAGTAAGTTTTTAAAAAAAATGAAAGTGATGCAAAGAATGATCCAGATGAAATTCCTATTTTAATTTGATGAAGGAGTGATCACCCGATATTTAATTAAGTGGGGTGTCATAGATGGTATCAGAGCATCAGGTTCTAGTGTCCATATGATATGTACGGCCTTTTGCATATCAGCTTAACGTTCTTTGATATAGAGCCTTATGATAGGATTGATGTATTCTTTTGCGTACGCCCATTTACATTCTTCTGTTATTGTAAATGTATGAACAATGAACTCGTAAAGCTCATTTGAATTTCAAATGTCGCCTAGAAGACATATATAGGCTAGAGCGACAATAAGGGATGAAGTGAGGGAGACTCATCAAGATCCAATAGTCTCGCAACCACAATCACCACTTGGGAGGATGACGACTTCACGGGTGGTCGAGATAGTAGCCTAGGCAGTCAATGCAGCGATGACAATCATGGTCGCTCACTTTCCACAGTCACAGCCGCTAGTGGCACCGGAGATCCAGGCCCAGCCAGTGCCATTGACTTGGCAGAGAGTCAGAGAGTCATTTCAGAAGAGCCACCCGCCCAAGTTTCAGGGTAGCTCTAATGTAGTTGAGGTGTGTTAGTGGAAAAAGAATATTCAACACCATCTGCACATGGTAGAGTGTAGTGAGACGCTGAAGCATATGTTAGCCACTTTCATACTTCCTAGAGCAGCATTACAGTGGTGGGAGTCAGTTACCACCGCTGAGGAAAGAGCTATGAGGACTATTTCTAAGTTTTGGGTGCGGTTTGACGGTAAGTATTTTTCTCCAGCAGTGGAGACTGAGATGCAAAAGAAGTTCAGTGAGGTGAACTAGGGTGATCGCTCCGTGGAAGAGTATGAGGATGAGTTCACCCGATTATCTAATTTTGTTCCATATGAGGTGAGTAGAGAAGAGCAAAAGAAAGCAAGTTTTATAGATGGATTAGTCAACACTTGATCGACAACCCAACATTGGTGACGTATACGGATGTCGTCAATGCAGCATTATTACACTGCCAGGATCATCGCTTCCACGCAAAAGGAAGCAAGAGAGGAGGTGAGACCAACCAACAGGGGAAGATTGGTGGGGATACTGCTAGAAAAGCATGACATCAGGGGCAGGAATCCGAGCAAGGGAATTATTCAAAGAGATTTAGATCTAGGGTTTATCGACCAGATGGCCAGGATTTTCGACAAGGCTAATAGGGTCCCTATCAACAGCAGCACTTTATTTCGCAGGGCCACTAGGGCTAAGGGAATGGAAGGGGAGTCCAATAGGGACAGGATCAGTGGCAGGGAGGATTTTTTAAGAAGTGTTTCTCTTATGTAGAGACATGTAACATAAAAAGGGATTGCCCTGAGCGAGGGACGGGGCAACTACGGGACGGGGTTCTGAATGTACAACCACTACATCAGTTCATGGGTATATTCTAGTGTGAGGAGGCCATTCAGGAATCCATTAATCAGGTTAAGTAGCCAGAGTATGGAGGTAAAATGTTTTTATTATCCTATGAGCATGGGATACTTTTTAGTGCCATATAGGAGCGTCACTACGTAAGATCTTTCTCACTGGGACTTGTGAGTGGGTTGGATTTAGTGGTTACGTTGGTCATAATAACCATATTATGTATATATTATTACCTTGGGGTAGCGGGGTTCTTAGGTATTAACCACGAGAGAGTGGGGGTATACACTAAGAGGATGGTTTCAATTACACGAGAGGTCACTACTTTCGAGGATTATGCAAGTAGGGTGGATAATTTCTAAGTTTCGACTGGTTAGCAATGGTTTGGAACTATAGTGGAAAATTATAGTCAGGATTGGTGTTCGCGGTACCAGGGTATGGATTAATTTTCTGGGTATCACCTTAGATAGGGTATACCTTACATATACGAGTATATATGTTACAATGTGATACATATTAATACATGGAGATTGTTATTAGTAATCCCATGGAGTAGGGACCTTTATAAATGCGATTCAGGGTGGTTAGACTTATTATCTAGTGGGGAGATATAGATCGGGATTTATTTTGCACAAGGAAACTAGTGATAGTAAGGGCGCAATATGATATGTTATCTTTTGGAGCATAAGAGTGGACGTGCATACTTTTATGTCAAGAGACGGGTATTTGGGAGCATGTGCTATAGAATGTGGGCTTAACGGATCTCAGCAATCGAAAATATTAGGTAGTAGTGTATCGGGGGGTTATCGTTTGGATTTTGCTTTTGCGAGACTTCCCATGCATGATTTTGTTGTAAAAATTGAAAAATAATTTCTTTCTTTTTTCTCCTGTTTTGGGCATTTTGCCTTTGTTTCCAATGATAAATTTCAAATAAAATCACAATCCAATAGATAATTCAACGATGCTTGTTCTCGATTTTAGAAGTTACTACACTTTAGTCCTCGAATCATTGATATTATGGAAAACTTCATGAATTAAACTTTAAGCCCATGAGCACATGCGTTTTTCTTGTCTAATTGATTTTGTGTAAGATTTTTATAACTGGGTAATATTTTATTGCATTGTATATAGTTACACCTAGTGATCTTTATGATTTTCTTCCTTCGTGAGTATTTGTACATTACTATTTACTCTTTGAAAACGTCACAATTGTCACTAATCTCACGATTCTTTCATTAATCATTCATTAATTAAGCTCATGTTCTGAAATGTGTTACTTGAGCATGATTTTCAAAGTTGTTTTGACTCGAGAATTGCGTAAACTTTAAGAAAGGATCGTAGGCCCTCTTTGTTATATAACCCATATTGAACTTGACCTCACCTTATATGTTTTCCCTCGTTAACCCCTTTGAGCCAAAATATAGCCTTTCATTTAAAAACCCAAAATCCCATAATTAACTCCAAATTGGAGTTTTAAAGCATACATATCACCTTCTATACCTTTGTTTGGAATGATAATTGGGATTTAATGATGTTCTTGTTATGTGGTTGCCATTAAGCACGTGAGAATAAATAGAAAAGAAAAAAGTGAAAAAAAAAGCGAAAAAAAGAAGAAAAAAAAGGAAAAAAAAGAAAAAATTGAAAAAAAAAGAAAAGAAAGAAAGAGCGGAAGTATTTCCTTTATGTATATAGCATTCAATAATCTTTGTCACTCTATATTGTTTTATCCAATACTTGTTGTTGATGTCTAAAGTTGGTAGTTATTTTAGATTAGCCATGTAAGCCAATTTTATAATCACAGATAAATAATAAAAGAGAAATAGGTCAGACACAAGAGTTTTTAAGTTGTTCAGCTATGAGAAAAAGCCTACGTCCACTCTTGTTGTATTGTTATTGATGATTACCGAAAGCTAGGTACTCTTGTTAAGGTAAGAATGACCTAGAATCCGTTCTATCTTGCCTTTTATGAAAGGAATACAATGTATTTATAGTGACTCGGAGATCAAGGGTTAGAATGCCTTTATATATTTAAGCATTTACAACCTTAGATAATGAATGTTATGGTTGATAGTCTTGAACACGTGTGGAACAACCCTTAGTTATCTAGTTTGATGGTTTGCGTTCTTTATGTTGGTCGACCTACTGGCTGATCAACTATATTTTGAGCCGACTAAGTGACTGTTGCCATGTAAGGAGACAAGTGTACATTTCTAATTCCTCCACGTAGATGGATAAATTTTGGCAACTACACTTTTTATGAAAATCATTTTCCAATTTTTAAATTGCCTGCAATTTTCTATTATCCTAAGTGTTTCATCCTCAAACACCTTTGAATTCGTAAATATTCCCATTCATTTCATAACCTTAACCCCACACCTACATTACAATTCTATAAAAGTCATATGTGATCCTAGGGCGAATTTGATTTCAAAAGTCATAATAATTGTGGTAATTTGTGAAAATGTATTTCACCTCATTTAATGATGATATCCTTTCATTGAGATTACAATTTTTTATTTTATATATAGTGGTCTTCATTGATAACATGTGTGCGGCCTAGTTTCCCTTTATATTTATTCTTTATGCTTGCATGACCCGTGTGTGTTACACCCCCACTTCATTGTGATCTCATTTGTTGAGTGTACACACCAGAGAGGATTATATATATATAATATATATATATATATATATATATATATATATATATATATATATATATATATATATATATATATATATATATATATATATATGTACATTTGAATGCTTATCTGGTTTATAAAAGTTTCGCCAAATTATACTTTTCACGTGCTCCCTTTTCCTCCCACTTTTTAAGGTTTCAATTGTGATTGAAGTTATTCTAATGTTAATAAATACGGACTTCTAAGTGAATTGATTCACTACGCTAATAACATGTTGAAATATTTTCGTTATTGTTGAGCATGTCTTGTTTTGTTGTTTGGGCATACTTTTTGAGGAAACTTTGATGTTTGTGGGTTTCATCCCTGAAAACCCTCACAAGACAACACTCGTCCACTAGAGTAACCTAGGGATTTAACGGCTTATTCCATACGCTAAAGGCAATCGTTCGCCCGTGAAAGTGTCATTTATCTCCTTTGTATATATCCACCTTCTTATGGTGCTGCTTTCAATTCTTGTTTCTTTTCATTTCATTTCTAGGGACTAGCAATGTCTAAGTTAGGGGGTGTCATTCATGTCGAATATTGCATTTATTTACCCTTTATACTCATGCATTTTATCCCCCTCGGGTACCTTAATTTCTATATTTATGCTCGTTAACCAGACAACCTCTTTTATATATATTCATATATTTGACGAGGTATAATTGAGCTTTTGTGGTATTAAAGTGCTAAGCATGAAGTCTAATTGCATTCCAAGAACATTTCGTCATAAAGTGCACATTCAAGGTCATTTTAGCCATTTTAATAATTGGCTTTATGGCCCAAAGTCTTTATATAAGTGTATTTATCTGAGATAGCTTAGCGTAGCCTCTGATCGCAAATCATTCTGATCTATAACGAAGAAGTTACGACATTTTCCTTGGGATGAATCATTTTTGTGATGAAGCAGAATTGGCTCAGTTTAGCCTTCATAGATCGATTGGCGAAACATTGCCTTGACCTGAAGACAATGCCGGATTTTAACATTCATAAATCGATCAATGAAATTTCATCGATTGATCGACACCTCATTTTAGCCTTCATCGATTGATCGATGAACCCAGATTTTAGACATTTTCTAGATTTAGTTTTGTTTTCTTTTATTTTTCCACCGTACTGTATATATGAAAGTTGTTTTTTATTAGTTAAGAACTAGTTTTTCAGTAGGTTAGATTAGGTTTTGGGAGCTCTTCCATCTCTCTCTTCTAGGGTTCCATTTTTGTATGTAAGTTACATTATTCATCTTCTTCCTCTTCTATTTAAGCTTTGATTTCTTATTTTCTTGATTTGTTAACCTAGATTACTGCTTTTTTATTGCTTATTTACTGATTTCCTTTCATTTCATGCCATTTAATATGCTTTGTAGGTAATTTAGTTTAGGTTGAGATTGATTGAACTCACTTTGGATTAATGGGTTATTTTTCTTTGGTGATGGATTATATTAGTTTAAATGGGTTAGGTTGTTCTTGATTTTATGCCTAGGATATTTAACGGTGTATATGATGTATGCGTCGTATTTATGACCTTGCGTGCGTAATCTTTGGGATATTTGTTTACGCCAAAATCATAGTAGGCTTTTATGAGAATTTAGGGAGTGACAACTCCATATTTAATTAATTGATGAAATGAGATTTAATCTTGATAAACTTGTCTTCCCGTGTAACCATTTATACGAATTAACCTAAGGTGAGGGATATTATTCTCAATCGATAGTTTTTACTCGTTTTGTTAATATCAGTTTAAATACATGCCTAGAATAATCTTTTGTTAACCCTTTCATAGTTTAGTTTTTTGTTAACAAAAAACTTAAATACATTTAATATGCTTTGTAAGTAAAATGACCTTTAAATGACTTGAAATTTCTTGTGCCTCTTCCTCTATATGTCAGGCACCCATGATTATACTTTTTGAATTTTTGGACTCTCCGATTACCCATAACTGATTTTACAATATAGGAGCTTTAAAAGAGACCTCGAGATCTTCCATGATATTCCTTTAAGCATGATCACGACCCTACTACTCCTTTTTAGGTATGTTTCATGATCTATATTTATTCTCCACTTATTAGGAGACAAGGGGTTGCTTATATAGGCTAGAACGGGGACCCTGGGAGAAATAGAAGACTAGCTTCCTACAGAATTTAGGAATTCTAATTAAACTCTATAATTAGTTATATAAATTATTATTCATTCCACTAAAGAATAATAATTTCAGTCTAGTCTACTATCTCAAAATTATAATTCCGAGCTCCACATTATTAAATGTTTAATAATCTCCGCACGTTAAGATTACAGATACCCATCGATTAAATTAAATTAGTGAAAATTACATTTAATCAGCCTTTTAGAAATTCCTTGAGACCGTTCGCTTAACTTATTTGATATATCAGATAATTAAATCCACCGGCCGGGTTTGACATAATCAAAACTTATAACCTACATCAAGAGGATAGTATCAATCTCTTTACTGAGACATAGATTCCATTCAAAATTAACTTTCACCATACACTAATCGACATTACCCAATCTTCTCACCCAATTGGTCAAAGTAACGAACAATTGATGCATATGTCCATCAATTATGTTTGGATTAAGAGCTTAAGAAGTCATAACAACCATGAGATGTTCATTATCTTATATAGTGAGTATAAAGACAATTATCTCTGATTGGTCCCGTTCAATACACATAAAGTGTACTAGCATAATAAGTCGAAACTATACCGTTTCCCGTAATCAAGATAGACCTACTAAAATAGTGTGCTACAATCCTACTGATGATGTGTCCATCTCCATCTAAGATTTTGAACCAGACTTATATGCTACAAGGACCGATGATTTGATCTTCCGTGTGTAAGCCGAACTCTACACACCAAATCATCTACTGTGTAGAATAAAAGACACATATTCATAATTATATAAAATAATATGATGCAAACATTACTTGTGAAGATTCTCATTAAATAGACATACTAAAATTCACTAGTGAAACATTACTTTTAGTATACAACCCCAACTTTCTCCCACTTAAACTCAAAGACATGGAGTCGTGCATCTATCAACCAAACCTCACACCTAAAGTAAAAGGCTTACTAGTTTTCAACCAATGCAATCACAACCACTTAAAACTCCCTTATGTATAATTTCTTATGCAAGGGGTACTATATACTTTCTGAAATCTTAAATCCGACTGAATGCATGAGTTGGTAACCTACAAGTTACTTATCGGTTTACTTCGCAACCAAATATATATTCATTAATCCTTTTCAGGTACTTGAATATTTATTCTACCAAAAACAATGTTCTATTCTCAAGTAATACAAATTTCAAAATCTGAAAGACTGAATGTCTTTCTTGGAATATTGCATAACAAAGCCTCAAAATAACAATATCAACATGATAACTTAGATAATTAAAAGTACATTTTTTCTAGTGATCAAATGTTAATTTGATCCCAAATATGTAATAAAATTTTCTAATGTTTTCATACTGAACTTATTGGACTACCACGATCTAACTGTATGACATATCCTTACATTGAGTGCGACGATAAATATAACTATACATCTAGTAGCTAAAAACACCACCACGCTTCCATCACTTCTTTTGTACACACTGAACACATCTAACCATTTATCAAAATCATGAATTTGATTACCTCTCTAACTTGATTCACTTACAATTGATGGATATGACCCCATCTTGATGAATCTATATAGTACCAAATATCATAACTTTTCCAAGAATGTTATGAATCCTTGTGAAGGAATACCTTATTATAGTTTCAGGGTTTGTTATCTTCTTCTTCAGGGGTCACGAAGGGTGACAATCCTAAGAATAAAAAACGCTCCCACTATGATAAAGTTATCCCTTTACAGGTGTACAAATCGTGATGCGTTTATATGGTTTTTACCATTATGAGAATTGACAATCCTCCCACTACGATAAGGTAGAAAAATGTCATACTCATTTCTTTGTGATGTTTTCACTTATACTGGTGGCATGAAACAAATTCTCATAAGCCTATTAAAACTTCTTTGTTCCGAACAATGCTTTTGGGAATGTGACATAGAATATAGATTTAAACATGTATCCCTGTTCCAACTCATCAAGTTTTTTCTCAACACAAGTGTTGCACTACCCATTATATAAAATACTGGAATTGAGTTGAAAACGATCATTTATTTTTAATGGGAGTAAAGAACACTGACTTGGAAAATAATCTTGATATATACATATCTATATCTTATCAATTACCATCATGAATTTTATCACGTGTGAAAGAAACCAAATTTTCTTTCCTTGACACACCGTTACTAAAAGTAACTTGTGGCATAATATTCATGGATATAATTCAATCTAATGATATATAATTCTTAAATTCCTAAGTAGGTAGTTCTAGAATTACATCAATCATAATAAACCAATTTTAATATTTTTGTAGCTTTAATACCTCTTGATCATTTTTTATCTAAACCATATTCATTAACTAGAAGTGCCTCCACTTCCGATGAATGTAAGAATCCACCTTCCACTAGTTTAGAATCTATTTAGACAAAATGACCTGAGTATTTATGGTTTGTAGAGAATAATCTTATCCATTTAGTGATAAATCGTGAATATTACTCAAAAACTATACTGTACAAAATATGAGATTTACTTTATAATGATTATCCGCTTTAGTACCAAAGATGAATATATTATTTATTACCATTAATAACACACGTGTGTTAATAAAACAAATATTCTTTCATAAAAGAGTAGAAGCTGAACTAAAGTTCCTTCTATTCTTACATACTTATAAGCAATCATTTAAATTAATCTCATATTATCAAAACTGAGACTCGCGTCTCCCACTGTAATTATAAATTCCCAATAGTAGACAAATTCACATATCACTAGTTGACTAGTTTATTGGAATCAATGATCAATGGCTCATGTTTCTACAATCCATATTACCGTAGAACAAACGATTAAACATTATTCAACTTTTTTGCGAATAAAATGTATCTACCTTGTTATTTTAAAGAAGATAAGCTTATTAACTCCTACTAGTATTCTGATTGCTCTTGGTGAATTCACTTGCAATTACACAATTCGCTAACGGTCTTTGAAACCTAGCCACTTCCTGAATTTTGACTTAATAGTTTCTGATTTAACTTTAGCTTCTATCAACCTTTAGGCAAAGAAGTGAAGTTATTTCAGTAACTTGAATACTTATATGATATCATGATAAAACATTTTATTGAGGAGGATATCGACATGGGTTTCCCCGTCTATTTCACCTCCTTTTATCAGATGAGAAATCAACATCAAAACATAATCTTATAACTAAGGTTATATCAATCATACTAATATTCCTCTAAAGTCATTCATATCAACCTGCCTAACTATATGCACTAATTATCAAACATTAGATGTGAGATAATCATCATATTATAGGCACTGGACACTGATTAATATTAGTGTCACAATATATCTAACTTAATGAACAAGTCATATTGTGTCATACCATTAATCATTTCCTCTTATATTCCATATTTCCTTATAGAATTCTTATAATGTGACTATTCAAGACAACACTAAGAAAATACACATATGCATTACTTTATCATCAGTACTATGTCCGATTTAAATTCAGTTTTATTTATTTATTACCAGAAGGTATATAAAACTGAGTATGAAATACGTGAATATTGGAGTTACCATTCAAAACTAGAGAATCACATAATAAAGACATATTATGACAAGCAATTGACTTTGAATTCAATTTAAATTTGATTCCCTCTACCATTTTAAAAGAATTCGTCAGCATCCCAATTACTGTTTGAATAGCATTCCTCTTTGGAGAACCTACTATACATTATATCATTAGGCAGGCCAATTCCTTTAATTTTACCATCTAAGCAAAAACTATGCCAAATAAAATTAATAGTTGACACTTCGGTCCCATAAAATAATAGCATTCCTCCTTGGAGAACCTACTATAATTTTGTGTCTAAGTGTATAGCACCAACTAATTTTAGACTATCCCATATCACATAGACTCCACCTTTGGGGGTCGCCTATATGAATATGAGCCTAAAATTACGCCTAAAAAAATTTGCACTAGTTACCACAATAATTAGTATTCCTCTTTGGAGGACCTACTCGTTCTTAAAGACCTACAAACCGTTGGCGGAGACCATGGGATTTGTTTGTGACCAAACCCCTCTCCCACTTAGTAATTTAAATTTTTTGCGAGGGTTATGAAAAGAGAACTTTAATTTAAATGTTTTAAAAAAATACAAGGCAACTAACGCATATCAAAATTTATGGTTGCCTAATTTTTTGCGCATCCAAAACAAGTGTAATAAATATAAATTCTAAATTCCCTTATATTCATAAAATAAATCCAGAAATTTAATTTATATTTTATAATTACACATTATAAAACCCATAATTTAAAAAAAAAATTAAACATATAACCATGGAGACTGTTCAATTTTAAATTGTCCAATTAAAATAATGGGATTTTCAAATTTATTTATTCAAATTAAAATAACTAATTTCCTTGTTTTAATTATCCAAAAATAATAAAATTATTTTAAATTTAATTTAATTTGAGTAATAAATAAAACCCATTCAATTTAATGAATTTAAAATGAACCACCAAAAGTTTATTTTCCAAGAAAATCATGATCTAAGGCCGGGTCAATATTCCATGTTGTCCATAATTCTAAGGGTCGTTAACACATATTAATAACCCAACAATTAAAACATAAATAATATAGGCATAAATCAACATGAATAAAAAAATTGAGATAAATAAGGCTTCCCGACTATTATGGTCAACATGCAATTATGTTGAGAACTCAACAGTAATCTTTGAATCCAAGAGTCATCCTTGAAACCAAGAGTCGTCCTTGAACCCAAGAGTCATCCTTGAACTTAGCATTCATCCTTGAACCCAAGAGTCATGAACCTAAGAGTCATCATTGAACTCAACAGTCATCCTTCAACCCAAGAGTCATCCTTGAACTCAACAGTCATCATTAAACCGCAAGAGTCTTAAACCCAAGAGTCATCTTTGAACTCAAGAGTAATAATCAAAATAGTAACAAATTACTATGTCCTATGCCTCCATTAAGGAGTTCACATTCTACATCAATATTACATTAATTCAGAAAAAAATAATCACGAATATACCATCGTGGGATCCAATCACATAAAATAAAAACATAAATATGTGACCATAATAGTGGGATTAGATCGCTGCAAAAACATAAAGTTAGCACATATCTAAATTTTACCCAACATTCATGCACATATTTGGTTATTTTATTTTTATTAAACAACATGGTTGAATTCAACCTATACGAGGTATCTGTAGCTCTAATACCAATTGTTGGAGCGAAAGTCCAAGGGTCTATTGAAAACGTGTATAGATCGAATCATAAAAAAATTACACATGGTGTATCTACATAGGATATTCAAGATCTCATACCTTTGCGGTTCCTTCTGGATTGAACCGTAGAGATTTGATCTCTTTTATGTTAGACCGACCCGTGTCGCAAATTTAATGGTGTGACAGCAACAAAAACGAAATGATTTTTTTCAAAAATCATAACAGCCTCAAAAAAATATCTTTGCGACTTTTTATGTCTTTCGACCTCTAGAACCCGTAGAAAAAATTTCAACCCCATCCGATCAATGGTTCTCAAGTTATGGCTCTAACAAGTAGATACCAAGACGTGACGCGCATCTGGATAGCTGTAATGTCGTAAAGATGTGTGAGGAAGGCAGAACAACGACCTCTAAATGACTTGAAATTTATTATAACTCTTCGTCTATATGTCAAGCACCCATGATTCTACTTTCATAATTTTTGGACTCTCCAATTGTCCGTAACTGATTTTACAATATAAGAGATTTGAAAGAAACCTCGAGATCTCCCATGCTATTCCTTTAAGCCAATACATGTCATTTGTGTGTGGGCACCAATGATCACGACCTTACACTACACCCAAACAGGTCAATTGTAATGGGTAAAAATCGTTACAAAAATTATTTGTAACGGATTAAATCCGTTAGAAAAGTGGCGTTATTTATTTTACTAACAGAATTTGTAACGGGTAAAATCCGTTACGAATCACATATTTGTAACAGGCTAAAACCGTTACAATGTATTTGTAACAGATTTGGAACTAATACACATGCCATATATTAGTAACAAATTTATCAAACTGTAATGGTTTTTACCCATTACAAATATAGAATTTGTAACGGATAAAATCCATTACAAAATACATTGTAATGAATTGGAAGTGTTATATATTTGAAACATATGTTTTTATTTGTAACGGTTAAAGCCCATTATCAATATTATTATATTTTAAAAAATATTAATTTCACATTAAACAACTAGATACACTAGTAATAACTTGTGCTCAACTAGGGGTGGAAGCGGTACGAGTTTTTACCGTACCGTACCGTTTTGGTCCGAAAAAAATGATTTTGGTTTCATATATTAAAATACCAGAAACCAGTCTTACCGAAACCGAAATTACCGCAAAAAAGTTAGTTGGTTTTGGTTTTAATATTTAAAAAACCGATTTACCGAAATTACCGTACCGAATTTACTGAAACCAGAAAAAATCGTACCGAAATTACCATATCGTATCGAATTTACCAAAACAAAAAAAAGCGTACCAAAATTACTGTACCGTACCGAATTTACCAAAATTAACGTACCGAATTTACCAAAAATAGAAAAAAGTTGGTTTTGGTTTTAATATTTAAAAAAGTTGGTTGGTTTTGTTTTTGATTTTTTGGGACTTTTAGTGTTGTTTACCGAAACCAGAAAAAACCGAAACCATAAACCAGAAAAAACCAGAATTTACCAAAACTAGAAAAAACCAGAAGAAACCAGAAAAAACCAAAATTTACCGAAACCAGAAAAAAACCGAAATTACCGAAAAAACAGCCAGTTTGGTTTTGGTATTAATTTTGGTGTACCGGGTGGTAAACTGGTACGGTTTGATTTTACCATCTAGAGTTTGGTTTTGGTATTGGTATCTACTATTTACCGACCAAACCGTACCGCTTACACCCCTATGCTCAACCAATAGCAATGCATAACTAATGCCCACAAATCTCACTCATCATTATTCCAAAACACACGTGACAAAATGAATAACATTACATTTTGGTGACTAAACCAAACTAAAATTATATTTCATTCATAATCGTTCAATTTCCCAGAACAAAATGTAGTACAAGATAAATCATCTAGCTTTCAACCATAAACTTGAAACTAAGTCTAACATCATTGAAGTTCCACGCATATTATTCTTCACAAAAGTAGTCTTCATTATCGCTTGTCTGCCAAGCTCTGGATGGAAGAACTTCCATGACTTGCCCGAGATGCGCTTTCTGTGTCAGAGATAATATGAACATGAGAAAGACTATTCGAAATATATATATATATACTAGGGTATACCCGTGCCTGAAGGCACGCTGATAATTTTGAAAATCATAAAGTCGTGCCATGATGCGATGGCAAGTGCCCTCGCCAAAGTTACAACTGGTCTCGAGTTCGAAACACGGGAGCAGCTTCTTCATATATTCCCTTGTCGAATGTCACGACAAAAATTACAAACTACGTAATTGCAAAACGGCGAAAATTTTGTTGACAATTATGTTGACAATTAACGATGTCAAATATTAGAAACTAATTAATATTTGACAATAAAAAAGTAAAGAAAGATTTAGACCTTAGTGAAGGCGTTGGGGTCGTGAGGGAACTCGTTGACTACTTGAATAGCGTAAAACCGGTTCCAGTGGGAGCTTGATCTGAAGGTGGTCCACATGTTTGATGAAATGCTCAAGAGAGAGATCATGGATGCAATTAAAAGTAGCAAAACTGTCATTGTGATTTTTCTGTAAGTGAGAGCTGAAGACATGGAATTGTGTTGTGGCTTGGATCTCTTGTTTGGATTTTTTCTTAAGGATCCACTTTCCATCAACTCATGGGATTACTTATAAAACCACAGCAACCTCTCACAAATCGTACAGCCGTAATAAAATCCCAACCCCACGAACCCATAAAACCACCCTAGCCTCTCCCAATATGTACATCCCCACCCATTAATATCCATAAGATAAACATTAAAGAAAAATGATGATATATTGAGGGGTAATTTTACATTCGCGCAACAATTAAGAGAAAGCATTTGGCATTTGTATAAACTCTGAATGCCAAAAGAGCAGAACATTATGCACTGAAAATGAAATTTTAGATATGGAGCAAAATTACGCTGCTACACTGAAAATTATGTACAGGTGCTGCATATATCCCTTGAATGATTTATAAGGGTATCCAAATCAAGAAAGTTGTTTTGCGGGCTCACCTTAGTATCATGATAACGAAGAAAACTGCTCTGCGGGCCAAGTTTATTTCTTTTCAAGACACATTTATTCCCATCTATAATATACTTTATTTTGGTTTAATAAGATACTAAACATAATTATAATAGTTATATATAATAGTTATAGTCAGATATCTATTATACTCTATTTAATAAGACATTAAACAGAGTTATAAATAGAGTTATAATAACTGTTTTGAATAACTATTATAATAGTTATATTATTATCCATTTGAAGTGAAGACGACGTATTCCAGTTGAGCATATTCGAGGGCTAATTTTATGTGTAAAGAGTGGTTGTCACGTGTCTTCTCCCATTGTTAAATGCCTGGGATATTGAGCTGCCATTGTCTCATATTTTTAATCCTGCATATGGTTGTGATGTCACTGAGCTCTTGAAGGAAAAATGATATTATGGAACCTGCTGGAATTGGACCTTACTTGGTGTTCCAAGTCCTTGGCAAGAAAGCGTCTTTCAACACCTGTGCCACCACTGTTGGACCTATCGCTTTCATACACAGCAAGACAAACTTATGGTAAATGCATAAACTGGTGCCAGTTGGTTTTACAGTTTACCATATTTTCCCCCTTTTGTTGTTCTCTTAATCTCATGTTAATTGCGGTCACCCCAATCAACATTTACTTAAATGTTACAACTAATGGTGGGTAGATTTTACAACTACTATAAACATTTCTTATTTTGGACAAACTCTACTTAATACCTCATACCTCATGTTACGATCAGTAAACATTGTTTATGTGAACATTGATACATGTTCCTCAAACCACTGTGCTTATGACACTCCACAGATTTAATCAAGTAGAGCATTATCAACCATTAGAATCTTTTTAAAAAAATACAAAATAATAGTTATAGTATGATATCTAGTATACTATGTTTAGTCTAATATCTACTATACTCTATTTAGTATCTGGAATAGTTATAGTCTGATAAGAGAAAATAAGGGAGTGTGTCCATGTCTCACCATGAATTTAATGAACATATACACATTAGTGAAAACATAGGCAACTTTATTAAATCATGAGTGAAATACAAAAGAGTTCCTTATTATAAAGTTATATAGAGATCATACAGTAAAAAGAAGAATACACGTACTGAATACAGTATAATAAAAAGCATTTACTCCCTCTTAAACAGAACCTTGAACAGTACATCAGTGAGAGCCAAACGCCTCCTTCCATTCTGCGCAATTTCAACGCCAATGTTTCCACAAATAGGTCTGCAAAAGGAGCACACCCCGGGGCAGGAAAAAAAACTTGTTATCAAGCAGAGTACAAAGGTAAAGGTATTGAGATATGCCAATTCTAAAAGCTATTATCAAGTAGAGTACAAAGGTAAACACCATATTCTAAAATCTATTATCAAGCAGAGTACCTGCCTCATATTCGAGTTTGGAGCATTCTCGTGTATCCGCCTACTCTATTTTTGTATCGATAAGCCACTTCTGAAAATAAATATATTTTTTGTGTCTAATAAATATATTCTTGATACAAATCTTTTGTGTCTAATAAATATATTCTTAATACAAATCTTAGTATAATAAGCAGAGGAAAAAACACAGAACAAACCTATATATTTTGAAATTGCAAGAGCTAAAACATATAGTGCATATACCAATTAATTAGAATCAATTGCATTTAATCCAATCCACCATATATAAACTGCAAAAAGGAGGTAAAAACAAAGTTAAAACATAATCAGGACCAGCTATTGTTAAACGAAACCTTTAAGCCAATTAAATTTACACATCACTTATGAAACCCATCAAACCTGCTCATCAAATAATGATTATGGAAAACCTTCTCATCAAACCTGCTAATCAGACAATGATTAGTGTGTATTTCATATACATATATGTTTAAGTTTTAGTGAAATTTTGGTGTAGTTCATATACATATATGTATCTATGAGGAAATAAGTATAGCTAACCTCCGTAAAACCTTCCACTAAGATTCTGCGCATTTTAAGTGTCCTTCCTCCCGAAACAGATGTAAACACTCCCCACCTAGTTTACAAATTGGAAAAGTGTGAAACTAAGAAAATTAGAACATGGATGAGGTGTTGATTTTAAACCCAAAAATCCAAAAAATATAAAATATTAGATAACAGTTGACCTATTAGGGCTTTCATGACTGCCTCTCTTCGAGTGTACATCTGCTCGATTTTTTTTCCAAAGCTTTTATTTGGAATTCACTTTAGATACGAAAAAAAATCTCTGCAATCCATCTCAATCGCACCTTTTATTGGATCAATCACTAAAACCTTAAAATTTTCCTCTCTTGAGAAGGTGGTTCCGAGGTCCTTCGATTCCACATCCTTTCCTAGAGCATGGAAATACCATGCAATTTGTTCAATACTTATAGTTGTTTAAAAATAATTCTATGAAATAATAATATATACAATGTTATCAAAATTAAAGAAACTCACTTCGACCACCCATGTAGTGACTCATAACAGTGAGTTCCCTATAACAGTTCTTGGTGGTATGCCACACATAAGGCCTAGGCAACATAGAAAAATAGATTTTGTTGAAGATCTATGGACTTTAAAATGTTTGACAAAAATGAAAGCGAGGAATATGTATGTAACAACCCGTCCTTTTTGGAGACGATTAAATTCCATAATTAAATATAAATTGGCAATTTGGAGAATTTCTCGAAATAGTGATTTTTGGGATTTTCGAGGATTTAATAATTTTCGAAGGATGTTATAAATTATTTTGGGACTATATAGGTCGAAATAATTTAATTATATGTCGCCGTGGAGTATTGCGACAAAAGAGGTAAGATTTTGAGTAGAAAACCCGCATTTATTTATTTTGGGTTGGAATAGTGATTTGCGGTCAAGTACCTCGGATGGGAATTTCGACTGCGCCATAATTCTCAGAATGTCCGAGATAGTCGGAAAAGAGTGTCCGATGGACGAAAATGAGTTTCGGGTAATTTTAGAGGTAAAAGTAACTCGTAAATGGGTAAACGAGTCGTTTTTGGGTTTTAAAGGGTATAACCCCTTTTCTTTCTTTATAAAGAGAAGGAGAGGGAGAAAAGAGAAAGAAAAGAAAGAAAAGAGAGAGAAGAGAGAGAGGAAGGAGAAAAGAGGGGAGAAATGGAAGATCTCGGGTCAACTCCGCCGGATTCGACTCGAGGTCGTCGGATTTTATCCACGAGGCAAGTGTTTACTTGCTTTATTTATCTTTTTGCATAAATATCTCATACCGTAGTTTGGTATAAACAAACCCTAATGGTTTTGGCGTGGGTTATCGTGGATAAAACGGGTTTTTGGGAGTTAAAACAATTAAACCCCAAATAATATTTCAATTTGTGGAACTTAGGTTTTAATCCAAATTAATTGGTGGTTTGGGGTTCTAGGATGTTTAGAACCCTTAATATATGTGTAGTGGTAGTTGGTTGAGGTTGTAGGACGTTGGGTGAGGCGACAAAAGCTTGGGAGAAGCTTTAATGGCGGAAATCTCCTCGGAGGTGACGATGAATAGTAACCCGTCACCTTTGGGGGCATTTTTGGCCAGGAAAAGAATTGATTTAGCTTTCGGTCAAAACACGAAAGTTGTAGATCTTTTCGATACGGTCGCGTGGGCGCCGACTGCGTATTTTTCTGATTTTTCTACGATTTGATATGATTTTTACAAGATGACAGCTCCGGGTTGAAAGTACCAACTCGGAAATCAAATCGGGAATTGGAAAAATAAAGGCTAGAAATTATTGTGTAGATGTTTGGGATGATTTTTGGTGTAGAGTAGAAACCATGAAAATTAATTTGGATTGATTTTTGGGTATTTTGGAGTTTGAGAAATCGCCCAAACTGTGACCCTCGAACAGGCCGAATCGATTCGGGTACAGGCCGAATCGATTCGCCTAAGGGGAATTGGGTTTCTGCAATGGGCCGAATCGATTCGGGTACAGACCGAATCGATTCGCCATTTACAGACCTGTTTGCAGAATACTTTCCGAATCGATTCGGATTGGGAACCGAATCGATTCGCCCACCCGAATCGATTCGCCCACCCGAATCGATTCGCTAAAGGGGCGAATCAATTCGCTTAGGTCAGAATTTCTAAGTTTTCTCCCTTTAAGAGTATGGGGAGTTGAATTACCATTTGGGATTTTTATGGGGATTCCTAAATAAGAGTTTTGAGGATAAATAAACCTTTAAGAGATGATTGAGGTAATTAGTATTGAACAAAGTAAGAAATACTTTGGATTTAGAATCATGCAACTATCAATGCATGATTATGATTCTCGGAGGGAATCTTTGGGATTATTATCATCGTTAGATGCTATAGGCCACTAAGGCCGTTTATATATATATTCTAGGAAGAATATATAGGATATGTATATACTGTGTGTTTTAGGTATATATATCATGATGGGAATGATTTTGAAAATACATAAATGAATATTTTCAAAATGGAAAAATAAATGTTTTTCATAATTAATAAAAAATGGATTACACACCTCTCTAAATCGCTATCATAAGGGAAGTTGCGTTCGTATGGTGAAGCCCCCTGGCTAATGATGCAGGGTGGATATAGTCCTAGGCCATGGGAGCGCTTATGGTTGTATATTTTCTGCGGGGGTAGGGAGATTCCGGGTGTGGTCTTGGCTACCACGCAGGCTCATGGCCGCTTCCCGACGTGTTTCGATATAGGATCCCAGGTTGTCTTGGAGGCCCTGGAAGATGATAGCCATTTAGGGGCACGCACAGTGGAGAAATCCGGACGTGCGGTTTTAGAACGCGTTTATTAAAGCAGTTCATAATAATGGATTTGCTTTAATTACATTTCCTGGATATAGGAAGGGAAATGGGTTATATAAAAATTGGCTTCGGTAACACTTCCCGGATGGAAGAAGGGATGTGGAAGCATATGTTTTGATCAAAGCATTTTTATGATAATGAAAATGTCTTTGAATACATTTCCTGAGTATAAAAAGGGAAATGGGATAATTTGATAAGGAAAAGCATTTTATGATAATAAAACTGGCTTTTAAAAGGTAAATGATTTATTAAAGCAATTCATGATAATGGATTGGCTTTTAAATACATTTCCTGGATATGTGAAGGGAAATGGAAGTTTTTGAAATAAAAAGGATAAGTATTTATAAATACTTTATGTATCAAGTAATCCTCAGTCCGGGAGATATTTATATTATCCGGAAGTATATTATAGATGTATGTATATGTATAAATTGGGTGCCGAGGGTCTAATGAATCCCGACGATCGACCGTGCCGCATAGTAGTGTATCGGGGGGGTTCCTTGTTTGGATTTCGCTTTGCGAGACACCCCACGCACGAATATGGCACTGTGTTGAGACTGGGGAGAAGTTTAATCCTTAGTGCTCTTATATTATTATATGTTATGATATATATATTATATATCTTTCTGTACTGAGGGACTGGCGGATCTCAAAGATCGACCTTGCTGCATAGTAGTGTATCGGGGGGGTTCCTTGTTTGGATTTCGCTTTGCGAGACACCCCACGCACGAACATGGCATAGCGTCGAGATTAAAGTGAAGTTTGGCCCTTAGTACATTTGTTTGACTATCTAGGTTAGATAGTGGTTGGGTATTAGATTAGTTTAGCAGGGTAGCTTGATTAGAAAGTTTAAGGGATGCGCTAGGTGTGCACTGTTAGAGGAGAGGTGAGGGGTATCTCACGAGAGTGCGATACCAATTTAAATATGAGATAAAACTATTTTTCTAAATAAAGCATTTATGCACTTGCAAAATATTTTCTAAACATTCGGGCCCTGACCCGTTTGTCTACTCTCCTTTCTTTCTCTATATTGTATATATATAGGTGTCCAGACACAGGGACGCCTGGATGGAAACTCTTTCGAGTCAGACGTCTGCTGCAGCAGCTGTGGATGCTTGCAGGTTATCGGTAGACGTTTCTTTCCTTGTACTCTAGATAGGAGATATTGTATAAACACTCGAGCCCAAGGCTCAATTGCATTTATTTATTCTTTCAGTACAGCATTCGATATGGTTGTATTATTTGGACCGAGTGTTCGGTTATTTTAGTTCCTTTCTTTTCCATTTCAGTTCATTACGCATTTAATTGTGAATGTTTTAATTTGTGCGCTAAAAAGAGTAGTTAGATAAAAGTTTTTAACGGCCACCTAATAGGATATTAGTAATTAATTGGATTTTCGACAGTGATGCTAAGAATGATCCATATGAAACTCCTGTTTTAATTTAATATTGGAGTGATCGCCCGGTATCTTATTAGGCGGGTTGTTACAATGTATAGGAGTTTTGAAATGTGCGTGTGCAAAATATAATTTGAGAAACTATTCATACGTACATAGAAAGGGAGAATACCTTACGACAACTAATGTTGGACGCTTCTTTTGATGATGTGCGTCAGTCGGATGGATGGAGTATCATCCCCACAAACAGGGAAAGCTTTATAACCATGTGTAAGACACCCAGATAAATTCCCATATGCAGGAAAATATTGAATCCCCCATATTAACATAGCTTTCAATGTACAAGGTTGCATCACATATATATCATAATCCAGAACACCTACTTCCCATAATTTCTTCAACTCATCAACTAACGGTTGAAGAAAACGTCGATGTCTTGACCCGGTGCCTTCGGACCAGGTATTAATAATGACAACATTTGAAACTCTCTCTTTATGCACAATGAAGGTGAAAGATTATTCGGTACCATAATAAAAGGCCAATAGCTATAACTAGCAGACTGAATGCCACGAGGAATAAACCCATTGGTTGCTATTGAGAGTCAAACATTGCGTCCTTCTTTAGCAAATTCAGGTCATTTTGATCTGAAACTCCTCCATTGGAACGAATCACATGAATGTCATTCGTAATCCCATGAAGTAGTTGCCCTATGGTGCCATGTCATTTCTAGATCTATCCATGGAATAGTATAAATCTTACCAACCTTGGAATGAGAGGAAAATGTTTCAATACCTTTTTAGGTTCTTTGGAAATCCTTCCCCCTTTCCTCAGAGTAACTAAATAGCTTGATTCTCCACATTGGGGACGTTCATCTATATATTCATTCTCCTTCCAATATAAGACCTAGTTATTGATGCATGCATGAATCTAATTATCCTTCATCCCCAAGTCTTTCATCATACTCTTCATCTTTGGATATTTTTCTGGTAGTGTATTACCTTTTGGGAGCCCCAACTTTTTAAGATAGACAAGAGTGTAGTGACACTATTTCCTGACCAACCAAATTTCTTCTTTAAGTTGTGAAGTTCTATAATTGAAGAAAGAGTTATTTCAGGACCCTTGCGTGAAAGATATAATTTCTCAACTGATAATCTCTTATATTCATTATACTATCATTTCCGACATGATCTTCTTTGGAAACTCCCGACGGACCGCATTCAATACCTACATAAGGTTCCTTATGCACTCCATAACAAACATCAACAAGATTTTCCACCCCAACACCTTGTTCCTCGATGTTTTCTTCTACTATGTTCTCCTCAACTTGTTCTATCGGTGGAGGATCAATAGCGTTCACGGATGTATTTTCACTGTGAAAAAACCATACAGTATAGAATCGATGCATACCATTCCTCCACAGATATATCTCTACTTCTTTCGATTTTAAACGCAAATTATTGTGACACTTTGAACATGGACAAGGTATCGTTGTCAACCCCTAATCATTGTTCTCTTCCGCAAATTTAATAAACTCTTCAATGCCCTTTAAATACAATAAGCTGCCTTTGTTCTCTTCGATCATCCAATCTTTGTTAATCAATCATGACATTCTATAAAACAAGATAAAACACACATTAATAATAAGTTGCAACTGTAATCTTCGGTAATGATTGGTGTCTATTTATAGACACTAATTATACCACGACTTATGCTAAATTCATGGTTTCTAAATTCTAAACACACTTTTGATGAATATAAAGAAATTTTGAACATATTCATTATATCAAGCAACTAAAACACATAATTCATCATGATTTCTATTTGCAATTAACGTGATCATTCACCGAGTTCCTTTTGATCTACCATAAAACTTAATGTGTATCGCAATAAGTGCATTGGGAAAAACTAAATATTGATCAACTTACGATACAGAGATAAGAAAATGACCCTCCTCGTAACGTCTCAACCTAAAATGGATACTTATCCTAAAGCCCATGTTTTTAACACCAAATATGTATCAACAACTTTGATTAATAAATGCATACACTGTATAACTATTTGTATGGATAAAGTATTAACCTTAAATTTTCACTTTGTCACTAAAAATTAGCTACCATAAGTTAACATTAAATACCTAAGAAACATATTTTGGATTAAGTATATCATATTACTATTAAAGAAAGATTTTTTTTTGGTAAAACAATATGCATCAAACTAATCAATATTATTAGTGACCTGATCACTTTGTGACCTGTAAAAGAAAAAATAATTAAAAACAAAATTAAATGAAAACAAAATACTAAAATTAAACGTAGTAGTACCATTTTCCTCTGATGGACATAAGTGAAAACACCCACTAAAATAAGAAATGAACACGCTTAAATTACATAAACATTTGCAGGCCTAACAATGAAACATGAACTAAGGAATATAAGATGACTTGGGTTTAAAATTTATAACCCCAAATTTAAATTTATACTTGGATAAAAAATTAATTTACAGTAAAAAAAATATGAGAGAAATTATAGTACCACATAATGAGATTCATTAACATCATCAACAGATATCAATTTATCATTCATGTTAACAACATTTGAACATTATATAATACAATATCTTTTTGGTCCAATAAACTTCGTCGGAATATTGAAGCAAAGACAATAATATTAGTTTCAACAAATAAAAAGCACAAATACCTTTTGGTGGAAAATTAAAAATAGAGTTAGGAGTTTAAAAAAAAGTATTTTTTCCTTCTTTAATTCATCCATAGCCCCTCACATACAGGATACGAGAGAAACATTCACAGCCCCTCACATACATGAGACGAGAGAAGCGAGTGTGTTTCAGACAAGAGAAGTGAGTTAAAATTACCTTATCTGATCTGATCGAACTAAGGACGTGAATGGTGAGAGATGAGAGAAACAGAGAGTGTAACCTAGAGAGACGAGCAGGTATGGGGATGGGGAGGTTCGAGGTATAGAGAAAGAGACGGGAGAGAGTTGGAGAGTGGGATCTCCTACTTTTATTTTTTTATTTTTTAAATGACTTTTGTGTATAATTTTATATTTTTTGTAATGGTTTTTTTTTATTATTACAAATGTGTAACGGATAATATCCGTTACAAATAGGGGGGGAAATCCGTTACAATTTTCTTCTTTTGGTGTAGTGTTACTACTCCTTTTAGGTGTTTTTCATGATCTTTATTGATCCCCCACTTATTAGGAGACAAGGGGTTACTTATATAAGCTAGCACGGGGATCCCCAGGAGAAATAGAAGACTAGCTTCCTACAAAATTTAGGAATTCTAATTAAATTCTATAATTAATTCCATAATTCTATAAATTATTATTCATTCCACTAAATAATAGTAATTGCACTCTAGTCTACTATCTCAAAATTATCATTTTGAGCTCCACGTTATTAAATGTTTAATAATCTCCCCACGTTAAGATTATGAATACCCGTCGATTACATTTAAATTACTGACAATTATGTTTAATCGACCTCTTTGAAATTCCTTGAGACCGTTCGCTTAACTTATTTGATATATCGAATAATTAAATCCACCGGTTGGGTTTGACATAATCAAAACTTATAAGCTACATCAAGAGGGTATCATCAATATCTTTACTGAGACGTAGATTCCATTCATAATTAACTTTCACCAAACACTAATCGACATTACCCAATCTACCAAACTTATTGATCCATAAATGAATCTGGCCCAATAGGTCAAAATAACTGTGTTCTAAAAGGCCCGCCTAGGCTTGAGGCTTGGGAGAAACGCATCGCCCACGCCTTATTACGCCTTATTCTTGGTAAAAAGCTTAAGGCACACTTTTTTAAAAAAAAAACGAAGGATTAGTTGACAAATATTGGTTATGGAGCATGAATATGAGAAACATGGCTACCAAACATATGAATATATTTTCAAAATTCAAGGTATGTATTATTTTATTATATTACTAGCCTTAGAATAATTAAAATAATAAAAAAAGGAAAAACGCCTTTTTACGCCTAGGCTCCTAAGGCTTGAGGCTTGACCTCTACGCCTCGACCACGCCTCGCACCTTTTAGAACCTTGCAAAATAACGAACAATTGATGCACATGTCCATCAATTATGTTTTGATTAAGAGCTTAAACAGTCATAGCAACCATGAGATGTTCATTATCTTATATAGTCAGTATAAAGACAATTATCTCTAATTGGTTACGTTTAATACACACAAAGTGTACTTGAACAATAAGTAGAAACTATACAATTTTCCATAATCAAGATAGACCTAATAAATAGTGTGATACAATCCTACTGATCATGTGTCCATCTCCATCTAAGATTATGCTACAAGGACCGATGATTTGATCTTCCGTGTGTAAGCCGAACGCTACACACCAAATCATCTACTGTGTAGAATGAAAGATACATATGCATAAATATATAAAATAATATGATGCAAACATTACTTGTGAAAATTCTCATTAAATAAACATACTAAAATTCACTAGTGAACCATGACTTTTAGTATACAGCCCCAATACTAACACGACCACTCGATTTTCCCACGGCTATCACATTCCTCAACATCTTAGATATAGGTTCGTGGTCCTTGGCTGGGGATGTATGCACGATTACAAGATGACAGGAACCCTAATTTCTGGATTTTTGCTCACATGGGGAAGGGACCTCGTACCTGAAAGGAGGTTGGGAATCTTTATTTTCATCATATCTGAGACAGGAATGTTTCTCGGCACTAAAGCAACATCTAGCAGTTCAAAGTAAGGTGGAGTGCTCCCCGCTTAGAAATTAACCTCTGGTCTGTCAAAAACCTCGGAACCATAACCTGAAGTGATAGAAGAAGACGAAGCAGGTTCGTTCAACCTCGGTCGAGCGGGAAACACGAGATGTACTGGAACCGCGGTAGCAGAGTCGGAAGGAAGCCGAGTGAGGATGATCTTCAGCACCAATCCTCTGTTGGATAGACCAAACAATCTCCAAGTCGGTAAAATTGACTTCAGCAATAGGAGGAATCTTTTTCTTACTTTTCTATGCAAAACACAAACAAAGATGAATATTAAGCTACCAACATTAAAATCATAATGTCATAAGAAAAATTGTGTATGCATATGCCAACCTATTCCTTGGCCCTCTTGGAGGCACCTAGGACCACTGTACACCCCACCCCCAGGAAGAGGGGAAAACTACCAATCCTTTACAATTAAATCGTTATCCTAATAATCTTTATTAGAATCAGGTAAATTCATGACAAGAGCTTTGTTAGGTTTTCTTATTTTCATATAATACATATTCTCATTGGTGGTACCCCAACTATAACATATATTAACTCTTTTATTCCAATATTTGTCCTATAATGTTCATTAATGTGGTAAACCCCGTTAATGACCCTTCCAAGTATTTGAGGTAGCTTGGGTGGGAACTACATCAAAATATTGATAAAATTTCATAAATAAAAGATTGGGGAGAAAGTGACCCCACACTGATCGACGATAAAGCTAATAGATATCCAGTGGCCCTCTGCTAAAGCACAGATGTCACAAGGCTCGGCCAATATTTCAGTCCTTACCCATGAAGGGATTCTATGATTCGACCTAAAAACCTCAAGTGAACTCCCATCTACAGTATAAACCATACTTTCAACAACGAATTATAAAAGAAAAGTATGGAAGGAGAATTTCTTATAGTAAAAAGGCAACAGAAGAACGCAATTCTCATAAAAGAAACATCTCTCATAAATAGAGGACAAGACTTAGAAGAGGAGAAGGAAAGTTTAAAATCAGGGGTGAAGTGAACGGAGTGGGGAAATGATGCTTTATAGACTCAATGACATCTTTTTGATTTTTTAGAGAGGGAATGATTAAAAGAACTTGTTGTTTCATTACCCAAGGAATTTTATAACTGGCATACCCCCGAACGTTCCACGATTTTTGCTCTTATTTACAAAATTTACACTTCATCAAGAAATAAAGTCATTTCCCTAAAAAATGTAAACTTTCAGAGATTAACTGATGACCAAGCGCCTCAACCGGCTAGACCCACACTCAAAAACTTGTGACCAATGTTAAATAAAGTCGATCAACTCCTACTGATTAACACTCCATCCATTTATTCTACAAGATATAACCCTGAAGATGTTAAGCACCGGACTACTATTCCTACCAATCATGAATGAAGTCTTGGTGGCTTTTGTTATATTGTAAATGTGGCTTATGACTTGGACTAATGATACGATGGCACCTGTCACTAGGAGGATGACTTATATTGTTAATTAAATGTGGTCAGGTTGTTATTTCTCTAGTCGGCTCAGCGGTGCCTTTGGTCGGCTAAGTGATCAACCAAGAGAATATCAATGTTATAAGCTACGAAACACACGTACGGTCCATACACGGGAATATGAACTGTTTCCCTATACACACACATGTTACTGATATCTGTTCATGGTCACTGACTCATCATTAGATGTCTCCCTTATATGTATGAAAGTGTAGTTGTCTAGCTTATAAAGGCAATTCACCTCTTCTCCTTCTCATTCCCACTATAAATAGCATACTATATCTCATAGTTGGGAATTGAAGAAAACGATAGACACTCAACCCTAGAAAAATCCTTGAGAGCTTGTACCTTATCCTAATACAGAGTAACTTTGCACCCATGGACGTAGGCACCTATTGGGGTTGAACCACGTTAAACCCTCTGTCTCATTCTCTATCTCTCACCTATTTATACTTCAAACTGTTTTCTTCAATATTTGTTATAGTTTACTATTGGTAATTCCTAGCTAATACCTAAGAATTTCCTTTTACCAATTTTAGACATTAACAACCATGACTCTAGTAAGAACATCAGTCGGAGAAAGTAGTGAATTTCTAATTATTATTAGTTTGCACCAAGATTCATCACTAAGTCCTTATCTTTTTGGTCTTGTTATGGATGAGTTCACTGGACAAATACATGATGAGGTACCACGATGTATGCGTTTTGTGAATAATATTATTTTAGTGGATGAGACTAAGACGGGGATTAATACTAGATTGGAATTGTGGAGATAAGCTCTAGAAATAAGAGGATTTAAAATCGGTAGAACTAAAACATAATATGTGGAGTGCAATTTTAGTAGTAATTTGAAGACAAACGTGGATGTGATGAAGTAGGAGGGTCAAGAGACATTTATAAATGACCATTTCTCGTTATTTAGGCGCAATTATCCAAAAAGATGTAGATATTATTGGTGATGATACTCATAGGATTACAGGAGGCTAGGTTAAATAGATAAGTCTTATCGGTGTATTGTGTGATCGACATGTACCTTTGAAGTTAAAGGAAAAAAAATTATTGAACGGACATTAGACCCGCAATATTATATGGGACAGAGTGTTGGGCAACCAAAAATTAAAATGTGCAGAAAATGAGTGTGGCGAAGATGCAAATGATAAGATAAATTTGTAGTAAAACCCGAAAGGATAAAATTAGAAATGAAAAAATTCGTCACACGGTAAGAGTAACTCCTATAGAAAATAAATTAAGAGAAAATCGTCTTATATGGTTTGGACACGTCAAGCATAAACCACTGGATGCGCCCGTAAGGAAGAGTGATTTAATTAGTATTGATGGTAATACAAGGAGTAGATGTAGACCTAAATTGACTAGGTGAAATATTGTAAAAAATGACATGATATCACGTGATTTAATCGAGGCACTGAATTGAGCGGGATAAAAATATAGGATTTATGTAGTCGACCCCAAATAATTGACAAAATACTTGATTGAGTTGAGTGCTTGCATGTATAAAACAAAATTTAAATCTTTTTGACTTTTACATTCAATTTTTGGATATCAAATCCAAATTAAAGTTTTTGGTATTAAATAGAGGACATTTCCGTGTTTGAAAATAAATTTAATTATATGGCTAATGATTTGACTATTATCTTAACTGTTCCATTAAAAAAGAGGACCAAATGCCAAAAAAAATAAAATAGTGATAGTGTAACTAAATGTCAAAAATAAAATAAGGGTAACCATACCAAACGGCCAAGCTTAATGAACAAAAAGTCCCATCATAAAATGTGTACCAATCATGGATCCATTATTCAAATGGTTATGCGAGACGAATAAAACTTTTAAATGAAGCAAACTCAAACAACTCAAACAATAACTTTTGCATGATACTAGTATGAAATCCGCACGATGCGTGGGCATTTAATAAAATAAAAAATAAACAACTTATAATTAAATTAAAATAGTCATATCCAATATATATAAATAGATAATAATTGATAGAATATGTTCAATATTTTACTTTATTATGGTAAATGACTAAAAATGAGGGAGTCGAAAGTAATGTGACAATTTAGGCACAATATAATAAAATGATCTCAAGTTTACCTAAAATTAAAATGACGTGTTTTCTTCGCTTCACATTCATATGAAAATTATGAATTGTGTTAGTCGTAATACAAATGTTATCTTATTCATGATGTTACTCGTATTTATCATGTATTATCATAATTAATTTGTTGTTAAAAATATTAATCACATTAGTGCTATCGTGGGGAAAATTATTTACTTTTGTTTTTAAACGTGGATTATTATGGGTTGGGTTTTATCACGGGGGAAAATTTATCGCCGTGCCCTCGGCACGGGTATCCGCTAGTATATATATATTGGAAAACATTAATTTATAATCCCAACCTAATGCAATGAAATTTTTTAACAGCAAATAATATCATTAAAAAAACAATTGGGTAAACAATGTTGTGGAGAAAACATACCTCTAGATTGATTGTAAATTTAAAAAGGGAATACACAAAAGTTGTGAAATCAAAACAACTAACACGGCAACTATTCTTTCTCTACCCCTGTTACATCAAGATTATGATGAACAATTGTGAATCTTATTCCTAAAAGCCTTCTAGTCTTTTACCTTGCCCAACCTCTTTTTTCATTGCATTTTACCTTGTCCAACACCCTTTTTCTGTATTTTGAACGAACGTTTACATTGGACTTATAAGAGTATTTATAAATCAATTAATTTGGAGTTGGTCTTGACGTGTCTCCGACATCACAAAAGAAATCAGTGCCGACCCGTGCAAGTGAACGAGGAAGCTTACCATTCTGCCATCGGTCAGTTATTCAGCTAGGCAAGGTATCAACGGTCTAACTACGAAATCTTGATTGCAACGCCCATCCCACACTATTTCTTCTTTCGTTTCAAGACCTAATAAGGTAAGCTTTAGTTGACTTCGAAAGCTCTTTTATTTGGAATCCTTTCTTTTCTACGCTTTCTTCTCTTATGAAATTCTTTCTACTACAAGCCAATCATGCAGTCTAGCTCTACTTTACTACGATATATCTTTGTTTGATCAAAAACAGTCAAACCAGCTACCGAAAGAGAGAGACTCAATCCGTTACCATGACTGATAGGATGATCAAGCAAGGATGAAAAGCTACATGTTCCGCTTCTCCTGTTAGTTAGAGAGGAGCAGAGACCGCCCTATCTTGTTGATTCTTTTTCTTTCAAATCGAAAGTCAATCAATGTTGGCTTCCTCGATTACACAGTTGACCACACGCATTCAACGGTAGGGAGTAAGACCTCCTATTTACAATTTTGAACGTAAATTCCAGAGAGACTCATCGAGTGGACCATACCAAGGTGCGAAGCGAAAGCTCCTTCTTTGCTTTTCTGATCTCATTGTGGAAGTACTGGGTAGAGATAGGCACCTTATGTATGCCATAACGAGCTCACTCTTCAAGACAGATTCGTGAAAGGTCACCATGGAAGTTTCATTGCGGAATAACTTGTCTGCTACCAACTCCTTCCTCTATGGGTAGGGCATCTTGTGAGACCTTGTATAAAAATGTCTCACATACCGGATTACCGAGGAAGAAAGAGAGCTTCTCCCCTCCTTGCTTCCATGCATAGCAAACTAACAAGCTGAAAAGTGATCTCGTTGTACCCGATCTCCAAGCCCTGACATTGAGAGAATAGTCGAACGGGGCTCGCTTTATATTATAGGGGACTTCCCCGTATACTTCTCAACTCATATCGGAGCAAGGAAGAAAGCAACCTACTGAGACTGAGAGCGCGTAAAGCAATACCACATTCTCAATACCCCGGCAGACAGCGATGTAGGCCTTCGTTCTTCTCTTGTTCCTCTTTCCATACGGTATAGATTGACCGATCGTTCCCCTTCCTGTGGAAAAACTAGCAAATAGCATTTCCCTTTAATAAGTGGCATGTCAAAAACGAGAAAGAAGAGAAAACAGAAGAAAGAAATCTTGAATGATATGGTCGGGAAAGGAACATCCCGTAGAAAGACTTGTCCCAAGGAACGGAGGAGAACAGCCGGGCACTTCTCCTACAGCTATGAGTGAAACCCATTCGATAGCGAACTCCCATGCCGACCCAATATCAATACATGGAGGTAGTGTAGATCGAGTGAAAGAAGATAAGGCAGAGCGGGGCAGAGAAAGACTTATAGCTATTACCGGGCCTACTGAGTAAGGCGAGAGCACTAAAGATCATTCGATTGGTTGTTCCCATCTCCATTGGAAAACCAACAAATGGCGCTTTCCCCGTGAGTAGCATGTCAAAAATGAGGAATTGAGATCCCACCTATATTTCAAAGTTGTCTTTTTTGCCATATTTTAAGGCGAGGGAAATCAACATTGACTCAAAAAAGACGGGGTTCATCGCAAAAGTTCAATTTCGAGGTTCCTCTATGGAGTGAAATCGACTTCGTCACTTTTGCCAGCGAGATCAAACAATTCCAAGATTTACATACCCTCCTTAAGTAAAACAGGGCCAATCCATTTTACAAATGGGTGGCACGAAAAGTCTCATGATTGGAACGATCGGTCACGTGGGGAGGAGCTCCTTCACTCTGATCGATCCATGGAAGTTGCGGGTCGAGGTAAGTGAAAGAGACAAAAGATAGGACCAAGCTATAGGGATGTTTCAACCCGTCTTGCTTGAAGCTATGTTCCTAGCACCAAACAAGCCAAACCGAACCATATCGAGAGGGAGGAGAGAGATATAGGGATTGAGGACGCGGATCGGAATGCAATTTTTCTGTTTGTGGATCAATTGGGTCAGCTAGTCAACAAGGAGAAGGAAGAGATCCAGTACGGGATGTTCCAATCGATACTTGTTTGAAGCCTTTGTCCGTCAAACATAAGAGAGACATTTGATTGCCATGGAAGGTTGCACTCGAAAGCCCTATTCCACCAATCTCAAATTTCTTTATCAATGCAAATTCTCTTCTTCTGTCTGTCTAACGCCCATGCCTTCCCCTCTGAAAAGGTTCTTCCCCTTTCTACAAAGCCTACTCCGTTGCATTCCTTTTCCACTGTCTAGTTCCAATTTGCCTTCGCCCTTAGCTGGCCGCTTGGGGTCCAGGTACTACTCTAGGCAAGCGTACTAGACGAGCAAAGAAATAAAAATAGACATGGAAAGGAGCTATAACGTGCATGCTTTAGTTGATAGGCTTCACTCATTAATGAAGAAAACTGCGCTCTTCGAACCTCGGTTTGAACCGTACGATATCTCGATCCTACTCTGGAGCCCAATCTCTATCGAAAGCATGAGTGGTTGTACTCCGAGCTACGCGTATCTGCAGTATGATCCATTTGGTTCAAGTCTTCCCATCGTGTAATGACAGTGTGCCTTCACCCCATGGTTCTCCCATTTTGGGCACAGGGTCCCTCGGGTATTTTCACCCTCTTCGACTTGCAATTTGAACACTTTCTTTAAGCGGTATTGCCACTGAGACTTCAATATTTTGACAATGACGTACCAGACATGATAGTACGAGAAGTCGAACTCGTATGCCTCTCCCTCTTGCTTGTTTGTTTGTTAATTAAGTAGGGAAAGGCACAGACCATTCCTATCTTCCCCTATCCATGCGATGTAACCCATATCGATTGACCGATCGTGTGTTTTCTTCTTATATGTTTATTTTTGGGTATTCATATCTCATTATCACGTAATCAACCCTCTTATCTTTCATTTTTGGGTTGGCTATCTCATCTTCATTTCTTGATGCATGAGTTGGAAAAGAAAAATTCATTTTTCTTTTTTAATTGTATCCTCTGAACGTAGCCATCCTTGATCCAAACCATTAGAACTATAAATAATTTACTTTCGTTCTCGAGCTTTCTTTCCTTTGGGACTTGAAACTTTAGCTTTAGATGGTCATAACTTTTTGGACCACTCTTCAACATCCCTTCATCTTACCCTTTGGAAAAAAACAACCTCGGGTCTGATTTATATCTTTATGTTTATTCGCTTTGTTGCCTCACGCTGACGCAGCCGTAGATTGAGCCCTGGAAGTCCTCTCCTCGTGGCTCCCTGCGTTAATATTGGAGGAAGTAGCTCTCGACACGAGGGATATACAAGAAACACCTGCTCTAGATCTCCAAGTCTCCATGGTCGTTCTTTTGAACATCTCTTTCTATTCTTCTAATGTAATGCTATCAGTCACCTCGTACTACCTCCATTGCACATCCTGTGTAACATCAAGGAAAGAGAAGGCTCATACTACCGCGGCGGGAGGTCGTCTCCCAACACATTCTCCCTATAGTTGATCTGCCACAGATTGAGACGTATCTTTTGGAGATGGTCACGTCAGCGGCGTCAAAGTGGATCATTCATGTGAAGACTTGACTTAAAAATAATTCTAACCTTTTGTTACCGACCTGATTCCCTTGACTGGTGTTTTAGGTCTTCTTATCCAACAGGACACTTTAATCTTGCTTTAGAGGCCCGAATGCTCATCATTCTTGCCTTCTAAACTTCTTTATATCGAGGGATGAGGAACTGAATTATCCTGCTTTCCTTAAACCTATGTAGTGTGTAGGTGGCGTGTTGTAATTAGGACCATACATTGGGCGAGTTTTCCCCTCATCGCTAGCCAGTCGGAATGCTATCTCTCTTCTCCTTCGTCACTCAGCCATCAAAAAATGGTATATAGTTTACATTATCTTTTTTTTATATATACAAGAAACTATACTGAAGCACTTATTTATTCGTTCTTTGACGCTGTCCCGACTGATGAGCATCACTTAGGCGTTCATTCATGAGACCCTGCTAGGATCTGCAGCGCTTCAGTAGGCCCTAGGCACTGATGTAAGGTAAAAGTTTTCACCACTGCTTAATACTATCTAGTCTACATTGTACTGCCATAATAATAAGGCAAGAGAGAAGAAAAAGCAAGTACAAACCATCTTATCCGGGATTCCCATGGTGGTCTATCGTATATAAGATAAGATTACGTTGCATTTAGGAGTGCCCTCTCAATCTGAATCGGCTGAAGAGCAGCCCTAGGCTCCGCTTCTTAGGATGATGCCCGTGCAATGTATGATCCATCCGATTCTTTTTATTCTATTCTCGGTGTGTTGTTTTTCAGCGAATGAAAGAAACCGCTGATTCCACAGTTCCTTCATCAGGTTTGGGTGCTTTTGAAAGAGCTACTTCTGCAAATGACTCAACGGATACTACTAAAAAATTTCCCATAGAATATCATGGAAGGAAATGGGATTTTTGAGAAAAGGGGTTAGGAACCATCGAAGGACTAGCAACCTGACAGTCCTAAGCAACCTGGAACCAACAACGTTACATATACCATACTGCTATAGAAGACATGAGTACCTGTTAGACTACGGGACGCGTACACCCGAAATTGGTGAGCTACTTACTTCCCCTTAAGTCAAGAGCTAGTAGTACTATCAGCAAAGGATATCGAAACTATGGCGAATACATTTTTATTGCTTGCCACATACCCGGAATGCGAACTAAGAAGGAACATGTGAACTAAGCCCAGGGGATGATCTCGGATTGAAAGCCCGAGGCATGATCCTGGATTGAAGGTCTGGAATTGCGGAGGCAGGGCGGAGGCATACCAGGCTTAATAATGACTAAAGACCATTGGACGACCGGGAAATAGCACTGAACAGGCAGGGGCTAAAAGCTTCTTCTACCTGATCTTCTCCCATAGGCTCAGAAAAGGGTCAATACGATCCCTTTAAGAAAGAAAATAAAATTCAACGGGAGGAGCCATTTCGGGTTCTTTTTTCTTCGAAAGCCATGAGCCCCATTCGCGAAAGCCTACGGAACAAACTTGAGACTTTTTTTTTATTAACTCTTCGCTACTTCTGACCCCTCCACGTACCCTCTCTTTCTCAATCTGACCCTTCCATGTGCTCGACACTGATTCCCAAGCAGAGGGAGGAGAAGGAGAATGGCCTTTCAAAGGAAATAAGTTCGTAGCGCTAGTTAGAAAGAGTCACATTGAATGAAACCCCCGGCTTTTTCTACACAAGGTAGTTTTCTTTAGGAAACCTGGTTGGGGATATACCTCCATTCATGATATTGAAGGATGGGACCTGGTATCAAAGTAAGCGGCCTCATCTTCGTATGCCCCTCTTCACCCACAAACTTGGGAGCAAGTGGTCCGTAGCTTATCGTGAAAGTTAGGTTGTATGGCCCAAAAGAAAGATAAGAAGGAGAATCTGTGAAACAAAACCAGTGACTTTGGCGCGTTAGTGTATAATATAATGGAATTCGTATGCAAAAAAAATCCCCCTTATCAGGTGCATTTCCTAGGGACTGACTGCAGCTTTCTTCCATTCACTGATTTACCTGGCTACCAGCCTGACTTTTCCAGCTCTCGGAGCAGCAGTCATTTTGGCAGTCCCTCCTACCGTAAACTAATGGATCTGGTCGCTATATTGTCTCTCTCCCCCTTCTGTCCAATCTCTCCTCAGAGCTCTCCTCTGCCCTGATTCTTTCTTTCCACTCTTTCCTGTCTGCCGCATCCACTTTCGGTCCCATCATGGAACAAGCTCAATCTCGCACGGGCATGAACCTCGTACAGTACTCTCCAGATATAGAAATAGGGCCGATTAACGCCTTTTGACCTGTCACACACCACACCTGGGGGTTTTCAACAAGCGTTCTTCTTTAGTGAAGTTGGCCTCTCAGAAAGTCATTAAGGGTGCCAGCCACCAACCAACGCCCAGCTTTCTTTTCTTTTCATGAATAAGCCTTTCTTTCTTGATATGATCTCACCCTCGAGCTCCCCGCCACTTGTTCTTTCATTTCGTAACAGCTTTTCTCAGGGACCAGGCCCTCGGATCCCTCGGAGGTTAGTAGAATAGAACCTTTTGAATGCAAGCTTGGAAAGAGGGGTGCCTAGTTCGCTAGCTCTGTTGTTTGCGTAGTTCTTTTCTTTCTGAGTATAGATTGGGCTTCGTGTGCAGTGAGAAAGTTCACTTCGTATATGGGCAGGCCACCTAATATGTCAAATTCATAAACCACTTTTGCACTCGGCTTTCTATTTTCAAAAGTGAATGAAGGAGAAATGAACTTCATCGAATTTGGTTTTCGAATTCCAGCAAGTCGGTAAAACACGATGAAAGTCCCATTCACTGTCTTACCGCGTCCATCAGTTCTTCCATCCTTCCCCCTCTTTTGCTGTCCCAACCAAATGAATGAGAAAATAATTCAGTTAAGGGCTGACCCCATACATCACATCCCACGAACCTAATCTATATTCTCAAACTACTACGCTAACGAATCGGAATCAAATTTCAGGAAGCCTAAGATGAGTCTCCCTTCCCCTACAACTAGTATAGGGGACCAACTACTACTCCCTCTCCTTCGGACCCTGCAGTAGAATGATCAACTGGCCTCCTTCCATAGAAGCGCGCACCCGCTACAAGGCAGCTAGAATGCGCAAAAATTTTGCATCCATCACATTAGACTCGAGAAGGCGGTGAAAGGCCTTCGAAGGCCCTATTTCATCAGAAAGGAGGGGCCAGTCAAGGGAGACTCCGGATTGAGAGGGGTAGCAGACGAATTTAGTGAGTTTCTGGAATCATGTCATAGAGAAAGCGAGGCTGAGTTATTAAGGTCTCGTAGCAGCCAAATCCATTCGTCTAGCTGATCCTGGGGCAGGCTCAAAACCCCTAACCGAGGAAAAGTCTAGTGACAGGTTAGGCGTTGTCCCTTTATGAAATTCTAAAGAAGAAGGCGCATTCGACTGAATTCAATTCAAGTAAATAGGCTACCTCCTCGATTGACCATTTCATAGATCTGCTAACGTGGGAGCATCCACTCCAGTCTCAGATGAGGCAATTAGGCCATAAATGGACCCGAGAATCCTCGACTTATTATTGACCTACTTCAAAAGCCTACCTAGCAAGAACGGCTTTCGTGTACGAAACACTAACAACGAGAGAGCTCACTCGAGCCGAGCAAGGGAACACAGGGACAGCTAAAGCTCGTCCATAGAAAGAGGAATGGATCGTCTAAACAAATAGGATTCAATGGGGAAGGCGCATCTTCAAATGTGTATTCATTTATGCTACGGTAGTTCGCAGCAAGGTATGATATTGAAATTCAACGGATATTTCTTATGTCTGGTTGTGCTAATCCGATCTTGGTTGGCATAAGTGGTCACTGCTATAGAAATGAGCGCGAAGGTACGTACTTTCTTTCTCCCGAAAGCAAAGCAATAAGGTATTCCTTTAGAACGTCAGAAATGGAGGCAGAGGGGTCAAGCTACTAGCCTTATTAGATCTTTGGGAGACTACAGGGGTAGAGAAAAAGAGTTCAAAGGTCGGTCTGTCTTATTGTATTGATTTCCGAAGTGAACTTACTTTGCTTTAGCTTAGCGTGATTGCTTTAGGAGTTAGCCTTCAGAATGTCGAGATGGGGATTCCCTTTCTTCTTTCTCTGATTTCTTTTGACCTTTCTTGTTTTCGAAATCGTAGTTCCTCCTTCTCGCAATCAGATTTTGACTCGGAACCCTAAATATCAACTGGAACACCATAAGACATGGGGGAGGCAGTGACTCTTCCCGCTACTGTATTTCCTCACAATTCTTCCTTTCTATTTGAAAATCACAGGCCCTGAAAGGGAATTCTTTTCATGCTTCTGCGCATTGATTGGAAAGGTATCTTACTCGTAATCAACGATTAGGCTACGCAGATAGTTTCATGCTTATCCGATGCTTTCCTGATTGATCCATTGTTCTATTTTTGAGTCCCGTACCCTAAGATGGGCGATGACTCCACTCTTAGCCAGCGAGCTTTCATGTTAGCACTCTCAGGAAAGAAAGCCATCGCAATTGAAAAGGCAACACGCAGGAACAGGCTCTTACCCTTGACTGCTGCCAGCAACTCTTATAGAGCCTAATAGTGGCTAGGCTAGGCTTTGCTTCGTCCTCCGCTCGCAGGCGTCTCATCATACCTACGAGTTCAGCTAAAGGAGAGTGACTACTGGCCGAATTCTGGCTTAGGGTCGTGCTTTCGATTCCTAATACAGTGCTATAACATAGATAAGGAGAAGAGAGAGATTACAAGAGAGGAGCTCAGTTCCATAGACAAGAGCTGACCTTGGACCAGAGAGAGAATATTCTTAGCCAAAGTAGATAGGGTTCAGGGGAATAGGGAGAAGTGGGAGCCGTGCCTTTACACATGCCTTTTTCTATGAGGGAAATCCTTGTATCTATAGGAAGAGCTAAGGAGTCGCCTATGTTATGGATGGAATGAGAGATCCGTCTCGACACCCCATAAGAATGCGGAAGGAGCTGGAGTTGGCCAAGTGCAAGTAGTAGTCTACTGTATCAGTTGAAGTGCCTATGAAACTATAGTAAGCAAAGTGTACTTAAAATAATATCGCACTAATAGCATTCTTTCTCCCTTAAGAGTCCGTACTTGTTGTTTCCCTACATACGGGTTTACTGGTTAACTTAGGGTTTCGTGTTGCTGCAGCTGCCTGAATTCCCGAGTGAGTTGCGGGCTAGTCATGTGATGTAGTTTGAGCTTGAGACCAATCGTCTTATCGCTATCCGATGAAAACAGGCCAATAAAGGCTGAACGCTTGAAGCAAGCAACTGTACGGAAGTTCTCACCTAGAATATGATTCATCGTCTCGAGTCTTCCTATGCTAAGCCACTTACCGCGGAAAGTAGTAATGGGATAAGGCTATTACAACTGTAGCTGAACAAGCAACGGAGGAAGGCAGCCCAAACGTAGGCCCTATTAGAGTCTCGCTTAAAGTAGGCCCTGTATCTGTCGCTCTAAAGGCGGCTGTTCCCACTCCTTATCGTTGTCCAACCGTCTTCCCCACTTACTGTTTAAAGTAGGACCGTTCTGTAGCTTCAAGTGAAAGAGACCGAAGTTGGCTTTGAAGGGGCAGGCGCCCAAGCAAGAAAGGGTTCAATGAACGCTGCAGTTCACGATGCATAGCTTCCAACTAGCTCGGAAAGGCAAGAACCCTACTTTCGAGTTTAGAAGTATAGGTTACAAAGAGAGGTTGCTACTGAGCGCTGCCCTCGGATGGGGATAGGATTGGGAAAGGCCAGATCTGGAGTTCAGAGGTCTCCATTTCATTTGGTAGGCGAAGAATCGACAAAACGATGAAACTGGAGGAAAGACAACATGGCATAAAGCAAACCCCCTTATAGATGAGGGGGAGTGGGATCAGAAAGATCAGAGTTGAGGAATACTTTGCGATGTGGATAATAGGTGAGATTTTGAATCAGTCCTCCCAGCATGGTGGAAGGTTCCGTGCAGTGGAAGTGAAGTTCCGTCTCACCATTCAGATTCAGCCTTGGACTTCCTTCTTCTACTCAGTTAGAGGGAACTTTTCCTTCCAGTCTAGGTGTGAAGTTCATCCTATCAACAGGTGGAAGCAGCTCTGTTGTCTGGTTGTCTCCTGCTCTGTCTAATGAAGATGACTTCCCTTGGTTCCCAAACAAAGCAAACCCAAAGTCCTAGGGAGTGGCGGGGAAGCAGGAAATTCTTTCTTCTGTGAGTTCCCCTGTTCTCTCTCTAAAAGTCCTAGAGGGTTGGGAGCCGTAGATGTCTTCTTGTTCATTAGTCCCCTCTGTCTGTTTCCATAGAAGGAGATAATAATGAGACTCTTGGTTGAAAGAAGGGCTTTTAGGCCCGCTAGCAAGGTTGATTTTGACTCTTAGGAGGGGAGAAAGCTATAGGTTTGAATCTCCTACGTCCACCTTCTTCTGCAGCCGTCGGATCTCCGACCGAGTTCCTTGCTGAAATCTGGTAACAAATCAAGAAAGAATAGGCTACTTGACCGACCCCTTAAATAAATAAAGAAAGAAGTAGGCGCCCCTGGGTGACGGAGGAATCCAAGATTCGGCAATTGCCATTGGTAGAATAAGATCTAGAAGGACCTTCTCGCCCACCTTTGTGGATGTCCGAAAGCGTCCTCCATTCTCTGTTCACCTAGCTGCCTAAGCTCTTTTGCACGGGCTTCCTATCGAAAGTCATTGAGAAGAGCTCCGTAGGAGGGATTCTCGTAGCTCGGTTGGGATTTCTTCTTTCCCGTACTGTTAGCTGCTGAAGTCAAGTTGCTTTACCTCCCCTGCCCTATCCTATTAGCCTATGTAGCGATACTCGGACCTCTCTTCTCTGCCAACTTTCATGCCTTCTCTCCCTCTCTCTTCTCCGGTGCCTGAGAAATAGTAGAGATGACAAAGTACGGATCCTGATTTCTCTGTCCCTAGCTAAAGGGAGAAACCATACCTTTCCACATGGAACTGGGCCTGACAATACCATTCTTATCCCTCCCCCCGTCCCTAGTGAGTGAGCAAAGCAAGCTATACCTGATACCGAGCAAGGAAACTTCCCCTGCGACATTGATCATGGAAGTAGCGGAGATCAATGTATAGGTAGCAGATCAAGTTTCGCCGGATACGGGAATGCCAAAGAAGAGTTGGTTTCCAGTTATGGACATCTCCCTGGAAAGAAGCACAAAGGTACAGCTTCTTGCAGCTAAACAACGAGTAAGTAAGAGCTAGTCTTTCAGGGAAAGACAAGGCCCAGTGCAGTTTATTCGATGAATCTCTTTTTTTAGGGAAGGTTACCAGATTCCTAGTCTGATAGAGTCTATTGCGCGCGTGAGAGCTTTCTATGCTTATCGCTAGGAGTGGCACTTTCCTTTCCTTCGTTAGTAGAGGGGTGAACGTAGGAAAGAAGAGTTTGACCTAAGACTTTCTATTAGCATAGAATACAGTGACTTCCCTCGCTTTGGCTTAGTAACCCTCTCTTATAGCTTCAGTTATGAGGGAAGTTGAATTATGAGTGTGAGTTCATCTTATCACACAACAGGCCGTCAAGAATGCAGTTAGATGTCAGACTGGATGAAGTCTCGGCTTAGTCACTCTCTCGTCGTTCCTGAGATCGTATGTCAGGATTGAACAAGAAGAGTTGCTACGTGTAAGATCATAAAAAAGACTTTACACCGGGCTTCCTCTAATAAGAGAAGAAGCCGTTAGCAGTCCCGGTTAGGGTTTCATACCAATCTCCCTATTCTGATAGCAGAGTAGTGTGAAAACAAATAAGATAAGTAGGGTCGATGCCCTAGTCTTTAAACACAGTCAACATCCTCGGTTTAGCAGTCAAGTGACCAGTTCATTGATGGGTATTCTTTCTTTGAGTCGGTTTAGTTACAATCTCAGTCCATGGTGCATCCCGAGCACCGAGCACCATTAGTCTCACTCTCTTTTTCCCCTTCCTTTCATCTCTCTTCTAGAGCAAGATGGGGGATGTATGATAGTCAATTTGCTTCTTCGCTAACCGCTCTCTTTTCGCGCTCTTTCTAATCTCTGCTCTCTTCGTCCTCGGGGACTCTTCCGTTCACTGCGGCGCCAATACGTTCTTGTACCCGATTCTCAGAGGAATCTCGTCGTCTTACCTTTGGAATGCCGTCTATCGAAGCCTCATTCCTGATCTCCTTGTTAAGTTTTTCTTCTCTCTCTCTTAAGTACATACCACACAGCAGTCTTCACATCTACTCGAATCTAGGATTCATAGTCCTTGCCACCCTCGCACCCCTCATTTTCAATAAATCAAGTAGGTCAAGTTCCACGACACCTAAGGCTGGGCCCAACAGAGGTTGTTTCAAATACTTTCGAAAATAGGATCCCTTTTTTGTGATACTAACTCTTGAGAAGAACTTTATAAGAATATAGAGATGAAAAAGACGGGAGAGAGGGAATATTAAATGAGAATGGCACGTGCAGGCTTGGGACGGTTTTAGGGCTACAATTATATATATACTAGGTGTAAACCGGCGCGATGCGTGCGGGCGAAACGAAATGCGCGAAAAATGTGAAGAAAAATATGGATACAAATTTAAATGAATATTTTTTACCATCACCTTTGAGACATTTGTTCAAACAATTAATACAAGAATAATATGAATTGAAAACAAAAAATGACTTGGTTTAGATATCATTTAGTTTCAACGTAATTCTTACTTGTGCTAACAAAACACTTTATAAAACATAATGGACTACCATTAAAAAAAATAACGCTACATAACAAAACCAAAGTTACATGAAAGATATTATCCAAGATGACAATGACAATTAATAAACCCAAAAATTGAGTATTATAAAATACTTATAACTTTATAATAGGCATAAAATAATAAAACCATCTTGCTAAAATGAATACATCAAAATTACCACTACCTCTCAAACAAAGAAAAAGTCTGTCATTTCTTTGCAAATATAAGAACCCAATGCTCGACCCGAGCCATTTTCGACAAATATTTTTTTTAATAAATATCCAAACCCAAGAAATATTAACCCTTGATATGTAAATAAATTAATAACTCATGAAAACATAGTTTAAATGTGTAGGGGAACTTGAACCTTCTTGCTACATTATAAACCAACTACTTTATATAAAAAAAAATACGAAAAATAGTTTTCGAAAACTCCTTTAAAAACATTACAACCCACGCGATGGTCACCTTTGGCGAGGCTTGTTTCCGGAAAACCCATCTTCCTTTCTCTTTTTTCTACACAAAGAACAAAAAATAAAATAAAATAAAAACAACATTAGTGACATTGATATTGCATTAAGGATGCATTTGATTACACACACACACACACACACATATATATATATATATATATAATGCTTCTACCTTCCATAATAATTTTTTTACATGAGGAAATATGCAAAACATGTATTATTTAGAATCAAACCCATCAACATTTATAAATTTGTTTTCATGGAAAATGCCCCATCTTTGAATTATCATATTGTACTTTGGTCGAACGTAAAAATAAAATTACAATTAAACCCATCAAAATCAGGTGACCATTACTCCCTAACCCGTTTTCGGCCTTAGCCCATCCACGAACCCATTGGCCAACTTCTAATCATCACTACTCCCTAACCCATTTTTGGCGACACCCATCAGGCATCCCAACCTTCCTGCCTCCAGCCATACCCGGGCCCACCCTGCAAAACCCGTTATCCACTTCTACTTAACCCATAACCCAAACCAAGTAAACCCGAGCACCGGACCTGCTATCCTCCAAACCCAGACCTGACCGATTTTAACCCATTATCCAACCATACCCAATATCCCCGAACCCGATTTCAATCACCCAATCCACCAAAACCGGATCTACACATCTTCAAGCCATCGTATAAATAGTGAAACCATTAATAGATACATAAGGAAATCGACCCCAATAAATCAAAATGAAAAGCTGAACTAAATGTGATTGGAGCTGAACGAAAAGCTTAAATTAAAAAAAAAAATTGTACCAGTGGAGATGCCGGCGTGGGTTCAGGCTGGTTTGCAGTCGATGGTAGACTGGGAATATAAGTATCTGTATTTGGGTGGAAATGGGTGTGTGTTTGTGGAATGTAAAAGGTTGGGTAAGTGGTGGAGATATGCGATTTTTCATCTCCTCCATACGTAAGGGTAAGTTAATGAAATGAGGGAGATGGAGAGTTTTGGAGAGAAGAAAAGACGTGAATTTTGGATGGGTAAAACGTGGATGTGTTAAAGGGAGAGGGCAATAACTATCTTTGTATAGCTTTTCTTATGAAGACAAAGCGCCACAATTGTCTCTATAAAAACACACCAAACCCTTGTCTTTATAAAAACACACCAAACCCTTTAGATATTGATATCGAGAAAAAAAAGAAGAGAATAGTGATGGAATTTGAAACACCTTCAATCCCATTTCATTGGGAAGAAGAACCTGGAAAACCAAAACATGCAAACAACACCATCATCAATATCAAAACAGAAACACATAGGCGTTTAGATCTCCCACCAAGACTTGTAGCAGAGAATTGTAAATTTACCAACATGCCTTCGCCGACGACGTTGCTCAACGCTCCTTATAGCGGTCGGTGTTTGTCGAGATGGATGTCGTTTAAGAACCCAAAGGATGGGAGAGATAAGGGGACGAGAGATCGTAGGAAGAGATTTGGGTTTACTTCATGCAGGTGGAATAGTTTTACGGAAGTGAGTGGAGGGGGTAGTGGGGGCAGTTATGAATCAACATCTACTCCAAAACTCTCTCTCTTTTCACTTCCAACAAGACCACCAGACCCACCAGGGATGTTAACACCACCACTACACGAAACACCTTCAATCCCATTTCTTTGGGAAGAAGCACCCGGAAAACCAAGACATGCAAACAACGCCACCACCAACATCAAAACAGAAACACATAGGTGTTTAGATCTCCCACCAAGACTTGTAGCAGAGAATTGTCAATTTACCAACATGCCTTCGTCGACGACGATGCTCAACGCTCCTTATAGCGGTCAGTGTTTGTCGAGATGGATGTCGATTAGGAGCTCGAAGGATGGGAGAGATAAGGGGACGAGAGATCGTAGGAAGAGATTTGGGTTTACTTCATACAGGTGGAATAGTTTTACGGAAGTGAGTGGAGGGGGTAGTGGGGGTAGTTATGACTCAACATCTACCCCAAAACTCTCTCTCTTTTCACTTCCAACAAGACCACCAGACCCACCAGGGATGTTAACACCACCACTACACGAAACACCTTCAATCCCATTTCTTTGGGAAGAAGCACCCGGAAAACCAAGACATGCAAACAACGCCACCACCAACATCAAAACAGAAACACATAGGTGTTTAGATCTCCCACCAATACTTGTAGCAGAGAATTGTCAATTTACCAACATGCACTCGCCGACGATGGTGCTCAACGCTCTTCTTAGTACTGATTATCACTTGTTAGTAAGTATCTAAAATTTTGCTATTTTCTCTTTTAGATTATTATGTGTTTTTTGTTTTCTTAAGCAAGTATTGTCATAAAAAGGATTTTTAGTATGTGATCTAGTGATTAGTGTATGGTTATGAGATGTTATAATAAGGTTATTTTGAAAGCAGTCCAGAAATCGGTCCAAAAAAATAAAAAAACAAACTAAATCAGTCTAGTCCACGGGCCACTATATAAAAATATCGGTTTGGATTGGATATATCTATATATATAGGGGGAGATGATCTCCAAAGAATAAAAAAGAATGACCAAAAGAACGAACCATTTTTGAAAAAATAGTAAAAAAAATATATTTTGAGTTGATTTTTTTTGTGTTATTTAAACATTTCAGGAAAGTCACACAAAAAAAATCAGCGCAAAATGAGTTTGTTTGCTATTTTAAAAAAATCGGTCAAATATATGTTAGTTTTTAGCAACTTAAAACCTGACATATATTGATCGATTCTTTTAAAATAGCAAACAAACTCATTTTGGGTTTTTTTTTGTGACTTTCCTGAAATATTTAAATAACATACAAAAAAATCAACTCAAAATAATTTTTTTTACTATTTTTTTAAAAATAGTCCGATCTTTTGGTCCTTCTTTTTTTTTCCTTTGGAGATCCGCCCTATATATATATATATATAAATCTTTTGGTCCTTCTTTTTTGTCCTTTGGAGATCCGCCCTATATATATATATTTAAATAACCTAAAGTTCTTCCTTTAATTATAGGTATAGGAGTACGAATGTCTGGAAGACATTTACAGTTCAATTTAATTATTTTCCATTGACAACATTGGTTAGCTAATGTTTGGGACATTTTTATGGATCTATATATATTTATATATATTTTTTTAATTTTTGCATATATATATATATTTGTGAAAACAATAGATAAAAATATTGATTAAAAATAAAAATATATAAAATGGGGTCAGGACCAAATTTTATCCAGATCGAACCGAAAAAAATCCAAAATCGAATTAATACGTTAATCGAATTAATCGGCCCGGTCTCGATCCAAAAAAATTGAGGACAGAATATACCGCCCGCTCCAAAAAATAGACAAAAATCGAACAGGATCGGATCGTGTCCACCCCTAATTAATATGTGATAATGTGCATTACTATATTTGACAAATATGTAATAAAATAATTTCAAATTATTATACAAGAGAATGCATCGCAAAATATTTTAGGAAGTTCGATGTGCAACCTAAACCCTTAAAACGTGTTAGATGGCTATAGTGACTGTAGGTACCCAGAATTGAGAACCATGGGCCTGGACGAGTAGCCCAGTTCTGGCGGCCCAAAGTCCAGGCCCTCTATCTTTCATATTTATCCGGTCTCTCCCCACGATCCCATGAAGATGAGTTATAGGGGAGCACAATCCCATGAAGGGAAGGGATAGGGAAGATGGCTAATATGAAGGAACCCATCATCTCCACTAACTAGCATACACATATATAAATTAAACCCTAGGTCCGGGGCAAAGAACAAGTTGTATTCTCTGTACTTATTCTTCAGAATATAGAGAAATAATACTGACTGCACCACCGTGGACGTAGGCACATCTTTGTTGAACCACGTACACCTGTTGTTGTGTGATTGGCGTTTTATTTGTTCTTTCTTGGTCATTACCTCTTTCATATTTAATTGTGTTGCACAATAATTGTCACCACAATTGGCGCCGTCTGTGGGAAGCGTTCATCTTTCCCCGAGAAGAGCCCACGCCAAGAAAAGAATCTAAGATGTCTGGTCACAGCAACAACGCGCCTCAAGCAGGAGATATTCAAGAGCCACCTGCTCCTCGCAGGATTAGGTCTGAGGTTCGACGTTCAGATCGTGAGGCTCGCTTGGAAAGGCCATCCTCAAAAGAAAGTCAAGAACCAACAAAGTCCACGCAGATATCCAGATTGATTGATGCATACGAGGCAAGGCTCCACGAGCAGAGGGAGTCTTCGCGCAGATACGAGGCTGAGAATGCTCGCTTGAAAAGAAGGCTGGAAAGACTGGAGAAGGAACTACGTCCCGATACAAGGAGACGCCTCTATCGCACTCCTAGCCCTCAGGCGAGCAAATCTCACAGCCGAGGAAGGAGCCTTAGGCGGGAATATCTAAGGGTTGAAGGTGGCAACTCAGACGACGACCTCCGCGAGCAACTAAGAAGAGCTCGCCGCTACCAGAGCCCTGCTCGCAGCGACGAAAACATACGAAACCTGGTCCGCAGAGAAATGGACCAACATCCAGCTCACCGTGGCACCAGGTCGACCAGAGAACTCGCCAGGAGAGCTCTCAAGACCTAGATGAAATCACCCTTCACGAAGGAAATTGAAGAGGAAGAGGCTCCCAAGAAATTTGCCATTCCAAGGTTCAAGATTTACGACGGGAAGACTGATCCCATTGATCATGTCAGGCAGTACCGGCAAGCCATGACCCTCTGGAATCACCGGGATGCATTGATGTGCCGTATTTTCCCCTCGAGCCTCCATGACGTGGCTCAGAAATGGTTCGAAAAACTCCCTCACCGATCCATCAGAAATTTCAAATCCCTGGTCGAGCTCTTTACGACCCGGTTCATCACCAGCATCTCCCATCCCAAAAGGATGGATGCTCTATTAACCATGAAGAAAACGCCTCAAGAAACACTCCCAGACTATGCGAAGAGGTACTGGGAGTTATTCAACGAGATTGAGGATTGCGCAGAAGAGGTGGCAGTGGCTTCCTTCAAAATTGGATTACCTAGCTCTTCCCTCCTTTACCAGTCCTTGACGAAAAAGGAAGCTATGACCATTGATGACCTGATGGCCCGAATTGAGAAATACGCAAAGGTGGAAGACGTCACCCGCCTTAATGAAGGAGAGAACGGTCGAGCCAAGCTCACTACCAAGGGAAGTGAGAAAGTTGAAAACCGAAAGAAAGGAGGAAAGAGTGGGAGCAAGAATGGCTCCAAAAGCGGAGGGAACCTTGATGTAACAAAATCGTTCCAGGCGGTCAACACTGTTTTCAAAGAGCCGATTTACAAAATTCTCGCGAAGATCAAGGATGAGCCGTTCATCAAATGGCCCCGGAAAATGGGAGGAGACCCCTCGAAAAGAAACAATGCATTAAGATGCACTTTCCACAAAGAGGGAGGGCACAAGATCGAGCACTGCAAGGCTCTTAAGTCCCACCTCGAGGAGTTGGCCCAGTCCGGACATTTGAACGACTTTGTGGAAAAGAAGGTAGAGAAAGTGGCCGCCCACAAAGAGGCGAAGCCCGACAACGTATTGGAAGATGACGCCGGACACGAATTCGCAGTAATCCACGAAGTATCTGACGTCAAGCAAATCCAAGGTAACTCAGCTCGAATGGAGGTAAAGAAACTGACAGCGGTAATGCAAGCTTTTCAGATTGACCCAGCAAAATCACAGTCAGGAAAACGTCGGCGAGCAGAGGACATCAACTACAACAAGCATATTGTCTTCACGGATGAAGATCTTGTGGGAGTAAGAACCCCACATCATGATGCCTTAGTCATTACACTCAGGATAGCCAACTTTGACATCGACAGGCTGCTCGTCGATCAAGGAAGCTCATCCGAAGTAATGTACATCGACCTGTTCCGGAAATTAAAGTTGAACATCACCGACCTAAAAGGAACCACTGTCCCTCTGGTCGACTTAGCTGGAAAAATGTCCATGCCTCTGGGCAAAATAGTACTGCTAGTGCGCGCTGGAAATGTTTCCAAGATGATCGAATTCTTGGTGGTCGACATCGATTCACCATATCAGGCCATCCTCGGCAGGGGATGGCTTCATGCAATGAAGTCAGTCTCCTCGACCTACCACCAGAAACTCAAATATGTCACCGAGCGGGGAGTAATGGAGATACATGGCGACCAGGCGATGGCAAGGAAGTGCTTCATAGCGGCCATCCGACCAAAGCCAGAGAAAAAAGCCGTTCAACCCAGCGAGAAAGTGGAGGAAGGTGCAATTCCTTCTAAATATAAATTAAAATATGGAAGGCCTGGAGTGGAAGAGACCAGGCTCCTCCTCTCCGAGCGTGTCGTCGAGGACCTGGTAGAAGTGACAGCTAAAGAAGGCAACAACAGCAGAGTCTTCCTGATCGGAGCGTCACTCACCGACCAAGAGCGAAATGATTTGTCAACCTTACTCAGAAGAAACATAGATGTTTTCGCTTGGGAACCCTATGAGCTGCCAGGAATCGATCCCAATATGGTTTGCCATCAGTTGCACGTCGATCCCACATTCAAGCCGATAGCGCAGAAGGCACGGCGAGCTGCTCCCGAGAAAGCCAGAGCAATAGAAAAAGAAGTCAAAAAACTGCTGGATGCAGGATCCATACGAGAAGTGCAATTCCCCAAATGGTTATCCAACCCAGTGGTAGTTCGGAAAAGCAACGGGAAATGGAGAGTTTGCATAGACTTCACTGACCTCAACAAAGCCTGCCCCAAGGATAGCTTCCCTCTTCTGAAAATAGACCAACTAGTAGACGCCACCACAGCTCACGAACGAATGAGTTTCCTGGACGCGTACTCAGGATATCACCAGATTCCCATATATGCCCCAGATCAGGACAAAACGGCGTTTATCACAACGGTTGGTTTATACTGTTACAAGGTCATGCCTTTTGGGCTCAAAAATGCAGGGGCAACCTATCAGCGGCTAGTTACTAAAATGTTCAAGAATCAAATGGGAGACACAATGGAGGTCTACATCGACGACATGCTCGTCAAGAGCAAGGAGAAGAAGAATCACCTCTCGGACCTGTCAAGTACCTTCAAAATCCTCAGGAAGTACCGAATGAAACTCAATGCGAGCAAGTGTTCCTTCGATGTCCAGTCAGGAAAGTTTCTTGGGTATTTGGTCAGCAAGCGAGGCATAGAGGCTAATCCGGACCAGATTGATGCAATCAACAGGGTGCAACCTCCTCGCACAGTCCGAGATGTACAGAAGCTCACTGGAATGCTCGTTGTTCTAAATCGTTTCATTTCTAAATCCTCCGAGAGATGCAAGCCTTTCTTCCAACTCTTAAAAGGCAGCAAAACAGTAGAATGGACCCCAGATTGCTCGCAAGCATTAAACGAGCTCAAGTCCTACCTAAGCTCTCCACCATTGCTTGTTATACCATAGCAAATGGACTCTTTGTACCTCTACCTCTCTGTATCCAGTCATACTGTCAGCTCAGCACTAATGTGTGAAGTTACAGGAATCCAACATCCACTCTATTATGCGAGTAAAACCTTATTAGATGCCGAGCAGCGCTACCTACCATTGGAAAAGCTCGCATTCGCCCTAGTAATGGCCTCGAGGAAACTGAAGCATTACTTCGAAGCTCATACGATCATCGTCCTTACATCACACCCCCTCAAGGCTGTCCTAAGGAAGGCGGATTTGTCGGGCAGACTGTCTAAATGGTCACTCGAGCTCGGCCGATTTGACATCCAATTTCAACCAAGGACAGCTATCAAGGGTCAAATCCTTGCTGATTTCATAGCTGAATTCACAGGCGAAGAACCCTTCGACCAGCCTAAGCCAACAGAACAAAACCACCAAGCTACAGTGGAAAGCTGGAAACTATTCGTTAATGGAGCCTCCAACTTAAAGGGTGCAGGGGTAGGAATTGTTCTCATCACTCCAGAAAATACAGTCCTTGAGCAAGGAATCAGGCTGAGATTTGCAGCCTCCAACAACGAAGCAGAATACGAAGCCCTAATAGCAGGTCTCCAAAAGGCGCAAACTCTGGGAGCAAAGTATTTGCAGGTATTCGGAGATTCGCAACTAGTTTCCAATCAGATAAGTGGAGACTATAACGCGAAGGATGAGAGGATGACAGCCTACCTCTCCTTGGTAAAAAACTTAATGACGAGCTTTGAAGAGATCAACATCCAATAGTTTCCCAGGGGGAAAAACAGCCACGCTGATGCCTTAGCAGCCTTGAGCTCGGCAGTTGATTCTAGCCTTAAAAGGGTCATCCCTATCGATTTCATCAGTTGCCCAAGCATTTACCCCAACTGCGAGCTGACAAAAGCAAAACTAATACTCCAATTGGAATTAGCCCCCAGCTGGATGGATCCCTTGAAGGACTATTTAAAGAACGGAACGCTTCCAGAGGACAAGAGAACTGCCCACCAGATAAGGGTCAAAGCTGCTCGCTTTCACTTATCCACAGGAGGCGACTTGTATAAAAGATCTTTCTCCGGCCCCTACCTTAGATGCATCCACCCAGGCGATGTCAAGGCAGTGCTTCACGAGCTTCACGAAGGAATCTGTGGAAGTCATGTCAGAGGAAGGTCTCTAGCCTTCCGAGCAATGAAGGAAGGTTATTGGTGGCCATACATGCAAAAGGACTCCGCAGTATATGTACGCAAATGCCTAAAATTCCAACTTCACGCTCCCACGGTCCACCAGCTCGCCAGCGAATTAAAATCCCTGACCAGTCCCTGGCCCTTTACCTAGTGGGGAATGGACATCGTGGGACCACTGCCCACCGTTGCCGACAATCGCAAATACCTGTTGATTGCAACTGACTACTTTACCAAATGGATCGAAGCAGAACCACTGGCAAACATCCGAGATACCGACATGATAAGGTTCGTATGGAGGAATATAATCACTCGATTCGGAATCCCCAGAACCATCATCACTGATAATGGAACACAGTTCGAGAGTGGCCCTTTTCAGGACTTCTACAACGAACACGGGATCAGGCACCACTTCAGCTCGGTGGCCTACCCTCAAAGCAACGGACAAGCTGAAGCCTCCAACAAAACAGTGATCGCTGGATTGAAGAAGTGGTTAGAACGAGCCAAAGGCGCATGGGCAACCGAACTACCGCATATCCTGTGGGCGTACAGAATGACCCCTCGGAGAGCAATAGGAGAAACACCATACTCACTAACATATGGTATGGAGGCGATCATCCCACTAGAAGCGGGATTGCCGACAATGAGATCCGATCTTGTCAAACAAGGCCAGAACAATGAGGCTTTCCTCGCTGAAATCGACCTGACCGACGAGCGCAGGGAACTTGCCCTAGTGAAACTAGCGAGCTGTCAGCAATAGCTCGCGAAGCACTACAGCAAAAGGGTCAATCCGAGGAAATTCAAAGTTGGGGACCATATTCTAAGAAAGGTTCTGGGCAACACAGTGAAGCCATCATACGAAAAACTGGGCCCAAACTGGGAAGGACCTTATAAGATAATTAGAGACGACCTACAAGGTGCCTATCATTTGGAAACGATGGACGGCAGGGAGATACCACGAGCATGGAACGCGGCTAATCTCAAGAAATTCTATTTTTAGGAACATTCTTATTAAATCTTTTATTGTATTCGTTATGTGACAGTTCATTTCTCACTTCACTAATGAAAATCTCTCAGTTAAATCACTCTCTAATTAGTAACGGTCATATTTTATTACATATCCCTTCCAAATCACAGGCATAATGGTCGATATAGCAGGGGAACACCCCTCCTCAGGTCATCATCATGAAGCATGACAGACCTCTTAGCATTGCCCATGGCAATATATGAAGCCCTGCAGAGTATTCTTAGGCATCAAACCTACTTTGGTTGAACAAAATCCTGATCGGATGATGACATCCAATACCAGGTGTGTCCTCGCCAATTGCCCTACTTAGGCCTAAGGGAGTGTGACGACACAACCTAAAAGGTAAAGTAAGGGCACAATGGTATTCTTGTACTGGACTGGGCGGACACTCACATGACAAAATAAAAAGGATTGTGAAGCAGCAAAATATAAAAGGATTGGATGAACACTTTTAGTCGGCAAAATTGCCCAAAACTCGAACTTTTCATTAATCTTTTATATTTACAAAAAATGATAATTACATGTTTAGTCGGCGAAGCTCGCCCAAAGCATTTATAATTATCAAAAAGAAAAAAGAGTAACAAAATCTCAAGGAGGTGGAAGCTTCTGAGCAAGATAATCAGCAACTTTAGCTCTCCTTCCATCATCAGGAGCAGGGGCAAGCTCCTCCACGACCTCATTTGCGTCCAATTCCAATAGTTGCCGGGGAATGGCATCAATGGGGATCCATCGATCATCCCTCCTGAATGGATTGGGCATCAGAGTGGAGGACGACATCTCGTGTCGATACCACAACGTCGAGTTCCTCAGGACCTGCAGCTTTTTGAGGGCACTCAACCACCCTCTGATGAAGGAGAGCTCCTCAAACTCTGATACTCTCGTCGGAGCATCCAGCCAGCCTTGATCGTAGCCATCGGACCACACTTGTCGAGGACCGTTCTTAAATAAATGCCGTAGTCGGGTGACATCCCTCTGGAGCACAACAGTAGTCACATAAGCTCGCCAAACGTCACCGCGCAGCTCCTCCATCTCCCTCTCACGTTGTTCCTCGACTTCCCTGTTCCTACCCCTAGCACTCCTACCAGCACGTGGGAGGGAAGGCCGAGCAGCTCGCGACGAAGAAGTGCCTTGTAGGACTGCCGAAGCGATGCTCGGCGAATGCTCCTTAAGCCTTAGGACTTCCCTCCTCAAGTCTTTATTCTCCTGCTGCAGGAACTCCCCGACCTGGTTAATCTCGGTGGCCTCCAGCAACCTTGCTCTTAGTGCACTGACTTCTTCTTGCAATGAAGCACCGATTTATCCCATCTCCTGGAGCCTGTCCTTCAACTTGGCCACTAGCTCGGACTGATCCTTATATTTTTGGTTCCTTGATTTAGCAAGCCTGCAAAGTCTAGCAAAGGACTGGCGAACTGCAGGGCTTGAATTAGGACCAAGAGTCCTACCCAGTTGGGAGGTAACATGAATATAGTCATCCACATCAACCAACTATAGATAAAAGAAAGATAGAAGAGAAAAAGGGATCAACGTAAACAAAATGAAGAATCTTATCATTCATTAATAAAGGCCAAGTACATCAAGCAGAAAAAACTTGGGAGATTACAAGCAAAAAGTACAAAAGAAAATCCTAAATACAGATCAACTGGCAACCTCAGACTGCCCAGCGGTGTCTGGCTGCTTCCCCTTATCAGCTGCAGCAAAAGTATCCCCCTCAGCAGGAACTGTATCCGAGGGAAGATCAGCACCCTCGATAATTGGAGCAGGAGCTTCTTTGTCCACAGTTGGCTTGGGACCCGGGTCGTGCTTGTCCAACAAGGGAGACTCAACATCCACACGCTGCTAGAAGAGCTTTGTTCCAGCCCTTCTTGAAATTCAGACGGTTGATGTAGCTAATCTGAGCCTCAGCATCATCATAAGCAGCAGCCCACCCAGAGTTGTATGAGTCCTCCTTCATGGTGGCTGCCTGGGCTTTCTCTGCCTCCAGTTGCTCGGACAGAACTCTGCTCTTCTCTGCAAGGTCCAGCTTCCTCGTACATACCAGATCATAAGCCTTCCTCAGCTCGCCCAGCTCCCTAACCGCATCATCTCTCTCGCGAGCGAAAGTGGCAAGGGCCAAATCAGACGAGATCCTAGCAGCATCAACAGCCTTGAAACTGGCCTCGAGCTCCTTACCCTTCAGCTTCAAGGCAGAGTTTTCTTGCTCCAGTTCACTATTCTTCTTCACGAGCTCGTCGCGTGAGCGATACAGCACAGCGAAGTCGGTAACGAACTACGAAAAAGAAAGAGATATAAGAAAAGGAAAGCAAGAGAAGTCAGCAAAACACGAGAGGAAAAGAAACCTTACCAGAGCAAGACTCTGACTAGCCTGAAGGGCCAGATGCTCCGAACCTATTGCCCTTTGGCGATCAGCCGGGAGGACAACTCTCTCAAGCAGGGCCGGAGCTAGCTGAGGGGAGATTGCCACAGAAGCTCCTTCTGGCAGAGCAGACACTGGAACTAAGGCCTGGCCAGCCTTCGTCCTTGCCTTAGCTCTCCTCTTCTCCTCCTCCCTCTCACTCTCTCTCTTCCTCCTCTCCTCGACCCTTTTCCTTTCTTCCACCTTCTTCTTCTCCTCCTCCTTCTTTCTCTCCCTCTCTTTCACCTGCTCTTCTTCTCTCCTCTTCCTCTCTTACTCCTAAGAGGAAGGCCGAGAACCTGTAGCCACAACCCCAGATACAGTCTTCTGTTTTTTTGACCTTTGTGCAAGGAGCACATGGTCATCATCATCATAAGCATATCTTCACCAGAACTGCTGGAAGTACTCGACGATCCTCGAGCCTTAGAAGCCTCCTCAGAATCAGAAGAGCTGCTACTATCAGAACTCCCTTCACCGAGATTACCATCAGGCTCACTTTCAGAGTTGGTCTCTTCTTCGTCCAACGGTATCGGCTCAAGAGTAGTCTCTCCCAAAAAATCAAACTCTGGCACACTTTCCACAGGTCGTGCTATGAAGCTGGAGCCAGTGTTCTTGTACTCGAGCAAAAAGGCAACAGACCTGGGATGCTCGCCGTCACCCAGAGGCTCCCTAATATTCCAAGCTTTCACTAACTCCGAGATGCGAACCTTGCTGAGAGCAGGCTCCAAATTCTTTGTCCTCGCTGTGAAAGAAAAAGCAAAGAGGTTAGAAAAATCACAAGCCAGCAAAGGTTGAAATAACAGTACAATGTCTACCTATATATTCTTCCCCATAAAAAGGGACAGTGAACCTCTCAGACCTCGACCCTTCAAACTGGGGAGGGAACTATCAATTCCTGACGAGGAAACCCTCTTGCCAGTAGTCCTTATGGGAATCAGGTAGGTTTACTACCAATACCCTATCAGGACTCCTAGCTTTGAGGTATAAAACACCTGAGCTAGTTCGAGAGAAGGAATAGCAGAAACAGATCTCAGCAAGTCCTAACCTAGTACTATACAACTGGTTTATTCTATGGATGCCATTTACTATCTTCCACACATTGGGCGAGCACTGTGCGGGAACAATATCAAAATAACCAAAAAAATGAAGAAATAGATCATTAGGGGGAAAAGTAAGCCCCCCCTGGGAGAGTAACAAAACATGGATCCAATGAGCATCCTCTATATCCCTAACGTTCCTAGGAGGGGAGGCACAACATTCAATATCTACCCACTCAGGAATATTGTAGAACTTCCTAAACTCAGAGATTGACCTATTTCCAATCTTCGCCATTGAAAAACTCAAATCCTACAAACCAAAGAGAAAGTGCAAAGAAAGGGCACAAGAAACTTACAAAACAGAAGATCGGTTCGAGTGATGAAGAAGCACGAGCTCAAGACGACTAAGAAGCAATGGGAATGGGAATTCAGAGAGGAAGGTACGAGGCGCTAGAGTTCTCAGAAGAAGGAAGAATACTGGAAAGGCTGAAATGACGAATGAAAAAGTGGCTATCCCAACAAGCCTTCAATTCTAATCATAGCGCACGGATAGCAAAGCGGGTGCCGCCAAAGCAACTTCACAATTTTCAAAGAATCACAAATCAGCCATAATGGCTGATCATTTAAATTCATTGGACCCATAAACATGGCCCAACAAATTTAGGGGCAATTGTAGGTACCCAGAATTGAGAACCATGGGCCTGGACGAGTAGCCCAGTTTTGGCGGCCCAAAGTCCAGGCCCTCTATCTTTCATATTGATCCGGTCTCTCCCCACGATCCCATGAAGAGGAGTTATAGGGGAGCACAATCCCATGAAGGGAAGGGATAGGGACGATGGCTAATATGAAGGAACCCATCATCTCCACTAACTAGCATACACATATATAAATTAAACCCTAGGTCCGGGGCAAAGGACAAGTTGTATTCTCTGTACTTATTCTTCAGAATATAGAGAAATAATACTGACTGCACCACCGTGGACGTAGGCACATCTTTGCTGAACCACGTACACCTGTTGTTGTGTGATTGGCGTTTTATTTATTCTTTCTTGGTCATTACCTCTTTCATATTTAATTGTGTTGCACAATAATTGTCACCAGAGGGACTAATAGGGTAGCTGTAGGGACTAATAGGGTAATAACTATCTACCTTTTTTTCCAAATTAAAATTAAAACATATGTACGTTAAAGTAAATTTTATTTCAATTGAGAAACGAAGATGAAGGTATACTCATTTTATAGAATGGGATGCCAAATGGATATACAAGTCCACTTTTTGAAATATTCAGCTCAAAGTATAAATAATTATATAATTTGAGATCTTCTAAAGCTCTATTGTTTAGTTTTTAAATTATTATCTTATATATATTTTTAATCACTACATCTTCCCCACTTCTTCTTTTGTGTCATTTTCCCGTAGTTATATTTTTTTTAATTAATTATGCCATATGTTATCAAATAAATAAAGGCTTGCAATAGTCTTTTTTTATTAAAAAAAATAATATGCAATAGTTTTCCATGAACATCTAGGCTCATTAGGTTAGACATCCAATTTTGGCTGATATTATTAATTTGTATTTTCTTTTATTATTTTTAGTGCATCACCCATGCTTATATTTGTAACCTTGTTACATCTAGTTAGACCTGGCAACGGGTCGTGTTGAATCGTGGTCATGTCGATTTTTATCGTGTTCATGTGTTATTGGGTTCGTATCTGAACGAGTAACTTTCTTATCGTGTGAAAAAAAACACATTCAAACCCGACCCGTTATCTTAACATGTCGTGTCATGTTCACCCGTTATTATCCATTAAGATAATGATTTATTTTCAATCATAGCTCATTTTTAGCACAATTAGACTCATTAATTTATTGATGTTACTAATTCTCTCATTTAATGAAATTCGTTACAATTAAATTAACATTAAATCCTAATGATATATGTTTTTTACTTAAATTAATGGGTCTTATCGGGGAAACACTAATCCGATCCGTTAACTATCGTGTCTTATTGGGTTGACACTGATATGATCGAAAACATTAAGAGTCCACCCATTAACTTATAAATTTGTGTCGGTTCATGTCGTGTTATCGTGTCGTGCCTCATTTTATCAAGTCTACATCTAGTGTTTGACCATTAAAGTTTTAGATAATATAGTTTAACGAACATACACTACACCAAAATGGGAAAATTGGCAACCTTTCAGCGGCTAGCCTTGTCATGGTCATTGACCGTGACAAAAAAAATACGCGTTTTTTGTCACGATTAATGACCGTGACAAGTCCGTGACAAAGTCTTGTCACTAAAAGTCCGTGACAAGTACAGTTATCACGGACTTGTCACAATCATTGACCGTGACAATTATATAAAGTTGTTACGATCAATGACGTGACATGACCGTGATAAATCTGTCAGCAAAACCCCTTTCCCCTCATTTTTTCCTCATCGATTTCTTTCCCTCCAATTTCTCTCTCTCTCTCTCTCTCTCTCTCTCTCTCTCTACGCGCTGCTCTCACTCTTCCAGTTATATATGTGTGTGTGTGTTTGTATATATGTGTGTGTGCACGTATGTGTGTGTGTGCGTGTGTATGCGTGTGTGTGGTGGGGGAAGGAGGTGGGGCAGGGTGTGTGTGTGTTTATGTGTGTGGGGCTATTTGTGTGTGTGTGTGTGGTGGGGGAAGGGGGTGGGGCAGGGGGGAGGGGGCAGGGATGGGGGGTGGGTGGTGGGGTAAGGGGGAGTTGTGCGTGTGTGTGTATATGTGTGTGTAGTGTGCGTATGTACGAGAGAGGTAAATGATGTGGGGGGTGTGACGGGGGGTGGGGTTGCACGCGCGCGTGTGGGGGGGGGTTAATTTTAGTAAGTAGTGTCCCTTGTAAACGAATTGATTGATTATTAATTTTTTTAGTAAATTAATATATGAAAGTAGGATTGCCTCTCATTATAAATTAGTAAATTAATAATTGTATACTTTAATTGTTAGTTTAATTGATGAAAATAATTAATTGAGTAGATGAATTAGAAGGAGTACGGGATATACATTTGTTGTTGACATTGCAGTTGGATTGTAGTGGATTGATGTTGGGTTGGTTAATTTTAAAAGTGGCATGACCACTGGATTATTGTCCATATGGGGGTGGAATTTTTCAACTTTTTTTTTAAAATTACTTTGTATAACGAACAATATATATATAGTATGATAATTAAACGAAACATACTTGAAACTACATATAGTGCGCATATATACTAGCCTTCTAGTTCTTATGCGTACGCATTCAATAGCCCTTAGATCCGTTCGAGAGTCATTACCCCTGTAATGAGATCTCTCGAATTGTCCGGTTTGGACAGTTTGGGACTGCATAATTTTTGTATAATAATACTCTTAGTGGCTTAAAGTTGTTACTTTTGGAGGAAGTTCTGCAGTCGTATCCTAATGTTCTCTAGGTACATACTAGATTGACAAGTGTGACTGTTATTTCAATTGATCAATTGAAATAACACTCACACTTGCCAATCTACGTTGTGCACTTGGAGAACTACGGGGATATGCTGTAGAATTTTTCTCAAATCGTAACAATGTGCATGAGCTGTTAAGTATATTACAGAAAAATGCGGTCTTGAATGGGATATGACTACTCACCCTTTAGAGGAGATGGAGGGGGGAAATTTCTATTATAAATTGAATTTGAATTTGAAATTTAAAAATCAAATATAAATAAGACATAATTAAATGAAACATACTATAAATCTAAGTTTTGTTATACTAATCCATGAATATACGCTTCTTACCTTTAATAGGTGATTAGTTGTGGTAGCTGTGATGGGATATCCGAAATACAATGAGTGGATGGGTGAGACAAATAGAATGGGGGATGTGTTTCGCAGAGGTGCTAATGAATTTGTAAAATACGCAAAGAGATGTCATAATGATGGGGGTGGGGGTGGGGCTGTGTGTGCGTGTGTGTGTGGTGGGGGGTGGGGATGTTTGTGTGTGTGGGGGGGGGGGGAAGGGGGTGGGGCAGGGGGATGGGGTAGTGATGGGGGGGGGATGTTTAACAGTAACAATTCATTTTTATTTGTAGTAATTGTACATATTTGCATGTCTTATTCTAATTCATTTTGATTTGTACTAATAACATTTTGTTACAGCAAACGATGTCGTCTGGGCTCGGTGGTAGCGGAGGCGACGAGGGCTCCTCGGCCCCTAGGCTTCCCAAATATGGAAAATTGGGGATGGCCATCGAGAACAAGTCGGGGCTATTAGAGAGATCCCTCGAGCTGGTAAAGACGATCATCGGCCCGGGGTACATTAATTGGAAGGAGGTGTCATATGAGCTCAAATTAGCTGTTTGGGTGGCACTACAGGTAAAGTATTTATATTTATATTTATATTTATATGAATATTTCAATTTCAATTTTGATTTCAATTTTATTTTATATTTATATTTATTCGCAACTAACATTGTATTTGTTGGACAGGAACAATTCAGCCTGGATCCAAAGCTATGCGATTCCATCTTGGAGCAGTTGAGGGAGCAACACAAGACGTGGAAGAAAAATATGCGAACTCGGTACTTTGGAAAGACACGAGAGTCTGTTATCCGAATGCGTGAATCTGTCCCGTCGAAGGAGCCGATCTCATTGGCACAATGGCAAAGGTTCATTGACAATGAGATCGGGGAGCGACAATTGGCATCTCGCCAATCGGGGAGGGAAAATCGAGCAAAAAATACGAACGTGCACTACTCCGACCAGACGTCTTACGCTGAGGTGGAACATAGGATGATGGTAAGATTTAATTTTTCTATAACTACAGAAATATATTATTCTGCATTATTTTACTTTGTGGGGCCGATACTAATTTTACTTTATTTTATTTCAGGGGACAGGGAGTGGCCCTGGGGGTAGGCCACATAGGCTCGATACTTATGTGGCTCTTCAGACGAAGAAGGGGAAGGATAAGGAGGTGTCCCCGAGCATCGCGTCCACGATTGTAAGTAATCCGACAATTTACTTTTTATTAGTTATGTTATAATTTTTTAATTTACTTATTTTATTAATCATGTGTTTTACTCATTTTACTTATTTTGTCGTTTCAGGCAAAGCTTAAGGAAGTGCATGAGTCGCAGTCTGATGCCGACAAGGCATCTTTGTCCATTGACGCACTCAGTCAAGTGCTTGGCACTGATCACAAGGGGTGGATAAGGGGGGTGAGCTCGCGGGTGGCCAAATCTAGGATCATCGGATTGGAAATGAGCGACACCGGGTTGGCTCGAACGGTGGACTCGCATGACGCGAAGCTTTCCCATTTGGAGGCGAAGGTCCAAGATATGTTCTCATTCATGAAGCGTTCGTTGGGCGGAGACCGTAAGGGGAAAGGGAAGGAGAAGGTGGTGGAGGAAGAGGTGCAGGATGACGAGGATGTGGACCTCGCTGCTTCATCACCGACACGTTTGAGCTCTTATTTTGGATGATCCACCTCCCTATTTATCTCCCTTCGACCGATCGATGTGGACACTTGGTTGGATGAGCGTGTTTATACTAGACATATTTGATGGCCAACGGATATGGCGGGGGTTGAGAGACCCGAATATCATCCAGGGTGCACTAGTTCATGGACGTGAGCTACAAGACATCGAGTCCAAGTTGCTCGTCACACATGTGATGCCCGAGAAGGAGAACTCCCCATTGTGGTTGCGTGAACAATGCGGCATGATGTATATTAGTGGGTGTGTTAATTCGTATATCGTGTGGCCTACTCACCTCCTCAAATCTAACCTTACCCAAGACATGTAGTGACATTATTTGAATTGAATTGTTTTTAAGTTGGTACATTTGGAATTATATTTGGATTATATCGTGATGCATATTGTCTCTATTTTGAATGTATATTTGCATTATCTCTATTATATTTGGATATATGATGCTTGAACAGGTACAATGTTTCTATAATAGGTACAAATATACTGTTGGGCAGTGGCAGTGGCCAAACTGCCCAGCAGATTCTTTTTCAATTCTCCCCAGAATTATCATGGTCATTGACCGTGACAAGTCCTTGACAAAGAAACTTGTCACGGACTTGTCACGGTCATTGATAATGATAATTTTTTGGCCATTGTTACGGTCTTGTCGCGGTCCTTAACCGTGACAAACTTGTCAAGGTCAAGAACCGTGACATGACCGTGACGATTCTAACAAACTTGACCGTGACAAGTCCGTGATAAAAAAAAGTTATCACCCCAGGAATTGTCACGGTTATTGACCTTGACAAGTTGAACTTGTCAAGGCCAATGATCGTGACAATTCGGCAGATTTGGTGTAGTGATATCTTCGGACAACTTAATGCCATTTTTAAGTTCCAAATTTGTATTATTATATAGTATATCCATGTACCATATGAGAACCACTCGTATGGAAAGTTTTAGGGTGCGTTTGATTGTAAACATGAAAAATGAGGAGAAAATAGTTCATTTGGATAAGAAGTTGGAAAATAGGTGGAAAAATATGAGCTTTTAGTTTTACATTTGTTATTGTTCATTGAAACCAAATCTTTGGTGGTTGAATAATAAATATTTTTCACTAAAAATAAGGTTTGAGATGGAGCAAATTTTATGTGAACGAGTATTGTTCTTATATGAAGTAACAACTATTTTTCATGAAAATAAAAAACACCCTTAATATTAAGCTTATACTATGCATAACAAATAGAGTTAAATTGCAAATAATCTGATATATGTTATATATCCTTTCTTCCATGTCCCATGCTTCAACACCTTACTGTAGTCACCGTTTGCCCTGGTTGGATCTATATGGTCAATTTACCCCGCAACTTTATGCAATTACCAAATTATAATAATATATAAATTCTTAAGGAAAATGTGGATAAAACTTAATTGTATATCACTTTATGCCCCTTTATTAAATATAAATTACAATAATTCCCTTTAAACAATAACGATTTTAAATATCACCACTGATCTAAAAAAAACTTGATAATGTGCCACCCAAATTACTGAATTGTGACAACTAACCCATTAAAGTTAAAATTTAAGAACTTTCTTTTACAAAAATGTGTTAGTAGTTACGATTTAATAGTTTAAGGGAAAGCCAATCGAGTTTTTTAAATTAGGGGGTGATTTGTAAAGTTTCTATAATTTAGGAGATTAACTACAATTTAACCAAACTATTATTATTATCGAACATTGAAAATGTTTTATTAAAAAATATGTTTCCACCTTCCGTTTGCTTACCTTTGTCAAGAAAAAAATATATTATGATTTCCAAGGCACCATCTTTTGGTGATCCATCTAAGTGTTATACTTTTGTATTGGTACATGGAAACATTTATGAAAGCTTTAAGCAGGTACTCCCTTGGAGGCGAAGACAAGAAAAATTGAGAAAGGTGGGCTCATAATACATCAGTCTCAGAAGCAGCAAATCTGTCCAAATTCATTCGTGATCAATATATGGCGCCGATTTATAAATAAGAATCTTAAAATTCAAGTTCATTTCAGCATGATGTAAGGATCAACTTATCAATAAAGTTAGAATGATTTTCTTTAATAAAGATATCTTTTGATCCATTAAATCAATGAAATAACATATGTTAGTGAAGCCCCATTTTAAAGAAAATTGACTCGTTGTTATAAATCATGCATTTAGTGGATATCCACTCGTATTTCATAATTATTAAAGGATCTCTTGGAATACCTTATTTTGTACTATAAGGCCCCGTTTGATGCGCCGTATAAGAGGGTCGTATTGGATTAAAATATCATATCCGATGTTTGGTATAGTTTGGGGTAGGATATGAGTTGGAATAAGTTATCCTAAGTGAGCTCCTTATCATATAAGGAATAGGATGAAAAAAAACACCTCTAAGGTGGTATAAAATTATCCGGTGTCAAACATGCAAATAAAGTTACTAAAGTGCCCTTATTAAGTTAGAGAGTCCAAAAAAAATTGCATTCTAAACTTTATAAATATACCTACGTAGGTTTCTTAGCATTCATCAGGTATACCTACGTAGGTTTCTCAACTTTATAAATATATAATAGGAGACTCCTCCATCGCCTATTTCCTTCTTCACCTGTTTCATTCATCAGGTTTGAACATTCTACCATTTAACATTCTACCATTTATAACATTCTATATATATATATGCAGCAATACAACAGGTATACCTGTTGCATATATATGTATGTCGTAACATATATGTTGCTCAGTTGTCAAACAATTGCCCGTGTGATGTGTATATATATGTACACACGTACCTGTACCCATTGTTGTGTTGTATACACACACACACACACACACACACACACACACACACGGGCACACAACGATAATTTAACCCCGTGATAAAACTCAGTCCATAATAACCCGTCATTTAAAAAAAAAACACCTTAAAAAAAGAAAAAAATAATTAAAAAAATAATAATCATTTTAAAAATTATGTGGAGTGTCCTATTTTTATACAACTTTGAGTTAGAATGGACCTTTACCCAAACCCCTCACAGAAAAAGTAGTTAGTATCAATTTTACCCATATTATAATTTTTTATATGCTATTGAAGTCTTCAATGCTTATGCTTAATCCTGTCGATGCCATGGATGATATAAATGGTCATGACGAGGAGAGTATTAACTTAAATGGTTCGAACAAAAATTTTGAAGCACTTAGTGAAAATTTTGGTGAAGATAAATTAGGAAATAACAGGAAAAAATGCTCGAGGAGCTTAACACTATGACCACTCTGAATGCAAGGGATCGCGTTTATCTAGACAAAAAAATTGTCGAGCGAAGGGATTATGTGGACATATTTCTTTCGATGCCAAACGAAGACCGTATGGAGTTTGTTGCCCAACTACTTGAGGAGGGTTTTTAGAAATTTAAATTATTAATGCTTTGATTTTCAGACCTATGTTTTCAATGGATTAATTTTAATAATTTATTATTTCGACTTTAAGACCAATTTGGATTATTATATGCTAATATTTATGAAGTTTAAATGGGTTTATTTCTTGTTGCATGCAATATAGTCAGGTTGCTCTATTGATTTTTCAATTTTAAATTTTAGTTTGCTTCATTATGGAGGTATTAAAACAAATGTTATTGAGTTAAAATAAGTGATAACAATATATTTTTGTATTTTTTAAAATGTTAAATACAAAATAAGGGTATTCTTGAAAAACTGAAGATAAATTAATCATATCCGGAGCATTTCAAACATAGGATTGTATTATTATATCCCATCCCGTCTTCTTATCTGGAAGTGTTCAAAATGCCGTATTGGAATACGCATTATACGACTCATCCCTATCCTATGCAATCCGACTCTTATCCTATCCTATCCAGACCCCTTATACGACGTATCAAACGAGTCATAAATGGAGGTGATACTCCTTGAATTGACATATCTATGAAATGAAGAATCTTTCTTCCTCCAAATTCTCTTCGTGAACCTAATATATTATGTGGTATAAAAAAATATCACAAGTAAGAGGTTACAAAGAACAATCACAATGGAGAATGAAAGCATGCAATCACACACAACAAAACTATGTACGTGGTTCAACAAATTACCTACGTCCACGGAGAGGATGACTGCTTTATTAAGTATCTCTCAATATATTGTTTTACATGCCCCCATGCTCCGGGTCAAGGGTTACAATTTATAGGTGTAGAGTTTGAGTTGTAAAGGTAACTCTAAGTAAATCGAAATAGGATAGACCAAGAATCCACTGAATATCTCAGCGAGATTGTGGGGAATTGAATAGGTCCTATCTCCAATTTATAATGCATATGTGTGCCTTATTTCCACGATTTGGGTCGGTCACCCTTACAATTCTGTTGGGCTTGATCGGCTACTCTCGTGGGTTGAAAACCAATTTAATTACTAATAACTTATTAGGCTGGCATCAAAATTTTAATTAATCTAATCTTTTTAACCAAACCATTCAACTAAAACAATCACAACAACTGGAATGAAATAAAATAACCAAACTCTCGGTATAACATAATACAACCAAATCGAACAGTCAAAAATCAAAATGCGGTAAAAGAATAAATGAATACAGTTGGGCTATCGACCCGAGTATTTCTACAGTACCTTCTATCTAAATCTCAAGGATATAAGCGTCTAAAATAAATAGAGAAACGGTGAGGTATAACATAATACAATACCTTCTACAGTACCTTCTATTGAGGCGTCCCTATTTCTGGACACCTAATATAAACATATATAGCAAGTGGGGGGAAAATAGAGAAATGGGTTAGAGCCTGAGTTTTTGAAAATATTTAGAAAGTGCATCAAATGTCATATTTTAAAATATGAAATCTCTCATATTTAAACTGGTATCGCACTTTCATGAGATACACCTCACCCCTCTTTTAATAGTGCACACCTATCGCATACATTTTAAACAACCTAGTTAAGCTACCCCGCCCAACTAATATCTTTCCCCCATCTTCTAAATCCTCGTAACTATCACCTACCTTGCGTGATATAGTACATGTTATAACGTAAACTATTACATAAGTTTTTAGTTGATATTATTATCAGTGTGACATATATATATATATATATATATATATATATATATATATATAGTTCTCGTTTCTATATATAACCATACCGTTCATTTTTCTTAACTTTCAATAGTTTAAAGTACCATTTTCACTTTAACATATAATATCCTTTATATATATAGTTCTCACTTGAACCTACGATTCACATTTGTATTAGTCCAGATATAAATCTACCGGAAGAAGAATAACCTCCTATTCATTTTACCCTTAACACAAGTCAAAGTTATATGATATCTCATTTTCATATACAAGAAATATACTATATGCAACAAGTATAATAACCATCCCATTAAGCTATCACTAGAGGATGCAGTCTCAAAGTACTTATCCACATCCGAGTTTGCTCAACTTAGCCCCGGTACCAAGCCAGATTCTCTCATGATCATGATAGAAATACTAGACGGTGGAGGAAGTCATATTCCCTCCTGAAAGTGGGATGAAAATATCGCACCCATATGCGGGACGATATGACTTGGGGATATACTCTCCCTGCTCCTCAAGCCAGGGGATTCACCCACATCGCGCAACCTCTCTAGATAGCACTAGGATATAAGTATACATAAATATATCGTTTACATACCAATATATTTATTATCACATTGTATATATATAGTAACAACATCCGTATATAATATATATCACTTCTCAATATATTATGGCTATAATTGCCAAACTCTTATAGAGATAGCCAAAACCCCGAATGTTCCCATTCGTAATAGTATATAAGTATTCTCTTACTTAAGATTTAACTCACACCTTAATCACTTTTAAGGATTTATGTATAATCCCGAATATACCAGTTCATAATAATTAAATAAGTATACTATCTACTTATCTTAATTCCATAGACATCGCATCACCTATAATAATAGTCGTCAACAGACGTGCCGGATTATCGCTCAACCCTCTTTAGACAATATCCTAAATTCCATCCTAATCGCATCCTAGGATTTAATCCAACGCAATCGGCCCATATTTATTCTAACCGCATAAATATATCTAAACACACTTACCGAATACTTCTCTCGAATGCTTCTCGTCCTAAACATTCATTAAGTCTATAACCCGGATTGTACACTAGACTAATCCAATGTTCACTATTTCATCCCAAGGTTTCCTCACCCTCAATACCATTATCTCGGAGTCCTAATATCACGTCTAGAATCCCCTACCATAATCTCCAAGTTATGATTAAACTCCCCCTAAAATTCAAGTAGAAAAATTCCCAATTCTTGATGAAGCGAATCGATTCGCCCATATGCGAATCGATTCGTCCAAAGAGAATCGATTCGATCTAACTCCGAATCTATTCAAACTAAGACAGTACTCCGGTCTTCAGGTGCGAATCGATTCACCCATATGCGAATAGATTCGGCCTGAGAGCCGAATCGATTCGCTCGAACCTAAACTCACAGTTTAGCGATTTCCTCTTCTTCTCCAAAATTCCAACAATCATCCCAACCTCCATTTTTGTAGTTTCTAATCTCAACCAACAACACTATAATCATCCTAACACTAATTTATAACTAACACATCAATTATTTGTGGGATTAAACAAGTTTTCCTAGGTTTAAACCCTAAAATCATTAAAACCCTAATTTATTATTTTCTCCCATTTCTAATCATTTATACACACCTTGAACATGGTTTTAACACTAGAATTCATAAGGGGTTAACAACACATCGATTTGTTAACTCTAAATCAAATTTCTCCAAATTTATTTTAAGGGTTCTAACCCAAAATTATCTGGTTTACCAACTATAATATCAGATATACAGACTCAATTGAATAAAGCAAGTAAACACTTGCCTCGTGGATAAAATCCGACGACCTCGAGTCGAATCCCGCGGAGTTTGGCTCGAAAACCCCCTTTATTCTCTTCCTTTCTCTCTTTCTTTTCTTTCTTCTCTTTCTCTATCTCATGCCTTATAGGAGAGAAATAAGGGTTATCCCTTATTAAACCCAATTTTGACTCATTTACTCAATTACGAGTCCCTAGTAGTCCAAAATCCCATCAGAACCTAAACGCTACCCCTGAATACTCTATTCTGACTATCTCGGCTATTCTGAAACCAAAAATTCACTCGAAATCTCCATTCGAGTCACTTAACTAAAATTCCCTATTCGGACCTAACACTTCTCAACATGGGTTTCCCATGACGTAAACTATCACTCATCACTTAACCTAACTGCGACGTGACATATAAATATTCTGACTCATTTACTCAGTCCCCAAAGTAAATGCAACATACATAGGATAATATAACACTTATTAATCCATAAATTACTATTCATTAAAATTCCTCTAATTACCAAATTAGAGGACTTATGTAATTTAAATATACATAAAAGTATGGGGTATTACATGATGATGACGTTCACGTAGTCTTATCTGATAGGATACATGCTTTGAAGGCTTCTACTGTGAATTCTCCTAAGGGTGATACTTCTAGCCCATCCGGTCAAGGGAGGGATCTAGAGAAGGATAAGGAGAAGAGAGAGGGGAGGAGAACGGAGGAAGAATGAAGAATAGAGGAAGACAGAGAGAGAATAGAAAAGGAAGAGAGAAGAGGCAGAAAGTGGGCTAGCCGTACGCCCTATTGGGGGGTCCACTTCCCCCGGCCTCAATGGGCCCAGCGTGGGAGACTCCCCATTCTTATCCCCTGATCTCTTGAAGAGGTTCGTGCTTACCGCTGATCGCGAGCGTTCCTCGAAGTTAGGGTACCACAACTTGACCTTAAGACTACACAGAGCATGATTCTGGTAAGTCTTTCTCACTTGTCTTTGTTTGTTATTCTTTTTTTCGCTGTACTGATTTTCTATTATCTTTCCTTTTCTGCAGATGTTATCTGATTTTACTACCTTCTGATAGCTTTATGAGGGAGAACTGGCTGAAAAAGTCACTAGAGGCTGAGAGGGCAGTCCTCGAGGCTAAAAATTAGCTTTCACCATTGCTCGTCAATCCTATAAGCACGAGAAAGAGGCCGTGATTAAAGCTTACCAAACTCTGAAAGTGGTTCAGAAGGTTGTCATTACTGAAAAGACTGAGCTGCTTGAAGCTAATAAGGATCTTTCTACAAAGGTGACCAAGATGGAGGGGGAGAAAGATAGCAGCTATCAAGAAGGTTTTTACAAAGCCTATGAGGATGTCGAATCCCAGATGGCTTACAATTACAATGTCTACTTTAAGAGGGGATGGGACTAAGGTTTGAAGGCTCCTAGAACCCTTGCTAATTCTGATCTCTTGAGTCTTCATTCTCCTAGTCCTGATCCCTTTATGGAGGAAGATGGTGAAGGTAGTGACCAGGACGCTAGCCATGCACAAATTTCTCCTTCTGGTGCTACTGTTGATGATGGTCAGGTGCAAAAGGTGGTCGATAAGGGGAAGGCCAGGTGAAAGACTGGGGCTTCTGTAGATTATGAGTTTTTTCTTTATACCCTTTAAGTCTTGTTTAGCCTCTATTTTATTTTTGAGACTTTATGTATTGGCCAATGACCAGTTATTTTGTGTAATGAAACTCTTGCCCTTCATTTATTTATGCCGATATTAATTTTAAATTATGCATTGCTTGTAGTCTACTGACTTAGATAACTACATTTCCCCCAATTCTCAACTGGGAAGGATTCTTGGGCCTCGCATTAGTATGCAAACTCGCAAAGATTTTGTAAAATCTACAAGTTGCTTAAAACTAGGAATGAGCAGTACAAGAGTCATACTGAAGTTATTGCGAAGTTTAAAGATGATCTCCAAGAGATGGAGGAGGTAGGGGCTTCTGTGTAGGAAGAAATTAATTCTCCAATAGCTCGACTTCTGGAGAGGACTGAGGTTGATCAAGTAGGGGATATCTTACAGTCCGAGAATGATGCCCTGTGAAAGGAGGTGCTGAGATTGAAGTCCTTTATTGGAACCCAGGAGGAAAGCATTAAGAAATTGAGATATTCGTCCAAGGTTGGACCTAGAGAGGTTTGGGGAGAAGGTTACAACGTTTGCTGAATGGATACCCATGCTAAGCTTAAAGATGCTGAGAGTGTTACTTTCTCTCGAGGATGGCTGAGTCCTCTCAAAGAGTCAAAAACTCCAAAAGAGTCCAAGCTTTGGTATAAGTACCTGGTCGAGTGTCCGGCATACAACCATAATCCTTTCTCGATAGATGATCCCTGGGTTCCAGCTGATGAGATTCCTCCCCAACTTCTGGACGAAGACCTTGATGAAAACATTAAAGAACTTATCCCGAGGACAGATGACGGACAAAGAGAAGCTATAGCAGAGTGTTTTACTCGACACCCTAGCTCTTCTTAGGTCTTATGTATATTTGTCGTGAATGAACTTTATGTAGTTAATAAATGAACTTTTTATCATGTTTTGAGCGTGTGTTGACTAAACGTATTCTTGATGTCATTTGCCTAATGGTAAAGTTTAGAACTTTCATTGATTAAAAGGACATTGGTTGCCCCTTAGTATTTTATGACAAAATATCAGTACTTAAACATCACATGTTTTAAATATTCTCCTAGTCCAGTATGCTTTAGCCATACCATTCCGCCCTCTTTACCTAAGTGGGAGGATGGAGAGAATGTACCTGGTTAATAGAACCCTTGTCTTAGCAGGATTTTTTGACCAATCTAAGTTGGCAACCGACGCAAAGTTGGCTTTATTACCCAAGGATCCCCTGTAAATCTTTTGTTGTTTTCGGAGCAAACCAGGAGGTCAGTTGTGTTTTTAACAAAAGCCTGAGGAAGGTCTTGCTTTACTTATTTTAGATTTCCTTGATCGAAACAAGCTGATAAACTCGCCATAATTCGAAAGTTCTGTTATGTCTTTAAGAAAAGTATATTGCTTGGAAAAGGTGCGTATTGAGGTTCAATCAAGAGACATTAAACAACCAAGCTATTATGAATGCGTGGTACAATCGACCTTTATTGATTGAAATATCAAATAAAAGGTAACATTATTTTATAAATGAAAATTTGCCTAAACTAATGATACTAAGGTATAGAAGTCTAAAGTAGAACTTCTTAAGGTTAGATTCATTCCAGGCTCTTGGTATCTCCTTGCCCTCTAGCGTTTCCAAGTGATATGATCCCTGTAGGTCATCCCTTATTACTCTGAATGGTCCTTACTAATTTGTTCCCAACTTGCCATCTGATGGTTTTACAACACTACCGAGGACTTTCCTTAGCACGTAGTCCTGTGTTAGAAACTTCCTCGGATTGAATTTTTTATTATACTGTTTGGCCAGTTACTGTTCGTAAGATGCCAACTTAACTAGCGCCACTTTTGTCCTTTATCGGCTAAGTTAAGTTCAATGAGTAATGCTTTATTATTAAGGCCTTGGTCGACCATGGTGGTTTCCATAGTCGGGAGTCCTACCTCCAATGGGATAACTGCCTCCATTCCAGAGGTGAGCCAAAGGGGGTTTCTCCAGTTTCTCTTCTGGGAGTTATGCGATAGCCCCATAACACATAGGGTAGTTAGTCCACCCAGATGCATTTATCTCTTTCTAGTCGCTTTTTCAGTTCGTCAATCATTGTCCTGTTCGAAGCTTCAGCTTGCCCATTGCTCTAGGATACGCCATAAAACTGTAATGATGCCAAACGCCGTGCTCATTTCAAAAGCTTTAAAAAAAGCCACTTTCGAACTGCGTGCCATTATCTGTAATAATGGTCCTTGGTATCCCAAAGCGAGTGATGATGTTCCTCCATATAAACCTTGTCATATCAGAGTCTTGATTTTTACAAGCAGTTTTGCCTCCACCCACTTAGTGAAGTAGTCAGTACTGACCAACAGATACTTCTGGTTTCCTGATGCAGTAGGCATCGGTTTGATAATATCCAATCCCCATTGGATGATGGAGTTGGTTAATGTCTTGAGGTCGCTGGCGGGGCTGGTGTATTATCGGGGAGTGTTTTTGACATTTTTCCCATTTGCGAGCATAAAGTCCAACATCCTTCTACATGTATGTCCACTAATACCCTTCCTTAATTTCTTGGAAGTTCACTACGAACCCGTTCGACCACCTCCGGGTGACCACACTAGAGGTATGGGCCGTTAAAATACTTTTTATAGAGTTTTCCCTCGAGATATAAGTGAAAGCGAGCAGGTTTGACTCTTATCTAGTGCGCCATCTTCTTATTGTCTGGAAATATGTCACTCCACAAATAGGATATGATGGGATCCATCCAATTGGGCCCCCTTCCTACGTGGAGGACTTACTCGATTATGACTAGTTAGTTGATGCTCGGATGTGCAAGGAGTGTTTTCTGGATGGTTCTCTTTAAATCGGAGTTAATGGTAGAACTTACGACTACTAAGGCATTGGTGTGACTGTTTTGCCCCACAGGGAACTGCTGAACTTCAATTTTATCAAACCCTACCATAAGTCTCGACAATAATGAGGTAAGATGCCATCATTTCATCCTTGGTGTTGTAATCTCCACTTATCTTCTTGGACACTAGCTCTGAGTCGCCAAATACTTGAAGGAACTTTTCCCCCAGAAGTTTTTCCTTTTGCAGGCCAGCGATCAATGTTTCGTATTCTGCTTCGTTGTTGGAGGCTTTAAATCCCAATCTGATCCCTTACTCGAGGACAGTGTTTTTTGGTGTAACCAATACAATGCCTACTTGTTCCCCCTTGGAATTATAGTCTCCATTGACATAAAGGGTCCAATCAAAGGATTTTACTTCCACTTCAGTTGGTTCCTCAATTCCTACTTGGGTGGTAGTCTGGTCCCCTGTGAATTTTGCGATGAAGTCAGCCAGGATTTTTCCCCTTAATTTTTGTTCTTGGTTGGAAGTTGATATCGAATCTTCCAAGCTCGGTTGCCCACTTTGGAAGTCGACCAGATAGGTCAACTTTCCTTAGAACAACTTTGATAGTATGTGAAGTGATCATGGTATCCAGGAGAATCTTGCTGGCACAATAGATCGGGTGTTGGCCTCCTTCTTTTTTGCACACTATGACGGAGCTCACATCATGATCTTATATGGTAACGTAAGGATTCAAGGGATCACCTTCTCTTGGAATCAACAATAAAGGTGGCTTGCTCAGGTAATATTTAATTTCTCCCGGGGATTTGGAACAGTCATTGTTCCAAACTAAGACCTTTCCTTTTTTCAGTAGCTGAAAGAACGATCGACATCATTTTGAGGACTTGGAGATGAAGCGATTAAGTGGGGTGAGCATGATAGTGAACTTCTGGACATCTCTTATTATTTGTGGAGGCTGGACCATCTTGACAGTTGTGATCTGGTCGGGATTTGATTCAATTCCTCTTTTGCTGAATAGATACCCTACGAGTATTCAGACTGGACGCTGAATGAACACTTACTCGCATTAAGTTTCATCCAGTACTTCCTGAGGATATCAAAGGTTCCTACTAGGTCTGAAAGGTGGGAGACCTTGTGTTTAATCTTGATGAGCATATCATCGATGTATACCTCCATTGTCTTTCCCATCAGTTTGCTGAACATCTTCGTAACTAGTCGCTGATAAGTTTCTCCTACGTTCTTAAGGACGAATAGCATAACCTTGTAATAGTATAATCCAACAGGAGTTATGAAGGAGATCTTATCCTGGCCTGGTTCATAAAGTGGGATTTGGTGAAATCTGAAGTAAGCATCTAAGAAACTCATTCTTTCATGTGTTGTTGTGGCATCGGCCAATTGATCTATCTCTAGGAGGGGGAAACTATCTTTTGGACAAGCTTTGTTGAGGTTGGTAAAATCAATTCTACAACTTCTGTTGTTCTTAGGCACTACGACTGGGTTGGATAGCCATTTAGGGAATTGGATTTCTCGAATGGAACCCGCATCCAGTAGTTTTCCCACCTCCTTTTCTATCGCCTTTGACTTTTCTAGAGCTGTTCGACGAGCTTTTTGAGTCACCGATTTGTAAGAGGGTTCGACGTGCAGGTGATGGCATGCAATAACAGGATCTATCCCAGGCAGCTCATATGGTTACCAAGTAAAGATGTCAAGATTTCTTCGTAGGAACGTGGTTAGCTCCTTCTTTTCCTGACCATTTCGGGATGCCCCATTCAGAAAACTTCTCTTAAGCAAGCTGATTTGAGCCGCAAATTCTTCCAGGTTTTTGATGACCCGATCAGTGGGGTGGACCCTGGTCTCCTCCACTCCTAGTTGGCCGTACCGTAATTACTATTTGGAAGGTAATAACCCCCCTGGGCTTAATCCTAAATTTTTTTTACTTTTTTCTTTTCTTGTTTGGGGCGGATGGCTGAAATAAAGCACTTCCTAGAAACTTCCATATCGCCACGAATCTCGACCATGCCCCGCTCTATAATGCACTTGAGCTTTTTATGGTACAGGATGGTACAACCTTCATAGCATGAAGCCAACCCCTGCCTAGTATGGCGTGATAGGGGGATTCAATATCTCTATCATCTTCAATATATTCCCCACCCTAACTGGAAGGACTATTTTACCCAGTGGCATAATTATTTTTCTTACGAAGCCGACCAACAAAATAGTGGCTTCCTTGAGTTCGGCATTATTTAGCTTCAACTTGTGGAATAGTTCATGGTATTTCTCTTCGAACGAGCTTCCCTGGTCGACGAGTAGTCTGTCGATGTCCCAGTTTGCTATCCTGAGTGTGATGACTAATGCATCGTGGTGCGGGGTCCTTACTCCCACCAAATCATCTTCAATAAACACAATATGCTTGGTGTAGTCAACTTCTTCTAGTCATCGACGTTTCTCTGCCTAAATTTTGGCGGGATCTATTTGAAAGGCTTGCATAACAACTGTGAGCTTTTTGACCTCCATTCGAACAACATTTCCTTGAATTTTCTTGAGGTGTGATGCCCCGTGAATCACTGCGAACTCATGACCCGTCTCATCATCGAGGACATAATCTGGTTTCTGGTCACCATTGGCTACGACCTTGTCTACTTTTTTTTTTCTATAAACTCATTGAGATGACCAGCCGGGGCCATTTTCTCGAGATGGGATTTGAGTGATTTGTAGTGCTCAGTCATATGACCCCCTCCTTATGGAATGCACATCTCAGTGTGTTATTCCATTTTGCAGGGTCTCCTCCCATCTTCCTAGGACATTTAACAAATGGCTCTTCCTTGATCTTGCTAAAGATCTTGTATATTGGTTCTTTAAAGACTGTGTTGAAAACTTGAAACACATTTGATGGGTCATTCTTTCTCCCATTCTTGAACCCATTCCTGCACCCATTTTTATTTCCTTTCTTCTGAGAATCATTCTTCTCTGTCACCTTGTTTGTCTTCGCGAGACCATTGTCCCCTGAATTAAGGTGGATTACATCTTTGACTTTGGTGTATTCTTCAATACGGGTGCAGTAGAAAAGTGCGGTAGAAAAGTGCTCGGCAACCCAATATTGAAGGAAGCCACGATGACCTACTCGAAGAAGTCCTCAATTTTGTTAAAAACCTCCCAATATCTCTTTGCATATTCCCTTAGATTTTCCTACGGATTCTTCTTCATTGTGAGAAGTGCATCCATCCGCTTAGGGTGGGAGCTGCTGGTAATGAATCGTGAAGTGAATAGTTCAACTAGAGATTTAAAGTTATTAGCAGACCTGTGAGGATTCTTTTTGAGCCACGTCGTGGAGACTGTAAGGGAAGATGTGACACATCAATGCATCATTATGGCTCCACAAGGTCATCGTCTACCTTTACTGTTGGACGTGATCGATGGGATCAGTTTTCCCCTCATAGTTCTTGAACCTAGGAATTGCAAATTTCTTGGGGGGGTCTTCTTCCTCTATCGCGCTTAAAAAAGGGGACTTCATCTGAGTGTTGAGAGCTTGAATGGCTACCTCTCGTGTGCATCTGGCTCCTTGGTGGGTCGGGTGTTGGTCCATTTCCCTTCGGACCAAATTCTTAATTTCATTATTTTGTGTGACACCCCGCCTAATTAAATACCGGGCGATCACTCCTTTATTAAATTAAATCAAGGTGAACAGTTTGGTTCATTCTTAGCATCACTGTCGTAAAAAGAAACTTTCCATTTAACACCCTAAATAATTAAGCTAAGTGTCAAAACCAATTTTAAACATTAACTTCCAAATTTTATTTAAAGAAAAGATTTATTTAATTAATTAACAAAGCTCAATGAATAAGATACACACCACAATAAACTGGAACGAAAGAGTCCCAAAATATAAAACATTCATCAACGAATGTCAACATGCGAGAAAAATAAAGTAGCACATCCGTTCTGAACAAAATCCCATAATAACAAACTAGGAAATAACTGAAATAACAATGTCCCAACATAAAGAAATAATGGAAAGGGCTACACATGCCCATCTGAATGAAAATACAAAGAGTGGATCTGAATGGACGAAGTCGTCTAATCAAAAGACCTGCAACTCCCACCTAAGCTGCAGCGCGTTCCTTCCAATAGATCCTAAGCAAGACGCCCCTGTGGCTGGGCACCTGAAATACATACATATATATACAAAAGAGGGAGAGAGAAAAAGAAACGGGTCAGGGCCCGAAAGTGTGTTTGAGTTTAAAATACGTTAAGCAAGTATTTAAATTGATACAGTCCAATGCAAGTCATATTAGTTCGACACTCTCTTGAGGAATTCTCACTTCTCTTCTAATGTGCACGCCTATCGTACTAACCTTCCCAAATAATTTAGTTTATCTTAACTTACTCCTAAGTTTTCAAAACCGAATGATGACAATGTTTTAAAAAGTTTACTTTCAATATGTAGCACTCCTCTCGTTTTAGCTTCATTAAAATATAAAGTTTCCCAGTGTCTTCTCATACTTTCACAAAACAAGTATTTAATAATTTGAGTCAACAACCATGTTCTACTTATCAAATCATAGTAGGCAGTTTAAAGTTTATAACCTCATATATATATTAACTACTCGTATAATATATATAAATATATATATATAACAGCACCCCAACTAATCTATGGTGCGGGCATACTCTGCTATCCAGTCCCCATATCGCTCACACAAAGGGAAACACAAGTTCGGAATCACTCTCGAACTGTATCAACATATACAAGACAACGTTGAGGCGAAGCATAGATTCCAAGTCCAAGAGGTCAGTACATACCCATACGTCTCTTAAGACCGTCCGACTATCAATCTGATAGCCCGTACCTAGGATCTCTATCTTCTAGGGTACGAATCAATATCCACCATAAAGCAACACAGGATAAGATTGTCCCAGCGCGGTAACCTCAGGGATAGCAAGTAGCGAGGGTACGTTTTTCACATGTATATAATATATGCACACACAATCATATAAATATACCAATTTCCTCATTTTAATATAGGTTCCTCTCAGTACCCAATATTACAACATTTATCTTTAATTTCACATTATTAAGATTACGTATATGGTTTCGACTCTAACCTTGACTCGAAGGGTTTTCTCACTAATTACGTGACACTCGTGGATACTAACTATCCAAGTAGGAAATTCAGTAGGTAGACGCCTATGCACTATCGTAAGTATATGACGTAATCTCACACTTGAAATGCGTAGTTTCATCATTCCTTAATTAATTGTCCCTAAAACGCAATTATCATCTCATAATAAAGTTCCCATCCTTTATCCATATGTCCTACTGGTCTCTCTTATATCCCAAAACATTTTATTTACAATGCCCAAGAAATATTCCACGGTAAATTAATTCAACTAATTAAACAAGGGGAAAAAGATTTTGCCAGGAGGGGTCGATCGATCGACGTCTGGGCCTCGATCGATTGAACCTTCGATCGATCGACGCTCTAGGTTCGATCGATCGATCAAACAGGTATTTCGATTTCTGCAGAAGTGCAGTTACGGGTTTGACTAATATTCTTCATTCAAATACATAATTTCCAACACTAATCGTCCCAAAACTTGTACTATAATCATGGTAATATATTTTCAGATGTTTCTAACGTTAAGCATGCATGTAACCGTCATTAAACATGATAAAACAACCTAAAATCTCATCTAATCATCAAGAACCCTAAGTTTTCTTAACTTTTGTTCTAATCAGTTTTCTCCAGAATTTCCTTCTAACATAACATCACAAATTCGTGGGTTGATCATCTACTTCACATATTATTTTCAGAATATGGATATAACGATTTCTACATGCAAATCCCTATCAAAAATTGGGGTTTTCTTGCTTTAATTATACTCCTAATCATTCTTACACTAATATGATTATTGCACCAACGAAAATATGCAAGTTAAACACTTGCCTGGGATTTCAGAGGTCTGGTTTCCTGCTGATATTGGTGTGGTTGCGTTCTCCTCCTCGTGATCTACGCGTTGGTGGTGACGGCGGTGGAATCGGTGGTGTTTTGGGCCTTGAATCACCTTGAGAGCTCTCTCCTCTCTTCTCCAATGGCCGTTCTAGGGTTCTGAATGTTCTAACCCTAAAAGGCTGACTTAAATGGCTGCTAAGGATGGCTGAAATTCGTGGGTTTAATTACCCTATTTTGTAAAATGACCAAAATACCCTCCCGGGTCACTAATTGGGCCTAAAAACACCCCGAGGCCCGAACTAAACCCCCAGGTACACTTTTCTGACTATCTCGACACTTCCGGACGCGTTGGCGCACTCAAAACGACCATACAGACAACTTATAAAATATTTACTTTTTAATTAACATAATTAGTCCCGACGTGACACGGGCACGTCCCGACTTAAATTTCTGAAATAGTTATTTAATACACTTATGACATTCAATATAACCAATATAATATATTACTATGCTCATTAGTAATATTCAACAAGTTTCTTATAATTACTAACTCTAGTCACGTTAATAATTATAACATAATTAATTTCCGGATTTTTATTTAATAAATCATCACATTAAATTTAATAAATCCCCAAATTAAATATAGCATAAAAATACGGGGTATTACATACTTCCCCCCTAATAACGGAATTTCGTCCCGAAATTCAAAAAATAAGGTACACCTGGTAAAAACAGCTCTGGATATCTCTCGCGCATATCTGCCTCACGCTCCCAAGTGGATTCCTCCACATTATGATGCTCCCACTGGACTCGCACAAGTGGAACTACCTTCGACCTCAATCTCCTCTCACTATTGTCTAGGATAGCCACCGGTCTCTCCTCGTAAGAGCTATCAGGCTGTAAATCGATCTCGTCTATCGCGATGTGAGTATGGGCCATATCATCCCGAAGATATCGTCTCAGCGACGAGATGTGGAATACATCGTGGATGCGATGTAAATGTTCTGGCAATCCCAACATGTATGCTACTGGCCCAATTCTCTCGATGATGGGAAATGGTCCTACGTACCTCGGAGCCAACTTCCCCTTCTTCCCGAACCTCATCACTCCTTTCATAGGAGATACACGTAACAACACTTGATCTCCCACATTCAACTCCCGGAAGAACCGTTTCGCATCGGCGTAGCTCTTCTGCCTGTCTTGGGCTACCCGAATACGACTCCTGATTATCTCAATCCTCGCGGAGGTCTCCTGAATCACTTCTGGCCCTAATAACTTGTTGTCCCCCACCTCGAGCCAACAAGTTGGAGAACGACAAGGCTTGCCGTATAAATCCTCAAATGGAGCCATGCCAATCGTAAACTGATAGGAGTTATTATAAGCAAACTTTACCAGTGGAAGGTGTGGCTCCCAACCTCCTCCGAAATCGAGAACACACATGCGTAGCATATCTTCCAACATCTGATTAGTACGCTCTGTTTGTCCATCTGTCTGTGGGTGGTAAGCTGAACTCAGTCTCAACTCTGTACCCATAGCCTCCTGAAAGCTTTCCCAGAAATGTGACACAAAAATCTTGTCTCTATCTGACACAATATTCAGGGGCACCCCATTCAATCTGACAATCTCAGCGATGAATAACTGGGCATACTGGCCCGTGGTATAATCTGTCCTCACTGGCAGAAAATGAGCCACCTTGGTCAAACGGTTTACAATCACCCAGATAGAATTGTGGCCCCGCTGTGATGTAGGCAACCTGGTAATGAAATCCATGGAAATACTTTCCCACTTCCACGCGGGTACTTCAAATGGCTGAAGTAATCCTGACGGTTTCTGGTGGTCCACCTTCACTAGCTGGCAAGTAGAACACTTGGACACAAATTCAGCGATGTCCTTCTTCATCCCACTCCACCAGTATTGTCGCCTCATATCCTGGTACATCTTATCGCCTCCCAGATGGACTGCAAAACGGGACCCATGAGAATGAGTCATCACTTCATGACGTAACTCTGCTCCTTTTGGAACCACCAATCTCCCATTAAACCACAAACCTCCATCAGAACTAACAGAATAGGACTCAGCACCCTCGGCTAGAAGTCACACAATCTGCTCCTGGCAAAACGGATCTGTGGTCTGCGCCTGTATCACCCTCGTAATAATTTCTAGTTTGACTGACATGACGGATATGAACGAACGGGCTACTGCGTCCTGGTGACCCAACTCCTTCCACTTTTCTTTCCATATGTTCGCTACATCGTCAATCGGTCTACGGCTCAACGCATCAGCAACTACGTTGGCTTTCCCCGGATGATACTGTATTTCGAACTGGTAATCTTTCACAAACTCCAACCATCTGCGCTGACGCATATTCAGCTCTCGCTGAGTGAACAGGTACTATAGTGACTTATGGTCTGTGAACAAACGGAATTTCTCGCCCAATAAATAGTGCCTCCAAATTCTCAATGCAAAGACGACCGCAGCTAACTCCAGGTCGTGGGTAGGATAATTCTTCTCGTGCGGCTTAAGCTTGCGGGAAGCAAAAGCTATAGCCTTCTCCTCTTGCTGAAGTACTCCCCCAAGTCCTCGTAAGGGCGCAACTGTGTAAACCAGGTACTCTACACCCGGCTTCGGTAAAGCAAGGACTGGTGCCGAAGTAAGCTTGTCCTTCAGCTCGTCGAAAGCCAACTGACAAGCGTCATCCCAGACATTTGGTACCCCCTTGCGAGTCAGATTCTTCAATGGACCCGCTATTTTGGAGAATTACCGAATGAACCTCCTGTAGTATCCGGCTAACCCCAAGAAACTACGCACTTCCATCGGTGTTGTGGGCTGCCCCCACTCCCTCACCGCTGATACTTTGCTCGGGTCAACTGCTATCCCTTGCTCAGAAACAACATGGCCCAAGAATTGTACCTCTCGCAACCAGAATCCACACTTCTCGTACTTAGCATACAACTGATGCTCTCGTAGAGTCTGAAGAACCTGCCTCAAGTGCTCGGCATGCTCCTCCTCAGAGTGTGAATATATCAAGATATCATCTATGAAGACAATGACGAACTGATCCAAGAACTCTCTGAATACTCGGTTCATCAAGTCCATGAAAACGGCTGGGGCATTTGTGAGTCCGAACGGCATCACCCTGAACTCATAGGACCCATATCTCGATAAGAAGGCAGTCTTTGAAACATCCTGCTCCCTAATACGTAGCTGATGGTACCCCGACCTCAGATCTATCTTTGAAAAGAAAGTTGCTCCCCTCAGCTGGTCGAACAGATCATCGATACGAGGCAACGGATATTTATTCCGTATCGTGACCTTGTTCAACTCTCGGTAGTCCACGCACAATCTCAGTGAACCATCTCTCTTCTTTATAAATAAGACTGGAGCGCCCCAAGGTGAGGTACTCCTACGAATGAAGCCCTGACCTAGTAGCTGCTCAATCTGATCTCGTAGCTCTCGCATCTCTGCCGGAGCCATACGGTACGGTGCACGTGCTATAGGTCTCGTATCCGGCAATAAATCTATAACGAAGTCTATCTCACGACTGGGCGGTAGGCCTGGTATATCCTGAAACACATCGGAATACTCCCTAACAACTGGGATCGAATCCAAGGGAATCACAACCTCCTTAGAGGTATCCTCCTCAATGTAATATAAATGAGCGGTCGAACCTCCCTCTGGGCGAGGCATCGCCACTACAAACATCTCTTGCCCCGGAATGGCAAAAACAATGCTCCCACCGAAGCAATCAATCATGGCTCTATAAGATGCGAGCCAATCCATACCAAAGATCACATCATGCTCGTGCATGTCTAAGACTAGCATGTCTGCAGGCAATACCAAGCTACCAATCTCTATCCCTACTCCCCGCCATATAAAGAATATGAGTGACCCACTCCCCAGTGGTGAGTCGACACACGTCACGGTGCTCTCTGCTATGGCTAATAATCCTAAGTACTTCGCAAAATGCGTAGCTATAAAACAATGCGTTGCCCACGTATCAAACAAAACTTTACCCATAGTACCATGGATAGGAAACATACCCTCAATTGCGGGTGGTGCCTGTGGAGCTGCTGCCTGGTGGATGTTATAGACACGTCCATACTGTAGTTGCCCCTGCTGCACTGGAGCTGCTGGAATGGCTGGTAGGGCTGGCACCTGGGCTGGAAGGGCAGGTGGGAAGAGTGGTCTCTGCGGCTCATTACGGGCTCCCTGCTGCTGTGGGGCCCTATCGCCCTCTGGGCAATCCTGACGCTTATGGTCGTGCTTGCCGCACACAAAACACCGGCCTCTGAAATTACCTCCCCTCTGTCCTTGCTGACCACGGCCCTGCTGGCCGTTACCTCCACGCCATTGGCCCTGTTGGCCCTGATGCGCACGCTGTTGGCCTTGCTGGCCCTGCTGCTGTCCCTGCGGTCGGTGTTGACCCTACTGACCCTGCTGATTAGGCTGACCCTGATGGCCCTGCCTGTATCCCCCGAATCCCTGCCTAGAATCACTTGAACGGAATCGCTTAGCAGGGTCCCCCTGATGGGAACTCTGCTCGTGCTGACGTGTCTGTCCATGAGTTGGTGCCCCACCGGCACTATTACCCCCGGTCCTGCCTTGCTGGCTGGACTCTCCTGCTCTCTTGCTTCCCTGAAGATGGAAGCGGTGATCCTGGAAATGTAGTAACGCTGCATTGAGTACGTCAGTGAAAGTACTCAGGGATAGATTTCCAATAAGGTGCTGACGGATCCTCCAAGCTAACCCGTCGACGAACAACAAGATCTTCTTGCCCTCAGTGGGTGCCTCATCTGGCACAATAGTGAGAAGTCTCGTGAACTCCTCCTCATACTCAGCTACAGTAAGGTTCTCCTGCTTCAGATTTAGTAATTTCCGCCTCATCTCAGTTCTTTACTGCGGGTGGAAAATACTTGCGGTCAAATCGCTCCCAGAACAACTGAATAGGGATCGTGTCCCTCTCCTCCAGAGTAGTAGTGGACTCCCACCACTGTAATGCGGCTCCCACCAGCTTGAAAGAAGCCAATAACTGCTTTTGTACTTCGGTGCACTCATACATACGGAGGTGCCGCTGGATGTCTTTCTTCCATTGGCTAACCGTGACAATGTCGGAGCTACCAGAGAACTCAGGGGGATGTGCTTTCTGAAAAGCATCCCGAACCCTCTCCCATGCAGATGGAAGCTGTGCTGGTACTGGCTCCACTGCCTGAATCTGGGGTGGAGCCTGCTGAATCACCGCTATCACGGCATTTACCGCCTGAGCAACTATGGCGGCCACTTCATTAGCATTCATTGTGCCTGGTGCCAGAGCTGCTGGTTGCTCAGCCTGGGCACGCCTATCTTTCGAAGCACGTCTCGGAGGCATCTGAAACGTGAACAAAATTTATCAGTCTACAGTTATCATCGAAACTCAATTAACTGAAGACTTAAACGTAAAAGCAAGAATACAACAGTCCTAAAGATAGGGCTCTATAGAAAAAACGTTAAGCTGAAAGCGAAATAAGCAGTACAGATCCTATGGACACTAGAACCTGATGCTCTGATACAACCTATGACACCCTGCCTAATTAAATACCGGGCGATCACTCCTTTATTAAATTAAATCAAGGTGAACAGTTTGGTTCATTCTTAGCATCACTGTCGTAAAAAGAAACTTTCCATTTAACACCCTAAATAATTAAGCTAAGTGTCAAAACCAATTTTAAACATTAACTTCCAAATTTTATTTAAAGAAAAGATTTATTTAATTAATTAACAAAGCTCAATGAATAAGATACACACCACAATAAACTGGAACGAAAGAGTCCCAAAATATAAAACATTCATCAACGAATGTCAACATGCGAGAAAAATAAAGTAGTACATCCGTTCTGAACAAAATCCCATAATAACAAACTAGGAAATAACTGAAATAACAATGTCCCAACATAAAGAAATAATGGAAAGGGCTACACATGCCCATCTGAATGAAAATACAAAGAGTGGATCTGAATGGACGAAGTCGTCTAATCAAAAGACCTGCAACTCCCACCTAAGCTGCAGCGCGTTCCTTCCAATAGATCCTAAGCAAGGTGCCCCTGTGGCTGGGCACCTGAAATACATACATATATATACAAAAGAGGGAGAGAGAAAAAGAAACGGGTCAGGGCCCGAAAGTGTGTTTGAGTTTAAAATACGTTAAGCAAGTATTTAAATTGATACAGGCCAATGCAAGTCATATTAGTTCGACACTCTCTTGAGGAATTCTCACTTCTCTTCCAATGTGCACGCCTATCTTACTAACCTTCCCAAATAATTTAGTTTATCTTAACTTACTCCTAAGTTTTCAAAACCGAATGATGACAATGTTTTAAAAAGTTTACTTTCAATATGTAGCACTCCTCTCGTTTTAGCTTCATTAAAATATAAAGTTTCCCAGTGTCTTATCATACTTTCACAAAACAAGTATTTAATAATTTGAGTCAACAACCATGTTCTACTTATCAAATCACAGTAGGCAGTTTAAAGTTTATAACCTCATATATATATTAACTACTCGTATAATATATATATATAACAGCACCCCAACTAATCTATGGTGCGGGCATACTCTGCTATCCAATCCCCGTATCGCTCACACAAAGGGAAACACAAGTTCGGAATCACTCTCGAACTGTATCAACATATACAAGACAACGTTGAGGCGAAGCATAGATTCCAAGTCCAATAGGTCAGTACATACCCACACGTCTCTTAGGACCGTCCGACTATCAATCTGATAGCCCGTACCTAGGATCTCTATCTTCTAGGGTACGAATCAATATCCCCCATAAAGCAACATAGGATAAGATTGTCCCAGCGCGGTAACCTCAGGGATAACAAGTAGCGAGGGTACGTTTTTCACATGTATATAATATATGCACACACAATCATATAAATATACCAATTTCCTCATTTTAATATAGGTTCCTCTCAGTACCCAATATTACAACATTTATCTTTAATTTCACATTATTAAGATTACGTATATGGTTTCGACTCTAACCTTGACTCGAAGGGTTTTCTCACTAATTACGTGACACTCGTGGATTCTAACTATCCAAGTAGGAAATTCAGTAGGTAGACGCCTATTCACTATCGTAAGTATATGACGTAATCTCACACTTGAAATGCGTAGTTTCATCATTCCTTAATTAATTGTCCCTAAAACGCAATTATCATCTCATAATAAAGTTCCCATCCTTTATCCATATGTCCTACTGGTCTCTCTTATATCCCAAAACATTTTATTTACAATGCCCTAGAAATATTCCACGGTAAATTAATTCAACTAATTAAACAAGGGGAAAAAAAGTTTGCCAGGAGGGGTCGATCGATCGACGTCTGGGCCTCGATCGATCGAACCTTCGATCGATCGACGCTCTAGGTTCGATCGATCGATCAAACTGGTATTTCGATTTCTGCAGAAGTGCAGTTACGGCTTTGACTAATATTCTTCATTCAAATACATAATTTCCAACACTAATCATCCCAAAACTTGTACTATAATCATGGTAATATATTTTCAGATGTTTCGAACGTTAAGCATGCATGTAACCGTCATTAAACATGATTAAACAACCTAAAATCTCATCTAATCATCAAGAACCCTAAGTTTTCTTAACTTTTGTTCTAATTAGTTTTCTCCAGAATTTCCTTCTAACATAACATCACAAATTCGTGGGTTGATCATCTACTTCACATATTATTTTCAGAATATGGATATAACGATTTCTACATGCAAATCCCTATCAAAAATTGGGGTTTTCTTCCTTTAATTATACTCCTAATCATTCCTACACTAATATGATTATTGCACCAACGAAAATATGCAAGTTAAACACTTGCCTGGGATTTCAGAGGTCTGGTTTCCTACTGATATTGGTGTGGTTGCGTTCTCCTCCTCGCGATCTACGCGTTTGTGGTGACGGTGGTGGAATCGGTGGTGTTTTGGGCCTTGAATCACCTTGAGAGCTCTCTCCTCTCTTCTCCAATGGCCGTTCTAGGGTTCTGAATGTTCTAACCCTAAAAGGCTGACTTAAATGGCTGCTAAGGATGGCTGAAATTCGTGGGTTTAATACCATATTTTGTAAAATGACCAAAATGCCCTCCCGGGTCACTAATTGGGCCTAAAAACACCCCGAGGCCCGAACTAAACCCCCGGGTACACTTTTCTGACTATCTCGACCCTTCCGGACGCGTTGGCGCACTCAAAACGACCATACGGATAACTTATAAAATATTTACTTTTTAATTAACATAATTAGTCCCGACGTGACACGGGCACGTCCCGACTTAAATTTCCGAAATAGTTATTTAATACACTTATGACATTCAATATAACCAATATAATATATTACTATGCTCATTAGTAATATTCAACAAGTTTCTTATAATTACTAACTCTAGTCACGTTAATAATTATAACATAATTAATTTTCGGATTTTTATTAAATAAATCATCACATTAAATTTAATAAATCCCCAAATTAAATATAGCATAAAAATACGGGGTATTACATTTTGTCAATCAGGGATCCTGGGCCTCGATCTTTCTATAGTTGTTCTATTCTACCATCCTCTGATCTGTTCCACTTAGATCGTTCTCGGTCTTGTCTAGGACTCCTTCCTCGGTTGCGATATTCACTCACCAGAGGAATAGGAGTTCGATAATGGCGTTGCCTAGTATTTCGATGAATATTTCTTTCCATTCTTTCTAGTCGCCTTTTCAGGAGGGCATTCTCCTCTTCTTGGCGACATGTGGCTTCCTCTTGCTCCTAAAGTCTAGCCTCAAAGGCATCGACCAGCCTAAAAATCTGCGTGGACCTAGGTGGTCCATGACTTTCTTCAGAAGGTTGTCATTCTTAGTTAAGCCTTGGGTTTGGTTGGCAAATCTCAGACCTTACCCTAAAAGGGACAGGTTCTTCCTGAACATCGTCGGCGTGAGGGATATTGCTGTTGTGGTGAGACATGAAAAGCTTTCAATTAATGAATATTTTCATAGGAATAACAATCGTTCCCACAGACGGCGCCAATTGTGGTATCAAAAAATATCATAAGAGGTTACAAAGAACAATCACAATGGAGAATGAAAGCATGTAATAACACACAACACAACTATGTACGTGGTTCGGCAAGTTGCCTACGTCCACGGAGAGGATGACTGCTTTATTATGTATCTCTCAATATCTTGTTTTACATGCCCCCATGCCTCGGGCCAGGGGTCACAATTTATAGGTGTAATGTTTGAGTTACAAAGGTAACTATAAGTAAATTGAAATAGGATAGACTAAGAATCCCCTGAATATCTCGGCGAGATTGTGGGGAATTAAATAGGTCCTTTCTCCGATTTATAATGCACATGTGTGCCTTATTTCCACGATTTGGTCCGGGCACCCTTACAATTTTGTAGGGCTTGATCGGCTACTCTCGTGGGTTGAAAATAAATGGGTCCCACATATTACAATACGTTATCAGCACTGCCTAAGGCCCCCGATTAACCGAGAACAAAATTAGGTATAAAAAAATAAAATGTACTGTCTAAAAAGGGGATGAAATAAATAAAACCTGATACACTTATAACAAATTACAAAATAAAAGGCCCCAAAATAAATTAAAATATATTAATTTACAGTTAAAATAGAGTAATTTAAATGATCCAATTTGCACTACATGGTCAATCAAAATAGGCCCAATCAAAGTAAGTCGAAGTAACTCACTCAACCCACTGATTAAACCCACTCAACCCATCGCTAACACTAAAATTCAACAAACCCACTTTTCTTTTCTTTTTTAAAAACCCTAACCCCTCTCTCTCTTTTCTTCTTATCTTCTTCCCCACTCTCTTATCTCATACTCCCAACACAAAAAAAATGTCAAACCCATTTTCCTCTCTCTCTTGGCGACACTTTCTCTCTCCCGTCCTCTTCATCTTCATCAATCCTCCCCACCCACGACCACCAATTTCGACAGGAAGGACTCTTTTTTTTGTAAATACACCCATAAGAACAACTCATTTCAAGGGTTTTCAAATTTTCAATTTCAAAAAGTTAGGATTTTAATTGAGGGACAAATACTCAATCATTTGGATTCTTGAAACTTTTACAAGTATATGTTCTTTTGTTACAATTTATTTTGTTTGAGTATGTAAGTTTTGTTTTACTAATAATTTGTATGTTTGTTTTTCGTATTTATTTTGTTGATTCTAATTTGTTGTTTTGGCATTTATAAATTACACTTTACAGCACCCCTCAGTTGGCCAAACAAATCTTTAATATGTGGCAACAGATATTTATTCTGTATAGTGAATTTGTTCAACTCTCGATAGTCGATACAAAGCCGCAGAAATTCATCATTCTTAGGGAGGAGTAAACTAGAGCCCCCCACGATGACGTACTCCTCCTTATAAATCCATGCACCAACAACTGCTCAATCTGATCATGTAGCTACCTCATCTCCAAAGGAGCCATTCGATATGGTGTATGGGAAATGGGTCTCCTGTTTGAAATCAAGTTGGTCATGAAGTCTATCTCCCGATTGGGTGGCAACCGTGGGATCTCCCCAAAAACATCAGAAAACTCACTCACCATCGGGATAGAATCTAGTGTCACCAAAATGTTCGAAGAAGTATCCTCCTCGGTATAGTATAGATATGTGCTCGACCCACCCCCAGGGTGTGACATCGCAACTAGGTACATCTCCTGCACCAGAATGGCAAAGACGATGGACCTCCCATAACAATCTGCACATGCTCTGTACGTAGCTAGTTAGTTCATCCCCAAAATAACATCATACTCGTGCATATCAAGTACTAATAAGTCGTCTCCAAAAGTGAGTCATTCTATCTCAATCCTGATAACTCTCCATCCGTTTGCCATCTGAAAGCAATCAAGATTAGAATTATCGCAAGAATACAATGAACCCTAAATATAGGCTTTACATGTCAAAGGATGTAATGCATAACGTAATGTACACAACACATATCTTAAGGATACTAGAACTTGAATGCTCTGATACTGACTGTAACAACCCCTGTTTTCTCACATGTCGTACCTGTGATAACGCAGCTCTTGTCTGCATTGCAACGCTATCCCGAATGCAGTTGGTATTCCGAGAAGAAATGTAGGAAGTTTTTAACTGATCGAACATTACCATTTTGGAAAAATATTATGTCATCAGCAAATGAAAGTGATGATACTAACGGACAGTCTGAAGGGGTGGAATTTTTTTTATGAAACCCGATAACATCAAATTATGAACACCTCTACTCAACACCTCTGTTGTGATCACAAATAAAGCTGTAGAAAGAGGGTCACCTTGACGAACTCCCCGTTCAGATTTAAAAAACCAGCAAGATTTTTGTTACACCAAACTAAATACCATAATGAAAAAAGAAAACAAAAGTAAAAGATATATACCACAACTAATATGAATTTTGATTTTGACTCGAAATAATTTTTTGTCAAAACATTCCAACATGAGTATTTGTGAGTGCAGGTTTTACATGGGGCAAACCACTTCTCCAAACCTTTTGAATTTAACTGTTTTTTTTACAAATAATTTTTATGGGCGTGTTTATAAAATTGAAAAAAAATACTTGAAGACAACTTTTTCCAAAGTACCACTATTGGAAACATTCATACGATAAATGTGTAAACATTACACTATTCAATAAAAAATATTTTTACAAACTGTATACTGAAATATTTGATAATGCTCGCACATCACAGGGGTTGCAAGGTAGTATTCATTGACACTTGTCTTCAAACATAAAATTAAACGTATTTAAGAGTTAAAATTCAGATGATTCATATGGAAAAATAAACACAGTAACAATGTGTTGTACATATAAGGAGGGGTTGGGTAGGAAGGAAACGAAAAATATAATTTATAATATTTATTAATTATGACCTTATATTTATAATAAGATATTGTGGATAGTGGTTGGTTGTAGTGAATCAGATGTGAGAGGGAAAATATGGGTTTATATGAATGAAGGAGATGCATTTAATGGAGAAGGGGGAGGGATTTTCCTTGGCATCAAAAGACGAATGTAGGAGGTCTGCGCGTCAAAACGGGGGAGGGAGAGGAAATGGGCAAGACAAAAGGACAGATGGGGAATCGTTTTTGTTATGTAAAGTTTTAAATCGACTACGATTTTATAAAAAATAATTAGTGTGCACTAATTAATGGATAAGTTTTATAAAGTTTCGCAAATAAAATTACCAGTTTTGGATAAAGAATAAATTATGTACAAAAATGCTATTTTTGTGTTTAGGGCACAACGTTATTGTGATAAAATTATATTGTGGTAAAAAAATTGGGTGTTTATAAAAAAAGAATATTTTTCAAAAATGAATATTTTGGGGTAAGCGTTATTGTTATTATCAGCTCTAAGTGTAATTTAACATCTCATATTTTTGTATAGGGGTTTGGAGTTTGTGATAAGAGTTTAATTATTTTTTTTATGCGTGTTTGTGTGTGTGTGTGTGTGTGTGTGTGTGTATAGGGAGAGGTTCATAATTTAACATAAAAGATGAACATTTTAATAAATCTTAACAAAAAAAAAATACCCAAGAACCCATTAATTTTAATTCCTATGTTGTAATTGGTCTGTGCGAGCGGCAACGGATATGCATGTCAATCGAATATTTTTTTTACATCTCACCCCCCCCCCCCCCACACACACCATGGTAGCCCTTATGGCAGCTGGGTTGTCATGGTGGCGGGGGTGGGGTGGGGTAGGGGATCGATCGACACACGTGTTCGTTGTTGCTGGCGTGAACCAATTACGACACATGAATTAAAATTAATGGGTTATTGGGTGCTTTTTTGTTAAGGTTCATTAAAATATTCATCTTTTATGTTCACTTTTGAACCTCTCCCTATATATATCCATATAATAATATAGCATGGGTTCTGAATTCTAAAAATGTAAAAGCACATTAACGCTCCTGATTCTCTAAGAGAAAATAAAGGGTCAAAATTGATTCTCCAATTTCATTCTCCCGCCCAACTTTTACACCCCCAAAACCTTACACGAACTCTCATTCTCACAAACCCTAACCTACATCTCTCCTCATTCCTTCTCAAGAATTTGCTATCTCCTCTCCGCCACCTTACCCTCCTCATCCCCACCCTCTCCTCTTCTCTTCGCCCTCACCCTCCGAGCTTGAAGGTTGTCTCCATCCTATCGAGTTCAAGTAATTTGTATTTTGGTGTTTTAACTTACATTTTGGTACTCAACTCACATTTTGATACTCACATTTGGGCATGCATTTTCTTCTTTAGATCTGACATGTTGTTTTGTTTGCGCATCTAACTTTCGATACTTTTGATCTAATATGTTTTTCCCGAGTACCTCAGATCTAATACGTATTAGGTTCTCATTCTCTCTAATTGTTTCGTGATTTAGAAAGTGTCGAATTTAATTTTGGTTTGAAATTAGTCTAACCTCTGTACTATTCTTGATTCATTTTTCCTTCCCAGATTAGGGTTCTTTGATGGTACTCACATTTGGATGGTAGTATTAGAGATCTTAGATGGTACTCACATTTGCTTCCCAGATTATATTTTTGATATATACATTGAGCATAAACAGTTTTTATTCTCTATTTTTCTATGTAGGAATTTTATTTGATATATACATTGAGCATAAATAGTTTTTATTCTCTTTTTTTTATGTAGGAATTTTATTTTAGATATCTTCATGGATTGGATTTTCGATTTTAGACTTTATTTTTTCTCTGGAAATGTTAGGTTTGTCTTCATGCAGTTTTATTAAAGGGGGCTCATAGTTTTATATTTTGTTTTTCAACTAATAGGTGGGGAATGAAGTTAAAATGGCCTTCAATCTTTGATTCATCATATTGCGATTAAAAATCAAATCAAAGTTCAATACATGGTATGCTCTTAGTTTTAATATTAAAAAGTAATAACGGACATGTCTTAGACAAGACGTGTGGATGTTAGAGATGTAGGCTTTATAAAACTATTATTTGGCAAGATGAAAGTTGAAGATGTACCCTTTATAAAATCGAAAGCATGGGATACAATTCAGATAGTATCATTGTTTATGAATGCATTGAAATTTGGGGGGTCGACTTTTAATTTACTACCCTCATGAATTGTTTTTCCATTAATATTGGATGTGCCCATGCTATTTCAGTGTGTTGAATTTAAATTGTTCCATATCTTTATAATCCTAGATTAGTTTCACTCTATATCCTACTTGCGGTTTATATGAAAAATTAGTCTAAATACAATTTGTCCAATGAACACGTTAGTATGGAAATTTGGCTAGATTTACTACCTACCACATACAGGATTATCAAGAGTTCTCCATTATTGACCCTGAATTATTGAATTTAACTTTTTTTCCTTTTGTGCCATCTTTATATTGTGTGAGGTTTGGTTACAATTTTTCAGACATTGGCACATTTTTTTTCTCAATGATAGTAATTTAAGAAAATGTGTATTAGGTTATTATTTGAAATTTATATACTTTAGTGATTGTTGAGTTACATTAGTATCCCTTTGTTCTTTTCATATGATAGTAATGAAATTTGTTGTTAAGTTTCTACAACAATATTTTGGGATCATTAAACACTCTATTGATTTGATATAAATTGGACTGTTTATTACTTTAAGATTGATAGCTTTTACAATCTATATGTTTTTTCTGAAACATGAAATTGACTTAATATTTATAGTATAAATTCATCCTCAAAGAGCATGAGGATTCCCTGCAACAGTCTCGAGTGTCGGTAACACAATCGATGCTCTGTGGCAGGTAGTGGTTGCCCTTATCAAGCTATATATCTTTCTAACAATACTGCATCTACAAGGGTCCTGGTAGAGGATGTGTTGCACTTAACTACCGATGATAGTCTATTCACACATGTCCGTGCACCGATCAAATTTGGGTATTATTGCGTTCTTACTTTGCTATTAAAAACATACTATATCTAGAAACCATCCTTCGATTTTCATCAATAATTACCAACCACCTCAACGAAGACTTAGATTAACAGTATGAAGCATCAAAGTTAGATGGCAAACTACACCTTCCTTCATACCCGAAAAAGTGATATTGTACTTTAAACTGGCACTTATATGCGCAACCCTGCTTCCTCAGCTCCAGCTCAGTTTCAACCATTTGAATAAGAATCTTCTCTGTTTCTATTTTGGAAACCTAGACATTTCCATGTGGATCTCTTTTAAGCGTCAACTGTTCTTGAATTGCTGGAGGTAGTAAATCAAAAAGATGTAAGGGTTGGGGTGTAAGTTTCTATTTCCACACACCTTCTTCATCTACAACTTCATGTGCGGAAATTTCATTGAGCTCTACAATGAGTTGCTGCACATCGGGAATGTAGTCAATAATCCCGTCGGTAATAAGTATCACATCATAGTTAAAACCAAGTTTTGCACGTTTACAGATCACATCAACAATGTAATCTATTACATTTTTCAGAGTCTGCTTCTTGGTGGCAACCTCTTCTCCAATAAGAGTGATGTTTGGATGAGTTTGTAAAGCATACTCTAATATAGTGCGACTCTGTGAGAAGCAACATGCCCCATTAGTCGTACAAAGTGATAATATTTCCTTGTCGAGCGAGCATTTGTCATGACATTTCAAATCATTTATGTGCATATCTTGCATGTTGTATCAAATCTAAAACATGCGGGGGCCTCTTTGCATTTCAGGTCACCATCAATGGTCTTTGGGCACCCAATCGCTCGAGTTCAAATCAACAGGTAGTTCAGACTTTTTACCTTTTTATGGTTTATTTATACGATTATTCCCTTTTTTTATGGATTATAATAATACCACTCTAAGCTATGAAAAATTGTAATAACTTTTTATGTTAAATTAAAAAGTGTCGCTAACTATACCATGCATAGTTCTACATATGAACTAACTATATTGTATATCTACAGTTTTGTAGGTACACTAATGTGCTGTAAGGACATAATTCTCATGTCCGTTATCTTACAGTTTTGTATGTCATACGCCGCTACATTCGGCTACATCTGGCACATCTCTACACGATCGCTCACGACGGCCTCTATCCGAATTCCAAGCATCAAGCATTCAACAACTCCTAAATGTGTCCCTCATCTGCCACAACGATTTCACGTTCCTTGATTTTAGGCACAGAATGCAAGGGGAACGCAAGGGAAGTCAAAACAGTGAAACAAGGCTTGATAGGGATGTTCAAGGGCATTTTCATAATTTCACATCCATAGTTCGGAGGTCTGGTCAACTGGAAAGTTTAAGAGCTCGCGGCAACGAAGATACTGGAAGAAACGGTACCTCAATCCGAGCTACGGTGAAGAAGTTATGACCTTTTGAAGTTGGAGAAAATTCCTTGAAGAATGCTATTTTTTTAACCCCATACCAGAATGGTACCACCAAACCGGTTCGGTGTACCCCAGAACCGGTTCGGTGTACCTGTACGCTGATAAGATTTTTAGAGTTTTAAAAAAGCATAACTCTTCATCTGTTTTTCCTATAAATACCAACTTCGGGGGAGCTGTTTTGCAAGACTTTGGAAGACGTTTTTTAGAGTTCAAATACCTCTAGTCTTCATATTTTTTGAGTCCCAAGACTCATGTTTTGATTCACACAATTGCCAATCCTTTGTGAATCTTTTTGGTAACCCAAGAACACAACCTTGTGTTTGTTCAAACCTTTGTGGAGAGATCTTTGCAACCGAGGGCTGCGTGTCATTGCTGAGGGAGTCTCTACAAAGTTTCATGGCTGCGTGTCATTAAGGAGTGTTGCGGTTCTTCCTTTGTTGATTGGACTGAGGTTCATGTGGGTTCGCTGCATGTGGATTCATTGCTGCCCTCCTGGAAAGGGATATTTCCAGCCGCCGACTACAGAATCCGATACCTGAGGGTAATTCTTAGTCAACTTGTATTTTCATTGTAATCCGATTGTAAGCCGTTTTCTTACAAATTATAGTGAAAATAAATGGTTTTGCCCCTGTGGGGGATTTTTCCAGAAATTGTTTGTTTTTATCATGCATGCTATATTTTATTTGATAAATCATCTAGATGCATGTCTTAGGGTTTAACTAAAATTTGGGATTAATTAAAATTTGTTTTTATTTGAGAAGTCGCAATATTTCCGCTGTAGCTACTCTCTCATGTGCTGAAATAACTATTTTTTTGTGTATTTTGTTGAACTAATGTGCTTAAGATATGTATGTTTACAAACTAATTTTCCATTATTTGTTCTTTAATGTGCTTAGTGTGCTGAACTAATGTGCTTAATTTCATTATCTGTTTACAAACTAATGTTCTTAATGTGCTGAACACTCACCATTTTACATGTATGTTTTTTACAGATATTTTTGTATGTATGTCAAAAAGAATTGTGGTGATTACTGATTAGGTAGCCTCAATTTCACAATTATCAAAATGTGAATATTGATAATTTTAATAGTTAAGAGTGGCCTATCCATTTCTTTGTTCCAATTTATAATCAACAATGTCTTTTTCATTTCTAATATGAATAACTAATCATTTATGTAGTAGTTAGATTGCATTGTGAGTGGAACTGTTGTATGAAAAATCATTCCCTGCTATTTATTTTTGCCATTTATCAGCACTCCTCATATTATATAGATATCAGTTACGTTTAAGTATGAAGTCAAGATTGTTTGTTTCAGTACTTCTTTCCTCGAGTAATTAATTATCTATTGCCTACATTCTGAATTCATTTTCCACATTAGGTTTGTCCTTAAGCACGCCAGACTCATTGCCTTCGGCAGTATGTGTCTTCATAGTGTTTGGATACGCTAATGAAAAGTTTTCACATGAATGTATACACTTTTTTTGTGGTTGGGTAGTAATATGAATAGGTATTATTCTTCCCACTTGCTATTAACACTTTCACTTTGACTGATTGATTGGAGATTATTCTAAATGTTTAAGGTTTTTCATTTTCCTTTTATTTCTTGGTGAAGACTACTATGATTTTGTGACTTCACATTTATGAAATGGAACACTAATTTAAAAGAGGAGCAGAGATGTTTAAATAAGGGTAGTGGATGGTTATTCATCTGAAACACAAAATTTTGATAGGGTCTCTTTACACTTAATCGGGTGGCCATTTCCATTGCACACATTCTTTCGCATTTGGAAGTGATACCTCAATACACTTTCCCATCTGGTATTTTATGACTTTTAATTTTTGGTTTTACCTATTTTTCTTTGCATAATTATTTGTTCAGATTTGGAAATTTCTTAAGAATAAATTATATATGTGTTTTCAAACATATGGTTTTCATAATAATTTCCCTTTTCCCTTTCGGATCTTAGTTTATTTCTCTCCATGACAAGTTTTTGAATTAAATATTGGTGGTTTGTATTTTTATATTGTTTGATTGACTGGCAATTTTGGTGTTTTATAATTTTTGTTCTCCCAGTGGTTTTTATTACACCTTTTTATTGTTTTTGTGCATATAAAGTTCATGGGTTTTGGGTAGTATTCATATCTATTTTATATGTGGTATGTTAGTTTTTAGTTGTCATATAAGGAGAATTATTATTAAGTTGTATGTAAAGTATCAAACAGAGGATACAATAAAACATTTTAACAAATTTTATAAGTTATTGTCCCACTTTTTATTAGTATTGACTTGCACGTGTACTTTATTATTTAGTAATTGATTAGTATGACCAACTTTAGTCATTGATTTGTATAATTTTGATACATCATTTTCCTGAAAATAAGACGATTTGTTATGAAAACGTACAATGTAGTGGGTGTATAGCAATATGTTTTGCAGAAAATAACACAATTTCTTTGGCTTTTGTTCGTGTTAAAGAGGCAAATTGCAGGAGTTTATAGAAGGGGGTTTTGAAATTCAAGTTTCCTACCTACTAGATGCTTCCCTTTATTTGGTGAGTTTTTTTCCCTCTTTTCCAGTTAGAGTTCTGTTCATTTTTATGTGTCTTGTGTAATAAACACGAGTTTTTGTTGTTTTAGATCAATTCAAAAGACGACTACGAACATTACTAAGAGGTTGCAAACAAAGTTCACGCGAAATGGGTAACTGAGGATCCAAATGACTACACGTGAATTTCGTAGAACATCGATTAACTACTGATAACATGTAAGACTTCATAAGTTTTCTCTTCCTTACTTTTGGCTATGATTTACGTTTGAATTTGCTCTTCACTGCTTCCATTGGTTTTGAATTTGAATGAAACATCATTTTTATTATTTTGTAAATATTAAGGTAACGCAAATGTGTACAAATACCAAACAACAATTTTTTTTAAAGCGATTTGTATGTGAAGTAATTTTTCTTTACCTTTATTTTTTTATAGAAGTCATAATCCCATATGATTTTAGTGATTGAGAAGGTATAAAATAAGTTTATACCTAATATTTTTGATGTGTTGTGACACGATGGATAGTCCTATGGTATGTTGTGGTCTATTTTTATTTCTAAACATGGTGGATAGTCTTATAAATAAAGAAAATTATGCCCAAATTTTATAAATTGTTTTCATATTTGTGTTGTAAATGTTTTTTTACTTATACTATTTGTACATTCAATATTTTGGAAACTTTCATCGTGCCTTCAAGCACGGGTATTTCGCTAATATATATATATATATATATATATATATATATATATATAGTGTGTGTGTGTGTGTGTATGTGTATGTATATATACAAAGGTAGTTTTTTTAGAGAGAAATGTGTGTGTGTATATACACAGACACACACACATGTATGCGTGTGTAAATGCAAATATTTTAGCTTAGGCTTTTTGTTTGTATTTATTTGCACTTTGGCGTCTTTGGCGTTTCCCATTACCAACTGTCTCGCGCCAACACGTTGAATCGAACTCCAACATCTGCAAGTTCAATACTCTTCTACATCTCACTAATGTATAATTCTTTTAGGAGTTCATAATTATTCTTAATTATACTTGGGACGTGTTTTTAGAAAAATCGAGGCTGGATTTTTAAGGATTTAAAATTAAAAAAAATTATTTAATCTAGTTTGAATAAGTTCTTGACTCGTTGGAACGACTTTGGCTTCTCGTTCGATCAGAGCACCAAACGAACTTCGAACAAGAATTCTCTTCCCACCAGGTCTTATTTCATTAGAAGCTCATTCGAATTTGGTTCAAACGAGATTGTAGTCTCGTTCAAACGAGATGTTATTCTCATTCGAATGACTTCAGTTTTCTTTCAAATGAGCCAGCGCCTCAAAATTTATATCAGACCTATAACTACTTGTTTCAAAATTATTTGTCAAGAGGTTTAAAAAAAAATGAATATGCATATCTTCTTAAAAAATTTCATCATTTGTGTTTCTAAACACCTTTTGATTTACAAATTTACTCTAACACCTCGTATTTCTAAGGACATAGAGTTTAATTAATTTGGTGATATAGGATTTAATTATCTGGAGAATTTAATTAAATTAGTGAATTAAGATTTATTTTATTCGAGTTAATTTTAAAATTCACATGTGTTGTAATTTAAGAACGAGGTTGGAGATTTAGTAAAGTAACTCGAATGACGATTTTGAGTGCACGGTTCATTCCAAATAGGTCAAGATAGTAAAAAAAAGAATACCGGGGTAGTAATTGGTTCTCGGGGCATTTTTAGGCATAACTGGTCTCACACGGGGCTATTTGGGTCATTTTAATTTGGTCCAATGGCTTAATTTCAGGATTAGTGATACAAAACCTACATTAGGGAATTTGTGGCACACACAACTCAAACAGAATTCCCTAGTTTTGTAGAGGAGAAAAGATCGAGGAATTGGGAGAGCTTTTAGGAGCCAAGACAAGAAGAAATTATAGTGTTCCTTATCAAACCTTCGTCTACATCAAAGAAAATCAGACCTTACAAATTTATTCAGGCAATTAGTTGAAATTTCTTTCAATTTAATTGCATTATGTTGATTCGTATCATAGTGGGTGTAAATCAAAAATTATTTTGAGTGGGCTATTGCACAAAAAGGGTTTTTATGAATTCGACAGTTTATGTAGAATTAAAGATTCAATTGAGGGGGTAATATGATGCCATGTTGTAGAAATTTGATTTATGTGAGAAACCAAATGTTGATAGTTATTTAATTCAGATGTTAGACTCGGATTGTAGTAAATAGTTGAGTAGAAACCATGAAAACCCATTTTGGAGATCTTAAACTTTGCTGAGAATCTATGATGTTTAGAGGTTGTGATGATGATTATAAACCTTTTAGAGGTGGGAAATATAGTAGCTATGTTTGGGTAAAATTATGGGTGGAAACCATGAAGCTTTTGTAAATAAAAATGGCGGAATCAGTGTGGGGGAGAAGAGCTTCCAAGGCCCTCGATCGATCGATGACGCTAAGATTTTGATAATGGACGCTGGTTTTGTTTTGGGGTTTGCATTGATCCTCGTTGGATATTCCTTAGTTTAGGAAGTTTAGGAGCTTGGTAAAATCAACAATGGACGAAGTTGAACCCGCGGGGAAGACGAAGTGGGCGAAAAGGGGACGGTCATTCGAACGACCTTAGGAGTCGTTTGAACGACATGGAGAAAGTCGTGACAATTCATTCCTTTTTGGTCAAAAATTTTACTTTGTGGCTTAATTGTGGATACAAGGGATTTAGTTAAGGAAAAAATTAAAAGAAGATAAATATTTAGGATGTTAAACGATGGGTATTAAGAAGTATTAAAATGAATAAGTGGGTCAAACTTATTAGTGGGACTTTATGTAATAAATTCAAATGGCTAAATTACGAACCATGTTAGGGAGTCTGGGCATTATGGTTGAGTGACACCACTTAGATAAATTAATTGAGGTGGAAATTAATTTAATTAAGGGTCGAAATTTTGACTCGGAATATTTTAGGTTGAGTGCTACGGGAGTTAGACACGGGGTAGTTGGTTTAATTTATTATAGAGTGATATAATAAATTATCAAATATTAAATTGAACTAGAAGTGTTAAACTAAATAGTGGGGTTTTGTGTAAAAAATATTAAGAGATGAAGTTACGGACCGAATGAGCGAATTTGGGTATTGTAGTTGGGTGACACAACTTTATTAAAAAAAATAATTAAAGTGTGATTAATTAAATTATGAGTCGGGATATAGACTTGGGTATTTTTGGGCTAGTGCCACTGGTATTAGGCACGGGTTAGCCGGACTTATATATATATATATATACTGTTAGTGTGATAGTATATATATTTGTGTGAATTATAGATATCGGCGTGAATGATATTTATGTGAAAGCATACCCCTCTAGTGCTATCATCGAAGGTTGCACGATATGGGTGAATTTCCTAACTTGAGGAGCAGGAAGAGTATAGTCCCCAGGTCATATCGCCCAGGATTTTTATTGTGTGATTTATTTTTCGAGGGGAGACACTTTGGGTATCATTCGGTCTCACTCTCGGGAGAAATATGACCGCCTCCACTACGTTTGCAATATTTTTGCCCAAGTTCGGTGTGAGCTATTCCGGCTTGAGGTGACCGGGTTAGAGTGAGCATGCTTAAGACATGATAGCATTTTAGAGAAAGCATCCGGTGAGTCATTACTCGGGAATGGATGGTTATTATACGTGACACATTTCTGAATGTTGTAGTATACTAGTACATATATAATATGAGTAGATAATTACATACGGTATTAATACATAAGTGTGAATGTGTTTCTTACAAAACTAGTGTGAAAGTTATATGATTTAAAAAGGAGTTTCCTATATAACTAGTGCAAACGTTAAATGATTTAATGTAGCTAATCCAATTAATAAGTTAATGAGAAGATAACTTAATAATCAAAGTAAGAATACATGGGTTAGAGTAGTGTGGTAGAAAGAGGTGTGATGCGGCTAATTAGGTGGGGTAGCATGACTAGGAAAGTTAGAAAAGCAAGTGTTAGGTGTGAACATTATATGAGGGATGAGTTATACCATAAGAGAGTGCGACACTAGCTTAAATATGAAATGTGTGCATGCATATTTAATTATTGCAATTTAATTACTTGATAAATATTTTCAAAATGTTTTACTTGGGCTCTAACCTATGTCAAAATCTTTTCCAAAGCCCTTTTGGTGTCCAGCCACAGGGACGCCTAGCTTGAGAATTCTATCCAGGGATGTGCAGCTGCAACTCATGTGGAAGTTGCAAGACTTTGCTATAGATGCTTCGTTGATTTATTCCTAGTGTGGGGACTTTATTTCAATAATCATTTGGGCATGTCGCCCTCAGGTTTTGTATTCAACTTACTTATGTGATCTTGTTTATCCATGTCATTATTTCAATTATTGTTGTATTTTATTGTTGAATTGATAGTTGATTTGGTCCTCTCATTTATATTATTCATCTGTGTTGTATTCAGTTATCAGTTTGTGTGGATGGTTTAATTATTATTTAATTTTTCGCATGTTGTTATTTAATGAAAGATAAAATTTGGCTCTGGTCTAATTAAATTACTAGGTGGTTAGTAACTTTAAAAAGTTTTTGACAATGATGTTAAGAATGAGTCATATGAGACCAATATATGATTTTGATCACGGGATGGCCACCCGGTATTTTAGTAGGCAAGGTGTTACATATGGTATCAGAGCATCAGGTTCTAGAGTCCTGAGGATCTGTGCGGCTTGTTATGTTTCAGCGTAGCGTTCTTTGATATTAAGCCTTATTATAGAATTGTTGTATTCCTTCACAAATGCGACTTATGTTCTCCTGCTATTAAGTATAGTCGATGTGATTCATATACAAGTTCGGTTGGGCTTCGTACACCGAACAATTTTGGACGACTGACGAGGGCCATTAGAAGGACTGCAGGGGAAAGGCTCAGCAGAAGCCATGGAATATTCATGGAACGGTGACCGCGATAGGAGTAACCATGGTTATTATTGAGGCAGATGACGTTGGGATAATTACAAGGGAGCAGTAGTTTCCCTAAGCATCATCATAAATAGCAGTGGTGCAAATTTCAGACTCACCTAACGTAGTCGGTGAAGAAGGGCGAGTCGGAGGAACTCTTTTGAAGAGCCATCCATAAGGATTCGGGGAAGAGAGGGAGTGTGATGGGTCAATGGAAAGAGAGAGGAAATTGAGTAGGGTGGAGTGCAGTGACACCTAGGATAAAATCTCAGGCAAAATTTTGCTCAGAGGAACGATGTTGTAATGATGGGAGTCAGTCACCATAACTATGGAGAGATACTATGAATAATGAGGAATTTAGGGTGCGGTATGACCACAGATCCTCTCATTAGCTAATTAAACAGAAAGGCAAAGGAGATTTCAATACTTGTTTCCGAAGGGCCGTATAGAGGTCGGTCATAAAGGAAATTTAGCGTGTTTATCAAACTTGTGTACCCAATGAGGTGGATACAAAAAATCACAAAGGTCTGTGTTAACGCAAAAATTCTCGATCTACGAGGACCAATCAGAAAAGGACACATGTCACCCTACGTGGCAATATTCGAAACTCGATGAGAGTTGGTCGTCATCCGAGGAGAGTTGGTCGGCACCCGAGGAGTGTTAGTCGGCACCCGAGGAGAGTTGGTCAGTACCCGAGGAGAATTAGTCGGCACCCGAGGAGAGTTGGTCGGCACCCGAGGAGAGTTGGTCGGCATACCAACCAGGAAGATCAAAGGATAACTATGCATTTAATGTGCATTAATGAAGATGATAGCGCATTTAATGAGCCTTAATGTACATTTACACTGTATTAATAGATGACAACACATAGCATACCAAGCAATTCAACAATTAGATTCGTTGAATGTAGACATAAATGTCTACATACAATGAATCTCTTTATCTCCCATCACTATAAATACATGTATTCCCTTAGCCAAAAGAGGGGGATCCGGGAGAACCTAGAAACACCATACACAAGATACACATCCTTTCTCTCTTTACACCCTATGGTGATATTGGAAACCTCTGGGAATAAAATAATAGTGGACGTAGGCTTTTTTCATACCCGAACCACTTTAAAAACCTTTTGTCTCTTATATGTTTGATGTGAATGTTTATCTTCATCTTCAATCTCATCCTCATCATTTATCTGTTGTTGATGCCACTAAAATGGCAGAGGCCATTTTCTGTCTTCAACAGATTGGCGTCGTCTGTGGGAACGTGTTACAAGCATTGTTCCCCATCAAAATCTTAGTTTTTTATTTTCTCTATGTATAATAAATTATACATACGTCTTTTGATTCAATCATGATTTTTATGTTTATATACATAAATTAATTGTCCAATTTTTATCTGCAAAATATTGCATATCATGATTTTAAAATCATAACTGTTAGATTAATTCGTATTTAGAAATCTGAAAAATAGTGGATTTCATAAATCATAACTTTTTGCTTGATTCTCAAGTTTCAATTTTATATCATGGAATCAATATTTTAAATGATTACATATACCAATATATACGACGGTGGTAAGATTTGATAATTTTCATTATAAATTTTGTAAGATCTTTGATGTCTATTCAAATTCCCATTACATTTTTAATCAGAGAATGGGAAAAGGTTAAAGACAATAAAAAAGTTTTCTCATGGAAATCATGACCCAGATCTACTTTCTCTCTCTTCAAGTTTGAGTCTCTTTGCATTCATTTTTATGAACTATATTTGGCTCATCTTCCATCTATGTTAATAAAGTCAAAATTGATTGATTTTTTATATAAATTTGGTAATAATTTCGATCATTCACCATATTTTTATCTATGCAAATGGGGAATAGGAAGGGATCAATATAAAAAATAATTTTATGTAACCAAAAAAAAAATCATTACCCACCTCTTGTAAAAGAGGATCAGTAAAACAATCATGACCATATCAAGACTTTGGGTACAAATTTGTTATGTTGGCCCCTCGTTCATAACATCACAGGGTTTCTTTATCGAAATCACACGATATAGTGGATTTGATAATTATTCATTTAATTAGCATTCTTAATACTGAAATTTTACATCGAATGTTATTTTTCTGATCTAAGGATTCGAGATATTCTGGTCAGCCGTCTATATTGTTGGTCGGCATCATCTTGGGCCATATTTTATTAAAGAGAAGCTTAACCAGACCATTTTTGTTTGTCGGAGATAAGATTTGAAGATCCATCAGCAACGTTGAAATAATTTTATCCAACTACGAGGTATCTTATTATTGGTCGGAGCCCCATATTGTAGCTCGGTGGAACCAATTGCAGGTCGACGATCATCTACTACTTGATCGACGACATCTCAGTCTTGTTCGGAGGGTTCAATTTATTGGTCGGCAACTATCCAACCATCCACTTTTTGGTCGGTGACATCTAATGTTGTTCGGTGCTGTTAATGCACCATTTTTGTTGATCGGCGAAATTGCTCAGCTGGTCGGGGACCATTTGCTTCTTGGTCGACACCATATATTCTATAACTTGAGATATCCTTAAATGTTGGTCGACAACATCCACACCGTTTGTCGACAGCAGTAGAATCTTGGGGTATTAAAAAAATGCGAAGCACCCCAGATATTTCTTTAAACACGAGTTCAGCTTGGGGACAGACAGGGGGCTTAAGTCTTTTTTAACTTGTGATCACTCCAAAAATATTTTTAAAACCAAATGATAAATAATTTTCAAACAGCAACTTATACCTGTTCACTTGCTGGAGATTAAATAACTTTACAAAAAACTCTACGTCTTATTTATGATGCATATTTGATAATAATTTGTCCATCTCACACACATTTGGCATAAAACATATTATTTTATATTTTGAAATTTGTATTGCCTTATGCTGATACACATCACATATTGTTTGGCTGAATAATTATTCTTATGACAATAATTATTTGATCTAGTCTCGACAGGTGCTCGGGAAACTTATTAAGATTTCATAGGTACATAAATCCCGACGAAAGCTCAGCCACAATCTTAAACCTCTGGAAACTATTATTGCTCGACATCTGGCAGTTTTACCTCGACATATCAGCCAACATATATTATTTCATTTTTTGAAATTAATATTTTTATTTCTCAAGCATATACATATCATATATTGATTGGATGAGTAAATTATTCTCATGACTAATCAATTCAGCCTACACATATGGTAGAGCAAATTATTAATTTTTACAGGTACAAGATTCAACGCCGACGAATGCTCGGAAACAATCTGGAAACTATTATCATTGCTCAGCATTATGAAATTTCACCTCAACAAGGAACTATATATTTTATTATTACTTTGATTTGTGCTCAAGCTCGAATTATTCTATATATCTGTTCGGATTCATATTCTATATTCATCTCTTCATGGAGCTCGGCGAAATACTTATTATCATATTCAGCTCCGAGGAAAAGGTACAACAGTTATTATATTTCACCCCCAACGGATAGTTGGTCGGGGCAATTCTTATTTATATTCAGGCCCAGATATCGGCTCAAGCACAAATTATTCTATATATCCCTTGGGATTCATATTCTATATTCATCTCAACATGGAACTCAACGAGATACTTATTATCATATTCAGCTCCGAGGAAAAGCTACAACAGTTATTATATTTCACCCCCAACGGATAGTTGGTCGGGGCAATTCTTATTTATATTCAGGCCCAGATATCGGCTCAAGCACAAATTATTCTATATATCCCTTGGGATTCATATTCTATATTCATCTCAACATGGAACTCGACGAGATACTTATTATCATATTCAGCTCCGAGGAGAACTATAACATTTATTATATGTCACCCCCAACGGATAGTTGGACGGGGTAATTCTTATTTATATGCAGGCCCAGCAAAGTTCTCAGCCATATTCTTATGTTCTGGAAAATATTATTCTTATTCGGCATTATGCAATTGTGCCTCGACAAGATACTTATTCAGCTTTAAGGAGAATTACAACAATCGTTGTGTTTCACCCCCAACGGATAGTTGGTCGGATAATTCTTATTTATATTCAGGCCTGACAACGTTCTCGGCCATATTCTTATGTTCTGGAAAATCTTATTCTTGTTCGGCATTATATAATTCTACCTCGACAGATCAACGAGGCACTTTATTATTTTTAATTATTCTTTATATCTATTTGGATGCATATTCTATTCTTATTTCATCATGGAGCTCGACAAATATTTATAATCATATATTCCGCTCCAAGGAGGTCTCCAGCATTTATTATATCTTATTCCCAACAATCTGTTGGTCAACTCCAAGGAGGTCTCCAGAATTTATTATATCTTATTCCCAACAATCTGTTGGTCAGCTCCGAGGAGATCTCCAGCATTTATTATATCTTATTCCCAACAATCTGTTGGTCAGCTCCGAGGAGTTCTCCAGCATTTATTATATCTTATTCCCAACAATTTGTTGGTTAGCTCCGAGGAGGTCTCCAGCATTTATTACATCTTATTCCCAACAATCTGTTGGTCAGCTCCGAAGAAGTCTCTATCATTTATTATCAAAAATGTATTCCTAAAAATGCCAACTTATGTTGGTTAGGAAGTAAATGTATTCCTCCGGGAAGTAAAGCTACTTGTATTCCTCCGGGAAGTAAAACTTGTATTCCTCCAGGAAGTAAAACTATGTATTCCTCCGGGAAGTAAAACTATGTATTCCTACGGGAAGTAAAACTATGTATTCCTCAGGAGGTAAAATTATTCCAGAAAGTGTCAAAGTTGCTCGTTAAGAAAAAATCCACCAACTCAGGTTGGTCGGAAATAAGAAGCTGTCAACTACAGTTGGTCAGAAACAAAGTATGAGTATGTGAAAGCGATCAAGAAAAAAGCATTCAAAGTTCACATTCCACACTTGGGGGCTTCTATTATAAATATATTTGTTCATTTTGCGGCACATTCTTATAACATTATGCAGTCGAGCATCAAGTTCAACTCCACAAACTCACACGGTCGGGGCCCCGACCAATTATCATTCAGAAGTTGTTTTTCTTGCTCAAGAATTATTTTTGATATTGAAGTTCAGGAGGCTATTTGAGTTCAGGAGGTATATTCAGAAGTTCAGGAGGTGCATTCAGAAGTTCAGGAGGCATATTCAGAAGTTATTATGCACATGCTATTGAAGTTCAGAAGTCAAAATCAGCATCTACAACACTGAGATCTTTGCTACAACTGTCTCGACCAACATTGAAGAAGAAGTCGTATGAAAATGTTTCGAAGTCCACCACTAGCTTGGTACTAATTAGATTGAAGAGTTGGGTTCAAAAGTTAATATGTTACTCGACAAAGTATTCAGAGGATCATAAATCAGAAGAATCAAGCACGTGAAGTTAACACTCAGTTGCTCGGCACAGGAGGCAGTTGGTCGGCTAGCAAACCAATCAACATACTTGAAGATTATGACAAGCTACAAGCAGCATACTATAGCATGGCTGCATCTAAATTCCCAGGGGTGATACATAGCAAACGGAGTTCCTCAAAAGAAAGATTAGCAACCATCGATCAGCCTGCATCATATGTCGTCCAGGAGATAATGCACTTTATGTTGAACAAATCAAGAAGGTAGATCAAGAATTTCACGAGCACCGAGCAACACTGCAGAATAAATAATCCATCCTTTCAAGTAAAACATCAAGCATGGAGCATTGGGGGCTTCTGTTAACGCAAAAATTCTCCATCTACGAGGACCAATCAGAAAAGGACACATGTCATCCTACGTGGCAATATTCGACACCCGATGAGAGTTGGTCGGCATCCGATGAGAGTTGGTCGGCACCCGAGGAGTGTTAGTCGGCACCCGAGGAGAGTTTGTCAGTACCCGAGGAGAGTTGGTCCGCACCCGAGGAGAGTTAGTCAGCACCCAAGGAGAGTTGGTCGGCATACCAACTAGGAAGATCAAAGGATAAATATGCATTTAATGTGCATTAATGAAGATGACAATGCATTTAATGAGCCTTAATGTACATTTACACTGTATTAATAGATGACAACACATAGCATACCAAGCAATTCAACAATTAGATTCGTTGAATGTAGACATAAATGTCTACATACAATGAATCTCTTTATCTCCCATCACTATAAATACATGTATTCCCTTAGCCAAAAGAGGGGGATCCGGGAGAACCTAGAAACACCATACACAAGATACACATCCTTTCTCTCTTTACACCCTATGGTGATATTGTAAACCCCTGGGAATAAAATAACAGTGGACGTAGGCTGTTTTCATAGCCGAACCACTTTAAAAACCTTTTGTCTCTTATATGTTTGATGTGAATGTTTATCTTCATCTTCAATCTCATCCTCATCATTTATCTGCGGCGTCAACAGTCTGTAAGTTAGTGAAGGACTCATGGGTAGACTATACAAGCATGGGTGGGGAAATTTGGCTAGTACGACTAGTACCGTTGTTGTCGATATCGTGAGAAGGGAGCTAAGAGAGTTAGAGAACCTAACCGAAGGTTAAAACTGGATTTAACAGTGCTAGTGAGGCACTACAAGAGGGTATGCCCAGTAGAGGACCCATTTTAATGATTAAGATCAATAGAATTCCTACCATATGGTGTTGGATTCAGTTAGTTCCATCAAGGCCAGCAACGAGTCCCATAGGGCCAATAGAGCCAAAGGAATAATGGAGGTATCAATCAAGGTCAAGTCTACACTACAAGAAAAATGATTTTTAGTGGCATAATGTTTTGCACCTAATTATAAAAAATTCGCCACCAAATCTTGTAGTGGTAAAAAAAATTTCGTCATGCTATTGCCGCTAAAGGTGTACCACGAATTGTTTTCATGGTAATCTATTTATAACAAATGAATGTGCTTCCCTCATTCTCTAAATGTTCTATTGAAAATGAAAATAAAAAATAGAAAATAATTTTTTGTTGGAAATACGATTGGGGGTCATGTATCCAATATGGATATAAACTCATAAAGTACAATGAGATTCATATCTCAAACACGTAATAAATACTACCATACAAAAATAACTACATTGAACCAAAAAAGATAAAAATAAACATGTTTTCGCTATAAAAAATAACCCCTATTTCAGCTAAAAGAAATGTTTCAGCTATTAAGAAAAAAAAGCTATTTCAGCTATAAAAAAAACTCTACATACATCAATTTTTTTAATTAAAATCCATTTAACATGGACTGGGTCGAATTTCACACAACCACAAATTGAGTAATGGGTATATATATGTATGTGTACATTTAAGAAAATACATTGTATAACCTTGAATTTAAAATAAAAAATTATAGAAATGAACTTACCTAAGATCTCTGGCAACCAACTGAATTAGGAAGAAAACTTATGTCACCAACCACGTACTAAATTTCATGAAAAAAAATAGAAAAATAAGAGATGTTACCCGAAAGTTGCAAGAAAGTTAATAAAATTTAGCAAAACCAATGAAACCGGAAAAAAAAAAACATAGATTTTATAATACTCATTTGAAACTAGATTCAAATCAGATGTATAATACATATGTAGTTATATGTATCTGTGTTTCAAATCACCCCGTCAATAAAATAGGTAAAGATTTCATAATACCCATTTGAAACTAGATTCAAATCAAACCTATAATACATATATATATATATATATAGGGAGAGGTTCACAAGTGGACCAAAAGAATGGACTTTTTAATGGACTTAACAAAAAAGACTAATAAGTCTCGGTTATTGGGTGCCGCTGGCACGGACCCATTACACCAAGGAATTAAAACTAGTGGGTTATTAGTCTTTTTTGTTAAGTCCATTAAAAAGTCCATTCTTTTGGTCCACTTGTGATCCTCTCTCTCTCTCTCTCTCTCTCTATATATATATATATATATATATATATATATATATATATATATATATATATATATATATATATATATATATATATATATATATACATAGTTGATTCAAATAAGCAAAGATTTTAAAGCCAGCCTTCAATGAGAGAGAGAGAAACCCTAGGTTGTTTTTTTACAGAGAAGAGAATAGAGAACAGATAAACATGAGAGTTGGATATGCGGCAACGGCTATCCTGATATGAGTGGGACTCTACAAGTTTTTACTTTTTTTTTCTAATTTAGCATTTGGCGGCAAAAGTAAATTGTTATTAAATTTAATTTACAAAATATTTTGTTGTAAAATTTCAAAATCACCACTAAATGTTGACTTTTAGTGGTAATATTTTTAATTTTCCACCTACTTCACTACAATTTACTTCCCGCCTAGCTGAAATTTTTTGCTCCAAACTTTTAGTGGCAATTTTTTTGACAATCTCACATTTTGCTACTAATACTTCCTATACAATTATTTTTAGTGGCGGTGAAATTTTTTGCCACAAATTATTATATTTCATGGAAAAAAATTATTTTTTCCACTGAATAAATTGCCACAAATTGCAACTTTCTTGTAGTGCTACTAGGTCCGTGAGTTGGACAATCCCAACATAGCCAGTGAGGCCAGAGAAAGAGGAATGACACGAAGAAGTGTCTTATGTGTAAAGAGTAAGAACACATGTGTGGATCTTTTTCGGAGCGAACTGGGGAACAAGGACGGGATACCTGGTAGGGGCAACAATTATAAGAAGTTTTGGTTGGGATGAGGGTGCTGTGGCTAGGAACCATTTGAACCACAAGTTCTATTGGCAATTGAAAGTATGAGTTTTATCCGGGGTGATTGGGATCTATTTTGTGTGCCCGAACGAGTCACAGTTAGTACTAGAATTCGCAAGTGGGTCAGATTTAGTAGGTGTGTTGGTCGTAATAGCCTTATTATGCTAATATATATTTACTGTTGAGTAATGGGGATCTCTTTGATTCCATCTGCAGGGGAGAGGGTGTGGACACTAAGAGGGAATATTTTACGAGGATAGCTCGTTTTGAGAGGTGATATTCGAGGTATAGTTTTATCCTGGGTACGGATTGTTAAACGATGGTGGGCAGTTACAGCAATATTATCGTGTTCGATGTCCCGAGGTAGGATGTATATTTTTGCGATGTCTCACTTGAAATAGGGCCGAGCTCGCGATGATATTTTTATTAAGTAGACTTCAGAGAGTACAGTTGTCTAGTTATATTGGATCCGGGAGTGTAGGGACTTTGGACTGATGTAATTCAGGATATATCGGGTTCACCGTTAAGCGGAGAGTTTTTAGCTCATTGTTGTTTACGTGTTGAGAACGTTATGAGAGTGAGAGCATCGTATCACATGACACCTTGAGAGACATGGGAATAGACGATTTGATTTATGTGTTGGGAGACATAATTAGTGATATCTTAGTTATGTGCTTTGGACCCACGAATTTCGATGATTGACAATACTAGGGAATAATGCATTGGGGAAAGCTCTTTTGAGCTTCGTTGCAGTAGGTTACACGCATGGACCTTAATAAATGTTTGGAGTAGTGAGACGTTATTGGATGCTAGTGCATCGGTTTTAAATGTTAAATTAGTAAACGTTTAAAGTAAACACTTTAAGCTGAGAGCTATTACGATATATGGCCAGTGGAGTCGGGTAGTGCTGCGAAGGAAGCACTGAGAAAATTTTTGCACCACAAGTTAATGGGTGGGGTAATATTGAAAAGAATTATTTCAATTTGTGGGGTAATCAAGAATACCTGTATGATATAGCCACGCCGAGAGTGCGGAGCTGAGCTTGAGATAAGCATGTTACGTACGAGACGTTAATGTTAATTATGCTGGGATGATTGGGCTATAGTATATAGTATAGTAAAACTTTGTGTTCGCTATTCCAAGGTATGATTTTTTTAATCTAGTTATTACCTGAAAAAGGGTATATTCTATATATACGTGTATATATGTTATCGTGTGTTGCATAATAGACTTATAAGGAAGTGTTTGTATTATTATATTTTATCCCGGTAAGTAAGGACGGTTACTGATAGGATTCAGAGTGAATAAGTTTGTTTATCGAGCGGGGAGATATAGCTCATGAGTCATTCGCTCTAAGAAACTAGTGATAGTAAGTGACGCCGTATTGTATGATGTCTTTTGTAACATGAGAGTGGACGAGTATAGTTTTATGTCAGGAGACAGGAATTTGGGGTTACGTGATATGGACTGAGGGCCTAATGGATCTCAACAACCGAGAATGTTAGGTAGTAGTGTATTGGGGGGTTCCTTGTTTGGATTTTACTTTGCGAGACGTCCCATGCATGAAACTTAGCGCAACATGGGAGTAGGGAGATGTGTGGTCATTAGGATGTATGTTTGGTACCTGGGTTATTATACATATATGTGTTTATAATTGTGAGAAGTTATATTGTGATTTAAAGCTAGCAGAGCTGGGTAACATTTGTTCGATTAAGCATGGGTACAGGGTGTATGGGTGCCCTGGGTAATTAAGTTAATTTTATTATAATTAGCGATTAGAAGGGGCAGAGATTTGTGTAGAGATCTTAAAGGTATGTGAGTAAAGAACTATTCGAGGCTTGGATTACTAGACCTACGTCAACTTCAAGGATGAAATTCGTTTGTAAGGGAGGAAGTATGTAACACCCAGTATTTATGAGGATATAGAGTTTAATTAATTTGGTGATATAGGATTTAATTACCTGGAGGATTTAATTCAATTAGCTAATTAAGATTTATTTGATTCGGGTTAATTTTAAAATTCACATGTGTTGTAATTTGAGGACGAGGTTGGAGGTCTTAGTAAAGTAACTCGGATGACAATTCTGAGTGCACGGTTTATTTTTTGAATAGGTTTAGAAAGTCTGAAATGAGTACTCGGGGGTAGTAATTGGGTATCGGGGCATTTTTAGGCATAACTCGGCTCACACGGGGGTGTTTGGATCATTTTAATTTGGCCCATAGGCTTAATTTTGGGATTAGTGATATAAAACATACATTAGGGAGTTTGTTGCAGACACAACTTAAATATAAAACACTAGTTTTATAGAGGAGAAAAGATGGAGAAATTAGGAAAGCGTTTGGGAGCCAACCCAAGAAGAAATTGGAGTGTTCTTCATCAAATCTTCGTCTACATTAAAGGAAATTAGACCCTACGAATTTATTCAGGCAAGTAGTTAAACATGCTTTTAATTTAATTGCACTATGTTGATTCATATCATAGTGGGTCTAAATAAAAAATTATTTTGAGCGCGTTATTGCACAAAAATGGTTTTAAGAATTCGGTTGTTTATATAGAATTAAATATTAAATTGAGAGGGTAATATGATGCCATGTTGTGGAAATTTGATTTATGTGAGAAACCAAATATTGATAGTTCTTTAATTCAGATGTTAGACTCGTATTGTAGTACACAGTTGAGTAAAAACCATGAAAACCCATTTCGGAGATCTTAAACTTTGATGAGAATCTATGATGTTTAGAGGTTGTGATGATGATTAGAAATCTCTTAGAGGTGGGAAATATAGTAACTCTGTTTAGGTGAAATTATGGGCGAAAACCATGAATCTTCTGTAAACAAAAATGGAGGAATCATTGTGGGGGAGAAGAGCTGCCGCGGCCTGATCGATCGATCGACGACGCTAGGATTTTGACAGTGGACACTGGTTTTGTTTTGGGGTTTGCATTGATCCTCGTTGGATATTCCTTAGTTGAGGAAGATTAGGATCTTGGGAAAATCAACAATGGCCGAAACTGAACCCATGGGGAAGACGAAGTGGGTCGGAAAATGGACGGTAATTCAAATGACCTTAGGAGTCGTTCGAACGGTGTGGAGAAAGCCGTGATAATTCATTCCTTTTTGGTCAAAAATTTTTCTTTGTGGCTTAATTGTTGATACAAGGGATTTAGTTAAGGAAAAAAATTAAAAGAAGATAAATATCTAGGATGTTAAGAGATGGGTATTGATAAATATTAAAATTAATAAGTGGGTCAAACTTATTAGTGGGACTTTATGTAATAAATTCAAATGGGTAAACTACGGACCATGCTAGGGAGTCTGGGCATTACGGTCGAGTGACACCACTCAGATAAATTAATTGAGATGGAAATTAATTTAATTAAGGTTCGGAGTTTTGACTCGGATTATTTTAGGCTGAGTGCTACGGGAGTTAGGCACGGGTAGTCGGTTTAATTTAGTATAGAGTGATATAATAAATTATTGAATATTAAATTTAACGAGAAGTATTAAACTAAATAGTGGGGTTTTGTGTAACAAATATTAAGAGATGAAGTTTCGGACCGAATGAGTGAGTCTGGGTATTGTAGTTGGGTGACATAACTTTAATAAAAAAAATAATTAAAATATGAGATCGTGTAGGATATGAGATAGTGCATGGAGGACATGGTTTTGGAGATAGGAACGACGGGGGAGAGTCTATCTTAGATTTTGTGATGGCTTATGATTTTGTACTAGTAAATACATGTTTTAAAAAGAGGCTTGAACACTTAATAACTTATAAAAGTGGAACACATAAGAGCTAAATAGATTTTTTTATTACTAGGAAAGGAGACCGATTAACGTGTAAAGATTGTAAGGTTATCCTGGGAGAGAGCTTAACCTCACAACATAGGATAATGGTGTTGGATATAAATATTAAAAATCAATCACGAGTGCGAAAAGTGAAGATTAACCCACGAACTAGGTGGTGGAATTTAAAAGGAGGGAAATTAGAACTATTTAAAGATAAAGTATTAAATGAAGCAACATGGAATTGTGAAGAAGAAACTAACATAATGTGGAATAAGATGGCCACATGCATTAGGAGAATATCAAAAGAAATTCTTGGAGAATCAAAAGGCAAAGGGCCACAGTCTAAAGAAACTTGGTGGTGGAATAAAGAAGTACAGAATATAGTAAAAATTAAAAGGGAGTGCTTTAAAACATGGCAAACAAATAGAAATGAAGAGAATTTTGAGAAATATAAATGGGCTAAAAAGGAAGTTAAGAAAGTGGTAAGAGATGCTAAGTTAAAAGCGTATGATGATATTTATACAAAATTAGGAACACAAGAAGGGGAAAAAAGTATTTATAAGCTTGCTAAACTTAGGGATAGGAAAACAAAAAATTTTATTAATGTTAAGTGCATCAAAAGTGATGATTCGAGAGTCCTAGTCAAAGATGATGAAATTATGGAAAGGTGGAAAAACTACTTTGAGAGGTTATTAAATGGAGATAATGGGAGTAGATTAGATATAGAGGAACTTAGGAAGACTCGAGAAGATATATTTTTTTGTAGAATTAGGACAACAGAGGTCAGGATTGCTCTAAAAAGATGAAATCATGGAAGGCTTTAGGACCGGATGGTATCCCTATTGAGGTTTGGAAGTGCTTAGGGGAGGATGGAGTATCATGGCTTACAAAATTATTTAATAGAATTTTAATGACTAATAGGATGCCCGATGAATGGAGAAAAAGTATTTTAGTAACTATTTATAAAAATAAAGGGGACATACGAAGTTGTTCAAATTATCGTGGTATTAAGTTAATGAGTCATACAATGAAACTTTGGGAGAGAGTGGTTGAATATAGATTGAGATTAAAGACAACAGTATCTGAGAATCAATTTGGGTTTATGCCTGGGAGGTCAACAATGGAAGCAATCTATTTATTGAGGAGATTAATGGAGAGGTATAGAGAGAAAAAGAAGGATCTTCATATGATTTTTATAGATTTGGAGAAGGTGTATGATAGGATACCCAAAGATATAATATGGTGGGTTCTACATAAAAGAGGAGTGACTCGCAGATATATTGACGTGATCAAGGATATGTATGATGGTACGATGACTACAGTAAGAACATCAGCTGGAGAAAGTAGTGAATTTTCAATTACGGTAGGGCTACACCAAGGTTCAGCATTAAGTCCTTAACTCTTTGCTCTTGTTATGGATGAGTTGATTGGACAAATACAAGATGAGGTGCCATGGTGTATTCTATTTGTAGATGATATTATTTTAGTCGATGAGACTAAGATGGGGATAAATGCTAGGTTGGAATTGTGGAGAGAAACTTTAGAAACAAGAGGATATAAAATAAGCAGAACTAAAACAGAATATGTGGAGTGTAATTTTAGTAGTAATAGGAGGACAAATGGAGATGTAGTGAAATTAGAGGGTCAAGAAATACCTAGAAATGATCATTTTCGTTATTTATGATCGATTATACAAAAAGATGGAGATATTAGTGATGATGTTATGCATAGGATTAGAGCAGGCAGGGTTAAGTGGAGAAGTGCGACCGTCGTTCTGTATGATAGGCGTATACCTTTGAAGTTAAAAGGAAAATTTTATAGGACGGCCATTACACCCGCCATGTTATATGGGACAGAGTGTTGGACAACCAAGAAACAAAATGTGCAGAAAATGAGTGTGGCGGAGATGCGAATACTAAGATGGATTTGTGGTAAAACTCGAAAGGATAAAATTAAAAATGAACAAATTCGTGAAACGGTAAAAGTAGCTTCTATAGAAGATAAATTGAGAGAAAATCGACTTAGATTATTTGGACACGTCAAGCGTAGACCAATGGATGCTCCAGTAAGGAAGAGTGATTTATTTAGTATTGATGGTAACCCAAGGGGTAGAGGTAGGCCTAAATTAACTTGGTGGGATATTATAAAAAAGGACATGATATCATGTGGTTTAACCAAAGATATTGCACTGGACAGAATGGAATAAAAAAAAAGGATTCATGTAGCCGACCCCAAATACTTGGGAAAAGGCTTTGTTGAGTTGAGTTGAGTATGATTAATTAAATTACGAGTCGGGATATAGACTAGGGTATTTTAGGGCTAGTGCCACGGGTGTTAGGCACGGGTTAGCCGAACTTTTATTTTATATATATATAATTATATACACGGTTAGTGTGATAGTATATATTTATATTTGTATGAATTATAGATATCGGCGTGAATAATATTTATGTGAAAACATACCCCTCTAGTGCTACATCGAATGTTGCGCGATGTAGGTGAATCCCCTGGCTTGAGGAGCAAGGAGAATATAGTCTTCAGGTCATATCGTCCAGGATTTTTATTGTGTGATTTATTTTTTAAGGGGAGATGCTTTGGGTATGATTTGGTCTCACTCTCGGGGGAAATATGACCGCCTCCACTACGTTTGCAATATTTTTGCCCAAGTTTGGTGTGAGCTAGTCCTACTTGAGGTGGCCAAGTTAAAGTGAGCATGCCTGGGACATGATATCATTTTAGAGAAGGCATCTGGTCAGTTATTACTCGGTAATGGATGGTTATTATATATGACACGTGTGTGAATGTTGTAGTATACTAGTACGTCTAGAATATAAGCAGATAATTATATATGGTATTAATATATAAGTGTGAATGTATTTCTTACAAAACTAGTGTGAAAGTTATATGATTTAAAAAGGGGTTTCCTATATAACTAGTGCAAACGTTATATGATTTAATATAGCTAAACCGATTAATATGTTAATGAGAAGATAACTTAATAATGAGAGTAAGAATATACGGGTTAGAGTAGTGTGGTAGAAAGAGGTGTGATGCAGCTAGTTAGGTTGGGTGGCATGACTAGGAAGGTTAGAAAGGCAAGCATTAGGTGTGCACATTAGATGATGGTTGAGTTATACCTCAAGAGAGTGCGACAATAGCTTAAATATGAAACATGTGCATGCATATTTAATTATTACAATTTAACTGCTTGGTAAATATTTTCAAAATATTTTACTTGGGCTCTGACCCGTGTCAAAATCTTTTCTAAAACCTGTTAGGTGTCCAGCCACAGGGACGCCCAGCTTGAGGATTCTATCGAGGGATGCGCATCTGCAGCTCGTGTGGAAGTTGCAGGACTTTGTTATAGACACTTCATTCATTTATTCCTAGTGTATGGACTTTATTTCAGTACTCATTTGGGCATGTCGCCCTCAAGTTTTGTATTCAACTTACTTATGTGACCATGTATATCCAGGTCATTATTTCAGTTATTGTTGAACCAATAGTTGATTTGTTCCTCTCATTTATTTTATTCATCTGTGTTGTATTCTGTTATCAGTTTGTGTGGATGGTTTAATTATTATTTGATTTTTCGCATGCTGTTAATTAATGAAATATAAAATTTAGCATCGGTCTAGTTAAATTACTAGGTGGTTAGTAACTTTAAAAAGCTTTCGACAGTGATGCTAAGAATGAGCCATATGAGACCAACATTTTATTTTGATCACGGACTGGCCCCCGATATTTTAGTAGGCAGGATGTCACATTTGCATCCCCTATATGAATTGTGAATCCTTTTGAAACCCTATTGTTTCATACCTTATATAAACTTCGTGGAGATCATTCTCTACGGCTGAACTGATCGACGGATACCGAGGCTGCATCGCTGCATGTGGACTATTTTGGATCCGAGTAGTATTATGTTACAAGCTTTGAAGACTCGACTCGTCCTACTTAGTATATCTAAGTTTTTATAAGTACGTGTCTGTCAAAACTTTCATAGTGATGAATATAGGTTTTGCCATATAAAGGGATTTTTCCTCAATTCTGTGTTTACTTGTATGCGTAGTTTAAATACTTGATTGGAAGATTCTTTGTATGCAACCTAATTTAATCAAAGATTAAAATTTGGTAAAATTGGATTTGTATTTGGGGAATAAATTAATTCATTAGTTCGTGTGCACTTTCAAATTGGTATCAGAGATAGTTACACAAAAATACTGTGTGATATTTTTTCACAATTTGTTTCTTGAAAAATTGCTAAAAATCATAATTTAATGGATAATTTCTAAAATTGAATGCCCATCTTTGATGGTTCTAATTATGTATATTGGAAATCTGGGATGAGGTCCACGTTGAAAGCAATTGATGAATAGGTCTGGTTAGTTTGTGAAGTAGGGTGAACACCACCCATTGTCACCTTTGAAAATGTCATCAGCCTTAAACCAATTTTTTCATGGACAGACAGTGAATTTAAATGGAGTGCTTACAACTGTCACGGCTTAAGTGCTATTTCTATATTCATCACCCCTGATGAGTTCTGCCACATCATGACGTGAAATATGCCTAAGGAAGCATGAGATATCCTCTAAATTACAAACGAGGGTACTAACATTGTAAAAACATCAAACCTTCATAATATTAGCACCTAATTTGAGACCAGCACTATGAAAGATTCCTACAATTTTGATGAGTTTTATGCACGCTTGTCGAACATTGTAAATTTTAGTTTTAATTTGGGTGAGAAAATTCCTGAGACGATAGTTGTTAAGAAAATTTTGAGGTCGCTCTGGCTTTATTCCTAAGTTCTCCATGCTTAATTCGTTAGGGATCCTAGACACTCTAAGGTTAAAAGAACTTGTAGAAGATCTTCAAACGTATGAGATTGATATGTTTCCTAAAAAAATTAAACTTAAGGACATAAGAATTTCTTTGAAAACTCAAACTAAGATAAAGAAGAAAGAAAAATTTTTTGATTCCAAGGGTGAGTTTGATTTTGAGTTAGATGATATGGCCCTTTTTGTAAAAAAAATCAAAAACTTTCTCAAAATTTCCAAAGAAAATATTTTTACGAAAAATAAAAATAAGAACGAGGGCATGAACAGTGGAGAGAAAGAGGAAGATATTAAATGTTATGAATGTGAGGGAAAAGGGCACAAGGCACATGATTGTCCCACTAGGGTTACGAAAAAGGGCAAGAAAGTTGCAAATACAACAACTCTTAGAGATAATGATGTTGAGTGGTTGATTCAAGGGGAGAATCACCACAAGAACTGTGTCTTGTGTTCTTGGCTTGATACGTAGCACTTCTAGTTTATCCCATGATGATGAGGAATTATCTAAATGTGAAAGCCTTAATGATGTTTCGAGCCATTCTGGTGAGAGTGAGGATGAGATTTTGAATGAGGGAGAAGGTGATTTCCAAAAGGCTTTTAGTGACCTTAACACTGAGACTTTGAAAATGAACAAGGTCAATAAAGATTTATCTCTTCGGGTTTTAGATTTGGAGAAGGAGGTCAAAGTTTTGAGAGAGTGTGAGGCATCAGTGAGTCAACTAAAGAAGGTGAATATTTATTTATGTGAGCAACTGATCATTTTAGGTAGGGAAAAGATTGATTTGACCAACACTATGGCTAGTCTTACGGGAGATCTTCAATCTTTATTGAAGAGTATTGAGAAACTTAAAGACCGTGTATCCTAACTCGAAAGTGATCTCAAACGTGTTTGGGAGGTCAAAGTCACTTTAGACGACACATCTAAGAAGGTTGGAAAGATGATCCTCAATCCTGCGTTAGGTAATGTTGAGAGGCAAGGAATAGATTATGATGGTGCATCCACTTCCCATGCCGCACCTGAGCCGATTACTGAGTTTGAGATGGATACTTATGGCCTTTAACCTAACCCACGTAGGCAACCTAACCCACGTAAGAGAACTCATCATAGACATTTTGAGAAAGGTGGGCCCAAGCCCATTTATGTTTGTGTTCACATTGCAAATAAAGAGGCCACCTTAGAGAGTATTGGTTTAAGCCAAGGAGAGTGTCTTATAGGTATGCTCCTCAGTATGCTCGCACACGAGTTCCCACACGAGTTCTTGCACGTACTCCCACATATGTTACTCCGTATGCTCCTGCACATCACCTCAGAGATTTTGAGAGTTTTCGAGAACAATTAGAGTATTTAGTCAAGACTTCACAAAATTTGGATGGAGGATTGCTTAGGATGTCATCTCCTTTTGATGAATCCTCTTGGCCTAATGATTGATATTGAGACTTGGCACTAGGATATGGTGCTTATCATGATTACAACTTATATCCCTATTGCTAGTGTGTACTATCAATGTATCTATATTTTTTTCATTTTGATATATTTTTCGAAAAATCCAAAAAGAGTTTTGTTTTTCTTGAAAAAAAGTGAAAAGGCGAAAAGATTTTATTTTGATAAATTTTTTGAAAAAGATGAAAAGAGTTTTGTATTTTTTTTTACTCACCTTCTATGGATGAACATTTAAGATGTCCGGATCATAAATTAATTCCATATTTCCATGTTACAATTTTATAGTGTTTTGAGACATGACATCATTTCATTTATGTGCTTAATAATGTATAGAGTCATTACGTTGATCTTAGATGATTACTTATTACATGTTTGACTCTTAGTCACCTTTAATGCACACCTGAACGAGCTTGTTTGAATATCTCACTTCCTTGTCCGTTGTCGAATATAATGATGTCATCTCAATTTTGCTTTAAAAATAACCAAATGTAAAAACGAGATAACAATTTGTGCATGTGAATCATTTTTATAAAAAAATTGTTATATCATAAGCAATAGAAACGGATATGAAAGATCAAAGGTCTTTTTGTTAAAAGTCACCATTTGCAATGAAAAGAGCTACAAATATTAACGACACGTAAAAACAAAAGTACCAGGCCAATTTTTGAACATTGATGCTTTGCTACATATAAGCATTAATTTCTTCAAAAATAATTGAGAGTATTCTTAGTTATGTGAGTTTTTGAAGGAGTTAAGTTGAAAAATTGGAAATTTTAAAAAATAGTTGGTGATGACATTGCAATTATCATTACCATGCTTTATTGCTTATTCTTGTGATGATATCTTGATTCTTTTGACGCTTTATATTCATGATTAGTTTCTACTGCTTTGTCTATTTCAAAAAAAACGGGAGAACAAATTAAGGGGGAGTTTTTATTTTCTATTTCAAACTCTTGCATAATGGTATCTCTTTGTTTCATGTGTGTAGGTTACCTATGAGTTGATGACTTCATCGTCTGTATAAGAGAGTACAGGAATAGCCATTCAGTTTGAAGATAAAGATCCGTTTCGTTTCTAGGGATTGGGAGGGAAATATGAATTATTGCCGTAGAGGGATTTTATTGTAATTTGGGTTTCAATTAGTTTCGTACTAGAATATACAAAGGGGGAGTTTTGTAAGAGAAAATATTTTAGCTTAGATTTTTTATTTGTATTTATTTGCACTTTGGTGCATTTGGCATATCTTGTTACAAAATGGCTGCACCGAGACATCGAACCGAACTCCAACATCTCCAAGTTCAAGACCCCTATACATCTTAGGAAGGTATAATTCTTTTGGGAGTTCATAATTATACTTGGGATGTATTTTTAGAGAAACCGACGCTAGATTTTTAAGGATTTTAAAAAAACATTTTGTTTAATCTCGTTCGAATTAGTTCTTGACTCGTTATAAATATTTTGGCTTCTCGTTCGATCAGACCATTAAACGAACTTCGAATGAGAATTCTTTGCCTAGCAGGCCTTACTTCATTAGAAGCTCGTTAGAAGTTGGTTCAAAAAAGATTGCAGTCTCGTTCAAACGAACTGAGGTTTTCGTTCAAACGAGATGCTATTATCATTCGAACGACTTCACTTTTTGTTTGAACGAGCCATCGCCTCAAAATTTGTTTCAAACCTATAAATACCTGTTTCGAAATTATTTTTCAAGAGGATTTTGAAAAAATGAAACTTGTGTAACTGCTTCAAAAAATTTCATATTTTGTGTTTCCAAACACCATTTGATTCATAAATTTACATCCCCTATATGAAGTGTGAATCCTTTTAAAACCTTATAGTTACATACCTCATATACACTTTGTGGAGATCATTTCCTATGGCCGAACTTGTAAATCGAGGGATCACTGCTGAAGGAAGAAGAAAGGCTAATTGGTGGATACCGAGGGTGGATCACTGCATGTGGACTGCATTGGATCTGAGTAGTATTATGTTCCAAGCTTTGAAGACTCGACTCTTCCTACTTAGTTTTGCTAAATTTTTGTAAGTTCGTGTCTGTCAAAACTTCAATAATGTTGAATATATGTTTTACCATGAAAAGGAATTTTTCCTCAATTCTATCTTTGCTTGCATGCGTAGTTTAATTACTTGATTGGAAGATTCTTTGTATGCAACCTCATTTAAGCAAAAATTAAAAGTTGGTAAAAGTGGATTTGTATGTTTGGGGATATTTAATTAAATAAATTAATTCATTAGCTCATGTGCATTCTCAATATATATATGGTGTGTGTGTGTGTGGATATATACACAGTTGGTGTGTATGTCAGGTGATATACACAGTTGGTGTGTGTGTATGTACATAGAGAAATAAAACATGTGTGTATGTGCATGTATACACACAACCGGTGTGTGTGTGTATACACAAATACACACACTCACACATATAAGAGGGGGATGGATGGGTGGGATTGGGGTGGCTGGGCTGGGGGGTACTAGTGGTGGTAGGGGTATGGTTTGGTTTTTTTGAAAGGGTTAGAGAGAGAGAGAGAGATAAACTATTTTTTTCATTTTTTTTAATTTTAAAAAAGAATTGTCAAATTTGATGTAAGGCCCTCTTAAAATTTTTTTCATAGTTTAAGAACATAATTGATGTTTTTTCTATATATAATTTAAGGACCATTTTAAAATAACTCGGATAATTTAGGAGTCAAATTGATAATTTACTGTTAAAATATAATAAAGTGAATGCGTATTATATTATATGTGTGTGGGAAAAGCGTGTGCGTATACTTTTCAAAATAAAATCTTCTTAGTATAATAGGCCCAACCTTTTGTCCTTTTTTGTCAAATAGTCATTTTTAGAAGTATTACCCTACCAAAAATTCTAGTCTGAGGGATTTTTTTACTAAATTTTGGTAGCGTGGCTGCTTGTTATTGAATGAATTTTGGGGTCCATGCCAATGGGATCTAAACACCAACCAATAACAAGTCGCCACGTCAGTGTATGTGTTTACCAAAATTCGCTCAAAAATTCGGTTACAATAGAAAAACCCTTACCCTACACCTATATAAGCTCGTTAAGAGAGACTGTAAATCTCACTCAATTTGTGTAACGCTCTGGTCACCTTGACGATTCAGTACCAATTGCCTCCCTCTGCACGTAAGCCCTAAAAACGTAATTCTATATACATGCATATTATCTTATATATACTAAAAAATGCATTAGACCTTTTTAAATGCTTCTTGACTAAGGAGACATCCACGTGCCACTCCTCCTATCCGATCTTAATACTCCTTATTTTGTCCATACATCAGGTTACCATCGAGTTACTTAATTATATTTTTTCTCCAAAATTACTAAAAATATGCTTTAAGGGTTTGTACCCCGATGGGATACATTGGGTGGCAATGTTTGACACGACACGATAACCCGACACGAACTCGACACGAAGTTAACGGGTTAGGGTTGACGATTTCTTGACACGAACCCGAATATGACACGACCCTCCAACACGAATAATAAACGGGTTGGGTTAGTGTCAAACACATATAACTCAGAAATGATACGAATAGACCCGTTTAATTCATATTTTTATAGAGAATATATTAGATGATTTATATATCTTGATAGACATTGTATGGAATTTATGGAGAATCGGATGATAAATTATTAATATGTCACAAGAAGTTGAAATTAATAAAATTTTAAGTTAACGTAGGCCTATGAGTGGTATGATTGGTTAAGAGAGAAGAAAAGGTTGATTTAATGTTTTACTTAATGGGTTATGCGGGTCAACCCGAACACGACATGATAATAAGCAGGCCGGGTTAGTGTTTGATCATCTAACACGATTAGTTAAATGGGTCGGGTTAGGGTTGAATGATAGTTAACACGAACCCGACATGACACGACCCAAACACGACATGACGCACACGAATTTCCACCCCTAGATACACACCATAGTATAAACCCTTAAAGCAAATTTTCGATAATTTTGGGGTAAGTCTAACATTTTTCATATTTTAAATAAGGCTGATTTTTGGTCGATTTGATTGGTAAATGGAGCATACGAATACCATACCAACTTTGAAATTAGCAAACCAAAATTATCAATTTTACCAACCGGTATACCAGCCCATAAAACAAAACCAACCCGTGCGGTACATCGATAAATCGATTTTTTACGGTAAAAATGGTTTTCCGAAAAATTGGTCTTTTAAGGGGTTATTTTTACAGTTTTTTTTAAACAAATGGCCATGTTTTAAGATTTTTTTAGGGCCGTTTTAAAGTGTTAGTGTATTGGTAAATACCCGGTCCATTTTTTATACAACAAAACAATCCATAATTAACTAACATTCAATAATTAAGTAACCATTTTTTTTTACAATATCAACCAACATTCAGTGTTCAGTATCAACCAACAACAAAACAATCCATAAGTTCATAACTTACCATTCACATTTAGTGGCATTTTTTGTATAAGAAAACATATTATAAAACATACAACAAAATATACAAGAAAACATACTAGAAAATATAAATATATCAACCTAAATAAATTAAAAAAAAAAACTAAATAAAACTGTAAAAACATACTAAAAAGACGAAATACTGAAACCCAAAAAGAGAAAAAAATATGATTTGAACAAAAAAAATGAATCTCATATATGTTAATAACTTTAGGTTTCCAAAAACCCAAAAAAAGAGGGATAGAGTTATACCCGATCTGAAAGAATGGAAGTAAGAGTACTGCAACTCTTGCAATATCTGATCTGAGACAGCCTCTTTGTCCTGTCCAACACACATATAGCCACGATCTGAGATCCAAAATCAAAAAAATAAAGGAATTACCTGTTAGATCCAAAATCGAAAAATACTCTTAAAGAGAGAGTGTATACCGGGTTTCCAATAATGATATTGGAAGAACCCAGAGAGAAAAACTCGTCAATAAAAATGGGTTCATAATATTTGTTCAAATCCTCTAGGTGTGTGGGAGGGATAGAGGCGGAGGGGTATGAGTGAGAGGGAAATAATGAGTGAGATGGAGGGAATGAGGGAGATGTGCGAGTGAGAGAAAGAAAATGAGGTTGAGGAGGAGCGTTTGAATTAAAGTACTAATTGTGTGGGATAGTGTGCACAACTTTGAGCGGGTATTTTATTTGTTTACTAGATTCAAATGTGTTGGCTTAATTCTAGTCCCTAATTATCTTATCCTCCTATGAAATAGTAAAAACTATCATACTCCTTATTTTATATATATATATATATACTAGGGTATACCTGTTCCTAAAGGCACGACACATATTTTAAAAGTACGTAATTGCAAAATTGCATCTTTTGATTAGATTATTACCGGGAACGATAGGAAGCAACTGTGTTGTAATCGAAGTTTTTCTATTATTGGTCATATTGAAGCGTGTTTAAATTATTACTATGATTTTAGTAAAAAAAACATTTCATGAAACATCATAGAGAAAAACAAAAAAAAATTAGCTTATTTCATTCACACGACAGTTGAAAAAACAACTAAAGTTGTTAATTTCATTCAATAGTACAAAGACAAAACAACTAATAATTTCATTCAACATTATAAAGCCAAAAATATAGCCATTTATCCTAATTTCATTCTACATGACAAAGCTCCCCCAAAATATAGGTATTAATTTCGTTAAACATTATAAATCCAAAATAACAATCAAATTTACTGTTGTGTGTTACCAACTTATAACAATAAGAGCTCCATTTCTCATCCATTTTCCATTGTTGTTGCTAAATATCATTGCTAAATGCATTATTGTTTATTTCCTATTTAATATTGTAAGGACAATTTGTCCATCATTATGTATATGATATGTCATACGCCGTTACAAGAATGATAGTTGAAAAGATCACATCGTCATCAACAAAATCCGAAGATCAAAAGAAAGGAAGAATTCAGAAAATCAGACAGCCGGACCGGTCCGCCTGATATTAAAACGAACCGATCCGCCTAGCCGGACCGATCCGCTGAGACCCGGACCGATCTGCCTTACTCGTTTAAGACCAGTGAGCCCCGGACCGAATGCAAACCGAATCAGCCTCAAAATAAAAGAACCGGTCCGTCATCAGACCGATCCTCCTAAGGCCCAGACCGGTCCGCCCTGGATAACCACGAATAGATCGTGTGCAGATTTTTAGGGCAAATGAATTCTTATTTATACCTCGATCGAGGAGTTGGTTTTCTTAAGACTTACACACGATTTTCTGAGTTCCATAACTCATAAGTCTTCATGGTATTTGAGTCCATTGATTCATACCCTTGATTCACACAAATTTCATACATTTGTGAGTCACTTTTGGTAACCCAAGAACACCATTGATGTTCAACCCTTTGTGAAGTGGACCGCTTCTTCCTCTTCATTGCAGCCCTACTGGACAGGGGTAGTTCCAGCCGCCAGCCCTACTGGAAAGGGTTTCTTCCAGCCGCGACTACAGAATCCAATACCCGAGGGTAATTCTTAGTCAAACTGTATTTCATTGTAATCCGATTGTAAACCGTCTTTTACAAATTATAGTGATATACAAATGGTTTTGCCCCTATGGGGGATTTTTCCTTAACTTTGTGTGTTGAATATCTTTTGCATTATTTCATATTGTTTCAATCACACCTAGTTGCATGCTTAGGGTTAATTTGGGTTAAAAATGGCAGTTATTATATTATTTCTTAATTAAACGCAAGCGCCAACTCTTTCAAATTGGTATCAGAGCAGGTTACGCCATTCTATTGCGTATTCCTTACTTCCGCAAAATTTTTCTAAAGATATCAATTTTTGAAATAAATTGATTTTTGAAAAGGGCGTGTTCAAATGGAGAAGTCATATTATAAAGTGCCTATTTTTGACGGGTCGAATTATGCCTATTGGAAAGCCCGTATGAGGTCGGCTTTAAAAGCCATTGACGAACGTGTTTGGATTTTGGTTGAACGAGGATGGACTCCTCCAACCGTGACTGTTGATAATGTGACCAACTTGAAACCTGACATCACTTGGACTGATGATGAATTTAAATGGTCATCTTTTAACTCTAAGGGTCTAAGTGCTATTTCTGGGTCTGTCACTCCTGATGAGTTCAAACGCATAATGACGTGCACCACGTCAAAAGAGGCATGGGATATTTTGCAACTTAGCCATGAAGGAACGAATGCTGTTAAAGAGTCAAAATTGCAAAATTTAACAACTCAATTTGAAACCATCACCATGCATGAAAATGAATGTTTTGATGAATTTTATGCTAGGCTTTCTGACATTGTTAATACTAGCTATAATCTTGGTGAACATATTCCAAATGCTAGAGTTGTTAAAAACATTCTTCGTTCCCTTCCTAAGCGTTTTATACCTAAAGTCACTGTGCTAAATTCCTTGGGTAATTTAAATACTCTAAAATTGGAAGAACTGGTAGGAGATTTGCAAACTTATGAAATAGACATGTTTCCTAAATCTACCAAGCCAAAAGATAAGGGAATTGCCCTTAAAGCCCAAGAGAGAAAAAGTGAGGGGTCAGCAAGAAAGCAAGTCGAGTCATCTAGAAAGATAGAAACTTCTGATTCTGAATGTGAGTTTGACCTAGATGATTTGGCACTTTTTGCTAAAAACTTCAAGAAAATTCTGAAATTTAAGAAAAATGGGAATTTCAAAGATAAAAAGAATTTTCAGAAAAATAAGTTTGAAAAGAAAGATTTCAAAGAACCCCCTAAAGACAGTGAGAGGTGTTTTGAGTGCGACGGTAAGGGACACAGAGCGTTTGAGTGTGCCACTCGTCTGAATAGGGAAAAGGGTAAAGCTGTCCTAAATGCTACCCTTAGTGACGACAGTGAGGTCGAGACGGTGGACTCGGGAGATGAGTCACCGCATGAGCGTAACTTCACCGCGTTCATGGCCAGTCATGTGAGTACTCCTAGTGCATCTCACGACGATGAGATTGCTACTTCACAGGGACACCTCGATAGCGAGAGCGAAGAGAGTGAGAGAGAGGAGGAAGGTAGTGAGGACGAGAGTAACCTTCAACGCGCGTACGCTGAGTTGTATAATGAATCATTTAAAACTAAAAAGCGTAATAAAGCCCTAGTGCTTAGGATCACCGCGTTAGAAGAGGAGTTAGGAGAAACGAGAGAGAGAGAGAGTCCTCCACCTGCACCGCCATGTGAGAGAGAGTCTGCCTGGGTTAGTAAAGAGAATTTTCTTAAAGAGAGAGAGAGCAGTTTTGAGAAAGAGAAAGAGGACTTGACTAAACAAGTGGATAGTCTTACGAGTGAGCTCCATTCCTCCCTGGAGACTCGGAAGAAACTTGAAGCCCTTGTTTCCCAGCTTACTCATGACCTTGAGAGAGCTAGGAAAGTCAAGGTACAAATCGAGGACAGATCTGGAAAGATGGGAAAGATGCTCCTCGGTCCCGCTTTAGGTTTTGGTGACAGGCATGGAATAGGTTTTGATGGTGCCTCCACATCCCAAATTGCACCTGGACCAATTCCCGAGTTCACTTCAACTCCTTATGGCCGTCATAAAAAACCAAGAAGGAGAGTTCGACCAAGAAAAGCAAACCAAGGTCCTCCAAATACTGTGCCCTTTTGCTCCCATTGCAAAAGAAATGGACACCTTAGGGATGATTGCTATAAGTTGGGTCGGACATGACGTACGTTTGCTCCACCACATCAGACTGATGAGTTTACCAGTCTAAGAGAGCGTGTTGAGTTCCTAGCCGCCACATCACAGAGTTTGATGGAGGAATTCCGACGGATGACCTTACCATCAATGAATGCGCCCCGCATTCCGGCTAAAACCAACAACAACAAGAGAATACAAAAAGGTACCTACTCTTGGGTTCCTAAGAAAGAGAAAAAGGCCCTTGTTGTCCATGTTGCTCTCAAAGCTCATAATACCTCTCAGTGGTATTTTGATAGTGGATGCTCCAGACACATGACAGGTGATGCCTCATATTTTACCCATCTTGAGGATTATAATGATGGGAGAGTCACCTTTGGAGATGGTAGCAAATCTAGCATAGTTGGACGAGGTACAGTGAAGTTACCAGGATTTCCAAAGCTAGAAAACGTACTGTACGTCAAAGGTTTGAAAGCAAACCTTCTTAGCATCAGCCAGCTATGCGACGATGACTTTGCAGTGAAGTTTGACCAGAAAGCTTGTAAGGTCTATAATCAAGCCGGTAAACTTTTAGTGCAAGGGGTGAGGACTGAGGATAACTGCTATGGGACTGAGCCCACATCCTCACTAGTCTGCAACAGCGCCACGATCACTCCTATGGATCTGTGGCACCAACGTCTAGGTCACATGAACGTTAGAGACTTATCTCGATTAGTCAAAAAGGACCTAGTACGTGGCTTACCATCACTTGGGAAAGCAAACTTCCACGATCTGTGGACCCTGTCAGTTGGGAAAGCAAATCCGTAGCCCACATAGGAAGTTGAATTCCATTACCACCTCACGTGCTCTTGAGTTGATTCACATGGATCTTATGGGTCCTACTCGCACAGAGAGTATAGGTGGTAAGATATACATTCTCGTGATGGTGGACGATTTCTCTAGGTACTCCATTGTAGGTTTTCGGAGAGAGAAATCCGATGCTGTAGAATTTTTAACGACCAAGTGCCGTGTCTTGCAAAATCAACACGGAGTCACTATTAACCGAATACGTAGTGACAACGGCACTGAATTTAAGGAAGCAAAGGTAGATCTTTACTGTGATAGCCTTGGGATCAAACATGAGTTTTCTGCTGTGAGAACTCCTCAGCAAAATGGAATTGTTGAGAGGAAGAATAGAACGATCCAAGAGATGGCTAGATCTATGCTTCTAGGTCGTAAAGTTTCTAGGAGATTTTGGGCAGAGGCAGTGTCTACTGCATGCCACATGGTGAATAGGGTTTATCTTCGTCCACACACACTTAAGATGCCTTATGAATTGTGGACTGGCAAGAAACCCAACTTGGCATATTTCCATGTTTTTGGGAGTAAATGCTACATTCTACGGGATAGAGAGCAATTAGGAAAGTTTGACTCCCGGAGCGACGAGGGAATATTGCTAGGATATTCATCGAACAGTAGAGCGTACCGGGTTTTTAACCTGAAGAGCTCTAAGGTTATGGAATCAATAAACGTCACTGTGCAAGATGACGAACCTCCGACGGTTATTGATCCCAACCTTCAGTGTGAGGATGAGGATTGTTCTGACAGTGATTTTTCTGTTCCTCTCCCACACTCTGTGGACCCTATTCATGTGTTAGGGGACACACCTGCTTGGGTTCGCAAGAGTCATGATCCTTCAGCCATTGTTGACGATCCCACTCTAGGGGTCAAGACTCGTGCTGAACTAGAGAACGTTGTTAGTCATCATTGCTACACGTCCAAAGTCGAGCCCAAGAATCACAAAGAAGCACTCAAAGATGAACACTGGATATCTGCTTTGCAGGATGAGTTGCTTCAGTTTAAGAAGAACAATGTCTGGGATCTTGTCCCCCGACCTAGTAATACTAATGTTATTGGTACTCGGTGGATTTTTAAGAATAAAATGGATGAAAATGGTACCATAATCAGAAATAAGGCTAGGTTGGTCGCTCAAGGCTACACACAGATAGAGGGAGTAGACTTTGGGGAGACATTTGCTCCTGTTGCGAGGCTTGAGTCCGTCCGTCTTCTACTCGCCATTGCATGTCATCTGTGCTTCAAGGTATATCAGATGGATGTCAAGAGTGCCTTTCTGAATGGCATTCTACAGGAGGAGGTTTATGTGGAACAACCAAAAGGGTTTGAAGACCCTCAGCACCCTGAGCACGTCTACTATCTGAGGAAAGCCTTGTATAGTTTGAAGCAAGCACCCCGTGCTTGGTACGAGAGGCTTACTTCATATCTCTTAGCTCGTGGCTTCAAGAGAGGGGGAGTAGATATAACGTTGTTCGTCAGGAGAGATGACGGTGATATTTTGGTTGCCCAGGTCTATGTGGACGACATAGTCTTTGGATCCACATGCTCCCAGCATGCTCACCACTTTGAGGAAGAGATGAAAAGTGAGTTTGAGATGAGCATGGTTGGTGAGCTTACATTCTTCCTTGGTCTCCAGGTTCGTCAGCTAGAGGATGGGATGTTCATCTCCCAATCCAAGTATGATAGAGACCTAGTGAAGAAATTTGGTTTAGACTCCGCTAAGCATGCACGTACACCTATGAGTACTTCTACCAAGCTTAGTAAGGACACTTCAGGCAAGGATGTAGAGCAAACCTTGTATCGGAGTATGATAGGCAGTCTTCTCTACTTGACTGCTAGTCTTCCCGACATTGCCTTTAGTGTTGGAGTCTGTGCGCGTTATCAGGCATCTCCTAAAGAGTCACACTTGCTCTAAAATGTATTATCAAATACATGAGTGGGACTCTCTCATACGGTATTTGGTATTCCTTTGATACCGATGACCGTTTGTTCGCCTATTCGGATGCCGATTGGGCCGGGGACGTAAATGGATGTAAGAGTACTTCGGGTGGGTGTTTCTACTTTGGTTCTGCTTTTGTCTCTTGGTTGAGCAAGAAGCAAAACTCCATCTCTTTGTCCACTGCGGAGGCTGAGTACATCGCCGCCGGGAGTTGTTGCACGCAACTCATGTGGATGAAGCAAATGTTGGAGGATTATGGGATTTCACAGGACACCATGTTCATTTCCTGTGATAACACGAGCGCGATACACATATCCCGCAATCCTGTCCAACATTCGCGCACAAAGCACATCAGGTTACGCGAGCACTTTATACGTCAGTTAGTTGAGGAGAATGTCATAACCCTGAGTTTTGTTCCTACCGACCGTCAATTAGCCGATATTTTCACGAAACCTTTAGATGCCCTTAGATTTGAGAGTCTTAGGAAGTCTTTGGGGATTTGTACAGTTGACTGAGGGGTTGGTCTATGTCTAGAATAGGATGCTTCTTCATGATCATATCATATGCTTCCTATTGCTAGTCTGTTTATATGTACTATTCTTTGTTGTACAGCTTTTATGTATTTTTTATTATTCTTAGAAAAATACAAAAAGATTTTCTTTTTTGAAAATTTTTGAGAAAAGAACAAAAAGATTTTATTTTGATAAAATTTTTGAAAAAGACCAAAAAGAGATTTGCCTTTTATGGATGAGCATTTCAGATAGCCAAGTCACAACTTCATTCCATTTATCCATGTGACTGTTTGATAGAGATTTGAGAGGCTACATCATTTCATCCATGTGCTTAACATTGATTGGAGTCCTTGAGATGTAATTAGAGATATTTCCTACATGCTTGACTCCTATATCCTTTATTTCACACATGCACGGCTATATTTGATTGTTGCGCTTGTCAATCTCATGTTGGCTTGAGTGTTTCCATCTCAATCCTGTCTCTACAATGTATAAAATGCGATAAAACTTGACAAGATTGGATTGCATGTAAAAACCGTTTTGGTGAGACTGTGTGATAATTTGCATAACGGGGAGGGGCTGAGAAAGTTGATTTTTATCCTTTGCGCAAAAGCCACCGTTAAAAAGGACCTAAAAATGGAGGAATTGTAATATCCGAGGTCCTAAGAGGTTAAAAGAGCCCAAAAATAAAATTGAAAAGGAAATAAAAAGCATTACATGCCATATATGGGCCATTTAAGTTTCACCATCAATTCTCCAAAGTTTGAGAATTTAGTATACCTCTATTCAAAATATAAATCTGAGGGAGTTTGGTTGGAGATTGAAAAACGGGTTTGCACTTCCATGAAAGTCCTGAAAAAGCATGAAAATCATTTTGGACGTTATTGGTGTAGAAATCACTTTGAGCTTTGATTTGTAGATTTGATATAGTCAATGTCGTATATTTCCAATCTTTTACACTGTAGAGGGGGCCTGAAGGTAATCCTGGGATTAGGGATAATCCACTAATTAGCAACAGTGTTCTGAGGATAAGCTCAAGCGTGGCAAACTCAAGCGTGGCATCTTGGTGAGGCAGCTCAGCGTGGCAACTCAAGCGTGACATCTTGGCGAGGCAGCTCAGCGTGGCAACTCATATATTAGCTTATTGTTTTAATCACATCGTACTTTCATTATTGATTTCTGTAAGCTCTAACGATTGTAATGACGTAACGATAATAACTAAAGGGTTTTGTATGAGGTCAAACGGTACTTGCGAGAGACCAGGCTTGGCAGGGCCTGGGAGAGCTTTCATGCTCTATCGAATGACCTCACTGTGGGAACTTTAGAGGGACCTGGTTTGGAGGATTGAGAAGTAAGGCACCGTTGGGGCTTGTCCTGACCACCTTAGATACACCTGGTAAAGCACCGAAGGACCCTGACCGTGGAACCTCAAGCGGAGCAGCTTGGAGTTCTATCGGGCATTAAGTTATGGACCAAACAACCCTATACTTAATGTCACATCTACTATGGGTGATGTCACTAGCCATCTAAACGTTTGTCAGACATACACTTGAGTAAACCGCTGTGGTATTTGGGGCTGTCAGGTAGTTGGTGAACCACCTCTGCGACAACAAACCCCTGACACACAGTGGATAGGCAAAAGGCATGTCTTGGCATTTAATGTTTATGACATGGAGACAACTAGTGCGTCAGGCATTTAATGTTGTGACATAAAGTATGAGGGATGTCTTTCATACTCTTTAATGACTGAGTTGCCTCGGGGGTGGTGTGGGGGGCTATTTAAGGACCCCAACCACCTTTGAGGAGAGGATGATCTTTTTGGAGAATTAAGAAAAAGAATCATTGCAAAACTAGAGAGTTCACTAACTCACCATTGTCATTTATTGCGAAGCTTTTAATGGTTGACAGAGATTCTTGAGGGAGTTTGGTGTGTTGCTACCTGCCTATCAGGATGTATCTAGGGTGCTTATTTTCCCTCTCCCTCTAGCTAAGTCACTTCTAAAGTTCATTATTATTCCCTGAGTCATACACGAGAGGCTTTGTGAGTTTAAACTGAGTCCATCTTCATTGAGTTTTGTGTGTGTGTTTCCTATAATTAGTCTAGGGTGTTGGCTAATTTAACTCGTGGTTACCATACTCAATAGGGGTTACGCCTCCACATATATAATCTAAAGTACCCTCTTACATTTGGCGACTCTGCTGGGGAGGCATCCTTCTAGAGAAGGAGTATGGCGCAGGATAACGCTACTAGAAGACTCAATTTTGATGACATACAGCATAATGAAGAACAAGCTGCAAGGGAACAGGAGGCCTTAAGAGATGGGGCTCCTCGGGGAGAGATACCGCTGGCTCCAATAACGATAGGCGTCCCAGGGGCTGCACAACCCTCCACGAGCGTAGGGCTGGGACCTACCCAGATGGCGCTCCTCATGAGCAAATTTTACGAGTTTTTGCAAACCCCAGTAGCTTCCACTATGCTGGGAGGATTGGAGACTAGTGCCTTCGTGACACCAGGAGTGGCCCCAGGGGCCCCACCAGGGGCAGGCGTTACGGGAGCGGTACCAGCAAGTGTACCCTCTGTTGTGAATCCCACTGTGGGCGGCTCAGGCGTTTCAATGGCGCAACCGATAACGTTCGCTCCAGTTGCAACGAGCGCTCAACCATCTGCTCCGTTGCAGGTGGCCCCAGTGGCCTCGCCCTTGGAAGAGATGAGAAAAGAGATGCAGAAGGAGATGCTGAAGTTCATGCAGTCTTCCTCGCAGGCTGTGGGCGAGGTGGCAGCAGTCTACGACGACTTCCGGACACCTTACCCCCAGGAGTACAATGACGAACCCTACCCGAAGGACTATATTCCCCCTACCTTTGAAAAATATTCAGGGAAGGGGGGGAACCCGAAGGAGCACATCAAGCGTTTCGTCGAGCACCTGGGGGCGCATTGCAATGACAAAAAGCTTAGGCTGAGGGAGTTTTCCAAATCCTTGACTGATAAGGCCTACACTTGGTACTCTCACCTGCCTCCCAATAGTGTCTCCACGTGGGAGGAGATGCACGTATTGTTTGTCCGAAAGTTCTTCTTGGCAGAAGATGAGTTCACCCTAACCCAACTTGGCAGGGAGAGGCAAAGGCCAGGAGAGGAGGTAGTGGCCTATATCCGAAGGTTTAGGGAAAGGTCCCTTGACGTGAGGGAAGAAGCTAAGGAGGCCAGGTTACTACAAATTTGTGCTGAGGGATTACTTCCTGAGTATATCTGTCACTTGATCAATGAGACACGCGAGGGAACTTTTTCAGCTTTCTTAAAATCTGCAAGAAATATATCGTTGGTGGTGCGACCTAGCCCGGTAGTAGCCCCCATGATGTTCAGACAGACGATACAACCCATCGGGGGAAGGACACAGGCCCCACGGGTAGGATATGTCGAGAGAGAAGATGGGGGCAAGGCTCAGAGGAAGGACAACAAAAGAAAGTTCGGAAGGGATAGGGAAGACCCGCCACCGTTGCCTTGTACGGTGGAGGAGGCTATGAGTTGCTATAACGCAATGGTCCAAGGCGGAACGGTTTACGAGCCAAAAGGTGTCCCGATAGAGGAGCCCGACGTGGCAACTAGGGCCAATCCCAAATATTGTCAGGTGCATCGAAAGGTCCAGCATCCAACAGAAAGCTGCTTCACGCTGCGAAGAATCATAGACAAGTACGTGAAGGCGGGAACGCTGCAAATTCCCCCACAAAACGTTAACAATAACCCGCTCCCGGCGCATGGGGCCAATGTTGTGACGGCCTATGATGAAGAGGTAGAGCGAGAGGGGAGAGGGGCAACGAGGGAGTTCGATAAAGCACTTGAGTATTGCACTAGAGGAATGGCCAACGTAGTTCTGGCGTATGATGAAGCAAGTGCTAGGGACGCAGAAGACGCCTATAGCGTTGAGGGCGAGGAAACAGGTCCAGTCATAGAATACAGCGCAGTTTCAAAATCCCCAAAGTTCGCTTGGTTCTTCGATCAAGTGGGGATACCAAAGGAGAGCAGACTGGAGATAACTCGGGCGATCCTTGACATCGCGAAGAAGGACGCGGTTCCCTCGCTGAAATGGAGAGGACCCATGGCGAGGCTGGTAAAAAAGTTCCTATCAGAGGTGACCTTCAGCGATGCAGATAGAGCTGTAAGGTTCCCTCATAACAGGCCCTTGTATGTGACGGCCAGTATCAACGGGGTTAGTTTTGCAAGAACGCTTATGGATGGAGGTGCTTCCATCAACATTATGCCGATCAACTCCTTCCACGCAGCTGATATCCCAGAAGAAAGGTTGGTTCCCATGCCTCTGGTAATCTCAGGGTATGACAACCAATCTTCCAAATCCATTGGGTATGTGAATGTGGGAATTGTAATGGGAAATCTGAGTTCCCACATCAAGTTCCATGTAATAGAAAGTGCAACTTCCTATCATTTACTAATAGGAAGAGTATGGATGCACAATCAAGGTTTAGTTCCTTCAACATATCATCAATGCGCCAAGGCGAATGTTAAAGGAACAGAAGTGACCATTAGGGCTACAAAAAGGCCCTTCGCCATCGAGGAAGCTCACTTTGTGGATGCGGCCTTTTATACGGAGTTGGAGGAAGATGCTCGAGTCCTAACAAGAAGAATGGAGGGGGCATGGGTTCCCTCGATCAGAGATAGAATGGGGCCTCTGAACGAGCAAGGCAAAGAAGCCGCGAATAATGAAGGGGTGAGGGCCGAAGAAACCCATCAGGTGATCCCTCGACCCCAAGGTACTACGAAGCAGCTCAAAAACAAAGTAAAGCTTAGAATGGATCCTGTGGAGCATGAGGTCCAACGGCAAAGCGTGCTGAGTCGCTTTTCAGGAGGAAGAATCGCTGAGGCTTCGAGAGAAAGGAAGAGGAAGGCCTTGGCAACAGCTACCAACAGGCAATGCAAGAAGGTGATCACTGAGGAGGGGAAGGTGGTATACCGTTTATAACGATGTGAGCGGGCGGCCGAAGAGACCGAGGATGGGGCTGACCCGTTATATGAGTGTTTCTTGATAGATCAACAGGGACAGTGTATGGTGATAGACAACTCCAACATACAGGAGTTCGTGGAGGAGGTCGCCGAAGAACCAGACTACATGGCAAATCAACCGAAGCCCCAGGCACAAGAGTTGGAGCGGTTGAACCTGGCAGGAGAAGGGGAAGACCCAAGGCCCATCTTCATCGTGAAGGATCTCGGTAAGGCGAAGCGAGAAGCCCTGGTTGGGCTAATCCGGGAGTTCATAGATGTCTTTGCGTGGAAGTATACCGAAATGGAAGGGCTAGATGAGGAAGTGAGCTGCCACAAGCTAAACGTGACACCTTCAGCCATCCCGGTAAAACAGGCAACAAGAACTTATAAACCTGAGTTGGACTTGAAGATCAAGGAAGAGGTTCAGCGTTTATTGGCAGCAGGATTCATCAAACCAATACAACATCCCCTGTGGCTATCTAGCATTGTGCCAGTAGGGAAGAAGGACAAGAATCAAATAAGGATCTGTGTGGATTTTAGAGATTTGAACAGGGCTTGCCCCAAAGATGAGTTCCCTCTACCTTCCATCGATAGCTTGATAGATGCCACGGCTGGACATGAGATGTATAGCTTCATGGATGGGTACGTTGGGTACAATCAGATCAAGATGGACCCCGTGGACGCAGAGAAAACGGCATTCAGAACCCCGTTGGGCAATTTCATGTACAAAGTAATGCCGTTTGGACTTAAGAACGCGGGAGCCACTTATCAAAGAACAATGATGGCCATTTTTCACGATTTCCTCCACAAATTTGTAGAATTCTATGTGGATGATTTGGTCATCAAATCGAAGAAGGAGGAGTCCCACCTAAATGACTTAAAGAAGGTGTTTACTCGATGTAGGAAGTATAAACTAAGGATGAACCCATTGAAGTGCGTCTTCGGAGTAACATGTGGGAAGTTTCTGGGCTTCGTGGTTGATCGACAAGGGGTGCAGATGGACCAGGATAAACAACGCGCGATCTTAGAAATGCTGTACCCAAGAACGGCGAAGGAGCTAAAAAGCTTCCTCGGAAAGGTCTCCTACCTCAGAAGATTTGTACCGGGATTGGCCGAGGTAACACACCCGTTGATGCAACTGCTGCGAAAGAACACAAAGTTCAGGTGGGAAAAGGATCACCAGGAGTCCCTCGATGAGTTGAAGAAACTGCTCGTTTCACCGCAAATCATGGTTCCTCCACAGGCAGGAGCACCGTTGCAGTTATACCTCACCTCCACTACAAGGTCCGTTGGAGCTTTGCTGGCACAGGAGATCGACGGGCAAGAACGGCCAGTGTATTACCTCAGTAGGATCATACATGGGCCGGAGATTAGATATAGCAGCCTAGAAAGGCATTGTTTGGCCTTAGTCTTTGTAGCACAAAAACTTAGACATTATATGCTGTCTTTTACAATTCATATTGTAACTAGATGTGATCCTGTTAAGTACTTGTTGGCTAGAACTATCTTGATTGGCAGGGCAGCTAGGTGGTTCCTTATTCTCTCCGAATATGATTTAAAGTGTGTGGTTCCTCGTGCTATCAAGAGCCAGGCGTATGCTGATCTGTTGGCAATCTTTCCATCAGGAACGTTTGAACCACCTAAAGAAGACATTCCGGGAGACGACTTACAAGCCAACTATCTGGACACAACCGATGAGGAATGGACGATGCAGTTCGATGGGTCTTCGGCTGAAAAAAAAGGAGGGGCAGGGGTCATCCTTTCAAAAGGAACGGAGGAAATTTGCCTTTCCTACAAACTAGATTTCCCTTGCTCCAATAACGAAGCAGAATACGAAGCGTTGGTACTAGGGTTGCTGGAGGCTCTTCGAAGGGGAATTCGTTCACTCTGCATCAAGGGTGATTCGAACTTAGTAATTCAGCAAGTTAATGGAGAATATGCGTTGAAACACATGAATTTGGCACCGTACAGAACGATCATTCAAAGGCTCCTCAGCCAGTTCCATCGGGCCAAAATCAGAAGACATCCCAGAACAATGAACCGACATCCAGACGCTTATGCCACTATTGCTCAAAAGATGGTCATGAGGAGCGATACGACTATTGTTACGATCCAACGAAGAACAGCTCCTTCGGTGATACAGTCAATACTACCGACAGAGGGAGACGCGGGTTGGAGAGGAGAGGTCAGGAAGCAACTGGAGTCTGGCGAAGGAGCTATGGGACTCAGAGAGTTGGCCCAATACTTTACAAACCAGGGAAATCTTTACTTCAGAAATGCAGGGGGATGGTTATCGAGATGCATTGGGCCAGAGGAGGCAGAGCGGAGGTTGAAGAAAACACATGAGGAGCACTGCGAAACAACTGAGATACCTCTTTATAGGAGAATTCAAAGAGGGGGATATTTTTGGCCTAAAATGAAACAGGATGCGGCAGAACTACAACGGAATTGTGATAAGTGTCAGCTATTTTTCGAAGCAGCTGAGTGCCATTTCATTGAAGCCCAAACAGACTGGAGGCAGCCCTATATCGACTTTATTCAGGGTGGAATTGTCCCAACGGAGAAATTGGATGCGATGGGACTAAGGCGAAGGGCCCCGAGGTTCTATATCCAAGAGGGGCAGCTTTATCGAAGGGGGTACTTCAACAGGCCGTTGCGTTGCATTACAAAAGAAGAAGCAACTGAAGTCCTCAAACAAGCCCATGACCCAGCTCACATGGGAGGGGCCAAGTTATATGATCAGCTGATGACGTTGGGGTATTATTGGCCAACGATGGAGAAAGACTCCGCCGAATTTGTCCGAAAATGCAAGGCTTGCCAGCTTCATGGAAATATGATCCATGCCCCATCGGTGGACTTACACTCTCTGGCAACGCCTTATCCTTTCCACACTTGGGCGTTCGACCTCGTGGGGGCGATACATCCTTCGTCGAGGGGTAAGATATGGATACTGGTAGCAACGGAGTGCTTTACAAAATGGGCTGAAGCAATACCACTTAGAAGGGCCACGGCTGGAGTAGTGAGTAGCTTCATCAGAGAGTATATCATTTGCCGTTTTGGGATCCCAAAGGTTATTCTCTCAGATAATGGGACTCCCTTCGTCAACTCAGAAGTAACGATGCTCACAGACAAGTACTCCATTGTTCATCACACTTCAACGGTAGCATACCCGAAGGGGAATGGTCAGGCTGAAGCAACTAACAAAACTCTGGTTAATATCTTGGCTAAAATGATGGAGGACTTTCCAGGATCGTGGGATGACAAGATACCAACAGTGTTGTGGGCCTATCGAACGACGAAGAGGAAGCCCACAGGGTACACTCCGTTCTCCCTTGTCTATGGGGCTGAGGCAATTCTTCCAGTAGAGTTGGAAGTTCCCTCGGCTCGATACGCCTTGCGAAGCAGCATGCTCCCTCAGAACAGGCATGTGCAGTTGGAGGCATTGGATGAACACAGAGACAACGCGATGCAACATTTTCAAATGTATACAAAGCAGCTCTCTAGGGCATATGACAACATGGTAAGACCAAGGAGGTTCGTGGAGGGAGATCTCGTTTTGAAGGCAGCAGTGAAACACATTAGGGGACTTCCTCTGCCAAAGTTCGCAGCCAATTGGGAGGGACCTTTCATCGTGAACGAAGCTCATGATTCAGGTTATTGCCTAATTTCTAAGTTGGAGGAAGATAGGCCATTCAAAATTAACAATAAATGGCTGAAAGTATATCATGTGTAGACAGTTTGTTTGTACCATCGATGTATTGGGCCTTCTTATTATGAATATACAAGTTTTACTGATGATATGAAATATAGACATTGATATGAAAGCAAGCATAACTCAGAGATAAACTAAACAACGTACATTCTTCCATTCATTAAAGAAGAGAGCATTACAAGCAAAATAGGGAACTACTGCCCAGGAATTACATGAATGAAAGAAAGAAAATATGTACAGGAGTTTTACTACGCTAGGAGAAACCACAGATCCGGGGAAGAGAAAAAATCCCCGGGGAGGCCCGAAGAAGCTGATGCAAACGAATTTTGAGCGTTGACAGCAACCTCTAGCCTGGTTTGCACCTGGGCGCGTTCAATAAGGAGCTTTTCCCGTTTTAGCTTAGCCAAACGCAGAGCTTCTTCGGCTTTCGTTACTTCTTCATCGGCCGATTCCAAAAGAGGTGCCAGCTCGGCTAACTTAACCTCCTCAGCCCGTTGGTCCTCCTGGTACCTTATCAACACTTCCCTCTGGCCGATCAGTTGCTGGTTCTTCAAAGTCTTCAGATGCGTTATAAGCCAGTCAAAACGGAAACCATCACGCCCCAACTCCTTCAGAAAACCTAGAAATTGGTTGAGAAGGGATCTGGTAACACTGGCAGTGGGGGTACTAGCAATTTCAGCAACAACGATCGCCATGCCTTGCAGCCTGTGACTCATCACATGAATATTTGAGCGCAGGCAATCCGGTGTGAAGGTCTCAGGATGGTGATCCACCAATTGTTCAATCACCAGCCGATGGTTGACGGGCATTTGAGGAGATTGCCGAAGCACCATGAGACATAACGAGTGAGGAGCTAGGTCGGGAAGAGGGACCTCACACCCAGATTCGCTCTCAACTGCAGCACCAGTCGTAGAACCTTGATCATCATGAATAGAGTTTTCCGAAGCATCAGGTTCTCGGAAGGGCGAGCCTACAGGTGAGAGGACTGGGGTCGAATCTTCCCGAGCAACCTGAAAAGAAAAGCCCAAATAAGGATATGAAAAATCTTAACAAGCATTTTCGTTGTTAAGTCACCGTTATAAGGTGGAGTTTACGAAAAATCTTAACAAGTGTTTTCGTTGTTAAGTCACCGTTATAAGGTGGAGTTTGCGAAAAAATCTTAACAAGTGTTTTCGTTGTTAAGTCACCGTTATAAGGTGGAGTTTATGAAAAAAAAACTTAACAAGCGTTTTCGTTGTTAAGTCACCGTTATAAGGTGGAGTTTGCGAAAAAATCTTAACAAGTGTTTTCGTTGTTAAGTCACCGTTATAAGGTGGAGTTTATGAAAAAAAACTTAACAAGTGTTTTCGTTGTTAAGTCACCGTTATAAGGTGGAGTTTATGAAAAAAAACTTAACAAGTGTTTTCGTTGTTAAGTCACCGTTATAAGGTGGAGTTTATGAAAAATCTTAACAAGTGTTTTCGTTGTTAAGTCACCGTTATAAGGTGGAGTTTGCGAAAAAATCTTAACAAGTGTTTTCGTTGTTAAGTCACCGTTATAAGGTGGAGTTTTATGAAAAAAAATCTTAACAAGTGTTTTCGTTGTTAAGTCACCGTTATAAGGTGGAGTTTTGTGAAAAATCTTAACAAGCGCTTTCGTTGTTAAGTCAACGTTATAGGATGGAGATTATGAAAATCTTAACAAAAGATAAGAGGAAAGATATACCTCAGTCACAATGGGAGCATTTGAGGCAGCCACAGGGACAGGAACCGTTGGGGGAGCAATTATTACCCCAGATGCCATAACGGGATCCCTGGACGCAGAAGCCTCCACGCTTGTCCAAACTTGATCACCCGTGTAGGGCACAAGGGCAAGCATATGGGGTTCATCACGAGAGGACACGGAGCCCTCAAACAAAGCCACATCAGGAGGGGGTGTAAACACACCAACCTGGGCCCTCACTACAGGAGTTGATGCAAGATCGGGAGAAAACTGTGCACAAAGCCAAGTGTTAGAAAAGAAGAATGGGCACAGAAAATATGAAGAAATAGCTCGACGTGTTGCTTTCCTCAGTTATGGTGCTAAACAAAGGAATGACAGTCGGGGGTCTCATCAGCATCGTTCGAAGAAGAATACTTTCCAACAACGAAGACACTTCAACCTGGGGTACCCAAAACATATCACAATTCAGTAAGCCAAATAAGGAAAGAATATGACTGAAAGAACTACAACAAACAAATTACAGATCACATCATACCTTGGGTTCACTCTCCTCAGCAAGTACAAGGGGCAGAGGAACCTCGGATGAGGCCTGTAAATCTGAAGGGACCAAAGGTGTTATCTCGGGAGGTGCCACTTCGGGCAGGGTCATCGCTTCAGGCGAGGAAGCACTCGCAGGGTCAACGGCATCACCTCCCGCAATGACATCCCTCTCACGTTGGCTGACTAAACGACGAGAATACGTAAGCCCTGTCATGGGGGAACGGGGAGGAGTCACATCGGTATGAGATACACCGAAGCGTCCCCCCACAAAAGGGCTCACGGGAGGACTGGACGAGTCTGGTTTTTCTATTTCAACCCCCTGCAAAACAGTTGTCAAAGAAAGGGGGGGAGGGATAAGTATACACACAAGCAAAGACAGTCACCCTCAAGCAAAAAGGAGATAATAATTAAGTCAGCAATGCATACCTCAGATTGGGAAGAAGAAGGAGAAGCTTGCACCGAGGAAACTTGCTTCCGCTGGGACTTGGTGCCTAAAGTCTTCCTCCTCAGCCTTGTCATGGCACTACCAGTGGCTTGAGGAACCTTCGAACCTTTTCTCCTCTTTGCAGCTGGCTCAGTGGGATCGACGACGATCGTGGGGAAGACAACCGAGGGAGGAACGACGACAGCGCGCCGTTGAAATTCTGCATTCACCCGATCTACCTCAGCCTGCGCCTCCCTCCTTAACCTCTCGGCCCTTTCAGGAGATATGGGAGGAGGAACGGAGGCTATGGGTAGGGCTGCCACAGGAATCTGGGATTTGGACTTTGCCTTTTTCGTGGAGGCTACCCCACTCTTGGCCTTCTTGGTCGACGGCCGCGAAGACCCTTCATCACCAGTAGCTCCAGTCGAAGGAGCAGTCTTCCTGGATACCCCAGCACCTTTCCCTTTGGATATGGCAGTGGGAGTCATGGGGCATAACGGAGGTAGCTCTTTGGAAGGCCCCTTAGGGGTTTTGCTTAGAGGGAACTCAATCCCCAGAATGGAGTTGCCTTTGAGTCCCAGCTCCATCGCAGCAAATGAAAGAACTGGAGGGTACACCGGCTCGCCATCTATGAATTCAGCAATGTTAGCCAGTTGTCTCGGCCAGAACTTCATGGCAAATAGACTGGTCACATTCCCTTGCCTCTTGTTGGAGGGAATGGTGACTCTCCCAGCCATTGATTCACTTATCCCCCACGCAGCAGTGGAGGAAAATAAGGAACATGCCTCACTAAAGCTAACCTTCGGGTTTGAGGATTGGAAAACTGAGCGAGGAGCCCCCTGATCAAACCCAAATTGACGACTACACCGATTGGGGTTGTAATGTTCGCTGGAATATCCCCACTCGGTGTAGGAAGGCAGATACCCCGGAGAAAGGAGAAGCACCACGGCTAACTGAGGATCTTCAATGTCTACCCCCACCTGTACCACCCTGGATTCGTCCTGAAAGAAATCACAAGTGTGAACAAAGGCGTCCTCTCCGTAAGGCCTCATAACAAAGTCCTCAAAACGATCAATTGAGGCGATCAGCTCTTTTCGGCTCTGCCTCTTGTGATAAATATAAGAGCGGGGGGGCAAAATGGTTTCCCCAGAAGGAGGACGGTTGGCCTTGGCCGCCACAACAGGAAAGCGCACGTAAAGAAAGCTGGTTAGAAGGATGCTGTTAGCAAAATTGGCCAGGTTATAACGGCCAAGGGATCGTTCCATATCGAACAACGTTCTGTCAAGCCAGGTGTAGAGGGACCCTAGGGCAATTGCAGCCAAAGGAAGTTTGATGCCCCGGGCCAAACGAAGGGATATGTTGATAAGGTCCCTTCGGGGCTGATCGTTTGGTTTTCCCGTCAAAAGAAAGCGGGACAGAATCACAAGGATGTAAGCAGGGAGCTCTAACGAAGTACCTTGGCCAGGGGCATCCGTTGAAATTGAAGAACTACCTTCACTAGAACCCTTGAAGAAATAATTAATCAGCGGAGTGAAGGTAGCTTTGTTTGAAGAACCGATGCAACTTCGGCATATTCGGTCCAACGCCAAACGGTCAGCAGTCTCTTCGGCGTCAAGAGGCTCATCGGTATAAGGCTCATGACCTGTTGCTTCGAGCCCCAGAAGCTCGCAGACATCTTCTAGGGTTATCGTGAACTCTCCCCACGCAGCAATAAATGTGTGAGTCGTCACGTTCCAACGAGAAACAAGAATGGGGAGAGCAGCATTATTTTTGGAGAGAGTAAACTCACCAAACCATTTGGCCCATTGAAGGCCAATCTTACTCAAAATATCACCATAGGAACTCACCATGTGAGAGTTCCAAGCAGCAAAATGGGCAGGAGAACCACCTGGTGCTTCGAAGTCAATTTGGGACCATTGGAAGTCCCCTCGCTCCAGACGAAACCGGAGAGTCCCCTCTGGAGGAAGAAAGCCCCACTTCGAGGGTTCTTCGTCCTCGTCACCCAGCACTAAGGACTCAAACTTGCATTCAAAGTTGACAGTCTTGCAAGCAGCAGCAAAGCAATCATCTTCGCCAAAAATGGGAGAGCGACGATAAAACCTTAACTGATCACGACGGACAGCATCCAGGGCAGAGGCACCAGTAGTGGTGGCGACAGCAGTAGCAGGCGGCGCACTGGTTGAAGAGATGGTGGGATAACTTTGAGAAGCCATGACAGAGTGTTAGTGCAAACAAAAAACAACCTTGAGTCAGAGGAGCCTGAGCACGACAATGGCGGAAGAACAAACACAGGAGGTGGCGAAGAAGATGAGAGCAAGAAAAGGAAGGCACAAGCTTGAACAGCAATGGAGGTTTCAGATGCTCAACAATGGAAGCTCTCTCTCTCTAAAAGCGAAGGAAATTTGAAGAAGGTAGTGGCAAAGTAAGAGAAAGAAAGGTTTTAAGTGTTTGGGAGATTTGGCCGTTTAGTTTTTTAAGTTCGTCGTTTAAGTTTCCCACCATTGCACGTGTGTAGCCGCCTGCAATCATTTCAAATGTACACGTGGCACTTCGGGAAGTGTTTTGACATGGAAAAGACAACGCTACGTCATTTAATGAAGTAACACCTGGGGAACTGCCATCAATTAATGAAGTGACACCTAGGGAACAGCCACCGTTACCTTCCTAAGCAAGATTGAGTTTTGGGCGCCAAGATTTTCTCTGACATATCCAATAAACCCCCCAACAAAGAAGGTGTCCCAACGGTTCAAAAAAGCCACGATGTCCCCTCGACAGAAGCTCAAACGTTGTTTAGTTATGACTCAGTTACATCGGGGAGAATTTTTCGCTTTTTCGAACATTACTGGGAGAATATTAGCAGGTCCTTCGGGAGAATTTCAGATATTCAAGCTGGAACGATTGCGGCTCAGCATTAGAAAAAAGCAGCAGGCCAGACAGAGAAGGTTCATCGGATTAAAAAGTTTTCGTGGAGGCACTTCTTGTTCCCACAACAAATCCCTCCACGAAGGGGCAAATGTAGAGGGGGCCTGAAGGTAATCCTGGGATTAGGGATAATCCACTAATTAGCAACAGTGTTCTGAGGATAAGCTCAAGCGTGGCAAACTCAAGCGTGGCATCTTGGTGAGGCAGCTCAGCGTGGCAACTCAAGCGTGACATCTTGGCGAGGCAGCTCAGCGTGGCAACTCATATATTAGCTTATTGTTTTAATCACATCGTACTTTCATTATTGATTTCTGTAAGCTCTAACGATTGTAATGACGTAACGATAATAACTAAAGGGTTTTGTATGAGGTCAAACGGTACTTGCGAGAGACCAGGCTTGGCAGGGCCTGGGAGAGCTTTCATGCTCTATCGAATGACCTCACTGTGGGAACTTTAGAGGGACCTGGTTTGGAGGATTGAGAAGTAAGGCACCGTTGGGGCTTGTCCTGACCACCTTAGATACACCTGGTAAAGCACCGAAGGACCCTGACCGTGGAACCTCAAGCGGAGCAGCTTGGAGTTCTATCGGGCATTAAGTTATGGACCAAACAACCCTATACTTAATGTCACATCTACTATGGGTGATGTCACTAGCCATCTAAACGTTTGTCAGACATACACTTGAGTAAACCGCTGTGGTATTTGGGGCTGTCAGGTAGTTGGTGAACCACCTCTGCGACAACAAACCCCTGACACACAGTGGATAGGCAAAAGGCATGTCTTGGCATTTAATGTTTATGACATGGAGACAACTAGTGCGTCAGGCATTTAATGTTGTGACATAAAGTATGAGGGATGTCTTTCATACTCTTTAATGACTGAGTTGCCTCGGGGGTGGTGTGGGGGGCTATTTAAGGACCCCAACCACCTTTGAGGAGAGGATGATCTTTTTGGAGAATTAAGAAAAAGAATCATTGCAAAACTAGAGAGTTCACTAACTCACCATTGTCATTTATTGCGAAGCTTTTAATGGTTGACAGAGATTCTTGAGGGAGTTTGGTGTGTTGCTACCTGCCTATCAGGATGTATCTAGTGTGCTTATTTTCCCTCTCCCTCTAGCTAAGTCACTTCTAAAGTTCATTATTATTCCCTGAGTCATACACGAGAGGCTTTGTGAGTTTAAACTGAGTCCATCTTCATTGAGTTTTGTGTGTGTGTTTCCTATAATTAGTCTAGGGTGTTGGCTAATTTAACTCGTGGTTACCATACTCAATAGGGGTTACGCCTCCACATATATAATCTAAAGTACCCTCTTACATACACCAAAGGAAGCATTTGAGTTCATTATTTAGGAATATCCAATATTCATCGTGCACATATGTCATGTTTGTATGCTTTGATTTTCCTATCGAATTTTGATCACACCCATTCTTTTACGCTATCACCGACTTGGTTGTTTTATGTTCATTCATGGTGTGATTTTATGCCTTGTGTCACCCCGGTACTTGATTGCTTGATTTATTTCTCTCATTTGTCTATTTGGGGACATCATAAAAAGGGGGAGAATGAATTATCTGATTATGGGGGAGTTTTGAAATTTTGAGAATATCATCTTAAATGGATATATATGCTTATGTTTATCTCATTTCAAACTCGATACGTCACTTGGTATTTGCTTTGTCTCATGTGTGTAGGTACATCCTTGATTATCTATGAATTGCACACCCTGATGAGAAAAGCGGTGAGATTTCTGAAGATTCGAAGAACAAACGATGCAGCCTTAGTCATTTGTACCTCTTTCAGTTTTAGGTTCATGGAAGGGTAGATTTGTATAGGAATTGTTTCATACTTGATAATTCCGATTTTTTATGTTTGTTCCGGCATAGACATAGGGGGAGATTTGTAAGGACAATTTGTCCATCATTATGTATATGATATGTCATACGCCGTTACAAGAATGATAGTTGAAAAGATCACATCGTCATCAACAAAATCCGAAGATCAAAAGAAAGGAAGAATTCAGAAAATCAAACAGCCGGACCGGTCCGCCTGATATTAAAATGAACCGATCCGCCTAGCCGGACCGATCCGCTGAGACCCGGACCGATCCGCCTTGCTCGTTTAAGACCAGTGAGCCCCGGACCGAATGCGAACCGAATCAGCCTCAAAATAAAAGAACCGGTCCGCCATCGGACCAATCCGCCTAAGGCCCGGACCGGTCCGCCCTGGATAACCACGAACAGATCGTGTGCAGATTTTTAGGGCAAATTAATTCTTATTTATACCACGATCGGGGAGTTTGTTTTCTTAAGACTTACACACGATTTTCTGAGTTCCATAACTCATAAGTCTTCATGGTATTTGAGTCCATTGATTCATACCCTTGATTCACACAAATTCCATACATTTGTGAGTCACTTTTGGTAACCCAAGAACACCATTGATGTTCAACCCTTTGTGAAGTGGACCGCTTCTTCCTCTTCATTGCAGCCCTACTGGACAGGGATAGTTCCAGCTGCCAGCCCTACTGGAAAGGGTTTCTTCCAGCCGCGACTACTGAATCCGATACCCGAGGGTAATTCTTAGTCAAACTGTATTTCATTGTAATCCGATTGTAAACCGTCTTTTACAAATTATAGTGATATACAAATGGTTTTGCCCCTGTGGGGGATTTTTCCTTAACTTTGTGTGTTGAATATCTTGTGCATGATTTCATATTGTTTCAATCACACCTAGTTGCATGCTTAGGGTTAATTTGGGTTAAAAATGGCAGTTATTATATTATTTCTTAATTGAACGCAAGCGCCAACTCTTTCAAATATACATAAACACAAAAAATAATACCAAAAACGAGTGTCGTACTATAAAACCCCCCAAAATTATTATTACAAAACTCAAATGTCAGACATGAAAAAAATAAAAAATACTTACAATTGGAGAAAGAATACCTTAAGGGTGTGGGCAATTGGAGAAAAAATACATGTAATAGAAAAAATTAGAGTATCAAAATGGTCCAATATTGTTTTGGTTTATGAACCAATTTGGGCAATTGGAACAGGACAGTTGTAATCAGATGAAACAGGTTAAGACGAAGCAGATTATTACCACATCATCGTTGACACCAATTATCACCATCCATACTACCTCAGAAGTGATCTGTACATAACTATAATGACTCTCCATTTAACTCGAGTGATAGGTCCATACACCACTAAGAGAAGGACTATACATCAGACCTCAGCCAACCCCCAGGTATGCGTAGAACCAACACTGCAATCAAGATCAACATCAATACCAATATCAAGAAAAAATAAAATAATGGATAATTAAGTGAATAGAAACACCAAAACTTACCTCAACAACATAAGAATAACAAAGAAAAGAAATATGTTTCAAATTAACTCCAAGAATAACAAAGAAAAGAAAGAAAGTAATCAAAGTAATTAGACAACCCAAAGTTAAAAGAGATAACATTATTGTTATGACATTACATGATTACCTTATTTTTTTAGTTTTTTTTAATATCAAGAAATACATGGAACAATTTTACACTCGAGTGAAACCATTAATATGATAGAAACTTAAGGGGAAAAAAAGAAGCAGAAGAAAAACAGACAGTGAAGATACCTAAAACTGTTACAAAAAGCTGATGTAAACCATGTAATTAGAACACTTTAAAAAACAACCAAGAAGGAATCAACCCTTGCATTTGATCCCCTTGACAACAACTTCATGAAGATAGGTGGATTTACACCTGCCAATGCCAATATTGAATTGGGCAAAGTCCAAATCCCATCCCCACAAATTAACCCAAAAGCCACATCGGGTCCAAATGCTGCAGCCTTGTCCTTGTGTACTCTGTCCCAAACAAATAATATGAGGCTCCCCACACACAGATCAATTCCAACATATGACCCGAGATATAATGGTATCGCCATCGCCATGGGAAGAGGAATAAAGCTCGTTATATTCTTCCTCGCAGCATCTCCAATGGCATTAATAACAATAGCCGCAAAGAAAAATATATAGCAAAGCATTAACCAGTTTTGGGAAGAGCTAAAAATCCTTCGACCCGCATAATTGACATGTTTCGGTAGATAAGAGCATAAGGAGTCGGGTAGTCAGAACCTGGGAGGCCAAGATTATCAAAGGCCTTATAGAAAATTCAAAATACATAAAGGGAGATAAACCATTGCAGTTAAAAATAAATTGGACCATGTACACATATTACAATAACATGAAATTAGCATGTTTAATGAAAATAAAAGCAGTAGGATCTGATGTGCTTTTCACATTGTAGAATATGTTAAATCAGTTTTAAGTTAGGCTCTGAACAAAAACGTTAAAATTAATAAAAGCCAGAATGAAAGGGGCACAGAGTACATACTATATTTTTATTTTAAAATTGCAATAGTTTGAGATAATATTCATATAATTTAGAAATGGATGAAAAAAATGTAGTGTAGTCCAAAAAGTCACTCAATTGCAACAAAAAATATTATGTTAAATTTTTTTAATGAATATATCACTAAAGAAAGCATTAAGGGGGAGCAACTGTAATAAAATTCCCAACTGATAAAGTAGTCAATAAATTTTAAATCACATGCAATAAACTTCTTACCGAGTTGTCTTGTCTCATCACTGACCCAACTTTGCAAAGAACCATTAAATAAACAAACATTAATAATATTTGAATATATTAGCGTCTATATGTTTGTGTTTAAACTCACCCACATGAAAAAGTGACAAAATACTTATTAATTAGAAATAGCATAAATTTCAAGTGAATGAATATTATATACATAATTCAAATAAAGATAAATTTCAAGGGATTTAAATGATGTCTACAACCTGTCCAGCTATGCATACAAAGACAATTAAATCAACAAATATAAGAATGCCTTCTTATGGGTTAAAAGCCTCAATTAAATCAACAAATATAAGAAACTTACTCCTTGCCATGTGTTAGAGCCCAATTTATGAGAAGAGGACTACAATAGTCCACAAACATGGAAGAAAAAATTTCAAAACAAACCCCAAGAACGTATAAATCGTAAATAAATCCCAAGAACATAAAATCAACCCTAACTCTATAATAAATAAATGGAAACCTCAACTCCAAACAACATTACATAAATAATAATGTTGATGTTTGATGATGCTGGAAATCAGCACCACCCTTCAAGGTGTTTTGCAGGATTAGTCCAATGTTAACAATGGCAACATAAGAATATTTGAATATATAGTAGAAGGAGGTGAGGAGAAGAGGATGAACACTGGTATATAAGTGGTTCAGCCAATCTGTCCTACATCCACTGTGAGTGTGTGTGAGTAATATCACTGAATAAAGGCTCTAATGGTCATACATACAGTCTCTCAAGCTTTCTCTCTCTACTATATATTTGGACAGAGTTTTAGCTGGGGTTGTTAATTTCGGATCCTTATCCAAGGAGGAGAAGGCAAGTATATATAGTGTGTGGGGGGTGTAATGCACCCCCCATGCATGCAATGAGCATGTGTGTGTTGATCTACCAATCTGATGAAGACATCTGTCACTGTCACATGTAGAGAATGATGATGAAATATTCCCCTTTACCGTTGAAGTTTTAACGATCATCTCACCCACCTTTGACTGAATTTTTTTATGAAACTTCATGGATATGATCTCGATAGGAGAAGATCTTATCCATAAAGTTTCATAAAAAACAATCAATCAAGTACCTATTATACACTCAAAATTTTAACGGTTGAAAATGTATATTTATACCATTTTTTTTTACATATCACCTCATCTCAATGGATTTTTTATTAAATTTTTTGATAAAAAATATGGAGATGATCTTCTCACCGTGGGGATCATATCCATGAAATTTCATAAAAAAATTATTTTTTACTATTTTTAAAAAAATGGTATGTACGAGAGTCTGCACCATAAGGAGTCTTTACACGAGACTTTGTGTGTGTGTGTGTGTGTGTGTATATATAATTATGTGTACATGTACATATATTTTGTTATTTATTATATTTACGCATATATTAATGTATTATGTATGTATATTATATATTAAGGTATAAATGCATAAAAATATAAAAATATAAAGAATGAATAATTCTGAGTTAAAAAAAATTAGAAATCACCATTTTGTTATTTTCTAAAAAACTTGATTATAACACATAATTATTATAATTCAATATTTTAAAATAGGGTGCTAAATGAAAATTCTTATCAAAATTATATTTAAACACAAAAATAAAATTATAATTAATAACCAAACAGGCCCTTATATGCTTTAATTCTTCGTCATAATATTTTGCAAGCATAGATTTGAAAATCAATATAATAAATGCTTAGGTGCACATATAAATATGCGTTCGCCATAATTTTTTTAACTGAAATCCCTAATTAACTATAATTCATTTCACCCTTTTCTCTCCTCTATAATTAAATGGCAGAAAATCTTCAAAAACTCTAAATTCTTTTTCTCCCCACTATATACGTTATTTTATTATGATTTTCAATATAAAACAACAAACACCAGGTACAAGCAATGTTTATCACGTATTTCAATTGCAAAACGATCAAATTCAATCTACAATCAATTCAACCCAAAATGTATTTGACTTTAAATACAAAAATAATTAATTTGACCACAATTAGAAATTAATTATATGTTTAAACAATGATCCAAAATCATCCACCAATATTTATGAGCTATTGTCTGATTCATATCCATCTTTTACTCATTTGTACACTAACAATTATTATATCTACATAACTTCACGAATTATACGCATCAATATATTGATATACAAGTTCATATTGATATTAAAGTAATAGAAGTATATATATAAATACAAAGTATACACATTGATAAATAAAGTACAAACATATATAATCAACTAGACGTGGAAATCATTAAAGTACACACATAAGTCAATTTAGTTTACGTATAAAATAAAAAAGTACACATAAGTATGTATATCAATTAATATTACACACAAGAAATGCTTATACTTTCACAAACAATGCTCATATCTTCATAAAAGTGCATGTATTATCATAAACATGTCTTATAAATACACTTACAACTTTCAAAAATTTCTTTACAAATAGTCTCAATAATCTATCCTCAAAATACACGTCATATCAACAAATTCGAGCCAATGTTTTCACTAATAGGTACATTAACAATTATTGATTTGTTACAACTAATTGTGTACACGTGTTCCCAGTCACACATATGTGAGTAAAGGCTCGACTGTCTTCAATTGATACCAACCTCGACTTGGAAGAGTACGAGGTTGGTGAAGTTTGGCTGCTGCCCAATCCGAGATTATTCATGGTGGCCTCGGCTCATATGAAGTCGAGGAAAGACAAGTGGAGTTATGATGTCAGCCTGGGTCGAGGTTATGCAGGAGCAGGTTTGGAACATCGACTAATTCTCAGCCGAGATTGGTTATGATGATGGTGTAGTCCTTGCAATCTCGACTTGCACCCAGCCGAGGTTGCTATATTAGGTAGTCGTGATGCCATCCCTGGATGTCCTGATGAGTAACTTCCATCATGGATCATGAAGACCTCAAATGTTGTCTGATTGTGAGGCAACTAGTAACATCGGCCATTGCCGACCTTGCTTAGGACGAGACCGTTGGTTGCCAATTTAAGGCCCTTCTAACCTCGTCCATCTCCTTGATCGAGGTTGATGTCTCTGAGTTGTTGGGTACATATAGGGCATATTAATCACCCCTAGCCCTTAGTTACCTATGTGAATAGGTGACTAAGGGGTATGTATGTTTGCGGTTGGATTTCTGTAAGTGCCAATACTTTCTTGACGAGTGTCAACTTCTGAAGTAGATTGCATGCTTGGCAAGTGCAATGATTATGGTCTTTTGGGATTCCCAAGGTAATGATGGGTCTTGGGGTACGTGCAGGTGGATTTCGAGGGTTTTAACTCTTTTCTCTCTCTTTCTTCTTCATTTCTTCATTCTTCCCGCCTGAACTTTCTTTACTTTCTCTCTCTTCCAGAGCTTACTCAAAAGTGCATTTGGTTAATTTTCTTGCCAATCTTCCCCTTCTTCTCCTCGTATTTCATCAGGTACTGTCTATTACCTCTTTTTCTCCATTTTTCTAGCCTTGTTTTTCTATTTGCTGCATTTTCTGGTATCAATTTGAGTTTTCCGACAGTAGTTTAGGTTTTTCGGCGAGCGTAAGAGTTTTCCAGTGAACTGTTCTTAATCGTTCTTATTTTAAAACCCCAGTTTGATCCTTAGGCAATTCTAGTCCAGTTGTTTGTTTTTAGCTTAAGTCTACAAGTGTAAGGTCATCTCCATATGCTCATACCCCTTTATCAACTCTTGGAAGAATTCCCTTTACTTAGGGAGAAAACCTTAGATAAGATTAGGCAAATAGAATGAGCCCAAGAGGAAGCTCGTAGGGCAGAGGCATTCCCTCTCAGGCCTATATTTCCACACCCTTTGAAAGTGATATACCCTGAGCCCTCTGTGCCTGTAGAGGTCCCAGCAGAACCCATTCCTATGTCTGAGTCTGAGTCGTCAACCTTAGATCCTATGTCTGTGGATTCTTTCTAAGAAGCGATGGATTATTCCATCAGGATGGATAAAACCCCTGATCAAGATGGGCCTCGTCTAACAAGAGTTATAGTATTTCGCATTCTTCCCCTGATGTCAAAATTATAGGGCCTAGCGTGGTTGTTCCACTAATCTTTGACGCTATTCCCTTATCAACCGCCACAGGGGATGAGTTTGCTCAGAGGTTCCCTGATGGTAATCCCTCGTCCGCTCCAACCGACGTTGATCGAGATGAGGATGATGATAGCGAGAACGATGTTGACACCTCGAAGGCAGCCGAGATAGAGAGCACTGTCAGTGAACTTGACCTCTTAGCCTTCAGGTATCTGTATTCCATAGGTCCCTCCATAAAACTTAGGAGACCTCTGAGGGACGAGAGGGCTTTTGACGGCCGAGATGGTGAGATCTCCTTGTATCAGTAGATGTTCAAGTTAGGATTTTGCCTTCCCATTCATCCCATAATAAGGGCCATACTGTCCTATATTAACTTAGCCCCTTCCCAGTTATCCCCTAATGCCTGAAGGGTGATAATTGGGGCTATAGTCTTATGAAGGGCGGTCCACCATTCCGACCTTCTCGTACAGGTCTTCACAGGGTGCTACGTACCCTTCTCTACTAGGAATCATCCGAGCTATTACCACTTTTTAGCTTGGAAGTCAAATAAGAAGACGTTACAGATTACCCAAACTTCAAATCACAATTAGAAACCGCGATACTTTTTTGCCTCAGGGTCATGGGAGTTTAGCCCCTGTACCCCCTCTTCATACATAGAGCCGAGGATACCTCTGAGATGGGGAAAGGTGTCAATGGCTGCTAGGGTCGACCCTGGGTTAAGCCAGAATAACCTTCAAAAGGTAAAAGATCTTCAGGATCAGGGGTAACATGGTCTGTTGGTCAAATTCGAGCATTTGATGACCCCCTACTACCATTCTGAAACTGGCCTTGGAGGGAGTCCTCTAACCGAGCTTCGTAAGTTACTTTATCATTTCAATAAGTTATACCTCTAATTTTTATGTCTTTGATTTGTTAACTCAGACCTTTTTATTTGTAGAGCGCCCAAAGGGAATTTCTGACGATCTTTGGGAGATGGCAGCCCCTAATCTCACTAAGCTCGTGAAGAAGGAAGGCCTGACTGCACCTCCTCCTTCTACAACTTCAAGGGCTGAGGCCTCCAAGAAGAGGAGATCTGCTGACCCTGCCCCTGAGGATCAGAGGCAGAAAAAGAAATCTTCAAAGGTGGATCATGCTATCCCCATCTCCTCTGAGGATGTGCTAATTGCTCGTCTGGAGCAACTGAAGATTGGTGACAGCCTTATTGTCCAGAGTCTAAAGGCCCTGGACGTTATCCGCTCTGTCATAACCGACTTTGATAAACGCTTTTACCGTTCCCTAGACACCCCTATGCCAACCGAGTTTGGTCTCCATCGATCCATCCAAGTAAGATTTTTTGCTTTTGCTGAATAAGTTTAGCCTCGTCTTTGACTTTTACCAAATGTAGAACTGACATCTCTACACATGTTCTGCAAGGTCTTCTCACCATGCACCAGTTTATTGACTGGATGCTGAGGAAACTTCCTCTGATTGAGAAGGGCAAAGAGTCCCAAAAGACCGAGGTTGCCGTGAACGCTGAAGTGGAGAGTCTGAAGACTTTTTTAGAGAAGTCTGAAGCCAAGGCCAAGCAGCTGGAGAAGGACATGGGCAAGCTAAAAAAGGATCATACCACTGCCCTGAAGACGCAGGACGAATCCCTCCAACAAAAGGTTGATGTTGCTATGAAGGCTGCTCTGGAGGATGCTTCTGAGAAGATCTTGGAGGATTATAAGGTCTCCGATGAATTTGTCAGCTTCAACTCCGAATACCTCGAAAGGGGTGTTAAGGCCACTGGCAGATGGGCTGAAATGAAGGAAAAAGAATCAGGGAGCCTGCCAACCTCTGACTTCATTGGTCTGGGCTACACCGATCCTCTATTTACTCAGTCCTTGTAAGAGGTAGAGGAGGAAGGAAGTGCCGCACCTGCCGAGACTGTTCCCCAAGATGATACCAGGACTGAAGATGTTAGCCTTCAGGATGATGGGGTAGAAGTGACCAACCTCGACCAGGGAGATGGGGGCATGGCAACTAACCCTGAGGCTGTAGACACTTGACCATTTTGTGAAGCTCTTTGTAGTTTTTAATTTCCAATTCAAACTGTAACCTCTGATGACAAATTCTGTTACCTTGTGGCTTGTAATTCTTAACTTTATTCTATATCAACCTCTGAAGAGGGCTTTATTTCTTTAGTTGTTGAATGTTCTTTGAATGATTTTCTATGTCATGCAATGTGTTTGTGTTAAGGTCTTAAGTCTCAATATAATGGTGTCTTCATAAGCCTTATAATACTGTCTAAGGTCTGAGGTCATCCAAGTATGATGTTATCCCCATCATTAATTTTTCACCAAATTAATGATGTTAAGGTCTGAGGTCATCCAAGCATGATGCCTCGCCTCAGACCTTGTCACCAAATTATAATGTTATAAGGTCTGAGGTCATCAGCTAAGATGTTATCCCCATAAATAATTTTTCACCAAATTAATGATGTTAAGGTCTGAGGTCATCCAAGCATGATGCCTCACCTCAGACCTTGTCACTAAATTATGATGTTATAAGGTCCAAGGTCATCAGCTAAGATGTTATCCTCATAAAAAAATTTCACCAAATTAATGATGTCTAAGGTCTGAGGTCATCCAAGTATGATGTTATCCCCATAAATAATTTTTCACCAAATTAATGATGTTAAGGTCTGAGGTCATCCAAGCATGATATTATCCCCATAAATAATTTTTCACCAAATCAATGATGTTAAGGTGTGAGGTCATCCAATCATGATGCCTCACCTCAGGCCTTCTCACCAAATTATGATGTTATAAGGTCTGAGGTCATCCAAGTATGATGTTATCCCCAACCTTAATTTTTCACCAAATTAATGATGTTAAGGTCTGAGGTCATCCAAGCATGATGCCTCAACTCAGGCCTTGTCACCAAATTATGATGTTATAAGGTCCGAGGTCATCATCTAAGATGTTATCCCCATAAATAATTTTTCACCAAATTAATGATGTTAAGGTCTGAGATCATCCAAGCATGATGCCTCACCTCAGACCTTATCACCAAATTATGATGTTATAAGGTCCGAGGTCATTAACTAAGATGTTATCCTCATAAATAATTTTTCACCAAATTAATGATATTAAAGGTCTGAGGTCATTTAAGTATGACGTCTCACCTCAGACCTTATCACCAAATTATGATGTTATAAGGTCTGAGGTCATTAACTAAGATGTTATCCTTAAATAATTTTTCAACAATTTAATGATGTTAAGGGTCTGAGGTCATCCAAGTATGATGTATCACCTCAGACCTTGTCACCAAATTATGATGTTATAAGGTCCGAGGTCATTAACTAAGATTTTATCCTCATAAATTCTACCACTAGAGCATAATGAACCAAGAATTGACACGGGAACCGATATTCTCATTAATAATTTCTTTATAATATGATACATTTACATGAGAACTCTTGCAACATCATATGTAATATTTTTTTAGGTGATCAGCATTCTAAGGATTGGAGAAAGGTTCCCCTTCAAGGTTTTCTAGCCTGTAGGTCCAGGGTACAACCTCCTCAATCACTTTGTAAGGACCATGCCAATTTGGGTGAAGATTGTATTCCTTCTGTAATGTCATCTTCAGTACTAGGTCTCCCATGGCTATGGGTCTTGATTTTACCCTTTGATTGTATAACTTTGATTGTCTCTGCTGCTAAGCTGCCTGTCTGATCTCTGCGTCTTCCCTTCTCTCTTCAATCAAGTCTAAGTCAAGTCTTCTCTCCTCCTCATTCTTCTCAGGATCATAGGTTCCAACCCTATGAGTATGGAGTCCTACTTCTATTGGTATAACGACCTTTGAGACATGTGCTAACATAAATGGGTTTTCCCCCGTTGGTGTCCTAGCCGTTGTTCTGTAGGTCAATAATACAACATAAACGTCTTCAGTCCATCTTCCCTTAGCTTCTTCTAACCTCTTCTTGATCCCGTTGAGGATTATTTTATTTATGACTTCGGTCTGACCGTTTTGCCTGAGGTCGGCCAGGAAAAGAAAAAACTGCTTTATCCCAACTCTTTCGTAATATTTTTCTAAGGAAGAATTCTTGAACTGGGTTTCGTTATCCGAGATGAGGGTGTTTGGAGGCCATGTCTGTATATGATGTTCTTCTAAATAAATTAGAAGGTCTTATGCCTATAATTATGATCATCGGCCCGACCTCTACCCATTTGGAGAAGTAATCAATGGTAACTATCAAAAATCTATAATTACTTGCAGCCCTTGGCAGGGGACCCACTAAGTCAATCCCCCATACTGCGAATGGCCAAGGGAAACTGATTGACGTCATAGGCTGATGAGGTTGATGGGGGATATTGGAGAATCTCTGACATTTGTCGCACCTCTTCACGTAGGCTGTAGTATCCTTGGCCAAGGTCGGTCACCAGTATCCTTACGTAATAATCCTCTTGGCCAAAGGTCTTCCTTCTATGTGACTAGAGCAAGAACCCTCATGTACTTCTTGTAGGACGCGGGGAACTTCCGTGGGATGAACACATCTGAGGAGAGGTAATAGAAATCCCTTCTTATATAGGACGTCTCCTATTATTAAGAACTTTGTGGCTCTGTGTCTTAGTTTCCTCCTCTCTAGCTTTGATTTCGGTAGTTTTCCCTCTCTGATATATCTGATAAGGGGGTCCATCCATAAGTCCCCTAGGTTCAAATTGAGGTAAGGGTTACTAACCTCTTCTTCTTCAATGGTCGCCTTAGGTAGGATCTCAACTAGAACTGTCCTTCTGATGTCTGTCCTTGTTTCCGAAGCCAACCTTGCTAATGCATCTGCATGGTTGTTGTTTTGCCTAGGTACTCTATTCATCTTTACCTTTTCAAAACCTTTTAATATCATTCTTACCTTCTTCAGGTATCTGGCCATCCTTTCATCCTTGGCCTCGTAAACCCCTAACGCTTGGTTAACAACTAACCTTGAATCGTTATGAAGTAGGAATCGTCTTACCCTAAGGGTCTTTGCCAATGAGAGGCATGCTATCATGGCCTCATATTCTGACTCATTGTTTTATGCCTTGAAGTTAAACCTTAGGGCATATTCAACATTAGTACCATCCGGAGCTAAAAGTATTAGCCTTGCACCACTTCCACTGTCGCAAGAAGACCCATCAATAAAGAGGTTCCAGATGTCTTTATCTGATGAGAAGCCCCCCTCTGACATGATTCCTTGCTTGAAGAGGTACCAGTCTTCCTCGTTCTTGGCTATTATATTTTTGGTTCTTTTGGATATACCCTTTTTCGGGTCACAGAAGACGTTGTTGTTTGACCCCTCTGCAGTCTCTAGGTTGTTCTCAACCTCGGCCTCTTCCTATGTGAACTCAATAACAAAATTTGCAAGTGCCTGTCCTTTGATGGCCACCCTAGGCTGATAAGTAAGGTTATACTCTCCCAACTCAATGGCCCATGTCATCAATCTACCAGACTTCTCAGGTTTATGGAGGACCTGTCTTAGTGGGGAGTCAATGAGGATGACCATAGAATGGGTTTGAAAGTAGGGATTCATCTTCCTAGAAGCACGTATCAAGGCATAGGCTAACTTTTCTATCCTAGCATAATTCTATTCACACCCCTGAAGGGCCTTACTGTTTAAGTATACAGGCCTTTGGACCCCAACGTCTTCCCATACTATGGCTATACTTATAGTTGATTCAGAGACTGCTAGATAAACATACAACTTCTCTCCTACAATTGGCCGAGATAAGAGTAAGGGGGATCCGAGGTAGGACTTGAGTTGATTAAAAGCCTCATCACACTCTTTGTCCCATTTGAAGTCTTTTCTCAGCACTTTAAAGAACAGAAGACACTTATCCGTCGCTCTGGAAATAAATATGTTGAGTGCAACTACTCTTCCAGTGAGCCTCTGAACATCCTTGATACTCCTTGGTGTCTTTATGTCGAGCAAAGCCTTGATTTTCTCAGGGTTCGCCTCTAATCCCCTGTGATTGACAATGAATACAAGAAATTTCCCAGCTCCTACCCCGAAGACACACTTTTTAGGATTGAGTTTCATTCTGTACAAGTCCATGGTATCTAAGGTCTTTTCTAGGCCTGTCACATGAGTGCAGGCCTTTAAGCTCTTCGTCAATATATCGTCTACATACACCTCCATAATCTTGCCTATTTAGTTTTCAAACATCTTATTCATAAGACATTGATACGTTGGCCCCGAATTTTTCAAATCGAAGGGCATAACCTTATAGTAATATGCCCCTTTGTCAGTAATGAAGGTTGTCTTCTCTGAGTCTTTAACATCCATGAAGATCTGGTTGTAGCCTGAATACGCGTCTATGAAGCTCATGCCCCGTAGTGGCATCTACCATCTGATCTATCCGAGGTAAGGGATAGTTATCTTTTGGGCAAGACTTATTCAGGTCAGTAAAATCTATGCACATTCTCCATTTTTCGTTGGCTTTGGGCACAATGACTGCGTTTGATAGCCACTCTGGATATATGACGTCCCTGATAAACTCAGCCTCTTCTAACTTTCTTACTTCTTCCCTAATGACGTTGTACTTCTCCTTAGATTAAACTCTTCATCTTTGTTTGATTGGCCTAACATCCTTAGTCACGTTGAGTTTGTGGCACATAACCTTAGGGTTGATGCCAAGCATGTCCGTGTGACTCCAAGCGAAGACACTCTGCCTCTTCCTCAAGAAGCTTATCAGCTCTTCCTTGATCTTCACTTTTAAGGCTTTGCCGACCTGGATAGTTTTCTCCGGTTTGTCCTCATTGAGGACGATGGATTCTACCGCTTCCGCGGCCTCTCCTTTGTTCAACTTTATTTCATCTCTAGGGTCAAGTGTATCAATATTATAAGTGGTAGTTGCTCTCTTATGGGATTTTCTCTCTTCAACCGAGTTGAAGTAGCATTCTCGTGTTATGGTTTGGTCACCCTGCACTTCCTCTACCTCATAGGGGGTCAGGAATTTTAGTATCTGGTGGATTGTCGATGGAACGGCCTCAAACTCCTTGAGGGCTACTCTTCCTATGATGAGGTTATAGGCCGAGAAGATGTTTTTGTCCATAATGAAAACATTAATCTTACGGGTTAACCTCTTAGGCCACTCATCCCCCATTCGCAGGTCCATCTCATACATGCCCAACGGATGGACCTTTTCATCGCTGAAGCCCATTAACGGATGATGAGAGGGTACCAGCCTGGCTCTACTAAGGCCTAGGCTTTTGAAGCAGGGCCAGAACATCACATTTGCTGAACTTCCCCATCTACGAGAATTCTCTATACCTTACATCCATGAACTCTTATTGTGATTACCATAGGGTCATCATGTGGAGCTAGGATGCTTTTGAAGTCGAGTCGGGAGAACCCGACTATAAGAGTGTCTATATCCACCTTCTATCTCTTTTGCGTTGTCTCAAAAGACGTCAGATTTACAACTTCAAGTTTGACCACTGACTTGGCCTCTGCCACATGAGCTTTTCGGTCAGCCACTTGAAAACCACCCCTGTAAGTCCTCTGCATATGGTGTTGACACCAAAGGAGATCATACCAACCCTCTTCACTAGGGTATTATCATCTTTTGGTGGGAGGTCTGGATCGTCTTCATCATCACTATCCGAGTCATCATTTCTTCTTGCTGGGGTATCATCATGACATATGTCGTTTCTCTTATTTTTAGGGTCATCTCTTCCCCTTTTGGGAGCCTTGCCATCAACATATTTCCTCAACTTTCCAGACTCCAACATCGTCTCGATCTCATCCTTCAAGGGGAAACACTTATCGGTAACATGGACATGGTCTTGGTGGAACTCGCACCATAAGTTCTTATTCCTCTTATGCGGAGGAGCCTTCAGTTTCCCTGGCCATCTCAGAGACCGGTCATTCTTAATCTCATTGAGGGTGTGTTCGCAGCTCACAGTTAGAGGAGTATAGTGTACGAACTTGTCGTCAGCTGACCTCTTCTTTCCATCCTTTTTTCTTTGTACCTTCCCGCTGCAACCGCCGTTCTCATCCTCATACTTTGCAGCCATGGCCTCTTCAGAGTTCATGACCTTCCCCACAGTTACCAATAGCTCTGCCATGAACTTGGGAGGGTCTTCCGTAAGTTTCCATAACAACTTCCCTTTTTGAAGACCTCCTATGAGGGTGGTCTTTGCTATGGGCTATGTTCTCTTCGTAGTCTTCAACCTCAAGTTTTTCTTTGTTAAATCTAGCAATGTAGTCTCTTAGGCTCTCGTTCTTACCTTATTTGACATACAACAGATGGGTGGTCTTCTTTTGAGGTCTTACCCTAAAATAAAAATTATGAATGAATCGTTTAGCCAAGCCCTTAAAGTTCTCAATTGAATTCTTTGTAAGAGAAGTAAACCAGATGTGCGCTGCTCCCGTCAAAGTCTCAGAGAAGGCCCGAGACTTCATCTCATCTGGTATTGAATAAATGTCCGTCGCTGACTAGTACATTTCAATATGATGTACAGGGTTGGTGCTACCGTCATACTTGGGAGACACCATAGGCGGTTTGAACTTAGCAGGGGTTGGAAAACTCACTATCCTGGATACGAATGGGGAGCCGTCTGAGAAACCTCTTTGCATCGGGTCTCAGCTTTTGATGAGGTCTCCTATCTTTTCTTCAAGACGTTAGATGGAGTCATTCTATGGCCTTGCAACATCGTCTTGATCAAGGTTGTCCCCAGCCACCTCCAAGGGGAGGACTGAAGGTTCTCCAGATGCAACACAATGTCAGCTGTTGACCTCTTCCTAGTCTCTACCTCGTCCTACGTGGTCCTTCTTCCCTTTGTGAGCCGACTTCACTTCTCAACCTTGACAACCTCTGTCTTAGGTCATTTAATGGGCCTAGCCTTTCAAAGTCCGACCCTCAGCTCAATCGATCAAAAGTTGATCCTCTTTGTTGGGATTCTTCACCTCTTCTGCCTCCACAACCTCGGCTCTGCTGGATAGGACTATCTGTGTTATTTGAAACCTCATATGGCTCCCAACAATCTTCTGGAATATCTTTCGCCTCTAAATCATCATACCTATCCTCAGGGCAAGGTTGTCCTTGGCTCCCCAGGCGTAAACGCCTGGGGTCAGCAACGTCCCTCCTCCGCTAGGGTGTTGGGTGGTCTTTACGCGGTGCCTGGAGTGGTCCCCTGGCTTCAGGATGGGTCTGAACAGCTACCGGAGTAATCATCTCCGGTGATACCCCAAGTGGTCTCATCATATTTTGACTGAGTTGTGCAAATTACTCCTTCATTGCTTGTTGTGTTGCAGCCAAAAGACCTCAAGGATGCTGCCACCTCCACCATTTCGGACTGAGACGGCGCCTGGCTGGAGCTAGGTCCTCCAGCCCCGGGCGGTGGAAGCGGTGGTGGTAATTCCGGTGCCATATGTTAACACAAAAGAGCTGGTGTAGTAGATGAGCTTAATTCCTTAAAGGACCTCTTTCAATGGTGAAATAGCTCCACGCAAGGGGTAGTGAGGCCTGGTTCACCACTAGAGTCTCCGATGAGGTTAAGCAGAGAAATAGAAAGAGAAAGAGATAACTTCTCGTTCCCATAGACGACGCCAAAATGATGATGCTGGAAATCAACACCACCCTTCAAGGTATTTTGCAGGCTTAGTTCAGTATTAACAATGGAAGTATACGAATATGTGAATATATAGTAGAAGGAGGTGAGGAGAAGAGGATGAACACTGGTATATTAGTGGTTCAGCCAATCTGGCCTACATCCACTGTGAGTGTGTGTGAGCAATATCACTGAATAAAGGCTCTAATGGCTATAGATACAGTCTCTCAAGCTTTCTCTCTCTACTGTATATTTGGATAGAGTTTCATCTAGGGTTGTTAATTTTAGATCCTTATCCAAGGAGGAGAAGGCAAGTATATATAGTGTGGGGGGTGTAATGCACCCCCCATGCATGCAATGAGCATGTGTGTGTTGTTCTAGCCAATCTGATGAAGACATCTGTCACTGTCACATGTATAAAATAATGATGAAATATTCCCCCACGTGAGGGGATTGATTTGTTAGAACTGATTGTGTACACGTGTTCCCAGCCACACATATGCGAGTAAAGGCTCGGCTATCTTCAATTGATACCAACCCCGGCCTGGAAGAGTACGAGGTTGGTGAAGTTTGGCTGCTACCCAATCTGAGATTACTTATGGTGGCCTCGGCTCATATGAAGCCAAGGCAAGACAAGTGGAGTCATGATGTCGGCCTGGGCTAAGGTTTTGCAGGAGCAGGTTTGGAACATCGGCTAATTCTCAATCGAGGTTGGTTATGATGATGGTGTAATCCTTGCAACCTCGACTTGCACCCAGCTGAGGTTGGTATATTAGGTAGTCGTGATGCCAGCCCTGGATGTCCTAATGAATAACTACCCCCATGGATCATGAATACCTCAACTGTTGTTTGACTGTGAGGTAACTAGTAACGTCAGCCATGGCCAACCTTGCTTAGGACGAGACCGCTGGTTGCCAATCTAAGGCCCTTCTAACCTCGGCCATCTCCCTGGCCGAGGTTGATGTCTCTGAGTTGTTGGGTAAATATAGGGCATATCAATGTTATTATCTAGAAAACATAAAATTAATCCATGCATGTTGATGCAAAAAATTAGACTACGCCTAACTAATTGATCATAAATAATTAAGTAAAATAAACAAGGCAAATAAGATTTTTAAAGTGGTTCAGCTAAAAAAAAGCCTGCGTCCACTGTTATGCATTGGCTGATTGCCTTGATTTTTCCTCCCCCTGCAATGAGGGTGTTACAATGTATTTATAACCCATAAGGGATGTCAAGAGTCGTAATGTGAAAGGATGGAATGCCTTTATTATTTAGGCATTTACATCAGTACATAATGAGAATTAAACATAAGATTGCTGGCGCTTCATTAACTAGGTTGGTTGAAATTCCTGCTGTTGGTCAGGCTTCCCTGTTGGTCGGGGATCTGTATCATGCTGACTTGGACTTGTGATACATTGGGTGACACATGTTGGCTTGTAATTGGTCCACGTAGGGTGGTGAATTTTGGTATCAACAAAACCCCCCAATGTTTCATACTTGGAGCTGATGCGAAAGTGTGGAACATTATGCTCTAACAGTAGTTCGGGCATTATTTCTGCTATTTGGTCGGTTGCAGACCTTCCATACTTGTGAAATTTAACTAATTAATTGACAACTTTGAGCGTGAATGGCAGTTTTGTAAATATTTTAAAATTTAGCGAACATTTGTGGGGTATCTTCCTCTTTTCTCTTGTTAGCCGCCGTAATTTCAATCGTCATCCCCTCTAATCATTACTTTCCTAGTTTACGAGGCGCCTTATAAAAAGGCGGTAAAACTTCGATTATCTTCTATCTCCATATTTCTGATTCTGCTGCTGTATTCTTAGAACTTTCGTGCGATCATCTTTTCTGTCTTCAATTCTTACTGAATCCTTAAACCTTTGTAAGAACTCTTCTCACTTCTTTGCTTATTCATCATGGTTTACTCTGTTAAATTGCTTGATAAGTTTAGGACTGATTTTGACATTCTGTCTTGGGTTGTACTGGAACATCCCATTTTCCCTTCTGATCTTTTCTCTCTTGCTGAGGGCCATTGGTTTCCTTCCATCTTTATTATTGAGTGTGGGTTTACATTTCCTCCCAATCCCCTTGTGACACCCCGCCTAATTAAATACCGGGCGATCACTCCTTTATTAAATTAAATCAAGGTAAACAGTTGGTTCATTCTCAGCATCACTGTCGATAAAAATTTTCCAATTTAACACCCTAAATAATTAAGCTAAGTGTCAAAAACATTTTTCATACAAACTTCCAAATTTTAATTAAAGAAAAGATTTATGTACACAAAACAACATTTCTACGATATATAATCACACCACGATGAACTAAAATAAAACCATACATTCATCAATCGAATGTCAACATAATAAAACTAAAAATCATAAACCATCCTGAATAAATCCCGTAAAACAATACTGGAATAACTGAAATATAAAAATCCCAACAATAAATGAAATGATGAAAAGGGCGACACGTGCCCAATAAATGAGAGTAGTAGGAGTGGAGTCAATAACAGAAGCCGTCTACTCAAGTGACCTGCAACTCCCACCTAAGATGCAGCTCGTTCTTCTCAAATGATCCTAAGCAAGACGCCCCTGTGGCTGGGAACCTGAAAATATACATATATATACATAAGAGAGAGAGAGAAAAAAAGAAATGGGTCAGGGCCCGAAAGTGTGTTTGATTTTAAAATACGTTAAGCAAGTATTTAAATTGATACAGGCCAATGCAATGTCATATTAGTTCGTCTCTCTCTTGAGAAATTCTCACCTCTCTTCTAATGTGCACGCCTATCGTACTAATCTTCCCAAATAGTCTAGTTTATCTTAACTTACTCATAGTTTTCAAAACCGAACGATGACAATGTTTTAAAAAGGTTATTTTCAATTAGTAGCACTACTCTCGTTTTAGCTTCGTTAAATTATAAATTTTACCAGTGCCTTCTCATACTTTAACAAAACAAGTATTTATTATAGTGTCAACAACTATGTCCTACTTATCAAATCCCAGTAGGCAGTCAAAGTATATAACTTCATATATATATTAACTACTCGGGTAATATATATATATATATAACAGCACCCCAACTAAACTATGGTGCGGGCATACTCTGCTATCCAATCCCCGTATCGCTCACACAAAGGGAAATACAAGTTCGGAATCACTCTCGAACTGTATTAACATATACAAAACAACGTTGAGGCGAAGCATAGATTCCAAGTCCAAGAGGTCAGTACATACCCACACGTCTCTTAGGACCGTCCGACTATCAATCTGATAGCCCGTACCTAGGATCTCTATCTTCTAGGGTACAAATCAATATCCCCTATAAAGCAACACAGGATAAGATCGTCCCAGCACGGTAACCTCAGGGATAGCAAGTAGCGCGGGTACGTTTTTCACATGTATATAATATATGTACACACAATCATATAATTATACCCATTTTATCACATTAATATAGGTGCCTCTCGTAACCCATACTCACAACATTTATCCTTAATTTCCCATTATTACGATTACGTCTAAGGTTTCGTCTCTAACCTTAACTCGAAGGCTTTTCTAACTAGCTATGTGACACTCGTGGATTCTATCCATCCAAGTAGCAAAATCAGTAGGTAAACATCTATTCACTATCGTAAGTATTTGACGTAATCTCTCACTTTGAATTACGTAGTTTCCTCGTCCTTTAAATAATTGCCCCTAAAATACAATTATCATCTCCTAATAAAATTCTCAACACTTAATCATATGTCCTACTGGTCTCTCCTATATACCAAAACATTTTATTCATAAAGCCTAAAAGCTATTTCACGATGAATCATGTTCAATTAATTAAACAAGGGGGAATAAGAGTCTGCCAGGAAGGGTCGATCGATCGAGGTCTGGGGCTCGATCGATCGAAGCTCTAGGTTCGATCGATCGATCAAGCAGGTCTGCGAAATCCTGCAGAAGTACAGTTACGGGTTTTACCAAAATTCTTCACCCAAATCATTATTTCCCAACACTATTCGTCCCAAAACTCCTACTACAAACATAATAACATATTTCCAGATGTTTTTAACGTTAAGCATGCGTGTATACATCATTAAACATGGTTAAACAACCTAAAATCTCATCTAATAATCAAGAACCCTAAAGTTTCTTAACTTTTGTTCTAATCAGTTTTTTCCAGAATTTCCTTCTAACATAACATCACAAATTCATGGGTTAATCATCTACTTCACATATTATTTCCAGAATATGGTTATAACGATTTCTACATGCAAATCCCTATCAAAAATTGGGGTTTTCTTCCATTGATTATACTCCTAATCATTCCTACACTAATATGATTATTGCACCAATGAAAATACGCAAGTTAAACACTTGCCTGGGATTTCAGAGGTTTGCTTTCCTGCTGATATTGGTGTGGTTGCGTTCTCCTCCTCGCGATCTACGCATTGGTGGTGACGGCGGTGAAATCGGTGGTGTTTTGGGCCTTGAATTACCTTGAGAGCTCTCTCCTCTCTTCTCCAATGGTCGTTCTAGGGTTCTGAATGTTCTAACCCTAAAAGGCTGACTTAAATGGCTGCTAAGGATGGCTGAAATTCGTGGGTTTAATTACCCTATTTTGTAAAATGACCAAAATGCCCTCCCGGGTCACTAATTAAGCCTAAAAACATCCTGAGACCCAAACTAAACCCCCGGGTACACTTTTCTGACTATCTCGACCCTTCTGGACGCGTTGGCGCACTCAAAACGACCATACGGACAACTTATAAAATATTCCCTTTTTAATTAACATAATTAGTCCCGACGTGACACGGGCACGTCCCGAATTAAATTTCCGAAATAGTCATTTAATTCACCTATGACATTCAATATAACCAATATAATATATTACTATGCTCATTAGTAATATTCAACAAGTTTCCCATAATTACTAACTCTAGTGACGTTAATAATTATAACATAATTAATTTCCGAGTTTTTATTAAATAAATTATCACATTAAATTTAATAAATCCCCAAATTAAAAATAGCATAAAAATACGGGGTATTACACCCCTGTGTCAGGAGTTTTGTCAATAGTTTGACATTGTACCTGCTAGAGTAGTTCCTAACACATGGAGGGTGGTGAATGGAGTATATAGGTTAAATCAAGTCCTTGGAACCCATCTTGGAATTCCCGAAATAATGTTTTGTTATAAGTGGGTAACTAGTGATACCACTTTTTATTTAAAAACTGGGGCAGTAAACAAGTCTTTAGTGGTTAACCTCCCTGATTCCAATAGAGATTATTTTGATCATGGGGTAGCTATAAAAAATGGCAACATGATCCCTTAAATGGAGATGCTGAATATCAAGGACCTAGATGTCCTCTATTTGGTAATGGGATAGGTTGTTCTGCATTTAATAATTTTCCTCTGTCTATGTTTGATAAAATTTCGTATTGATTGCTGCTTTTGTAAATTTGATTACAGCTAACGAGAAGAGGAAGTGCCCCAAAGAGATCGAGGTGAACTTAAAAGAGTTGAAGTTCATTTGGAGACTTCATCAAAAGGTTGGGGAGGAACACATTAGGTCTGCCTCTTATTTACTTCAATACAAAAACACCATTTCTTACTTCATTGCCCGACCTACAACTCCTTCAGCTCTGGTGATCGATCTTGACCAAGACCCTGTTTCCACTTCTTTTGGTGGTGAGGCTACTACTGATTCAGACGTCCCCCTTTTCGACCTCATGAAGAAAAGAAGATTTCCTCACCTTCTTAGTGACACCCCCATCGGCACCTAAAAACTTGATGAGGAGGCCATAATGAAGAAGTTTGAGGTAGGGAAAGAACCCACAGCCCCCAAAGTGATGAATTACCTTTGAAAAGACTTAGGAGAGGACTTTAAGCAGGTCGAGAAAGTGATTGTTACCGACCAACAGAACTTGGTCAGATTAACTTCATCTGATGTTGGTCCTCCAACTGTTATTACTCCTGACTTGGCCAGGAAATTGATCAAGTCTGGAACTCTTCCAGATCATAAGGGAGCTGATGCTGTATTGCCCCAGTTAAAAGTGTCTAATTTGGCTACTCAGATCCTTGCATTAGTAAGGAATTTTCACCCTCTTGATTATGTCTGCGATTATGAGTTTCATACACTAACTTGATACTTTCTTTTGCAGTTCTTGGTGCATTTAAATAATATATTGGAGAAGGATGATGAAATTCGCACTTCTTCTTCAAATGATGTGGAGGAAGCCTTTGCTGGATTGAGGAAGTCTGTGATTGACTATCAGCAAGCCTTGGAGACTGAGAGAAAAAGTTAGGAGAATAAATTAAAGGCTATTGAAGATGCTCGTGAGAAGTCTGATGGAGATGCCCTTGAATTTGAGCACGGGGTAAAGGAAGCTGAGCGCAGGGCAAAGACTGCTGAGGAGCTGGTGACCAAACTGAAGGATAACCTCTCCTCTTAGAAGTCAAAGATAAAGTTTGCTATTAAGAAATTCTTCAGTGATGGTTGGGACAAGGGCTATAATAAAGCCATTTATGTTGCCTCTGTTCAAATTAAGTATGTAAAACAAAAATACTTCAGAGATGGATGGGTTGTTATCCTTCAAGAGAATAACACTGCTGAAGACTCTGAACTTTTTTAGAGATATTATCATAGTCCCCCTCTTATCATGGAGGATGAGGTTGAAGATGAAATTAGTTCTGGACAGTCATCTCTACCAGTTGATTCTGCGGTCGACCAACCTAAAGTTACTGAGTCTTCTCTTCCTCTAACCGAGCAACCTCAACTTGTAGCCCCTTATACTAAGTAATATGGGAAGGTTGAGAATGATAGGAACAAGGTGTAAAGTTGTTCGATATTAACCCTTTGTACTTCTTTTATTTTTCCTTTATTGTACTTGAATTTTCCCTTTATCAATAAAAGAACTTTTTGTTCATTATTGCTTGTCTTGCGTTGATTATGGATGCATTTTATTCTTGTTATTGATCGGTGACCCTTTCTTCTTGTTAGTTTATAGCGAAGATGGAATAACTTTCTTCCAATGATACCGAGCTACTGAGGAGGTGTAATGCCTTTTTTAAAGCTGGGCATATAGACTTATCCGAGGAAGAAGTAACCAAGTTTCCCGGGGATGATATTTCAGAACAAGCCAAATAAGCTTACAAGTATATGAAGTACTTACTTGATCCAGCGGTAGAAAATAATGTTGCATACTACGAGATGATAGAAGAACTTCAAGAACAACACAAAGAATCCACTGCCTTGATTCACCAAAGTTACGAGCAAAAGTATAAAAACTTGAGTGGAGCTCGAGGTTTTGATGACTTTATTTCTGCTTTAAATAAGAAAGAGGCTTTGCTTAAATTTGAAATTGAAGAGACCATGACTATTGCCAAACTTCTGGAAAAAGAGAACAATAACTTGAGAGATGAATTGATTCTTCTGAAGTCTGCCCCTAGTACTGCTCCTACTACTACTGGTGAAGGGTATTCCTTTTTGGAAGCTCAAAATGCAAGGTTAAGGGAAGAGTTGGAAAGACTGAAAAAGACCAAGCCTGCATTATCTTCCCGAGAAAGAAATAAACCTGACCAAGGTATCACAAAGGAGGTTAGGACTCATCAAACTTTCGTTAACCAAGCTGCCCAATTAAATGCCAAAAATCAAGCTATTGCTGAGATGTACCAAAAGCTCAAAACTATGACTGAGAAACTTTCTACTCAGACTTCGCAGTCGCAAGCCAAAGATGGAGTATTGAAGAAGTTGTGTCACCAAGTTGATAGACTGAAGGTTTATGCAGGCTCAGAATACGAGCTACAAATGGGGTTGGATGAATGCTCTGATAGTGATGAAAGTGGACCAGAACAACGGGCTATGAGACTGGTACGACCTTGGATTGCTTAACTTCAAGGATTCGCCATTTAAATTGCATGTTAACTAGATTCATGTCTGTTCCATTTACCAATGCTTGATTGCAAAATATTTGGGAGATTATGAGTTGAATGACGAGTTAGAAATCGTTTGACCTCCCCATCTGCTTGATCGGCCAAGTAGCAGCAATAGAAGGATTCTTCAAGATTTCAACTTCATCAATTCCCCTTATACTTTGGATGGTCCTCCAGCTGGCATGGATCCTGTCTCTAAAGCTGAAGGGAAGCGCCCTGCAGAATAATGTCTTGTATTTTTTTTTGCATTTTTAGTACCAAGCAATAATATATAATCGTTTAATTGAATTAATTAAAAGTTTGATCAACTTATCTTGTCAATCTTTGAATGTGAATGGATCAACTTTATTCAATCTCAGAATGTAAATGTCTTCTTAGTTTCATCGGTTCTATTGATACCCTTAGGTTTTACCTAAGTATCGTAACCAATTACCAATGTTTTACCATAGTTTTACTAATATACCCAAATTTTTGGGTTATTTATTAGTTACCTTGCTGCTCAGGCATACGTTGAACATTTGTCCATCTTTTAGCCCAGTTTAAATTAATGTTTTTCATCCGGGTCTTTATTAACCAAGCATTTAGGACTTACAATTTTGCCTTGCATGGTTTTTATCTGTTGACGACCAACATTGTTGGTGTCTTTGTTGATGCCGACCAACATTTAGTTGGTGGTTACTGATGCCGACCAACATTTAATTGGTGATTGTTGATGCCGACCAACATTTAGCTGGTGATTATTGATGCTGACCAACATTTAGCTGGTGACAACAAATTTGTTATGTAGTTTTTAGCGCAGTGCATAACACTAGTACTCCAAAAATAAATATAAAAAATTCGAAGGAACTCATTCTCTCATTAGTATTGAAATGAATTAAGTACAATTTGGTAACACCACTGATAATATTTCCTCAGGTGTTCTGCCTTCCAAGGATTCTTGAACTCTTCACCCTCCAAAGTCTCAATTCGATATGTGCCTGGTCGGATAACTACTGCAATGCGATAAGGCCCATGCCAATTGGCTTCAAGTTTGTTGTTCTTCTGAATCAGCTTCTTCAATATATAATCACATTCTTTTAAGTTGCTCAACTTCACCCTTTTGTTGTAGAAATGCGCAGTCCATTGTTGATAGGCTGCATTCCTTAGAGATACATCTTCACGTACCTCTTCTAGTATGTCTAAGTCCAACCTTTTCATTAAATCACTGATCGAGGAATTAAAATTAAGAATTCTGTGAGTGGGTAAGCCTAGTTCAATAGGAATTACGACCTCAGTGCCAAATGCCAACATGTAGGGCATCTCCCTAGTAACTATTCTAGGAGTTGTTCGGTAAGCCCACAAAATAGAATGCAGTTCATTGATCCAATTACCTTTGGCGTTATCCAGCCTTTTCTTCCACCCATTCAACAAAGTTATATTCGTAACCTCAGTTTGTCCATTGCTCTGAGGATGGCCTGGAGCAAATTGGAGTTTGTGGATATTGGATTGGGCACAATAGGTAGCAAACTCATCGTTGTCAAATTGTGTGCCATGATCGATGATAAAGTCATGGGGAAAACCATACCTGCATATGATATTCTTCCAAATTAACTGATAAACTCTCTCATAGGACATATCAATCAAGGGTGCAACTTCCACCCATTCAGTGAAGTAATCGACAACTACAACCAGGTACTTGAACCTTTCTCGTGTGGTCGATAATGGCCCGACCAAGTCGATTCCCCACATAGTAAAGGGCCAGGGTGAAGTAATCGGTGTTAACATAACCTGTGGAGCCCTGCGTATGCTAGAAAACCTTTGGCACTTATCACACTTCTTGGTAAAAGCTATACAATCTGCTCGCATAGTTGGCCAGTAGTACCCCTATGTGTTAATTCTTCGTAATAAAGTTCTCCCTGCTACATGGGCTCTATAGGATCCTTCATGAACTTCCTCAATCAAGTCTTTTACCTAGGCTGGATGAACACAACTTTGCATACCAGCAGTCAATCCTCTTCTGTACAACACGCCATTATCTAGTACATATCATGCAGCTTTGTATTTTAGCTTCTTAGCTGCAAGTAGGTCGACTGACAAAATTCAATCTTCAATATAAGCTCTTATGGGATCCGTCCAAGATGTCCCCGTGTCAACTATAATAAAATTGACCATCAAATCTTCATCAATGCTCCTATTAGCAAGTTGATTAATAAAAATAGTTCTTCATAGCTCGGTTCTGGTTATTAAGGCTAACCGAGCAAGTGCATCACCTCGGGCATTTTCTAATCTTGGAATAATGGTCATCCAAATAGCTGGCAAAGTAGTGATAACCTCTAAAGCTTTAGATATGTATCTGGACATTAATTCTCCTTTGGCTGCATATAAATTCAACACCTAATTTACCACCAAATGTGAATCGCTGTACACCACAACCTGCTCAGCATTTAGTGATTTTGCTAAATTTAAACTAACAATCACAGCTTCACACTTTGCCTCGTTATTGGAGGCTCAAAATTGGAATCATAGAGCGTACTCTATATCTATTCTATCCAGAGTATTGAGGATGATCCCTGCTCCACATCCAATTTCACAAGACGACCCATCAATATACAGACTCCACATGGAAATATTATTGTCAAACGCTTAGTTTGTTAGAATCCCTTGATGGAAGATTTTATCCTTTGCCTCTTTATATTTCTTTTTCATCTCCTGTACTCTGCTTGATGGTTCTGGTTGGTCGGTGGTAACTTCTTTTACAATTTCCTTCGTTTGGAGTTAGTCGCGAATATCTCCAGTATGTCTGTTAGCTCCTGAATATTGCTCGTTAGGAGTCACTTGTTGCTCGGGAACCTCTGGGTAAGTGAATTCCGCAATAAAATCTGCCACAACTTGGCCTTTTAAAGAAGACCTGGGTTCGTATATAATATCATACTCCCCCAACTCCACAGCCCAATACATCAATCTTCTAAATTTCTCTGGCTTATACTAAGCTTGCCTTAATGGCATATCAGTGTATACCACTATAGTATGGACTTGAAAATATGGCTTCATCCGCCTACTAGCCTCAATTAAAGCCAGTGCTAACTTCTCCAGCCTGGGATATCTGATCTTTGCTCCTCGAAAAGCTTTGCTAGTGTAATAAATAGTCTTTTGAACTCCATTCTCCTCTCTGATCAATGCAGAGCTAACAGCTGATTAAAAAATAACAAGATATAAATATAACTTTTCTCCCAACACTGGTCGAGAGAGTAGTGGGGGTGCTCCCAGTACTTCTTCAACTCCAGAAAATACTTTTCACATCCATCACTCCATTCAAAGGTCTTTCTCAGCACCTTAAAGAACAACAAGCATTTGTCTGTTGCTCGGGACACAAATCTATTGAGTGCAGCTACACGCCCTGATCGGGAACTACATTTCTATCAATGCCTTGATCTTATCTAGATTATCTTCAATGCCCCTTTTATTTACTATATACCCGAGGAACATTCCTTTATGAACTCCAAAGACGCATTTGGTCGGATTTAACTTCATCTGATGCTTTTCTAGTTGATCAAATATCTGGTCGAGGTCGGCAATATGGTCAGCAACTTTTTTGCTCTTTCTCAGCATATCATCAAAATACACCTCCATATTCTGCCTATCTGCTCCTCAAACACTTTGTTCACCAGTCTTTGATAAGTGGCACCTGCATTTTTTAGACCAAATGACCTAACATTATAGCAATAAGTTCTTCGAGGAGTAATAAAGGAAGTACTTTCTCTGCCTTCTAGCTTCATTTTGATCTGGTTATAACCAAAATATGAATCCATAAAACTCAGCAGCTCGTGCCCCGAAGTAGCATCCACCAACTGATCAATTCATAGCAAAGGAAAATGATACTTTGGGCATGCTTTGTTCAAGTCAGTAAAGTCCACACACATCCTCCATTTATTTTTTTTCTTCTTGACCATAACCATGTTGGCCAACTAATCCGGGTACTTCACATCTTCAATAAAGGAAGCTTTTTGAAGCTTCTCCACTTCTTCCTATATAGCCTGGTTCTTCTCCGGACTAAAAACTCTTCTTCGTTGTTTTACAGGTTTAACCCCCTTATTGATATTGGGCTCATGACACAAAAAGTTTGAATTGATGCCTGACATATATTCATGGCTCCATGCAAACACATGTTTTCGATGCCTTAAGAAGGTCACTAATTCTTATTTAAGAACTGAATCTAATGACACTCCAATTTGAGTTGTTCATTCCAGTTTATCATCACACCTAGACTTTCACCAACTTTGATTCATCTCTTGGATTTAAGGTTTCAACCTGAGATTTTTTGTTCGGCTCAGGCATATCCATTTGGTAAGTGGTTATTTTCCTCTTTACTTCTTCCACATCTTCTTGTTCAGTAGACAAGTAGTAGCATTCCCGAGCTACTTTCTGATCTCCTTTTACAACTCCAACTCCAAAGTTGGTTGGGAACTTCATGCATTGGTGAACAGTATAAGGTACAACTTTAAACTTCTTAAGACCTTCTCTTCCCATGATCATGTTGTAAGTAGAATGAACATTTTTACCCATTATAAAGAATCTCACTTTCTCTATCATGCTCGCCGGCTATGTCCCGATCAACACATCTAACTTGATTGTTCCCAATGGAAATACTTTGTCACCATATAATCTAATGAGGGGCCTGTGGTAAGGCTCCAATTAACCGAGTTTTAAATCCAAACTATCAAAACAGGGATAGAACATAATGTCCTCAAAACTGTCGCTGTCCACTAGTGTTGTTGCTACCAGTACGTCTTTCACGCTGACTTTGATCACTAAAGGATCATCATGAGGATAGAAAATCGTTCTTAGGAATCCAATTACAAGCTTATCCTTGTTGACTTTCCTTGGCCGATCTTCCTCGGCAAGGTTGATTTGCTGGATATAGAAACAAGTTTGAGCCTCATCAAGGTAAGCCTTCCTTTCAGATATATGGTCTCCTCCTCCTGCATCCCCACCTGTAATCATATGGCAATCAAAAGATCTAAAACTAAGTGTGAATACCTCACATTCGGGTTGCCTGGGTTTTATGGGGAGATCAGGATCATCCTCTTTTTCTCTTCTATAGGTCTATAAGGAGATTTATATTTCTGCCGACATCTACCTCCAGCTCTTCCACCAGCTTGTCGATCAACAAATCTATCTAATTTTTCTCATCAAATGAGCGCCTCTATCTCATTCTGGAGTGCAATACACCTGTTGGTCGTATGACCACGGTCTTTGTGAAATTTGCAATACTTGGATTTATCCCTCCTATCAACAGACATCCTTAATTTTTCAGGCCAACTTAGATCATAATTGTGCTTGATTTCTTCCAAAATATGATGCATATCCACCGTTAAGGGGGTATAATTGGTATATTTTCTAAGCTGATCTAGACTGTCTGTTGCTTTTGAATTCTTGAGCTCATTGTGGTTCTTGTGCTCCTTCTTATCCGACTTACCTTCAGACTTCGCTTCTGCCTTTACATCTGAATTCTTTTTAGCTTCCATGGTTTCTTCGGCATTCATAATCTTCGCTGCTTTGGCCATCAATTCCATCAACGTCTTCGGGGGATCTTTTACCAAAGTACATCATAATTTTTCGGGTAGCAAACTACTTATGAGGGCAGTGATTGTAGTCTTCTCCTCATAATCAATTACTTCTAACTTCTCGTTATCGAAACGAGTGATGTAATCCCTGGTACTTTCTCCCACCTTCTGTCTTACACTAAGCAGATGAGCTACTCGCTTTACTGGTTTGGCTCCAAAGCAGAAATTACCAATGAATAGCTCGACAATTTAAGCATATTTGAGGAAGACTATAATACCAGATTTGAGCAGGCCCAGTGACTATTCCTAAAAATGCCCTGCACCTCATCTCATCAGGGACGACATAGATATTAGTTGGTGCTTGGTATTGTTCTATATAAAGAACTGGGTCAGTCTTCACATCATACTTGGGAGTAACCACTAGAGCTTTAAACTTGGTGGGTGTAGGAAAATCTACAATGGTTTGCACAAAGGGAGATCGCTTAACAAAACTTCTCTCGAGAGTATTCTTGTCCTTGGCCATTTCCCTCGATCTATCCTCCAAACGTTGGATGGACCCCTTCTAAGCAACATTGCCAACACCAGATATATTGGTGGAGGCTCTTTCATTCGGACCAACTGACTATGCTGAGCTTTCTTATTGCGAACCTTCTCTTTTACTAGATCGGGCTGCTCGTCGGGCATTTGATCTGGACTGGGCTAAACCTTACATTAGGTCGATTGGTCGTCAAGTATTTACCGACGTAACCCTAAGGGCATTTTTTGTTTCCCCTAGGTCCCAAACGACCGAAGGGAGAATCTCTACTTAGCATTCTAAGGCACTCAGTCTTTCTGGAATGAGGGATTGCCCATCATAGTAATTAGGAGTCCTAATAGAAGAAGTTTCTCCAGGACGGTACGAAGGATCCCTGTAAGTTCTAGAATAACTATTCTCAACATTCCTTATCAGCGACGATGGCATATTTCTTTCGCTACTAGGCAAGAATTCCATCTTGTAGAGTTTGGACCAATTGTCTTATCGTATCCTGCATAGACTCTGGACCTTTGGCCAGGTTGGCCAAAATTCCTGTCAAATCGTTGTTATTTGTGTGTTTGGGGGGGGGGGGGGGAGGGCGGAGGGATTATGCGGAGTTCCCGCATTCCTGGCACTTGTTTCAGTGATATCCACCATGTATGATGAATTAGTGAAAATATTTAGCAATACGTTCCCACAGACGACCTCAATCTATTGATGGAAAAAACTAGACTAGGCTTAATTAATTGATCATAGATAATTAAGTAAAATAAACAAGACAAATAAGATTTTTAAGGTGGTTCGGCTCAAAGAAAAAGCCTACGTTCACTGTTATGTATTGCTCGATCGCCTTGATATTTTCTCCCCTTGCAACGAGGGTGTTACAAAGTATTTATAGCCCATAAGGGATGTCAAGAGTTGTAATGTGAAAGGATGGAATGCCTTTATTTTTTAGGCATTTACATCAGTACATAACGAGAATTAAACATAAGATTGTTGGCGCCTCATTAGCCAGGGTGGCTGAAATTCCTGATGTTGGTCGGGGATCTGTATCATGCTGACTTGGACTTGTGCTACACTGGGTGACACGTGTTGACTTGTAATTGGTCCACGTAAGGTGGTGAATTTTGATATCAACAATGCATATGAATAACAAAAACACCTCATAGCTCAATGTTTAACAACAAATATGAATAACTTATAACAATAATAATTAACACTATTGCACAAAAGATTTCTAAAAGAAAAAAATGGATATTACAGTGAGAACCCCAATTATATTATTTTTTTCTCACTAACAATAGAAAATTAGTTACAAAAATAACTAACAATAGAAAATTAAGAATATTTGGGTTTCTAAGATGGGCATCACCACGATATGCCACGTTATATGTTTTTCTTATGACTTGGAAGGCTATGAGACCTTTAGATCGTAGTATCATAGCAAACCTTTACCCTTGGATCATTTTACTATTCAAACGCTCATCTCCCATATATATATATATATATACATATATTTTTAATTAAGTGGTACAATCGGTTTTTCAAATGTTAAAATCAAAACTAATCACAAAATATTCAGTAATTTCGATTTTAATAAGTAAAAAATATAAATTATTATCATTAATTTTCGATACAAAATGTTAAAGGTAGGTACGATTTTTTACCTTATCCCGAATACCCTAATTTTAAATGCATGTCGTTCTCTGTCTCCAAAGAATCGACTTAATATGGTTCGACTGAATGATGTGTAAAGCCAGTTGGCCCAGCGACCGCATCTTTTTTTTTTTTTAACTTTCTTAGTGTTTTGTTTATAACAATTAATATAAAAATCGTTTTTTATATAAAAAAAAACAAATTTCCTATTAATATAAAAAAATATTTTTTTTAAAGTAAATATTATTTTATTAAAATTAAAAAACATATTTTTTTCATAAATAAAAAAATATATTTTTATTAACATTATATCATGATTATTTAGTGCCGCTGGTGCGAACCCACATTCCTGGTCCCACATCATTTGTTGAATGTGGGCGGCGCTAGCGGCAGTAATTAATCGCGATATATTTTCAATAAAATATCGCGATTAATTAGTGCCGCTGGCGCGAGCCACATTCCCCAGATCCACATCATTTGTTGAATGCACTAATTAATCGCGATATTTTTGGATCCACATCATTTGTTGAATGTGGATCCGCGCCAGCGGCACTAATTAATCGCGATACCACATTCCCGGATCCACACTATTTGTTGAATGTGGGTCCGCACCAACGACACTAATTAATCGCTATATTTTTTAATAAAATATCGCGATTAATTAGTGCTGCTGACGCGGACTCACATTCCCAGATTCACATCATTTGTTGAATGTGGGTCCGCATCAACGACACTAATTAATTTTGATATTTTTTCAATAAAATAGCACACAAATAAATAAAAACAGTGTCAATATACTTAAATCATTATTTTTGTCAAATGGATAATGTCAATCGCGACAAATCAATCTCGATATTTTTTGTTAGTGCTGTTTACTAATCAATCGCAATTGATTAACGCCGTTTGCATTTGATCTTTGATCAAATCTGATTTGTATTCCATCATTTTTTGTTAATAAAAATTGGACGAAACTTTTATTATAAACTATATTTTTTTAAACTTTTTTTTTGCAAATTTTTATAAAACAAAGATGAATATCATGATTTGATGTGGGTCCGCGTCGACATCACTAATCAATGAGGATATTATGCCAGTAAACATAATTTTTTTTATTTATGAAAAAAATATAAAAATACTCCAAAAAAAATTACACGATATGAATATCATGATTTACAATTTTCACACCAGACTACATAATATATGACACGAATAGCATGAGTAAACTTACGAATTAACTGTGTCATTCTATTAATGTTAGGTAAAAAATATGATCCCCGATGACACGATGAATCTTAAGTAAAACACGACCCCTAATGACACCCATTATAATTCATAATTTTACGCGTGCTATTTCTGTTATATAGTATTTAATGCGGTGTGAAAATTATAAATCACGTTATTTGTGTTGTGTCATGCTTTAGAGTCTAAAAAAAATAGCAATGTATTAAAGTCAAAACTTAGTTTTTTTACAAAAAATACAATTTTTATTAAAAAATTATGTTTTATAAAAAAATTTAAAAACAAAATTTGAAAAATATAGTTTATAATAAAAGTTTCGTCTAGTTTTTATTAAAAAAATGATTTCCAATTTTGATTAATATAATTAACGTCAACTTTTTTTTAAAAATTTTTTCAGAATATTAGGATTTTTTATATTCAAAATTTTATGTTATTATTTTTATTTTTAGAATATTAAGTTTTTTTTAAAATAAATATTAAAAAAGGTGTGAGGGAAGAGATAAATAGTGTAAAGATAGTTAATCCTAATAAAAATAAAAATTAACTATGATGGAGAGGATGCTCAAGATTTAAAAATTTGCTTTGCTGTAAAAGATAAAAAAAACGTCAAAGATAATTTTGGGTGGTTTTGATATCCTGTCATTAAAACTTTCCATTTGGCTCCACTATCTATTTCTCGTGGATTGGTTGCCAGCTCATTACCAACTGGTTCAGTCGACCACCTTTCGGTAAAAATAGCGGACACAATAGAATTTTTCTTTAGATTTCTGCCGACCTTTACCCCCAGGGAAAATGATATTGGGACTGAATTTTTTACCGAAAGTGGAATTACCGAATGAGGTGGAGGGTTTCTATTGGTTCTTTTGTGGGGTCCACGTCAGTGGCATCAGAGAATAAACTAATAACACGCTGCCACGTGTATTTTCAGAAAAAATTATGTCAAAAATTCAGTTACAGTAGAAGGACTCTTACCTCCCGCTCAAATGATTTTTAAGTGTACAGATAACGCACTGGTTTTTCGCGTTCCACTCATTTCACATAGCTTTCTCTCTGCAAAAAAAATCAAGGTTAGTTCCTTCAAATGTTGAGCAGATTCTTTTTCAACGAACAATTTTTCATTTTGGTTCTCTCATTACATTACGTGTGTGGTTTGAACTTATTTTCAAGAGCTAATGCTAATGAACAGTATCTAGCAATATCTCTTAAAAATGGCATCACCATCGGAATCTTAGGGTATAAAAATTTGGTATTGTCTTGATTCTGTTTGGGTTTAATGGCTTATTAAAGAAAACATTTAACTGTTATAAATCTTGCCCAATTTTTGTGTTGCCTTGCCCCATATTTTTGTCTTGTCCAGTTTTGTTTAGATGTAGCCATATGCTATTTTGTTGGCCGTATAAGTGAACCAAACAGAGGAATGCCAGAGAGAAGAATAACACTCAACACTCAGTAAAGTGAGGGAAAAATGTTCTCTGATTGTTCTTTTAGAAAAGCTGTACACCCTAGCTTATATACTATTACAAGGGAATCTTCTAACAGACTATGAAAGGAAAAATACATATTTGTCCCTCTATACACCTCAGCAAACTAACTAACCATAAAAATAACAGAAAGATGAAAATCATCCTTCTTCAATAATGGATATGTTTCCTTGATTTAAATGTGGTGTACTATGCTCCAATACTCCCCTGCAAGATGGAGAGTGGAGGTTAAGAACTCCCATCTTGGATAAATGAGAGTGAAGAACAACAAATGGCAATGCTTTAGTCAAAATATCAGCCAATTATTTGGAGGTTGGAACATAAAAAGTTTTAATGCTACCCTCTTGAATTTTGTCACGGATTAAGTGACAATCAAGCTCGATGTGTTTTGTCCTCTCGTGAAAGACGGGGTTGGCTGCAATATGATAGCAGCCTGGTTATCACAATGCAATGCAGCGGCTTGTGGATGAGAAACCTGGAAATCAGAGAGTATAAAACGCAGCCAGGTGATCTCACAAAACGTAGCGGCCGTCAATCGATACTCAGCCTCGACCGAGGATCGAGAAACCACGGATTGCTTCTTTGATTTCCATGAAATTAATGATGAACCAAGGAAGATGCAATACCCAGTAACTGAACGTCTGGTTTCGGGACATGAGGTCTAATCCGAGTCGCAAAAAGCAATGAGCTGAAGTGAGGATGAGCTGGGTAGAAGTAACCCCTGACCCGGTGCAACTTTAAGATATTTGAGAATTTTCTTAGCAGCACATATATGAATATCAGTGGGGGCAGCCATAAATTGACTCAAGGTTTTCACACTGTAACAAATATCAGGTCGAGTAATTGTAAGGTAGAGAAGACGACCAATCAATCTTCGAAATATACTCGAGTCTGGCAAAGGTTGTCCAGAGGATTGAGTGATCTTGTGGTTTTGTTCCATAGGAACCTTAGTGGGTTTACTGCCCAGATTTCCAGAATCGGCTAAAATATCCAAAGTATACCTTCGTTGACATAAATAGATACCCTTAGAAGAGCGGACAATTTCAATGCCAAGAAAATACCTCAAGGAGCCGAGATCCTTTATCTTAAATTTGCTGTCAAGAAAGCCTTTCAACTGGTTAATGGAATCAATGTCAGTGCTGGCCACAATTATGTCATCAACATACACTAGTAAAGCTGTGAAAGAACCATTAGTGTCTTTTGTGAAGAGGCTATAGTCAGCCTTTGATTGAGAAAAACCAGATTCAATTAGTGACTTGGAAAATTTAGAGTACCATTGCCTCGATGCTTGCTTGAGGCCATATAAACTCTTTAATAGTTTACATACTTGAGTGGGTGTCCCTTTGGTATAACCAGGAGGTTTCTTCATGTAAGTATCCTCATATAAATCCCCATGTAAAAAATCATTATTTACATCAAATTGAAGTAAATGCCAGCCCTTAACTGAAACAATTGCTAAGAGACATCTCACAGTCACTAACTTGGCAACAAGAGAGAATATCTCATGATAATCCACCCCTTCAAGTTATGTGTAGCCCTTGGCTCCTAGCGGGCTCTCAACCTCTCAATAGACCCATTTGAATGGTACTTTATTTTATAAACATATTTACAATCGATGGGGACTTTTTCGGGAGGCAAATCTGTTAATTGCCAAGTGTTGTTGGCTTCTAAGGAAGCCAATTCAGCATCCATGGCTTGACACCAGGATGTTTAAGGGTTTGGCTATATGATTTTGGTTCAAAATGGGTGGAAAGTGTAGTGGAGAAAGCTTTGTAAGAAGGAGAAAAAACATGATAAGATAAGCAATTAGTAAGTGAGAAAGGAGTACCTTGTACAGGACTTGGCTGCTTAGGCAACAACTGGTTGGAAGAAGTGAGAGCCATCTATTGACAATAAAAATTGATAGAAAAACTTTTGCGTATATATTGTCGTTGCTTGAAAAGTCCTTCTAATCAAAACCTCACATACCTACAAATATAATAAATTCAAGTGTAGCGGTAAGTAAGGGTATCAATCCACTTTCTAGGGAGTAAAGCACATGGAACAAATTCAATTGTAATTCACTATTTATTTTCTTTTTGTGCTTTTTCACTTTTCTAATTTTTTTAGCTTTTTCAATATTAAAACAAAAGGGTGAGGTGAGATCTAAACTAAACTAAACTAAATGAAAATAACTAACTAGAAATTTACTAAAATGAAAAATAAAGTCTAACACTAAAATAAAAGATAAAGTGAGGAAAATAATAGTGAGAACAATCAAGGAGTGGGATTACACCACAAATTTTAGTTATTGTAATTAAGTAATTTAATTATTTGAATTCTCCCAAATTAATATCAAAATTACAAATCAACTCTCGTTGCAAGTGTAATTAGAATAGTAATCTTTTAGAAAATTAAGATTAACACCTCACAACTCTAGAAAATTAGATCAACACTCCTTTTAATTAATCACCCGCTAGGATCGATCAATTAGAATTTATGTCAATCTTAGAAATTAAATTTAGAGTTGAAATTCAAATGATAATACCCCACTTAAGAGACCCCTATCTCTAGTTCGAATCTAAAATGGTTATTATCACTAGAATTTCGATTTTCTCTCGAAAATCATTTACCCTCTCTCGAGGCGTAAATCTAAGTGTGAGGGATCAAAATTAACATTCAAAGGGATATTTCAATTAAGCAAACTAATTAAACTAAAATAATATCAAATAAGGGTTTCACCCCACCCCTTGAAAGGGGTTTTAGCCTAACATGGTATAAAATATGACAGATTAATAATCAAGGCTTTTAAAATAAAAGAGAAGAGAATAGAACAAGCAAACCAAATCTCTTTGAGAAAGTTGAACTCTAGTCTTCCAATTTGAAGCATACACCTATCAATTTGAATGATCAACAAATACACATGAAGCACTAACACACAAATTGATTCTCACTAGAATTACTTTCACTCAATTTAAATTGAAAAGAAGAAAATAAAAAAACTAATTCTAATCTACTATTTATTTCTAACCCTAAAATTTCTCTCTACAATTTCCTCTCTCTAATCTAGAATTTTTTTTTTCCTTACAAATGAGATCTTCATCTTCTTTTTATATGCAATGGAGCAAAGGGGCATATGCGGGAATTGGCTAGAGGTGCATGGATTTTGGGTGAGGTCACATGTGCATGGGGGTGTGAGGTGAGGGAATAATTGGAAAAAGATCTGATTTGTTATTGAGGGTAATTTGGGAAAATGGGGTTAAGTGGTTAGTTGGGGGTAACATGGGTATTGGGACATGTGGTTTAACTTGGTCTTTGGTTTGAGTTGGGTTTTTGTATGCTTTTGGTTTATTTGGCAGCTTGAAGGAAGTCGTGGGTTAGATGGGAAAAGGATGAAATGGGTCTTGAGGGAATGGGCTATGCGTATTGGTATGGGTTGGGGTTGAGATCGGATCCGGGTGAGATGTGGAGAGGGTCGCCGCGACGGTAGGGGATGCAGGGCCAGGGTTCGGCCGGAGGTGGGTAGCTGCCGGAGGAGGCAGGAACGCGTCGAAGTGGGCAGGCGACCGGAGTAGGGGACTACCCCCGTGGAGCTGCTGAGAGAGAGGCCGCCGGCGAAATGGGGACTGGTTTTGGCAGGATGGTTAGTGTTAGAGGTGGGTGTCGAAGAGAGAGAGAGAGAGGGGGAGGTATAGGGATTGTTGAGCTTGGTGACGGTTTGGAGAGAGAGGCTGGAGGTCGGCGCGGGTATGGTTTTCTGGGATCTCCGGCGAGGAGAGAGAAGGGGATGGGGGAAGAAGATGGGTATAGGTTTAGATAGCTATGGTGGCTGTTAATGGAGGTTGTTGGTTTAGATGAGAGAGGAGAGAGAAGGTTGGGAGGTAGAAGAAGAAGTGGGGGTGATTGTGTGTGTGAGTGAGTGTTAGGAGTGTGTGTGTGTAATTTGGACCCCTAAAAATGACACTAACTAAAACAGATTAAAACTAATAAATCTAAAAAGTAAAAATCCTACTTCCAAAATAATAAAATAAAGATTCAATTAAAAATAAAAAGAAAAAGAAATGAAAATAAAAATAAAAATGTAAATCTATTAAACTTTAAAACTAAAGTCCTAAAAAAATAAAATCTAATAAATAAATGAAATCCTAAAAATTAAAAATCCTAATAAAATAAAACTAAAAACTAATCAAAATAAAATAAAATTATATTAACAAAAATAAAATAGAAAAATAGAAAATAAAATCTAAAAATTCTAAAATAAATCCTAAAAATAGAAAATGACTTAAACTAAAAATCTAAAAAATTAAAATAAAATAAAAAGGGACCAAACCAACACACACGGGTCTTGGATGACGGTTTAGGGACAAGTTTAGGCTAGGATGGGTTAGGTTAGGGTCAGGAAGTTTGGTATTTAGCTCCGTACAATGCACAATTGCCTTGAAATACACATTTGAACACCGCAACGTACATTAAACCTGCATATTGAACAATTAAGCGCATAAGACCAATATTGTCGAGAAATAGCAACTAAAATACATCTATTCGGGGTGTAAATTGTACAGTTTTGGGTGCTTATCACACCACCCCCAAACAGAGCGTTGCTAGTCCTCGAGCAATAAGATAGAGAGAAAGAGACAGATAAGAAACCAAAAGTGTACCACTTTCGCGGGCACTTGCGATTGCACTTAGCATGTGCAACAAGCCTTTAAACCTATAGGTTGCCCTACAGGACGAGTTGTGTCTCGTGAGGGTTTGCAGGGAATATACCCACAAAATTCTTATTTGCAAAAGATTTATTGAAAGGGCAGTCAATCTCTTATTAGACATAGAATAATCGCACAATCCATCACATGAAAATATTTTCAGAAATACAAGCTAGAATTTGTAAAAGTTTAGCTAAGTTAATACTCAAGGCACATCCTTCCTAGAACTCAACGTGTGTAGTGTGAATCAGTCAAAACGGGTCGAGTATCATCAAAGTAATTCCTAGATTGCCTTGTCGGAATCAACGCTTTAACTTCAAATCTCACGGATATATCTCTCTCAAACGAACTCTCGAGATATGGGTTAGTGTATCGCTCTTGTGTGTGAGGAGGTGAGTAAATGTAAGCAAGTTCAAACGTCTCACACACGTATATGAAAGAACGAACAATAAGAAAGAAAAATGATTTCATGAAAGAATGCTAATCACTATAGTGAGAATGTCGAGTTATTCACCACGTTGACTTTCATTCGCCCGAACACTAAGGGGAATATGTATGTATATGGGTGAGGGGGTAAATGAAATGGGATATGTGGGATGCGATGAGGTAGGATAGGATGGGATGATGATATGATGGATGGATGGTGGATATACGATGTGAAATGGATGAAAAATGGATTCGAAAGAAGAGTGTATACACATTAGGCACAAATGTCTTTATTTCAAAACTAACTACTAACTACAAACTCTCTTTCTTTTCTTTTCTTTTCTCTTTTTTTTTTCTCTCTTTTTTTTCGATTTTTCTTTTTTTTTTCTCTTTTTTTTTCTATATTTTCTATTTTTGCTATTTTTTTGTTTCTCTCTCTTTTTTTCCTTTTTTGTTTTTCTCTCACTTTTTAAATCAACAATGATGACATTTACATTTGAAATTTACACTCTTTTTCTCAAAAATGAAGGATGATATATGAGTGGAGTGGGGAATGTATGATGTGGGGAATATGGAAAAAGGGTAGAATATGGTAATGTATTGGGTGAGTGAATGGTAAATGTGATATGGGGGGAAAGTGGTAGGTGTATGGATGAAAATCTTGTATTCGGGACAAATTTCAAGACACGCGTTTCTTACAACTCGAAAAAAATGTCATTCTCAGTGATCAACCAAAATTTAATGAAGGAAAATGAGATCATACAACAATTAAGTGCGGACCCAAAGAAAGTTGAATCAACTTGTGACTCGGAGATTGCGTAAAACACTCAAAAAGGGTGAAAGGCACAAATCTCACAAGCTAAAGTCTCTACTAGTGATCCTTAAGGTTCTCTTTAGACTTGTAGTACTCTTCAACTCTAAACGTAATGACGTGATAAGTGCGCAAATTTTGTTGAGTCTAGAAATTCATGGTGCAAAATGCCTTGTTATGTACTACATAAGCTATTTAGAAAAAATATTCTCTAGCTTGATTCCTAGACTTTTGAAAGATGGATGATTGAAAATTCACATCAATGATTGAGATGAAAGAAACTGCACGAAAATTTTAAAAATCAGGTTCAACAATCAAAATTTTTCAAAAGAGGTACGATTTTGATAAAATTCCCGACCCCCAAACAAAAAAGAACATCGTCCTCGATGTTAGGTAAAATGATTTTTAAAATTAGAGCATAAGGTAGGAAAGAGATTACCAGAATGAACGGCTAATGAAGTGAACATGTCAATCCAAGAATAAACCTGAGTAAGAAGTGATAAAAAAAAATGTACAAGTCTATAAGCATGGGAAAACATAGGGTGATGTGAAACACCACCCCCAAACAGGATGAGACTAGTACAAGAAATGCGGGCTGCCTCCCGGTAGAGCTAAGTTTAATGTCTTCAGCCAGACCGAAGGGATCTCACCCTAATGATAAGATCTATGAAAGTAAAGGGCGGCAGAAGAATGGGTGATGAAAATCACCCCCAAACAAGACTGAAGTGTCAGTCTTGCTGGAAACAGGCTAAAGTGGTCAATGCACCTGTATGGCAAAGTGAATCACACGATGCAAAGCATCGGTGGACCATGGGCGGGTGGGAATTAAGGTAAGGGTGAATAGGTATCGGTCACGGGCCTTGTTGAGCGTAAAGGTGAGGGCAACAAGGGCCCTATAAGCATGGTGCTCTAGTTGTATGGGAAGGCAAAATGGTTTGGCAATAGTGATGGGGTGGGCCTCATAAAAATTACACGACCATTCTATGAATGGGCGATGGTAATGGTCGCGCCGTGACACATCAGGGAGCTGTTGAGAAGAAAAATCAACACCACTAGGAAGTGGTGTGCATGGAGGAACAAGCTCGGTGTCACGGGAGCGGAGAGTAGCACAAAAAATACTCTCGTAGATGGTGGATGGCTTCACGTGAGGATCTAAATATGTAGATGGAAACGTGAAATGTGCAAAATCAAGATCCAAACCAGGTGGTGGGGTGGAAAGGATAATGGGTGGGTCGGGTGGGACAAACGGTGTATCGGGTGGGATAAACGGTGGAGGAAGATGATCCAACTCAAGCGTGGGAGACACACACTCATTGGGAGGAGTAAAGGAATACTCACAAGGGAGTGTGGTTTCTAAAGATGGAGTTGTCAACTTCTCCATAAAAGCATCGGTAAATGGGGTGGGTGGGTAAAATGAGGCACCAAGATCGGAGATAGAGGAATCTATAGAAATATCGGGCTCAACGGGAGCCATGCATGGTGGGACATCATCCAGATCCGAATAGTTAGGAACTATCACGGATTCTATCTCGGGAAAATGGTGAGCACTCGTAGCCGGAGCTAACCTAGGATAAATTGGTTCCTCGGGAACACAATGGTGAAGCTCAATGGGTATAGACTCGGGCATTGTTTTGGATATGACGGGAGTGGGAAGGTGAATGGGAACCGCAAGGTGGGGTTCATATGGACAGGGTGGGATTTGATCAGACTCACTATCGAAAGGTAAGTCAACACAAATGTCGACTTGGTACCCGGACCATGGAATGGTCTCAACTTCAAGATTCTCAGGGTGGTAGGGTTGGTCACACTCAAATTCTGTGTCACAAGGGGACACATCATCGTCACACTCGGTGGCAACGATGGGTGGGGTCATGGGAATATCCAACTCTCGCACACACACCAATTCATTTAACCTTTGTTCAAGCCTTTGGAGAGCTTGAGTTTGAATGGCTTGCTCTTGCTCAAGTATGAACTTGTGCAAGAGGGTTTCGAGAGTGGATGTGGATGAAGGTGTTGGTGGAATGATGGGTGGTGGTGGTGGGTGAGGTGGACACAACGCTCTACTATCATGAGTATACGGAGAATACTCAAATGAAGTGTGGGGGTGGGGCCAAGTGCATCATACACGAAAGGATTGCTCTCGTGATGGACAGATGGTTGATACTCATGGGGTGCGTAGTGAGGAAACTGATCGTTACTGGGTGCACAAGTTTTCCATGACGACTGTTGGAACGTGTGAGGATCCACAACATCGGGTTGGGATACGTATTGCATGGAAGGGTGATCAGGCCTCCACGAATAGCTCGGGGACTCACACAACTCGGGATTGGTTATATAGGGAGAATAGGCCGAGGTGGGTTCCGGGACAGTGTCATATGGATACACATGTTCCATGGTGGGTTTGTATGGATATGACAAGTATGGACACTCATGGGACATGTGATCGGCATAAGAACAGTGGGTGCACAACAAAGGAGGAGGCACGGTGACACTTGACACCGAGGATGATGGAATAGGTGGGGCATGCATGGATGGGTCAAGAGTACCAACGGTACTCGTGAGAGAGGTGAAATCATGAAGAATATCATAAAGAGATCGCTCGGGACCACTCTCACACGTGTCACGTGTCAATGGAAAATGACCAAAGTAGTCCCTTAAAGGACGTTCTTCGGCCATGAGGTGAGAAATATTTTTTTGATTTTTTGAAATTTTTTCAAAAGTAAAGAAAATATTTTTTGTGATTTTTCTAAAAATTAAAGAAAGAAAAATATTTTTGGATTTTTTTTATAAAAAATAAAGGAAGAAAAATATTTTTGGTTTTTTTTTTTTTGTGGAAGAAAAGGTGGGGAAAATATGGACTCTTTGAATTGGACGGACTAACTAAAATCGACTACCGAAAAATGGAATTGGACACACACACAAGTCAAGAAAAATTCCTAACTAGCACATAGCCAATTTTTATCTTCAAATTTAGTGAGAGGGTAGTCAAATTTTAATTAAGTCCGCGGGCGATAAAAATCACGAAATTTCTATGAGTGATCGCCTTTGCAAAAATTTCTCCTATTGGGCCACCTAGTTGATTGATTTAAAATTTAGTGATGGCTAGGGTAGCACAAAATGGTAAGCGAGTGAGTCGGGTGATGAAATCCCTTCTCGTGAGTGACCGGGTGTAGGTCTTAATTAATTAATTCATCACACCATTCAAAAATATATGCGAGAATAAAATCAAATAAGAGCACACAAGAGCACACAAAGGAATTGACTCGCTAACAGGAGAGGCGCGAGGGTTTGAGAAATATACCTCCCACGGTTTTTACGCCGTGGGGTGCCGAAAATTTTGAGTCGACCGGGGGGAGAATACGCCAATCTCAGTCATCCCCGGGAGTCCTACCGACCCAAGGTAGAGAGGCTTCTAAATCCTCGCCAATGGACGCCCTGTCTCTACCTTGTCCGGTTTCCCTATCACGCTTGGCTTCAATTATTACAAATTTAAATGAAAAATAAATGGTGTCTCTAAGCACCGCAATACAAGCCAAGATAATAAGAAAGTCCTAATACAAGCCTTCTAAAAATATAAAAATGGTACAAAAAATAATAAAGTGCAAAAAAAATAAATGAACTACAATATGAAATCCGCTCCGAGCTTCACAATCCCAAGAATGGCAACGGCGCCATTTGATAGAAAAACTTTTGCGTATATATTGTCGTTGCTTGAAAGCTCCTTCTAATCAAAACCTCACATACCTACAAATATAATAAACTCAAGTGTAGCGGTAAGTAAGGGTATCAATCCACTTTCTAGGGAGTAAAGCATATGGAATAAATTCAATTGTAATTCACTATTTATTTTCTTTTTGTGCTTTTTCACTTTTCTAATTTTTTTAGTTTTTTCAATATTAAAACAAAAGGGTGAGGTGAGATCTAAACTAAACTAAACTAAATGAAAATAACTAACTAGAAATTTACTAAAATGAAAAATAAAGTCTAACACTAAAATAAAAGATAAAGTGAGGAAAATAATAGTGAGAACAATCAAGGAGTGGGATTACACCACAAATTTTAGTTATTCTAATTAAGTAATTTAATTATTTGAATTCTCCCAAATTAATATCAAAATTACAAATCAACTCTCGTTGCAAGTGTAATTAGAATAGTAATCTTTTAGAAAATTAAGATTAACACCTCACAACTCTAGAAAATTAGATCAACACTCCTTTTAATTAATCACCCGCTAGGATCGATCAATTAGAATTTATGTCAATCTTAGAAATTAAATTTAGAGTTGAAATTCAAATGATAATACCCCACTTAAGAGACCCCTATCTCTAGTTCGAATCTAAAATGGGTATTATCACTAGAATTTCGATTTTCTCTCGAAAATCATTTACCCTCTCTCGAGGCGTAAATCTAAGGGCGAGGGATCAAAATTAACATTCAAAGGGATATTTCAATTAAGCAAACTAATTAAACTAAAATAATATCAAATAAGGGTTTCACCCCACCCCTTGAAAGGGGTTTTAGCCTAACATGGTATAAAATATGACAGATTAATAATCAAGGCTTTTAAAATAAAAGAGAAGAGAATAGAACAAGAAAACCAAATCTCTTTGAGAAAGTTGAACTCTAGTCTTCAAATTTGAAGCATACACCTCTCAATTTCAATGATCAACAAATACACATGAAACACTAACACACAAATTGATTCTCACTAGAATTACTTTCACTCAATTTAAATTGAAAAGAAGAAAATAAAAAAACTAATTCTAATCTACTATTTATTTCTAACCCTAAAATTTCTCTCTACAATTTCCTCTCTCTAATCTAGAATTTTTTTTTTCCTTACAAATGAGGTCTTCATCTCCTTTTTATATGCAATGGAGAAAAGGGACATATGTGGGAATTGGCTAGAGGTGCATGGGTTTTGGGTGAGGTCACATGTGCATGGGGGTGTGAGGTGAGGGAATAATTGGAAAAAAATCTGATTTGTTATTGAGGGTAATTTGGGAAAATGGGGTTAAGTGGTTAGTTGGGGGTAACATGGGTATTGGTACATGTGGTTTAACTTGGTCTTTGGTTTGAGTTGGGTTTTTGTATGCTTTTGGTTTATTTGGCAGCTTGAAGGAAGTCGTGGATTAGATGGGAAAAGGATGAAATGGGTCCTGAGGGAATGGGTTATGGGTATTGGTATGGGTTGGGGTTGAGATCGGATCCGGGTGAGATGTGGAGAGGGCCGCCGTGACGGCAGGGGATGCAGGGCTAGGGTTCAGCCGGAGGTGGGTAGCTACCGGAGGAGGCAGGAACTCGTCGAAGTGGGCAGGCGACCGGAGTAGGGGACTACCACCGTGGAGCTGCTGAGAGAGAGGCCGCCGGCGAAATGGGGACTGGTTTTGGCAGGATGGTTAGCGTTAGAGGTGGGTGTCGAAGAGAGAGAGAGAGGAGGGGAGGTATAGGGATTGTTGAGCTTGGTGACGGTTTGGAGAGAGAGGCCGGAGGTCTGCGCGGGTATGGTTTTCTGGGATCTCCGGCGAGGAGAGAGAAGGGGATGGGGGAAGAAGATGGGTATAGGTTTAGATAGCTATGGTGGTTGTTAATGGAGGTTGTGGGTTTAGATGAGAGAGGAGAGAAAAGGTTGGGAGGTAGAAGAAGAAGTGGGGGTGATTGTGTGTGTGAGTGAGTGTTAGGAGTGTGTGTGTGTAATTTGGACCCCTAAAAATGACACTAACTAAAACAGATTAAAATTAATAAATCTAAAAAGTAAAAATCCTACTTCTAAAATAATAAAATAAAGTTCAATTAAAAATAAAAAGAAAAAGAAATGAAAATAAAAATAAAAATGTAAATCTATTAAACTTTAAAATTAAAGTCCTAAAAAAATAAAATCTAATAAATAAATGAAATCCTAAAAATTAAAAATCCTAATAAAATAAAACTAAAAACTAATCAAAATAAAATAAAATTATATTAATAAAAATAAAATAGAAAAATAGAAAATAAAATCTAAAAATTCTAAAATAAATCCTAAAAATAGAAAATGACTTAAACTAAAAATCTAAAAAATTAAAATAAAATAAAAAGGGACCAAACCAACACACACGGGTCTTGGATGACGGTTTAGGGACAAGTTTAGGCTAGGATGGGTTAGGTTAGGGTCAGGAAATTTGGTATTTAGCTCCGTACAATGCACAATTGCCTTGAAATACGCATTTGAACACCGCAACGTACATTAAACCTTCATATTGAACAATTAAGCGCATAAGACCAATATTGTCGAGAAATAGCAACTAAAATACATCTATTCGGGGTGTTAATTGTACAGTTTTGGGTGCTTATCAAAAATCCTGCAAAGGTTTCTTAATTTTTCAGATCCTTTCAACCCATTTCGCATCGACAATGGTGACAATCCCGCTGCTGCCCTGGTTTCTGATCTCTTGACTGCTGATAATTATGTCAGTTGGTCTCGAGCTGTAAGCCGTGCCCTTCACGCCAAGAACAAGCTTGGTTTCATCAATGGAACTCTCTCCAGACCATGCGATGCCGATGACCCTATTTTTGAAGCTTGGGAACGCTGCAATGATTTAGTTATCTCCTGGCTTCAAAACTCTGTAAGTTCTTCTGTTAAAACCAGTCTTGCCTTGGTCGATGATTCTCGCACTCTCTGGCTTGAACTTCAGGACCGTTTTACTCAACAAAATGGTCCTCGCATATTCCAACTCAAACGGGATCTTGCTAGTCTTTCTCAAGGACATGATTCCATTAGCATTTATTTTGGCCGTTTAAAAGTTTTATGGGATGAATTGGCTATCTATGATCCCATACATGTTTATGATTGTGGCAAGCTGAAGGTCTTAAATGATTGATGCGATCGTGACTGTGTCATACAGTTTCTAATGGGCTTATCTGATTCTTATTCTTCTTCAAGAGATCGGATTATGCTCCTTGAACCCCTACCCCCTCTTAATCGAGTTTTTTCCATGATTCAACAGCAAGAACGACAGCATCTTATGCTTACCCAACCTTCTAATCCTGATCTCATGGTCATGATGGCTAAAACCAACACCTCTTCTACCAAACCTGCCCATGAATTTCATAACAATGTCGCTCAGAAATCAAATCGTCCCTATTGAACTCATTGCAAAATCTAAGGTCACACTCTTGAGAATTGCTTCAAAGTCGGAAATGCAACTCCACATTTGTGTACCCATTGCAATATGACTAGTCATTCTGTTGAGAAATGTTACAAATTAAACGGGTACCCACCTGGCCATAAGCTTCATGGCAAGAATAAGAACTTTACTTCTGCTGCTGTTACTCCTCCTCGAGCATGTTCTACTGATGATACTAATGATGAGTCTTCTGCGACTATGGCTCTCACCAAGGGTCAATATAATCAGCTCCTGGCTCTATTGCACTATAAGGACACCAGTTCAGCCATGGCCACCATGTCTGTCACTCAACCTTCCCCATCCTCTAAGCATGTTCCCAATTCTAAAGTCTCCGGTATGCTTAATTGTCTATCAACTCAAACACACACCACTCCTTGGATAATAGGCACTGAAGCAACATATCACATGATTTGTTGCCCCTCTCTCTATTCATCCATCACAACAACTGTATCCTCTTTAGTTAACTTACCCAATGGTGCAGTTGTCCCTGTTACTCACATTGGTGTTTTCCCCTTATCCGAGACTTTAGTTCTTCAAAATGTACTTTATGTCCCATCCTTCAACTTCAATCTAATTTGTGCTAAAAAGCTTGATCTTCATTCTTCTTGTTGTCTTATTTTCTTTTCCCATTTATGTTTTGTACAGGACTTAGCATCTTGGACAACGATTGGGATGGGTGAAGTGAGGGATGGTCAGTATCAACTACTGCGCTTTGGTGTGTCTCCCTCAGCTTTGGATGATGTTTTACCAGCTTTTCTCCATAAAGACCAGCTTCTTAGTTGCTCTGTTACACACAAGGATTCCTCTTCAGATTTATAGCATTGTAGACTTGGACACATTTCCTTTTCTAGGCCTTTTTTAACTGATGATCCTATTGTAAAGCAGCATCTGAGTTCTTCTAAAACATCTCCCTGCTGTGTTTGCCCTTTGGCCAAACAACAACGACTTTCTTTCCCAAGTTCCACAACTAAATCTCTTCATGCTTTTGATCTTGTTCGCTGTGATATTTGGGGACCAAACTCCACAATTTCCATTGATGGTTCTCGTTTTTTCTTACTCTTGTTGATGATTTCTCAAGGACCACATGGGTGTATATGCTGAAACACAAATCTGATGTGAGATCTTGTAATGAAAGTTTTTACCACTTAATTGAAACTCAATTTCAGACCAGAATTAAAATGTTCAGAAGTGATAATGGCCAAGAATTCCGTATGTCAGATTTTTTTAAATCTAAGGGTATTGTCCACCAAACTAGTTGTGTTGAAACATCCCAAAAAAATGGGACAGTTGAACGAAAACACCAACACATCTTGAATGTGGCTCGGGCCTTAAGATTTCAGTCCAATATTCCCCTTAAATATTGGAGTGATTGCATCCTAACTGCTGTTTATATTATCAATAGGACACCGACACCATTACTTTATAATAAAACTCCTTTTGAAAGCCTTTTTCATAAGCCACCCATTTACCATCATATGAGAGTTTTTGGATGCCTCACTTTTGCTTCAACCTTTTGGAGTCAAAGGCTACAAATTGTTAGATTTACAAACTGAACAAATTTTTATTTCTCGGGATGTTGTGTTTCATGAAAAAGTTTTTCCATTCAATACCAGCATCTCGCTTCCTCCTCCTTCCCCTATTTCTTTTATTCCTCTCCTTACACCAACACCTTTTAATATTTCTCCACCAACCTCAGATTTACCCCCTCCTGCTTATCAGTATTCCACTACTTCCCCATCCCCTTCCCCACCTGATTCTTCTCCTGGGATAACTCAGCCTACTTCTTCCTCTTCTTCTCCCTCTTCTTCACCATCTCACCACTCTTCTATCCCTTCCCCTCCATGGAGGTGTTTTAGGATCGGTATTTTCAGAGATAGACATGGTGAGGGTTTTTGATCGAGGGGAGCTCTGATACCATGTAATAAGATGAAGAACGGAGGAATTCCAGAGAAGAATAATAGTCAGTAAAGTGAGGGGAAAATGTTTTGTGATTGTTCTTTTAGAAACGCTGTACACCCTAGCTTATATATTATTACAAGGGAATCTTCTAACAGACTATAAAAGGAAAAATACATATTTGTCCCTCTATACACCTCAGCAAAAGAAAAAAAACAAATAACAGAATCTACAACTCAACAAACTAACTAACCATAAAAATAACAGAAAGATGAAAATCATCCTTCTTCAATAATGGATATGTTTCCTTGATTTAAATGTGGTGTACTATGCTCCAATACCAACACTCCATTTCCAGGTATGTTAGAGATGATGATGGTGGCTTGTGGTGTTTGATTTGATGAGTTTGAATGAGGTTGCTGGTGGATTGAGCTATATCCAGATCCTATAAAAAAAATAATATGACCTATTAAAAATAATATATTATAATAGAACAAGACAAATTATTTGTCAAGCTTCCTAATGGGCTCACCCCTGATATTCTTTTTATCCAAATACTCATTTTTAGATGTATTATCCTCCACTTATATAAGCTCGTTAAGACAGACGATAAATCTCACTCAATTACTGTAACGCTCTCTGGTAACCTTGACGGTTTAGCACCACCAAGCCTCCCTCTGCACGTAAGCCCTAAAAAGATAATTGTATATACACTTTGTTGCAAAATGTGGGTTAATCTCGTGTTGAACCATATGAAATTTAAGATATAAGTTGATGTAAAGAAACTCTAACATGTCCTATTTTTTTGTTTTCAATTGATGTAATGCCATATTTTTATGCTACGAATCAAATTAGTTTTCGGTGAACATAATGTGCTCTTCATCTTTAAAATCATGCAAGTGATAAAAGTGTTCGATCGGTCCACTGTTTAGTGGTTTACTAGTACTTGTTGAGTTATCTCACACACAAAAGCAAGAAATGAATGGCCACAAAGGAGATGAAGCAAGGACAGCAAAGCTTCCGATTCCAGGAAAGAGAAACATACTCATCACAAGCGCATTGCCTTATGTCAATAACATCCCGCATCTCGGCAACATTATCGGCTGTAATATTTATACTTCCTCCCTAAACTTTTATATTTATATATATTTAAACCTTGTTTTGTTTGTTTTTAAGACCACAAAGTTTTTTTGAACTGTCCACTTAAGTAAAAGAACTTACAATCTGGAAACCCAAGCCCCGGTCCCACTTTAGTTGTGTTGTGGGCCTTGTACAACTTTGTATTTTGAAAATTTTAGCACAACAAAGTACAAACTTTTGCTCATTTTTAACAAATTCTGCAAATTGTTGCTTTCTTTACGTAATTTTCTTGCTTGATTTATATCTAATAGATATATTTATGTTTAACCTTAAAGAATTGCACTTATTTTTCATTCTTATGTTCAAAGGGAGTACTATATTTTCCTTCTTTTTAATGATTTCCTTTTTCAGGTGTTTTAAGTACCGATGTGTTTGCTCGCTATTGTCGTATTCGTGGCTACAATGTGTTGTACGTATGTGGGACTGATGAGTACAGGACGGCAACAGAGACCAAGGCCATGGAAGAGAATTGCACACCTCAGCAGATCTGTGACAAGTAAAATTGCTCATCTCACCTCTATTTTACTCCAACTTGTCGTTGGGTTTGTCATTTAGTGCTAGTTTGGTTAAAGTTTTTGTGCTTTTCTTGAAATTCTTGCCAAGAGTTTGAATCACAATCAAGATAAAATATCTTGTACTCTTTGAATCCATATTCTTCATGTAAAGTGTTTATAAGAGAGGCTATAGTGGTATATTCTTCGTGTAAAGGGTTAACATGGAGCTACGGGACTTGGGCTCCATGTTACCCTAACAAAGCTGAAAGATTAAAGTTGAACCCCTAACTAAATTGTAGAATACTCATATTGAGTATTCCTTATTTAGTACATTAAAATAAAAACACAAAAAGGCAGGCATAAATTTTCTTTGGTGTCACACAGAGATTTTTAGAGAAGCTATTTCATAGAGTTTGTTGACAATGGTGTCAAGTCGGGGACTCACTTTTCTATATTTTTCTATTATGATATTGTAGAGTTGCTTGGTTTATTTATTTATTTTTGGAAAATTTATCAATGACTTGAATAACTAGTGACCTAGTGCATCTTAACTCGTTTTCATCATATTTAATGCCTTTATAGATACCATGCAATACATAAAGATGTATACGACTGGTTCAATATAAGTTTTGATGAGTTTGGCCGCACATCAACTCCCCGGCAAACTGAAATCTGCCAAGCAATCTTCACGAAGCTATTGGAGAACAACTGGCTTTCTGAAAACACAACACAGGAGGTACTTAGTAATATTATCCATAAATTATGTACTATATCTTATGATGGTATCCTTTTATTGTTTTTGTTTTCTATATTCTTGACTCTTCACTGGAATTACATACGCGCACAACGCAGCTCTATTGTGACACTTGCAAGCGTTTCTTAGCTGATCGGCTTGTTGAGGGCACTTGCTCGACACTAAATTGTAATTAGGACTCTGCACGCGGAGACTAGTGTGAAAAGTGTGGAAGCTGTTGAATCCAACAGAATTGAAAGATCCTAGATACAAGGTGCTTCATATTTTCTAAGTCAACACAGCTTGACTGGCAAAATTACATGTCATGAGTGCATTGGTCTACTAAATTTTGTTCTTAAAGAGATCCCACACCACACTTGTCAATGCATTTACAACATAACATTTTTTATACATATTTTAAAGGCTGAGTGGAATTTACGGACACTCAATTTCATCTTTCAATTTTCCCTATTTAATTAATGTGACTGCATTGCCAATAGGTATGCCAGAGCGCTCCACGAATTAGAGACATGGATCACTTGTTTCTAGAGCTCCCATTATTGAAGGCTAAACTAGAAAAATATATCAACAAAATGTCTGTTGAAAGATGTTGGAGCCAAAATGCTATCCAAACCACATATTCTTGGCCTAGAGAAGGATTGAAATCCCAGTGTATTACTAGAGATCTTAATTGGGGGGTTGCTATTCCCCACGAGAAATATAAAGATAAGGTATGAGAATTTAAGATTTCTACTGTTATTTTTTTTTCTCTGTTCATGATATCGTGTTTTCGAGTTTTCTGCATTTACAATTGATCACCCTTCTCTTTGATCACATGATCCTTAGGTTTTTTATGTGTGGTTTGACGCACCTATTGGGTATTTGTCAATTACTTCATGCCACACAAATGAATGGGAAAAGTGGTGGAAGAATCTCGAAAAAGTGGAGCTCTATCAATTTATGGGCAAGGATAATGTACCCTTCCACACTGTAAGAATTATCCATCTCTCATAAGTTTTGCTGATTTGCTATTACATATGCTTTGTGTCGATATAAAGCTCATTGTACGTCTAAATCTGTTTCCTTTTCATTTCATTTGAGTTGGAAATTTGAAAATTCGGAAAAAGCTATTTATTTATGATGTAGCCTTAGAAGTGTTGAACAACTAGTCACCCTAATAAAAATTGTACTCAATGTACAAAACATTTTAAGGTGAATCTAATAAAATAAAATCTTAGTACGATTATAACTAAAATCCAGTTCTTGATTGTGGATGGAGGCCCATTTTCTAGAAGTAAATTGCACGTTTGCATACCCAAAGAGAACGTGGAATTTTGTGGCCCCAATTCAATCCTCAATTTCATTTGAACGAAATAAAGTTAATTTTTATAGGCTTTCTTGTAAACATGCTTTACTATATTAATTCCCATATTTTGGGTTCACTTTGTCTTAACATAGGCCTATTTTCTCTATTTTTTATTCCAGGTAATGTTTCCTTCTACACTTCTTGGAACTGGGGAAAACTGGACGCTGATGAATAACATTAGCTTAACTGAATATTTGAATTATGAAAAAGGTGTCCTTTCACTTTTTGAAATGAATGTATATGACTTAATATGTTATTATCGCCATTTAACCTTACTCATTGAAGATGAGTGGAAAATAATATCCATTCATGATATTATGCAGTGTTTTTTTCTTGACTTCTTTTCTGATAAAAAAACACTTGCTTGATTATGAAGGAAAATTTTCCAAGAGTAAGGGAGTAGGAGTTTTTGGAAATGATGCCAAAGATACAAAGATTCCTGCACAAGTGTGGTGATATTACTTGCTAACTAACAGACCATAGGTGAATCTAAATTTGGTTATTATTATCTTCAATTTGCCAATTCGAATGAGCATATCTAATTTTGGAATTAAACACGCTATTTACATGCATATATCTTAATTAGGTGTCAAATACATTATTTACCTGGGCGGACTTGCAAGAAAAATTAAATACCGAGTTACGGAATAACTTGGGCAATTTTATTAATAGAGTCTTGAGCTTCATTGCCAAACCTCCAAGTTATATTCTTCTTTAGGCTATATTATATTTCTCTTTACTGGTTTTTGATAAGATATATTTCTCTTCAACTGTTTTTTATTCCTCTTTAACTTATACATATAGTTCATTTCTTCAGGACAAGGATATGGATCTGTAATTCCTAATGCTGAGGGAGAAGATTCTCATATCTTGACAAAGAAATTGGCAGAAAAAGTTGGAAAATAAGTGGAGCAATATGTAGAGGCCGTGGAGAAGGTGAGGAAAAGGAGCATTTGTCACGTTTTAGACTATATAATATATTTGGAATCAAATTAAAACAATGTAATGTCAATCAAACACACCCTTAATTATTCTGCCTTATGTGGGAATGTGTTTGTATTTAATGTGACCTAGGTGAAACTAAAGCAGGGACTTAAAATTGCAATGAGCATTTCAAGTGAGGGCAATGCATATCTGCAAGTAAGCCTATAAAATCTGTACTTTTTCTTTATTAAACATGTTTATGTTTAACTTTTATTGATTCTCGAGCCTCTTTTTAGTCACTTCCATTTACATGTTTTTTCAATGTGCTATGTAGGATAGCCGATTCTGGAAACTCTACAAGGAAAATAAAACCTCATGCTCCGTTGTTATGAGAACTTCAGTGGGGCTGGTTTATTTACTCGCATGTTTGTTAGAACCTTTTATGCCATCATTTTCTATTGAGGTAAAGCATCAGTCATGCATTACATATTAGGCTATTAAGCACGGACACGGGTATGTGTGTCGTGTCCGACACGTCGACACGAAAAATCTCAAAAAATAAGGATACGACACGGCGAAGACATGGTATATATATTTTTACTTGTACACATATGAACATAATTTCATCTAATTTGTACTTTAAAAACAAAAGTTAGTTGTCAAACTATCTAATCAAAACTAACCTGGTTAAATATTTCATAGTAACAGATAAACCGTAAGTCAAATGTATGCTTTCTTTTTAACCTTTCTTCTTATTATTCAGGAACTCATAAAAGATTTAGTTTTACGTAATGACACTAAAATTTCTTTAAGTTTGTTTATTTTTTACGCCCCTCCGTATCCGTGAAGTGTCCAAATCGTGTCCGCCTTCTTTAAAATGTCAAACAAGTCCGACTCGTCACGCGGCGTGTTCGAGATGTGTCGTACGTGTGTCAGATTGTCCGACACGGGTACATCACCTATGTAGAAGTGTCTATGCTTCCTAGATCATAGGTTAACAGATATTTACCCATTTGTTACAATCTCGAGCTATTGAATGCGTGTTCGACACGGGTGCGTCACCTATGTAGAAGTGTCTGTGCTTCCTAGATCATAGGTTAACAGATATTTACCCATTTATTACAATCTCAAGCTATTTAATGCATGTTACCATAACATTACTTCCGTTGCTACGACCATGAAGGTACTAAAGCAGCTCAACTTGCCTCCTGAAACACGATTTTCACTTTCTGAAGAAAATGGAGATTTTGAGAGGGCAAGAACACCTTGGGAGATCTTGCCTGCTGGTCATAAAATTGGGACACCTGGTCCTTTATTTAAGGAATTGGTATTTATCAATTTTCAATTCTCTCTTTTTTTGGTTACAACGTAGGAAAAAGATAGGAAAACAGTTCATGTTTATAAACAGTTGAAAAAGGAGTGACGAAAATGATGAGTAATTCGGTGGATGCTATCTTACTATTCCAGTTATTTATAGAATCCTATTCATTTTGGGGTGGGGTAAAGATTGGATTTCATTGAAAACTGGATCCACTCATTATTTTTCATATCTGTAGGAGGGTAGTGAGACTGGGGTCTATGAATAACTGGAAAGGGTGAGGCGTGACCCACTCCAATGGACGCTGTCTGCAAGGTCTCCTGGTGCAACTTCTGAAGAAAACTTCTCCTTCTGGTAACAATGGAACTCAAGCTTCAACTCACTTCCTGCAAGAAGATGAACTTTCACAGCAAAAATAGTAATTTTCTCAAGGGAAACACCTGAGAGTGATGGCTGTCAGTGGGGAGTGAAGGAACAAGGCACTCAACACTCAGCACTAAGAGAATGAGAAGGGAGAGAATACTTAGGTAGGTCTGGTGATATTTTGGCAGAATAACAGTGCAATTTCTATTGTCTATCTCTTGACCTTGCCCACAGGTCTATTTATACTGGGCGTTAGGGGTGAGTGGAATTTTTGGGCGCCAAAATTGAGAGAGTTGGTCGGGAACAATGTCTGAAGTGTACCATTTGTCCCTACCTATGGCAGCCTGCCTGTCCCCTTTGCAGGCGCCACCTGGCACCGACCAAAGGTCAAAAAGCACATATGTCCCCTAACGGAGACAAAATATCAGATTTGGTAATTATCATTTGAAACGGTAACTTGTGGTGCAATTTTGCAAATCTAGAGAGAGGAGACCTTAAGGACTCCTTTGCTCTAAAAAAGTCTTGTTTTTCTTGAGAGGGACCTTGAGGACCCCCTCTTCTATAAAAAGTCATTTTCTTGTAAAGAGTTTACTTCTTATGAGTAGCCAGCTCTTTGGCTGCTCACTTCACTTGTGACCAAGTGTGCAATGTGTGTAGTTTCGAGTGACTTCTGGGTCTTCCTACTAGTATTCTCTCAATCCTATAGTGCTAAGTGGTTGATCTTGCTCAACATACCTTGTCCCTCAGCCGCCAAGCCAAAACTCCCAGGAGGTCCTAACGCGCCTGTTCGAGCCCTGCTTGCTCGACTAGGCAACCTGTACAAGAAAGTAAAGTGTTAGTGTTGTTTTTCATTTAGAGACTGATGTTTCATGATGAGGAGTTGTTCGTGATAGCTACTCCATTATTATGAGTTTCTGTCGAAACCCTTATAGCAGCACCTCTCGAATAACATTTCTGCAGGGACCCTTGTAGTGGCGCCGAGCCTTGCAGTGACGCTGACTCTCTCGACTGTCATTACTGCAGTGACCCTTGCAGTGGTACTTCTACATTTTGGATTTCTGTGGTGACCCCTCACAGGCACCTCTCGAACGTTATTGCTGTAGTGACTCAGACATTGTAGTGGCGCTGACGCTCGAAGCGGCGCTGACCCTTACAGCGACGTTGATGCTTGTAGCTGTGCTGGCACTTGGAGCAGCGTGGACACTTGCAGCGGTGCCGACCCTTGCAGCGGTTCTGACACCTGCAGGGGCGCTGGTACTTGAAGCGGCGCCGACCCTTCCAGCGGCGCGGACACTTGCAGCGGCGTTGACACTTGCAGCGGCACTGACACTTGCAGCGGCGCTGTTACTTGAAGCGACCCCGACACCTGCAGCGGCGCAGACACTTGCGGAGGCGCTGACACTTGCAGCGGCGTTGGCACTTGAAGCAGCGCTGACCCTTGCCATGGCACAGACACTTACAGCGGCGCTGGCACTTGAAGCGGCGCGGACCCTTGCGACGGCGCGGACCCTTGCAATAGCGCAGACACTTGCAGCGGCGCTGGCACTTGAAGCTGCGCCGACTCTTGCGACGACGCGGACACTTACAGCGGCGCTGGCACTTGCAGCGGCGCTGACACTTGCAGTGGCGCTGGCATTTGAAGCGACGCTGACCCTTGAAGCGACGCCGACACTTGCGGCGGCGCTGACCCTTGCAATGGCGCAAACACTTGCAGCGGCGTTGGCACTTGAAGCGACGTCGACACTTGCGGCGGTGCTGACCCTTGCAATGGTGCAGACACTTGCAACGGCGCTGGCACTTGAAGCGGCATCGACCCTTGCGGTGGCACGGACACTTGCATTGGCGCAGACACTTACAGCGACGCTGGCACTTGAAGCGGCGCCGACCCTTGCGGCGGCGCCGACACTTGCAGCGGCGCTGGCACTTGAAGCAGCGCCGACACTTACGGCGGCATTGACCCTTGCAATGGCGCAGACACTTGCAGCGGTGCTGGCACTTGAAACGGTGCCGAACCTTGCGACGGCGCGGACACTTGCAGCGGCGCTGGCACTTGAAGTGGCGCCGACACTTGCGGCGGCGCTGACCCTTGCGATGGCTTTTAGACTTCTGGGAGACCCTTGCGGGCACCTCTCGGATGTCATTAATAAAAAAAACATTTTTATTTTATTTTGCTTTTTTATTGATAGACACCCATCTACATTAGCCCCTCGTGCAAAGATTTTTTGGTTGGGTAGACTAAAAAAACTTTGTACGTTATAAATTTGATTTCATCAATTATATACATATATATATATATATATATATATATATTCTGAGGGACCCTAGGATCATTAATTGCGATGTCCCTTTATCCGAGATTTTTAGTAATTTTTTTTTAGAACCTACGCATTTTCATCTTCGTCATTTGGGAACTGTCATCTCGTCATTTGGGAAAAAAGGGTCATCACCTTTTTGCCTTCCTGCACGTTTTCCCATTTTGATGCAAAAAAAACATAATACCCCTCTGCTTGGGCTCTTTCATCTTCTTCAAAAAAACATAAGACACTTTTGGATTTGTAGTGAGAGAGAGTAAGAGAAAGGGATTTTTAAAACACCATAGTCACCCATCCCCTCATTTTTTTGCTCTTGCTTTTCAAAATACCATAGCCTCTCATTCATGGATTCTAATCCAAACAATACTTCTTCAAATGTAAACACCTCCAAAGCCCCCATGGTTTTAGGTTCTATGCCTTCTTCCTTGTCCATCCCAACGGTTCTGATCGCCTCTATTACCGCCGTCGACGCCTCCTCCGTGCTACCCGTCTCCTTTCCCTCGGTTAGTGGTTCGAGAACCCCCATGGGTTCCTCGCGATTTCCTTCCGCGGACGATGTTCAAGTCTTGGGTATCTCGAGTAGCGGCGCTCAGTTAGAGATTGGTGTCTCGCCCGTCCCCCTTGATATGGCTGTTGACGAGGGCTCGAAGCGAGTGGATCTCTCGTCCAAGGGTCTCTCGCCAGTCTCCATGGGTTCTGATAAACAAATTAGTTGCGTTGGGAGGGGTATCTCGAGTAGCGGCGCTCAGTTAGAGATCGGTGTCTCGCCCGTCCCCCTTGATGTGGCTGTTGACGAGGGCCTGAAGCGAGTGGACCCCTCGTCCGAGGGTCTCTCGCCAGTTGCCTTGGGTTCTTATAAAAAAATCAGTTGCGTTGGGAGGGGTATCTCGACCTCGGTTCACGAAGTTTATCCAGTTGGCTTGGATAAGGGTATCTCAGAATTTTCTGGCGCCGTCAGTGGTTCCTCGCACGTTGATCTAGACTCGGGGAGTTCTTTGTCCATTGAAAATGAGCTTGGAGGGATGGGGGTCTCGACACCCGTGAATTTTTCTGAAGCAGAGGGGGTCTCATCCCCTTTTTTTTCGCGAGGCATCCCTTGCAGCGGCGGGCGGGTCTCGACGCCTTTGGGTTTTTTAGAAATGGGCGTTTCGATCTTCGGCGGTCAACGTCCAGGGGTCTTATCACCTGGCTTAGTGCCTATGGGTCTCTCGTTAGTGCCAGGGGGTATCTCAACATTTTATCACATCGAGGGGTCCGTGCCCCAGGGTGTATCGCCAACTATTGGTGTTACAGAGAGCATGCCATTGACCGGGGGCTCTTCACATGATTTTGCTGGGGTTTCCGCCTCCACTTCTTTTTTTGCGACAGGGGACACCCAGGGTCCCTCGTTCGGAGTTCCCACTAGGATGAGTTCTTTTCTTGAGCCAATGGCTCTTGGTGGTTCATCAGCTACGCCATCCTCTTCTCAGGCATAGAAGGACTATATGCACATTAGCCAAGGGCGAGACTTTGGTATTTATCGTCGCGCTCCTTTTTTTGGTCCTGCTGAAAGTTTCATGACTTCACTTTCTGATTTTGGGGAAAAAATTTCGGGTGCTGTTCTCGAACGTTCTCATGTGGGGTTAAGTGAGTCTGCTGACCTCCCTACTATTTCTCCGAATTCCGTTCTCCGAGTTTGAGTTGACCGTGGTGACTTTCCTTATTCCAATGTTGAAGTTAAAACCCCTGGTGGACCCACAGAGGAGTGGGCCAGCTGGGTTGATTATGTTCTGATCGTTTCTGATTATGTGGCTATTCTTAGGGAGGTGGGACTTTTTACCTCCATCAGCAGCCTGAAGTCCTGCACCATATTTAGGCATGGTTCTTCGCTCAATCTTTTATTGTCTCGGTGGAGTATGGAGTCTCACACCTTTGTCACAGGCTGGGGGGAATTTACCCTTACCCTAGAAGATATATGTGAATTATACGCCCTTCCTTTCTTTGGGCAACAGGTCTTTTCTGATGACTGCGAGGACTCCCTAGAGCAGGAGATGGGGGGGGGGAGTTACGGTCAGCTCTCGGAGAGTGCTCGAGGTATGTGGCCATAAATATAACTAGTCATTCCAAGCATTCCTTTGCCAAATGGCAAAGATACTGGTTCAGAGACTTTGAACAGTTGCAGAAGGGGGAGACTTCACGTGCAGCCCCCAGATCCCAGGATGGTCCTAAGCTCCACTCTCCTGCACATTTAGCCACTTTCCTCGTTACGTTTCTGACTCGGTTCCTTCTACCAGGTAAGCCTGAAGACTGTCTTCGCGAACTTCTTTTCAGATTGGCTGTACGATTGTCTCGCGGTAGGTCGGTACCCATGGCTGCCCTGACCTTAGGTTCTCTTTACACTTGGATGGACCGACCACACATAGATGTAGAGAGGTCCTGCGGTCGGTATGATGTTGCTAATCATGCCAACGCCCCTCTCTTGATGGCCTTTTTGTTTGAGCATTTCCCCCACTTTACTTCAGCGGCTCACGCTTGTCATAGCGACGCCGCGAGACTTCTTCGGTGGCATAAGAAAAATCCCAAGCAATCTCTGGGAATGTTGATTAATGATATCAAAGAGTTTCAGTTTCGGCCTTATACCAGGCGCCCTGGGGGAACTTTCAGCTGGCTTTCTTTCCCTGACGATGGCAGGACCTTCTATTGCCCTTCAGTAGTGGGGTCGGTTTCCACGTGTCCTCATATTAATGTGGTGACGATGCTCTTACCATGTCACCTCCCTTCTTGGACCGAGTTAGGTCCGCGTGCTGAATCTTATCATTCCGAGAGGGCAAGACGACAGTTCGACTATGATCAAACCGTTCACACCCCTCCGCTTCCTTCCTACAGCAGTCATTCTGAGGTATTTTCAGAGGGGTGTGCTGGATTTACTCTTCAGGGATTATTCCATAGGGTCAGTGGTTTGGGTGGCCTCTATATGCCTCCCTGTGATTATCATCCTTCATTCACTTCATCTTGGTTCCTTCTTTGGCAGCAGCAGGTCCGTCTTATCCAGGAATGTGTAGTTGGCCCCCTCATGAGACTAACCCCATCAAATACACCAGAGCTCAGTTTTTGGTCAGGCGGACGTAGAAAGATCCTTGGTTTCTCAGCACCACCTCCATGCCACCTTTGGAGCATGCCATTCCAATTTTAGTGAAACCTCTCATTGACGAGTCACTTCCGTCTCCACCGGCTGAGCTTCCCCCTGCGAAGTCTAGAAACCAACCAAAAAGCAGAGGGAAAGCGAGCACCTCTACTACAAGCAAAAGTAAACACCCTGACGTCGACGTATCCAATTTTGTTCCTGCTACTACTGTTTCTCCTCCTTCTTCTCCTGTGAGGACTCGGGCTGCGAAGAAAAAGAAAGGAGATGGCGCTGGCATGGCTGCTTCCTCTATAGTGGATCGAGATTCTTATACTGGTAATCTTGGGGCGGGTAAGACTTCCCAAGTAGCGAGAGGGAAAAGCTACTCCTCACCGAGCCTTGCTTCCCAAGAGGCGCGGGTCGCGTCCATTACCATTGCGGAAGGTACTCTATCACGACATCCTTTACTTAGTGGAACTAGTTCTCTCGGAGTTTCTTTATCTCCTTCCCCTTCATTGGAAGAGGAACTAGTTGATTATGGGAGCACCCCTTCCTATGACGACCATAGTTCTTCTTCGGGTGATATGGGCGGCCTGGGTTTCCATAACGAAAGCACTACTGACACTTATGCTTTGTTATCAGTCTCCATAGAGTCTTCTAGTGATGATGAGGCATCCCATTCTCCTGGGGGGGTTAGCCCCACCCATCTCCCTTATAGCCAGACTACGCACTCTGCTACTGTAAGCGTTCCCCCTTTACTTGTCTATATTTTTTTTTTGCATATGATTTTCTTTCTTCCCCTCATTATTTTTTTATTTGTTAATTAAAGCATTCTATCATATTTGTGCAGGTCATTTCCGTAGAGGCAAGTAGTTCTCCTGTTCCCCCACTACGACCGACGCCCTTTTAGCTGGAGAGGAACTCCATGCTCATTTCTTCCCGAGGCCTGTTTAGAGAGGTTTTCTGTCTCCTTAATTCTTTTACCATCTGTTGTAATTTATTCGTCCACTAACTACCTTTTGGTTGTGTACACTGTCATTTCCCCGCAGCTTTTATCCGTACACTTTATCGTCACCAGGACCACCCTTGTGGCTTCCCCTTCTCCTCAGGTATGCCTCGCTATTCTCAAAACTTTCATTGTGCCATTTTCTTTTTTACTACTTCCTTTTATTTACCCATTTACCATGCGTAGAGGGTTGTGTCTTCTGGCGTTGTCACCTGATCTTCTCTTGTCTTGGCGGTGGGCGCTTCTGCAGCTGAGCCCCTGCAGGCCTCTTCATCTGAGGTACGCATTTTTACTTTTGAATATTTATTTCTTTTTAATAGGAGTCGTAATGTCTCTTGGACTTTCTTCTCAGGGAGAGGCTCCTCCCTTACCTGGCGTTACCGCCCCGGGTTTATCCTCTTAAGGGAGAATTTCTATCCCCAGGGTCCGTGTATCTACGGACGGTAGACCTTTGGTTCAGGCGATCTCTTGTGACCCGATATTTACTGTGGCTTCAACCAACGAGCCTACGCTTCAGGTCAGGCCTTTCCGCTGAAGCATGGAATCTCTTTCTCCTCGATCATGCGATGAATAACATACTTTCATTCTTTGCAGGCTATCAGCACAGCCCCTACTGCACCGACCGTCCTTTTCCGCGCTTCCCCTTTGGATGGGGTTCAGGTACTCTCTTATTTTCTTAGTTCTATATTTATTATCTATCCAGCCTGTACTTATCGTAGCCCTCTTTTACTTTGTTGCAGTTATCCCTTGGCACTGTTTCGAGTGCGGCTCCTGCCACTGTCTCTTTAGCAGCCTTTATACATGGGCCAGTTTATCCTCTCGCCCTTTCTTGTCATTCGCAGCCTCGCCTACCCCTCGCGCCCTCCGTCGCTGAGATTGTTCTTTCGGAAGTGCCTGAGGTTGAGGTAGCTTCTTCACTGGTCGCTGAGATAACCCCTTCTGGAGCATCGATCAGTGTTGTTGCCCCTATGGGAGCCCCTGCTCCTCCTTCTATGACCGTTACGGAGGGCGTTATTCAGGTACCGTGTATAAGAGTATCTACTTCTCTCGTGTCATTCTTATGTCTCTGTTATTTCATTTAAATTGCGCAAGCATTCCCCTCTTCACCTTTATTGCATTGCCTCCAGGTGAGCGAGGTCGCTCTGATGACTAAAGAGACGGATGAAGTTGCTCTAATACTTGTGGAGTTAGAGAATGAGATGGCTGCGAGAGAGGTATTAAACTAGCATACTCTCTTTTTACTGTTTCCCTTCTTTTCTTCTTGCGTGTACTGTGCAAGCGTTCTCATTTCCCCTTTGTTTTATTGTTTCCAGGTGCGTGAAAGTACTCCGTTGACTGTGGAGTCTGGCAGTGGGGCAACTGCGAGAGAGGTATTAGACTGGCATACCCTATCTTTTTACTATCCCCTCTTCTCTTCTTGCATATACTGTGCAAGCATTATCATTTCACCATTGTCTCATTGTTTCTAGGTGCATGAGAGTACTTCGATGACTATGGAGTCTGGCAGTGGGGCCACTGCGAGAGAGGTATTAGACTATCATACCCCCTCTTTTTACTATTCCCCTCTTTTCTTCTTGCGTATACTGTGCAAGCGTTCTCATTCCACCCTTGTCTCATTGTTTCCAGGTGCATGAGAGTACTCCGATGACTGTGGAGTCTGGCAGTGGGGCAACTGAGGTATTAGACTGGCATACCCCTTCTTTTTTTATTATTCCCCTCTTTTCTTCTTGTGTATACTGTGCAAACATTCTCATTTCACCCTTGTCTCATTGTTTCCAGGTGCATGAGAGTACTCCGATAACTGTGGAGACTGGTAGTGGGGCAACCGTGGAGGGAGATCATAGTTCTGAGTTCACTCCTTTGGTTGGTGACGTTGATTCTGGTGGGGAGTCTTCTTTCCTTCCTTCTGAGGCGGGGTCTCGTCACTCCGATGGCGATGATGAAGCGGAGGATACTGCGATTATTTCTAATAGGCTATGGTGTGAGGAGTTACCAGGCCGCTTCAGGGTACATGAGCGTCAGCTCTTGGATCTCATCTTGGAGAACCATCCCGAGACGTTCACTTATCAGAGTATACTCCAGGTTGACAGTCTTACGGCCTTCAACCTGAGGGCTCTTGCCAGCCATGTTCATGAGTTCTTGGCTACCTCCCCTGCTAAGCTGACTAGCTCTTCTATTTTGCTGTTCTTGGATGCTCTCCACGACTTACAGCAATTCTATCATTTTCGTTTGGATTAGCTTGACGTAGGGGTTCGCCCCTTTCTGAGTGTTCCTTTTCGAAAGTTAGTGAGGTTTCACACTTCCTGACAGTCTAGGGTTGAGAAACGGCACGCTGAGGCTATGAAGATCCGGAATCAGATCGCCCTACTGCAGGTGAAACTTGCCAGACTCGAGTCTGGCGATGAGGAGGATGAGGCTAAATTCATCAGGTTGGTGGAAGAGTTTCTACGGGAGGCTGGTCCATCATATGCTGGCGCCATCGCGCGTAATGATTTATTTTTTGTGGTTTCTAGCAGATAGGCTACTTCTTGCTTTGTAGTGCTTGGAATTCTATGTGTACATCGCTTATCATTCATGTATGAGACACTTTGTTTCTTCTGCACTTTCTTTTTCCTTTGTTCTCCCTTTATACTGTGGGTGTTCGTTTTATATGACTTGCTCTAATTTCTGTGAGCATTTAGTCTACTGGTGGCTACCCCATATACTGCGGGGTATTTGCATTGATATGAAAAGTTATGTATTATCATATTGTATATATTTTTGAAAATGCACCTCTTGTAGCTGTGAGGTGTTGGCATGTGACTTTCTTGGGTTTCCCCTCCTGTTTGTGGTGGTATTCCTACATATTACTGCTTATAGTCGTAGAGGCTAGGTTGGAGAGGAGGGTGACCCCTGCCCCTTTCCGAAAGCCTGATTTTATTATAAAAAAATGTATTAATTTATGTCTGGGGGACTTTGCTCAGTATACTTTCTCTTAGGATGGACTTACCTCCCAAGTGTAGTGAGCAAAGTTCCTGAACTTTTTTTTTTGTACTCTCTTCTAACTTAACAGGGAGTGTATATGTATGTATAAATGAGCAAGCAAAGCAAATGTCAACAATGATCAAAAGTGTTGCTATTTCATTTCTTTACCTTTGTGTGCTGTTTACAGTGTAGTATTGCTCTAAAAAAAATTACAAAAAACTTTTCTGGTATAGGAGCAATCCTCGAAATCCATTACAGACATGCAAAACACAAACAAAACTTGTTAGCTGTTACTAAGCATAGTACCTCTTCAGCCACTTGCAGTTGATGGGCTGGAGGCAATCACTCTCTGGTTCTGATATTTGGCAGTAGCCCGACTTCCCCACTCCTCTGACGACAAAAGGGCCTTCCCAGTTAGGTTTGAATTTTGATGCCGACATGCTACGGAGATGGTGAGTTGATGCTCGCAGGACTAAATCTCCCACCTGGAATTCTCTAGGCTTGACCAAGTTTTCGTAGGCCCTGGATAGTTGCTAAGTGTAGACATTGAAATTCTCTTTCGCCTTGTCTCTATGCTCATCCAGCGCCTCCAGTTGCACATGCCTTGGGTCTGGGATGAGCCCATTGCTAAGAGAAATTCTGGCTGAAGGTACCGCCAGTTCCACTGGTAGGACAACTTTAGTCCCATATACTAGAGAGAAGGGAGTGAACCCTGTTGGCTTTCTTTTCGAAGTACGGTAGGCCCATAACACCATAGGCAACTTCTCATCCCATGCTCCCGGCATGTCTTCTAGCATTTTCTTCAAAATATTTATCAGGGTCTTATTAGTATCCTCTGCTTGGCCATTTCCCTTGTGGTAGGATATGGTTGAGCTATTATGCAAAAATCTTATACTTGTCCATGAGAAGGGCCATCTCTTTGCATACAAATTGCTTCCCATTATCCGTTAGGATCACTTTGGATATACCGAACCTACATATGATATACTCCTTTATAAACTGGGTTACCACTTGGGCGGAGACTCTCCTTAAAGGAATGGCCTCCGCCCATTTGGTGTACAATTCTGTAGCCACAATGATAAAAGCCTTGCCGTGAGATGCTGGGGCGATCTTTCCCACCAGGTCGAACGCCCATGTGTGGAAGGGATAGGGGGCTGCCAAGCTTTGTAGACTGACGGAGGGAGCGTGCACCATGTTTCCATGCATCTGGCATGCTCTACACTTTTTCATGTATCCAATGGAGTCAGCCTCCATGGTCGGCCAGTAGTATCCCAGCGTCATCAGTTGATCATACATCTTGGCGCCTCCTATGTGGGAGGGCTCATGAGCTTCTTTCAGCACCCTTTCCACTTCCTCTTTGGCTACGTACCTTAGCACCTTCTCATTGTACCCTTTCCTATATAACTCTCCTTTGACCAAGTAGAAACGTGCTATCCTTTTCTTAAGGTAAATTTCATCCGCTCTCTCGACGGGCAGCTCCCCATCTTTTAGATATGCTAGGTACGACTATCTCCAATCTTCGAAGGCTTCCACAAAGTTAGCCTCCGTCGGCTGGTCAAAATTAGCTTGGCACCTTAAACAACTTTGTTGCAAGCGGGCCGCTTCTACGCTCATGGCGGGCCAAAAATACCCGCTTCGCTGCAGTCGTCTGTAAAGTGGAATATCCGTATCTCCATAGTGCTTCTGGTGCATTTCTATTAAACTCTCCTTGGCTTCTTTCTCCCCTACGCACCTTGCCAGAAATCCTCCAGGACTCTTGAAGTAGAGAGTTCCCTACAGGACATGATAGTTGGCTAACTCTAATATTTTCATTGTCCCTTCCCTGGTTTCGAGTTTCTTCTCTACCAGACGCCTCCAATCTTTCGGCTCGTTACTTGGGAATAAGGACTTTACGATAGTGGGTACCGTTCTCCGCCTCACTGTGATGGTTTCTTTTGAATCCTCCATGTCCAACTTTTGTGCTATGGTGGTGAGCGCGTCAGGGTGCCTGTTCATCATTCGCGCCTGCCTCTCCACAGTTACTTCCAAGAACTGTGCCCGCAGTCGTTGGATGATGTGTCTGTATGGCGCTAAGTTGGCATGTTTAAGGGAAAACTCTCCATTGACCTGCCTTACTACCAGATTGGAGTCCCCTCGTATACACAGTACCCTGATCCCTCTTCTGAGTGCTTCCAACATCCCTAGAATGAGGGCTTCGTACTCAGCTTCATTATTTAAGCATTTAAAATCTAACTTGAAAGAGAGGGTAATCTTCTCCTTCCCATCTGACAGTATGATGCCGGCCCCACCTGTTCCTTGAGCACTGGAACCATCAAACTCCATAAACCACTTCTTCACCTCCTCTGCCATGCATGCTTGGAAACTTTCTCCGGGTAGCTCTTCACTGGGTGGTTCAAAAACCCCACTCGGGAAGTGGGCCAGTAGATCTGCTTCTGCCTGGCTCTTAATGGCTTTAGGCACTACGCATTTTAGATCGTATTCTGACAAGATCAAAAACCACCTTGCTGCTCGTCCCACGAGTATAGTCCGCACGAGGAGGTACTTGATGGGATCACACTTGGTGACTATGTGAACGGTGAAGGCTAGGAGATAGTGTCTCAACTTCTGGGCTACAAATACTAGCGCCAGGTAGTGCCTCTCAACGCTGGTGTATCTCGATTCTGTTCCGAATATTACTCTTGACAGGTAGTAGACCGGATTTTCCACTCCTTCCTTCTTTTGTGCCAAGAGGGCCCCTATCGACCTATCTGTAGAAGTAAGGTAGAGCAGCAGTGGCGCTCCGACTTCGGAGGGAATCATCGTGGACGAAGAGGCTAGGATTTCTTTAATCTTCTCGAACGCACTCTCTTGCCTCTCTCCCCAAACCCACTTGGCTTTGTCTTTTAGTTGAGGTGCGAACGAATGAGTTACTTCTGCCAACGCAGGTATAAACCTCTGCATGTAGGATACCTTTCCCAGGAAGCTCTTAAGTTGTCTCTGACTCTTGGGCGGTGGCATCATCATAATGGCTTTCATCTTCTCTGCATCCACTTGCACCCCTTGTCTATTTACCACAAAACCTAAGAAGTTCCCTGCAGTAACCCCAAAGGCACACTTTGAGGGGTTCATTCTCATCTTATACCGACGACACCTTTTGAATACTCTCCTGAGATCCTGAATATGCTTGTTTTATTTCCTAGACTTCACCACCAGATCATCCACATAGAATTCTAGTATATCATGAAATAAGTCATGAAAAATTTCCATCATGGTCCGCTGGTATGTGGATCCAGTGTTCTTCAATCCGAAGGGCATGACTGTATAGTGAAAGTTCCCTAACGGTGTGCGGAAGGAAGTCTTCTCTGCGTCGACGGGGTCCATTTTAATCTGGTTATAGCCAATCATACCCATCCATGAAGTTATAGATCTCATGTCCCGCGGTGTCATCCACTAAGCTGTCTATGCTGGGTAGTGGGAATTCATCCTTAGGACATGCCTTGTTCAAGTCACGAAAATCTACACAGATTCTGATTTGGGTCTTGTCTTTCTTTGCCACTGGAACTATGCTGGACAGCCATATGGGGTGCTGAATAGGCTTGATGAACCCTGCCGCTAACAACTTCTCCACCTCAGGTTTTATTTTCAAATCAAGGTCTTCTTTATATGTGCGTGTGGTTTGCCTTACCGGAAGGGCATTGGGAAGGATGTTCAATCTATGAGAGCTCACTTCTGCATCTATTCCTGGCATCTCCGTGTACTTCCAAGCAAATACATTAGTGAACTCCTTAAGTAGCTCAATGAGCTCTTCCTTCTGCTTTGGTTCTAGGCACTTGGAGATTTGAATGGGTCTACTCTCGACCTCTTCTAACCCCAACTTGATTTCCTCTAATTCCTGCAGCTTCTCTCTGGGTCCATCTTGCATGCACTCTGGCGCTTCTTCTGGTTCTTCAACATGCTCAACAATATGGGATTCATCAACAATAAAACACTCGAGCGTCGGGTCGATGCTCTCGTCCCAGAACACCGCCCGCGCAGACCGTTATAAACGGTAGATGATTTTTCCATCGGGAAAGACCACTTTCTTGCAATTTTGAGGGGGTCTAGCTACCTCCTCTGCTTTCCTCTTGCCTTTTTCCATATGGGGGATTTCCTCTCCCCTAGACGGTCATGAACGGATTTCTTCTGCGGGACCCTTCCCTCAGCTACCTTGATTCCTACTAGTTTTCTTGTAAAGACCTTTCTTTCCTCATCTAACTTGGTGTAGAAGGCAGCATCTACCAGGTGGGCCTCCTCAACGGCGAAGGGTCTCTGCGTGGCCTTGATTACTATCTCTATACCTCTAATGTTTGCCTTCTCACATTGAGGGTAGGTGGAAGGCACTACGCCATGAGTGTGCATCCATACCCTTCCAATGAGTAATTGGTAGCTGGTGTTAGCGTTAATAACATGAAATTTGATGTGGGAGGTGAAATTTCCCAACTTAATTCCCACATTCACGTATCCAATAGACTGCATTCTGGCGTTGTCGAATCCGGAAATTACTAGCGGTACCGGAACCACCTTCTGCTGGTCAATTCCTGTTTCATATAATGTACTGATGGGCATGATGTTAATGGATGCTCCTCCATCCATCAACGCCCTGGGAAATGAGACTCCATTAATTATGGCTGTGACATACAACAGGCGGTTGTGGAAGTAGGGCACCACCCTATCTGCTTATGAAAACACCACTTCAGAGGTATACTTCTTAATCATCCTTCCGATTGGCCCCTGCCAATTTAGCGAAGGGTCTCCCCGCTGCTGCACTTCCTCTAAGACTTTCCTCGTGATGGACACCCTCGTGTCGTACTTCACCCCTATCTGGTCGAAAAACCACTTGAACTTGGGGCTCCTCGCTATGGCCTCACATTCAGAATCTAAGTCTACCTCGTACGTCTGGGCACTGCAAACATACTCCGCTTCATAGGTCCCTCCCTCGTCTAGAGTGAGTATGACGTCTTCCTCACCTTCTGAGAGAGCCACTTCCTCAACTTCCCCACTTCCATTTTCATGTTCTGGAGTGAAGAACCACTCCTCTTGCTTTCTTTCTAGCTCAAGTCTACTCAGCGATAGATTTTCTAACTCCTCGCATAACAGCTCGCCACTCTCCCGCTTCATAAGACTTCTTGTAGCTTCTTCGTCGTAGGCAACTACCATGTTGGCGGTGCCAAAGTGATGTGCAGGAAGTGGGTTCTCGTTAACATCCATAGGGGGTATCTGCAAGGTACCGTTGGCCATCTGCTCACCAATAATCCTTCTTAAGTAGTAACAATCCTTGGTAGAGTGCTGCACTCGTTGGTGCAATTCGTAGTACTTTGGATTGGCCTTGTCAGCTGCAGTGGGGGTTTCTCCTTTTAGGTGGGGAGGTCCTGCTATGCCTTCTCGCACTAAGGTGCGGTAACAATCCATAGCCTCAGCTACGTTGCACGGTAGTGGCGGCGGGGCATCTTCCCCAAATTTTCTCTTGTTGCCAGGATTGTCAGTCTTGGCCCCAGAGCCTCCCTTCTTCCCTTTGTTACTCCCATCCACATAGTTAACTGCTTGCCTCGTCGAAACTTGAAACCTCCCGGGAGTCAGTGGAGCTTGCGTCCTCCAACCCGGGGCTCTTGGTTTGATTATCATAGCTATGTTGCTGGCGGCCCTGGTGAATTCTCTGAAAGTTCCATCTCTAGTTTCGTTGATCAAGTGCAGCTTGTACTCTTCTAAGAGTCCTTCCACACATATCTGTAGCAACTTGGCCTCCGCCATGTCCTCGCGGACATCTAAGGCCCTCTCGCGACATCGCTTGATGTAGTGCATCAACTCTTCTCCTGGATTCTGGACCTCTTGCGCCAGGTGCCTCAGTGTAAATTCATCCTCCGCTAAAAAAAACTTCTGGAGGAACTGCCTGTGTATCTCTTACCAAGTAGGGACGCTGTTAGGCGCCAAGTGGGAATACCACGTATAAGCCTTCCCAGCGAGAGTCTTAGAGAACTCCCTCAACCTCAGGTTCTTGTCGCCAGCATGTACTCCCAGGTACTCGACGAACCTCTTCACATGCTCTCTACGGTTCTCCTCCCTACCGCCAAACTTGATAAATTTGGGTGGAATATACCCCTCAGGGTATGGCTTCTCACTTACTTCCTGTGGATAGGGGTCTTGTAACTCCTCGTATAGGTGAGAACCCTCTCTTTGAGAGGAGGAGAGGAGCTTCCTCACTTCTTCCATAGTGACAGACTTAGAGGGTGACTCCTCCAAACACGTGCTCTTAGCAGCTGGAGAACCTGTTGGTGCCAGGACCTGCTCCGGAGCCGCCTTCCGAGACGGAATCGTCTCTGCCGGAATCGTAATAGGAGTGGCTACCCCTCCAGAAGGGGCAGCAGCAGGTGTCACACAACCTTGACCCAAGCTTGATAGATCCACGTTTTTTACTTTAAAAAGTCAAAAAACATTTCCATAAGGTTCATACCTACCATTGGAGCCACTGCCGGCGAACTAGTCTGCCCTCCCTGAGGCGCTGGCGCCTTGGCTCCGATCACCACCACTTTTTCCTGAGTAGTCTAGTCACTGTGAGCTCCATTACCAGACGGAATGTCCTCAAAAGCCAACTGCTTAGAGACATTGAAACCTTTTTTGTCCATGGAAGTGAGGATACCTCCCCAGCGGAGTCGCCAAATGTAGGAGGGTAGTGAGACTGGGGTCTATGAATAACTGGAAAGGGTGAGGCATGACCCACTCCAATGGACGCTGCCTGCAAGGTCTTAAAGGTCTCCTGGTGTAACTTTTGAAGAAAACTTCTCCTTCTGGTAACAATGGAACTCAAGCTTCAACTAACTTCCTGCAAGAAGATGAACTTTCATAGCAAAAATAGTAATTTTCTCAAGGAAAACAACTGAGAGTGATGGCTGTCAGTGGGGAGTGAAGGAACAAGGCACTCAGCACTAAGAGAATGAGCAGGGAGAGAATACTTAGGTAGGTCTGGTGATATTTTGGCAGAGTAACAGTGAAATTTCTATTGTCTATCTCTTGACCTGGCCCAGAGGTCTATTTATACTGGGGCGTTAGGGGTGAGTGGCATTTTTGGGCGCCAAAATTGAGAGAGTTGGTGGGGAACAATGTCTAAAGTGTACCATTTGTCCCTACCTATGGCAGCCTTCCTGTCCCCTCTACAGGCGCCACCTGGCGCCGACCAAAGGTAAAAAAGTACATATGTCCCCTAACGGAGATAAAATATCAAATTTGGTAATTATCCTTTGAAACGGTAATTTGTGGTGCAATTTTGCAAATCTTGAGAGAGGAGACCTTAAGGAATCCTTTCCTCTAAAAAAATGTTGTTTTTCTTGAGAGGGACCTTGAGGACCCCCTCTTCTGGAAAAGTCATTTTCTTGTAAAGAGTTTACTTCTTGTGAGTAGCCAGCTCTTTGGCTGCTCACTTCACTTGTGACCAAGTGTGCAGTGTGTGTAGTTTCGAGTGACTTCTGGGTCTTCCTACTAGTATTATCTCAATCCTATAGTGCTAAGTGGTTGAGCTTGCTCAACATACCTTGTCCCTCAGCCGCCAAGCCAAAACTCCTAGGAGGTCCCAACGCGCCTGTTCGAGCCCTGCTTGCTCGACTAGGCAACCTGTACAAGAAAGTAAAGTGTTAGTGCTGTTGTTCATTTAGAGACTGATGTTTCATGATGAGGAGTTTTTCGTGATAACTACTCCCTCATTATGAGTTTCTGTCAAAACCCTTGTAGCAGCACCTCTCGAAAAACATTTCTGCAGTGACCCTTGCAGTGGCGCCGAGCCTTGCAGTGACGCTGACTCTCTCGACTTTCATTACTGCAGTGACCCTTGTAGTGGTACTTCTACATTTTGGATTTCTGTGGTGACCCCTCGCAGGCACCTCTCGAACATTATTACTGTAGTGACTCAGACATTGTAGTGGCGCTGACGTTCGAAGCGACGCTGACCCTTGCAGCGGCGCTAATGCTTGTAGTGGCGCTGGAACTTGGAGTAGCGCGGACACTTGCAGCGGTGCCGACCCTTGCAGCGGGGCTGACACCTGCAGGGGCGCAGGTACTTGAAGCGGCGCTGACCCTTGAAGCGGCGCGGACACTTGCAGCGGCTCTGACACTGGCAGCGGCGCTGGTACTTGAAGCGGCGCCGATACCTGCAGCGGCGGGAACACTTGCGGCGGCGCTGACACTTGCAGCGGCGTTGGCACTTGAAGCGGCGCTGACCCTTGCAATGGCGCAGACACTTACAGCGGTGCTAGCACTTGAAGCGGCGCCGACCCTTGCGGCGGCGCGAACACTTGCAATGGCGCTGACGCTTGCAGCGGCGCTGGCACTTGAAGAGACACCGACCCTTGCGACGGTGCGAACACTTGCAGTGGCGCTGGCACTTGCAGCGGCGCTGGTACTTGAAACGGCGCCCACACTTGCAGCGGCGCGGAAGATTGCGGCGGCGCTGACACTTGCAGCGGCACTAGCACTTGAAGCGGCGCTGACCCTTGCAGTGGCATAGACCCTTGCGGCGGCGCGGACACTTGCAGCAGTGCAGACACTTGAAGCGGCGCTGGCACTTGAAGTGGTGCCGACACTTGCGGCGGCGCGGACCCTTGCAAAGGCGCAGACACTTACAGCATCGCTGGCACTTGAAATGGCGCCGACCCTTTCGGCGGCGCGAACACTTGCAGAGGTGCTGGCACTTACAGAGGCGCTGATACTTGCAGTGGCGCTGACCCTTGAAGCGGCGTCGACACTTGCGGTGGCGCTGACCCTTGCAATGGCGCAGACACTTGCAGCGGTGCCGACACTTGCGGCGGCGCCGACCCTTGCAATGGCACAGACACTTGCAACGGTGTTGGCACTTGAAGCGGCACCGACCCTTGCGGTGGCGCGGACACTTGTAATGGCACAGACACTTGCAGCGACACTGGCACTTAAAGCGGCGCCGACCCTTGCGACGACGCGGACACTTGCAGCGGTGCTGGCACTTGTAGCGGCGCTGACACTTACAACGGCGCTGGCATTTGAAGCGACGCTTACCCTTAAAGCGGCACCGACACTTGCGGTGGCGCTGACCCTTGCAATGGCGCAGACACTTGCAGCAGCGCTGGCACTTGAAACGGCGCCGACCCTTGTGGCGGCGCGGACACTTGCAGCGGTGCTGGCACTTGAAGTGGCGCCGACACTTGCGGCGGCGCTGACCCTTGCGATGGATTTTGGACTTATGGGTGACCCTTGCGGGCACCTCTCGGATGTCATTAATAAAAAAAGCATTTTTATTTTATTTTGCTTTTTTATTGATAGACACCCATCTATAATATTTAATACCCAATTTTTCATAGAAATTTACTGGTTTTCAAATTTTGTCCAATCTGCAATCAAATGCACCCTTAGTGTCTTGATTTTCTTTTTAAGTGCCAATATATTAACTGGAATGCTTGGTGATTTTTTTCTTTTCTTTTAAACTGTTCTGCAGAAAGATGAAGATGTCAAGTTCTTTAGGCAGAAGTTCGCTGGATCTCAAGCTGACAGGGCTCGGTAGGCAGATGTTGAAACGAAAAAGATTGTTAAGAGGCTGAAGGAAACAAAAATTTGAGGTTCGTATATCTTTCTCTCGATGTGATTTCCACTTCTAACACTCGTGAGTTTGTCTTCGAAAAGTAATGCTTTTAGTCTTCTTGCTTTCCGATATTGAATTGTATAGCTGATCGTTAGACTACTAATCAGATATGTATGAAGCTCTCCCACTTTTTTTGGCTGGTTACTACTGTTAAAAGGGAAGGAAATGAAATTTTTAGAACATCTCTCGTGCAAATATGGTTTGGATCAATATTGCCAAATACTTTCTCCCTTTCCGATCCCGCGTATCCTTTCAGTTTCAGAGCCGTGGGTTGATTTGTCACATTTGATTTTGATGTACCCGGTGGAGGCTGGGTTGGGTGGGGGGGCAGGGGGAGGGGTGGGGGAGTGTTAGCGAGGTGGGGGAAGTGAGAAACAGAAAGAGGGAAGAGAGAGGAGACAGAGAGAATGTTTCTTTTATTTTTCTTCTATCCTTTTGTTGATATTTCCTTTTTTTATGGTGTTTTTGAATAATTTAAATGAAAATGCCATGTGGCTGTCAAAGTTAATAGTTTTTCTTACGATTTTGGGCAAAGTCTAATTTTTAAATTAAAATATATTAAAATCTAAATCAAAATGGAAAGATCTTCATATTAACACAATCTGATTATCAAAATGGCACAAAAATTTCTTGTTGCTTCGTCCTCTTGCTGTGCTTTTTTCACTCAAAAGATCTTTGAATGTGTTTTTATTTCATAGTTATGACGCGTGTGGCTTTCACCACCGAGGAAGAACAAAGACAAGTGAAAATGATAAAATAGTAGCAAAACCTCAAGCTCAAAAGGATATTTATATTTTTCTTCCTTTTGTTCTTGATTTCAGCTATGCATCTACTAAGATAAGATTATAAGCTGATGGTGCCAAGGAAAATGCCCGAGGCAGTGGCGACAAAGATCTCAGTGTCTAGGAGGAAGGAGAAAGCTGCTGCCGGTAGGGGTGATATTGAGTTCGTTATCAGTAGAGTTGTTGAGGCGGGTGATGGTTCTGGTGTTGGTGGCTGAAATGTCAATGTTGTTAAAGGTCCCAGTTAAGGGTATATTTTTTGGGTGATGCTAAAGTTGTACAGTTGGTTCGATGGTATTTATTATTTTTTGGAATTTTTGCTGCAAGCTATCTCATATTTAGTTCAGGAAAGTTTGTTACATTGTGTCTTGTATATTAATCCTAGATTAGATTTGTGGCCTACTTTTCAAATTTGTTATATGATTCAAGTTTAACGTTTCAGTATGATAGTTTTCACTGTGGGTTTGTTAATTTCTCTATTCTTATTGGTGCACTAAACATGTAATGACAGATCGGTAATTGATTTTTTTTGGGGAAAGTACTCTTAGAGCATCCACAATGGGGATGCTAGAGTCCAACAAAAATTGTAACTTTACAAATTTGCAATGCTACAATGGTGAGTTGAAAGGGATGAAATCCGTAAAAGAATTTGCAATGGTTCTCCAAACTTACGGAACCCCTACAGAATTTGTAAAGGCTTCCTACGAACTTCATATGTTCGTAAGAATTTCTACGGATAAATGAAGTTCGTAACAAATATAAATAATCTTTTTTATTATAAATTTGGGTTCCTACAAACAACATTTGTTCGTAACAATTCCTACGAACAAATGTTGTTCGCAAGAAGTGATATCTTTATTTCATAGGAACATTAGTTGTTCGTAGGAACACTGATTGCAAAATTTTTAATTCCCTCATTGTGAAAGCTAACTTCCCACGAAAGCCAAACCAGCTTTTTAATTTGCAAACATGCCTTTCGTAAGACTCCACCAATACACATGCTCTTAAGTCTCTTACAAACAAATTTTAAACACTTAAAAGGAATTTTGACAAATGATAAACACTTATGTCCATTAATTCTCTTCTTGTAGAAGTCTAGTGGTATAACAAGTGGACCTAATAGTAAATTGTCCTTAAATGTTTAAAAATTATTATCAAGAGACCTAATTGTAAATTGATTTTTTTTTGGACTTTACTGTCTGCACAGTTTTATTGAATAAAATTAGTGTTTGTGAGTGGGTGTGCTGCCAGTGAAATGTGTGAGAGTGGATGGGGTGAACTATATAATTCAGGGATGATATTGGCTATTTAACCTCTCATAATGCAAGGTGATTTAACATTATTGGATATTTTTTTGACACAGCAAACATGAAAATTTCTAAAATGTTTGATTTTGACATAGTTTTGGGTAGATGTTATTCAAGATTCTTTTGCGGCTAATAATGCTAGTTTGATTAATTTTTCTAGTTTCCTAGAAAACTGCAAATAATAGATAATAAGCTATCGGGTCTAATGAAGAACATGAAATTTAATACAAACTTGCATACTTGGACACTAGGGGTAGTAAAATGTATATTTTGGTGGTATTTAGACTTAGACGTTAGACCAATTAAAACATGAACATGGCAAGACTTCATATATATTACTTGGCACAAATTCAACTCAATTAAAACAAGATATGATTGACACAGTTTGTGATTTTTAGACACACTTATACTTAAAATACATGAAAAATATGAGGACATGACACGAACGACTCATACGTTTACACAATATCACACTTTAAGATTAAAAAACATTACAAAAGACAAATTTTCATTTTAATTTTAAGTCTTGTTTTGACAATTTATCACATTGTTTTGAAAATTATCACCCCAATGTTATTCTTGAAAATTTTAAAAAGGAAATGAATGCTTATACGACAATATTGCACGCACCCTTATAGTCGGTGAAATGTAAAATTTACAAATTGTGAGACGTTGAAATCTCACCCATTCTACGGATGAATTTTTTGATGAAATTATTTGCAGATGAGATCCTTGTGCAAATCATCTCCACCAACTTTGGTTGGAAATTCATTTTTTAGTGTTTTAAATAATTGGTCCGTTTTTTTGTCCTTTCTTTAAGGTTTATTTTAGATCCTCCTTGTGTGTGTGTGTGTGTGTGTGTGTGTGTGTGTGTGTATATATATATATATATATATATATATATATATATATAGGAGAAGGCTCACCTACATCATGCTCGATACATCATCCATACATCACACCTAGGTGTAGCCCCTTAAAAACCATTTTTTTTTCATTTTTTTCATTTTTCTCTTGAAATTAGCCTTCCATTAAAACCATGTTAAAAAAATTAGGTCAAAATAAATTTTGTAGCTACTTTTAAAAAATTCACAAAAAGCTACTCAAAATATCTTATTTATTTGGGTTTGCGCCATCAGTTTTTTGTGAATTTTTTAAAAATAGCTATAAAGTGTATTTTGACCTAATTTTTTGAATATGGGTTGATTAGAAAGTTAATTTCAAGGAAAAAATAAAAATTTTGGAAAAAACGTTTCTTAGGGCCTAGAACTAGATGTGATGTATGGTGTGATGTATACATCATGATGTATGTGAGCCTTCCTCTCTCTCTCTCTCTCTCTCTCTTTGAGAGAGAGAGAGAGAGAGAGAGAGGATCACAAGTGGACCAAAAGACCGGACTTTTTAATGGACCTAATAAAACATCAAAAAATAAGACAATTAATTTTAATTCCTTGGTGTAATTGGTCCTCGCCAGCGGCACCCATTACCTCCTACCCCCCAACCCATACTCCAGCCTATCTCCGGTTCATAACCCGTCGGATCAGATGTCCAATCAGTGGTTAATAACCCGACGATCTCAAAAGTTAATGGTTCATATCTCCGACGACCTCCACAGTTAATGGTTAATATCTCCGGTTCATAACTCGGCGATCTCCACAGTTAATGGTCAGTTAAATCGGCGGATCAAATGGATTTTAAGAAGGTATTGGAATGACATGGTTAACTAGTTGGATCAGGTATGTGGTTATGGCCATGGAGGTCGCCGCTGGGTTGGGTTGGGATGGGGTGGATTTTCGTCTAGATTGGGGAAAGGTTTTGGTGGGTCAAAGTTCGGTGGTAGTGGTTCACAGAGGCTGCTAGAGCCGGGGGGTGGGGGTGGGTGGTGAAGGTTGGGGGTCTGGCTGGAATCGTCTCAGGTGCCGCTGGCGCAGACCCATTACACTAAGGAATTAAAATTAATTGACTTATTTTTTGATATTTTATTAGGTCCATTAAAAAGTCCGGTCTTTTGATCCACTTGTGATCCTCTCTCTCTCTCTCTCTCTCTATATATATATATATATATATATATATATATATATATATATACACACACACACACACTAGAGAAGTATGTTAAAATTGTGAAATGGCCAACTCTAAACTCCCAAAAGTTAATAAAAAAACATATCATCCGGAAACATTGATACATATCGAAATGTATCGTATGTGTATTGGTGCTTATCCATGTATTCGAGGTACCAAGCGAGCTAAAGAAGTGTCGGTGCCCATAGATCGCAATATTTGATAAGCCGACTTAGTCGCAATAGTAAGATTGCCCTGTACTATGACTTATGCATTGTGACAAGTCTTATATGTAATAATAAGGCTGCTTACATCCGACCTCTTCCACACATTGAAGTGTGTGTGTGTGTTGGGGGGGGGGGGGGGGGGAGCCTCGTGTAGTAGGTTGCTCTTAACACTTGATAAGTTGAGCGGTTTACTTAATAGTTTTATGGGAGTTCATTTGTAGGTCTATGTCTAGTTTCCATCTTCTTGTAATCAACTCATCTCAATAAAACATTTTTCTAACTATATGGGATCGGTTACATGCACCATATTTTTTCATTCTGATCCGTTTAGCGCAATATCCTCGGTTAAAACATGATATCATGTCTTTACAATATACCACTAAGTCAATTTAGCCCTACCTCTACCCCTAGTGTTACCATCAAATCAATACTAACTAAATAACTCTTCCTCTCGAGGGAATCTATTGATCAATGTTTGATGTGTCTAAGCCATTTAAATCGATGTTCTCTAAATTATTCTTCTATAGAAGCGACGTTTACTGTTTCTTTCACCAATTTTTTCATTTCTAATTTTATTGTTTTAGTTTTACCACAAATCCATCTTAGCATCTGCATCTTCACCACACTCATTTTCTGCATGTTTTATTTTTTTTGTATCCCAACACTCCGCCCCATATATCATCGTATGTTAAATGTCCGTCCTATAAAAGGTATGCGCCGATCATGTAATACGTTGTTAACACATTTGGACTTGACCCAACCTTCTTTAATCACATAGGAATTTTTTAATTCTGTTTTATTGAATAAAGAATCTTCAAATCTATTATCCGATTACCATTTTTTTGTATGCTCAAGAGAGAGAGAGAGAGAGAGTGGGATGGAGGCAACCGAGAGGGGGTGAAGGGGGAGGGTGAACTGAATAATTTTTTTGAATGTTTTTGAGAAGAAACGCTGATCTACGCAACCCTCTACGCACATATAAGTACATAACTTTAAGTCATAAGTTCTATATACTTAGTGGGAATATACAAAGAAATATAGAAACAAATGGTATAAATGAATACTCACACGCTACAACACATGCATGCGAAAAGATATATGTATCTACATATATATACACCATTGAAAAACACATATTCAATGCATTAACCGTTTTACTTTTGAAAAACGTACTAACCCAGATTAATTTAACTTTATCTTAAAAATGTACTTTCTTACATTATACTTAGCATTTTTCCACGCTATTTGACAGGCCCGATTCAAGAGTTGAAACCATTATTCTTGACTTACCCAAATACATTCATTTACCAGAATTTCTCCTTTAACTCATTCATATACACTTTAGTATTTTAATTAAAAATTGCCATTTCAACCCACGCATTCACCGTGTTAGAAAATACTTATTTGTTACTTGAAAATATATTTCAATACTTACTCGCGAAATTATGGGTTTTAACAACTTGGTTGCTTTATCACCCATTTATCCACTTACTTTATCCCAATTTACTTTGTCTTATGGACATTAATAGATTTATGCATTTACTTGTCCATATACCCTTTTTTCGGAACATTTATTTATTCATTCAAGTTAGGTTGTATTAACACATTACCAAACAACCCATTTCTTGACATATTCCATATTTCCTTTATCTTTTCTTGGTATCTTCCAATTAACCACATACTTTAACGGGCTCCACACTGTCGGCTATGTGCACCATATGCTCTGGCCAGTGGTTTAGAACTTTTCACCCAAGGGCTCCGGGCCCTTCTTGCTTTATCCCAGTGTCATCTGAGTTCCTTTCACATGTTTTTAATATTTTTATAAAATGTCCATGTTATTCAACCTCTTTACTTTTACCCGGCCAAAACCCGTACTTAACCGTCCGTTTTTTCATCAACACTTGAAAAATTATTTCTTTTCTTCTTTAAGTCCTTTACACACATATGTGATTTATACTAAAGTCATTCACGCTTTAGGACTTAATTCATTTTCACACACATTAGTGTAACGACATATTTTAACATTTTTACTCCATAAAAATGTTTCACTTTAAGTAAATTACCAATTTACCCTTATTTGTCAAATTTACAATTTAGTCCTTTAACAAGTGTATTTTCTCAAAATGATTATTAAGTTCCCAACTTAACATTTTAAACGCTTTAGCCATTTTAACACTTGTTTAATATCACACTTTTGCCCAACTTTCACACTTGCTATTTTACCCTATGAATTAACACCCTGTGCAATTTAAGCTCCTAAATTTTCGTTTTTGCAAGAAGCTTAAAAAATATTTGTTTCCATAAATATCTTGACAACACTAACATCATTCCACAGTTTTATTTCATAAAAATGTCTGTTAGTTCCTTTTTATTAGAAATACGCCGAAATGACAATTCTTACATTTTTATTCCATAAAAATGTTTATTGTTTCCTTTCCACTAGAAATTCCCCAACGTGACATTTTCATACATTTTATTCAATAAAATGTCCATTTTTGGATTTTCATGAAAACATACACAACAATATATCTCTACATTATAAAAGTGTCCATTTCAGATTTATGTGAAAAACATACACAAAAATATATATTTTCAACATTTTTATTACCATACAAATGTCCATTTTAGATTTATGTGAAAACATACACAACAATATATTTTCTACATTTTTATTACCATAAAAAGATCCATATCTCAGTAAACTAGGGAAACTATACACAATAATATTTTCTCACATTTTTATTCCATAAAAATGTCTATCTATAGATTATTAGTAAACACACTATTATTTCATGATAACCCTACTCTTAATATTTAACAATCACAAGACTACAATATACACTAAAGAGTCCAAAATACAAAGAGTATGCTAATGAAGTCCAAATTAGTGAAAGGCATGAAAGAATCAATGAAGATGACAACTCCCCACATTCTAAGGTGGTCTTAAAGGGGTTGTCTAGAACCTCCAAGTTTGTCTCCAATAAACACCAGTAAAACCCTCTTCAAATGCACATTAAAGACCCCAACAATGAACTCCTATTTTCTTAGGTTTATAATGGGAACTTGGTTATTAATTGTGTGTGTGTTTCCCCTAAATTAAATGGTGGAAGTTAGTTCTCGGGATGCAAAAGAGGTTGAGAGTGCTTGAGAGTGCGAGAAAGGCATTTTGTTTCTCTAACCCACACCTCCTTGATTTTTTCTCAACAACCAAACCATCAACTTATAAAATAAACCATCTTATGTCCCCAGCTTATCATGCTCCCAGAGCCAACACGTCATTATAATCGACGGCACCCAAGGTGACAACATCACCTGTGTGTCAGCCTTGGTTGCCTCTAAAATCCCAGGTGGTTCTCTATTATCCCCAAGGTAAAGAGACTGTGCCTGGTCACATTACATTTTCGTCAGATGGACTAACTTGGAAATGAAATCGACAAATCCCACGCTGACAGCTCAAAGGGGGACCGGGTTCCTGCACGTCGTTAGAACGCTAGAACATCTCTATCGAACGATAGTGTTGACGTTTGAATGGCGATGAGCATCGTTTGAGCGACCTGATAAAAGGCTGAATTCTCTGCGTCATCCAATCTTTCTAGTTTTCTCGCTTTTTCCCCAAAGAACCTCTAAAATCCTAGAAAGGCATAATAGTTTAATTGATTTTATGACCACTCATTCTATAAAACATATATAATCCTCAACTTAATAGGTCTTTTATAGTCCAACCTCTCCTTATATATAATCCATACTTTCATGGAATATCCCTAATCCAATGATTTTCTTTAACTATGATTTGTCCCTCATCGTAAAAAACCCATATATAGTAATTTATCAGGGCGGGGTATTACAATTATTCTAAATTCTCAATTAAATTGCATGGATTCACCATCACTTAGGGTTTTAATTTAAGTTCTCCATTAGATTACATAGATTCATCCACAATTTTGGGTTTTTCTACACACTCATTGAATAAAATATTAATTCATCTATAATTAAATATCATCACAGCCTAACTAGGGTTCATAATCATAGCATTTAACAATAAATATTTCCTAGTAAAAAAAAAAGAAAACTTAGGTATTTCCTGCATGAATTTTTGGCATTAAATCTCTAAATCTCGATTGATGGTTTTTCCTTGATCCAATCCCATCCTTTAACAACTAGGGTTTCCTCATGTTTGTTCTTTCTTTGATGTTGGTTGATAAATGAGGCTAATGACCCGCTTCAGCTTCTTAATCACGTAGATCCTCGATGGTTTAAAATTAAAGACCCTAGATGATCCCAAAATACTACTCCAATGCTTCCTACATTTAACTATGAGGGTTACCCAATGTTAAATCCTAACTTGTCAGGTCTTCAACACTATTCCATGCCTTTAGACCTCTTTAGAGCATGGTCTAGCAATACATATCCTCAAATACCAAAATATTCTAATTAAAATTTATCCATTAACATAAACACACACTTAATCGAATAAAATCCCCATTATTTAATTATTTAAAATTATGGGGTATTATAGGTATATGAGATCGAGGTCACTTTGATTGGATATGAGAGAAAACATAAATTTTAATTTAGGTGTAATAGAGTCGATGTGCTAGTTTTTGTTCACTAACTTTTCAGAAATTCCACGGGGAAGTTAAGCGAGTAATCATGTATTAACATAGTCATTAAACAAAATATGGGGACATTTTCTACTCATTGAGAGATATGTGAAATTTGATGTTGTCCCTGTTGTGTTTTTGTGTATATTTCTTTGTGTGAATAAAATACTCACAACAACCTCTAATAGCCTACTAGTAAGTTTTCAAAATCCTTGTGTGAGGTATTGGGATCAAGTACCTCTAGGTGCACACTATATACATTATATATCAAGACTTGGAACTTCGGCCCTAAGTCAAAACCCAATTGTAATTTCATTTTTTATTTATTTCATTTTTATTTAAAATTAAAATCCGGATTAATTTTTTATTAATATTATAATACGTTTATTCCTAGCCGTTGGAAGTGGTCTGAGGGGAAGTAGTGGCTACTTATTTTAATCCATAGGGTGGCTGTAGGTTGATGGTTGCATCCCTTTAAAGGGCCTTGCAGATTTAGTTTAAATTAATTATCAGAAAAAACCTAATTCTGAATTTCCTTCTTTCTCACTCTCAAAAATCTGTTCCTCCTCAAATCCTATTTCTGGGCAATACTAGTTTGGTTCTATACGTTCTCCATTGTGTGCTTAATCGGACGAACAACGCTGTTGAATCCTTGGGATAGATATCTGAGGCTCGAGGCACCACTCGATTAAGTGCAGACGATATTTTTGTCTTAAGACTGTGTGTCTAACACACACCTCAGCATCCAGATAAGTCGTTATAATGTTATTATGATCTTAAATTTTCCTGTATACCCAACAACAATCTAAGACATAAATATATTAATATTCGTATAATGGGAAAATTTGATCCTCCAGCGATTGCATTTGCTAGGCCTGAAAAATTTGTTGGACTGAATTTTAAACGTTGGAAATCATAGATGTTATTTTATTTGAACATGTTAGAACTTGATCACACCTTAGAAATTAAGGAAGATAATTCTGAAGAGGCCGAACCTGCTAGGACTGATGTTAACCAACTTTGTGAAAAATATGATTTCATGTGCAAAAATCACATACTGAACAATTTAGATGATGCTCAATATGATGTTTACTTTTCTGTTTCCACTGCTAGAGAGTTATGGTTAATGTTAGATAAGAAATATATAATCGAAGATGCTGGAAGTAAGAAATTTGTTGTCAGTCATTTTTTGGACTTTAAAATGGTTGATGAAAAATCAGTAGTGTCACAATTAGAAGAGCTACAAGTAATTGTTCACGAAATTCATGCTGAGGGTATGTCTATTAGTGAGGGTTTTCAAGTCGCATCTGTTATTGATAAACTTTCCCCTTCCTGGAAAGAATTTAGAAATGGCCTTAAACGTAAACGTAAGGATATGACTATGGAAGATCTCACTATTAGACTTAGGATTGAAGAGGATAATTGCGTTAAGTAAAAAATGGATGTTTCCATGGCTGTGGCAACCAAAGCAAGCATTGCTGAAAATAGTGGGGTGACCAAAAATCATTTTAAGCCAAATAAGTACCAACAGAATTTTAAGGGAAAATGAAAAGCACCAAATAATTTTATAAAACTTAAAAGTGGGATTGAGAAATTTGGAGGAGACTGTTTTGTTTGTGGTAAACCTAGACATCGGGCCCAAGACTGCTACAAAAGGAAAAACAATGACCACTCTAAAAAACCTAATGGGAATTCATAAGCTTCAATTGTTGAAACTGATAATTTTTCTGCTATCATATCAGATGTCACTTCAGAAGCACATCTTGTTAGCAACATTAGGGACTGGTGGGTGGACACTGGGGCCACCCGACACATCTGTGGAGATAGAAGTGTATTTTTCTACTATGAGGAGGTAGGAGGTGATGAAAAGCTCTATATGGGAAATTCTTAGGTTGCTATAATTACTAGGAAATGGAAGGTGGATTTCAAATTCACTTCTGGAAAAGTCCTAACATTGAACGAGGTACTACATGTGATCGACATTAGGAAAAAATTGGTCTCAGGTTCAATGTTGAGTAAAAAGGGGTTTAAAATGGTCTTTGAATCTAATCAGTTTGTTTTAACTAAAAATGGGGTTTTTGTGGGAAAGGGTTACATGTGTGAGGGGTTGTTGAAACTAAGTGTAACTGTTGACTCTAGTCTTAATGTAATTAATTCTTCTGCGTATCTCTCCGATTCTTTATATTTGTGGCATAGTAGACTTGGACATGTTAATCTTGCTTCACTTAAAAGATTAATGAATTTAGGAGATGTCCCGAAATTACCCGAAAATGTCGAACATAAATGTGAAATATGTGTAGAATCAAAATTTAAAAGAAAATCTTTTCTAAGTGTACAATGCTCTACTGAAATCTTGGGATTAATTCATACAGATTTGTGTGACTTAAAAGGAATTCAAACAAGGGGTGGAAAAAAGTACTTTATTACCGTTATAGATGATTACACAAAATTTTGTTATGTGTACCTTTTGCATTCGAAGGATGAAGCACTTGAGAAATTTAAGCTTTACAAAACAGAAGTTGAAAATCAACTAACTCAAAAAATAAAAAATGTTAGATCGGATAGAGGAGGAGAATATTCTGAGACGTTTAATGACTTCTGTAAATTGCATGGCATAATACATCAAACTACTACACCATATTATCCACAACAAAATGGTGTGGCTGAACGTAAAAATCAAACGCTAAAGGATATGGTAATTGCTATGTTAAACAGTTCGGGTCTTCCTCGCAACTTATGGGGTGAAGCGGTACTTTACACATGTTATATTTTAAATAAAATTCCCCTTAAAAAATTAAAAAAATCTCCTTACAAATTGTGGAAAGGAAGAAATCCGTCATACAAATACTTAAAAGTGTGGGGGTGTTTAGCTAAGGTAGTTTTGCCACCACCTAAACGAACAAAACTCGGACCTAAAACTGTTGATTGTATGTTGATTGTGTGTTTATACTTAAAAGTGTGGGGGTGTTCCGCTTATATGTTTATTGTGTTTAAATCAGATGTAGATAGTCTATCTACAAATACTATTATTGAATCTCATGATGCAGAATTCTTTGAAAATATTTATCCACATAATCCAACTACTAGATTTGAGAATGATCCTACAAACATTAATTTGCCATCTAGTAGTAGGAGAGATAATGAAATGGAAATACAAGGACCTAGAAGAAGTAAAAGACGTAGAATAGAAACATCTTTGGCCCTGATTATATTTCTTTTTTGTCTGAAGAAGATCCTCAATCTTATCACGACGCTATTATCTCTCCTGAAGCTCCATTTTGGAGAGAGGCTGTTAACAGTGAAATGGAATCTATTATGAAAAATTAGGGGTGCAACTGGTACGGATTTTTATCATACCGTATCATTTTGGACCGAGAAAAAATGGTTTTGGTTTCATATTATGAAATACCGAAAACCAATTTTATCGAAACTAAAAATACCGTAAAAAATTTGGTTGGTTTTGGTTTTTTGATATAAAAAACCGATTTACCGAATTTATCGTACCGACTTATCAGGCCTAATTTACCGTACCGAAATACCATAACAAACTTACTGCATATTACCATATCAATTACCAAATAAAAATTATATTTAAAAAAATATAGATACCCAATTATCAAGACCCTCCATTTTTTAAAGTAATCTCATCCATTCATTTCCCGTACTATAAATACCACCAAACCCTAAAATTAAACAAGAAAGTCAGTCGCCCACACACACAAGAACAAATCAGAAATCTCTCTCCAAAGCACAAGGTAACTTCTTCTTTTTTCCAACTCAAATGAATGTGCATTGTCCCTGTTTAGTTCCTCTTCTTATTCTTAGGATACGTTTTTGTGACACGATATATATCAAACTGTACATTTTTTGTTTTGAAGAAACGAAGTACATATTTGAGTCGATATATATATATATATATATATATATATATACTAGGGTATGCCCGTGCCTGAAGGCACGCTGATAATTGCAAATCGGTAAAAATTTCAAAAGAACGTAATTGCAAAATGGAAAAAATTTCATTCCCCAACAAAATAAAGTGTAATTTAAAAAAAATTAACCATAATATCTTTTTTTATAAGGCTATACACCCTGCTTAACAAATAACAAATAGTCCAATAACATTCAAATAGTATGCTCGTGCCTAAAGAAATGACAAACACTTCTAAAAAACTGCGTCGACTAAAATTTGTAATCATAGAATTTATTATAAATCACAAATGTGTACATGATTTAGAAAAATTGGGCAAAATTTCCTCTTTTTATAGGACAATGGTGATGTAAACTCAATCACAAAAAAATTATGGGTGCCAAACCCAAAGTAACCCAATTCAAATCACTCATAAAAAAGAAGCAGATAGAGACCCTAAAACAACAGAAAATATAACCTATCGAGGCCCATTTCATCTTCAAGTATCACATGCGTTTGTTTGGACCAAGAGAATTGTAAGAAGTTCAATCCTTCAAGCTGATATGGATGAAGTGACCCTCCTATCAAATCAAAACACGATCATGATCTCCGGTATAAAATAAAATCTCTAAAACATATACGATTATTTAACATCACGGAAAGCTAATAGCTGACAAACTATGCAAATACCTCAAAAAAGAAATTCGGGACTCTTTTCATAATTTTGAAATTCTTTATTTTTCTTTTCCGAGTCTGAGTCGTCATAAAGGCTTCTCCTCTATCTATTTGAAGCTCGTTTGCGGCATCTAGATCTAATTTTATAAAACTTATCAATTTCTGAAAGAAATGATGAAATATCTAATTCAAGTTGCCAATAATATTCGTCATAGGGAAGTTCCTTCCACTTTACATAATAGTCCTTCTCGTCGTCATCTCCCCTACAAAATTCCATAAATTATATATATATGACTACTTGACTGCTAGTACTTTTTATTAAAATAGTAAAAAAGATCCTAAAAAATATACTATAAAAAAAGATTCTACAAAATGACTACTTGACTCCTAGTATTTTTTACACTATATTCAATGAAAGATGTCATCATACCTTGCACAATTACTTTGATCTGAATCGAAATTATTTTCGGTAGTCAGAAGAAACTTTATCAGGAATAAAATAATCAAAATCAAAACTACTATAAGGAATACCTTTACAACATCACCGATGGGGAAATGAACGATCGTATAAACACGGCAAACTTCCTTTTTGAGTTCTCCCAGAAGACGATCTGGGATTGGACTGCAATAGAAATAAAGAATTTTTCCAACATCACATTAGAGTTATATAGGTATTCACAATATAACCATGTGTCTACAATTATATAGGACGATCTAGCAAAATGTACCATCTTATAGTTACATATCATTTTTTAATCTTAAAAATCCGTCAACACTGCTATTTATTAATACAACTGCAATATTATGCAGAAGATATGTCATATATATTTCCAGTCAGCATTTAGAAGAAATTCTAATGTTACCACCTGATTCAAGAACCCAGTCCAGCATGTCCTGCAAGGCTTCTTCAGCACATTTCACAGCCCAATCCATCACATCTTTATGTGTGTACCTTAAGTCTCATAAATTTACAACCCCAAGAAAGATCTTCACGTTGCTTTTTACCTCGAGTTTAGTGGATAGAACCTCCTCAAATTGTTTGCATACTTCCGGTGGAATGTATTGGTCAACCTCAGCTCCTAATAAAGATATAGGCACCTTGACCTCTTTAATATCATCCAATGTAATGAGGGAGGGGTGTAAAAACACTGCAGCTTGAATTTGATCAGACTTTTCCAAGTCCACAACCACCTTGGCACCCCAATAATATCCTGTAGCCCCAATTGCAGATATGCCTTTACTTCTTAAAGCTTTAATAATTGGTTTTGCATCTTCAAATCCTTTTTCTAATGAGTGAAGTTTTAGCCATATTGGCAGAGGCCTCTCAGTGCAGTCAGAATCATATGTCTCTCCATGAAGGAAATCAGGTACCACTACATAGAACCCAATAGTCGCAACTTGGTCAGCAACTTTCCTTAAATTTGATGGTTGATAACCAAAAGCGTCGGAAGCAAGAATGATAGCAAGTTACGAATGGGAGGGGAATGTAACGTAACAGTTGAAACCTCCCAGTTGTATGATGGATCCTGAACCTGATCCTGATCCAATTCTTGTCCTCGCTGTCAGATAGTTAGAGCAGCACCCAGGCCCAAACATTTCTCCTCCTTTTTGGAACATGGATATGAAAACGAATATGGAGAGCTAAAAATCTGAAAACGAATATGAAAACAATTAAAACAAACCCAAACATTCTGAAACCAAAATGAAAACCAAACAATCAACTAAACATACATATTACCCTAAACCCAAATAAAAGTAAAAGCCTAGTGAACATACCAGAGAGGTCAAACCTCTCTTTGGGGATGAAATCCATCAAGGACCTTATAGGTTAAACCTGCAAAAATGAACCAAAACAGAAATCTCAAGGCACTAATCTAAAAATTTTAAATCAAATATGACTTTGTTTCAGAAACATGAATGTAGAACCAATAAGAATGCCTCAGATATCTTATAGATAAGCAGACCTTATAAGTTGAAAGATACTTCTGTAACCATGTTGGTACTTAAGGTATAAGTATGGTAAAATGATAGCCAATTGAAAGCAGTCTTGTGCTATTGCTATATAGATTTCATGTATTTCATCCTTGTAGTGCACCACAAAATCCTCTACAAACTTTGAATCCGTATAGCATACAACTGAATTAAGAGTGAGGTTAATATTAAGCATCTTTTTCTCTTTCAAAATTCCCAAAACATTGTACCGGGGCACCACCCTCTTCCCCAAGCTATACGCTAAAAACATGAGGTGAGAGGCCAAGGTATTAGGGCTCATACCCGAGTTCAGTTATGAAAAAACTCAAACCCCTATGAATTTTAGCTTCTGATACACGAAAACAGAACAAAATAAGAAAACATAACAGAGCGGAAGAGAATAAAAAAAGTGCGAACTTCACTCGAATATCTTTTTATCTACCAATGCATGTACCAAAACATTAGTGTGAGAATAGAATATTACAAATTGAATCTCCACTACGTTTATAATCATATACAAAAGATAAAAGTTGAAACAACGCTAAATTTTTATTATCTGAGTAGAAACTGTAATCAGATGATAAAAGGACCAGACTTTACTCCAATTATAAATCAAACGATGACAAAGAGACACTCCTCAATTTTGTACAGGAGCTAAATTTTCGTTAACTTAGAACATGTCCCAATGTGTTCATCTGCTCAACACATACATACAGCTCGTATCCATAATTGATAAAATGATTACATAGTTTTATAAGTAACTATTGAAGTCGAATCAGACATACCTCTTCCATTATAAAAACAGTTCACCAGAAATGTTTAGATTCACTCCTGAAGAAGTTAACAATCGAAATGAAATAAAACGTTTAGATTGAACTTCAAATTCATATATCCATGTTGTCAATCTCTCACAAAAATCAAAGCCTTAAATATGAATATATCTTAATGAGTATATTCAGCAGATGAGTTTAACTGCTTTTAGCAGATGAGTTTAAATTTTCCTCTAGCATCCCGAGAATAAAGAGGAGTAAAGACGAACCTTGGAATCAGAGTTTTTAAATGTGGAATTGAAGTTTTATCACCTAAAGCCAAAGTTCCACTACAAACCAGGTAATTCATACGAAATATAAGGATTTTTATGGAGTGGTGGATGGATTTACAAATAATGAAGTAGAAGAGAAAGATATTAACTCGTCATAAGCTTCACCTAAAAGAATTGGAAAAAAAACAATAAAGACGGGGAAGATAATAGGTTCAAGATGTGAAATAGTAGGGAATTAACCTCTATATATTCACCAAATAACTCCACATAGGCGTTGCACATGGGCATGGTCATCGTCATCTATGCTTAGACATAATAAGACCTATGGAGAAAACACCAAAGAAAATCCTATTTGCTTCCAAACTTTAGTGCTTGTCACCATCTCCCTAAACTTTCCTTCTCGCAAGTGTTTGAACTGCACAAAAAATAGCAGACAGACAGGTATAAGCACAAAAAGTAGCACACAAACTAATAATCTTCAAGCCTGGATGCACACAAACGAAATTTTATGGGGACTGTATACCTATCCCAAAAAATAAAATTATATTCAGTATTCAGTAAGCTGTACATACAAAAAATAAAATTAATAACATTCACCCCCAATAGCAGCAACAGTTCAATAAAGTTCTAAAATAGAATTATATTCTTAATAGCAGCAGCTATACAATTATATTCAACTACTCAACATGATATTCATAAAAAAGGCATCTATATAATAAGTTCTCTGCATACCTCTGTAGTGTTTTCCCCAATGGTACTCTAGTCTCTCCCGGATCATATGTGGCTCCAAAGCATCCCCAATGGTATGGTACTCCAGTATCTACTACCATATGAGCGCAATGCCAAATAAATCTTAGCTGCAAATCTCTATACAATCACAAACAAAAACATCATATTTAATCAATACAAAATGCTAATCCATACAAAATGGATGCAAATACAATGACACTAAGGTTTGGACACACATAAGTGAAGGAATAGGGACAAAAATAGTAGAATGAATGCCACTTACATCGATCTGAGTTTTATGAGAGTATCGATAGAGGGCGACCCCGATTTTTATGCAGCTGAGAGCACCGCCTCCCCATATTTATTTTCCTCTTAAAGTACTATTATTAAGCTAAAAAAGATAATATGAGGAGACCACAATATGTTGCTCCAAGTATTCAAGATAGTGGTCAAGAGATGATACCAAAGAATGAAGAGAACTCTGCCCAACAAAACTATGCACCAACCATCTACTATGCACCATCTACTCTAGTCTCTCCCGGCTCGTATATGGCTCCAAAGCATCCCCAATGGTACTCTAGTATCTACTACCACATGAGCGCAAGGCCAAATAAATCTTCGCTGCAAATCTCTATACAATCACCAAAAAAAAACATCTTTAATCAATACAGAATGATAATCCATACAAAACGGATGCAAATACAATGACACTAATGTTTGGACACAAATAAGTGAAGGAATGGGGACATAAATAGTACAATGAATGCCACTTACATCGATCTGAGTTTTATGAGAGTATCGATAAAGGGCGATCCCAATTTCTATGCAGCTGAGAGCACTGCCTCACCGTATTTGTTTTCCTCTTAAAGTACTATTGCTAAGCCAAAAAAAAATATGAGACAACAATATGTTGCTCCAAGTATTCAAGAAAGTCGTCAAGAGATGATACCAAAGAATGAAGAGAACTCTGCCCAACAAAACTATGCACCAACCATTTACTATGCACCATATACTCTAGTCTCTCCCGGCTCATATGTGGCTCCAAATCATCCCCAATGGTACTCCCAGTATCTACTACTACATGAGCGCAAGGCCAAATAAAACTACTATGTATGTGAACAGTAAGAACATTTGAAAACTGTTTATACCATTTGAGAACTGTTATTCCATTTCAGCCAGTTCATACCATCTGCGAACTATTATTACAATAGTAAATGAAGTTGGAGTAAATGTAGTTTGTGAGAACTACTATGTATGTGAACAATAAAGCCATCTCCAAGTTAGCCTAATTAAAACCAAATGATTTAATACACAAAATTTAAACTTTAAAATTTAATATAAAAATCAAATGACTTACATGTAGTTTGAGGGAGTGCTGACATCATTTACCAATGCTTTACTGAATGAAAATCTTGAAAGTTGAGTCATAATTGAAAACATGACACTAACTAATTGAAAATAGAATTGTAAATTGCATAAAATATATTATCCCCAAATTTGTTTTCTGTATGTTTATAAAGTTTGAAATTTCAACAACCAAACCTTTTAAAATTGTTATTGAGAAAAAACCAACAAATGAAGATCAAAGAGTATGGCCAAATCAAATATTTGGTAGTACTATTATTCTTTCATGGAAAGCTTATCATTTCAAACTTCTTAGTAGACAATCCCACAAAAAAAGAACCTGTGATCGAGGTAATTCATAACCTACAAATATCCATTACCAAAGCATCAAGAATATATATTACATGTATGGTGTATGTGATTCGCTAACCTGTATGGTGTATGTGTACGTGTGTGTGTGTGTGTGTGTGTGTATGTGTGTGTGTTTCTAGGGCTCCAAGTTCAATAAACTATAGAGGCATTATTACCCTAAAGGGATCCACGTCCAAGTTCGATGAATCCATTAAAACTTATCGCCTCAAACCTAACGAACGTACTCTTTCACTATTTGGGGGATATTCATGTCTAGGCAGAGCAATGAATAAAAATATCAATAAAAGAGACATTTTTACCTGGGAAACAAAACTAAGTTAGCTAAATATAGTAGAATGAATGCCAATTCCCAACTACCTAAGAATCTTTCGGCAACGTGCATTTCTATCCGAAGTACCTAAGAATCGTGTAGAAGATGTTTCTAAGTACTGGTACACCCTACTTTGTTCATTTTTCTTCCTTTTCACCAAACAAAACTATGCAAAGTTACACCAACTATTTGATAGGTATTTGTATTCCACAATCGTGTTTAAATAAAAGCATCATTAAGATTAAAAGGGAGGACTCACAAATTCAAATTAACAAATTTTTACCCAATGTTTATGAGATTCCATCATTGCTCATTCTATCCCCAAATAATTCAAAAGTTATAGCCACTTCCTGCAATCAATTAAAAATTGTGTCAAGATAGATATAATTTTTGCTTGCTTAAAAACATAACTAATAGACATGCACAATCAATTAAAGGACCTGCCCAATAAGTAATTTTTTCTACTTAAAAACATAATAAAAGTTGTGTAGAGACTTAAACCTAGAAGAAAGAATATATAAACAACAACCATTTCATCAAACAAATAGCATGCAACATTGATATCATAAACCACCTGTGTACCTACAATAATGAGAATAAAGTATCATGTGAACAAAACCCTTATCATTATTTTGAACAAAACCCTTATAAAAAACAAAAACTATAGTACACACATACACATTTCTGGACTTTCAAACCTGAAATGAAAACCTCTTTAAATCCGATTTAGAAGAAAATGAAGAAAAAATAGATTTTGTACCAAGAATGGACAGATCTATTGGAACCATAAAATGAACTAAAAATTGAACAAAATCGAATGAGGAGTGGGTGTAAGAGATTGAGGGAGATTACCTGTAGAGGTGTGCGAGAGAGAGGGACGGCGGAAAGGAGGAGTGGTACGCGGATGAGTGAGAGGGAGAGAATAAGGAGGGTTTGTGAATAAGGAGGGTTTGTGTTTGTGAGCCAGCAGCACATGAGCGAGGTAGAAAATGATACTATGCTAGGGTTGAGTGAGTAGGATTGAGGAGAGTTTACAAAAATACCCTTGTTTTTGAATTTTGAGTGTGAAAAAAGAGAGGGAACTCAAATGTTTAGGGGATAAAATAGGTAGTGCAAGATTTAATTCATCTCATGACATCATCTTTGCATCTTATGACATACATAAGTTTCCTACTTTATTATATATATATATATATATATATATATATATATATATATATATATATTGCCCCTGATTTATCATATCTTCTATTACACTTGATTTTGTCCCTGTTTAGTTTAAGTTTAAGTCCCTGTTTATGCAATTGGTTACATGTTTATTTGTGGGGTGGCACTACAAGTGTTTTATGTCTATTTGCTGCTTCTAAAACCCAAATTTGAATCTCAGAAACTTCCAACAACATTTGCAAAACTATAATTTATGTTTTCGTTTGATTTGAGTATTTATCGAATGCATAAACCGATGTGAAATATATACCAGATTTACCAAATTCATAAACCGATACGAAATTATGGTAAATACTGGAAAAAAACCGAATTGAAACTGAAATTAACGAAACCAAAAAAATTCGAAAAAACCAAAAAATCGGCCGTTTTGGTTTTGGTTTTTGCTTTGATGTACCGATCGATAAATTGGTACGGTATAGTTTTACCATTTAGATCATGGTTCTGGTATTAGTAAGGGGGCGTTACTGAGCATACCATACCAGTTGCACCCCTATGCAAAATCACACATGGGATTTACTTATCTTACCACCTGGATGTAAAACCATAGGGTGTAAATGGATTTTTAAAAGGAAAATGAAACTGAATGGATTCATAGAAAAATATAAGGCTAGGTTAGTAGCCAAAGGTTATAAACAAAAGGAGGGATTTGATTTCTTTGACAATTATTCTCCTGTTACGCGAATTACTTCTATTAGAATTTTAATTTCCCTCGCATCCATCTATAAAGTGGAAATTCATCAAATGGATGTAAGAACTGCCTTTTTAAATGGAGAATTAGAAGAAGAAATTTATATGGATCAACAAGAAGGTTTCGTCATTAAAGGATTTGAAAATAAAGTCTGCAAGCTAGTTAAATCCTTATACGGACTAAAACAAGCACCTAAACAGTGGCATGAAAAATTTGATCATGCAATGATTAATGATGGATTTAAAATAAATGAATCTGATAAATGCGTGTATTTTAAATGCCATAGAGATGCTTGTGTGATTGTATATCTATGTGTTAATGATATGCTAATTTTTGGATCACATATGAGTATTATAAAAACTCCAAAAAAAAATGTTATCTGAACAGTTTGATATGAAAGACTTGGGAGTTGCAGATTTAATTTTGGGAATCAAAATAATACGGGATTCCAAGGGAATCAAATTGTCACAATCACATTATTTAGAAAGTGTCTTAAAGAAATTCAATCAATATGATTCTACTCTTGCTAGAACTCCTTATGATCCAAATAGTAAATTAAAGAAAAATAAAGGAGAAGGTGTGTCACAACTTGAAAATTCAAGAATTATTGGTAGCCTAATGTATATTATGAATTGAACTAGACCTGATATTGCATTTGAAGTAGGGAGATTGAGTAGATATACTTGTAATCCAAGTAATGATCACTGGAATGCACTTATTAGAGTGTTGAGATACCTGAAATTTACTTTGGATTATGCCTTATATTATGTATCTTATCCTGCTGTGATTGAAGGTTATAGTGATGCTAATTGGATTTATGATTCAGAGGAATCGAAGTCAACAAGTGGATACATATTCACATTAGGTGGGACTTCCGTATCGTGGAAATCCTCAAAACAGACATGCATTGCAAGATCAACAATGGAGTTTGAATTCATAGCTTTAGATAAAGCAAGTGAAGAAGCCGAGTGGCTGAGGACCTTCTTGGCCGACATTCCGATGTGTCCTAAACCTGTACCCGCGGTACTTATACATTGTGATTGCCAAGCAGCAATAGCAAAAGTAAGAAATAAGTCTTACAATGGAAAATCAAGACATATCTGTTACACGCATAATAGTGTGAGATAACTCACATCTAATGGTATTATAACCATTGACTCTGTGAGGTCAAGTGATAATTTAGCGGATCCATTAACCAAAGGGTTGTCAAGAGATATTATTCACAAAACATCGAGGGGGATGGGCTTAAATCCTAATGAGTAGAATCTCTATGACGGATACCCAAACTATATGAATGGAGATCCCAAGATATAGGTTCCATGGGAATACTAAATTGTGAGCGATTATGTGTAAGCATTACAAATACTTCAAATTGTCTTATCCCTATGATATTAATAATAGTAATGCTACTTGTAATGAGAAAGGATGAGTTAAACTCTTAATGAATCTATGGCTTGGATTTTCAAGTGGGATGTGACAGGACATTCTTGATAGATTCACCTAAGTGAGTGTGGTAGTGAGGCCACTGCCTATGGAAATTGTGGCTGAATCTCCTAGAGCGCTCATATGGGATGTAGCTTATGGCCTTAATGAGCAAAACTATTTTGAACCATAAGTATATTAAAGTGTCATGTGTGTAATCTATTGAACATGTTTACCAAACGTAACTGCTCAGTTCAAGATAATTCACTGAATAGTTAGTAAACCCAATAATCCAACACTAAGCAAGGTTCAAGTCCAAAAGACACCTCTGCCTACTAATGACATTTTACTGCCCAAAAAATTTCTTATGTTCCTTCTTCTCGTATTTCATTCATGTGGGGATTGTTGTGTTTTTGTGCATATTTCTTTGTGTGAATGAAATACTTACAACAACCTCTAATAGCCTAGTGGTAAGTTTTCAAAATCCTTATGTGAGGTCTTGGGTAGTCCTTTTAGGTTCACATTATATACATTATATATCAAGACTTGGGACTTGGGTCCTACGTCAAGACCCAATTGTAATTTCGTTTTTTATTTATTTCATTTTTATTTAAAATTCAAATTCAGATTCATTTTGTATTAATATTATAATACGTTTATTCCTACCCGCTGGAAGTGGTCCGGGGGCGGTAGTGGCTACTTATTTTAATCCATATGGTGGCTGTAGGTTGATGGCTGCATCCCTTTAAAGGGCCTTGCAGTTCAGTCTAAAATAATTATCAGAAAAATACCTGATTCTGAATTTCCTTCTTTCTGACTCTAAAAACATGTTCCTCCTCAAATCCTATTTCTGGGCAATACTAGTGTGGTTCTATATGTTCTACATTATGTGCTTCAATCGGATGAACAATGCTGTTGAATCCTGGGGACAAATATCTCAGGCTTGAGGCACCACTCGATTAAATGCAAGCGATATTTCTGTGTTAGGACTGTGTGTCTAACACACACCTCAACATCCAGATAAGTCGTTATAATTTTATTATGATCTTAAATTTTCCTGTATACCCAACAACAGTCCCTAGATTATATTTCAGTAATTGTAGGACACATTCTCGTGTCCCTAAAATGAGTCACTTTATTATGTCACCTCAGTATTAATAACATTAAATTAAATTAAAAATGATGGTCTAGACAGTTGTCAAAAAAATGAATAATTGCCTACAAATTCATGTAATGTTAAATTATAAATACCTAATTTTAATAGTTCACTAACCATTACTCAAATGTCAAAAGACCATGAATGGAAGTTTGATGTGAATAGAAATGAATCCTATATGATTGTTAAATTGTAAAAAATTATATACTAAAAAGTACAATGCACATTGCTCGACTCTAAACTTTATTTCATTTAATTTTTTGTCAACAAATTAAATAATTTAATTTTTGGGTAACCGCTAAGACATAATTCTAAAGATTTTGATGCATATGTGAGAAAAATGTAGGGTTTGTAATGATTTATATTATCATGATTATGGCTGAACAACCACACATGATGCATTTGTTTTCATATCAATTTCAAGGCCTTTTGACATTTGAGTACGTATGCCTAAAATGAAAAAAAATTAAATGGTACACTCCCAAATTTGTTAGAAGAAGGACATTAACTAAAATATGAAATTTGGGAAAGTACGATGTACAATGTACTATTTCGCCTTTGTACAATGTACAAAGGCGACGAGGCTCGCTTGTACTTATAGAATATGTGCAGAATGCATAAACTTTTAGCTTGAGAAATATATTATATTTCATACCAAAAGTGAGGAAATAATTTGAATTCATATTTCAGAAATGAGTACATTTATATTTGAACGAAACTTTAATAGTTAAAACGAAATGTTGTAAATCCATATTGTTACATCCTGAATACTACAGTAAATGATAATTGAAATGAAATTATTTTACACACACACACACACATACACACACACACACACGTAAAAAGTATATATATAGTATCCAACAACATGAAAAGAGTCTTAACAATGCCATAATCATGATCATAGTTTTAGGATATTTGATGACTAAGTTTTACCTTATAATCACATCATAAAAACTTAAATATTTGAAACATAATTTGTTTTTTCACAAGGGTCAACAAGGACTATAAATGAATGCCTATATAATTTTCTAATATTATATCAGTAGGTTTATATCCCAAATACACATGGTGTTTTAAAGTACGTAAAACATAAGCTCCCCCCCCTCCCCCCCGGCGTGCACGCGCTCGCGCGAGCAAGCAAAGAAAGAGAGACCTTACATTTTTAAGATAAAAAAGTTAAAAGGGGCACATACATATTTGTGGTGCTAATATTATGTAAGACCTCAACCTCACCAAATATTCATCCTGAGGGTAAGATGAGGTATTCTTTAGTTTAAATTATAAGTACAAAATGATGTAGAGTGGTTCAGTACTTTGTTAACATATATACATCCACTTGTAGGGTTTTTATCTTTAATATTTTCAAAATGAAGGTGAATAATACAAGTGTGACCAGACTTAGGCTTTTGCTAAGGTGTTAAAAGGTAATCTAAGGTCTTTATAATGAGAACATGGATTTTAAAAAGCAATTAATTGTCTCCTCTAACTACTTTTTTCTCACATAGTACTCATATAATAATAATGAAACTAAAACATCAAAGTATGGAGTTGAAAATAGAATTTGAGAGTTGGAAATGGTCCAAAATCCTTCATAAAAGCAAAATATATGTCTTAATACTTTCACTCACAAATAATAAATTGAATTTTGGTCATTGTAACCTTAAAAAACATTCCTAATATAACCAACTATTGCGAGCTGATGAGAAGTGATGATGGGCGACCATGAATGATATCTACCTCTACAATAGCGAGGTGTAGAGTTGGTGGAATAAATTATAGGTTGGTATTAATTGTTGGTGGGCTCATTAAATTTCATTTAATTTAATGGTACAAACATCTATCGATGAGAGATTTTTGTTAGAAAAATGAGTGTACTTTATACCAACCCACCAATTTTACCAATGACACTTTACTCGAGAGTTTGAGAGCATTCATGAGGATGAGGTTGTAGGTATGATGTATCGAGAATGCATCGATGATGTATGAGAGATCATATGCCCTTTTGTGATCAACATAAGGAATTTAAGTTAGGTTTTGCCTTGGTGATACATAGCTGAGCATTTGTTAGTCATTAACTGAGGTTTAGAACCTTTGCAAAATGCCAAGAACTCCTTGATGATATTCTTAAGTATGAATAAATGACGTGAAAGGATGTTAGGGTCTTCATTTCATGACGTAGGTTTTTCTTCCATGAGATGAGTTCTTTTGAAGGTGATACATGATAGGTACAACCTTAGGGGAGTCCCTATGACTAATTGGGTCCAAGCTATGGATTCTAACCATCTACTGAAGCTTTAGAATAAAAGGTTTAAGTCTTTCCCCTTATATTTTAAGGTCATATATTGTAGTAGGGGTGTGTAAAAAAATCGACAACCTGAAGAAGCGAACCAAACTGACCTTCATGGGTTTGGTTGGTTCGATTTTTTTTTCTCCATGGGTTGGTTCTGGTTCCAAAAAATTGAGAACATAAGTGTTCATTTTGGTTCTCTATTTTATACCTGAACCAAATCGAACCGAACCGAGAACCAAACCCATGGAACCGAATCGAAGAACCGAACCAAAGAATCGACCCCAAGAACCAACTTGAGAACCAACCCGTGAACCATTAACTAGAACCATTAACTAACCTAAGAACTAACCCGTGAACCAGAACCATCAACAAGAACCGCAAACTAGTACCACGAACTAGAACTGTAAACCAGAACCAAGAACAGAACCGTGAACTGACCCGAACCAAACCAACAACAGATGGTTTGGTTCGATTTAGAATCGACCAATTTTGGTTCTATTTCTGGTTCCAAAACCATAAAACTGATCAATTTTGGTTCTGGTTTCGTAGTGGACCCGATCGAACTAAACCATGTGCATCCCTATCAAGTAGCATCAGTAACCCCTATTTCTTATTTCATAATCGTGGAAGGAGTCATGACCTGCATATTTTTTAGAGAATTTAAGATATTTTTATACCTTTAGATTGTGCATGAGCCAAGGATGAGAATATTTTAATTCTTTTAAAATGTGGTGGCTTGGGGTGATCAGTCCTAGAACCTTTTAGAGTTAAGTCTCAGGTTCTTATTCCTTGCATTTTCTTGAATTTTGGATTCTTTAAGGTTTCAAAATCCATGAATTCTAAGGATAAGAGTCTCATTGCTTCTTAAAAGATTTTTCTTACTTAGTAGTACTTGGATGTAATAACTTGTATTTGAGATACGGATGAAAACCTCACAACTTGTAAAAAATGTAAGTTTAATGGACTAAATACCTTAAAACCTATTTTGAACCAAACCAGAAATCCTTGTAATTCAAGGTTAAGGGTCTAGAAGCCTCATAAACTATTTGGTGAACTAAGGATGAACTTATTACAACCTTAATATTTTTGGTTAATGGCCCCGTGACTTTGGAACTATATATCCAATGCTCAGATCCTTGGAACCTGAGCTTAATGGTCAGAAGACCTCAGAACCAGTTTTGAACCAAAGATGGAGTGCTTTTAATTCAACGTTAAGGTCCTGGAGGGATCATTACCTATTTTTAAGATAAGGATATAAGCTTAAACACTCAAAAATATTTAGATTAGGATCCCAAAGACTTCATAACCTTAGTGAAAAAGGCTCAGATCCTATAAAATTGAGGTTAGAGTGAGAATTTGAACTTAGTAAGGTAGATAAAATTCATTTCATTCATTTACAAAGTAAAAGTACATCAATGGTAATATTTTTCAAATGTTCAACATTCCATCGGTAGGGGAGTCCATTCCCATCTTGATTGTTGATATAATTTCACCATAACCTAGTTATCTTTAGGACGACATATCTTTCTTCCCATTTAGGCCCCACTTTCTCATTGCTTAGTGTATTTGTGGCTTGGGTGACCACTCTAAGGTCCACATCCTTGACTTGGAATTATTTTCGATGCACTTTTTTTTTTTATATAAATATGAGGTCGTTTTAAGTTTATAGGATGTCAATATAATTATTGTTACTTCTCTCTTCTCTTTAACTTGATCCAGCATAAGTTAGAGGCCTTCTTCTTTTTATGCAATTTTGAGTTGTGATACTGTCTAAGTGGGGATCTTAATCTTGTTGCGATCATTACCCTTTGACCCATAAGTTGGGGAGCAATGTGTTTCTCTCGTGGGACCTCGGATTGTGGTCATATAAGACTAAAAGATATTTGGTAGATCGTTTATCCATAGTACTTTAACCCTTTTTAATTTCTTATTTAGGCTTGTGAAGATAGTTATGGAGGGGACCCAAACTTTAACATTTACATGAAAGTTATAAGGTGTGGACTGATGGTTATTGATTCTAAAATTTGAGCAAAACTCACGGAATGATATATTATCAAATTTCTTCCCATTATCTAAGATGATAGAATTAGGTAGGTAGTCAATGGATTTTCCTCAACCCACTTTGTGAAATAGTCTATGTTTACTATGAAGAATTTATTTTTCCTTTGTTCAAAGGTGAGGGTTATATGACACCCACTATGAAAATGGACATAGACTTAACATTAGGACCATCATCTTAACTAGTTGCTTGGGTACACTAGCAAACCTCAACATTTATCAAATTTATTAGGACTTAATAGGAAAGAGTTATGAAGTCAATGTGGGCACCATATACACCTTTAGGTACATAGTCGAGGTTATATAGTGCTTCCTGAGGTCCATACATCTTTGAAGAAAAATGAATGAAATTAGTTTTGAGCAATACCCCTAGATTAAGGTAATATTATGATGACACATATTTTATATGTCTCTTTAGGTAATATGGCGATATTAAGGTATTCCCTCTTTGGTGTGGTCCAGTTTGAGGGTTTTGTTAATTTATCGAGTTGACTTAATGCTTAATTATACTTGGTAGGTTCAAGGTGACAATTAGGACTCTAGATCAATATCATTAAAGGTGGCCACCTATTCTAGGTGGTAAGCATTTTGAGATCTCCATTTCGGGGATTGATATCATTAGAGATTTAATATTATCGATATTGAATTCAAAACCTCTTTTGGTCACCATGAATCCTAGTAAATTACCTCCATAGACCCCAAAGGCACATTTTTGGGTTAAGGCTCATATTGTTTCCCCTAAGTATCACAAAATCTACCATAAGGTGTTGGACACGATCCTTTACCTCTAGAATCTTGACGAGCATGTCATCGACATAAATATCTATGGTTGTTCTAGTAAAATCTTTGAACATTCTATTAACTACCCTATGATATGTTTCCATAGAATTTTGAGTCCAAAATTAATCACTTTATATCTGTAACTTTATCTGTGATTAAAGAGGTCTTTTCTTTGTTATGGTTAAGTGTATAGTTTACTCGTTATGACCTCAATTAGATATATTGTCTTATCCTATTTCCAAAAACAATTGTCCAAGAGGTCTCTAAAAACTTCATTGATAATAAATATCTTGAAGTATACCTCTTTCATCCCATTATCACATTGATAACTTTAGGGTGAAGGTAAACATGACCTAGTGAACTTAGATATTGTGGTTTTGAAATATAAGTTGATGAAATAAGTTTTAAAATGTCGTAGAATTTTTTTTTGTCTTGACGTGTCATAGTATTTGTGTTTATGAAAATATATATTTAAAAGGAATTTGCGGGATGTCCTAAAACACTCGCTGCAACGAAGGATTACCTTCACTGGCTACGAGTTCTATGAGATCCTTCGTTAAAATCCCTAGTGATAACCAGAGGTTTGTTTGATGATATATAGGTGTAGAAAAGTAGGACTTTGCACCAAAGTATATCTTATGGGTCTCATCCTTACATCTCTTTTCTAGTAGAAAATCCCTTCTGGATCTCATGACCTATCTTCACAGAGATCTCGCGCTAGCAAAGACTTTAGTTCACGGTAGCGAATGATCAGTGACATCTGTCGACATAATATTTTTCTACAAAAAAGATATTTTAAAGATATTTTCACAAAACACCTTTTCTGATTAGATATTATATCCTACTCAATTCTTCCTTGTTAAGACAAGTTTGAGGACGGGTTTTGTTATTTACCCCCATTTGGTATTTCTTTCATAAGGCTTAATATATTTTGAAGAGAAAAATTATTTAGAGAAGTCTAGAGTTTGTGTTCTTAATTGTTAAGAACTTAAAACTTCTAAAGGAAAGAAGATGGTTCATCATTGATCTTTCCTTTCCTTATTTATATTCTTTGCACTTGATAAAACTCGTCTTAGGTATATCAATATCAAAGAAGAAGAAGTAAATTTTATGAACCTACCAAACATTTTTGTCATTTTAATATTTTTAAACATAACACATATAATCCTTGGGAGTTTTGTTACCTTGGGAGTTTTGTGATCATGTGGTTCTTTATGGGTTTCATCAAAAGATAAATCAAGATAGCTTACGAGTTGACTTAAGAAAACATGTTTGATCATTTAATAAAAAGATCGGTGTGTTGATATTCTCGTCAATATTAATGAGGTATGGGCGTTGCCAGGAATTGGTGGAAAACTGGTGAGGTGTTAGTTGGTGCGATGTGTGATCATAAGATGCTAATTCACTATATAAGTATTTACCAACTTTTAATGAGATTATGGCATTGGCCCGAAGTTTTTCTTGTCAGTGGAGTTTTTCCTTGCACATCTAATTTTATGGAGTTATTTTTCCTTCTATGTGAATTATATACTAAATGCTTAATTAAGATGAAATTTAAATGTGTTGATTAAATACTTTTTTGATCTTATCATTTAGACCTTTAGGCTGTGCTCGTTATTGTAGCGTCCAATAGAATTTGAAAGTAAAATTACAATTTGGTGTGATATTTTATTTCAATTATAATATCCTAAAGAGCACTCTCATTTTTACATTTTGATCTTGTTGTAACCAAAGTAGGAATGCAAGGAAAAAAATAGGTCACGACCTGTAGTTGAATCGAACAAAATGTCTATTTTTGGTTGCGGATAACAGTATTTGAGGAAGTCCTTGTTGAGGTTGGTGATATCCACTTACATCATCCATTTCTTATTGTGGTTTGGAATGATCACAACATTTGACAACTACTCTGGATATGGAACCTCTCGGATGGACTTATCTTTTAGGATTTTATCTTCTCATCAATTAGATCTTGGTTTATCTGAGAAGTGATAAATATTATTTTTCCCTCATATAATTGTGTTTTAGGGTCCATATTGAGCTAGGAAACCATGTCTACGATATTTACTCCTTGCTTATGGAATTCATGTTGCTTCTTGAGGTCTTCGTGCATCTCCACCACTCATAATGGAGTGAGGAAGTGTACCACAATCCTTATAGTCAATAACATAAGATATAACTTTGAGAGTGGGTATACCTAGTATGATATTGTATATGGATGGGAGATCCAATACTAGGAACCGAATCCATACCATGGTACAACACTCCTCATCCTTTTTATTGAGAAAACTGTCACTATTTTTAACAAAAGAAAAAAATAAAGAAAAATCCTCTCCCCAGTGGCAATTACAATGTGAGGGAAAACATAAAATAGGGAAAATAATAATACACCTCAAATAAATAAAGAATCTACTAATTCCATAATTGGGAATTCCCAAAAAATCATGGCAAAGGAAGCCTTTAATATCAAAAGGGGGTTCGATGGTCCACCAATGAAGAATTAGGTAGTTAATACCCAAATTATCAAGTTTGTCAGCCTCTATGTTTCCCTCTCTAAAAATATGAGAAATTCTACATCTCACACAACGGTCCTCATTCATGTAGTGAGTGTTAGTGTTATTTATCCAACTAAACTTTCTCTATTGACTTCTACTAATGGGGTTATGATTGGTATGATATCTTTAATGATAAACCCATTTCTAAGTATTTACTCATGAATATGATGTTTTATGGGCTACTAGTATCATTATGGATCCTATGAATACTTATAATACCTAAGACCATCGTGAGTAAAAGAGGGTTATAACGTGGTATGGGTATCCTTATGGGGTACACTCATGGGAGTATCATAGAGGGATCCTCCATTCTGGTGTTGCTTGAAAGCTCGACATGTTGAACTCCACCCAAGTGGGACTTTATGATAGAGAAAGTTTCCTTGTCTATACTTATTCATAAAATCGTGTAAACATCAACTAAATTTAACATGCTCTAGTATTTACCTTTGCTCGAGGTTTATCTCCCCTAGACATAATTATTTTGACATGATCCTTATTGATTATGTCCTCGTTGGCCTTTTTGAGGTGGTCGCTATCATTAGTGTTATGATTATGGACTTTATGGTAGCAACTTTGTTTTGACTTATCCTCAGTATCTTTAGGGGTCCTAATGGCTCATGTTAATCATAAAAGTTTCATAATTATATGGCTGAGAAAACCTCTTCTATAGATACAATGAGGGGAATGAAGTGTTTGAATTAATTTGACCCCATTTTCTCTCCCATTTTATTTTAGAGTTTTGTCTTCTTTAAATGAATCTCATAATGAGAGGAAACATCTTTTTTCTTTCCATATTATGGCCGAGGTATGGGAAGGAGTCCAAACATTCTTGCAAAGATTACATCCTCCACATTTATATACTTATGGGATATTCTAGCAATTAAATCATGTTTTGAGGTGGACTTTTATTAAATGAGATTAGTAATGCCTTTAAATTAGTCCTTCAATAAAGGTTGTTACACATATGGTGTCATTGACGTCATCCACTTGGAAGGCTTTGGGGTTAAAACTCTTCAGATCCGTGGAGGGTTTCCTATGTTTCTGCTTGATGTTGAAGAGGGTTGTGGCTGATTTGTTCATCTTTGCACCCTTTTAAATTGACCCATAAAGGATTTAACGACCTCTGTGAAGTTTTTTATGGTTCCAGACTTGATCTTAACAATCCAATGTCTCATTATGGTGCCCAAAGTGGTTGGAATGGATCATTTAGCGTGTTTGGTAATATAATGCGTGACTTACATGTTTCAAAACTATTGATGTATTCCTTGGTCCCACCAAATGGTTCTATGTTAGGAATCTTCCACTTAGGATGAAATATGTAGTAATGAACTTCATTAATGATGATAACAAATACGACCTCCAATCCAAAATCACACAGGGAAGATTCCAATGTCACGATATAGGCAAGAGGCCCTCAAATTCTTGGTCCCATGATCGAAAAGTAATCCCCACATATAAACCATATGCATAACTCTCAAAATGTCTCTCCAAGGGAGCATTCATGATTTAGAACTTCCGTCAGACCTCAACAATTGAATAAATACACCTTATGACTAAGGAAGGAACTCACAAGACCTCCACAATGACCAAATATGGAATTGGGGGGGATTTATTGATCCTTACACTGGAAATAATGGGTTTCAAATTCATCTTATTAATTTTTGTACTATAAGAGCTCTGAAGGAATGGAATCAACCCAACTTATAGGTTATTTATTTTTCCTTCTTAAGTCTAAATTTGAACCAGTCATACTTGAAAGTTACCAAATAATGTTTGTTTCAAATGATTAAAGGATAATGACTATATTTGTTGTGAATGATTAAGAGGTAAAATTACCTCTGAATTTGAATTCTGAATCTAAATTTGTCTAAAAACATTCAATCAGAGGTTCATTCAGACATAAAAATAACCAAAATCGAATTTTACGACTTCAAAGTTAGACTTCTGATTTCCGATTCAGACTTCAAATTTTGATGAAAAAACAGATATATCCTTAGTCTTCCTAAATTGATTTTAAAATATTTAAAACGTTTTTATCTCTTTTTAATATTTTTATATGAGAAATATATTTTTGCAAGGTCATTCGAACGATTTGCTATATCATTTGAACGTGTTGCCTTAACTCGTTAGAATAAGGTTCCATTGAGATATCGAATTAGACATTTCCACATTACACTATTTTCTCATTTGATGAATCGTTAGAAGTTACTCGTACGAGATGTATCTCGTCGAACGAGTCGACAATAATTTTTTTACAGTATTTTTATTAAATGATTTCATCCCTATCTCGATTTTAGAGGACTTCTTATAAATAGTAGTGCGAAGCAATAATTTTCTTTGAGGCAAAATCTTATGTTTTGAGTTCCAAAAATCTTCAAAAATATCTCCAAAACCCTAGTCTTCTCCCAAGTTGTTTAGAATTCAAGTGTTCATCTTAATATGCTTTTAAGATCTTATTTTGTACACCAAAATTTATTCTTTACATCTATTGAGAATTGTTTAGTGTGGTGGACTCTGTGCCTGCTTTGTTTACATATGGTGGACTTTGTGTTGTGTGACGGTTGCTGATCTTGATAATGAGGCGTGTCTGGACTCACGTGTTGTGGTGCAAAGGTGGACTCTTACGTTCGTTATGGAGGAGAGGTTGATGACTAAAAAATGACAAGGTTTACGAGGGCATCGAGTATGTGTTGTAAATATAAAGTTTCTCTTGTGTAATTCCTCATCATAGTGAATATCGTTGGCTGGACTGTCTGAGGTTTTCCCACTTGGGTTTTCCTTGTACATCGGGTGTTGTGGTTGATTTAGGTGTTTTATCCCGCACCCACCTAGATGCATTTTTAGGTTAAGATAAAATTGGTTAATCTGTTTATCACAACAATTGATTAAAATTTATGTTAAATTTAATTTGGGTTAATTTTTTAAGTTTAGTATTTAATTTGGAATAATTAAAAATTGACTTTTGTTTTACCTTATCCATATTAGAATCCTATCTAACTGGATTTAAGATGTTCAATCTTGTAGTGTGTCTCATTGTTTTGCATAATTTAAATATTTCACGAAATTAAGTGACATGATGGAGAACATGAAGGATACAATTGATAAATTTATTACGGGATTGGTTTTTATATCATAGTGAAAGTTGTGAAACTGAAACGGTCCAATCCTAAAATTTTGGAGCAACCCTATTTTGATGCCTTAGAGGTTGAAAACTTGTGCAAGTGGTCTAATGGTACGAAAATGCCTACTCAAGTTAGTGTGATTTACCATTACGAAATAGTTCATATTGAGGAATCTAGTAACGTTGGATTACTCATTGTTTGGGATCATAACATGCCTAGCTGTAACCAAATTTCCAGTCAATCAATGCACGCCACTAGTTATGACTTAAAAAGTGACTCATCCTTGAACAAGACATTAGGACCTGTAATAGGGCTTTATCCAGATTCCCTGACTTTCTTGATAAAAGTTGTACAAATATGACCTCAGACCCTCATCGGCTACCACCCGAATCTCTTAGAGAAGAGATCGAACAAATTTATAGTTGGTTGACTCGCTTAAAATATTGTATAACTCAAGTGCAAGATAATCACGAGAGTAGTAAAAATCGAATAAGATCGGAGTCTAATTCCACAGGGATTTATATAAAGTAAAGTTAATATTTGTTTAGAAAAGTGTTAAGAAGCAAGAGTAAAAATCATGAAAAGATGATTTAACTAAAAGATAACGATTTAACGAACTAAAGTGAAACTATCTATGAAGAACAATTAACTAGAGATAAATGGAGTCAAGAGAGTTTTAATTAACAAATTGATATGCGATTAAAAAAGTCCTGGCAACATTCCTCCACCTTGGACTAACATAAAAGATGTGGTTCTTAATATGAAATCAAAATAAAATGGAAATAATTTATACTAACAATCAAGCATGAAAGGTGTAAACCTAACAATACGAAATGAAAATAAGTTATTGGTCAAATGCGTTGATATTGTAGTAAAGTATAAAATACAAGCCTTACATGATAAGAGAAATCATCACACCAAGATAATCCAAAATCAACATGTATACCCAATGATTTGATTCAAATTAACAACATAACTGTGGTGACAAAAATCTAACCACAAATAAATGAAAGACAATCACCAGGAAAATAAGAACAATAAAGATCACAATCACACAACACAAAGATGTACGTGGTTCAGCTAACTGCCTACGTCTACGGAGAGGTCTACTGTTCTATTTGGTATCTCTCAAGAGAAGTTTTTCTACATACCCTTTGCCCCCGACCAGGGGTAAAATATATATTCCGTTCAAAAAAGAGTGGGTGTTAGTAACTAACACGTTACCCCACTATCCCCTGAATATCTCCTCTGATATTTCGGGGATAGACTGGGTCAGCTTCTTAACTCTAACCGTTATTTAGAGATTTTCATGATTTGGGCAAGACACCTCTTAATTGGACTCCGTTCGTATACTCTCATGGGCCTAATAGACAAAAAGGTACCCACAATTGCCCTTAAAATTTTAGGGCCATAATTTGGGCTTCAAAATTTTAAATGGTGAATTTTAATTTTCTCCAGATGGCACTGTTGTAATTCTTGAAATGCTTGGGGCGTGAGACATCTTTTGATAGGAAGTCTGAGCGATAAATCTTTTTTGAATAGAGTGTACAATCATTGGAGAGTTTAAACCCTTGAGTTGGACGATCATCAGCGTTACTCCAAACTCTTCACTTCTCAAGTTGTTTCTTGCTATCCAAGTTCCTTCTTGTTTTCAGGCTTGTTCTTCATCATCTTCAAGATAATTTCCATCCTTCATCTTCAATTACCTGTGGCTTTACATCATCTCAGGCTGACCTTTACTGTGTAAGTTTCCAATCCTCTTTTTTTTCTGCCTTTCTTTCTTTTCTGCTGTGGATAGGGTTTGTCTATGGCGAAGATAGACAATAAGTCTCTAGCCGAATTCAAGAAATGCTATAATATCCCCAACATGGTAGATTTTGAGTGTGCCCCTATTCCTCGTAATGTTCGAGACATTGAGGATGGGCACTGAATTCATGTTCTTTTGCTGTCCCAAGGGGGTCTAACTTTTCCACCAAATCGTTTGTTCTTGCATTTTTTCAAATATTTTGACATAGTCCCTGCCCAATGCTCTCCAAATGTTTGGAAGATTGTTAATGGTGTCCATAAGATCAATCAACTCTATGGCACCAACTTAGGTTTAGATGAAAAAAGCTATTGCTACATCTTTTCTCGAACAAGTGTTGGTCTTCTTTATTTGAAAGATAGGAGTCCAGACAGGGTATTGGTAGTCAATCTACCTGATTCCCACAAGTACTATTGGCATGAGGTCTTTATCGCTAGAAATTGGTAGTTTCCTCCCCAAGCCGAAGGAACTAGGTATAGGGGACCTCAGATCCCCTTTTTGGGAAGGAGTACATAGGTGGATATTCTTCCTGGGTTGGTTATTAATTACTTTTTTTAGTGTATTCTTTCTCCTATGTTTCCTTTCTTCTTTTTCAGTAAAGGCAAAGAATCTAGAACCTGCTCGCCACGAGTTTGAGCAGCTGAACTAGTTAAAGCTTGGAGGATAAGGGATTCCCTTGCTGACAATGAACATCCGAGATCAACTGCCTTTCTGTTAGAGTATAAGAACACGGGCTCTAGCTTCATTGCTCATTCAGTTGGTACTATTCCCCACCTCGATCTTTCAGAAGAGGAGAGCAGTTCAGAGGGCGGTAGTGTTGGAGGTGACAGTGGTGAGGCAGGGTCTAGTGAGGAAGAATCTAGTGAGGAGGGTTCAGGTGGTGGAAGTTCTATTAAGGGAACTTCCAGTTCGGAATCAGGTTCAGAGAGCTCGAGTGAGGAGGACATGGCTCCCCAAGGAGGAAAAATTTAATCATAGATGATGATGATGATATTCTGCTATCGCGCAGGCTAAAGATGCAAAAGCCTGGGTCTCTGGATACTTGTAATGGTTCCCAGACCGCAGCACACGAAAAGGAGAGGAAAAAGAGAGAAGATGAGGTGAGGAGAGAGAAAGAGAGAGGAAGAGAGAAGGAAAAAGGAGGCTGAAAAGAAGGAGAGAGAGGAAAAGAGGAAAATAGATGAGGCAAGGACAAAAAAGGTACAGGCTACTTTGATCCTTGTGTCTATCTCAACTAAGGGGGACTCTGTGGCTCTAACCCCTCAGCTTGCTCCTACGATGATCGAGAGAGCAGTTCTGGCAGTGGACCGCGAGTGGTCATAAAAAATGGGACTTGACCAGTTAGCACTGAAAGCAAGTTAGGTCCTTGCGTTGGTAAGTCTACTCACTCTTTCCTCTATTTCTTATAGTTCCTCTTATTTTATTTTTACTGTTATTCTATCTCTCTCTGTAATTTTTGTCCGACCACACCATTCTCAACCGCAGTCGCGACGAGCTATCAAAGAGGAATTTTGAGCTTGAGGCGAGCGTGAAAGCTACGAGTGAGGCTTAAAAGTCCTCTAAGCGTGCCCTTATAGAGTCTAAGTCCTCTTTTTATAAGGAGAGGGAAGAAGCAACCAAATATCTTTAGGAGTTATGGGAGTCTTATGACCTGGTTGTGATGAGAAAGCTAGCATTCACCGAAGAGAACAAGGTGCTAGTCGAGGAGGTGGGAAATTTGAAGTCCGAAGCTTCCTCCATTAAGGAGAGCGCTTACAATGATGGATAGGCGACGGCGTACGAGGACGCTGAGGTTTAAATTGGCTATATTAGTCTGTCCAACTTCAAAAAGGGTTAGGATAGGGCTCTGCTTGCTACTGGGGTGGCTACTGGTTCCTCTCTCTTCGACGAGCATGACCCAGGTCCCAAACCTGTTATCGAAGATGTGCCTTCTCATGTTACTGATGAAGGGGTTCTAGCTGCTCGAATTGGTGAGGGCCCCATTTCTTCTGATGCTTCTATTGATCAAGGAATGGGCCTTGCTCCGATTGAGGGAGGTGCAGGTGGAACTGGGACGAGTGAAACCACTGCTGATAAAGGAAAGGAGCTAGCCTCCTCTGAGCAGGTTGAGGTTTCCAACTAGACTCCTCGGATTTCCCTTGTATTTTTGTGTTCTTATTTTTTCTTTTTTCTGATCAATGTACTTGTACCTGACTTGTGTCGATCTTAATGAGATTAAGAAATTTTTGGATCTTTGCACCTGCTGATATGTTTACTCTTCATGCCTTTATGGTTTGTAGTTTATTGATATTGATGAGTATATTCTTGCCACCTCTCGCTTAGGCCAAATTCTTGGTACCAATGTGAGCGATCAAGTTCACTGTGCCTTTGTAAAAATTTACAAGTCTCTCAGATCAAGACTACAAATACCAGTCTGAGCTGGTGGGCAAGCTAAAAGATAGACTTGAGGATATGAGAGAGATTGGCGCCTCTATTTAAGAAGAGGTAATGCTCTTAAGGCGAAGTGCTTAGAGGAGTTTGAAATTAACTTGGTCGGTGAGATGCTTCAGCAGGAGAATGATGCCTTGAAGAGGGAGATTGCCCGCTTAAGGGAGAATGCACCGAGTATTGCCCCATTAATTATTCGAGGCTCTTCATCATCAATTAGGCAGCGAGCTGGAGCCAATGTCAACAGTTCTCAAAAAGAAAATTGTCGAACTAAAAGGAGATATGTGCTGGGCTTATGTGATTGCTGTCGGGCTTCAAAGGGACGTCACCAAACTGAGGCATTTATTCAAAAATAGTCCTCAATAAGTGTGGGCAGATGGTTACAACCAAGGCTGGATAGACTCTCCCATGAATTTGAAGGAGGTCTAGGAGCTAGCCTTCATAAGAAGGTGGATAAGTGCCCTCAAGGAATTACAAGTGCCCAGGAACTCCGTCCTCTGGTACAGGCATGAGATTATGCCCTCATCCTCGATCCCAAATCCCTTCAAAAGAGATGACCGCTGGATCCTAGTAGATGCAATCCCAAGATAGCTGTTGGAGCCGAGCTCAGACGAGGTTGAGGAGGAAATTTGTCCCTCACCCAGATAACGGTCGAAACGCGCGGGTAGCTGATTACCTTGCCCAGCGACTTGGTACTCTTTAGGGTTTAATTTATTTTGGTACATGTAACTATTTGTACATTTAGTGGTGTAATAAAATATTTATGCTTTGGACAATTACTGACTAAACATGTGTTGTTTCATTTTCGACTTCGCTGGTCTCATTTCTAGTTATCTTGGGATTTTTTAGCCGACTAAATATGACTTAGATAGAGACAATTATCAAATGAATATCCCCCCAGTCTAGTACACTTTAGTCATACCATTTTGCCTCACTTTACCTTTTAGGTCATGTCGTCACATTGCCTTAGGACTAAGTAGGGCAATGGCGAGGATATACCTGGTAAACGGACAATCCATCCGGGCAGGATTTTTGAGCCAAACTGTGTTGACGACCAACCTGGGTTGGCCAAATTGCCAAAGGATTCCCTGTAGGGCTTTATTTATTACCGGTGAAAACTAGGAGGCTAATTTTGTTAGTGACAAAGGCCTAAGGATGGTTATTATATGTTAACCCTGCTAATGCTTAACCAATGTGTTGCGATGGTAGGGGCTACATATAGGCTCGTTCGTCTGGAGTCTTACTGTAACCTGTGATCTTTATTACGCATGTTAAGAGTGAAGCCTGTAACTTGGAAAGGATGCATATACTAAGATATATCTGAGAGAACCAATACTCATAGAATGTCAAGGCTAATCAATTTTTATTAATCAGAGTCAGAAACAGAATTAGAGAGAAACATTTAGTTGTAAAATAAAAATTTGCTTAAATTAATGGTGCATAAATAGAGAAATCTAGAAATAGAATTTCTTCAGGTTGGCCGCATTCCAATCTCTTGGTATCTTCCTGCCGTCCAGCACTTCCAAGTGATAGGCTCCTTGTAGGTCATCCCTTATCACCTTGAATGGTCTCTTCCAGTTTGGCCCTAACTTGCCGTCTGATGGCTTCACAGCGCTTCCAAGGAATTTCCTTAGGACATAGTCCCCAACCTAGAATGTCCTTGGATTGAATTTTTGATTATATTGTTTGGCTAGCTATTGCTAGTAGGATACCCATTTTACTAAGGCCAATTCTCGCCGCTCATCGATTAAGTCAAGTTCAACGAGTAATGCTCCCTCGTTCTGGCCTTATTCGATCAGCGTGAACCTTATGGTAGGGAGACCATCTTCCAATGGAATAACTATCTCCATTCCATATATGAGTGAAAACGGTGTCTCTCCATTTGCTCACCTTGGGGTGGTGCGATAGGCCCAGAGAATGTGGGTTAGTTCATTTACCCATGCTCCATTGGCTCGCTCCAGGTGATTCTTTAGTCCATCGATCACTATTTTATTAGAAGCGTCAGATTGACCGTTGCTTTGAGAGTATGCCACAGAGCTGAAGTAGTGCCTAATTCCATGGTCGCTGCAAAAGCTTTGGAATAGGCCGCTCTTGAACTGGGTTTCGTTGTCAGTGATGATCATCCTGGGTTTCCCGAAGCGAGTAATGATATTTCTCCATATGAACCTCATCATATCTGCGTCTCAAATGTTTTCCATTAGTTCTACCTCTATCCATTTGGTGAAGTAATCTTTGGCGACCAATAAATATTTTCGATTGGCGATTACAGTGGGTAGAGGACCTACGATGTCTAGACCCCACTGGGCAAAATACCACGGGTTGATAAGAGATTTTAGATCATTTTCTGGTTGGTGGACCATGGGTGAGTGAATTTGGCACATCTCGCACTTTCGAACATAGACTTCAGCGTCTTTTTTCATGTATGACCACCAGTATCCTTCCTTAATTGCTCGAAAAGCAAGTGACCTTCTTCCCGCGTGACTTCCATAAATTCCTTCATGCAGCTCGTGTAGAACTTGGTCGACGTCCAGTGGATGAACACACTGGAGGTATGGGCCAGTTAAGGATCTTTTGTATAATTTTCCCTCAGAAGATAAGTGAAAGCGGGAAGCTTTGACTCTTATCTGATGAGCGGTCTTCTTATCCCTTGGTAGCACTTCGTTTTATAGGTAATCTACTATAGGGTCCATCCAGTTAGGAGCTTTATTAATATGGAGAACATGCTCGAGTTTTGGTAGCCTAGTTTTCTGGTTGATGCTCGGTTGCGTAAGGAAATCGATTTGAATTGTTCTCCTCAAATCGGAGTCAATTGCTGAGCTTAAAGTTGCTAGAGCATCGACATGGCTATTTTGTTTCCTAGGAAACTACTGAACATTAACACGGTCAAAGTTGGCTATTAACCCCTTCATAGTGGCGAGATAGGCTGCCATTCTTTCGTCTTTTGCATTAAAATCGCCACTTATTTGGTTGGACACCAATTGGGAGTCACCGAAAAATTGAAGGTGCCTTGCCCCAAGCAACCATGCCTTTTGTAGACCAGTGATCAGCACCTCGTACTCTGCCTCGTTGTTAGAGGCTTCAAATTTCGAGGGTGACTAGCATGATGCCTTGCCCTACCCCCTGGAATTGGAGGCTCCATCAACGCATAATTTCTAGATGCCAGATTCTTATGGGACCTATCTTGGATGACTGGGCTCGGGCTGATCACAAGGTTGTTCTCATGTGAACTCAGCAATGAAATCAGCGAGGATCTTCCCCTTGACACCTGTCCTTAGTTAAAAATGAATAAGAGCTCGACCGACCATTTCGGTAGTCGGCCTGAGAGGTCTATTTTCCTCAATACAACTTTGAGGGGGTGCGAAGTAACTATAAAGATAGAGTGGGCCTCAAAATAGTACTTCACTTTTCTCAAGGCTACTACTAGTACGAAGGCGAGCTTCTCCAATGGCAGGTACTACTGCTCGGCGTCTAGAAGAGTTTTGATTACATAGTAGATCGGATGATGGCTCCTCTCTCTCTCTCTCACATACCAAGGCGGAACTCACATCATGGTCTGATACTTCAAGGTAGAGATATAAGGGATCGTTATCTCTAGGGATTACGAGAAAGGGAGGCTTACTGAGGTAGACCTTAAGCTCTTTTAAGGCCCTAGAGCAATCTTCATTCCACACCATGCTTTTACTTCTCTTCAATAACTGAAAGAATGGATGGCACCTTTTTGAAGATTTAGAAATGAACCTACTGAGGGCAACGGGCATTCCTGGGAGCTTATGTACATCTCTTATAGTTCGAGGGGATTGCACGCTATTGATAGCGTCGATTTGGTTGGGATTAGCTTTTATACCTCTCTTGCTGACCAAGTATCCAAGGAATTTTCCTGATTGGACAACGAAAGAACACTTACTTGTATTAAGTTTCATTCGGTACTTCTTGAGGATTTCAAAGGCCCTTGCCAGTTCAGAGAGGTGGTCATCCTTGATCTTTCTCTTAACGAGCATGTCATAGATATAAATTTCCATGGTATCTCCCATTTGGTCTTTAAACATCCTCGTGACTAGCCGCTGATAAGTTTCTCTTGTGTTCTTAAGTCTAAAGGGCATAATCTTATAAAAATACAAATTAATCGTAGTTATAAATGATGTCTTATCTTGGTCCGGCTCGTGCAGGGAGATTTGGTGTACCGAGAGCTGCTGTGGCGTCCACTAGCTGGTCGATCTTTTGAAGGGGGAAGTTTTACTTAGGGCAAGCCCTATTGAGATCGGTGAAGTCAATACAGACTCTCCAATTTCCATTTCTCTTAAGGACTACCACTAGGTTGGATAGCCATTTGGGGAACTGAATTTCCCGTATGGATCCTGCATCAAGTAATTTCTCGACTTCTATTTCCACTACTTTCGCCTTCTCTAGAGCTATCTGACAAGCCTTCTGTGTAACTGGATTGAAGGCTGGATCCACGTGTAATCGGTGACAAGTAATACTAGGATCGATTTTGGGCAGCTCATAAGGCTCCCATGCAAAAACATCCAAATTGATCCGAAGGAGGGTGACCAATTCCTTCTTCTCGCGATCAGTAAGAGAGGTTCCAATAAAAAACGTTCTCTCAGTTACGCCACTCCCAACTGCGAATTCTTCAAGGTCCTCGACAACCCTCTCAGAGGGGAGGAGCCTGGTCTCCTCCACTCCTGATCTGCCATATCTTAAGTGCTATTTGGAGGGCATCAGTCTCTCCTGTTCTCCATCCTTGCTTCTTGCTTCCTCCACTTTCTTCTCTTGTTTGGGGTGTATGGACACCATGAAGCACTTTCTTGCCATTTCCCGATCTCCACGGATCTCAACTACTCCTCGTTCTGTTACACATTTCAACTTCTGATGGTAGGTCGATGGGATGACCTTCATCGCATGGAGCCACCCCCTATCGAGGATGGCTTGGTATGGTGAATTAATATCAACCATAAGAATTTAATCATCTTCGAGGTGTTTCCTGCCATCACTAGTAAGATGATCTTTCCCAAGGGGATGGTTATCTTTATAGTGAAGACAACTAAAGGACGGTGGCTTCCTTTAGATTGGAAACACTTAACTTCAGCTTTCTGAACAACTCGAGGTATATTACTTCGGATGAGCTGCCTTGGTCGACGAGCAATCTATCGATGTCATAATTAGATATCCTGAGTGTAATGACCAGTGCGTCATGATGTGGAGTTCTCACTCCCACCAAATCCTCATCTGTGAATACGATGTACTTGTTGTAGTCGACTTCTTCTGTACATTGACACTTACCACCTTGGGTTTTGGATGGATCAATCTGAAAAGCTTTCATTATTTCTATAAGCTTATTCACTTCCATTCAAGTTGTGTTCCCTTTAATATTCTTGAGGTCGAACGCCCCATGAATTACCACGAACTCATGGGCGATGTCCTCCTCGAGAACATTATCAGGCCTTTGATCGCCATTTGTAACTACCTTCTCTGCTTTCTTCTCTACAAACTCATTTAAGTGTCCAAGTTGAGCTAACTCTTTGAGGTGGGACTTGAGGGCTTTGAAGTGCTCGATTTTATGCCCGCCTTCCTTGTGGAATGAACATCTTAATGTGTTATTCTTCATGGAGGGGTATCCACCCATCTTCTTGGGCCACTTAATGAATCTCTCGTGTTTGATCTTTATTAGAATCTTATAAATCGGTTCTCTGAAGACTGTGTTCACTGCTTGGAATGCCTTCGAGGCATCGCCCTTATTCCCATTCTTGGGGCCACTCTTGCCCCCGTTCTTATTCCCTTTCTTTTGAGTCTCACTCTTCTCACCCCCTTTGTTACCAACCTTGGTGCGACCATTTTATCTCATATTAAGATGGGTCACATCTTTAACTTTGGCGTCTTTATCAATGCGAGCCATTAAGTCATCGATGGTTGTGGACTTCTTCTTAGTGAGTGACTGGTGAAGGAGGCGGGAGCTAGGCAAACCTATCTTGAAGGATGCTACAGTGACATGCTCTAAGCAATCCTCGACCTCATTGAATATCTTCCAGTATCTTTTCACGTAGTCTCTGAGATTCTCTTGAGGTTTCTTCTTCATTGTCAATATGGATTCCATCGTCTTCGGATAAGAGATGCCTGTAATGAAGCGAGATGTGAATAACTCATCCAGAGACTCGATGTTCCTGATGGATTTGTGAGGGATATTCTCGAACCATTTTTGGGCGACAACATGTAAGCTTGATGGGAAACTTTGGCATATGAGTGCATCGTTATGGTTCCACAGGGTCATGGCCTGCCTATATTATCCGACATGGTGGATGGGATCATTCTTGCCATCTTAAATTTTGAATCTAGGCATCGCGACCTTCTTCGGGGCTTCTTCTTCTTTTATCGCCCTTAAAATAGGGGACTTCATCTGGGTTCTGAGAGCTCGCTTGACTATCTCTCTTGTGGATCTGGCACCCCGATGAGCTGGGTGTTGGTCCATCTCTCTCCAGACCAAGCTCCGTATTTCATCATTCCTTTGGCTAGGGCTCCTATAGTGGTGAGATGTTTATTACTGCTCAAAACGATCTTCATCGGACCTGTACCTCTCAGTTCTTTGTGACCCATGCCTCGGGCTCCTTCTTTGACTGCGAGATTTTCTCACCTGAGGGTAGGAGTCCGATTATGGGGTTGCCTCGTGTTACAATGGATTTTCCTTTCCATCCTTTCTAGTCACCTTTTGAGGCGAGCATTTCCAGCTTCCTGCTTCTGAGTGGCCTCCTCCTGCTCTTGGAGCCTGGCCTCATAGGCGTATCAACCTAGAAATTTATGTGGACCTAATTGGTCCCTGGCTTTCTTCGGAGACTTGCCTCTCTTGGAGAAGCCTTGGGTTTGAATGATGGATTTCAGACCTTACCGTACGAGGGAGAGGTTGTTCTTGAATATCCCCTGCTTGAAGGGCATTGTTGCTGTGATCGAACATTGCAGGTCCTTGTTGGTGAAAGCTTTCTCAGAGCAAAAAGAACCATTTCCCACAGACGGCGCCAATTGTGGTGACAAAAATCTCAATACAAATAATAATGAAAGACAATCACCAGAAAAATAAGAACAACAATAAGGTTTTAAAACTACATTATTTCGTCGTTTAGAATATTAAAAAAAAGTAGGTAAAAGATGATGGGTTTTATGTGTTTTTTGGTGACTTAAGCTATTTTAATGAGTTTTTCTTGTAATTAGATGTAAGGGAGGTTGTCAATTACTTATGCAACCTTTGAAATATGTGAATCCAAGATAGAAAGTTCAAAGTTGTTTCAACCTTTACACAATCACCTAGGCAAACAATCAAACATATAGGGTATGAGCCCTGAATGAAATATGAAAGCTTTAATAATGGGAGTTTTAACTTCTAACAAACATTGCATCTCATACTAAGAGTTTGAGAGCATATAATGCTTGAGATTATATGTGAAGCCTCCATAGTGTTAAATTCAATATATATTAAGCTATGAATAGACTTCTATACTTAAAAAATCTCGTGGTAAAAACTATTTTCAAATGGGTTGGATGATAATCCAAAACCTATTTAACTAGTAAACCTTAGTTTTAAATGCGATAATTACTTCTCATATTCTCCACATACTAGACAAATTGTAAACTAATTATTGAATAAGTAAACTAACTAATAAAGTAATAAACTAAATTAAACTAATTGTCTAGACTTTCATGGTGACCCCCGACGTTTGCTTCAAATTGTTACAAATAGACAATTATATTTTGTCCTTTGTTTGTTTAGATAATTAATTTAATCCACAACACCTTTCTAGTTTGTTTTATCCACAACAATCATCTAGTTTGTATCACCCACAACATTAAACTAATTGTGTGAACTTTCATAATAAAGGGAATTGGGTGAGCCAATGCCCAGTGGGGTTCCCACCAAAATATAATATGGAAACGAACGTCTTGAATTTTCTACAACAATTATCTAGTATATTAAATTATGAAAATGTTATAAATGGAAATAAGTATTGATTAAGATTACAAGTTTAGACTACAATACTAAGTCTCACATACCAAGTTCTAGGCTTTTGTCTGCTTTTATACAAAGACTTTTTAGGCGATAAATATGTGTTGGGAACTTGGGGTCCTCAAGACCTTTTGGTTTTGGCACATAGACTTCCTCTTGGAGATTTCCATTCATAAAGTCACTTTTCACGTCCATTTTATAAAGCTTAAAGTCTAAGGGACAAACTATGATGAAGAGTAAACCAATCGACTTAAGCCTAGAAGATGGGGAAAAAGACTCATCAACGTCTAGACCTTCATCTTGGGTGTATCCTAGAGCCACTAGTCTTGCATTATTCTTTAAAATGGAACCATCATCTTCACACTTGTTTTTTTAAGATACACTTAGTACCGATAACATGAACATCTTGAGGCAAAGCGACTATATTTTTAACTTCATGTTTTGTGAATTAGTGTAAATTTTCTTGTATGACATTGACCCAATATTTGTCTAAGAAGGATTCCTTCACATATTTAGGTTCAATAGTGGAATCATAACAAAAAAATCTAACTTCCTTTTGTAGTTGAGAATGTGTCTTTACTCCAGCACTAGGTTTACTAATGATTTTGGTAACATCATGTTGTTTTTCAACCCAAGGAGGTGTATCTACCACTTCCACAACCTCATAGAGTGGTGGGTCCACCTCACCATAATAATCCACTTCTTATTCCCTTTCATCTTCAGCATAGCGAGAAACAAAAGTCGTGTTTTCACAATCATCCTCTTTAAAGTCATAGGAATCACCATTGTCAATGAAAATTTTAAGGGACTCCATTATTTTGTAAGAGATGCAATGGTAAACACGGTAGGTAGCACTATTAATAATATAGCTAAGAAAAATGCCAACATCACTCACTGGGTCATGTTTAGTAAAGTGTTATATATTCTTGAGTATATAATATTTGCTTCCAAAGACCCTAACATGCTTGAGTGTGGGATTTTTTCGTTTCCAAATATCAAAAGGGGTTTGATTGGTACTATACCTCTGATAAACTCGATTGATGGTATGAGAAGACGTGTTAAAATATTATTCCCAAATCATGTTATGCACATTCTTACCTATAAGCATGGATCTAGTTGTTTATTGAATGGTTCGATTCTTTCTTTCAACGATTACATTTTGTTAAGGCGTTTTGGGTTTTGAGAATTCATGGTGTATTCCAAATTCACTACACCACTCGGATATATTAGTTCCTTCAAACTCTTTCCTCTGATAACTACAGTATCTAATGATAATGCATGCCTTTCATTTTGAAGTTTTTATAACTTGGAAATAAAGAAGTCCTTGGCATAAAACTCACTATGCAAAAATTTCTACAAAAGTGAATCTGGGGAAGTCTTCTACAATCATAAGGACATATACCAAAACAACTAGATTATCATGGACCTTGAACATAATAATTATACACTCAACAACACACTTTGTCACGATCAAGGACCGTTATAACTACTTATCATCACGGTTCTTTTAACCTTAATAATTTTGTCAAACATAGGGGTGACCATATATTGTCACCACATATCTTGTCATGGTCCTTGACCGTGACAAGTTTTATCTTATTATGGTCTTATCATGGTTGAGGTATTTTCACGATCAAGGACCATGATAACACTGCAATCCCTAAAAAAATAATTACTAGGCAGTAGCTACTGCCCAACTGAACCAAAAATAACTTGCGTTTGTTCCAACAAAACAACAACAACTAACCACGATATAGAATGCAATTAAAAATAATCAAACCCAATACATACTTAAAAAAATTAAACCAAATTAAATAAAATTCATGTTTAATTATATTAAACCAAGTTTTATCAAATTAAGATTAATAATTCTCGAGGAGAAAATTTGGCAAAACGATAAATGACCCCACCACGTCGTTGATCTGACGAACACCACCTTGATCATCCAACCACAAGACCTCCTCATCTTTACCCGACAACACCTCAAGCACTTTGAATTGGGATTCATAAGTCTAAAGTGGATGGTTTTGCACCATGGTACCCGCGGTGGATCTCGAATCCCTCTCCCTTGGCAACCCACAATCCTCCACGCGTGTCACAGATATAAATTCTTTCACCAGTTGTCTCAAATGGAGTCGGGATATTGGGGTTAGGCATAGAGTATATGTCGTAAAGGGATGAAGAGTCAATTGGCATCAATGACGGGGATGTAGTAGTGGTCCCATCACCAACCTTTTCCTTTCCTTTATCCTTCACCTTCCTCTCACTATTATTTGTGCATGCTCGTTTGACCCATTCAAACATATGATTCACGATTTGTTGGATATCTTCCAGCTTCGAGTCCGTGTTCACTTTGTACATGTTTACCTTGGAGGATAACCCACTATGACTATACGAAAGACCCATTAACTTCAAGTTCCCTATTTGGGAGTTGACACACGGAGTACTTCCTTTTCTCTCTTGGCCTAACACTTTGCTCAGTGCATCCGTACTTAGATATGCCTTGTCAGCATAACATAGCTATTATGCATCACCTTTAGCCTATCCCGAAACAATTGAAAAACACACCATTAACTTTGAAAAAATTATAAATAAATTACTAAAATTGACATTTTAATTTCAATTATAACATACCAAAGTGTGAATTGCGGATTAACAACCTTACCTTTCTTGAGCCAAACATTTACATATGAGTCGATCCTATGTAGCTTTCCCCCCGAGGCCACTCCCAGACTCCTTCATTGATTAAATTTATAACAAAATTTTAATTTGACCGTTAAATAAAATTTGATAAATTTACTTACCATTCTATGCTCCCACTTCTATGTAAGATGTATGCCCAGAGTAATGGATATCCACTTTCTTTGACCGGTTATTCCTCGCCAACTCAAGGGTGGACAATTGTCTCTTAGATGCATCGAAATCTAAAACCCTCTCCCAGTTAGATAGCATGCTTGGGTCCTTGTTTAAGACGATGTCCCTACATCATAGCACAAACCCTTGATCTTTCCCGAAATAATGGGTGTACATGTTCTTCTTCCACGTCTTCCAATACTTTTGTACAATGACCAAAATCTTAACCGGATATTCCGAGGAGAGTTAATTTATTGTATTCTAATAAACATATAATATAGAAAGTTAGTGAATTAAAATTCACCAAACATATCATTTGAGAGTGAGTGTACTCGAAACCGAGATGGATGAAAGATACCCAATTAAAATCTCTTGTCAAGTTGTGACAAGGTTTTCTTTACAACTTCAAGTTGGAATATAGAATACAAGACCTAAGGTACATGTGACAAATTTTTTACCAATTAGATTACACCAAACTTTATCTTCAATATTTAGGTGACATAATCTAAGTGCACAAAGATTTACAATATAACTTAATACCAAGGCTTACGAGGAAAATCAACAATGGGAAAAAACCTCGGCCCTAAAGAATGAAAAATGTACTATGTTATAGTTTTATAACTAGAAAAAATAGACTTACAACCCTCATAATGCTATAACTGACTAGAAACTCTTTCTCACCAGATCCTCCGTGGAGAGCGCCAACAATAGGAGAATGCTACACAACTGTGACAGATGTTGGTATGAGATCGATGTCATAAAGTCCTCACGCTAAATCAATCTTCTTCAAACTATAAGCAACTTATTAATTTTGAGTTTGGAGAGAACTATATGTTCCACCGCTTGGGATAAGGTGAGAAGACTCCTTGGAGTGTGGTACCACTTTGTAGGTGTAAAGTGAAACTATTTTTTAAAATTTGGCTTAACTTATAAAATATATCTTTGAGATATATGGAATCTAAAAATGACTAAAGAACAAATTAGAAAGGGATTTTTTCAAGGTTTTGAAAAGGTCTAAAAGCAAACACGTTCACTTCAAAACATTTTTATATTTGACAAGAATTCAAACTTAAAAATATCTAAAAAATATATAAAAGAGAACATCAAGACTTAAAACTTGGATGAATAAAAAATATAAAATATGGTTTCTTAAAGATTTAGCTCTCCTTTATTATATGATTCTTGAGGTACGAAGATCTGGCAGAAATATTTTGTCCCCAAGAAAATCACAAAATCACACTCTCTTCCAAAATGATGTCTAACCCACTTAGATATAACACTAAGATTAGAAGAGAATATAGTAAGGTACAAGTAGGTAAGTAGACTTACTAGGTATAACAGATAAATGATATGAAAATATGTTTAGTTTTCATGTGTACCAAGAAATATGTGCTTATATCTAGTTCAAAAAGTGGGTTTCAGTGTTTGTTAGACATGTATCGCTGTAAGGTTGTTGCATTGAGGTATTTCGTAGTTGTGACGAACCTGAGGTGATCCAGGTCACAAATTTATCTTGACCTTTTAAATGATCTACAAAACAACAAGTGAGATATTGTTAGTGTAGTGAACTTGATCTTTTCATTAGTTGGGGGAAGAATGTGTGCGAATCAAATTTTTTGAGGAACGTATCGCGAGAGAATTTGATTTGGTTAGGCAATGTGTGGTTGGTAAACAAGGATCAGTTTTTACCAAGGTACAGTATGTATCATCAAATATTCAATTTGATTCCACAAGATCTAGCTTCGTTCAAGTAAGGTATTCTAGCCAATTGAAAGGATCTTATGATCAATCAAGAGATCATTTGGATTCCATTAGTAGTCGTTGCGAAGTTACTACAACGAGGATACATGGTAAGCCAAACATAAAGATCTCTGAACAAAGGCACAACCAATGAGGCACTACGCTGCAACAAACTTTCACATCGCTGCTACAAAGGTCTCACGCGATAGATTTCAGCAACCTTTATGAAATGCATTTTTTAGGATTTTCAAAAGAAGTTTTATTTTCATTTCATAGGTAAGTCCGATATCCATATCAACACATAAATACACATACATAATATATTTTCATTAAAGAGAACTCGTGTGTTTAAAACATGTACAAGTCTACGTGTCCGTTTACCTTCCTAATAATGGTATAAGAAGGATACGCATGAAGGTGATGATATTTTTTGAATGATTTGCAAGAAAATTTTTTGAAACGATCTCAAAGACAAGACTCAATCTATATTTGGTCAAGGGAATAAGACAATCTAGTCCTACAAGGGCACATGAGTAAAATGAATACTATTACAATCTCCCCCTTTTTTCTATTCCGTGACAAAACATACAAGAATGAAGATTACAAATAAATGAATCGAATCTATCACCTATGATGGGAATAGCCCGAAAGTCACACTCAAATGAATCATAAGAGACTTAACAACCATTGGTAATCCCTATCAAACACTTAACAAACATATCAAAATACAAATATGTAAAAAAATGACAGGGAAATATAAGTAATAAGATGAAACCATTGATAAAACAATAATAAAGCAATTCATCTAATCACTAAAGAACATATGGAAACTTTATCTAATATCTTTACAATATATATACTTCATTCCCAAAGTTTCTTCTCATAGAATTTAATTTACATGTAAATCATTTGACAATGTATGATACTCCTCCTTGATTCATTCTTCTCCCCCTTTTTGTTATGGAATTGACAAAGGAAAGATGATATAATAAAAATATGGTTTCATGAAGAACACCATGGAACATTTTATAAATAAATGAATTATTAAAGGAATAATCAAAAGGATTGAAATAAATATACCACACTATCAAAATGAGATAAAAGTTAAACTCGAATACGAACACAAGGTAACTATATATAAGGCAATAATGATGAATATGATATAAGTAACGATCGAATATATATCACCTAAAATGCAAAAAATATATGATCCCTTACTAAAATCTTCCTAACACAGTATATCAAAAAGTATAACCTAAGACAAAAAAGAATTCTCTCCTTTTATCTGAAAGCTAGATTTCTTTTTGTCACAAATTGATTCTCCACCTTAATCAAGTATTCTATCCCCATAAGGACTTCTCATACTTCGAAAAGATAAAGAGATTAAGAAACCGAATACTAAGGACATATCGAATGTGTCCATAAGACATAATTAGAGAAAATAAGCTTAGAGTGTTAAAAAACATGCTATGTAATACAATAAGTACAATGAGATGATAGAAATATGGGATATGAATATCATGGTATAACATAAAAAGGTACAAATGATCAATAATGATATAATAAGCCAAAAATATGAATCATCATCAAAATTTTAGCACATATACTCAAAATATACTAAACAAAATGTTTAGCACAATGATCAAAGAGTATATGATATAAAATATATCAAATGAGAAATCAAAGTTTCTACTAACTCATGAAACATAACCACAAGATGAATACTAGCATAAACTAGATGATAAAAAATTATACATCAAGCATCTGTGAAATATGTCCAAAATTATGATTAAGATAAAGTCTTGATCATAAAAAATATGAAGCAAGGGTCAACCAATGATTAGCAACATGATGGACAGTTAATAAGAAATATGTGATGAATAAGATATGTAATTGATCTATCAATACAAGACATATAGAAGTTCTAGAAATGACAATATCTTAATGATAAGGGACATATTGAGATATGGACTATATTTATTGAATATATACTATTCGTTCACTTAGTTTATCATGAAAAAATAAAGATATGTTCTATATTAGAACTCCCCCTTAATATAATCCTTCGCTTCCTTTTTGTCATGGAATTGGCAAAGGCGAATAAACATCAATTTAAATAAGAACGCTAAGCAGGACCATATAGTGAGTTATTTCAATTGAAATTAAACAAAGATAGAATATGCAAGTCAAGGAATCTAGTCCATATTTCATTAATAGAGATAACAAAATAAGATAATCTAAATAGAGCATGTAACACAATTAAGAGTCAAAGTGCACCTGCAAATAGATGTAATGAAGCATGTGAGCATGTTAACATGTATAATCATGGTTTAATAGGCAGTAACGTAAGCAAGTGATAATTAAGACTAATAAATCCATGGCATGCCAAATAAAATCACAAAACATACAATGATCTAGGTATCAAAAATATATAATCATGATAAGAAAATGATATTGAAAAAACCAATATACATGTAAAATGACACACAAATGTCATAAGATTACCAAAAGAAGCTAAAATAGCTTCACCAAAATTGTACTCCAACTTGTTGAGTATAAGTTGCCAAATTTGATAAAAATTGACACATCAATGTGATTATTTCGGAAAGAATCCCAATCAATGCTTAGTTCAAATGTCCAGTACGATAGAGATAATTATTGAATCGATCAAAATCCAAGTCTAGAATCAAAATAGAAGCTTCTACATGCCAATTGTTTGTCTAGAAGTGGGTAAAGAGGGGAATAATCCTGAGAAGCTTCGAAAGCATCCGAAAATGGGTAGGACCGGTTTGTACTTATAATATATATATATATATATATATATATATATATATATATATATATATATATATATATATAGATAGATAGATAGATAGATAGATAGAGAGAGAGAGTAAGAAATAGTTTAGAAAAAGTGTAGAGAAAAAGAAAGGTCGGTCATATTTAAATCACACTGTCACTACAATAATATTTATCGCTGGTCGCGACCTTCACTAGAGAGATGATGAATGTCGCTGCGGTGAGAAACTCTTCGTTGGACGCGTGTTTGGCCAGAGAATTTTAACTCTTTCAAATGAGTGTTTGGCACAAAAGAACAACTCACAAAAGATACCAGGTGATCACTCTTACATGATTGACTTCTAAAATGACGTAGACAAATATGATTTTAAACATTTTCTTTATGAATTTTCATAGACAAGCTATAAATTGTTATTCTAAGTAAAATAATAGAAGAATGAACTAGATAGTGATAAAACCATATCATGTTTTAAAGTTAATTTATAAGAGCATATATGAGTTAACACGTGTGGGTAAATAAGTGTACAAACATGAGAATTTGTCCGATGCAATCAAAACAAATATCAAAGGAGAAGTTTTCCTTGAGAATTTTAACTTTAAATATTTTTTATTGAAAAAGTTCCATTTTCCTTGAAAAAGTAAAATGTAAAATGTTCAATAACACCTTTCTCTTTATCAAATAAGATATTTATGGTTAAAACTTTTGTTTCACATCCTTGAGAGAATTCAATTTCTGGATGGATATAGATCTTTGAAACATCACTTAAAATTTTTTTTTTGAAAATGATGACTTTCACACATTTATTATTATGATGGCGTACTATTTCTAATTTTTAAAGGTAGTATTGTGAAATCAAAGTTGTAGCCCTTACCACACCATCTCTCATGATTTTTTAAATATATATCGTTATCAACTGCAACCATAAAAATACAAAGCTCACAAGTGCTAAGGAAAAAATGACATCCTTTTCAATTCACATACATTTTCAAAGTTCCATAAAACATTTCTCAATAGTGTTTTATTCTTTAGTTCATACAATAGTTCTCAAAATCTACTATGGTGTGTAAGTGAGGGAAGTTATGACATATGCTCTATATAAATAAATCTAAAAGAATCGAAGATTTTTCAAAGATCAAGGTGAAAATATCATAAGCAAATAAGTCAAATAGATTAGTTTTAAAATTTTAGCAAGGTGACCTATAAGCACATAATCATTAAAGTATCTACAAATAAATTATGCAAATAATGCATCAAAATGGTAGAATGAGCTAATGAATAAGATAAATGTTTAAGAAGTCTTAAGCTCATAGTGAAACCTTCTAACAAGTAGAAGTCGAGAGGATTAATAAGTCATCCGATCTAGTTTCTGAATCCACAAAATGTAAATGCTCCTTCCTATTCCATATTCATTTGACATGGGATTGGGAGTAGATTGGATATCGGGCGTGTTGATAATATTTTTCTCCCTTCTCTTGTGAACATGCCAAAAATGTCCATGTGGTTTTCCCAAATTGTTATTTCTTCGAAAGCTATAATTCGCCATAACATTTCTAAATTGCGAGGTTGATTTTTGAAAATAAAAAATTCTCTTAAAGTGTCACTTCCTACTGAAATAATCACATCTGTAAATATTAGGATGAGGAGTATGAGAAGAAACTTCGGGAGCAACCCTACCAAATTGTTAAGCCTTTTTCAACATAAAGCAAAAATCCTTATGATGATGCTTGTAACACCCTGTAAATTCAAGGACCTTTAATTAAATAATATTTTGGGAGAGAAATAATTTATTTTATTAGGAGGAATTAAATTCGTGATTTGGGAAATTTGTATTTTATGGAATTTATTAATTTGGCGAATTGAAGATTAATTATTTGGATTATTTTGTATCTTATTTTGAGGTTAAAAATTGGGAGAATGTTATAAATTAATTTAGATGGCAATTCGGAGTGCACAGTTGAGTCCGTATGGGTCAAAATGGTTGGAAAAGAGTGGCCATAGGTATATTATGGGTTTCGGGACTTTTCTAGACACATTTGAGCTCCCAAATAAGTGCCTGGGCCCTTTTTAGAAGGCCCGTAAGCCAAAAAACGGGATTTAGGTTAATAACCCTAATTGTGAGAGGGTGTGGTAACTTTAATTCATTTTTCGAAGCCAAAATTAAGGAGAGCCAAAGAAGTGAGAAACTAGAGGAGATTTTGAGAGATTAAACCAAGAACAAAAGAGGAGACCATTGAATCAACCCATCATCTTCAACAAACAAATCTGATTCTACAAACCTAAGGCAAGTGGTCTAACTTGCATTTGATTAATTGCATTTTTCCTATTAATATTATAAAAGGTTTTAATTGATTAATATGTTAGAATTAGTTCTACATTTGAATTTGGGGATTTTATGTTTGTGATGTAAAAATATGTAGAGATGATAAGAATATGAGGATTTTGATTCCCCGATTTCTGTAGACGATGTAGTTAGATTGAGAAAACCAAATAGGTGGATTTATGATGAATCTTGGAAGGTTTTGGTTGTAAAAGCTATACAGAATCGAAGGTTTTAAAGCTTTAATGGCGGACTGAGTTTTCTGGGCAATAATGGATGAGAGAGAACACCAGGGTCATTCGAACGACCTGGTGTCTCATTCAAACGACAACTTGAGTTGTTTGAATGACATAACTGGTCACTTGAACGACATAGTTGATTCTGACAGATCCCTTCCCTCCCCTGATTCAGACCTGATTGTGAATTTGTGATGAATAGTTCCTATTTTGGATGAATCTAAATTTTGGGGTTATAATTTAGGGTTTTAATTTGTAGAAATTTACCCATGGAATAGTAGAGGATAAATCCAAATAAAGAATTAAAGTTTATGTTGAATAATTGTAAACCTTGTAAATTAAGTGGGTGACTTAATTGAAGGGAATTGAATGATAATTTGGTGATTTTGAATTTCGGGCCAGGCGAGATAGTCCGGGTGTATTTGGTTGAGTGACGCCAAGATAATGAAATTAATTAGTGTATGATTAATTGAATTTTGGGTCGGATTATAGACTGAAATGTGTTGGGCTAGTATTACGGATATAGTACACGAGTAGCCTGAATTTGATATATATATATATACGGTGATGTGCAGTATATATATGATTGATAAATATTTGTGTGTATAATATTTATAGTGAAGCATATCTATTCTAGTGCTATCATGGGAGGTTGCGCGATGTGGGTGAATCCCCTGGCTAGAGAATGCCGGGAGAGTATATTCCCCAAGTCATAGCGTTCGAGTTCAGGAGTGAGACGCTTTGGTATGATTTGATCTCACTACCGTGGGAAACTATGATCGCCTCCACAGTGTTTGTTACATTTTTATGATGAGGGGAGCTAACCGTGTTGGGATTCCGGGTGGATGAGTATACCCGAGGATGATAGCATTTAGAGAATACCCGATGAGTGCCTACTTAGGATGATGGTTATATTTCTACGACATGTATGTGTGAATGTTGTAGTATGTTATTACGTATATATGGTACATTTATATATGGGTGATTACATGATGAGAATTGTATAAATTATATAACTCATGAGAATGTTATATGGTATCAATTGAGAAAATATTTAAATAAGTTAGTGTGGTTAATAACTTATAATTCATATGTTAAACTCACTCGGGATAGAGTAGTGGGAAGAGTAGGATATGTGTGTATATATATATATATATATATATATATATATATATATATATATATATATATATATATATATATATACATGACAAGACTAGTTACGGGGTAGATAGCTAGATGGGTCATAAATAGGTACGTAAGGCGTGTACATTAGTCGAGGGGTGAGGTGTCCTCAAGAGAGTGTGCGATACTAACTCAAATCTGAAGAGCATTCATGCATTTTAACTTAAATCTGATATTTGAATGATTTTTACACTTATTGGTTTTTGGATTAAGTCATAAGAGAAAATTTGGCATCGGATTAATTAAAGATTAGGTGGTTAGTAATTAATATTGTTGCGACAGTGATGCTAAGAATGAACCATATTTAAATACTGATTTAATTTAATAAAGGCCTAATCAACCGGAATTTGATTAAGCGGGGTGTCACACATGGTATCAGAGCATCAGGTTCCTAGGATCTGTACGGCTTTCTTTAGTTTCAACGTTGCATTTTTTGTTATAGAGCCCTATTATTAGGACTGTTAACTCATCTCTATGTTTATTAGTTATCGCACTTATGTTATTTTCAAATTTTTATTAATCGTGAACTAATACAACTCATTCTATATTTTTGGTGCCGCCCCGGGGAGTGAGAGGTAGACCCCTGAGGGCATTCGCTAGAGGTGGAGAAGGAGAGGCACCTCATGAGCCGGATGTTCCATAACCCCAGGCCTTACAGGGGTTTGTATCCATCGAAGAGTTTAAGTCTGGGCAAGCACAATAAGGGCTTCAAGCACCACCAGTGATAATGACAGTCATAGAAATGTCCAAACTATAGCACAAGCAAAGGCTACCGCACTATTGCAGTATCAACATAATCAGGCACAAAGAATTAGGAGCAAGAAAATAAGGGAAAGAGGTCAAGTGGGTGATACCATGGGTAACAATGATAGTGGGACCCCATGACTGGGACAGGGTTCTCGGCAGAAGGATATAATCAAGAAATTTCGATAAGTATGACGCCAGCCAGAGGGTCGCAACCCCACAAAGGGCCAGAAGGGTCCTACTCAGCAACAACAGGTTTATCAGGGCAAATATCTGGGATAATCGAGTCAGGGCTAGCAGGTCCCATATCTGGGAGATGCCCTGAGGTGCTGCTACGCTTATTACCAGCCATACCACTTGAAGAAAGAGTGCTCACGTGGGACTCGCCAGATCCAGCATCTGGGAGGCTTTCAGAAGCATTATTTCATTTGTTGCCAACCGAGAAATCTGAAGAGAGAATGCCCACAGAGAGGTAAGGGCCAGCAGCAGGGTGCCCCACACGTCCATCAGATATAGGGATCTACAGTATCACCGACTCCCTGGGTTCTATAGTAGTTGGGACACTTACAGTAAGGGCGTGTGTACAACGTTCGAGATGTTTCGATTCCCCCTGCACTGCAGGCGCCACCGGTAGTAGAGGGTACATTCCCCTATCCATGGACATGATGGTAGAATCCTTTTTGATACTGGTGCATCACATTCATTTGTTAGGACCCATTTTACTAAATTCATTGGATTACTAGATACGTCCGATAGTCTACTCATGTGTATGGTATCACTGATAAGGGGTGGATCACTCATTCACTCAATTTATAGGGGGTAGACATTATGATTGGAGGACTGAGTTTTGAGGCAGACCTCTTAGTATTATATTTGGAGGGCTACAAGGTTAGCTTGGGTAGAGATTGGTTAGTGGGTTATAGGAAGATGGTACAAGGTTAAAACCCCAAGCGTAGACAATAAGGAGTAAGGGTCGAAGAAGTTTTTGTTTCAAAATAATGATCCGCTAGAATTGGAGGGAGGTACGAAAGGGTGATTTACCAATGGAAGGAGAACATCTAATTGGGATCACATGTGGGGGAGTGTAGTGACACTCAAGTCTATATTTTGGGCAAATAAGTTTGCTCTTAAAAGCAGTATCGGGTGATGGGAGCTAGTCAACATATTCATGGGAAGATACCATAGATTACCAAGAATTTAGGGTGATGATTATTACCGGTGTCGTTGTCGTCAAGGTTGTACCTTTACATTTGTACTAATGCTCTCTCGAGAGGAGAGCTAAGGGAGTTGGAGAACCTATCAGAAGAGGAAGACTGTATTTTTGTGCTAGTGAGGCACCATGGGAAGGGATACCCAGAACCCAAATTTATGATTGAGATCAATAGAATTTCTACCAACTGACGATGGGTTCAGGTAGGGTCGTCAAGTCCATCAATTAGTCCTAGGGGATCAGTGGAACCAAAGGGATAGAGGGGTAGCAATACGGGTTAAGGCTACTCGGTCATGGTCGATGGGGCCAGAGAAAGGGATATGACACAGAGAGGTGTCTTGTGTGCAAAAGATTAGAAACACATGGGTGGATATTGTCTATAGCGAGGTAGGGGACAAGAGTGGGATTTCTATCAAGGGCATCAACAGTGTTATGGGCAACTGAAACTACGAGTTTTATCCCTATATGATTGGAGCCTATTTTGTGCGATGCAATCAGGCTACATTAGAGTATTAGTACTAGATGCATGTGAGAGACAGGTTTAGTAGAGGTATCGTTAATATCACTAGTGTGTGTATTTTACCATGGATTAGCGGGGCACTCTTTGGTTCCACCTGAAAGGAATGGGTGGGTATACTGGGATGATATATTTTTTTTAGTATTAGCTCATTTGAGAGGTGATATTCGAGGTGTGGTTTTATCCTGGGTACATACGGGTTTGCAATGGTGGGCGATTGTAGCAAGGCTATTGTGTTCATCGTTCCAAGACATGAGGTATGTTTGTGTGATGTCCCACCTGAAAGAGGATCGAGCTTGCGGCGATATTTCATGAAGTATACTTCAGAGAGTACAATTGTCTAGTTATATTGTACCCCGGTGTGCAAGGACATTTACTGATGGGATTCAGGATATGTTTGGTTACCGTGGAGCTGAGAGATTTAGCTCGTTATTGATATTTAGCGTAAAGGTCTTAGTGATAGTGAGAGCGCAGTGGTAAATGAATCCTTTAGAGATACAGGAGTCCATGATTTGACATGTCAGTATAGGGACAAAGTTTGAGTGTCCTGGTTGTATAGGTGGGAAGTGTTGCAAAAGAAACACTGCGAGGATTTGCATCACGAGTTGATAAGTGGGGCAATATCGGGAAGAATTGTATAGTTATTGGTAAGGTCATCGATAATATATAGAAATTATAACCATGCCAAAAATGCGGGAGTCTGACGTGAGATAAATATGGTTACCTATGAAATGATTGGAGGTTTGCGCAATTATGCACGAAATGTAGGGTGTATGGGCACCCTGGGAGGAGCCAGAGTCTCTACTGTGTAGATACTTAGAATATTCAAGGAGAAGACGCAAAGGCGATGATGTTGGGTATATTACATAGGAATGGGAATAATATCTTCCTCGGATTATGAAACGTTGAAGTGTGTGTGGGTGTTTGGAAGTGACATTAAGTGCGTTAAAACTTATTATTTATTGCCACTAGGATACACGAGTGAGACGGATATTAGTGAATGTGTTGGATGAAATAGCCATAGTGTATATATTTATGTACCGTGGGATAATGGGTTATATGGTGTTAACTACAAGAGAGTGGAATGTATACTAAGAGGAAGGTTGCATTATAACAAATATTTCTGCTTTTGAGAATTACGGGAGTAGCGTTTCCAAGTTTCAACTCGTTAGCAATAGTGTGGGGATATAGTGGATAGTTATAGTAAGTCTGGATATTCGCGGTACTAGGGTATGAATTAACGTTGCTAGGTTTCACCTAAGATAGGGTCTCTTATATGTATACGTTTATGTATGTTAAAATGTGTTGCGTATTAATGCATTAATATCGTTAATTGAAATCCCGGAGAGTAGGGACATTTCTGATGTGATTCAGGGTGGTTTCACCTAAGATAGGGTCTCGTATATATAACTCGCGAGTGTTATATGGTATCAATTGAGAAAATATTTAAATAAGTTATTGTGGTTATTAACTTATAATTCGAATATTAAACTCACTCGGGATAGAGTAGTGGGAAGAGTAGGATATGTATATATATATATATATATATATATATAAAGACTAGTTACGGTGTAGGTAGCTAGATGGGTCATATATAGGTACATTAGGCGTGCACATTAGTGGAGGGGTGAGGTGTCCTCAAGAGAGTATGCGACACTAACTTAATTTTGAAGAGCATTCATGCATTTTAATTTACTGCAATAAAATTTCACTTTCTAAATATTTTCAAATATTTTGGGTTCTAACCCTCGCTATAAAATATTTTCAAAACCTTTTAGATGTCATACAACAGGGGCCAAGGCTTGATATTCATGCAAGGTACGTAGGTTCAGTACATGTGGGTGCTATCAGATTTTGTCTTTGACGCCTATTCCATTCTCATCTAGATAGGGATGGTCCTAGATGTACTATTTGGCATGTTGCCCCTGGCTTGTACTCATTACTTTTGGTTTATCATGTATTAGCTACACTCTATATACTTAGGACTTTTGTTTGGTTTGCTTGTATTAGTCGATGTTGTTCGGCTAACTCTCTTATTACTCATTTGTGACATGATTAGATTCCCTTATATTGTGTTTGTTATTTAAATGCTTTTTACAATTGTTGGTTTTTGGATTAAGTCATAAGATAAATTTGGCATCAGATTAATTAAAGATTAGGTGGTTATTAACAATGATGCTAAGAATGAACTGTATGTAAATCCTGATTTAATTTGATAAAGGACTGATCGATCGGAATTTGATTAAGCAGGGTGTCACAATGCTTTTGTGACAATAAAAACAAACATGATCCTTTTTGGATCTATTCTTATTATGGTAATGTTTGAAGATACAAGAAATAGTCCACTTGTAGATCTCGTACTAGCAAATCAAGTATAAAGTGAATAATAAACAAATAGAGCAAGTAAAGAGAGATAAAAGACAAGATATAGAGTGGTTCGACTATAAAAATGAGCCTACGTCCACTTTGGTGCCACACTCTCATTATGTATGTTGTTTGGTACATAGTGATTAGGCCTAAAGAGGCGTACAAGAATGAGAATAGAAGAGAATACATGTTCACAAGGATTACGGTGTGCTGGAAAAATGGCTACGAAGCTATAGAGTAGCCCCCAAGCTGGACCGAGTGGTCTGGAGAGCGTCGTGATCTCTGGTCTATGTACTAGCACTAGTAAAGAGCCCAGATCTCGAATGAGGAGTGGTTAATCTGTCGGGTACTGGAGGAGGGAAATTGGATCTCAATTCCCCTATCTCAAGGTGTGGACCTCTATATATAGGTGTAGGCACTGTACTGCTGTTGAGTAAAGAGGGGACGTGGCCCGTTAGGTGAACGAACTAGGACCGTGCCCTAAAATATGTGGGGTCGCATCCTGTGTTAGAGAGGCCGCGATAGTTGATTGATGGGGCTGAGGGCTGCGACATGTATTAAATAGGTGTCCACAGTCTGTATGTAAGGCGTTTATGTATTCAATATGAATTAGGACCGCAGCCTATAGATGATACCACCGGAGTTAACTGCCTGTGACAAGTGGTGCAATATTTGTACTATCAATAAGCCCCCAAGTCTTAGTTCCAAGAGAATGCGATTGGGGCTGCCGCTGAGTAATCAAGTCTTCTTCAGTTGCCGCGATGTTTCCAAGGTGACATTTCGTCTTCCCGCGCCCTCTTATATAAATTGTTCTGGCCATGGACTTTATTACATTTCCCAAATCTTTGAGCGCATATTTGTAAGTGTGGAATCCCCGGGTTTGAATTATCACAAATTAAAATATATATAATTTCCTTTTTGAACAAATGCGGAAGCGTTGAGATGGTTTTAACTTTCAAATATACCAACAACTTTTAATTTCTCAAAGCAAATTAAAACATAATTCAAGTCCTAGAATTTGCCTAAGTCATGATTAATAATTATATCCAAAGTTAGGTGAAACCAATTTTAGCAAGTGACTTGAATAAACCAAATTTACCCAATATTTAATTTAAGTTCCAAATTAAATAAGTGTGATAATTAAACCAAATTTTATCTTGAAAATTATCCTAAGCATGGATTCTAAATTGTGTGCAAGATAAAATAAACAATGTCACACTACACCACGATGTACGAGGAAAAACCCACTAACGAGAAAAAACCTCGGGACGGACCTAGCCTCAAATCCACTAAAAACGGTATTACAAAATACAAGACAAAAGACTTATTTCCTAAACTCGAACCCTCTCAAGCCGTGATGCTCCTTCTTGTATCAACCTCCAATTAGCGGATAACCAACGCAGCTCCACCGTGGTCTCGGACTACCAGCGATCGGGCAATTAGGCACACCGTCACCCTAACATGGAGTCTTTCTCCAAATGGGTAGAAATGAAACAAACTTCTCTTCAATTCGGTTTAGAGAAAAATTGGTGCCAAAACAATCTCCAAGCAATTGATATTTATATAGAGACTTGGATAAACAACAATGGGTGTAAACTAAGTGTTTAAAGATTTTTCTTTAAGTTGAAGAACACTTAAAACATGAACATTTTCCCTTTTGGAATGATCTCTCAAACTCTCTCTAGGAGATGTATTAGGATGGAAAAGTTATCTTGGAAAATGTGTTTCCCGCACATAATAAAGTATGAAAAAGTTGGTTGAAAACCAAGTGGAGAAGTGGGGAAAAAACTGCTCAAAACCGTTCCCGCCTGACGTCTCGTTCGAACGAACTTGACTCTCGTTCGAACGAGACTTGTAACGAGCGACCAGCCTGGGCTCGTTAGAATCTCGTTAGAACGAAAACTCGTTCGAATGACATATCGAACGACTGACCAGATTAGGGTCGTTGGCAAACTCGTTCGAACGAACCTGGTTCGAACGACAAAACTCGTTCGAACGAAATCTGGTTCGAACGAAAAAACTCGTTCGAACGACATTTCTAACGAATGTCCAGAAAGTTTGTAAAATTTGATTTTGGCCCAGAAACTTTTATAAACTTTTATATACTTATTTTTTAAGTTTCTAATTGATTCTTTCTGAAAAATAAAATGCAGTTTTTATTAACCTAACACCCAATACATATTGTTCCAAGCTCCTATATAAATATAATTACATTCATACCTTGGGAGCATGTAACCTTAGTTGATGACGTAGAAACGAGGCACACAAACTAGCATTTTGATGAAGCTTTAAATTCTTTGCCGCTACGTCTTCAACATAATTCACAGGCTTGAGAATATTACAATAAATACTATCCTATGAATAAATGTTTTTGTCCGAAATTGAGCCAAAACTATATATGGACTCAATTGGAAATTTGTGTCCTTACAAATCTCCCCCTTTGGCTATTCCGAGACAAAAACCAAACAAAAATCCTAAAGGGCCGTCAAGCTCTACTAGACTCAAAACATAACCCGCCCAATCTTGACTCAACCCAAGGATCAAACGCTTTGCCATAGAAAGATGCCGCTTTAGAATAATTCCTGCACACTTAAGCAAACTCATCAAACGCATAGGGAATATCAAAATATTAAATGCAATTAATTAATTACTCACCCTAAATTAATTCTCCCTTTAAACACATGACCTACTTAGAAAGACGTCTCCCCCTAAGATAAATCTCCCCCAAACGAAGATACGATAATAATAGGATTAGATACCATTTCTCCCCCTATCATCATTCTCCCCCTTTTTGTTTGGGATTAGGCAAAGGATAAAGAACTAATAAACAACATGTGAAAGCTTAAAGTGAAACGACATGAAAGCATATGGGCAATAAAAGCAAGGCAAAGACAAACAAATATCATATATATATATATATATACTATAAATATACCAATAAGTACGTGCATATATAGATAGATATAAACACACACTTGACACAAAATACAATAAGTTTGCACACTCGTATGGCAAAAATGTGTCATATGGAAACAGAAGTGTAGGGGTGTGAACTAGCAACAATTAAATTTAGACCCAAACACTTAAGAAACGTTCACGGAGTTCTCATTTGATTGCAAACTTCATCACAGTTAAATATAACCTCATGTGACAATATAAAGATTGAACTCAATGAACAAACATACACAATGCATACAAGCCTAGCATGATGATGATTCTATAAACCAAATAGAGTCATGACATTAAAGACAACTAGGATAAATGGACATTGTGAAAACCGTTGATATACCATCCAATTCTCCCTCAATGAGCATATGTATTCTTTTGTTTTTGAATGATTATATCATACAAACATAGGCCTTGGCAATTGCTTTCTGTTTAATGCCAAATATTCTGTTTTTAGGCCTTTGGATCACTTATTTCTTCTAGATCCAATCAACGGTGGCTTACTATCGCAAAGGATTTAATTCATCCTTTCGGAGCCCTTCCCCGTGCATATATTAATTTATCATGTTTTCATTGTTCACACAAATCTCACATGCAACGGATTTTGACATCCACTAGTCCTCCTAGGTCATAGATATGTAGATGACTAGATTGATAGGAGAACACCTCAAAAAGCTCAAATATAACATGTGACAATAAGATTTCAAAAGAGCTCGTGCATGTGTGAATAGAGGCATATGAAAATAGAATCCATTTAATCAATACAAAATCCAACTACTCCATAAAAATTATGGTAAAGAACATTTTAAGGATTGAAAATCTAAACCAAAAGTTCTAGCCACATGGAAGCGTAAACGATAGGATTCAAACACAAATATATGCCACATAAAGTGTGTCAAACTAAAATACACACAAAACAAAATCTTTTTGAGTTTTTAACATTTTAATCAAAAATAAAGATATATACTCAAAAGACTAAACAAAAATCATTTGTATTTTTCATTAAGCTTAAATGAAATAAATAAAACACAAATGATAAACAAAAATCTTTTTATATTTTTCAGTTAAATCAAACACAAAATATAATACAAAAAGATAAACAAGTCATGATTTCTAGCATGAGATATGAAAATAGGCAATGACTAGAAAATGACTAAACAAGCATACATTTAGCATATGAATATAGCATGAAGTACAAACGCTAAAGTATGCAAACACTAACACATTTATCCTTTAGATTTAGCAAGGGAGGAAGGATGTGAAAGTAAATGAGAATCAAAATCCCTATTTTGTAAGGCAACCAAGTCGGATTTCCGAACCCAAATTAATGAAGAATTGCTATCTTGGGGTGTAGAAACATTAGCTATCGTGGTTACTTTACTATGGGATTTTCTAGGAATTCGTTTAAGATCTAAACAAAATTTCCTAAGATGACCTTGTCGACCACAATGTGTACAAGTAAGAGCGTGTCGAAAATATTTATCTAAGGAGTGATCATTAAATGCATTCCTAGAAGATTCTCCTAAAACATTGGTTTTGACTTTAGGGTCAAATTCATTACAAGAATTGAAGCCTAAACCAAAAGTGTCATTTTTAATTTGGACCGTTCCTAACATTTTATCTAGTTTTTCCGAACGACACTCCAAATCAAATTTGACATTACTAGAATCTTTTAATTTATTTTCTAAATCTAAAATTTTAGATTCTAGTAAAACATTTCGCTCTTCAAAAGCAAGAAGCTCCTTTTTCAAGGATTCCATTAAACCCCTAAGGCTATCTCTCTCGCCTTCTACATAGTTAAGCTTCTCTTAAAGAGTCCTCTCATGTGTCCTAAGGTCTTCTATTAAGGCACTTTCATCAATGACCTTGACACTCTCTCTTAAACTCGCTTCTAACTTCAAATTAGCTCTTTTCAATTTAATAGATTCTTTATATAATTCATGAAAAGCATTTTGAAGTTCACTCAACTCAACCTCATCTTCATTTTCACTCTCTCTTTCTTCTTCACTCTCACTATCATAAAAAATAAGAGAATCATGTACAATGACCTTGGAAGTGGCATGTGCTATAATTTCATCATTCGATGAGTTCTCACTATCACTCACATGTCTAGCCATAAAAGCCACAAAATTTTTCTTAGTGGGGGATTCGGGCTTCTCTTCCTTATCACTATCACTAAGGGTCGCATTATATGAAATGGGTCGTTTAACCTCTTTCCTTAGTTTAGTGGGGCACTCATAAGCCCTATGTCCATAACCTTCACAACCAAAACATTTATTAGACTCGTCCCTATCAACATTTTCATTACATGGTTTAGGGATCTTATCGGCTTTAGAAATCTTCTCGTTTTTATCATGTTTAGAAGATTCAAATTTCTTAAAATCATTTTTAACTTTATCTTTGTTAAATTTAAGAAATCTTCTAAATTTACGAGCAAACAAAGCCATGTCTTCCAAGTCACTATCACTATCGCTCTCTACTACTTGTTTGACCTCTTTTCGGGATTTTAAAGCAACGCCCTTTTCAATCTTCTTTTCCGTTTTAGAGGGAAACATATCTAGTTCATAGGTTTGTAAATCACCTACAAGCTCTTCTAATTTCGTAGAGGCTAAAGTGGGTAAAGAATTTAAAACGGTCACCTTTGGAATAAATCTATCGGGTAGGGACCTTAAAATTTTCTTTACTACACGGTCGTCAGGTATTTTCTCTCCCAAGTTAAGGGATGAATTGAAAATATCAGAAAGTCTAGCATAAAATTTATCAAAAGTTTCTTTTTCATCCATTTTGATAGTTTCAAATTGAGTGGTGAGATTTTGGAGTTTTGAAGCTTTAACGACACTAGTTCCTTCATGAGTTAATTGTAAAATATCTCAAGCTTCTTTAGCGGTTTCACACGTCATAATACGTCGGAATTCATCCGGTGCGACAACGCTAAACAAGGCATTTAAACCTCGGGAATTAAAGTTTGCTAGCTTAAACTCATTTTCAGTCCATCTATCAACGGGTCTGGGAACATGTACATTTTCAATTAAATGTGTTGGTGGGGTCCAACCGTTAACAACAGACATCCAAACACGTTCATCGATAGATTTAAGTGCCGATTTCATTCGCGCTTTCCAATACGCGTAGTTAGAACCATCAAAAATAGGAAATTTTGAAAATGGGGAAAAATCCATATTTAGCGAAAAATTAAAGGATCTTAACGAAATAATTTATCGTTTTTGGCTCTGATACCAATTTGTAAGTGTGGAATCCCCGGGTTTGAATTATCACAAATTAAAATATATATAATTTCCTTTTTGAACAAATGCGAAAGCGTTGAGATGGTTTTAACTTTCAAATATACCAACAAGTTTTAATTTCTCAAAGCAAATTAAAACATAATTCAAGTCCTAGAATTTGCCTAAGTCATGATTAACAATTATATCCAAAGTTAGGTGAAACCAATTTTAGCAAGTGACTTGAATAAACCAAATTTACCCAATATTTAATTTAAGTCCCAAATTAAATGAGTGTGATAATTAAACCAAATTTTATCTTGAAAATTATCCTAAGCATGGATTCTAAATTTTGTGCAAGATAAAATAAACAATGTCACACTACACCGCGATGTACGAGGAAAAACCCACTAACGGGAAAAAAGCTTTGGACGGCCCTAGCCTCAAATCCACTAAAAACGGTATTACAAAATACAAGACAAAAGACTTACTTCCTAAAATCGAACCCTCTCAAGTCGTGATGCTCCTTCTTGTATCATCCTCCAATTAGCGGATAACCAACGGAGCTCCACCGTGGTCTCGGACTTCCAGCGATCGGGAAATTAGGCACACCGTCACCCCAACATGGAGTCTTTCTCCAAATGGGTAGAAATGAAACAAACTTCTCTTCAATTCGGTGTAGAGAAAAACCGGTGCCAAAACAATCTCCAAGCAATTGATATTTATATAGAAACTTGGATAAACAACAATGGGTGTAAACTAAGTGTTTAAAGATTTTTCTTTAAGTTGAAGAACACTTAAAACATGAACATTTTCCCTTTTGGAATGATCTCTCAAACTCTCTCTAGGAGATGTATTAGGATGGAAAAGTTATCTTGGAAAATGTGTTTCCCGCACATAATAAAGTATGAAAAAGTTGGTTGAAAACCAAGTGGAGAAGTGGGGAAAAAACTGCTCAAAACCGTTCCCGCCTGACGTCTCGTTCGAACGAACTTGACTCTCGTTCGAACGAGACTTCTAACGAGCGACCAGCCTGGGCTCGTTAGAATCTCGTTAGATATCTCGTTAGAACGAAAACTCGTTCGAATGACATATCGAACGACTGACCAGATTAGGGTCGTTGGCAAACTCGTTCGAACGAACCTGGTTCGAACGACAAAACTCGTTCGAACGAAATCTGGTTCGAACGAAAAAACTCGTTCGAACGACATTTCTAACGAATGTCCAGAAAGTTTGTAAAATTTGATTTTGGCCCAGAAACTTTTATAAACTTTTATATACTTATTTTTTAAGTTTCTAATTGATTCTTTCTGAAAAATAAAATGCAGTTTTTATTAACCTAACACCCAATACATATTGTTCCAAGCTCATATATAAATATAATTACATTCATACCTTGGGAGCATGGAACCTTAGTTGATGACGTAGAAACGAGGCACACAAACTAGCATTTTGATGAAGCTTTAAATTCTTTGCCGCTACGTCTTCAACATAATTCACAGGCTTGAGAATATTACAATAAATACTATCCTATGAATAAATGTTTTTGTCCGAAATTGAGCCAAAACTATATATGGACTCAATTGGAAATTTGTGTCCTTACAAATCTCCCCCTTTGGCTATTCCGAGACAAAAACCAAACAAAAATCCTAAAGGGCCGTCAAGCTCTACTAGACTCAAAACATAACCCGCCCAATCTTGACTCAACCCAAGGATCAAACGCTTTGCCATAGAAAGATGCCGCTTTAGAATAATTCCTGCACACTTAAGCAAACTCATCAAACGCATAGGGAATATCAAAATATTAAATCCAATTAATTAATTACTCCCCCTAAATTAATTCTCCCTTTAAACACATGACCTACTTAGAAAGACGTCTCCCCCTAAGATAAATCTCCCCCAAACGAAGATACGATAATAATAGGATTAGATACCATTTCTCCCCCTATCATCATTCTCCCCCTTTTTGTTTGGGATTAGGCAAAGGATAAAGAACTAATAAACAACATGTGAAAGCTTAAAGTGAAACGACATGAAAGCATATGGGCAATAAAAGCAAGGCAAAGACAAACAAATATCATATATATATATATATACTATAAATATACCAATAAGTACGTGCATATATAGATAGATATAAACACACACATGACACAAAATACAATAAGTTTGCACACTCGTATGGCAAAAATGTGTCATATGGAAACAGAAGTGTAGGGGTGTGAACTAGCAACAATTAAATTTAGACCCAAACACTTAAGAAACGTTCACGGAGTTCTCATTTGATTGCAAACTTCATCACAGTTAAATATAACCTCATGTGACAATATAAAGATTGAACTCAATGAACAAACATACACAATGCATACAAGCCTAGCATGATGATGATTCTACAAACCAAATAGAGTCATGACATTAAAGACAACTAGGATAAATGGACATTGTGAAAACCGTTGATATACCATCCAATTCTCCCTCAATGAGCATATGTATTCTTTTGTTTTTGAATGAATATATCATACAAGCATAGGCCTTGGCAATTGTTTTCTGTTTAATGCCAAATATTCTGTTTTTAGGCCTTTGGATCACGTATTTCTTTTAGATCCAATAAACGGTGGCTTACTATCGCAAAGGATTTAATTCATCCTTTCGGAGCCCTTCCCCGTGCATATATTAATTTATCATGTTTTCATTGTTCACACAAATCTCACATGCAACGGATTTTGACATGCACTAGTCCTCCTAGGTCATAAATATGTAGATGACTAGATTGACAGGAGAACACCTCAAAAAGCTCAAATATAACATGTGACAATAAGATTTCAAAAGAGCTCGTGCATGTGTGAATAGAGGCATATGAAAATAGAATCCATTTAATCAATACAAAATCCAACTACTCCATAAAAATTATGGTAAAGAACATTTTAAGGATTGAAAATCTAAACCAAAAGTTCTAGCCACATGGAAGCGTAAACGATAGGATTCAAACACAAATATATGCCACATAAAGTGTGTCAAACTAAAATACACACAAAACAAAATCTTTTTGAGTTTTTAACATTTTAATCAAAAATAAAGATATATACTCAAAAGACTAAACAAAAATCATTTGTATTTTTCATTAAGCTTAAATGAAATAAATAAAACACAAATGATAAACAAAAATCTTTTTATATTTTTCAGTTAAATCAAACACAAAATATAATACAAAAAGATAAACAAGTCATGATTTCTAGCATGAGATATGAAAATAGGCAATGACTAGAAAATGACTAAACAAGCATACATTTAGCATATGAATATAGCATGAAGTACAAACGCTAAAGTATGCAAACACTAACACATTTATCCTTTAGATTTAGCAAGGGAGGAAGGATGTGAAAGTAAATGAGAATCAAAATCCCTATTTTGTAAGGCAACCAAGTCGGATTTCCGAACCCAAATTAATGAAGAATTGCTATCTTGGGGTGTAGAAACATTAGCTATCGTGGTTACTTTACTATGGGATTTTCTAGGAATTCGTTTAAGATCTAAACAAAATTTCCTAAGATGACCTTGTCGACCACAATGTGTACAAGTAAGAGCGTGTCGAAAATATTTATCTAAGGAGTGATCATTAAATGCATTACTAGAAGATTCTCCTAAAACATTGGTTTTGACTTTAGGGTCAAATTCATTACAAGAATTGAAGCCTAAACCAAAAGTGTCATTTTTAATTTGGACCGTTCCTAACATTTTATCTAGTTTTTCCGAACGACACTCCAAATCAAATTTGACATTACTAGAATCTTTTAATTTATTTTCTAAATCTAAAATTTTAGATTCTAGTAAAACATTTCGCTCTTCAAAAGCAAGAAGCTCCTTTTTCAAGGATTCCATTAAACCCCTAAGGCTATCTCTCTCGCCTTCTACATAGTTAAGCTTCTCTTAAAGAGTCCTCTCATGTGTCCTAAGGTCTTCTATTAAGGCACTTTCATCAATGACCTTGACACTCTCTCTTAAACTTGCTTCTAACTTCAAATTAGCTCTTTTCAATTTAATAGATTCTTTATAAAATTCATGAAAAGCATTTTGAAGTTCACTCAACTCAACCTCATCTTCATTTTCACTCTCTCTTTCTTCTTCACTCTCACTATCATAAAAAATAAGAGAATCATGTACAATGACCTTGGAAGTGGCATGTGCAATAATTTCATCATTCGATGAGTTCTCACTATCACTCACATGTCTAGCCATAAAAGCCACAAAATTTTTCTTAGTGGGGGATTCGGGCTTCTCTTCCTTATCACTATCACTAAGGGTCGCATTATATGAAATGGGTCGTTTACCCTCTTTCCTTAGTTTAGTGGGGCACTCATAAGCCCTATGTCCATAACCTTCACAACCAAAACATTTATTAGACTCGTCCCTATCAACATTTTCATTACATGGTTTAGGGATCTTATCGGCTTTAGAAATCTTCTCGTTTTTATCATGTTTAGAAGATTCAAATTTCTTAAAATCATTTTTAACTTTATCTTTGTTAAATTTAAGAAATCTTCTAAATTTACGAGCAAACAAAGCCATGTCTTCCGAGTCACTATCACTATCGCTCTCTACTACTTGTTTGACCTCTTTTCGGGATTTTAAAGCAACGCCCTTTTCAATCTTCTTTTCAGTTTTAGAGGGAAACATATCTAGTTCATAGGTTTGTAAATCACCTACAAGCTCTTCTAATTTCGTAGAGGCTAAAGTGGGTAAAGAATTTAAAACGGTCACCTTTGGAATAAATCTATCGGGTAGGGACCTTAAAATTTTCTTTACTACACGGTCGTCAGGTATTTTCTCTCCCAAGTTAAAGGATGAATTGACAATATCAGAAAGTCTAGCATAAAATTTATCAAAAGTTTCTTTTTCATCCATTTTGATAGTTTCAAATTGAGTGGTGAGATTTTGGAGTTTTGAAGCTTTAACGACACTAGTTCCTTCATGAGTTAATTGAAAAATATCCCAAGCTTCTTTAGCGGTTTCACACGTCATAATACGTCGGAATTCATCCGGTGCGACAGCGCTAAACAAGGCATTTAAACCTCGGGAATTAAAGTTTGCTAGCTTAAACTCATTTTCAGTCCATCTATCAACGGGTCTGGGAACATGTACATTTTCAATTAAATGTGTTGGTGGGGTCCAACCGTTAACAACAGACATCCAAACACGTTCATCGATAGATTTAAGTGCCGATTTCATTCGCGCTTTCCAATACGCGTAGTTAGAACCATCAAAAATAGGAAATTTTGAAAATGGGGAAAAATCCATATTTAGCGAAAAATTAAAGGATCTTAACGAAATAATTTATCGTTTTTGGCTCTGATACCAATTTGTAAGTGTGGAATCCCTGGGTTTGAATTATCACAAATTAAAATATATATAATTTCCTTTTTGAACAAATGCGGAAGCGTTGACATGGTTTTAACTTTCAAATATACCAACAAGTTTTAATTTCTCAAAGCAAATTAAAACATAATTCAAGTCCTAGAATTTGCCTAAGTCATGATTAACAATTATATCCAAAGTTAGGTGAAACCAATTTTAGCAAGTGACTTGAATAAACCAAATTTACCCAATATTTAATTTAAGTCCCAAATTAAATGAGTGTGATAATTAAACCAAATTTTATCTTGAAAATTATCCTAAGCATGGATTCTAAATTTTGTGCAAGATAAAATAAACAATGTCACACTACACCGCGATGTACGAGGAAAAACCCACTAACGGGAAAAAAGCTCGGGACGGCCCTAGCCTCAAATCCACTAAAAACGGTATTACAAAATACAAGACAAAAGACTTACTTCCTAAACTCGAACCCTCTCAAGTCGTGATGCTCCTTCTTGTATCATCCTCCAATTAGCGGATAACCAACGGAGCTCCACCGTGGTCTCGGACTACCAGCGATCGGGAAATTAGGCACACCGTCACCCCAACATGGAGTCTTTCTCCAAATGGGTAGAAATGAAACAAACTTCTCTTCAATTCGGTGTAGAGAAAAACCGGTGCCAAAACAATCTCCAAGCAATTGATATTTATATAGAAACTTGGATAAACAACAATGGGTGTAAACTAAGTGTTTAAAGATTTTTCTTTAAGTTGAAGAACACTTAAAACATGAACATTTTCCCTTTTGGAATGATCTCTCAAACTCTCTCTAGGAGATGTATTAGGATGGAAAAGTTATCTTGGAAAATGTGTTTCCCGCACATAATAAAGTATGAAAAAGTTGGTTGAAAACCAAGTGGAGAAGTGGGGAAAAAACTGCTCAAAACCGTTCCCGCCTGACGTCTCGTTCGAACGAACTTGACTCTCGTTCGAACGAGACTTCTAACGAGCGACCAACCTGGGCTCGTTAGAATCTCGTTAGATATCTCGTTAGAACGAAAACTCGTTCGAATGACATATCGAACGACTGACCAGATTAGGGTCGTTGGCAAACTCGTTCGAACGAACCTGGTTCGAACGACAAAACTCGTTCGAACGAAATCTGGTTCGAACGAAAAACTCGTTCGAACGACATTTCTAACGAATGTCCAGAATGTTTGTAAAATTTGATTTTGGCCCAGAAACTTTTATAAACTTTTATATACTTATTTTTTAAGTTTCTAATTGATTCTTTCTGAAAAATAAAATGCAGTTTTTATTAACCTAACACCCAATACATATTGTTCCAAGCTCCTATATAAATATAATTACATTTATACCTTGGGAGCATGGAACCTTAGTTGATGACGTAGAAACGAGGCACACAAACTAGCATTTTGATGAAGCTTTAAATTCTTTGCCGCTACGTCTTCAACATAATTCACAGGCTTGAGAATATTATAATAAATACTATCCTATGAATAAATGTTTTTGTCCGAAATTGAGCCAAAACTATATATGGACTCAATTGGAAATTTGTGTCCTTACAAATCTCCCCCTTTGGCTATTCCGAGACAAAAACCAAACAAAAATCCTAAAGGGCCGTCAAGCTCTACTAGACTCACAACATAACCCGCCCAATCTTGACTCAACCCAAGGATCAAACGCTTTGCCATAGAAAGATGCCGCTTTAGAATAATTCCTGCACACTTAAGCAAACTCATCAAACGCATAGGGAATATCAAAATATTAAATGCAATTAATTAATTACTCCCCCTAAATTAATTCTCCCTTTAAACACATGACCTACTTAGAAAGACGTCTCCCCCTAAGATAAATCTCCCCCAAACGAAGATACGATAATAATAGGATTAGATACCATTTCTCCCCCTATCATCATTCTCCCCCTTTTTGTTTGGGATTAGGCAAAGGATAAAGAACTAATAAACAACATGTGAAAGCTTAAAGTGAAACGACATGAAAGCATATGGGCAATGAAAGCAAGGCAAAGACAAACAAATATCATATATATATATATATACTATAAATATACCAATAAGTACGTGCATATATAGATAGATATAAACACACACATGACACAAAATACAATAAGTTTGCACACTTGTATGGCAAAAATGTGTCATATGGAAACAGAAGTGTAGGGGTGTGAACTAGCAACAATTAAATTTAGACCCAAACACTTAAGAAACGTTCACGGAGTTCTCATTTGATTGCAAACTTCATCACAGTTAAATATAACCTCATGTGACAATATAAAGATTGAACTCAATGAACAAACATACACAATGCATACAAGCCTAGCATGATGATGATTCTACAAACCAAATAGAGTCATGACATTAAAGACAACTAGGATAAATGGACATTGTGAAAACCGTTGATATACCATCCAATTCTCCCTCAATGAGCATATGTATTCTTTTGTTTTTGAATGAATATATCATACAAACATAGGCCTTGGCAATTGCTTTCTGTTTAATGCCAAATATTCTGTTTTTAGGCCTTTGGATCACGTATTTATTTTAGATCCAATCAACGGTGGCTTACTATCGCAAAGGATTTAATTCATCCTTTCGGAGCCCTTCCCCGTGCATATATTAATTTATCATGTTTTCATTGTTCACACAAATCTCACATGCAACGGATTTTGACATGCACTAGTCCTCCTAGGTCATAGATATGTAGATGACTAGATTGATAGGAGAACACCTCAAAAAGGTCAAATATAACATGTGACAATAAGATTTCAAAAGAGCTCGTGCATGTGTGAATAGAGGCATATGAAAATAGAATCCATTTAATCAATACAAAATCCAACTACTCCATAAAAATTATGGTAAAGAACATTTTAAGCATTGAAAATCTAAACCAAAAGTTCTAGCCACATGGAAGCGTAAACGATAGGATTCAAACACAAATATATGCCACATAAAGTGTGTCAAACTAAAATACACACAAAACAAAATCTTTTTGAGTTTTTAACATTTTAATCAAAAATAAAGATATATACTCAAAAGACTAAACAAAAATCATTTGTATTTTTCATTAAGCTTAAATGAAATAAATAAAACACAAATGATAAACAAAAATCTTTTTATATATTTCAGTTAAATCAAACACAAAATATAATACAAAAAGATAAACAAGTCATGATTTCTAGCATGAGATATGAAAATAGGCAATGACTAGAAAATGACTAAACAAGCATACATTTAGCATATGAATATAGCATGAAGTACAAACGCTAAAGTATGCAAACACTAACACATTTATCCTTTAGATTTAGCAAGGGAGGAAGGATGTGAAAGTAAATGAGAATCAAAATCCCTATTTTGTAAGGCAACCAAGTCGGATTTCCGAACCCAAATTAATGAAGAATTGCTATCTTGGGGTGTAGAAACATTAGCTATCGTGGTTACTTTACTATGGGATTTTCTAGGAATTCGTTTAAGATCTAAACAAAATTTCCTAAGATGACCTTGTCGACCACAATGTGTACAAGTAAGAGCGTGTCGAAAATATTTATCTAAGGAGTGATCATTAAATGCATTCCTAGAAGATTCTCCTAAAACATTGGTTTTGACTTTAGGGTCAAATTCATTACAAGAATTGAAGCCTAAACCAAAAGTGTCATTTTTAATTTGGACCGTTCCTAACATTTTATCTAGTTTTTCCGAACGACACTCCAAATCAAATTTGACATTACTAGAATCTTTTAATTTATTTTCTAAATCTAAAATTTTAGATTCTAGTAAAACATTTCGCTCTTCAAAAGCAAGAAGCTCCTTTTTCAAGGATTCCATTAAACCCCTAAGGCTATCTCTCTCGCCTTCTACATAGTTAAGCTTCTCTTGAAGAGTCCTCTCATGTGTCCTAAGGTCTTCTATTAAGGCACTTTCATCAATGACCTTGACACTCTCTCTTAAACTCGCTTCTAACTTCAAATTAGCTCTTTTCAATTTAATAGATTCTTTATATAATTCATGAAAAGCATTTTGAAGTTCACTCAACTCAACCTCATCTTCATTTTCACTCTCTCTTTCTTCTTCACTCTCACTATCATAAAAAATAAGAGAATCATGTACAATGACCTTGGAAGTGGCATGTGCTATAATTTCATCATTCGATGAGTTCTCACTATCACTCACATGTTTAGCCATAAAAGCCACAAAATTTTTCTTAGTGGGGGATTCGGGCTTCTCTTCCTTATCACTATCACTAAGGGTCGCATTATATGAAATGGGTCATTTACCCTCTTTCCTTAGTTTAGTGGGGCACTCATAAGCCCTATGGCCATAACCTTCACAACCAAAACATTTATTAGACTCGTCCCTATCAACATTTTCATTACATGGTTTAGGGATCTTATCGGCTTTAGAAATCTTCTCGTTTTTATCATGTTTAGAAGATTCAAATTTCTTAAAATCATTTTTAACTTTATCTTTGTTAAATTTAAGAAATCTTCTAAATTTACGAGCAAACAAAGCCATGTCTTCCGAGTCACTATCACTATCGCTCTCTACTACTTGTTTGACCTCTTTTCGGGATTTTAAAGCAACGCCCTTTTCAATCTTCTTTTCAGTTTTAGAGGGAAACATATCTAGTTCATAGGTTTGTAAATCACCTACAAGCTCTTCCAATTTCGTAGAGGCTAAAGTGGGTAAAGAATTTAAAACGGTCACCTTTGGAATAAATCTATCGGGTAGGGACCTTAAAATTTTCTTTACTACACGGTCGTCAGGTATTTTCTCTCCCAAGTTAAAGGATGAATTGACAATATCAGAAAGTCTAGCATAAAATTTATCAAAAGTTTCTTTTTCATCCATTTTGATAGTTTCAAATTGAGTGGTGAGATTTTGGAGTTTTGAAGCTTTAACGACACTAGTTCCTTCATGAGTTAATTGTAAAATATCCCAAGCTTCTTTAGCGGTTTCACACGTCGTAATACGTCGGAATTCATCCGGTGCGACAGCGCTAAACAAGGCATTTAAACCTCGGGAATTAAAGTTTGCTAGCTTAAACTCATTTTCAGTCCATCTATCAACGGGTCTGGGAACATGTACATTTTCAATTAAATGTGTTGGTGGGGTCCAACAGTTAACAACAGACATCCAAACACGTTCATCGATAGATTTAAGTGCCGATTTCATTCGCGCTTTCCAATACGCGTAGTTAGAACCATCAAAAATAGGAAATTTTGAAAATGGGGAAAAATCCATATTTAGCCAAAAATTAAAGGATCTTAACGAAATAATTTATCGTTTTTGGCTCTGATACCAATTTGTAAGTGTGGAATCCCCGGGTTTGAATTATCATAAATTAAAATATATATAATTTCCTTTTTGAACAAATGCGGAAGCGTTGAGATGGTTTTAACTTTCAAATATACCAACAAGTTTTAATTTCTCAAAGCAAATTAAAACATAATTCAAGTCCTAAAATTTGCCTAAGTCATGATTAACAATTATATCCAAAGTTAGGTGAAACCAATTTTAGCAAGTGACTTGAATAAACCAAATTTACCCAATATTTAATTTAAGTCCCAAATTAAATGAGTGTGATAATTAAACCAAATTTTATCTTGAAAATTATCCTAAGCATGGATTCTAAATTTTGTGCAAGATAAATTAAACAATGTCACACTACACCGCGATGTACGAGGAAAAACCCACTAACGGGAAAAAAGCTCGGGACGGCCCTAGCCTCAAATCCACTAAAAACGGTATTACAAAATACAAGACAAAAGACTTACTTCCTAAACTCGAACCCTCTCAAGTCGTGATGCTCCTTCTTGTATCATCCTCCAATTAGCGGATAACCAACGGAGCTCCACCGTGGTCTCGGACTACCAGCGATCGGGAAATTAGGCACACCGTCACCCCAACATGGAGTCTTTCTCCAAATGGGTAGAAATGAAACAAACTTCTCTTCAATTCGGTGTAGAGAAAAACCGGTGCCAAAACAATCTCCAAGCAATTGATATTTATATAGAAACTTGGATAAACAACAATGGGTGTAAACTAAGTGTTTAAAGATTTTTCTTTAAGTTGAAGAACACTTAAAACATGAACATTTTCCCTTTTGGAATGATCTCTCAAACTCTCTCGAGGAGATGTATTAGGATGGAAAAGTTATCTTGGAAAATGTGTTTCCCGCACATAATAAAGTATGAAAAAGTTGGTTGAAAACCAAGTGGAGAAGTGGGGAAAAAACTGCCAAAAACTGCTCAAAACCGTTCCCGCCTGACGTCTCGTTCGAACGAACTTGACACTCGTTCGAACGAGACTTCTAACGAGCGCCAGCCTGGGCTCGTTAGAAACTCGTTAGATATCTCGTTAGAACGAAAACTCGTTCGAACGACATATCGAACGACATATCGAATGACTGACCAGATTAGGGTCGTTGGCAAACTCGTTCGAACAAACCTGGTTCGAACGACAAAACTCGTTCGAACGAAATCTGGTTCGAACGAAAAAACTCGTTCGAACGACATTTCTAAAGAACGTCCAGAAAGTTTGTAAAATTTGATTTTGGCCCAGAAACTTTTATAAACTTTTATATACTTATTTTTTAAGTTTCTAATTGATTCTTTCTGAAAAATAAAATGCAGTTTTTATTAACCTAACACCCAATACATATTGTTCCAATCTCCTATATAAATATAATTACATTCATACCTTGGGAGCATGGAACCTTAGTTGATGACGTAGAAACGAGGCACACAAACCGGCATTTTGATGAAGCTTTAAATTCTTTGCCGCTACGTCTTCAACATAATTCATAGGCTTGAGAATATTACAATAAATACTATCCTATGAATAAATGTTTTTGTCCGGAATTGAGCCAAAACTATATATGGACTCAATTGGAAATTTGTGTCCTTACAATATTGAAATCAAATCCTTGTTCATACTCCATCTTGAGTTTTTCGACGACCTTTCAAGCCTGTGTGTGGTGGTGTTGAGGTGGTTTGAAGCAGAGAAACAGGATTTCACCCATTTCTAGGTAATCTTCTAACCATCTTTCACACCTCTATGTTATTGGAATTCAAATTTATGTCTGGAATTTGGGTATTTTAGGGATTTTGATCTTTAAATTTGTCAACATTGGATACTAACCTCTTTGAGTGAGAGGCCGTGGCATGATTAAATCCCCATTTAGTAATTTTAGGGCTGCCCTGAATCCATGTGACCTTTCAATCTTGGTTTAAGAAGTATATGCGGCTTGTGGTAAGCAAAGGATGCGACTTGTAGCAACTTTTTGATAGGATAATCCCTTTTTTCTTAGGTTCTCAGACTAGAGTCCGAGACGTTTAGCCCATGCATTGTCACTAGTTTAATGGCTACGACATGTAAGTAGATAACACATCCTTCCCCATAAAACAATATGCCGCGACGGCAATTAACTTTTAGGGATTTAGAACCCAACACTTGATATACGTAGCCAATTTGGCCTGATATTTCTTGTTCATCCTCAACTTGATGTATCATTACGCCTGCCTCGCCCTATTATAGGCCTTAGGACTATATTGGCTATGGCGCATAACTACGAACTCTCTGCTTTTCAGGTACTGTTGCATCCATATGAACTTTGACCCTGACGAATTTCTGAGAGGCTTTTGGAATAAACATTTTGGAGCCTCTCCTCCCAAACTTCCTTCCACGCGCCCTCTGAAATCAATTGGACCTTTCCAACTAAAAGATTGCACCAACTATGGCGCATTAGATTCAGATTCAAGCCCAGATTCCGCGACTATGGAAGAAGAGGTGAATTCTACCAACCACCCGATAGACATAGATGAGAATGACACGGCAGGGGGTGTATCTAATGTTAAGGATGAACCTACTGGAAAATCTGGGAGGGATGCGAGAGCTCTTGATGCACTTAGTATCCGCAGTTCTATGACCCAAGAATGGGTTGATCAGGTAGCTGAGGCCTTCGAGCTCCCTGAGGGTTGCTCAGTACCTGCCGTAGAACAAAGGCCATGCACGGTACTTGCTGACGATGGGGTCTTCTTCCCCTTGAACGCCTTCATTTATGGGATGCGGTTGCCTATCCCTGTTCCCATTAGAAGAATTTTCCAAATAATGAGGTTAGCCTCATCCCAATTAGATCCCAATGGCCGGAGGGCCCTTCTTACAATTGTTGTACTATGGGAGATTCAATTCAAGAGAGACAATACTCCTGTGAAGTTTTTCCATTTCTACCGCCCAAAGTAAAACTCCGTCAAATTTTTGAGATACTATTATTTTTCTATCTGTGGTAGGGATGAGACCCTTTACTCTGGGAGGCCTACCGGTGTAAAGAACTGGAAGGGAAAATATTTTTACATTTCTGAAGAAGGGTGGGAGATTCACCTTGAAGAGACTGAGAGGGAGAGAGCCTTTAGGATGCCGCGGTAATGGGGGTGTCCCTCCAAACTTGGTAAATACCGTTTAGATTATAGTCGTGTCCCCTCTTTATAGTTTATTATTATTCTCATTTTTCTTTTATACTAACCTTTGCATTTTTCTGCAGTTCTTGGCAATTTGCAGTTGAGTAAGCGACAAGAGAAGACAGTTGGGGAGGCCGCGGTAATTCCTGCTAAAAAGAAGAAGTTTAGCACCCTTGTAACCTCTGCCTCCATTTTTGAAGCGAGCTACTTCCCCAACAATGGATATTCCCAAAGAGATGGCTGCTGAAGGTAATGCTATTATTTGATTTTTTGATTCCGCGGTAATTGTCTTTAACTTTGGATATTGAATTTGCTTTATTTTTTCTCAGGTGAGGAGATTGATAGGTCCCGGTTAGTAGATCAGCTAGCTGAGATGGACGAGGACACGGTTGTCCTCAATAACACTGCTAGGCATAAGAAGAGAAAAAGGACCAAGTCCAAGGCTCCTGCCACAGTTGCCCCTAGTGGCCAAGTTGACCCTGCCGTGCCCCCAAAATTTGGCTATGGAACAAACCAATGCTTCCGCGTCCTCACTCCAAGTTGAGGAGTTGGCCCCTAATGAAAGGCCTGAGGTGAACTTTTGATGATGATATCGGGGCTAATCTTTCCGCGACGGGTCTGATGTCAACACTATCTGCTCAAGGTGTTCGCAACACTTCACATGTTCATGAGAGAAATTCTCCCCCCTCTATCCATAATTTCTCTAAATTCAAATTTGCCACCTCCTCAGAGCAGACGTCCATGGACACAACTGCGTAGGCTGGATCCTCAATCCTCTTAGGACACAACTGCCCGTGCTGTCCATAGGATAAGGAAGGCGATGGATGGAGCCAACTTAGATCGGTTGGTAGATGAGGACCATGAGGACGTTGTAATACCCCGTATTTTTATGCTATATTAATTTGGGGATTTATTAAATTTAATGTGAGTTAATTATTTAATAAAAATCCGGAAATTCATTATGTTATAATTATTAACGTGACGAGAGTTAGTAATTATGGGAAATTTTTTGAATATTACTATTGAGCAAAGTAATATATAACATTGATTATATTGAATGCCACGAGTGAATAAAATGGCAATTTTGGAAATTTGAGTCGGGACGTGCCCGTGTCGCGTCGGGACTAAATATTGATAAATAAAAGTGAATATTTTATAAGTTGTTCGTATGGTCATTTTGAGTGCGCCAACGCATCCGGAAGGGTCGAGATAGTCAGAAAAGTATACCCGGGAGTTTAGTTCGGGTCTCGGGGTGTTTTTAGGCCTAATTAGTAACCCGAGAGGGCATTTTGGTCATTTTACATTTTTGGGTAATTAAACCCACGAAAATTAGAGGAGTTATATCAGATACCTAGGTTACCTTCTAGGGTTAGAAACTCTAAACACAAGTGACAGCCATAGGAGAGGAAGGAGAGAGCTCTCAAGGCAAATTTAAGGCCCAAAACTCAACGATTTGCACCGCCGCCACCACCAATGCGTAGATCGCGAGATGGGGAACGCAATCATACCGAATTCGGCACCAAACCAGACCTCTGAAAATCCCAGGCAAGTGTTTATCTTGCTTATTTCGTTGATGCATCTTTCATATTAGTTTAGGAGTAATTAAGATGAGTTTTAATGGAGGAAAACCCGATTTATGATAGGAAAATCAATGTAGTATTGGTCTAATTGATAATTCTGGAAACCCTTGCCATGTAGAGGAATTTAAACCACGAAATTATGATGTGTATAAGAAGAGAATTCTGGAAATAATTGTTAGAACCATGTTTAAGAGAATTTAGGGTTCTTGAGATTTTTGTATGAAATTGGGGCTGTTAATTCATGATTTAATCACAGAAATTCACATGCTTTACGTTGAAAATACCTAATAAGATGATATAAGGTTAGTAGCATCAATTCTGGAACGATTGGGATTAGATAATATGGAAACTGTTGGTGTTTGGAGATGAAACCCGTAACTGCAGAATTTCAGTTTTCGCAGACCTGCTTGATCGATCGATCGAGCCCAGAGCTTCGATCGATCGAGCCCCAAACCTCGATCGATCGACCCCTCCTGGCAGACTCCTATTTTCCCTTTTTAAATGAGTTAAATTCAATTTATCGTGAGATAATTCTTGAGCAACCTTAATAAAATGTTTTGGGAGATAGGGAAGACCAGTAGGACATGTGAATAGATTTTGGGACCCTTGATGTCGGGCAAAGATTGTATTACGGGATAATTACATAAGGGTCGGTAAATTTATGATTTAAAGAGAGGGAGACACGTAAGAGAGTTACTTTGGGACAAATGTGTATACCTACTGAATTTTATAATTGGGAGGATAGAATCCATGAAGCGTTATGTAGTAAGTGGAAAAGATCCTCAAATTAAAGTAAGATTGTGAATGGTTATACGTGTTAACTATATAATGTGAAATAAATGCGAATGACGTAATTATGGGAATTGAGAATTTACCCATTATTGATATGGTAATATTAGTATAGTTATATGATTGTGTATGCATATACTATCTATGTGTGAAAATCATGCCCACGCTACTTGCTATCCCTGAGGTTTCCGCGCTGGGACAGTCTTATCTCGATGGGACCTTTATGGGGGATATTGACTTGTACCCTAGAAGATAGATATCTTTGGTACAGGCTATCGGAATGATAGTTCAGACGGTCTTAAGAGATGCGGGTATGTGCTTTCCTCTTAGAGACTTGGAATCTATGCTTCACCTCATACTGTTTGTGTATAGGTATCCTTGGTACAGGCTATCGCAGTGATAGTTCAGACGGTCCTAAGAGACTTGGAACCTATAGTTTGTATATGTGTTAATACAATTCGAGAGTGATTCCGAATTTGTATTCCCCTTAATGTGAGTGATATGGGGTTTGGATAGTAGAGTATGCCCGCACCATAGTTATTATGTGGGGTGCTGTTTTGATATATATATTTTCGAGTAGTTAATATATATATATATATATATGAAATTCTGAAAACTAGAACTGCCTACTGTGATTTGATATGTAGGACATGGTTGATGACTTAAATTTTAAATACTTGTTTTGAGAAAGTATAATATGAAATTGGAAAACTTTATTGATTAATAAAGTCAAAATGAGAACTTGGTTACTAATTGAAATATTCTTTTCAACAAATTGAATCGTGAAATTTGGAATCTTACGAGTAATATAAGATAAGTTAAATCATTGGGAAGATTTGTGCGATAAATGATAAGACAACCCATTGGGGAGGTTAGTGCGATAGGTGTGCACATTAGAAGAGAGGTGAGAATTTCTCAAGAGAGTGTCGCACTAATATGTTGTTGCATTGGCGTGTAGCAATTTAAATACTTGCTTAACAATTTTTAAAATCATATACACTATCGGGCTCTGACCCGTTTTTTTCTCTCTCTCTCTCTTGTATATATATGTATGTATTACAGGTGCCCAACCACAGGGGCGTCTTACTTAGGATCCTTTGGAAGGAACGTGCTGCAGCTTAGGTGGGAGTTACAGGTCTCTTGATTAGACGACTTCGTTCATTCGGATCCACTCTTAGTACTTTCATCTAGTTGGGCATGTGTAGCTCTTTCCATTATTCCGTTGTTATTGGACATTTGTATTTCAGTTATTTCCAGTATTGTTACTATGGGATTTATTCAGTTTGGATGTGTGACTTTAGATTTCGTATGTTGACATTCGATTGACAAATGTATTAAATTAATTGGATTATGTTGCAGAATTTAATGTGGTGTGATTCTTACTTATTGAATGTTTTTAATAAAATAAATGATTTTTTTCTTTAAATAAAAATTTGGAAAGTATGTATGAAAATGGTTTTGACACTTAGCTTAATTAATCAGGGTGTTAAATTGGAAAAAAATATTTTTTCGACAGTGATGCTAAGAATGGACCAACTATTCACCTTGATTTAATTTAATAAAGGAGTGATCGCCCGGTATTTAATTAGGCGGGGTGTCACAGACGTGGAGTCTTACGCCCTTCACAGTCTATTGAGAGTAAGTAATTCCATCTTTTCAATATTTTTTGTAGTTTCAGTTTTATTTTCTAACTCTCAATACACTTATAGTCTGCAAAAGCTGTGGAGACCCAGAAACTGCAGTATGAGGGTCTCTATAGACTTAAGGAGGCCACGGAGGGTGTTCACATAACTGATTTGATGAAGGCAAAAGCTGAATCTTTCGAAGCTGGAAAGAAATCTTCTTCTGTGGCACTCCAAGCAGCTCATATGGATCTTAAAGTCACTGTTAAATGTGAGGACGAAGCTAAGTATAATTTCAAGCAATCCGCAGAGGCTCTCAAGGCTTCCCACTATCAAACTGTGGAAGCTTCCAAGGCTACAGAGCTTGCGAACATCAAGTTGGAACTTCTTCAGAAGCAGCATGGGGAATTAAAGATCAAAGCTTCCAATGATGCCAAAGCCCATGCCGCGGCGATGAAGAAGATGGAGGAAGATCATGACGCGTCAATTAAGAAGATGGAGAATGACCATTCTGCGACCCTACCTGGAAAAGATGAACAACATGGTGAAGCCCTTCAATTAGCCATTGACGACATTGTGACATCATATAAAGGCTCCCCTGACTTCTTCCTTATCAACAATAGAGCTTATATATGCGGCTACCAAGAGCTGAGATATAGGGTGGCAAAGAACTTCCCTGATGCCGTGACTATAATTAATCTTGGAGCATGGCGAATTCTAAGAAAGATGCCTGCATGGGTGAGATGAAGGCCACAGTCTAAGAGAGGGCCAGGCAAAGGGATGAGAAGAGGCCACGGCAACAGAGTAAGAGATCGAGACAGCTACAGATGAAGAAGATGGAAATGAAGAAGATGATGAAACTTCTTAGTCAAAACTTCTAGGTGTTTGAACATTGGGGTTGTGTCCCTTTTACAAACATTTTTGTCATCAAGGATGCGGCCTATAGTCTGTGTAACTATTTTAACACTAATTTTTTTTAGGCTTTAGCCTTTGGTCCTTGACATACACACCCCTCTTAAACTTCTGTGACCTTTTAAACTATTTTTGCACTTAATTGATTGAACACGTAATAAACTTAGGCCGCGATAGGATAGCATAAACGTTCTTCGCATAGGCTGCAACCTATTTTCTTCAACTGGTCCTTTACACTTGTATTCTTGTATATTGTTGCAATCTTAAATGTTTGATGTTGGTTGCGGTCTCTTCTTTTAATCAAATTTATTGGAAATAGATCCATGGTACTTATAGAACAGAGCTGCAGCGCCTTTGAATGTTTGAATACCCTCTGTTGTAGCTTTATAATTGGATCCTAATCCAACTATCACCTATTTTTTTGAATAGGGATACGGTAGGTTAACAATCCTGCCTGCCTTTATCTACCGTGCCTTCTGAATGAATTAACTTAACGGCTGCAGTAATACTGAGAAGGCCACGGCATCTTTCTATCCCTTTAGGAGATTGATGACAGCATGCTGGGCTGAGGCCATCCTTCTGTAGCTTTGGCATGCTTTATGATGACATTGACATAACATTCTTTAGTCACTTCAATTACATTTCATAGCTTTCCTTTTGTCACTTCAGTTGCCTTTCATGACTTTCTTTTAGTCACTTAGATTGGGTTATCAGGCCCCCCGGGCTAGGTATTATAAAGCTTCCCCAAGCTATGTTTGGATATATATAAATCCTTCCTAGGCTATAATAGGATTATCCGTAGACAATTAAGTCTTCGACCCCTATGGTTTATTTTCAGGCCTTCCCCGACTAGGTATTATGAAGCTTCCCCAAGCTAATTTGAGATCACCAAGTTAATGATGTTTCGTCTCTATCCACCAAGTTAATGATGTTTGCCGAGGGAGTAACCTCCCTAGGCTAATGACGCATCCTGAAAGCTAAGAACGGGCATTGTAAGCCCTTGCAGCTAATGACTCATCCCGAGAGCTAAGAACGAGCATTGTAAGCCTTTGCTTGTAATGATGCATCCTAATAAATATTTTCAACGATGCAATCATCATATGATGAGATATAGTCTCCACGTGTGGCGTTATAGGCCAATCTTTCCCACCACTCTCAATAGTTACTTTCTCTATTTTCAAATATCATTCTCGAATTGTCTCGTATAGTCAGGCTCATGGTTGGTGTTGTGGGCCCATTTAGATATTATCATTTCCGATATAACATATTGTCTTGAATTGAGATCTTTTTAAGACAAAATGGTCTTTTATAAGATAATATTTAATGGAAATGAGAATCAAAATATGGCACAATAAGAGTGAACTTGATTTCATATATCTATTTATATATATATATGACTTTGTAAGGACAATACAAAGTTTAATCTAAAACAGCGTAAGAAGAGTTTTAGTGTAAAATAGAAACAGATGAAATATAAAACATAAACATGAAAAATGGGCATGTGTCCTGTTCAGCTAGGCTTCACCCCTTAGGCATCCTTCAAGAAGCACTGCAGTATCCCATGTCTTATGAGCCTCTCAATTTCATCCTTCAGAGCATAGCACTGCTCGGTATCATGGTCGTGATCCTAGTGGAATTTTCACCACTTGGCTTTGTTCCTCTTGTGGGGTGGAGCTTTAAGCTTCTCTGGCCATTTCAACAGCTTGTCCTTTTTTATGGACTCAAAGATGTCTTCAACTGGGAAGGTCAATGGGGTGTAGATGTCAAAAACCCTTTCTGCCTTATCTGATTTCCTTTTCTGGCTCTTGTTGTCTACTTCTGCAACTGGAAATTCGAATGTGGCCGCGACAAAGAAGGTTGATGCAGTAATGATCCTAGGGGCTGCACCCACATTGGATAAGGCTGCAGCCTCTAGCATGAGGACCCTCTGGGTTAAATAGTTGACTTGTGTTTGGAGTGAAGCATGACTGTCATAGAGATGGTTGAGGTGATTGTACAATTGCACAATCTCATCTTTGACTTCTGTGCTCTGGCTGGATTCTTCTTCCATTTTTTGCTTTGTTAGTCTCTAAAAATATATATAATCTGAGGCAAAACTAACAAAAATGAGTGATCACAGAAACATAGGATGAACATGAGTATAAAGTTGGGATGTATCACTTGCACTACTGCATGTTATTACTACTGAGGCCGCGACCAGTGAAGCACATGGGTGTACTACCGTGGCCTTTGAATTATTATCACCAACGTTGAGCTGGAAACCACTTAAGTCCATTCCCAGATGATTTAAAGCTGCTGTAATGCAATCGCACTAGTAGAGGCCGCGTCTAAAAAGGCAGTTAGAACTGCCAGGCCGCATCCCTAACTAGGCAGTGAAGGGAACAATCCCAAAATTGAAACCCAAAAATCGAGTCTCTCCTAAAACACGAGGAGAGTATACCTACCAGGGTCTATCGATGAGAGAATACCCTCTAGGTACACAAACAACACAATTCTGATGATAAACCCTATATCTTAGGCAAAGAACAACAAAAATGGAGTAAATATAATTCTTCCCTAATCACTCATCTTTAAGGGGCTAAAGCCTATCATTCTTTTCAGCATTATCTAGATGAAATGATATCACAGGGGTATGCAAAATAGATCTAAGGTCATAAAATGAAGAACCAAGAGAAGATTAGAGTATAGGAAATTCCCATTTAGGGGTATAAATCTAAAATAGAGCTCAATAACCAAAATTTACATATGAGATGATGATCCAAAGGATCCCCATAAATAAAGTAAGGTGTTCAAGAACTCAAAACATAGAGAAACAAGATTGAAATATCTTGTTCACACAGACGGAGCCAAATTGATGATATGAGAAATCATCCACTTATCGATCTCGTACCAACAAATCAAGTATAAAGTGAATAATAAGCAAATAGAGCAAGTAAAGAGAGATAACAGACAAGATATAGAGTGGTTAGGCTATAAAAATGAGCCTACGTCTACTTTGGTGCCACACTCTCATTATATATGCTGTTTGGTACATAGTGATTAGGCCTAAAGAGGCGTACAAGCATGAGAATTGAAGATAATACATGTTCATGAGGATTCTGGTGTGCTGGAGAAATGGCTGCGAAGCTAGAGAGTACCCCCCCAAGCTGGACCGAGTGGTCTGCAGAGCATCGTGATCTCTGGTCTATGTACTGGCACTAGTAATTAGCCCAGATCTTGAATGAGGAGTATTTAATCTGTCTGGTCTCGGAGGAGGAAAACTGGATCTGAATCCCCCCATCTCGAGGTGTGGATCCCTATATATAGGTGTAGGCACTGTAATTTCGCTGAGTAAAAAGGGGCTGTGGCCCGTTAGGTGAATGAACTAGGACCGTGCCTTATAATATATGGGTCCGCATCCTGTGCTAGAGAGGTTGCCGTAGTTGATTGACGGGGATGAGGGCTACGACATGTATCAAATAGGTGTCCGCAGTCTGTATGTAAGGCATTTATGTATTCAATATGAATTAGGGCCGCGACCTATAGATGATACCACTGGAGTTAACTGTCCGCGGTAAGTGGTGCAATATCTATACTATCAATGTTTTTTTTTTATAAAAATGAGGAGGCACTTTACTCTTATCTTTCAAATTGTTCACCTAATAACGTTTCTTAAATTTGTAACCATTTTGGAAACCATGGTGTAAAGAGGATGAATGATTTAAATTTAAAGGTTTTTCATTCAAGGTCCTTACTCTATAATGATCACAATAGATTGAATCCATTTCTAAGGAAATGATTTTTAGTTCATCATTATCATCTTTCAAATTGCATACACATTCTTCCTCAACTAAGGTAACTTCTTATTTATATATGTTTATCAAGTAATTCTAAGACGTTGTGAAAGTCTAAATCCATATCGTTAACCTTGGAGTATAGGGAATGATCATGAGCATCAAGAGATTGAAGGAATTCATTTTCTTCTTTAACATAAGTGAACTCATTAAAAAGTTCATTTTTCTCATTTTCATGGTCTTTAATTTTATCAAGAAAAATATTGCAATCAAATGATAACCTTGAATATTCATGTTCTCGATTTTCATTGATGGATTTTCCTTAACATTGGATTGTGATAAAATCTTGTTTTGAGAGACATGCTCATCAAGAGAATAACTTAGATCATTATCTTCACAACCACTAACACTAGATTTTGTAATGTTTGTGTTAAAGTGATTCAAAATGTCAGATAGAGTTATAAGTCCGGGTAAATCATGACCTTTTGTAAATGGCAAAAATGCTTTAACACCAATTGATGGAATTGTATGCCTCAAATTAAAATCCAAATATTGGGATGGTTCAACAACAACAAACTTTCACACTTTCTTTTTAAAGATATAACAATTAATTTCCAAACTTTAATTTCACCAAAATTAAAATTAAACTTAAACAAAAATTCAATTCAAGTCCAAATACGCCTAAACAAATTAAACACAAATTTTACTAAATCAAATTATTGACATGAATTAAACTACACCCAAATTTACCCAAACTTATATTTAGCACCAAATTAAACAAGTGTGTGATTTAAACCAATTTATATCTTTTTAGTCCTAAGCATGCATATAGGTGTTTAGTAAGATAAAAATTAACGATCACAACCATAAAGTACGAAGTACGAGGAAAACCTCAACGGAAAAAACTTGGACAACCCAGCCTACAAGTCCACTAAGCATGGTAATTTTACAAATACTAGACAAACGACTTACTTCCTCAACTTTACTCCCTTCAAGCCTTGATGCATCTCCTTTTATCAACCTTCGCCTAGTTGACAACCACAGAGTCCACCACAGTCTTAGAATCCACCAATGGGGCTTGGTCACTGATAACCCACACACGGAGCCTTTCTCCGTATGAAAACACCGTAGTGTAAACTTTTGTCCTTTTTGGTAGAGAAGGAACCCAAACTTTTTCCTTCTCAGAAAGGTTATGAAAAACTGGTGCCAAACAAGATCTTTCACAAATAATATATATTTTTGGAACTTGGATCTTAAACTAAAACGTTAGGTGTAGAAACATGTGTTTTGGTAAAGATTAGACCATGAAAATGAAACACAGAAATTGGGAATTTTGTGGGAAATATTTTTCTCTCAAAATCACTTGGAATAAGTGTAAAAGTCCTGTGGAAAAACTACTCCCCGAAGTCATAAAAACTAGTAAAGAAAAGTGGGAGTAGTGGGTGGTTATTTAAAAACTGACGAAAAGTTGCTAAAATCGTCAGGTCATTCGAATGACATTAGAGGTCGTTCGAATGACTTTCAAATGTTGTTCGAACGACATCTTCAAACGAGATTTCAGAGAGTTTAAGGCATAATCTTGTTCGAACAACTTCGTTCTAATGACCTCGCTCTAAGGAACTATTTAACGAGAATTCAGAGAGTTTCGATACAATGTTGTTAGATACCTCGTTTGAACGACCTGGGCATGTCGTTCAAATAACATCCAAGTCTTGTTCGAACGACTTTACAAGAAAAAAATTATTCTTTAAAAATTCCAAAAACTTTTATAACAAGTTCAAAATGTTTTTCCTGAATAAAATAAAAGTCGTTACAAAAATATTTTATGAAATCACACCCAACATAAAGTCCAAGATCCTAAATATATATTAATACATTCATACCCTGGAGACGTTGAAATGACGAAATAATGTTGATGACACATACACTTGGCACGTAAATCGGTAACAATGTCAACTTGAATTTCTAGCCGCTGCATCTTCAACTTCTTCAGATGTCATAGGCTTGAGGTATAACTTCTATCCTACGACTCAAATTGTTTTGTTCGGAATTAAGCCAACACTACTCGATTGGAAATTTGTCCTTAAAAATCTTCCACTTTGGCTATTCCGGGACAAAACCAAACCAAAATCCTATAGGCCATATAAAACGTCTACACTGACTCATTCCCACCCAAAAAAAATAAATAAAAATACAATACTTGACTTGACTCATAGAATGAAATGTATTGCCGCTTGCCGCTAAGAATGATTTCCTGCACACTTAAACAAATCATCAAACGCATAGGGAATATAACAACATTATATGCACAAATTGAAATTCTTCCCCTTAATTAATTCTCCCCCTTTATCTAACATGATATACCTAAGAAGGTCGTGACTCCCCCTAAGTTAAATCTCCCCGAATTTAAAAGGTTTAGATACCATTTCTCCCCCTTTTGTTTAAGAATGGACAAAGGATAAGAATTATAAAATAACTTATTTCTCCCCCAAATAAAGTACATACTCCCCCTAAACTAAACAAGGGATAAGATAGATGGAGAAACAAGATAAACATGCGATGGTGCATAAAGGGACATGAGCATTAAACCATATGGGCAATAATAAAATACAACTAATCCATACAAAAAAAATGGATATCAACTATGATGCGATGACAAAAAAATAGAAAGCACTTGTAGTATTCTACACTAAGCATGGGATATCAAACAAAATTCGCAACAAGATAGATACCAATTTTGAATTAAAGGCATAAATGGATTAGCTAGCAGGGCAAAGACTCAAAAACAAACAAAAATATCACACACACGCACACACACACACACACACACACACACACACACACACACACACATATATATATATATATATATATATAAAGATTATAAAAGACACGCAAGTACATATATATAGATATAAGAACCACAAATGACACAACACAAAATACAATAAGATTTCAACACTCTTATGGCATAAATGTGTCAAATGGAAACGAAAGTGAAGGTGTGTGAACTAGTAACCAAAGAATTAATACCCAATCACTTAAATATGCTCACGAAGTTCTTATTTGATTGTAAAACTTTATCTACTAAGATTTAGTCTTATGTGACAAGATAAAGTGAACTCAATGAACAAACAAGCACAATGCATACAAGCCTAGAATTTTGATGATTCTACAAACCAATAGAGTCATGACAAATAGCGCAACTAGAATACAAAGTCATTTTGAAAACTCGTTGATATTTCACCCAAACTCCCTCAAAGATAATATTATTCTTTTCTTTTGAATGACTATATCAAACTAAACAAAAATGGCCTTGGCTATATTTTCTTTTTAATGCCAATTTTTTTTGGCCTTTGGACCATGGCTACTTTTTACAATGCCACACTTTTTAGGTCCATTAAAAATGGTGGATTAATGGCAAAAGGATAATTTTTCCTTTCATATCCCTACCTCGTGCACATTCATAAATCATTTTTTGTCACACAACAATCTCACGTGCAACGGTTCTAACATGCACAAATCCTCCTAAGTCGTAAAACATAGAGATGACTAAATTGGTACGAGAACATCTCACTTAGCTCAAATATTCATGTGAAGTTAAAGTTCAAAAGAGCTCGTGCATGTGTGTGAGAAGGCATATAAAAAGTGAATCCATTAAACAAATCAAAGTTAAACTACTCCATGCTATCATGATAAAGAACACTTTAAGGATTGAAATTCTTAACCAAAAGTTCTAGCCACATGGAAGCGAGGGAAAGTAGGATTCAACACAAGCATATGTCACAAAATGTGTGTAAAACTCAAATATACACACATAAAAAAATGTTTTCGAGTTTTTAAAATTTTGACCCACAAAAAAAATAAACTCAAAAATAAACAAAATCTTTTTGTATTTTTCTAATAATATCAACAAAAATGAAAAAGATAAAATACAAAAGGTAAACAAGTCATAATTCTAGCAAAGCATATATAATGAAGCAGTGACTAGAAAATGACAAACAAACATACAACTAGCATGAATATATAACATGTAGCACAAAAGCTAGTGTATGTAAACAAAGATAACACATTCAACCTTTGGATTTAGCAAGGGAGGTATCACGTGCAAGCAAATGAGAATCATAAACCCTATCTTGTAAAGCTACCAAGTCGAATTTCCTAACCCAAACTAGTGATGCGTGATGCTCTAGGTATTTGGGAACCTGGGTGACGTTACCTTTGGACTTCCTAGAACCATTTTTAAGATCAAAACAAAATTTCCTAAGATGACCTTTTTGACCACAATGTGAGCAAGTAAAAACCCAACGAAAAGTATTACCTAAGGATTGACCCTTAAAATTATTCCTAGACGATTCTCCTAAAATGGCAGTTTTGTCTTTGTTAATTGAATATTTTTTAGAATCAAAGCCAATACCACACAAGTGATTTTTAATTTGAACGGTTCCTAGCAATTTGTCTAATTTTTTGGGCCTACACTCAAAATAAAATTTGACTTGACTTGAGTCTCTCAACTTTTCTTCTAATTCCAAAATTCTCGACTCAAGTAAACACTTACTCTCTTCAAACATAAGAAGCTCTTTCTTTATAGCCTCCATTAAATTTATAAGGCTATATCCCCCACCTTCTACATGCTCAATATTCTCACGAAGAGCTCTCTCATGTGTCCTAAGGCCTGCCACTAAATCACTCTCATTATTAACCTTGGCACGTTCCCTCAAATTAGCTTCCAACTTCAAGTTAGACCTTTTTATTTTTATAGATTCTTCATATTGCTCCCAAAAAGTAACTTGAAGCTCACTCACATCAACCTCTTCTTCATTTTCACTCTTTTTTTCTTCTCCACTCTTATAACCATCAAAATCATGGGTCACAAACTATGGCCTCAGAAGTTTCATGTATTATGATGTCACATTAAAAGAGTTCTCACCTTTACTTACACGACTTTCCATAAACTCCGTATAGCTGGGTTCAATGGGGGAATCAGGTCCCTCTTCCGGTTCATTATCACTAAGGGTGGCATTATAAGAAATTGGTTTCTTACCCTCCTTCCTTCGTCTAGTGGGACACTCACGCGCCCTATGGACATACCTCTCAAAACCATAACACCTATTTGACTCATCCCTATTAAGATCTTCATTTTGAATTTTAGGGATTTTCCCGGCTTTGTAATGCTTAGACTTGTCAAATTTCTTAAAATCATTTTTAAGCTTATCTTTGTCAAACTTAAGAAATTTTCGAAACTTCCTAGCAAACATAGCCATATCTTCCGAGTCGATATCACTCTCATCATCGAAAACTTGTTTTTCCTCCTTTCGAGATTTCAAGGTAATGACCTTATCTTTCTTCTTCTCATCTTTGGAGGAAAACATGTCAAGTTAATAGATTTTAAGTCACCTACAAGCTCTTAAGGTTCAGTAGAGTGCAAGGTGGGTAAAGAATTTAACACGGTCACTTTAGGAATAAATCTATCGGGTAATGACATCAATTTTTTTTACTACACGATCATCGGGTATCTTTTCTCCTAGATTAAAAGTTGAATTAACAATGTCGAAAAGTCTAGAGTAGAACTCATAAAAAGTTTCACTATAACATCTTAATGGTTTCGAACTGAGTGGTGAGGTTGTGGAGCTTTGAAGCTTTCACGACACTCATACCTTCATGGGAGAGTTGTAAAATATCCCATGCCTCTTTAGAAGTCTCACACGTTATAATTCGATAAAATTCATCTGACGTGACTGCACTAAAGAGAGTATTCAAACTAAGTGAATTAAAGTTTGCTAATTTAGGTTCACCCTCACCCCAAGACTCTACGGGCCTAGGAATACTAAAATTACTTCTAAAATCATCGGTGGAGACCACCCTTTAACTACCGAGAGCCAAATCCACTCATCTAAGGACTTAAGTGCCGACCTAATAAGCGCTTTCCAATATGCCTAGTTTGAACCATTAAAAACATAAAATTTAGTACAATGCATATATTCCATAATGACTACCCAAAAATGATCTTAAAACGCAATAATTTAGTGTTCTGGCTCTGATACCAAATTTTAAATGGTAAAAACTCTATGATACTAATTGATGGAATTGTATTCCTAAAATTTAAAGTCCAAATATTGGCATGGTTCAACAAAAACAAACTTTCACACTTTCTTTTTAAAGATATAACAATTAATTTCCAAACTTTAATTTCACTAAAATTACAATTAAACTTAAAAAAAAAAATTCAATTCAAGTCCAAATATGCCCAATAAAATTAAACACAAATTTTACTAAATTAAATTATTGACTTGAAATAAACTAAACTCGAATTTTAATTTTTTTTTTATTTAAACCAATTTTTATCTTTTTAGTCCTAAGCATGCATCTAGGTGTTTAGTAAGATAAAAATAAACAATCACAACCATAAAGCGCGATGTACGAGAAAAAACCACAACGGGGAAAACCTCGGACGACCCAACCTACAAGTCCACTAAGTATGGTAATTTTACAAATACAAGACAAACGACTTACTTCCTCAGCTTTACCCCATTTAAGACTTGATGCATCTTCTTGTATCAACCTCCGTCTAGTTGAATCCATGGAGTACACCTCAGTCTTGGAATCCACCAAGGGGAATTGGTCACCGACCACCCACACACGAAGCCTTTCTCCGTATGAGAACACCGCAGTGTAAAATTTTGTCATTTTTGGGTAGAGAATGAACCCAAACTTTCTCCTTCTTGGGTTGGTGATGAAAAACTGGTGCAAACAAGATCTTACACAAATAATACTTATTTTTGGAACTTGGATATTAAACTAAAACATTGGATGTAGAAACATATGCTTTGGTAAAGATTAGACCATGAAAATCAAACACACAAATTGGGACTTGTAAAACATGTAAATGCGGTGTGTGATACTGATTTAAATTAATTCGCAAGTTTCCAATTATACCTTATTTAATTAGAGTCTATCTTTAAACCAAATCAATTCAGCCCCTAAACATGCATCTAAATCAACCCATAAAATAAAAAGCATGCGACACAATAAATATGGTGAGACACAAATTTCAGGAAAAAATCCCTTTCGGGTAAAACCTTTATTTCACTATGAATATATAAATTGCAACTTACAATTACATAGAGAAATCTGCAATAGATCAACGCACAGACAACCCACAAAGACGCGCAGTCTTGAACTCAGCAAGAGAATACACGCAACACCCTCCAAGGACTCGCAACCCAATTTTCAACAAAGAATCTTCACTTAGCAAGATCCTTAATGACACGCAGCCATACGGTGTAGAGACACACTCCACGAAAGTTGAACAAAAAAAAGTGTTCTTGGGTTCCAAAAGATTCATAAAAGTATATGAGAATTTTGTGTGTATCAAAACATGAGTCTTGGGACTCAAAAATATGAAGACTTGAGGTGATAGAACTCTAAAAAACGTCTTTCCAAGTCATATGTACTCCCCCGAAGTTGGCTTTTACAGGAATCCAAAATGAATTTTAAAACTTTAGGACTCTTGCCAGCGTCAGGTACCTCGAATCGGTTCGGGTGTACCACAAATCGGTTCACCCCCCGAACTTGTTTGGCCTTCGATTCGTGAAAGTTCGCTGGAATTTGGGGCTTAAACACATAGCATTCTTCTAAGGGTTTTTCTTGGAATTTTCTCCATTTTCAAAGGGCCATAACTTTTTCATCGTAGCTCGGATTGAGGTTCCGTTTCTCCCAGTATCTTCATGGAGGCAAGCTATTCAACTTTGCAGTTGACCGGACCTCCGGACGGTGGCTGTAAAATTACTAAAATGCCCTTGAACTTTCATATCTTGCCTTCTTTCACTATTTTGACTTCTCTTGCGTACCACTTGCATAAAGTCCCTAAAATCGTGGAACGTGAAGTCATTGAGGTATATGTGGGACACATGATGGAGATGTTTAATGCTTGATTCTCAGAATTCATATTGAGGCCATCATGTGAGATCATGAAGTGACGTGACAAATGTAGCGGCGTACGACATACACAAATGTAACATGTTGGACATGAGAAAAATGTCCTTACAAATCTCCCCCTATGTCTATGCTGATACATACATAAAAATATCCGAATTATCAAATACCAAAATGCCTATACAAATCTACCCTCCCCTGAACCCAAAACTGGAAAGATACAAATGAATAAGGCTTCAACGTTTGTTCTTCAAATCTTTAAAATCCTTAAATCTTCAAAATCTCAAATCTTTTCTCATCAGGGTGTGCAACATAATGATCATCAATGTTGTACCTACACACATGAGATAAAGAAAAATACCAAGTGACGTATCGAGTTTGAAATGAGATAAATATAGATACCAATTTATACGAAAAGTATAAGTCAAATTTCAAAAACTCCCCCAAAATTCAAACTCCCCCATAAAATGATAATTCTTTCTCCACCTTTTTATTATGTCCCCAAATAGACAAATAAGAAGAATAAATCAAACAAGCAAAGTCGGGGTGTCACTTATTCAAAACAAGGCATCAATTAGATGGCAAACACGCTCTTGCAAAGAGATACTAAAAAAAAATCTTCACAAACTATTTTTGATTTTTCAAATTATTTGCACAAAAATAAGATACAATTTGTAAAATATGTAAAGCATGACACAAAAATCACACCATGGATTTAAACTCAAACAACCAAGTCATGGAAACAGAATGCATGGGTGTGAACACATTCGATAGGTAAATAAACTCAATCAATCATATGTGCACGATGCATACGTGTACGCCTAACGAATGAACATCAAAAATATCGTTAGGTGTAAAGATTGTTAAATTTAGATGACATCATCTTATACAAATCAACAAATCAAAGTCAAAGTGATTTCCACACCAATAACGTCCAAAACAATGTAGCGCATTTTCAAGAATTTCAAGGACGTACAAACCCATTTTAATTCTCCATCCAAACTACCTCATATATATTTCCTTTTAGAGGTGTTAAACTAAATTCTCAAACTTTGGAGAATTGGTGCAAAAACCTAGTTGGCCTATAATTGACATGAATTTATTTTTATTGCCTTTAAATTTTTTCGGGGCTCTTTTAAACCTCTTTGGACCCCGGATAATAAAATTCCTCAATTTTTTAGGTCCAATTTAAACGGTGGCTTAGTATTCGTAAAGGCAAAATGAACCTTTCGCAGCCCTTCCCTGTTTTTAAACAAAGCACACGAACTCACAAAATGGTTCTTATATGCACAATTTTCTTATAAAACATTATCGCGCTTGGTTCGTTTTAAGGACAGGATTGAAGTGAAAACACCCAACCAACATGTGATAAGACAAGCACAATAATAAAACAAATACGTGCACGTTTGCAATAAAGGAAATCAAGAGTCAAACATGTAGGAAGTAACACTTACACTACACCAAAATGGTCAAATTGTCACCTTTCAGCCGGCCACCCTTGTCAAGTTCATTGACCGTGACACAAATCTCGCGTTTTGTATCACGGTAATTGACCTTGACACGACCGTGACAAATAATTGTCACGGTCCTTGACCGTAACAAGGTCATGACAAATTTACTTGTCACGGACTTGTCACGGTCAATGATCGTGACAATTCTTTAAATAATTGTCACGGTCAATGACCTTGACATGACCGTGACAATGTTAGCAGCAAAAACCCTTTCCCCCTTCTTTTTTCCCTCCCGCCGTTCCCTCCCTCTCTCTCTCTCTCTCTCTCTCTCTTCTTTAGGTTTAATTCTCTCTCTCTCTCTTCCATTTATATATATATTTGTGTGTATATATATATGTGTGTATGTGTGTATATATGTGCGTGTGTGTGTGTGCGGGGGTAGGGGTGGGGCAGGGTGGGGGTAGGGTGGGGGCAGAGTGGGGGTAGGGGTGGGGTAGGAGGGGGGAGGGGTGGGATATGTGTATATGTGTGTGTATATATGTGTGTGGTGGGGAGGGGGGGGGGGGGAGGGGGTAGTGGGGGTGGGGTGTGGTGGGGGGAGGGGGTGGTGGTGGAATTTTCTAACTAAAAATATGATAATATTTTGTTATAATTTGTTAAAACTAAGTAAACCTTAGTATGAAATTAATATTTTGTTATATTTTGTTATAATTTGTTAATTTTATTCATGAAATTAATTCAATTAGGTAAAATCCTAGATAAGTTTTTAACAGAATTTGATAATAATATATAAAGTTTAGTAAATTCACAAAATGTTGCCAATTGTATGTTTTTAGGAATATCATTAGTTACTTTCGTGCCCAACTATGTAGAATCCATACACATGCATGTTGTTAGAAAGTCTTAAATTTAATTCTCATTTTAATTTGTAGAATCTTTGTACTTGGTTGGATTTATCCCTTTATGATAATGAAATTTGTGCTCCAATTATAATTATCTCATGTCATAAATTAATAAAGTAATAAAAATATGAAAAATACCCCAATTGATTTAGTAAGATTCGTTCTAGACTTCATTACAAATTATTCATGCCAAACCCGACTCTCTTATAAGATATGCATATTGTGATAAAATATAATGAGGATAAGAGAATTTTGAAATATAAGAGAATCTCAAAGAATAAATATAAAGATAAAGGATTAAAGAAGTAGATAATTGCAATGAATATACAGATAAGATGAGGGTAGGGGTGGGGTGGGGTGTGTGTGTGTGTGTGCGTGTATGCATGGCTGTGGGGGGGGGGGGGGGGGGGCAAGGGGTGTGGTGGAGGTGGGGGTGGGGATGGGGGTGGTGGGGAAATTTTAACAATTGTATAGCTTTAATTAAGCATGAAAAATAAAATATCATTTAGTCTATGTTGTTGAAAAATTTGATCAAATTGGTGAGCCCTTCATATTTTAAAAATATTGTTTTTATTCCTTAATAGGAGTTATAGAAAGAAAAGTGGGGTTTAAATAAAAACACTTTTTTTAAATCTTAGGTTCTGGTGTGTGTGTGTGTGTGTGTGTGTGTGTGTGTGTGTGGTGGGTGGGGGGCTATTGTGTGTGTGTGTGTGTGTATGTGGTGAGTGGGGGTGGTGGTGTGTGTGTGTGTGTGTATGTGGTGAGTGGAGGTGGTGGTGTGTGTGTATGTGGTGAGTGGGGGGGTGGAGGGAGGTGTGTGTGTGTGTGTGTGTGTGTGTGTATTTGAATTAACCCATGAATTTGTATTTTTGTATTTGAATGAACCCATGAATTTATTTTTGTATTTGAATTAACCCATGAGCTGTTATTTTTGTATTTGAATTAACCCATTATATGAAACATACTTGAAATTAAATATAGTGCGCATAGATGCTAGCGTTCTAGTTCTTATGCGTACGCATACAATAGCCCTTAGACCCGTTCGTGAGTCATTACCCCTGTAATGAGATCTCTCGAATTGTCCCGTTTGGACAGTTTGAGACTGTATAATTTCTGTATAATATTCTTATTGGCTTAAAGCTGTTACTTTTGGAGGAAGTTCTGCAGTCGTATCTTAATGTTCTCTGGGTACATACTAGATTGACAAGTGTGACTGTTATTTCAATTGACCAATTGAAATAACACTCACACCTGCCAATCTACGTCGTGTACTTGGAGAACAAAGGGGATATGCTGTCGAATTTTTTTCAAATCGTAACAATGTGCATGAGCTGTTAAGTATATTACAGAAAAATGCAGTCTTGAATGGGATAGGACCACTTACCCTTTAATAGGATAATTAAATGATGGGATAATTAAATAAAACATACTATAAATCTAAGTTTTGTTTACCTTTAATAGGTGTTTAGTTGTGGTAGCTGTGATGGGATATCCGAAATACAAAGAGTGGATGGGTGAGACTAATAGAATGGGGGATGTGTTTCGCAGAGGTGCTAACGAATTTGTGAAATATGCAAAGAGATGTCGTAATGATGAAGAGTTTCCATGTCCGTGTGCTAGGTGTAAGAATGGTAAGGTAAACAGTTGAACTACATTTGTTAAGATCGGGTATGCAAGATAGTTATCGATTTTGGAGTTTTCACGGTGCATTGAAAGTTCCTTTTGTCCCCGACCAACCTTCACAACAACCTTCAACAAGTAGAATAGATGTAGAAGGGGACGACGTAGATCATAATGTGCTAGAGGATTTAGTTGATGATGCGTACGGAGTTTATGAAGCTAAGGAGAATGAGGCTACTGATGATGTAGAAGATTCAAGTGCTCGTGAAGATAACACGATAAAACTTGACGATGACTACCAAAGTTTAAAATTTAAGGCGACCCAACCATTATACTCTGGCTATGAGAAAGATCAAATAACTTTACATGCCATGGTTGGTTTGCACAGTTTGAAGACGCAGTACGGTTTGTCTGGCAATAGCGTGACGGGAATTCTGAAATGGGTGAAGGGCTTATTACCCAAGGTGAATACACTTCCAAATAGCTATCCTGTTATGAAGAATAGTTTGAAAGGTTTGGTAATGAAGTATAAATTGATTCATGCTTGTGTGTATGACTACATACTATACCGTAAGGAGTGTGAAAATCTCGATCGTTGTCCGGTATGCGATGAACCTAGATATGTCCAATCTACTAGTAAGGAAGGCACAAGCTCAAAAGTGCCTCAAAAAGTATTGAAATATTTTCCCGTTGGGCCTAGATTAAAGCAATTTTTCACAGTACCATGGATTTCAGAGGCAATGACTTGGCATGCTAGGGCAGAAGTAGGGGGTAATATTATGCGTCATCCTATTGATTCTACTGCCTGGCGGAGGATGAATTTTGAGTATCCCGATTTTTCTCGAGAACAACGCAACATTCGTTTGGCTATATCAACAGATGGTTTCAATCCATTTGGAAATCTTAGCACCAATCAGAGTGTATGGCCAGTGTTCCTAGCCCCACTCAACCTCCCTCCTTCACAGTGTATGAGACCTGAATTTTCGATGATGGCTTTATTGATACCTGGGCCAAAGGCACCAAGTGATGACATTGATATCTACCTGGCTCCTTTGGTAGAAGAATTAAATGAGTTGTGGGAAGAGGGTGTGCAATCATTCGACTCTTTTAGAAAAGAAGAGTTTACGCTGAAAGCTATGTTGATGTGGGCAATTCATGATTTTCCAGCTTATGGGACATTATCCGGATGTGTAGTACATGGTTATTTGGGGTGTCCTATTTGTGGAGAGGAGACTGAATCTCTTCGTCTATCCTCTAGCTTAAAAAATGTATACCATTGCCACAGGAGGCTTTTACCCCCAGCTCATAGTTTCAGATTTGAGAAAGGTTCCAATTTTTTATTGGGCGGAGTTGAACATAGGCTACCGCCGAGACAACTTTCGGGTTCAGAAATTGAAAGTAAATCTTCTGAATGTGGCCCAAATATGCCAGGTAAGAATCCCAAATTTAAGAATGTCAAGCATAAGAAGACCCCAACTGGGAATGAAACTGAGATAAGAAAGGCATGGTCTCGGAGGTCAATTTTATTTGACTTGCCTTATTGTAAGAAAAACCCGGTGCGCCATGTATTGGATGTGATGCATGCATAGAAGAACTTCGCTGAGCATATTGTGGGTACTTGCCTTGGGGGGAGTCATTCGAAGGATGGAGAAAATGCACGAAAAGACCTTAAAATGTTAAAACTTAAGCCACAACTATGGTTGAAAGAAGATAGTAGGGGAAGGACAATAATTCCCTCTGGTGCGTTTACTTTGACGAGTGGGGAAAGGAAGGTTCTTCTAGACACAATATATAATTTGAAGGGCCCATCTACTTTTTCATCCAACTTGCAAAGGATTGTGAATTATGCTACTCATGATTTACATAAGTGTAAGTCCCACGATTGGCATGTGATCATGCAATTGGTTCCTCTATTGTTTAAGCACTGTTTCTCCAAGCACAAGGATTTGCGTAGGGCTATTATGCAAATTAGTATTACCTTCTCCCTCTTGTGTGAGAAGTTAGTGAATCGAGAACACATAGTGGCCGCAAAATTGGTTGTGAACGAAGCGATTTGTGTATTGGAGAAGTACTTTCCCCCAGCATTCTTTGACATAAGTGTTCACTTGTTGGTACAACTATGCGACGAGGCACTTCTTTGTGGTCCAGTTAGATATCGGTGGATGTATCCGTTTGAAAGATTGATGAAAGTTTTTAAAGATTACGTCAAGAATACGCGATATATTGCAGGATCGATTACAGAGGAATACATCACCATGGAGTCATCAATATATACTCGGGAATATATGCCTGACTCGACCAGCGTTGATGACACTGATGAATTCCTCGATGATGGTGGTAATGTGATGGGAAAACGAGTGAAATTAACGAGTTTGCAACATGAACAAGTAGCTCGTTATCTATTTGACACAGATGAAGATGTCGAAGAATGGAAAAAGTAAGTTTCGAATATTATAATGTTTAACATTATTTTAGATTATTTTATACATGATTAATTTTGTAATATGCAGTAAATATGAAGCCTGTGAGAACAATAAAAGACGAAAAACAATGGTACAATCAGACAGCGAATTTAGGCTATGGTTGACACAAGAGGTAATTATAATGAAAACAGTCGTTATATAACGTTACATTACACTCAAATTTTACCACTAATATAATTAATTTATCTATATTCTCAGCTCCTAAAGATGGGTGATGCGACATCAAGGCTTGCTCGTCTAGCCACTGGACCCTTGTTCGTGGCACAAGAGTACAAAAAGTATCGATTGAACGGTTACATTTTCGGCGCTAAAGTGTATGAGGAAAGTACAAATGTACAGAACTCGGGAATTTCATACAAGGCTCTTACTTTCTTTCGAGCGAGCGCAAAAGATAAAAATCTCGTTGAAGCTGAAATGACTTACTATGGTGTAATCCAAAATATATTTGAATTGGAATATATAAGCTTCAAAGAGGTTGTATTTTACTGTGAATGGGTAAGAGTTGAGGATAAAAATGCTTGTAAAGTTGATCCTGTCACCAATTTGATCTTGGTTGACTTGTCCAAGTTCAAGAGCAACGACCACGTGAGCGATGAGCCATTTGTTTGTGCATTTCAAAAGGTTAAGCAAGTGTTTTACTAGGAGTATATCAACAACGATCCGTGGTCAATTGTCCAACACGCGCCAAGGCGTCTAAATAGTAGTGTGGATGACTTTGCTGCTCCTACCGAATATCAATCCATTTTTTATGATAACCCGAATTTGAAACAATTTTTCAATTTGTAATAAATATTTCAATTTGTACCGAAACATCCATTTTTAATGCTTTTAATTGATCTGCACTTTATCATTTTCACTCTTGTGTAGTGTGCGTGTGTGGAGAGGAGATTAATACATAAATATTCCAACTACATCTAAGTTTTGTTTATACTAATCCATGAATATACGCTTCTTACCTTTAATAGGTGATTAGTACGTAGTTATTTGGGGTGTCCTATTTGTGGAGAGGAGACCGAATCTCTTCGTCTATCCGAACACTAAGAAATGCCATAATCCTATGGAGCGATGCTCTGCAAATTACTCCCAAACGTTATGTAGCCAAACATCACCAGTTGAAGTTGTCAATTCCACTTTCCATACCCCACCACTTGGAACTTCTAGCAAAACATGGGAGACCATTGAAAGGTGGAATTGACAACTTCAACTGCTGATTTTTGGCTACACAACGGTTGGAAGGAATTTGCAACGCATAACTCCATAGGATGATGGTATTTCTTAGTGTTTAGATATGAAGAGAATTGTATTTGACACGATTGCCCGGGGTACATTAGTTGGAAGGAGGTTCCATATGAGCTCAAGTTAGCTATTTGAGTGACACTACAGGTAATGTATTTATATTTATATGTCAATTTTGATTTCGATTTCAATTACGATTTATATTTATCTATATTTGAGGGGCGGATACTAATTTTACTTTATTTCAATTCAGGGGACAGGGAGTGGCCCTAAGGGTAGGCCACATATGCTCTATACTTATGTGGCTATTCGGACGAGAAGGGAAGGATAAGGAGGTGTCCCCGAGCGTCGCGATAAAAATCTCTTTTCCATGCAAATAGTTTGTAGATTTGAGATAATTGATGGTGATGTTCTTTCTTCTTAAATAGTTTCTATTTTGAATATATATTTGCATTATCTTTAGTTTATTTGGATATATGATGTTTGGAACAGGTACAACGTTGCTATAACAGGTACAAATATACTACTGGGCAGTGGCAGTGGCAGTGGCCATACTGCCCAGCAGATTTTTTTTAAATTCTGCCCAGAATTGTCACGGTCATTGATCGTGACAAGTTTTTTAAAAAGGGTCACGGCTTTGTCACGGTTATAACCCGTGACAAACGTGTCACGGTCATTGACCGCGCCACGACCGTGACACGACCGTGACAAAAAAAGTTGTCTCGCCTCAAAATGTCACGGTCATTGACCTTGACAAGTTGGATTTGTCAAGGTCAATGACCTTGACAATTAGGCAGATTTGGTGTAGTGTTAATTACATCTTAATGACTCCAAACATTATAAAAGACAAGGATGAATTGACCTATTATCTCAAAACACTATCAAATAGTCACATGAAAATAATGGAATGATGTTGTGACCCATCCTAAGCTTTCATCCATAAACCATGAAAACAAAAAAAGACAAAAATCTTTTCTGATTTTCTCAAAATTTTACAAAATAAAATCTTTTTGTATTTAAAAAAAAAAAAATTTAAACATACAAACATGATAGATACTAGTAATAGAAAAATAATATCATCATGAAAAACATCCTATGCTAGTAAACACGTCAAACCTCAATCGTTAGGTGCGGAGAGGTTTTCCAAAGGTGGTGACAACTTATGAAAAACCTCCATCAATTCTTGTGAAGTTTTGACTAAAAACTTAACTTGCTCACCTAGATGTTCAAACTCTCTCATGTAGTCTCCGAAAGCCTTTAAAGTATCATGTGTGGGTGCATGTGTGCCAGAAACACGTGTAGAAGCAAAAGGTGACACATAATCCAACTTCAAACAAAATTCCTTGAGGTGCCCTCTCCTCTTGCAATGGTAACAAACATATATAGGCCTAGGAACACCTCTCTCAAAAACTATAGGGCGTGCTCTCCTAATAGGAATGGGATGCGTAGGTGGGTTAGGTTGAGACTCATGTGAATCTAACACTAAAGTGGGAACTGGCTCGGGTGCTAATTGGGAAGTAGAAGCACCGTCATGACTTATTCCAAACTTCTCACCTTTACCCTTAAGAATTACCCTTTCAACCTTCTTAGGTGCATTCTTAAAATTGACTTTGACCTCCCTGGCACGTTCGAGATCACTCTCGAGTTGGGATACACGTGTCGTCGGACTAGAAAACGTGTTGGTCAATTCACACTTCACCTTTCTCAAAACTTCCTTATCTCTCCAAATCTAAAACCCAATGACCTAAATCTTGATTATACTTCTTTATTTTCAAGGTCTCGGTATACAAATCTCTAAACGCCTTTTGGAGCTCACTTTCATCTCCACTGTCCTCCTCGCTTTCTCCCTTACTCAAAGAACACAAATCACTATCATCGCTCTCGTGTGCACTCTCGTGAGACAAAGTGGGTGTGCTCACACGACTAGAAGAAGCGACAACCATCCCATGTGCTAAACTTGTATTGGACTCATCTCCCTCATCTCCCTCACTATCACTAAGTGTGGCAGGCATGGCTACTTTCTTCCCTTTCTTTCTAAGCCATATAGGACACTCAAATGACTTATGCCCCTTACCCCCACATTCAAAACAAGTCACATTCTCAAAATCTTCCTCACTCTCCTCATCTGAGTCATTCTCTTTTTCCCTTTCATCGCTTTCTTTGGCCTTCCCTTTCTTTTTCTTTTTCTCAAAAAATCTCTTTTTATTGGAAGAATTATATTTTTTCATGTTAAGAAACTTTTTAAAATTTTTCGTAAACAAGGGCATATCATTAAAATCAAAGTCTCCCTCGGAATCAGACTCACAAACCTTTTCTTTCTTTTTCTTACACTGAGTCTTTAATGCAATGCCATTATCCTTAGACTTAATGGTTTTGGGAAACATGTCAATCTCATAGGTTTGAAGATCTCCTACAAGTTCTTCCAACTTAAGTGATTTCAAATTTCCCAAAGAGTTCAAAATAGTGACTTTAGGAATAAATCGTTTTGGGAGAGATCTCAAAATCTTTTTAACAACACGCGTGTTATCAATCACCTCACCCAAATTAAAACATGTGTTAACAATGTCTGACAAACGAGCATAAAAATCATCAACGCATTCAGACTCAGACATGGTAATAGTCTCAAATTGGGTGGCCAAATTTTATAATTTTGATTCTTTAATCGCGTTCGTACCCTCATGTGTTAATTTCACAACATCCCAAGCCTCTTTAGACGTGGTGCACGTCATAATTCGACGGAACTCGTCAGGAGTGATAGCTCCAGAATTAGCACTCAGACCACGGGAATTAAAATTAGACATTTTATAATCATCTTCGGTCCAGGCTCACACGGGTTTTACAGAGGTGACGTTATTAACGGTGACTGTGGGAGGAGTCCACCCATTTTCACAAAGCAACCAAACACGCTTGTTAATAGCTTTTAAACTAGATTTCGTGTGAGCTTTCCAATAGGCATAATTATTCCTATAAAAAATAGGCACCTTATTAAATGAGCGTTCCATTGGAAAAATTGCACTTTAAAAAAAACTGATTTTTCGAAAAAACTCAATATCACACGATTTTGCGAAAAATAGGAATACTCGATAATTTAGAGTAACCTGCTCTCATACCAATTTGTAAAATGTGTAAACGCGGTGTGTGATACCGATTTAAATTAATTTGCAAGTTTCCAATTAAACCTTATTTAATTAGAGTCTATCTTTAAACCAAATCAATTCAGCCCCTAAACATGCATCTAAATTAGCCCATCAAATAAAAAGCATGCGACACAGTAAATATGCTGAGACACAGATTTCAGGAAAAAACCCCTTTCGAGTTAAACCTTTATTTCACTATGAATATATAAATCGCAACTTACAATTACATAGAGAAATATGCAATGGATCAATGCGCAATCAACCCACAAGGACACGTAGTCTTGAACTCAACAAGAGAATACATGCAGCACCCTCCAAGGACTCGCATCCCAATCTTCAACAAAGAATCTTCACTCAGCAAGATCTTTAATGACATGCAACCATACAGTGCAGAGACGCACTCCACGAAAGATGAACAAAAACAAAGTGTTCTTGGGTTCTAAACGATTCAGAAAAGTATATGAGAATTTTGTTTGAATCAAAACATGAGTTTTGGGGCTCAAAAATATGAAGACTTGAGGTGATAGAACTCTAAAAAATGTCTTTCCAAGTCTTATGAAATAACTCCTCCGAAGTTGGATTTTATAGGAATGCAAAACGAATTTTAAAACTTTGGGACTCTTGCCATTGTCAGGTACCCCGAATTGGTTTGGATGTACCAAGAACCGATTCGCCCCCGAACCAGTTTGGACTTCGTTTCGCGAAAGTTCGCTGGAATTTGGGGCTTAAACACATAGCATTCTTCCAAGGGTTTTTCTTGGAATTTTCTCCATTTTCAATGGGCCATAATTTCTTCATCGTAGCTTGGATTGAGGTGTCGTTTCTTCCAATATCTTCGTGGTGGAAATCTATTCAACTTTCCAGTTGACCGAACCTCTGGACAATGAAAAACGTTGCTAATGCCGTTTAATACAAGATTAAACTGTATAAGCAACTCCGAGATGTTTGTTGAAGAAACCCTTTTCTTTTGAAAATAAAACTTATAAACAACAAGATGTGTTTACAAAAACTTATGTACGAGAGTAATCAAGACTTTGTAATCAGTTTTAAAACTAAGACAGTTTCAAAAATTCAGCGCACTATAGAATGAGATGAGGAGATGAAGATAATCAGAACACATAGTTTTTAACGTGGTAAAACCTCTCCCAATAGAGGAAACGTCCACGGTGACTTCTAAGTCACGAAAGTAAAAATCCACTAACAACAAATAAAAGTTACAAACAATACAACATACATGAACACAAATCAACCTATTCTAAGTTTAGGAATATATCCAACTTGGTGTCCTTCTAACTTCTCATAGATCTGATTGTTGATGATGTTCTTCCAGTTTGATAACTTCCTTTTGCTTTAGCTTCCTTGCGTCGACTCAATAATCTTTGATCTTATTCACAATACTTGCAGTGTAGTAGTGTGTTAAGTGTTTGTGATGTGATTCCTATCAACATGCATGACCTCACACACACTTAGTTTTTACAGACAGTCCTAGAAAATTACATATAAAGACTATATGCTGTGATTTTCTTTTCTTTCTTTCTTACAGAACTTGAAACCTTTTTGACCTTTAAATATATCCCAGATTCCACGGATATATTGCTTCTAAATCGGTCAAGATCTTAATCAATCTCTGTTTTTAAAAATATTTATGAGATTGAAAATCTCCAAGTGTGAATCCAACTAGGTCAAGGTTAAGTTTCGTAAGAATAGAAACCATAAAACATTTTCAAAACTAAATCAGTAAGGATTTTCTTAAATCGAGAAAGAAACATGCAGATCTAGTGAAATATAACATGCAGAGTGCAGATCTACAATTTTTATGAAGAAGAAATACAGATCTTCACACGAATGTTTAAGTTGGTAATAAGATCTTTGATTAAGAGGTTACAGCTTCAATATGAACAACCAAGTAACACCACTCTCTCTGAAACACTCAAGGTTGTATTTGGGGTTCTGAGTATACGAAGGTTTGAATCAGATTTGAAGTGTTTAGGGTTAGGGTTTGGCTAACACAGTTTTCCTTTCTCTCTCTTCTCTCTTTTCTTTTCTCTCGTCTCTCTCACTTCTCTCTTCTCTCTATTTTTTTCTCTCAGAAATGACGACTGCCAAAAGTCTTGAAAGGTTGAGAATTAGAGGGCTTTTATAGGAGTGGAGGAAGGTTCTGGATAGCCGAAGGCAATCAAGGGCTGAGATTAAGTCTTCTTAATATTGACTTGATCCAAGGGTTATAAGAAGGCGGTGGTTAAGTCGAATGTGATTGGTTCACAGGATAGCACAAGGATAGGTTTAAAAACACATGCAGGCCATCGATAAGGATTGATCTAACGATCATCAAACCACCAGGCAACCCTCTCACATAACAAACACAAATTGATACATCAGGAACGTGACAAGTGTTGGCCTATAAGTGGCTTACAAACGCTCGTCAAAGTTAATTACAGGCAGCACCCTGAAGTCTCTAGCGCATTTACATTCTACCCAATCAAACATTCTAATGAAAAATGAATTTTTCAAAATAGCAAATTAACCCCACAAATTTTATAATCACACTTTTATTAATGAAAACATTATTTTAAAAATGTTTAAAAATTCCCAAAAAAAATATTAAAACAACATTTTAAGGGGAATTTATCACACAATCAATTTTAAGCAATATATACACATGTATGCACTTCAAATGTGTGTAGTGTGATTCAATTTATACCTTCTTGGATTATTGAAGAGGATTAGAGAGATTAATTCTGAGGCTCTTTGGATTCTAGGTTAGAACAACCAATTTTGTCACTATTTCCAAATTAGTTGAGCACTTATACAATATAGACTTAAGTAAGTCAAATGTATAAGGTGCTTCAATCTCCCCTTTTGGAAATATGAGACAAAATCTCCTTTGAGTTAGCTTAAACTCTTAGGGAACAAAAAAATAAAACCTAGTCCTATACAAAAGATACTATCTACCCATTTCCTAGAAAGTCAAAAATTACATAACTCAACTACTATTTACAAAATTTGTACACTAAAAATGGTAGACAATCAGTAGAAGAGATTCTTGAAAATATGCACACTAAGATCAAGCATTTTAGATGAAATGTGAACAAAACTTTGAACCCGTAAGACTCAAATTTCTCCCCCATTTTGTCTCAAATGGACAAAGGGTAAAAATTAAGGTCTTCAGAGTTTAATCAGCACATACCAAACCTATAGAATTAGGCAAATACAGAAATCTTTTATAGTCTAAAGGTTTAGTGAACATGTCTGCAAGTTGCAGATCAGTAGGCAGGTAATGGATTTCTAACTCCTTAGTTTCAACAAGTTCGCGTATAAAATGATGTCTTATCTTAATATGCTTAGTTCGCGAGTGTTGAACCGGGTTTTTAGATATGTTAATAGCGCTTTGATTGTCACAATACAATTGTAACTGATCTTCTTGAATCCCATAGTCGCTTAACATCTGTTTTATCCATAACAATTGAGCACAGCAACTTCCTGCAGCTATATATTCGGACTCAGCCGTAGATAACGTTGTGCAATTCTGTTTTTTGCTACTCCAACCAACTAAATTATTGCCGACATAATAGTAGGCACCTGATGTACTTTTACTGTCATCAGTACATCCGGCCCAATCAGCATCAGTATACCCTATGATGGTGTTGTAGGTATCATTAGTGTACCTAAGTCCAAGATTAAGAGTGCCCTTTATGTACTTGATTATACGTTTTACACACGATAAATGGCTCTCTTTAGGGTTATTCTGGTAACGAGCACACAGACATACAACATACAATATATCTGGTCGTGAGGTAGTTAGATAGAGTAGGCTACCAATCATACTACGATAAAGTGCGGAATCAACTGACTTTCCATTTTCATCTTTACATAATTTAACAGTAGTACTCATTGGCGTTTTGGCAACTTTGGCATTATCTAAACCAAATTTCTTAACAAGATCTAAGGCATACTTAGTTTGAGAGACAAAAAGTCCATCAGACTTCTGTTTCACTTGAAATCCTAAGAAAAGTTGTAGCTACCCCATAAGGGACATGTGAAACTCCTTATGCATAATAGCAGACAAGGATTTAACTTCAGATGTTGAAGTAGGCCCAAAGATAATGTCGTCTACATAGACTTGGGATATAATAATGTTTTTGTCAAAATGTTTCACAAAGAGGGTCCGGTCATTTCCTCCTCTTTTAAAACCCTTATCTAACAAAAAGTTGGAAAGGCATTCATACCAAGCTCGAGGAGCTTGTTTTAAGCCATACAAAGCCTTTTTTAGACGAATGACATGGTTATGGTATTTAGGGTCAATGAACCCTTTGGGTTGTTCTACATACGTTTCTTTGGACAAAATTCCATTGAGGAAGGCAGACTTGACATCCATTTGATAAAGTGTAAATTTTAAGTGACACGCTATGGCGAAAAGAAGTCGAACAGATTCAAGACGAGTGACAGGGGCAAAGGTCTCGCTAAAATCTACTCCTTCTATTTGTGAGTAACCTTGAGCAACTAGTCTATCTTTGTTTCTAAGGATTACCCCATTTTCATCAGATTTGTTCTTAAAGATCCAACGTGTGCCAATAACATTTTTGTTTTGAGGCCGGGGTACAAGATACCAGACATCGTGAATGACAAATTGTAAAAGTTCTTCCTGCATCGCAGAAATCCAGTGTGTGTCATTCAATGCTTCATTAACATTTTTCGGTTCCACAAGGGAGATGAAACATGCATAATTAGCATAATTTATTAACTGGGATCTAGTACGAACTGGCTCATTAGGATTACCGACCACATTGTCAATGGGATGATCTTTAGAGACCCATCCAGGTACTTCTGGACTCTCAATAGATAATGAGTCATCTGTTTCTGGTGAATCAGTTTTGAAATCATTTTCAGATTCAACCACAATAAGTTATTCAGATATCTTATTTTCGACAATAGTATCGCTTACAATTACATTTATCGATTCCATAAGGGCCTTAGTACTCAGATTGTATATACGATAAGCACGACTGTTTGGAGAGTATCCTAAGAAGATGGATTCATCACCACGCGTCTCGAATTTAGACAAATGTTCTATGTCTTTACAGACATAACACTGACTTCCGAAAGTTCTTAGATATTTCAGATTAGGCTTCTGACCGTACCACAACTCATAAGGGGTTTGTTTAGTGTTTTTCATAAGGTAAACCCTATTAATGATATGACATGCAGTTCTAATAGATTCTACCCAGAAGTATTTAGGTAGAGATTTGGCATGCAACATGACACGTGCCATCTCTTGAAGAGTTCGGTTTTTCCTTTCAGCAATACCATTCTGCTGAGGAGTCTTAGGGGCACTGAATTCGTGTTTGTAACCGTTGTAGTCACAATATTCGACTATTCCTGTGTCTATGAACTCTCTCCCTCTATCGCTACGAATGCGATTGACTTGTGTGTCCTTCTCATTTTCAATTCTTAGTAAAATTTTCAAAAAATTTTGAAACGTGTCAGATTTTTGTTTCAAGAAGGCAACCCAAGTGAATCGTGTGAAATCATCAACCATGACAAGGATATAACTGTGTGCACAAAGACTAACAGTTCTAGAGGGACCAATAAGGTCCATATGGATGAGATCTAGAGGTCGAGAGGTGAAAATTTCTTTAACCTTTTTATACGAAGTCTTAACTATTTTTCCTTCTTGGCAATGACCACAGACAACACTGGAAATAGGTTTAATTTTAGGAATTCCTCTAACAATCTCTTGACTAGATAATCTACCAAGGATATCATAACTTAGGTGACCCATACGATTATGCCAGATTTCATTGTCATCCATTCTGACAATGTTACATGTTTCAGAACCAGTCTTGACAGTATAACAATTGTCAGGTGTTCTAAATCCAGTAATAATGCATTTACCTTTATCATTTAGAATTTTACAATTGTTCTTTGAAAAGGTAACTGTAAGGTCAGAGTCACAAAATTGTGATATACTTAGGAGGTTGGCTTTAAGGCCTTTAACTAATAGTACATTTTCGAGAGTAGGCATTCCCTCTTCTTTTAGGGTTCCTTTACCTATGATCTGGGATGAAACTCCGTCACCAAAGACTACTTTGCCTCCAGCAAATCTAGTTTTGTTTAAGAGTTTGGTTTCATCTCCTGTCATATGTTTGGAGCATCCTGAATCTAAGTACCAACCAGATGAAGTGTGTTCAGCTTTTAAGGCAGTGATAACAATGTTACACTTCATTTGGGGTAAAAGATCATCTTTTCTAACCCAAATAGCTGTAGTTTTAATTTTGTGCAAGTTTGCCCTCATTTGATAAAATTTTCGAGAAACAGTTTTTTGTCGAAAAACATTTGGAGCAACAAACTGATTATTGTGGAAAATTTGAGCTTTTGGTTTAGGAAAGTTTCTGGGAGCCTTTCTCTTAAATGAACTCTTAGCTTTGGTCTTTCTATTCCTGTAGTTAGAGTTCTTGTCGGGTTGTCTTGGAAGGACATAATGGTTACGATTTTGCCTAGAATAGTTAAAGTTCTTGTAGACAGAAGTGTTGTACACAGGGGTGTTTAGACGCCTAGCATAACAACCTTCAAAAGAATGACCATAAATGTCACAGTAGGAGCAATATTGATTGCTTGAGGGATGAACTTCCTTAGGAAAACTTCTAAAGATGGGTTTAACAGCATTCTGTTCAGAATTCTTATTCCTAGGAGGTATGGTCTTAAAGGTAGAATCAGCCTTTCTAATCAAAGGATAGACGTATTTAGTCTTAAGTGCAGTGTCAGCCTTAGAATTACTAGAATCTCCAATGTCTTTCTGTTGTTGCTTTTGATCAAATTCCTTTTTAATAAAATAAAAGTCTGGACATGTTTCAATTGGTCTTTTGCCCCCAGACACAAACTTAATAGGTTCAAGATTTGTAGTTTGTGGTTTGTTCTTAGGGCAAAATCCAATACCGGTTCTATCATCAGAATTGGTCTTGGAGTCTAAAACAAAGTCAGTAAAACAATTTGAATTATTTTCAAACTTAGAAATTTTTTTGAAAACAGTAGCTGTCTTTGTTTTTGCTTCCTCCAGTTCTAATAATGTTCCCTTGTATTTCATTTCCAGGGTTTCATTAGTTTTAGTCAACTCTTTTAATTTTTGATCAAAAGTTTTAATTTCGGATTGATGAGACAGACACTAGTTAGTGTACTCTTCGGCATTCAGCTTCACAATAAGACTTAGATCATCTAATTTCTTATTCAGGTCTCTAACAGTCTTCTCCAGTCTAGTGCCTTTTTTTAGAGTTTTAGCATACAAAGTATGAATATCTAGGAGGTCATCTGTGTCTGAGTAACTAAGTGAAGTGTGTGTAGTGACCCCTAACGATTCAGTTTTAGTACTCACGCACCCATTTACATCGTCGTTATCGAGATCACTTTGACTCACACACACGGAACTAAAGCTAGCAACATTTTCAGATAATAAAGCATCTAGGCCAGTCAAAGCAGTATTCACACAACAAGAGTAGGAGCTTCATTTTCACACACGGGCATATCATCATTGTAAATGATCTTAGCATAAAAGGACATGCAAGGGTCAAGTACATTTGATGACTCAAGTTCCTCTTCATCAGAGTCAGTTGAATCATCCCAAGTTTTACAGACATTGGCTCTATTGTGTGTGTTTGTTTTATTCAGATTAACTCTGCAATCGTGAGCAATGTGACCTAGTTTCCCACATCTAAAGCATTCAATCTTTTTAAGGTCTCTGTTAGATTTGAAGTTGTTGTCCTTAGGATGTTTGTCAAGGCCTCTCTCATGAGGTTTGGGATTAGACACAGTAGGATAATTAGGCTTGCCTTATTTAGATGCCTGTTTGTTTCTAAATTTAACAATTTTCTTAAATTGTTTAGACATTAAGGCAATCTGATTATCTAGTTTGTCTATATCACATTCCTCATCAGAGTCACAGTTGGTCAGATTAGTCTCATGCTTAGATATTTTAGAGGAAAAACTCAAGTTAGAGTTGGGCTGTTTTCTTTGAGACTGATTTAATTGTTTCTTGAAATCTAATTCCATTTCCACAGTCCTAAGTTTGCTACTGAGTAACTCAGGGGTAAGGTTTTGATCACTCATTTCCTCAATAGCATACCTCTTGCTGTCAAACTTTAGTGGTAATGATCTTAGAATTTTATAAACAATCTCATTCCTATCATATGTTATACCATTAGCATGCAACTTAGTAACTATATCAGTTAAGTTCATGTAAAAATCACCAAAAGACTTAGAGTCAGACATAATTAAAGAGCTGTACTGCTGGGTAAGCATTTGAGTTTTAGCAGCTTTAACTCTTGAGTCTCCTTCATGGGCAGTGATTAATGTGTCCCAAGCTTCCTTAGAAGTGGCACAAGATGAGATTCTCTTGAACTCATACTCATTAATAGACATAAAAATGGCCTTCTTGCCTTTATTGTTATTTCGAGAAATAGTTTTCTCTTTTGGGTAAACTCACTTAAGATTTTCTTTACCCTCTCATCACTTCCTTCAGTGGCTGGTTTAGTAGGATAAGTGTATCCATTTTCAATAATGTCCCAGACATCATCTCCTAAAGTCCCTTGGATGAAGGCAACCATTCTTACTTTCCAGTAAGCAAAGTTGTTTCCATCAAAGAGTGGAGGTCTGGACAGATTACCAAACCTTTCATTCTTCTCGTCCATAGTTAGGTTTTTCAGAAAACTATTTCAGAAACACAACATCTTTTTGAAATAAAAGTTTACAGGGCTCTGATACCAATTGAAAAACGTTTCTAATTCTGTTTAATACAAGATTAAATTGTATAAGAAACTCCGAGATGTTTGTTGAAGAAACCCTTTTCTTTTGAAAATAAAACTTATAAACAACAAGATGTGTTTACAAAAACTTATGTACGAGAGTAATCAAGACTTTGTAATCAGTTTTAAAACTAAGACAGTTTCAAAAATTCAGCGCACTATAGAATGAGATGAAGATAATCAGAACACACAGTTTTTAACGTGGTAAAACCTCTCCCAATAGAGGAAACATCCACGGTGACTTCTAAGTCACGAAAGTAAAAATCCACTAACAACAAATAACAGTTACAAACAATACAACATACATGCACACAAATCAACCTATTCTAAGTTTAGAAATATACCCCACTTGGTGTCCTTCTAACTTCTCATAGATCTGATTGTTGATGATGTTCTTCCAGTTTGATAACTTCCTTTTGCTTTAGCTTCCTTGCGTCGACTCAATAATCTTTGATCTTATTCACAACACTTCCAGTGTAGTAGTGTGTTAAGTGTTTGTGATGTGATTCCTATCAACATGCATGAACTCACACACACTTAGTTTTTACAGACAGTCCTAGAAAATTACATATAAAGACTATATGCTGGGATTTTCTTTTCTTTTTTTCTTACAGAACTTGAAACCTTTTTTATCTTTAAATATATCACAGATTCCACGGATATCTTGCTTCTAAATCGGTCAAGATCTTAATCAATCTCTATTTTTAAAAATATTTATGAGATTGAAAATCTCCAAGTGTGAATCCAACTAGGTCAAGGTTAAGTTTCGTAAGAATAGAAACCATAAAACATTTTCAAAATTAAATCAGTAAGGATTTTCTTAAATCGAGAAAGAAACATGCAGATCTAGTGAAATATAACATGCAGAGTTCAGATCTACAGATTCTATGAAGAAGAAATACACATCTTCATACAAATGTTTAAGTTGGTAATAAGATCGCTGATTAAGAGGTTACAGCTTCAATATGAACAACCAAGTAACACCACTATCTCTCAAACACTCAAGGTTGTGTTTGGGGTTCTGAGTATACGAAGGTTTGAAACATATTTGAAGTGTTTAGGGTTAGGGTTAGGGTTCGGCTAACACAGTTTTCCTTTCTCTCTCTTCTCTCTTTTCTTTTCTCTCTTCTCTCTCACTTCTCTCTTCTCTCTATTTTTTTCTCTCAGAAATGACGACTGCCAAAAGTCTTGAAAGGTTGAGAATTAGAGGGCTTTTATAGGAGTGGAGGAAGGTTCTGGATAGTCGAAGGCAATCAAGGGCTGAGATTAAGTCTTCTTAATATTGACTTGATCCAAGGGTTATAAGAAGGTGGTGGTTAAGTCGAATGTGATTGGTTCACAGGATAGCACAAGGATAGGTTTAAAAACACATGCAGGCCATCGATAAGGATTGATCTAACGATCATCAAACCACCAGGCAACCCTCTCATATAACAAACACAAATTGTTACATCAGGAACGTGACAAGTGTTGGCCTATAAGTGGCTTACAAATGCCCGTCAAAGTTAATTACAGGCAGCACCCTGAAGTCTCTAGCGCATTTACATTCTACCCAATCAAACATTCTAATGAAAAATGAATTTTTCAAAATAGCAAATTAACCCCACAAATTTTATAATCACACTTTTATTAATGAAAACATTATTTTAAAAATGTTTAAAAATTCGCAAAAAAATTATTAAAACAACATTTTAAGGGGAATTTATCACACAATCAATTTTAAGCAATATATACACATGTATGCACTTCTAATGTGTGTAGTGTGATTCAATTTATACCTTCTTGGATTATTGAAGAGGATTAGAGAGATTAATTCTGAGGCTCTTTGGATTCTAGGTTAGAACAACCAATTTTGTCACTATTTCCAAATTAGTTGAGCACTTATACAATATAGACTTAAGTAAGTCAAATGTATAAGGTGCTTTAATCTCCCCTTTTGGAAATATGAGACAAAATCTCCTTTGAGTTAGCTTAAACTCTTAGGGAACAAAAAAATAAAACCTAGTCCTATACAAAAGATACTATCTACCCATTTCCTAGAAAGTCAAAAATTACATAACTCAACTACTATTTACAAAATTTGTACACTAGAAATGGTAGACAATCAGTAGAAGAGATTCCTGTAAATATGCACACTAAGATCAAGCATTTTAGATGAAATGTTAACAAAACATTGAACCCGTAAGACTCAAATTTCTCCCCCATTTTGTCTCAAATGGACAAAGGGTAAAAATTAAGGTCTTCAGAGTTTAATCAGCACATACCATACCTATAGAATTACGCAAATACAGAAATCTGTTATAGTCTAAAGGTTTAGTGAACATGTCTGCAAGTTGCAGATCAGTAGGCAGGTAATGGATTTCTAACTCCTTAGTTTCAACAAGTTCGCGTATAAAATGATGTCTTATCTTAATATGCTTAGTTCGCGAGTGTTGAACTGGGTTTTTAGATATGTTAATAGCGCTTTGATTGTCACAATACAATTGTAACTGATCTTCTTGAATCCCATAGTCGCTTAACATCTGTTTTATCCATAATAATTGAGCACAACAACTTCCTGCTGCTATATATTCGGACTCAGCCGTAGATAACGTTGTGCAATTCTGTTTTTTGCTACTCCAACTAACTAAATTATTGCCGACATAATAGCAGGCACCTGATGTACTTTTACTGTCATCAGTACATCCGGCCCAATCAGCATCAGTATACCCTATGATGGTGTTGTAGGTATCATTAGTGTACCTAAGTCCAAGATTAAGAGTGCCCTTTATGTACTTGATTATACGTTTTACACACGATAAATGGCTCTCTTTAGGGTTATTCTGGTAATGAGCACACAGACATACAACATACATTATATCTGGTCGTGAGGCAGTTAGATAGAGTAGGCTACCAATCATACTACGATAAAGTGTGGAATCAACTGACTTTCCATTTTCATCTTTACATAATTTAACAGTAGTACTCATTGGCGTTTTGGCAACTTTGGCATTATCTAAACCAAATTTCTTAACAAGATCTAAGGCATACTTAGTTTGAGAGACAAAAAGTCCATCAGACTTCTGTTTCACTTGAAATCCTAAGAAAAGTTGTAGCTCCCCCATAAGGGACATGTGAAACTCCTTATGCATAATAGCAGAAAAGGATTTAACTTCAGATGTTGAAGTAGACCCAAAGATAATGTCGTCTACATAGACTTGGGATATAATAATGTTTTTGTAAAAATGTTTGACAAAGAGGGTCTGGTCATTTCCTCCTCTCTTAAAACCCTTATCCAACAAAAAGTTGGAAAGGCATTCATACCAAGCTCGAGGAGCTTGTTTTAAGCCATACAAAGCCTTTTTTAGACGAAAGACATGGTTAGGGTATTTAGGGTCAATGAACCCTTTGGGTTGTTCTAAATACGTTTCTTCGGACAAAATTCCATTGAGGAAGGCAGACTTGACATCCATTTGATAAAGGTTAAATTTTAAGTGACACGCGATGGCGAAAAGAAGTCGAACAGATTCAAGACGAGTGACAGGGGCAAATGTCTCGCTAAAATCTATTCCTTCTATTTGTGAGTAACCTTGAGCAACTAGTCTAGCTTTGTTTTTAAGGATTACCCCATTTTCATCAGATTTGTTCTTAAAGATCCAACGTGTGCCAATAACATTTTTATTTTGAGGCCGGGGTACAAGATACCAGACATCGTGAATGACAAATTGTAAAAGTTCTTCCTGCATCGCAGAAATCCAGTGTGTGTCATTCAATGCTTCATTAACATTTTTTGGTTCCACAAGGGAGACGAAACATGCATAATTAGCATAATTTATTAACTGGGATCTAGTACGAACTGGCTCATTGGGATTACCGACCACATTGTCAATGGGATGATCTTTAGAGACCCAGCCAGGTACTTCTGGACTCTCAATAGGTAATGAGTCATCTATTTCAGGTGAATCAGTTTTGAAATCATTTTCAGATTCAACCACAATAGGTGATTCGGATATCTTATTTTCGACAATAGTATCGCTTACAATTACATTTATCGATTCCATAAGGGCCTTAGTACTCAGATTGTATATACAATAAGCACGACTGTTTGGATAGTATCCTAAGAAGATGGCTTTATCACCACGCGTCTCGAATTTAGACAAATGTTCTCTATCTTTACAGACATAACACTGACTTTCGAAAGTTCTTAGATATTTCAGATTAGGCTTCTTACCGTGCCACAACTCATAAGGGGTTTGTTTAGTGTTTTTCCTAAGGTAAACCCTATCAATGATATGACATGCAGTTCTAATAGATTCTACCCAGAAGTATTTAGGTAGAGATTTGGCATGCAACATGACACGTGCCATCTCTTGAAGAGTTCGGTTTTTCCTTTCAGCAATACAATTCTGCTGAGGAGTCTTAGGGGCACTGAATTCGTGTTTGTAACCGTTGTAGTCACAATATTCAACTATTCCTGTGTCTATGAACTCTCCCCCTCTATCGCTACGAATGCGATTGACTTGTGTGTCCTTCTCATTTTCAATTCTTAGTAAACTTTTCAAAAAATTCTGAAACGTGTCAGATTTTTGTTTCAAGAAGGCAACCCAAGTGAATCGTGTGAAATCATCAACCATGACAAGGATATAAATGTGTCCACAAAGACTAACAGTTATAGAGGTACCAATAAGGTCCATATGGATGAGATCTAGAGGTCTAGAGGTGAGAATTTCTTTAACCTTTTTATTCGAAGTCTTAACTATTTTTCCTTCCTGGCAATGACCACAGACAACACTGGAAATAGGTTTAATTTTAGGAATTCCTCTAACAATCTCTTGACTAGATAATCTACCAAGGATATCATAACTTAGGTGACCCATACGATTATGCCAGATTTCATTGTCATCCATTCTGACAATGTTACATGTTTCAGAACCAGTCTTGACAGTATAACAATTGTCAGGTGTTCTAAATCCAGTAATAATGCATTTACCTTTATCATTTAGAATTTTACAATTGTTCTTTGAAAAGGTAACTGTATGGTCAGAGTCACAAAATTGTGATATACTTAGGAGGTTGGCTTTAAGGCCTTTAACTAATAGTATATTTTCGAGAGTAGGCATTCCCTCTTCTTTTAGGGTTCCTTTACCTATGATCTGGGAAGAAACTCCGTCACCAAAGACTACTTTGCCTCCAGCAAATCTGGTTTTGTTTAAGAGTTTGGTTTCATCTCCTGTCATATGTTTGGAGCATCATGAATCTAAGTATCAACCATATGAAGTGTGTTCAGCTTTTAAGGCAGTGATAACAATGTTACGCTTCATTTGGGGTAAAAGATCATCTTTTCTAACCCAAATAGCTCTAGTTTTAATTTTGCGCAAGTTTGCCCTCATTTGATAAAATTTTCGAGAAACAGCTTTTTGTCGAAAAACATTTGGAGCAACAAACTGATTATTGTGGAAAATTTGATCTTTTGGTTTAGGAATGTTTCTGGGAGCCTTTCTCTTAAATGAACTCTTAGCTTTGGTCTTTCTATTCCTGTAGTTAGAGTTCTTGTCAGGTTGTCTTGGAAGGACATAATGGTTACGATTTTGCCTAGAATAGTTAAAGTTCTTGTAGACAGAAGTGTTGTACACAGGGGTGTTTAGACGCCTAGCATAACAACCTTCAAAAGAATGACCATAAATGTCACAGTAGGAGCAATATTGATTGCTTGAGGGATGAACTTCCTTAGGAAAACTTCTAAAGGTGGGTTTAACAGCATTCTGTTCAAAATTCTTATTCCTAGGAGGTATGGTCTTAAAGGTAGAATCAACCTTTCTAATCAAAGGACAGACGTATTTAGTCTTAAGTGCAGTGTCAGCCTTAGAATTACTAGACTCTCCAATGTCTTTCTGTTGTTGCTTTTGATCAAATTCCTTTTTAATAAAAAGAAAGTCTGGACATGTTTCAATTGGTCTTTTGCCCCCAGACACAAACTTAATAGGTTCAAGATTTGTAGTTTGTGGTTTGTTCTTAGGGAAAAATCCAATACCGGTTCTATCATCAGAATTGGTCTTGGAGTCAACAACAAAGTCAGTAAAACAATTTGAATTGTTTTCAAACTTAGAAATTTTTTTGAAAACAGTAGTTGTCTTTGTTTTTGCTTCCTCCAGTTCTAATAATGTTCCCTTGTATTTCATTTCCAGGGTTTCATTAGTTTTAGTCAACTCTTTTAATTTTTGATCAAAAGTTTTAATTTCAGACTGATGAGACAGACACTGGTTAGTGTACTCTTCGGCATTCAGCTTCACAATAAGACTTAGATCATCTAATTTCTTAGTCAGGTCTCTAATAGTCTTCTCCAGTCTAGTTCCTTTTTTGAGAGTTTTAGCATACAAAGTATGAATATCTGGGAGGTCATCTGTGTCTGAGTCACTAAGTGAAGTGTGTGTAGTGACCCCTAACGATTCAGTTTTAGTACTCACGCACCCATTTACATCGTCGTTATCGAGATCACTTTGACTCACACACACGGAACTAGAGCTAGCAACATTTTCAGATAATAAAGCATCTAGGCCAGTCAAAGCAGTATTCACACAAGCAGGAATAGGAGCATCATTATCACACATAGGCATATCATCATTGTAAATGATCTTAGCATAAAAGGACATGCAAGGGTCAAGTACATTTGATGACTCAAGTTCCTCTTCATCAGAGTCACTTGAATCATCCCAAGTTTTACAGACATTGGCTCTATTATGTGTGTTGGTTTTATTCAGATTAACTCTGCAATCGTGAGCAATGTGACCTAGTTTCCCACATCGAAAGCATTCAATCTTTTTAAGGTCTCTGTTAGATTTGAAGTTGTTGTCCTTAGGATGTTTGTCAAGGCCTCTCTCATGAGGTTTGGGATTAGACACAGTAGGATAATTAGGCTTGCCTTGTTTAGATGCCTGTTTGTTTCTAAATTTAACAATTTTCTTAAATTGTTTAGACATTAAGGCAATATGATTATCTAGTTTGTCTATATCACATTCCTCATCAGAGTCACAGTTGGTCAGATTAGTCTCATGCTTAGATATTTTAGAGGAAAAACTCAAGTTAGAGTTGGGCTGTTTTCTTTGAGACTGATTTAATTGTTTCTTAAAATCTAATTCCATTTCCACAGTCCTAAGTTTGCTACTGAGTAACTCAGGGGTAAGGTTTTGATCACTCATTTCCTCAATAGCATACCTCTTGCTGTCAAACTTTTGTGGTAATGATCTTAGAATTTTAGAAACAATCTCATTCCTATCATATGTTATACCATTAGCATGCAACTTAGTAACTATATCAGTTAAGTTCATGTAAAAATCATCAAAATACTCAGAGTCAGACATAATTAAAGAGTTGTACTGCTGGGTAAGCATTTGAGTTTTAGCAGCTTTAACTCTAGATTCTCCTTCATGGGCAGTGATTAATGTGTCCCAAGCTTCCTTAGAAGTGGCACAATATGAGATTCTCTTGAACTCATACTCATTAATAGACATAAAAATGGCATTCTTGCCTTTAGTGTTATTTCGAGAAATAGTTTTCTCTTCTTGGGTAAACTCACTTAAGATTTTCTTTACCCTCTCATCACTTCCTTCAGTGGCTGGTTTAGTAGGATAAGTGTATCCATTTTCAATAATGTCCCAGACATCATCTCCTAAAGTCCCTTGGATGAAGGCAACCATTCTTACTTTCCAGTAAGCAAAGTTGTTTCCATCAAAGAGTGGAGGTCTGGACAGATTACCAAACCATTCATTCTTCTCGTCCATAGTTAGGTTTTTCAGAAAACGATTTCAGAAACACAAGATCTTTTTGAAATAATATTTTACAGGGCTCTGATACCAATTGAAAAACGTTTCTAATGCCGTTTAATACAAGATTAAACTGTATAAGAAACTCCGAGATGTTTGTTGAAGAAACCCTTTTCTTTTGAAAATAAAACTTATAAACAACAAGATGTGTTTACAAAAACTTATGTACGAGAGTAATCAAGACTTTGTAATCAGTTTTAAAACTAAGACAGTTTCAAAAATTCAGCGCACTATAGAATGAGATGAGGAGATGAAGATAATCAGAACACACAGTTTTTAACGTGGTAAAACCTCTCCCAATAGAGGAAACATCCACGGTGACTTCTAAGTCACGAAAGTAAAAATCCACTAACAACAAATAACATTTACAAACAATTCAACATACATGCACACAAATCAACCTATTCTAAGTTTAGGAATATACCCCACTTGGTATCCTTCTAACTTCTCATAGATCTGATTGTTGATGATGTTCTTCCAGTTTGATAACTTCCTTTTGCTTTAGCTTCCTTGCATCGACTCAATAATCTTTGATCTTATTCACAACACTTCCAGTGTAGTAGTGTGTTAAGTGTTTGTGATGTGATTCCTATCAACATGCATGAACTCACACACACTTAGTTTTTACAGACAGTCCTAGAAAATTACATATAAAGACTATATGCTGTGATTTTCTTTTCTTTCTTTCTTACAGAACTTGAAACCTTTTTGATCTTTAAATATATCCTAGATTCCACGGATATCTTGCTTCTAAATCGGTCAAGATCTTAATCAATCTCTGTTTTTAAAAATATTTATGAGATTGAAAATCTCCAAGTGTGAATCCAACTAGGTCAAGGTTAAGTTTCGTAAGAATAGAAACCATAAAACATTTTCAAAACTAAATCAGTAAGTATTTTCTTAAATCGAGAAAGAAACATGCAGATCTAGTGAAATATAACATGCAGAGTGCAGATCTACAATTTCTATGAAGAAGAAATACAGATCTTCACACGAATGTTTAAGTTGGTAATAAGATCACTGATTAAGAGGTTACAGCTTCAATATGAACAACCAAGTAACACCACTCTCTCTCAAACACTCAAGGTTGTGTTTTGGGTTCTGAGTATACGAAGGTTTGAATCAGATTTGAAGTGTTTATGGTTAGGGTTAGGGTTTGGCTAGCACAGTTTTCCTTTCTCTCTCTTCTCTCTTTTCTTTTCTCTCTTCTCTCTCACTTCTCTCTTCTCTCTATTTTTTTCTCTCAGAAATGACGACTGCCAAAAGTCTTGAAAGGTTGAGAATTAGAGGGCTTTTATAGGAGTGGAGGAAGGTTCTGGATAGTCGAAGGCAATCAAGGGCTGAGATTAAGTCTTCTTAATATTGACTTGATCCAATGGTTATAAGTAGGCGGTGGTTAAGTCGAATGTGATTGGTTCACAGGATAGCACAAGGATAGGTTTAAAAACACATGCAGGCCATCGATAAGGATTGATCTAACGATCATCAAGCCACCAGGCAACCCTCTCACATAACAAGCACAAATTGATACATCAGGAACGTGACAAGTGTTGGCCTATAAGTGGCTTACAAATGCGTGTCAAAGTTAATTACAGGAAGCATCCTGAAGTCTCTAGCGCATTTACATTCTACCCAATCAAACATTCTAATGAAAAATGAATTTTATAAAATAGCAAATTAACCCCACAAATTTTATAATCACACTTTTATTAATGAAAACATTATTTTAAAAATGTTTCAAAATGTTTAAAAATTCCCAAAAAAATTATTAAAACAACATTTTAAGGGGAATTTATCACACAATCAATTTTAAGCAATATATACACATGTATGCACTTCTAATGTGTGTAGTGTGATTCAATTTATACCTTCTTGGATTATTGAGAGGATTAGAGAGATTAATTCTGAGGCTCTTTGGATTCTAGGTTAGAACAACCAATTTTGTCACTATTTCCAAATTAGTTGAGCACTTATACAATATAGACTTAAGTAAGTCAAATGTATAAGGTGCTTCAGACGGTGACTATAAAATTACCAAAATTCCCTTGAACTTTCATCTCTTGCCTTCTTTCACTGTTTTGACTTCTCTTGCGTACCACTTACATAAAGTCCTTAAAATTATGGAATGTGAAGTTGTTGAGGCAGACGTGGGACACATGATGGAGATGTTGAATGCTTAATTCCTGGAATTGGGATTGAGGACGTCATGTGAGATCGTGAAGTGACGTGCCAAATTTAGCGGCGTATGACATACACAAATGTAACATGTTGGACATGAAAAAATGTCCTTACAAGACTTTTGTGGGAAGTATATTGCTCTCAAAATCACTTGGAAAAAGTGTAAAAGTCCTGTGGAAAAACTTCTCCTCGAAGTCATTAAAAACTAGTAATGAAAAGTGGGAGTATTGGGTGGTTATTTAAAAACTGACGAAAAGTGGCTAAAAGCGTCAGGTCGTTCGAACGACATTTGAGGTCGTCTGAACGACTTTCAAATGTCGTTTGAACGACATCTTCTAATGAGATAACTAACGAGATATCAAAGAGTTTAAGGCATAATATCGTTCGAACGACTTCATTGTAAAGACCTTGTTCTAACGAACTTTTTAACAAGACTTCAGAGAGTTTCGATAAAATGTCATTAGATACCTCGTTCGGACAACCTGGGCATGTCATTCGAACGACATCCCAGTCTCGTTCGAATGACTTTGCATGAAATAAATTTTTTTCTTTAAAAATTCAAAAATCTTTTGTAACAAGTTCAAAATGTTTTTCTTGAATAAAATAAAAGTCGTTACAAAAATATTTTATGAAATTACACCCAAAATAAAGTCCAAGTTCCTAAATATATATTAATGCATTCATACCTTGGAGACCTTGAAATGATAAGATAATGTTGGTGACGTATACACTTGGCACGTAAACCTGTAATAATGTCAACTTGAATTTCTTGCCACTGCATCTTCAACTTCTTCAAATGTTATACAGTTGAGGTATAACTTCTATCCTACAACTCAAATTATTTTTTTTGAAATTAAGCCAATAGTAGAAATTGAATCGATTAAAAAATTTTCCTTACACCTTTTTTGATTTTCATCATTTTATGCATTGTTCTATTCACATAAATATCCATAATCATACACACTAGATCTACCTTGAGATGATTAGACCTATAAAAATGAGGTCGATCTCTGATACTTGTTGAGAGCGCGTGTGCTCCAAACCAAAATGGATTAAAGATACCTAATTAAAATCACTTGTCAATATGTTAGAGGGTTTTCTTTGAAAATTTAAGTTAGGATATCAAATACAAGACCTAAGGTCTATATGACTATTGTTTACCAATGAGATTACACTAAAATTTATCTTCAATGTTTAGGTGACTTAATCTAAGTGTGGAAAGATAAATAATATAACACAACACCGAGGCGTATGGGGAAAAATCCATAATGGGGAAAAATCTCGGGCCAACAGAATGACATATATACTATGATAGAGTTTTATAACTAGAATAAATAGACGTACAACCCACATGATGCTATAATTGACTAGACACCATTTCCACCATATCCTTCGTAAAGAGGGCCAACAACTGGAGAATGCTATAAAACCATGACAGGTTTTGGTACGTAATCGATCTCGTAAAGTCCTCTTGCCAAATACATCTTCTTAAAAGTGGAAGAAACTTCTTAATTTTAAGTTTGAAGAGAACTACATGTTCCATCCCTTAGGACAAGGTGAGAAGCATCCTTGGAGTGTGGTACCACTTTCTAGGAGTGTGGTGACCTAAGATGAAAGTGTTTATTAAAATGTGACTTAACTCACAAAATATATTTTTGCGATATATTAAATCCAAAAATAACTGATGACAGGACAAAGCAGATTGAAGTTGATTGACATTTTATCAAGGAGAAGCTTTGTCTTAGATTGTTTTGTACTCCGTATGTGCACGACTGATCAAGTGGATGGTGTCTTGACTAAGGGTATGAGCAAAACTTATTGTCAACATCTGTTGGTCAGGATGGATATGGTAGATATCTTTGCACCACCTTGAGGGAGAGTGTTATCGGGTCTTATTTGTAATAGTTATGGCGTGTTATGTTATATTTAAACTATGTGTGGTACTTTTTCAATTTTTAAAACTTATTAATATAAATAGAATGTTATGGGGAGAATAAATGAATTAATTCATTTCCTCTTGGCTGATTTCTCTATTCTCTCTCTTATTCTTCTTTCTTATTCTCTTAATATAATAGAGGGGTAGGTGGCGGGGGATGGGGAGCGCGATGGTTGGGGTGGGGTAGGGGTAGTGGGAAGTGGGTTTTTTGGGGAAGTTAGAGAGAGATAGTCTTTTTTATTTTATTATTTCATTTACTTTTTATTTTTTTTGTTTTAAAAAGATTGGTCAAAATTAACTGCTAAATTTGACGTAGGGGTCCTCTTAAATTTGTTCTCATTGTTTAAGGGATTATTGCACTTTTTATAGTCCAGAGGCCATTTTGAAACAACTGTGATAGTTTAGGGGCCAAATTGGTAATTTACTTTTATTTTGATATATAAACATTTTAATATCCTTTAAACTCATTTGACTTCCCTTTTCTTAACCATATCACTTTAGCATATTAGTATTTAATTTGTTCATAGTTATTATTAGTTGGGTGCCAGAATAGTTTTTTAAACAACATTTGTATTTAAATAAAAGATCGTTTTAATAAAGATAAAAAATAATTTTTATCGAACATTTTTTCTATAAATAAAAGGTTGTTTTGTATAAATAAATAAACCAAGTTTTTTTAATAACAATAACTTTTTGTAACTTTATTTGTAAAACAATGTTTTATTTATAAAAAAATACTTTTATTTATAAAGGAAACGTTTTTTTCATTTATAAACCAATTTATTTATTTAAAATTCATTTTTCTTTATACAAAATATAAAAGCAGTCTTATATATATATATGACACAGGAGGTTGGGCCGCATTCACTTATAATTGATGAAGAGTCCAAGTGAGAGAATCACTTGTAACAACTGATGATGATAAGAGATAGGTTTTAACATCGAATAGTACTAAAACTCTGTTAACCAGTTCTCTAAAGTAATAAAAACAAATCCTAGCACCCTGTGGATGTGGGCGCATTGCTGAACCACATATATATCGTGTTGTGTGTGTGATTTTATTACCTTTTGTCATTTCATCCGTGTTTCTCTTGTGCTCATTGAATCTCAATACTTGTAGTAAATTACCATTTACAATTGGCATCGTCTTTGGGAAAGGTTTGAGGTCTCTTCCACTAGCTAACTTTTTAAGATATTTCACTCGCCCAACCAAGATCATCCAAATTTCAATGACGAAGAGGGTCATCAATAACACGACCATGGAGAGCAGGATGGCTACCCCTGAGACTATGATAGTCACGACGACTAGGAGGTTCGTCAATCATCTCCTCTATCTTAGAGGATTAGATCCCATATTAATAATTATTACTAATCCTATGATGCGCATTATCATCATTGGGAGGATAAAAAGATTTATAGTGATGGACTTGAATGATCTAATCAAATATCAAGGCCCATCGACAATTATGAGAAATGTCTCCGAGATGAAAGGGTTGTCAAAAGGCACCAATAGGAGCAGAATGGTGCTCTCCACCGATGCTTGGAGAAGTTTGAAAAGGAAGACCAAAGGGAGAAGTGAAATCAATGGCACATATCGCAAACTCCTATCCCTTAGGTGAGCAGGGCTCGTGGAAGAGGAATGAGCATTTAGCGATAGAAGGAATACCCTCCTCGTAAAAAATCTCATGGAAAGAGACCACGCTCCGACAAGTGGAGAGGATACAGAGAGCTATCCGATCTTACCAAGACAAAAATTTATAGACACCCGAACCATAAAGGGGCTCACTCGACTAAAGATCTTATGAGAAGAGACCTTATATATAAGATGAAGTCGCCCTTTAATCGTACTATAGGGGAGTTTGAGTCTCCTATGAAATTTACTTCCCTACGATTTAAGATTTATGATGGGAAGACATAACCCACCAATCACGTCAGGCAGCATCGCCAAGAGATGACGTTATGGAACATAAATGAAGGGTTGATGTGTGGAATACTTTCTTTTAGCCTTGGAGACATTGCCCAGAAGTGGTTCGAAAGTTGCCATACTGATCGATTGCTTCCTTTAAATAAATTTTCGAGGCCTTCACATATAGATTTATCACTAGCAGAACCCATCCTAAACGGATGGATTATCTTCTATCGATGAAGAAGAAGCCTAAGGAAACACTTCGTGAGTACACCAGAAGGTACTGGGAGGTATAATGAAGTGGATAATTCAATATACCAAAAATAACAATCTGGCACGATTCCAGAATCGACCGTTCCATATTTACAATCTGGCATGCTTTTGGCACGATTTTAAACCATGTAAGATTGTAATTTGGAAAGTTTTTAAACCATGACTGATTTTGAATCTGACATACTTTTGGTCAGTTTAAAAGCATGCCAAATTTTCATTTTCTGGCACACTTTTGACACGGTTATAAAGAGTGCCAGATTTTGTCATAAGTGTACTCATATTTAAAAATTTGGCACAATTTTAAACTGTGCCCTATTTTTTACTAAGTAAAAAAATTATTATTTGCAAAAAAATTTGGAGAAACCACAAATTGTAAATCTGGCAAGGCAATATATATTATTTGCAAAAAAAAAAAAAAATGGGAAAATCCATAAAATGCAAATCTGACACGTTGTTTAAAAACTAATGTACATATAACACTTTAAAATATTACAAGTCTTAATAGTTGACAAATCATAAGGCATGGTTTCCTTAATTTTCTCGACATTCTGAAACTTGTTAATATAAAATTTTCTTTAATGCGAATCCCACAAGGACATAAAATTTAACGTGGTCAGTTCCGTGACTACGTCGTCCCGTCTGAGTTGCTCGTACCTCTTACGGGGTTGTTTGGAGGGTTGTTTTAGGTTTTCTCCCTCTAATGACACGTTTTTAAGACTAAGTCTAGATATTTATAAATTATCATCATATTTTCAAATAGGGGTTCCTGTGACTATGCGACCAATTCCTACAAGTTATATTGGTTCCGTGCAAGGTGTTCGTGTCTATTACGGTGTTTAGGGGTTCTTTTGGATTTTCCCCTTTAAGGGCATGTTTTAAAACCTAAGTCTGGATATTTTCAAATTATCATCATATTCTCAAACCAGGAGTCCCGTGAATACACGATGAGTTCCAACGAGTTAAATTGGTCCCCTGCGAGGTGTTTGCGCCTCTAACGGGGACGTTGGGGGTTGTTTTGGGTTTTTACCATTTAATGGCATGTTTTTAATCCTAAGTCTAGATATTTGAAAATGAACATCATATTCTTAAATCGGGAGACCCGTGACTACACAGTCTATTCCTATGAGTTACATTGATCCCGTGTGAGGTGTTTGTGCCTCTTAGAGGTTGTTTGAGGATAACTTTGGATTTTCACCCTCTAATGACATGTTTTATGCTTAAGTATAAATATTTGCAAATTATCATTATATCTGAATCTGGGAGTCCTTTGACTAGGCTGTAATTTCTGACGAGTTACATTGGATACATGTGAGGTGTTAGTACCACTTACGGAGCCGTTCGGGGCTATTTTGGATTTCCACCTTCTAACGGTGTGTTTTTAAGTCTATGTCTTGAATTTTGCAAATAATCGTCATATTAATATAGTGAATTAATACATACTTACTATTTAATTTTTTCAAGGTGGTGCGGGGCGTTATAGGCACAAAATGATTGCGTCTTGAATACCACATTAAATAATTTGGATAGTACCACTGATAATGGAGACAAAGTGTGTGCCGTTGACATGATATAATTGAAGCAAAAATTACAAGAGTGCCTTTAGGGCGGATTTATATGGATTGGTGTTATTGGTGTTTCGTATTGTTGTCATTTATGAAATTAAGTTTCGTATTGATGTTATTGCCATGAATTGAGTTAAATTGATGATGTTTTATAAAAGATGTATGATGGATTATTAGTATTGTTGTTGGAGCATTTTTTTTTATTTCTTAAATAGGGTGGATATTTTTATAAACAGAGAAACCGTGCTTAATTTTTTTAATTGTTTGAAATTATTTGTGTTATATAAAAAATCTTTTTGACTTAAATTGTACATGAATTAATACTTTGGAAAAATTATCTTCATGTCTTCAGGCACGAGTAATCCGATACTATATATATATATATATATATATATATATATATATATATATATATATATATATATATATATATATATATAGAGAGAGAGAGAGAGAGAGAGAGAGAGAGAGAGATAGATAGATAGATAGATAGATAGATAGATAGATAGATAGATAGATAGATAGATAGATAGATAGATAGATAGATAGAGAGAGAGAGAGAGAGAGAGAGAGATATGTATACCTAACACAGACATCACCAACAATCCCAACAACCATATTCGCAACTGCCTGAAAGAAGAAGCCAACCACAACAATTTCATAAAAAAAGATAGAAATAACATATGAACATAATGCTTGGATATTATTTTCAAACATTTATATAAATGAAGCCCCTAAAATCATTGCCTCGGTAACAGAAAAATAATCATTAATAATCTTGACTATTAAGAAATACAGTGTAATTTATATATAGCAATCGCCAACAATTATTAGGTTTCTTCAGAGAAATAACATAAGTCCATGTCTCTTTTTGCTTGTAATTCAGTGAGTAGGATTTTCTTGAAATTATTGTTATGGTTTATGGATTTGGCTTGTGAAGTGGTTGTTTCAGGCCATAGTTTGGAGTAGTTGAGGAAATTAAAGTTTTGTGGTTTTGACTACTGCTGGTAATTGTTTGTATGGCTGGGGATATTTTTGCGGTATGTTTTCTTGGTTGTCATTTCAGATTCTTGGAGTCTTACTAGTAAAAAGGCCGGGTTGATGGTTTTAGGAAGGAATATTTTAACAACTATTCGTATTTCTTCTTTCAATCCACTCAAGAAATTTGATATAAAGTCATTTTAATTAAGTCTTTGGACTTAAGTCATCATTAGAGGTTTTAATTCATCAAACGTTTGTTAGTAATCATACAACATAATTTTGGTTTATTGTAATTTGTTTAATCCCATAATTATATCTCCAAATCATTCTTTTGAAAACCTCTCTCAAAGTTTGAGAGTGAACTCCTCCCGTTTAGTAGTTCTTGGACTTAAGAACTCAGACAAAATGCAATTATTTGATTTTCACAAACAAGACTTTAAGTTATATAGATTTTGGTTAAACATTAAATACCATTGCAATGCTCTAATACAAATTTTTATCATGCCATCTCAAATGACATACAAGACTCAATTAGTTAAGATAAGAACTAAGAGTTGAGAAGAGAATAAGAAGGAAAAAACTTCAAAAGAATAGAAAGAATAATATTATTTCTTATATGAAAATATTACAATCGATGACACTATTTATAAAAAATTGAATACATAAATATTTAACTAACTGATGAGCTGGACTTGTCCACAACTAACTAGGTGTTAGTTACATTTTAACTCTTGTCAAATACTTCTAGCTATCATTTCCTGACAAATTATGTCGGAGATTGAGGTTAGGGCCTTAAATATCATGGTCTTGAAAATGAATAGGTGTTGGAAAAGCTACAATTGCCTCAATAGGAGCGATAGCTACAATTAGTATTGGCTGATTATGCAACTGGTGTATTTTGACACGGTTTTCATATATATCATGGATTAAGCAAGTGTGTGGCTTATTTTTCACCTTGTTGTTTTAGTAGTGTCATGTGTTGTCATTAAGGAAAATGTTTATTTGCAAATATGATGGACAGTCATAGTTCGGTAAAGATTTTAAATGAAATATGTTATGTATGAATCATCATTTATAGTTCATTGGAGATCCTAGTCCTTTATGTATAGTTCTTGCATTTACCAATTCCAAATTAGGTGTAGCTATATCAAAAGCTCATGTTTCTATGATCTCAATATGTATTTACTTGAATGATGCTAAAAATATGCATCAAACTGGTTCTTTATTTATAATTGAACAAAATCAAGGAGGCGAAGCAATTTTACCATCATATTAGAACCATTAAGTCATATTGGGTGGATCTTATCCGATTTTATCCGTTTGGTATTGGGCATGCATTAACATGGGATTCAGTTGAATGTGGCATTACATTGGTTTGGGATGCCATAGATTTTGAGAAGACATGGATTCTGGTTAGAGACTGATTCTCCATCATGTAATCTTGAATTGTTCTCATGTTTGATGCCAATTTCTCTTCCAAATAGAGATCTACTGACTAGGGATATCCAAAGTACACATTTGTCTTCATCAAAACTCTCTCGGATACTCCACCTTTACTATTTAAAACTACAAAATAACTTGGGATAAATAATACTACCATATCCTAAAATAAGAATTTTGTTCCAAAAAAATTGTATAGATAATTTTAAAATTAATGGAGCTTGACCTAGGCTTTTGATCATGTCAAAAGGTCAGAATCAATTCCTTAAATCAGTAATCAAGATATTTGCTCATAAACCTACATATGAATTGAAAAAAATGTCATATATCAACTAACAAGTGAGTACAAGTAAAAAAATGCAACACTTCAAAAAGTTTTCACATTTCAACAGAAGACTCCTATCCTCATTGCAATGCACTAAATTAAAACTAAGCAGATGATTAACATATTCCATCCGCAATTGTTGTATAAACTCAAACAAAAGTATAGACATGAAACCGTAATCACAAATAAAAAAGACTAATAATTTTGAAATCACATTCTTAACTTACTTTTCAACAAATAATACCGAATTCTATCTCATATAAAATTTACCCTAATCATACATTCAAGAAAAGATAAATTAAACTCAAATTCAATATTATGCCCTCAAAATTAATCTTAAAACATACACAACTTTATAAATATATCACATATATATCTCACAATTATTATATTTGGGAATCTTTCTATAGTATTCTTATCACACCATGATGAAATGTAAAATGATTTTTTGAAAGAATGATAAATGATGCGATTTCTTGTAGCATTATACATGATTAATATATACATCCCATGGTTAAAAGTAATTATAATACATTACCCATCTAAAAATAATTTAATACATGCACATGACAAATTATAATTTATAATAATAATTTTTAATGAATAAAAACATGCCAAATAGGGATCCAAAGTATTTTATAAAGACTAAATTTATAGCTAATTTCCAAAAATAAAAATGATAGGATCAAACTAAAATATGAGAAAAATAACATACAATGAAAATTTAGCTCCTTTATAGCCCCTCATTAACTATCCATCGCTCTAAAAATGGCACGCTTCTCACAACCATATTGGGAAATCACCACCTGAATGGGTCATCCTATTCATTTTAAGTAATTTATAAATATGAAAAAGAGAAATGAACAAAGGACTATGAGATAAAGGAAATATTTAATTTCACATTATCATACAAAGATTGAGCCTCATGTGACAAGATAAAGTGAAACTTATGAATAAACACACACAGGGCACACAGGCCTAGAATATTGACGATTCCACAAATCGATAGTGTCATGACATGATAAACATAACTAGGATTCATTGTAAAAACCCGTTGATCTTCAACTACAAAAGACAAACATATTGCACATTTTTTATTAAGTCAATTCTTTTGAAGCTATTACACTTAAAAATCAAACAAACTAAACATATTGGCCTTAGCAATTTTTTTATTTTTATTGCCTCTAATCTTTTTATGTATAGGCTCTTGCCAAATGTGGCTTATCCACAAAGGAGATTTGCTCCTTTCGTAGCCCTTTCCCCGGCACTATCATATTTTTCAATAAAATAAAAAAAATTCACAGGCAAGGGTTCTTATATGCACAAATCCTCCATAGACAAAAAATATGTAAATGAGAAGATTGATGGGAGAACATCTCACATAGCTCAAATATAACATGTGAAGTTAAAATTCAAAAGAACTCGTTCATGTGTGTGTGGAGGCATATACAAAGCGAATCCATTAAATGAATCAAGTTCGAAACAAATCCATGCCAGCATGATTGAGAGCAATCTAAGTATTGACAATCATAACCAAAAGTCCTAGTCACATGGAAAACACAGAATGAATTGGATTGAAACATACCAATATGCCACACAAAATGTGTAAAACTAAAACACATAAAAATAAAAATAAATTTGACTTTTTTTTATAAAATATTTCAATCGAAAATAGCAATTTGAAACAAAAATAATTGAAACGAAAAACTAAAACTTTTGGTATTTTTCAATATGACCCAATAAATGAAAAATCAAAATACAAAGGGCTCAAACAACACACACACACACACACACACACACACACATATATATATATATATATATATATCATGAATCATAAAAGTTAGTATATGTAAACATGCAAACATAATCAACCATTAGCTATAGCATGGGAAGTTGTGACACCCTGCCTAATTAAATACCAGGTAATTAGTCCTTCATTAAATTAAAACATAATATCCAGTTGGTTCATTCTTAGCACCACTATCGAAAAACATTAATTACTAATCACATATTAGTTAATTAAGTGGGTGTCAAATTTTTTTTCTTTTATTTAATATGCAACAAACTAAATAAATAAACCACGTTCATCATTCATTAAATAACAGAATAAAATAGATATGATTGGAGTAAACATTCCAGCCTGAAATCCCAATAAAAAAATCCAAAATAAGCTAGTCCAACAACTGAGAAATAAAGATGAAAATCCACTGTCTCTAAAATGTCTGAATAAGAGTGGGCAACATGCCCGACTGAAATAAGTGGATCAAAATGAAGAAAGGATAAGTATGGAAGCATCTACTACCGAGGTCCTACAATAACCACTCTAACTGCATGTCAAATGATCGAAACCGCTAAGTTTGGTGTCCCTATGGCTAGGCACCTAAAATGTTTTTACAAAAATAGATTTGGAAAACGGGTCAGAGCCCAAGAAAACATTTAAAATATTTTAGCAAGGATTTAAAATGCAAAATCACCATTTATTATATACACGTTAGTTCCACGTGCTCTCATTTGAGATCCTCACCTCTCAACTAATGTGCACGCATAACATATACTTCTAACCTATCCTAGTTAAGCTACCCCGCGTAACTAGTTCAAACTAAATACCTTCCTACACATACTACTCGTTGTGCCCACCCGTATTTCCCATGCAACACGTTACCAAAATTTCCATTTCCATTATCTAGTTATAAATTCCTCATTAGAGCTTAAGTTCCCACATACTTAGGTTATTTTAGATATTACTATCTTTCTCATCTACTAAAACACACATGGTAAATAAAATCACAAGTACATATATACCTTTATCCTCGACATTATATATATACTAATACGACACCCCAAGGCCGAGAACTATGATACATGCTTACTCTGCTATCAAGCCCTAAGTTCTATGTTCTAAGGTACACGTCTAAAATCCCCCAATGGGCTCATTAGGACAATATTGTCCCGATGTGGAACCTCCCATGATAGTAAGTAGCGTCGGTACGTTCATTACACATACCAAGTCACACATTAGGTATTCACACAACCTATATATGCATAAATTTAGTATAGGTATACCCATAACCTATAATACATATTATGTAAGCAGAATATAACTATCGTATACCCTTACGTATCATTATTTTAGAATTATACTTCTTATCGTATATCCTGAATAATTCTCACTTTTCAAGTTACTCTAATTACTCATAACACAATTTTAGTAGTCTTATCACATTTCGAACCTTCTGGTCTTGTCCTTAAGTTAAAGTAAACTCTCCCTGTAACCCTATTTATAAATCTTTGATACACTACCACATATGCACTCTCATTGATCTCACTCTCACTTATACGCTTATTCAAATTAATGGGGTTTCAACTCAATGTCCATTGACCCTCCTTAAGTTATTATATAGTTAATCAACCATCACTAAGTTCCCTTACAAATTGGGGGAGAGTAAAATTTATAAATAAAACAAGTTCCTAAATTCAGCGGGCAATGACCTATCAATTCATCGATTGATCGACACTCATAGGTCAATCGATCGAACCTGGGTTTTACATCTTTGGGACAACTTCATATTTCTTCACTTCTAACCCTCTAATTCTTCATGATACATTCCCAAACTCCCAAACAAGTATTCTAATCCCTATATTAACATGTATGGAGGATATCAAATGTAAATAATTCATCAAATCATAATAGAGGGTTGTTTAAATAAAATTTATCTATAAATTAGTGTAAGGACACAAGTCTCCAATTGAGTCTTATGTAGTGTTGGCTCAATTCTGGACAAAAGCACTTGAGTCATAGGATAGTGTTCTTGACCATCCATCAAGCCTATGACATGATAAAGTTGAAGACTTAGTGGCCATCATTTCAAGTGAACATCAATTGTCGTTTTCTTGTGCTTAGTTTATGCATCATTAACATCAGTGTATTCCATTGTCTCCAAAGGTATGAATGCAAACTATGTATATGTAGGAGACTTGGGAATTAGTTTTAAATGGTGTATTTTTATTGTAAAAATAAAGTTTAGAAATATTTTTGGGCTTAAAATGAAAATATTCAAATATGGGATTTCATTCGAAATTGTCGTTCGAACGAGAATGTTGTTCAAATAAGAATTTCATTCGAACGAGGTTTTGCCAACGAGTTCCCTGTTTGGCCACTGGAATATCATTCGAATTGTCATTCGAACGAGAATTCTGATGAGTGTACTAACGACTTTACAAATTTTACACTGGACTATCGTTAGTTGGGTATTTCGAACGAAATGTCATTCGAACGAAAAAGTCATTCGAACGAGATTTCTGGGTGGGAACAGTTTGGCAGTTTTATCCCATTTTCCCACTACTTTGTCCCACTATCTTTTGATAGTTTTAAACCAACTTATGGATATATTTCTGCTAAGACTTTTGTGACATCTTTGAGAGCTTTTTGAGAGAAAAGATTTCAAAACAAAAGTCCCAGTTTTCATGTGTCAAATTTATCTAGAAAATTTTCTCATAAGCATGAGTTTACACCCATAGTTTAGTTTGTTTATCTAAGTATCTCTACACATATATCTATTACTTGGAGCTTGTTGTTTGGCACCATTGGTTCATCTCTACCAACAAAAGGAGAAGCTTGGGTTTGCTTCTACATCCCTCAAAGAAGAAGCTTTTCCTTTGCTGCGGCATTCTCACATGGTGAAAGGCACTATGTGTGGTTTATGGTTGCTTGGTCTCTATTGGTGGATTCCAAGGTTCCGGTGGACTCTGGGACTATTCGCTAGGGGGAGGTTGAAGATCAAAGGAGTGCGTCAAGGCTTGAAGGGAGTCGAGTCGATTGTGTAAGTCCTCTTGTCGAGTCTTTATAAAATTCATACCATACTTAGTGAATTCGTTAGGCCAGGGCCATCCGAGGTTTTTTTACCGATTTGGGTTTTTCCTCGTACATCGCCGTGTTGTGGGATTGTGAATTTATTTTATATTTTGCAAAAATCACATAGAACGCATTTTTAGAGTTAAAAGATAAAATTGGGTTTAATTCGCAATCTTGTTGAAAATGGTGCTTGTTTAATTATTTGCGTAAATTTAGTTCAAGTTGGCAATAAGTTATTTGGATAATATTCTTGCCTAAGTTTTTTTAAACTTGATAATTATATTAATTTGGCTTGATTGAATTTAAAGTGTGTGCATGTGTTTACTTTGATTCACCTTGTAGTGTTTCATTTTAATTTGTTTTAAGAAATTAAAATTTGTCATTTGTGTGTGTTGTGTTGAACCATCTTTATTCCGCACTTTATAGGAAATTAAATTGATTTTTTTTTAAAAATCGGGGGTCCTGCGTTTCCAACAAGTGGTATCAGAGCCGGAGTTCTAAATTATTGCGTTAAGGTCCTTTTAAATATTTTTGGTTAAAAATAGAATTTTCCCCATTTTCAAAATTTCCTCTTTTTAATGGTTCCAATTACACGTATTGGAAGACGTGTATGAAATCAGTACTAAAATCTATCGACTAGAGAGTTTGGCTGTCTGTTGTTAACGAGTGGTCCCCACCAACACATTTGGTAGAAAATATGCGTGTGCCCAAACCCGTAGACAGATGGAGTGAGAATGAATTCAAACTTGCTAATTTTAATTCTCCAGGTTTAAATGCCTTGTTTAGCGTGGTCACACCGGATGAATTCTGACGTATCATAACATGTGAAACCGCTAAGGAAACTTGGGATATATTACAACTCACTCACGAGGGAACTAGTGTCGTTAAGGCTTCTAAACTCCAAAACCTGACCACTCAATTTGAAACCATCAAAATGAATGAAAAAGAAACATTAGATGAGTTTTATTTTAGACTCTCCGATATAGTAAATTCTTCATTTAATTTGGGAGAGAAAATACCCAATGACCGAGTAGTAAAGAAAATTTTAAGTTCCCTACCCGAGAGATTTATCCCTAAAGTGATCATTCTAAACTCTTTACCCACCTTGAACTCTACCAAACTTGAGGAACTAGTAGGTGATTTACAAACTTATGAACTAGAAATGTTCCCCTCCAAAAATGAAAAGAAAATCAATAAGGGCATTGCTTTAAAAGCTCAAAAGGAGGAAAAACAAGTTGTGGTTGATGAGAGTGATAGTGACTCGAAAGATATGGCTATGTTTGCTAGGAAGTTTCATAAATTTCTTAAATTTAACAAAGCTAAAATTAAAAATAATTTTAAGAAATTTGAAAATTCTAAGCATGACAAAGCTGAAAAGATCCCTATAACTTTTAATGAAAATATTAATAGGGACGAGTCAAATAGGTGCTTTGGTTGTGAAGGGTATGCCCATAGGGCTTTTGAATGCCCCACTAAACTAAGGAAAGAGGGTAAACAACCAATTTCATATACTGCTACCCTTAGTGATAGTGATAAAGAAGAGGGACCCACTTCCCCCATTGAACGAAACTTTACCGCGTTCATGTCTTGTCATGTGAGTGATAATGAGAAATAATCCGACGATGACATCTCAAGTCATGACACTTCCGAGGCCTTTGTTTGTGAAGCTCAAAAAGATGATGGTTGTGAGAGTGAAGAAGAGAGAGAGTGAAAATGAAGAAAAGTTTGATGTGAGTGAACTTCAAATTGCTTTTCAAGAATTGTATAAAGAATCTCTTAAATTAAAAAGAGAAAATTTGAAGTTAGAAGCAAGTTTAAAAGAGCGTGCCAAGGTTGTTAACGAGAGTGTGTTAGTTAATGACCTTAGGACACGAGAAAGAGCTTTTCGAGAGAAGCTTGAGTATGTAGAAGGCGAGAGAGATAGCCTTAAGGGCTTAATGGAATCCTTGAAAAGGGAGCTTCTCGCATTTGAAGAGCATAATGTTTTATTAGAGTCTCGCATTTTAGATTTATAAAATAGATTAAAAGACTCTAGTAAAGTCAAATTTAATTTGGAGTGTCGTTAGGAGAAATTAGATAAAATATTAGGAACGGTACAAATTAAAAATGACACGTGTGGTTTAGGCTTTGGTTCTTGTAATGCTCCATTATTAATGACAAAACAAATGTTTTAGGGGAATCCTCTAGGAACAATTTTATAGATCATTCCTTAGGTAAGTCTTTTCACCGAGTCTTTATGTTCTCTCATTATGGTCGAAAAGGTCATCTTAGGAAGTTTTATTTTGATCTTAAACGAGGTCCAAGCAAATCCCAACGTAAGGCAACCGAGGTAGCCAAGATTCCTACACCCCGAGATCGTCATTCATCATTAGTTTAGGTTAGGAGATCGGACTTGGTAGCTTTACAAGATAAGATGTTTGATTCTCATTTACTTTCACATGATAGCTCCTTTGCTAAATCTAAAGGTTGAATTTGCTAGTTGTTTGCATACTTTAGCTTTTGTACTTCATGCTATATTATCATGCTAATTGTATACTTGTTTATCATTTTCTAGTCATTTATTTATCGCATATCTCATGCTAGAATTATGATGTTTGTTTATCTTTTGTATTATAGTTCTTTCATTTTTGTTTGCATTAAATGAAAAAATACAAAAATATTTTTTTATCATTTCTGTTTTACCTTTTAGTAATTCAAGCTTAATGAAAAATACGAATGATTTTTGTTTGTCTTTTGAGCAAATATTTAGTTTGTTTCGTTAAAATTTTTAAAAACTCAAAAAGATTTTTTGTGTGTATTTTAGTTTGACACACTTTATGTGGCATATACTTGTGTTCGAATCTTTTCCTTTTCGCTTTCATGTGGCTAGAACTTTTGGTTAAGATTATCAATCCTTAAAATGTTCTTTGTCATGTATGCATGGAGTAGTTGGATTTTGTGTTGCTTAATGGATTTGATTTTTATATGCCTAAATTCACACATGAACAAGCTCATTTGAAATTTAAATGTCACATGTATATTTGAGCTTTATGAGGTGTTCTCCTACCAATCTAGTCATATATATATTTGATGACCTAGGAGGATTTGTGCATGTCGAATCCGTTGCACGTGAGATTTGTGTGATAAAAAAAATATGTTATATGAATGTGCACGGGGAAGGGCTTCGAAAGAAAATTTATCCTTTGCGAGTAAGCCACTGTTTATAATGGACCTAAAAGAAATACGTGGTCTAAAGGCCTAAAAGAAAATGTCATTAATAAAAAATATTTTCCAAGGCCTATTTTGTTTAGTTAATATAGTCACCCCATAACTATATGCATATTTTGAGGGAGTTTGGATGGTATATCAACGGATTTTCACAATGCCCATTTATCCTAGATGCGTTTTCATTATCATGATTCTATTGGTTTGTAGAATCATCAAAATTCTAGGCTTGTATGCATTGTGTATGTTTGTTCATCGAGTTCAATCTATTCTGTCACATGAGGCTATATCTAAATGTGTTAAAATTTTGCAATCAAATGAGAACTCCGTGAACATGTGTTAATTGATTGGGTCTAAATTTAATTGTTACTAGTTCACACCCCTACACTTCTATTTTCCACATGTAATTGGACACATTTTTTCCATACGAGTGTGAAAAGCTTAATGTATTTTGTGTCATGTGTGGTGTTTATACCTATGTGTACGTGTGTGCGTGTTAGTGCTATTCATTATGTCTACACATATATGGTAATTTTTTTTGGTCTTTGCCTTTTTAGCTAGTCCACCTATTCTTTAATTCATAATTGGTATCTAACTGGTTGCAAAATGTTTGTTTGATATCACATGCTTAGTCTCTTATGTTTTAAATTGATATCGGTTTGTTCACATCATAGTTAGCATCCATTATTCTTGCTTGGACTAGTTATTGTCTATAGTTTCCCATATGCTTTCATGTTCTTATCACTTTATGCTTAATTATGTTTACTTGATTTCCCATACTTTATCCCTTATGTAGTTGTTAGGAGGAGAAATGGTACTTAGTTAAATTGGGGGAGAACGTGTAATTATTTAATTAATTAATTAATTATCCTTTGTCTATTCCTGAACAAAAAGGAGGATAAGTGGTTTATAAACCTTTAGTTTAGGAGATTTAACTTAGGGGGAGTTGTGACCTACTTAGGTACATCATAGTGGATGAAAGGGGAGAATTAATTTAGGGGGAGTATTTATTTTACATGCATTTAATATTCTTGATATTACCTATGCGTTTAATAGTTTTCTTAAGTGTGCAGGAATTTCTAAGTGTCTACTTTCATCGGCAAAGCTATTTATCCTAAGTGGTTTTTGAGTCAAGCTTCCTATTTTTATTTTTGGGTGGGAAGTTTTTGAGTCTAGTGGAGCTTGATGGCCCTTTAGGATTTTTGTTTTGGTTTTTGACTCGGAATAGCCAAAGGGGGAGATTTGAAAGGACACAAGTCTCCAATTGAGTCTTATGTAGTGTTGGATCAATTCCGGACAAAAACACTTGAGTCATAAGATAGTGTTCTTGACCATCCCTCAAGCCTATGACATGATAAAGTTGAAGACGTAGCGGCCAACATTTCAAGTGAACATCAATTACCGGTTTCTTGTGCCTAGTTTATACACTTCTCTCTACATGTGTCATGCTCCCATTAGTTGTTGATGTCATTACACATGAACTGCATGCTTGGGGGGTGGTATTGCGCACCCCTAAGGATATAAAAGGGGCTCATTATCCCTTCTATAGGGATTGAATTCTGGCAAACCCTATTAATACTGTGTGTACAGAGAGAGAGAAAAAAAGCTTGTAGTCACCTTCAATGGCCTTTATCCATATTATATAGTGGAATAACTTCATACTTTTCATAGTGGACGTAGGCCAAGGCCGAACCACTTAAATCTCTGTGTCTCTTCTTTGTTTCTCATCTCCTCTAACATTTTACTGCTATATCTTAGTTTCACCATTACCGTGTAAACTTAGAAAACAGGTTGAATCCATTTGGATGATATTTGGCATCATCATATTGGCACCGTCTGTGTGAGGAGACTGAGTTTTCTTATCCACCTTAGCTCGAATACCCATTTCTTTATCTCTCATGGTGATCCAATAACACCACTGTTCGAACTGAATCACCATTGAAAGAGCTTGATTTGGGTGTTTCTTGATCTTTTCTATTTTATCACTTTTCTAGGTTTTCTAATTTTTTCATCCTCACTATATTTTCTATTTAGTTAATTCTCATTGAAGATGACCACTAATCCTCCTAGTAGCGTAGGGGCCATTTCTAGCCAACCGCCTCAGCAGTAAAAAATGTTTGATGTGGCAGAGACGCTGAGGTCCCTTATAGCCAGTTAGAAGCAGATGCAATAGCAACTCTTGGCCTTTAGTGAGTAAATTATGAGTAGGATCCCATGTTATCCCAATATCAACTTTATAACTTCGGCCACTGGAGAGGTTACGCATCCAGTAGCTGGGGGATAACCCCCAACTCCAACAAGAAGAGAAGTTTAGGTTTATTCTCTACCTACAAAGGAGACAAACTTATGTTTTCTGCGGCATTCTCACATGGTGAAAGGTACCATGTGTGGTTGGCGGTTGTTGTGCCTCCATTAGTGGACTCCAAGATTCTGGTGGACTCCGAAGATGTCTATAAGGCATAGGTTGAATAGGGAAGGAAGCATTGGGTCTTGAAGGAGTCGAGTCGAGTGTTTTAACTCTTATTGTCGTTGTCTTTGTAAACATATTGTACCTAGTGTATTCATTAGGCAAGGCTCGTTCGAGGTTTTTTCCATTTGGGTTTTCCTCGTACATCGTCGTGTAGTGTGGTTGTATTTATTTTTATCTTGCAAAAATAACCATAGATACATGCTAGGATAAACAAGATAAAAGTTGGTTTAAATCATCCAACTTGTTTAATTTGGTGCTAATGTAAGTTTGGATAATTTGGGTAAGTCTAATTTAATTCATATCCAGAATTTAATTTGATAAAATTGGGTTTGGCCTATATTGAAAATTAGAATAAATCATTGTTAGGAAAATTTTAGGACTTGGGTTGAATTAATTTTGTTTAAGTAGAAATTAATACGTTTGAGTAGTTTAATTTCACTTGAAGTTTAACTCAATTTTAATTTTGAAGAAATTAAAATTTGAAGTTTGTTTTTGTTTATAAGTTGTATTGAAATTTTAGTTGGGAATTTAATTGAATCATTACATTAATTTTGAGAATTTAAAATTTGGGGGCTTCCGCACTTACAATCTTAGCAATATTCGAAAGAATCATGAATGTGGAGGAGTCTATGGCGGCCAAGAGAGGTGACTTTGAAGTGGAAAATAGTGGGAAATCCAAGAAGGGTCGATATAAAGAGATGGAAGTAAAAAAGATATCCAACGATGACAAATTTGCCAAGTACAGTACACTAATAGTATGTCCTGACATGATACTGAATGAGATAAAGAACGATAGAGAACTCAGATGACAAAAAAATTAAAGTCCCCACCCCACAAGAGGGACAAAAACAAGAGTTTCATCAAGTTCACAGTCACATGATAGATCAATGTTTCACCCTAAAAGACGAGATTAAAAAATTACTGAAAGAAGGAAAACTCTTAAAGTAGGCGAGCAAGAGCAGAGTACGAGATGAAGGAAAAAAAACATCTAATGCAATTAAGGATGTCAAGCGGAAGAAGGAGGTCCTGGCAAACATGAACGAACTAGATTCGGACGACAGTGGAGTATACTACCCTTACTTTCCTACTAAGTCACCTACAGTTAAAAGTAATCTATGTAAGATTTCTTTTGATGTAAAAATGATCTACAGATGATTAGAAGGTGGCGTAACTGAGCCCACCAATAGTAAATCTTATATTGTTGAAGCAAAGGTAGCACTTAAAAGGTCCAATGTTAATTCGATCGAGATCAAAGCTAAGACCGACAAGCTAAAAAAAGTTGATATGGATAATATCATAGTGGGATTTTCAAGGCAATAATTCAAAGGAATTTTGGCCCCAAATGATTACCCTCTAGTCATCAGTACACATTCCTTATATATTGGTTGATAGGGGAATCTCGGCATTTTGTCATATTCTGGGATTATTTCAAGAGTGTGAAACTAAGCAAGAAGAGACTCGTCCTTTACCATCAACCATTGATTGGATTTAGTGGGGAGAAAATACACCCACTTGGATTTTATGAAATGGCCATATGCACGGTAACTTGGATAAGATGTCTAACCAATAAAATATTTTTTCCTTGATGGATAAATATGTTTTTTCATCTTATAACATAATTGTGGGGAGATTTTCACTTAAATAATTTAAGGTTGTGCCTTCCACTGTACACCAGATGATGAAATTACCGACTCCCTATGGAGATTGAGAAGTAAATGGTGATAAGGTGGAGGTACAAGAGTGATACTTTTCCTCGATGAAAGAGAGAGAAGCTCCAAAAGGAAGAAACATCCTACAATATAGACACCTTTGACTCAAGGGATGAGAGAAATGTAAAAAATGGAGATCCTATAGAGGAGGTAGAATCCATAATACTTAATGAGGGTGAACCAAAAAAACCATCCAAATAATCTTGTCCCTCAACGCAGAGATAAAGTAAGATCTAATCAAGTTGTTGAGAAAGAGACAAAGTGTATTTGTATGGATCCATAATGACATATCGGGGATTAATCTTGAAATCATCTATCACGGACTGAATATAGATGAGGATGCTAATCCAGTGTAACATAGAAGGCGAACCTTATTGTTGATGTAAAAAACTAGATTTGATCTAATTATTTAATCACAGATAAAAATGAATATATAAATATAAGACAAAAGATTTTTAAAGTGGTTCAGCCGTGTAAGAATGGCCTATATCCACTGTATTTGTTATTACTGACTTTTTGCAGAATTCTCGATAATGGGTTTACCAAGAAATTTCGAGTCCCCTGCTAATGAGGTGGTTACAATATATTTATAGCCTTGAGGCTGCACAAATGAAAGGACAACGCGCTGTTACCCAGTAGACATGTACATCTGTACTATATTAATGAGCATTTAATGAGAAATTATATCTTGGATTCTCTTGATTCGGATACGCCGTGCACTTATGTAGCTCGGACCGCTTAAGCTGCTCGACACGCTTGAGTTATTCGGGGACGAGCAAGATCTGCTTGTCACACTTGAGTTTCTCGGAACTCATTTGTTGCTCGGAGAGCTTGAGTTGCTCGGTGGTCTTGATTTACTCATCTGGAGTATTCGTATTTACCATGTAAATTGACACGTGTCTCATGCGATTGGTCCATGTCAACAGACTAAATTTGGTATCAACAGAAGCCCCCAATGTTTCATAGTTTGATGTTGAAGAAAAGTATGGAACATTCTGCTGCTTAGATTTTCGGTTTGTATGGTTTTTAGGAAAGCATTCATTGTATGTAGATCCTTTTTAAATGCACAGTATTAGACGTCCTAAATATTTTGAATTTCCATAACCGCTTCATTTTTGTGCCCCTTTTCTTCTTTTTATTCGCCGGATACGCAAACGTCCATCTTGGTAATCATTGATTTTTCTATTCCCGAGGTAAAGTATTTAAATGCGGCAGAAATCCTATTGTCTTTCATTTTTCAAATTCGTGTCTCTGAACTTTTCATTTTCTCTCTATCTTGTGCGTTCGTTTCTTTCCTTGTTCGTTGTCAACTGGTTCACTCTTCCCATGTAAGATCTTTTTCCTTCTCTTTTATTTTGCTTTGATCATCATGGTTTATGTTGTTGAATTGCTTGACAAATTTCGTTCTGAATTTTCAATTCCTTCATGGGTCATTTTGGAGGAACTTTCTGAACCTTATGACTATTTCTCTTTGGCTGAGGGACATTGGTTCCCCAGTCTCTTTGTGGCCGAATGTGGCTTTTCTTTTCCTCCAAATCCCCTATGTTTAGAGTTCTGTCAATATTTTGACGTTGTACCTATAACAATAGCTCCCAATACCTGGAGAATAGTTAATGGAGTCCATAGGTTAAACCAAATTCATGGAACCCATTTAGGAATTCCATAAATTATGTTTTTCTTTAGATGGGTTGTCAGCGATAGTACTTTTTATTTAAAAACTAGGTTTTTAAATAGGGCTTTAGTTGTCAATCTCCCAGATGCCAACAGGGATTACTTCGAGCATGGGGTTGTTATGAAAAATTAGCAACATGCTCCATTAAATGGAGATGATGTATATCAGGGTCCTAGGTGTCCCCCCTTATGGCAATGGAATAAGTTGTTTTTATTTTTTGAAATATTGTTTTCTTGGTGTTTGACAAAATGTATCACTGACATTTAACTTTTTATGATTTGCAGTTGATAGCAAAAGAAAATATCCAGAGGAGACATAGGTTAATTTAAAGCATTTGAAACTTATCTGGAGCTTGCAGCAATCTGTTACCGAGGAAAATATTAGATCAGCCTCTTATTTGTTGAAGTACAAGATCTACACTTCATCTTTTACTGCTCTTCCAGTGGTGGTTAGTCTCGATCAAGTACCAGCTATTGATACTAGTGTAGAAGGTTCTTCTTCAGAGTCAAACATTCCTATTAGTGACATAATGAAGAAAGGAAAAGTTCCTGCTTTCTTTGATAAGTCTGCCTCTATTGCTGGAGAGGCAAAGAAAGTAAGCCAAATGTCCCAGAAGAAGGGACGAGGAATATTAATGCATCCCCTCCTGCTGGTGCTAAGAAGATTATTGAGAAGCCCCCAGTGGCCCCGAGCAAGGTTGTTGCTGTTTCTCCTCTAAGCGAGGTTATCGTTATATCACCAACCAAGACAACATCCTTGGTTGAGAATGTTCCTGCTCCTACGAGGAGGTTAAAGAAAAGTTCTCTTGAGAGACCAGTAGAATATGTCTCTCAGTCTTTAAATGTTGAAGGTGGTATTCCCACCTTTGTTCCTCCGAGCTCTGCTATGAGCTCGGTGAAGTCTTGGATTATCCCAGAGGTCCAAGGTATTGAAGACAATCTTTCTCGTTATAGGGTTACTACCTTGGCTGCTCAACATATTGCCTCAGTAAGTATTACTAATCTAAACTTTCATTTTTCAATGTTATGTCCCTGTAGTGACTTACAGTTATTTTATTTTTCCAGCTAGTAACATGTTTCAACACTATTCTGAAGAAAGATGAGGCTATCAAGGCTTCAATCTCCTCGGGAGGTGTGGAAGAAGCTTTTACTGGATTAACCCAGTCTTTGAAGGAATCTCATCAGAAGTATGAGGAGAATAAAATTGCTTGGGATAAGAATGTTAAGTGTGTCGAGCAAGAGAGAGATCCAGCTGTGGAGGCCTCCAAGGATTTGGAGAAGAAATTGGGGGAGTTTGAGAAGAATAATAAAGAGCTTGAGGAGAAACTCAGGAATGCTGTAGAGCTTGAGAATAAATTCAAAGCTGCTGAAGAGGAGGTTGGTAGACTCCGTGATGTTGGTCGCCAGAAGCAGGAGGTGGAGGAGAAGCTGAAATCTGCTGAGAAACTTCTTACTGAGAGGACTTCCTCAGAGGAGGTTAAAAGGAAGAAAGCTGTCAAAAAATCCTTCAGCGTAGGTTGGGACAAGGCCTGGAATAAGTTTTTGGCTTCCATGTTCTCATAAATGGAATATGCCAGCCTTAAATACTTTAGGGATGGATGGGTGGCAGCCCTACAAGATCTGAAAGTCGCTGAAGATTCTGACCTATTTCAGCAACATACTCACGGCCCTCCTCCCTCTTCTGGATAAGAAGAAGAGGACAAAGTTGCCTCAGAAGAATCCTCCATGGTAATTGGAGATCAAGCCCTTACTGTTCCAGCTGTTCAATCGTGCTCCGAGCAGCCCCAACCAACTATTACTCCTACCGAGTAGCTACTCGTGTCCACCAAGTAACCAGACTCTTCCTCGAAACCTCCTGAGGAAGTTATATGAAATAAAGAGAAGGTGTAGAGTAGTTTGGGTGTTTATTTTGTCACTTTATTGGATATAGCCTCAACTTTTGTATTTTCTTTTATGATGAAATGAAAATTCAAGCTTTTGGTTGTTTATCTTGACTTCTTCCTCTTCTTGCTCTGTCTGCATTCTTATTAATTCTTTCTATCTCTTTTCTTTACTATTTTATGCCTAGAATGGAGCTCTTGTCAGCTCACGATACTGAACTGATGAAAAAATGCAATGACTACTTCACGGCTAGCCATGCTGACCTAAATGAAGCTCAAATCATTGACATCCTTGGTCCAGATACTTCTGAACGAGAAGTTGAAGCCTACCAATATTTGAAGTGCTTGCTTGACCGTGCAGTTGCCAATAATGTAGCATATTATGAGATGATTGAAGATCTCCAAGGTACCATCGAGGAACTCCAACAACAATACAAGGAATCTTATGCCCTTTTGCATCAGGGGTATGAGAAAAAATATCAGCAACTAAATGCTGACAAAGGATATGATAAGTTCATCGCTGCTTACGAGAAGAAAGAGAAAATTCTAAGGGTTGAGGTTGAGGAGCATAGGCAAATCGCGAAACTGCTGGAGCAGGAAAACAATGTTTTGCGAGGAGAGATATCCCAACTAAAATCTGCAGCATCTACCTTGAGAGCCTTGGTCCCTATCAATGACGAAGGTTTCTCTTTCTTGGAGGTCAAAAATGCCAATTTGAGAGATGAATTGGAAACCTTAAAGAGGACTGGACCGTCTACTTCTTCTCGCGGACGAGAAAGAGCTTCTCGGGGATGAGAAAGGGCTGCTCGAGTTACTATTGAAGAAGCTAGAATGCAGGAAGCCTTGGAGAATCAAGCATTCCAGTTGGTGGCGAAGAATCAAGATTTGTCAGAGATGTCCAAGAAGATTCTGAACCTCAAGGAGCAACTTTCCACACAAAGCTCTGCCTTGGAAAATAAAGAACTTTTAGTGAAGAACCTCCACGAGCAACTGGAGAGGTTAACTTACCAGTTTAAAAAACAACCGAGAGAGTTTTAGATGGCTGGATATAATGAAGCCCTTTATCATCTCGATGATCGGATCCAGAATTCAAATAACGAGGGTTACAAGCAAGGATGGCTGAATGCACTGGGGGCGTTAAAGTTGGAGCAGGGCCATTATCTATGGCATTACTATGACCCTGGATTGCTCGAGTTGCCCGTGCCACCTTTTAAACTTGATATGAGCTAGATTCCTGCTCGGGAAATTCCTCAGTGCTTAATCTCCAAGTATCTCGGCGACTACAGTCTTCATTCTAATTTTGAAATATCTCACCCAGAGCACTTGCTTGATCGGTCATCTGTGATGAATGTCAGGATTCTTCAAGATCTGAAATTCATAAATTCTCCTTATGCGTTAGATGATCATCCTGCTGTAGTAGAACCGGTTTCAAAGGCAGAGGAAAAGAAACCAATAGAATAGGATTTTTATGTAATGGTTTTTTCTTTTTTCAGCATATGTAATCCTTCTCGATTTGAATGAAAAGTTTTGGTCTTTTGTCATTTCATTTTCTTCTAAGTAATTTGCAAAATGACTTTGCTTGTTGGTTGGTAAGTATATATATGTTTATGACATACTTATCTCATTATAGTGATTTTTTAATACTAAGCAATAGAACAACTTACATTCCATGGTATTGCTTAATTTAAACAACCGGAGTTGATTGAAATTGGCTTATCGACCAACCGGAGTTGGTGGATATTAATTCCCGACCAACTGGAGTTGGAGGATTTTTATTCCCGACCAACCGGAGTTGGTGGATTTTTATTCCCGACCAATCGGAGTTGGTGGATTTTAATTCTTGAACAACCGGAGTTGGTGGATTTTTATTCCCGACCAACCGGAGTTGGTGCATTTTTATTCCCGACCAACCGGAGTTGGTGGATTTTTATTCCCGACCAACCGAAGTTGGTGGATTTTATGTTCTGAACTTGATGCGTAGTGTGTAGCACTAGTACTCCAAAAAATTTCAACAGAAGGAGAGAATTGGGTAAAACATCCAAAGTTTTATTCATATTGAAGAAAACTGCATTACATAGGGATTTTAACTACTGATAATATTTGCGCAGATGCTCTGCGTTCCATGCATTCTTAAACTCTTCTCCTTCTAAGGTTTCAATCCTATATGTCCCCGGTCGAACAAATTCTGTTACTCTGTAGGGTCCATGCCAGTTAGCTTCCAGTTTGTTGTGCGTTTGAATTACTTTCTTTAGCACATAGTCCCCTTCTTTCAAATCACACTTCTTTACTCTCTTGTTATAGAATAAAGCTGTTCATTATTGGTATGCAGCATTCCTGATTGCTGCTTCTTCTCTAACTTCCTCGAGCATATCCAAGTCTAATCTTCTCATGAAGTCACTGATAGGAGAATTGAAATTCAGTATTCTGTGCGTGGGCAAACCCAATTCAGCTGGTATGGCGACTTCACTTCCAAATGCTAGCATATATGGAGATTCTCATGTTGCTACTCGTGGTGTTGTATGATAAGCCCATAACACAGAATGTATCTTGTTAATCCAATTTGCCTTTGCATTGTCCAGTCGTTTTTTTAAACCATTCAGCAACGTTCTGTTTTTCACCTCAGTTTGTCCATTGCTTTGGGGATGGCCTGGTGCAGAGTGGGTTTTTAATGTGTTTGACTGATAATAATGCGCAGCAAACTCCTCGTTGTCAAATTAGGTTCCATGATTAGTAATGAATGCATGGGGAAGATCATATCTACAATTGATATTCTTCCAAATAAATTGATACACCTTGTCATATGTCATATCAATAAGAGGCTCAGCTTCCACCCATTTAGTAAAGTAATCCACTACGACCACGAGATTTTAAATCTTCCCCTGGTCGTTGGAAGTGGCCCGACAAAGTCTATTCCCCACATGGAAAATGGATAAGGGGAAGTAATGGGTGTTAACAATGCTTGGGGAGGTCTTCGGATAGAAGGGAAGCGTTGACATTTGTCACATTTTTTGGCATAGTCTATACAATCAGCCCTCATCGTTGGCCCATAATATCCCTGCATCATTATTCTTTGCAAAAGCGTCTGGCCTGCTACATGGGCTCCACAGGACCCTTCATGGACCTCTTCAATCAAATCTTTCACCTCGAAGGGATGCACACATCTTTGCAAACCTGCTATAATTCCTCGTCTATATAAAATACCATTAGTCAATACATAACGAGCAGCTTTAAACTTCAGTTTCTTAGCAGTGAGTTTATCAGTTGGCAAAGACCCTTCTTCAATATATGCCCTGATGGGATCCATCCAAGATGGTCCTAAATCAAGGGTAATAAAATTCATTATTAGATCTTCGTTTATGCTCCGACTAGCCAAGACTTCTATTGGGATTGTTCTTCTTAGCTCAGTGCGTGTTGCTGAAGCTAACCGAGCTAAGGCATCTGCTCTTGCATTCCCCAATCTTGGTATTCTAATTAAATGTATTGCGATCAGGCTTGATACAATCTCCATTGCTTTTGCATGATACTTGATCATTAATTCTCCTCTGGCTGAATATACCCCCAGCATTTGATTTACGATTAATTATGAGTCACTGAATACGATAACCTGCTCAGCCTTCATGTTTTTTTCCAAACTAAGACCAACAATCATTGCTTCATGTTCAACTTCATTATTAGAAGCTTTAAATTTAAAGCGCAGAGCATATTCCACATCGATCTCATCTGGGCTGTTTAAAACAATCCCTGTTCCACTGCCTGTAGTGAACAAAGAACCATCTACATACAAATTCCACACAGGTATCTCATTATCAAACTCTTGGTCAGACAGAGTTCCTCGGTGGAATATTTGATGCTTCCTTATATCCTCCTCTAGCACTTCTTGTTGCTCGTCGACCATCTTCTCTTGCTCGTCTACCGACTGAGGTTGGTCGAAGTTTAAGTTTGATGATCCCATAACATCCACAGGCTGGTCAGTATTCAACTTCGGCTCTTCGGAGGTATCTGGATAGGTGAATTCTGCGATAAAATTTGCCACTGCTTGCCCTTTAAGTGACGACCTAGGCTCATAAATTATATTGTATTCACCCAATTCTACAGCCCAATACATTAATCTTCCTGATTTCTCTGGTTTGTGCAGAGATTGCCTTAATGGCATGTCTGTATAAACAACTATAATATGAGCTTGGAAGTATGGCCTCATTCTTCTACTTGCTTTGATCAATGCCAGTGCTAACTTTTCCAGCCTTGGATATCTGATCTCGGCTCCTTGGAAGGCCTTGCTAGTGTAATAGATTGGTTTTTGCACTCCATCCTCCACTCTTATCAGCACCGAGCTTACTACATTTTCTGAGACTGCCAGATATAAGTATAGTCTTTCTCCCATCACTGGCCTGGATAACAATGGAGGTTCTCTCAAGTATTTCTTCAATTCTTGAAAAGCCTTCTCACATTCGTCGTTCCACTCAAAAGTCTTTCGGAGTGTTTTAAAGAATGGGAGGCATCGATTAGTTGCTCGAACCAACAGGCCCGAGGAGGGAAATGATGCATGGAAAGGCTCTATTCAAAGGTTGAATTTTCTTCCTGGGATCTTTCATTACAAGTAGTTGGTCGTGATTGGGTAGAACCCTCCCTTAGATTGGATGGTCATTGAAAGTTCCTCGACACAATCCTAGGAGGACTTCTATTCCTCCTAGGGCCCAAACGATCAAAAGGAGAGACCCAACTTAACCTCTCCAATGCACTAGTCCTTTTTGGAGAGAGTGTGATGTTTTATTGAGTATCTGTATCTCGTACTGATGAATTTTGACCAGGTTGATAAGAAAAATCATTAGATCTCTCAGTGCGATATGAATCGGTACGTCTGGATCGAGATTCCTCTGGGAATAACGTTCTCCTAGTACGCGAAGAAGGTAAACGGGTGTTTCTTTGAAAGCTTCGCTATCCTGACTGGGTCGGTGCTCCACCTTGGATAGTTTGCATGAGTTTTCGTATGGTCTTTTGCATGGCCGTCTGGCCCTGGGCCAAATTATCCATTATTCCAGCCAGATCTTGAACATTTGGAGGAGTAGATGGATTTGGAGGAATCCCAGCATTTCGATTACTGGATTCTGGATGATCAACCATTGACGATGATTTGTTTTGGTGAAAAACGCTAATTACAGTCGATTTCCCACAGACGACGCCAATCTGTTGATGTAAAAAACTAGATTTGATCTAATTATTTAATCACAGATAAAAATGAATATATAAATATAAGACAAAAGATTTTTAAAGTGGTTTAGGCTTATAAGAATGGCCTACATCCGCTGTATTTGTTATTGCTGACTGCTTGCAGAATTCTCGATAATGGGTTTACCAAGAAATTCCGAGTCCCCTGCTAGTGAGGAGGTTACAATGTATTTATAGCCTTGAGGCTGTACAAATGAAAGGACAACACGCTGTTACCTAGTAGACATGTACATCTGTACTATATTAATGAGCATTTAATGCGCAATTATATCTTGGATTCTCTTGATTTTGATACGTTGTACACTTATGTAGCTCGGACCACTTAAGCTGCTCGGACCGCCTAAGCTGCTCGACACGCTTGAGTTGCTCGGAGAGCTTGAGTTATTCGGGGAAGAGCAAGAGCTTCTTGTCACACTTGAGTTTCTCGGAACTCATTTGTTGCTCGGAGAGCTTGAGTTGCTCGGTGGTCTTGATTTACTCGTCTGGAGTATTCGTATTTACCATGTAAATTGACACGTGTCTTCATGCGATTGGTCCATGTCAGCAGACTAAATTTGGTATCAACACTTATCTAGGGATATATATGATGTTATACAAGACGAGGTCAAGAAACTACAGACTACAAAATTCATTAGATAAGTGCAATACCCAGAAGGGATGTCTAACATCGTGATTATGGCTAAGCAGAATGGGAAGTGGATAATGTGTGTGGACTTTACAGACCTTAGGAAGGTTTTGCCCGAAGAATAATTTTCCTTTACCCCAGATTAATCATATGGTAGATGCTATAGTAGGTCATGAACTCATGACCTTTATGAATGCGTATTTCGGGTATAATCAAATTCAATGCATAAGGATGACGCATATAATACTTCCTTTATCATAAACAAAGGAATCTACTTCTACCAAGTTATGTCGTTCGATATAAAATAATAGAGGGTAAACCTACCAAAGTTTGGTCAATAAGATGTTTGAAGACAAATTTGGGAAGATAATGGAGGTGTATGTGGATGATATTCTCACAAAACATTTGAAGGTCGAGACTCACTTGGACGATCTAGAAAGAACTTTAGATGCAATAAATAGGTATAGAATGAAGCTAAATTGCGTAAAGTGTATATTCAGCATCGAAGCGGGGTAGCTCTTAGGCTTGATTGTCAATCAATGGGGAATCGAAGAAAATCCCACTAAAATTAAAGCACTAAACGACATAAAAATCTCGAAGACGATTAAAGACATTAAGAAGTTGATGGGTTGAGTCGCTGCTCAGAATTGGTTTGTTTCTAGAGCAACGAAGAAGTGTTTGTCATTCTTTAAAATCCTCAGGAAACTTTTCATCTAGGACGAGGAGTGGGAAAAGTCATTTGAATAATAAAAGACCTATATCGGCTCCCCTGTGCTCCTCTCTCGCTCGATATAGGGGAAAAATAATATATATATTTAGTCGTTTCAGAGTCGGTCATCAGTGCAGTTATTGTCCGAGATGATGATGGGGTTCAAAAGCCCATTTACTTCAACAGTAAAGCTCTTCAAGGAGTAGATTTTAAGTATTCGAAGATGGAAAATCTTTTATATGCTTTAGTCTATTCTTAGAGGAAAATGAAGCCTAATTCCAAGTGTACACAATGGTAGTTCTCATTGACTCTACTCTCCAATAATTCATTCATAAACCAGAGAAATACGGTAGTCTAATGGCTTGGTCGGTGGATTTGGGTGATTTTTATATCATCTATCATCTAAGGAATGAAATAAAAGGTCAAGAACTGATAGATTTTATTATCGAGCTTACATGGGATACTAAGAGCGATGCAAAAACTTTAGATATCGCCGGGACTCCATCAGTCATCTACAAGGATATCGTGGCTGAGGAGGTACTGATCTATAGAACATATGGTATAGTAGAGAAATATTTGATGATAAAAAAGAAACCTTAGCTGAGTGTCCTTTCACCAAAGGGGGGCCAATTTGGAGCTTATTCGTTGACGATTCATCCTATGAAAGTGGAAGTGGTGCCGGTCTGATACCATCGACACCTGACATGACTGACATCAAATATGCCTTATGGTTCAATTTCAAAGCATCGAACAAGTTAGAGTACAAAACCTGTTAGCAGGACTCTCCCTTGACAAAGCATTTAATATTGGCCAAATGGTTCCTTATAGTCACTCTCAACTGATTATCAACAAAGTATTGGGGATATTTGAGGCCAAAGATGAAAATATAGCTAAGTGTTTAGCCAAAGTAAAGAAGATGATCTCAAACATTAATGAGTTCAAGGTAAGAATGATACCGAGATTAGAGAACGTAAGAGAAGATGCACTAGCGAAGCTAGCCTCGACCACCAAAACTGAAATTAGACTATTTATACAAGTGTAGATCATGCTTAAGCCGAGTGTTAAAGTGGAAGAGATCGAAATGGAAGTTTGCTTAAATTTTAATTTGGGAGCATCTTGGATGGACATAATTATAGACTATATAAGAGATGGAAAGCTATCGAAAACTAAGGCCGAGAGAAGGAAAATATGATATCGCTCAATATAATTTACCATCATTGGCAATCGACTCTACAAAAGGGGATTCTTTCTTCCACTCCCGAGGTGTGTGAATCTAACCAAAGTTAGTTATGTACTCAGAGATGTGCATGAAGGATCATGTGCGAGTCATATAGGTGGAGGATCCTTGACCAAAAGGATTGTAACCCAAGGATACTATTGGACGAATCTCGTAAAAGATTCAGCAGAGTACGGTTTAAAGTGCGACAAATGACAGTAGTTCACAAGCATCCCTCATCAACCCTGCCATCCACTCTCCCCAATATTGGCTCCTTGGCCTTTTGCAATGTGGGGAATAAATCTGATTGTACATCTGTCTAGAGCAAAGGGAAATTTTAGATTTTTGATTATCATGATTTATTACTTCTCTAAATGGGTAGAGGCTGATGCTATGGTAACAATCCTTGAGGAAAAATGTTTCAAGTTCATCTGGAGAAATATTATATATCGTTGCAGCCTTCCCAACACATTGATATCAGATAATGGGAAGCAATTCAAGAACAAATCTTTGGAGGCTTAATTTGAAAGGGTCAGTATCAAGAAGTTTTACTCTTTACCCAGTTGAACAAAGGCTAACGGGAAGACATAGGTGATTAATAGGAAAATAATAGATGGAAACTAAGAAGAAATTAGAGGATTCCAAAGGAAGACGGGTTGATAAATTACATAGTGTCCTGTGGGTATACAGGACAATAGAGAAAATGCCAATGAGGGGAGACGCCGTTCATCTTAGCTTACGGGTCTAAACCTGTAATCCCAATGAAGATTGGGTTACCGAGCCATATGGTTCCAACCTATAACCCTGAGGCTATCATAAAAGAAAGAAGACTAGACTTGGATTTAATAGAGGAAAGGCGATAAGAGACGACCATCAGGAAGTCAGTCTATCAGCAAAGGCTGCCAAGTTTTATAATAACAGAGTCAAATCATGACCTATAACAGTGGGAGACCTATTACTAAAGAAGGTCATCCAAAAGGCCAACAAACTTCATCCTAACAGGCATGACCTTATAGGGTAATGAAAGAGGTCATCCCAATCACCTATTGGCTTGAAAACCTTGAGGGAGAGACGTTTTCCAACCCATGGAGTGAAAATCATCTAAAGAGATACTATTGACAGTTCATCCATTATTTATAGTAAAAAGGCAATCTTGTAATTTCTATGTAAATAAATGTGGTTTTGTATGAAATACAAGAGTTTTCACATATCTTCTTTACTAAATTTATATTCCTATTAGGTAATAAGTTAAACATCATTTACTTATGGTGAATAATTAATTCTCCCTCTCTCGACGGTATGAGAGTGTCTGAAGAGTCTCGGCTCCAAGGCATCACTCTAAAAATCCTGAGAGGAGGGAGATCCTTTAACATGATTTTAATGGTGAGACCAAAAAACATCATTTGAGTATGGTGAACTTAAACATCATTTAATTATGGTGAATAATTAAAACTCTCTCTCGAAGGTATAAGTGTGCCTGAAGAGTATCAGCTCTAAGGGATCAATCTAAAAATCATGAGAGGAGGGAGGTCCTTTAACCTAGTTTTAGTGGTGATACCAAAAAACATCATTTGAGTATCATGAACTTAAACATCATTTAATTATGGTGAATAATAAAAGCTCTCTCTTGACGGTATGAGAGTGCCTGAAGAGTCTTGGCTCTGAGGCATCACTCCAAGATCCTAAGACGAGGGAGGTCCTTTAATATCATTTTAGCTGTGAGACAAAAAAATATCATTTAAGTGTGGTGAACTTTAACATCATTTAATTATGGTGAGTAGTAAAAAATCTCTCTCGATTGTATAAGAGGGCCTGAAGAGTCTAGGCTCCAACGCATCACTCTAAAAATCTTCAGAGGATGGAAATCCTTTAACACTATTTTTGTATGGTGAAATTATTTAACATAAAATCATTTTACTATGGTGAAATAGCTTGTAGTGAAAATAGTTAATGGAACGTTACACTTCATTTAGACACTACACTTATTCATTTAGTTAAAGCAGCAAACAGATGACCAATCATAATATATCATAGAAGCTATATTAAAGAAGTGACCCAGAGTTGAAATTACAGACATATGTTCACAAAAAAAGTTCACAAACAACTGTTCACAAATAAAAAAAGATGAGTTACAAAAATAGGGCTTCAAAGACCACAGAAGGTCGTCCATTAAGAGATCAAGCTCATCTTCAAGGGCACAGTAATAGTATGCCCGAACAGATTTTCATTTTGAATGGTTATGTTACCCTCTCCGTCTCTAGATCTGTCAATGATCTCTTGTTCCACCTGAGTTCATGCCAGCTTCAACAATACTAGCCTCAACCTAAATTTGCTGAAGAGATTCAGTGCTTCCAGGATCGGCAAAGCTAAAGGAGTTGACAATTTCGGACAATAAGAGGTCACGGGACACTAGCTCAGCACGTTAGTCAGATTTTCGGAGGAAGACAATCTTTACCCCTTTATCCATGTACTGGATGGTGTAGCCAGATAATTCTTTCAACTCTTTAAAGTCGGTAATATATTTCTCATCCGTCTCCTTAATTTTATCTGTCTCACCCTTGATAGATAGGGCTTTGTCGTGGTGTTGCGTCACCGATGTCGGTCATTTATTATATTCGGCTCACCAACTCTATACAAAAACCTAAACTACGACTACACTCTTTTATGGGATTATAGCGGGCAGTCCGGGTATCGAATCCACAAGACAAGTTACTCGAATTTAATTAGTTTAATAATTCAAAAATAAAAGTGAAAAAGAAATTTTCTAACAAAATAAAAGATAAATAAAGGAAACGATTATACTAGGTGAGAGTGTATTTAAACGAAATTAAAAAAATGAATAAAAACTATAGGTTGCGTCGAATATCCCTCACCCGAGTTAATTAGTATAAAAGGGTTACAAAGGTCGACGAGTTATTAAGATTGAGTCTCGTTTCAATAGTTAATGAAACCCAGAGTTGTCACACCCCTAAATTCACATAAAAGTCTAATAAGATTTTGGCGTCAATAAATACCCCGAAAATTATGCATGAAAGGTCGTAAATACGGAGCATACATGATATACCCCGTTAAATATCCTAGGCGTAATAACTAGTAAAACCCACTGGAAATAAATACGTAAACTCCATCACCAAAGAAAATTAACACGTCAACCCTAGGTGAGTTCAATCCAACACAACCTAAATTAAATTATCTAGAAAGCATGGTGAAACACATGTATTTAAAGCAAGGAAGTAAATTAAAACAATTAAAACTAATTATCAAAGCTTGTAAACTAGTTAACAACACAAAAAATAAACAATGGAAGATTTATTAAAGAGGAAGAAGATGAATAGTAACAACTTACATACAAAATGGGATGGAACTCTAGGAGAGAGAAGCTCTCAAAATATCACCTAAAAACTAACCTAAATGAATTATCTACTTGAAATCAAACCCTACAACATTCTATTAATACCCCAAAATAAACCCCAACAAAACCAAGTCAAAAAACCCAAAATAAGTCATTTTTCATCCAAATCTGATGGGACCGGTCGACCGCATGTTGGAATTTTTCCTTGGGTTGTTGACAACCCACTTTTTTCTCCGATCCAATTTTGACGCGTCGCACGGAAACTGCTATAACTCCCTCATACGGAATCGAAATGATGAGTGGTCGGAACCGACGCGAAGCTAATTCAATTATCTATATAATTATATTTTGAAACCCTACAAATTAGGCAGTATGAAATTATCGAAATGCCCTTGTAGTAGAAGCAAACACCGAAACCTTCCGTAAACGGCCATAACATCCACATACGGACTCAGAATGACGCACGGTCAATGGCCACAGAAAGATAATTTGATGAAATACATGTTGGTAACTTCATTACATAAAGAATAGTGAGTTTGAAAAGATCAAATTTCCCTTGAAGGTTCCTTTTGCGATGAAACAATCCCGAAACGCGTTCAAATTCACACTATGCATCCATAATACCTACAAAAGCTCAAATATACCTCATAAAACATATAAAAATATTGAACAAAGGTTATCCAATATATGAGCTTAAATATAGGAATTAATGGACACGAGAATGCTAGAATGTGCAAGAATAAAGGGTACTACATACAATATTCATGACTTATCACACCCCCTAACTTACGCATTGCTAGTCCCTAGCAATAAAGATGAATGAAAAAGAGAAAAAGAGGTAGACCAACCAATATATATATATATATATATATATATATATATATATATATATATATATATATATATATATATATATATATATATATATATATATCATAAAGAGTCACTTTCGTAGGGAACAAGATTGCATTTAGCTTATTCAATAAGCCATTAAATCCCGAGGTTACCCCGGTGGACGAGTGTCGTCTCGTGAGGGTTTTCAGGGATGAAACCCACAAACATCAACTAGTTTCCTCAAAATATGCCCAATGACAACATGCGACAAGCCCAATAATACGAAAAAGATTTCATACACATTATTAAAAAGTGAATGAATTCACACAGAAGTCTGTATTATTAACATTATAGAATGAACTTCGTTGAATTGAAACCTTAAAATGTGGGAGGGAAGTGAACACATGCAAACTATGATTTGGCAAAAACTTAAATAAACCAGATAAAAATTAAAGTAAGCATATATTCAATCCTCATGGGCATTACACTCATTAAGTGAATTCACTCGAAACAGGGAGTTAACACACGGAACATGCACGCATAAAGAGCAAATGTAAATGGAAACTAGGCCGCGCACATATCACAAATGAAGAACGCTATATATAAAAACTGAAAAACTGTAATCTCAATGAAAGATACCGCACATTAAAGGATGCGAAATGTATTTTCATAGATTGTCAAAACTATTATGACTTTTAAATTAAATTCACCCTAAGATCACATAGGACTTGAATAGGATTATAATGTAGGTTTGGGGTAAAGGGATGAAATGAAAGGATTATGTACGGATTCAAAGTGCTCGAAGACGAAAACTCGGGATAATGGGAAAATGCGGGCAATTTCAAAATTGGAAAATACAATCCATAAAATGCATTGAATATAACAATGGGGAGAGTAAACAAAGCTTATTGAACACTATACACAACATATACAACTTTCTCTTTATTTTTCTTTTCTTATGTTTCTCATCTTCTCTTTTGTTTTCTTTTTCTTTTTGCTTTTTCTTTTTCACTACTCTTTCTTTTCTTTTCTCACTCTTTTCATGCTCAAATTGCAACCACACTACACAACATCATTCAATCCTAAGTATCATTCCAAACAAAGGTATGGAAGGTAATATGTATGGTTTAAAACTCCAATTTGGAGTTGATTATGGGATTTAGGGTAATGAAACGAAAGGCTAATATTTAGGCTCAAAGGGGTTGACGAGGGGAAATGAGGTCAAGGCTAATAAGGGTGATATAACAAAGATTGCCTATGATCATTTCCTAAAGTTTATGCAATTATCAAGTCAAAACAAACTTTGAAAATCATGATCAAGTAACACATTTCAAGAATGAACTCAATTAATAACGATCAAATGAAAGAATAAAGATATTACCAACGACTGTAACGTTTTCAAAGAGGAAAGAATAGTGTATAACACTAACAAACGACGAAAGGTACAAATCTTACTCAGTGTAAGTATATACAATGCAACAAAAGATTACCAAGTTATAAAAATCTTAAACCAAATAAATAAAGAAAGAAAAGCACATGTGTTTAATTCATGAAGTTATTCATAATATTAGTCATTGAGGACTAAAGTCTAATAACTTCTAAAATTGAGAACATGCATCATTGAGTTATCTATTGGATCGGGCAATTATTAAAATTTATCATCGAAAAAAAAGGCAAAATTCCCAATAAAGGAGAAAAAAGAAAGAAAAACTTTTTGAAATTTTTAATTTTTATAAGAAAACATGCTTATGAAGAACATATAATCAAATCAAAGAAACTACCAATGAATGGATATAATATCCCACACCCCCTAACTTAAAACCTGACATTATCCTCAATGTAAATTAAGAACCAAGTTTAAGAGGGGAAAAGAGCGATATTACCCACAATGGAGCGCTCTCGTGAAAATATGAGTCCAAAGATTCTACAAAACATATTAGTACCAAAGCATAACAAAAATAAAGAATAAAATTTTTAATTAATTACACTAGACTATAAGCAAAGCGAAAAATAAACTAACTATTTACAACCTACCATTTAGACTCCTAACTAACTATACACTATAAGTTGAAATTTTTGAGGGTCCACCCAAAATCAGATTTCGCTTTGAAAGATCCACGACGAACCCTCCCTCTCATGCATGCTTCCCGAAAAATAATAATTCCGTTTGAACAACGGAAGGCATGTGTAAGGTGTAAGAAATGAACCATTCCCAATTAAAATTATTGGCGAGAGGATTGGAGATTTGGATAAGACGGGTGACAAACACACATGGGGTCCAAGAAAAAATGAATCATCTCCCAAGTATTTTGAAATTGGAATGGGAGGAGGAATACAAGGAGGCAAAGAGGCCTTCATGGAAAGCAACTCGAGCAAGTACTCCTCGTTGGTGAAAAGGTTGAATGCTTTACAGTTCGGCATCGATTCATCGGGTACTTGTGTGATAATAGAGAATGAAAAGGGGGAAGAAAGAAATTCAAACTCAAGAGATGAGTTATCATCACTCAAAGTTGGAATTTCGAAGGAGATATGATCATTTTCAATGAAACTTTCTTCTTTGGGATCCAAAGACGAAATCATTTCATTGCAAATGGATACTACATACATTTCATCCTCACTTTCATTCTCTCTTAAATCACGGGTCAAGTCATGAATGGTTTGTTCCAAAGTAGACAAAAAATCCTCATTTGGTTCCAAAAATTCCTCGACTTCAAAAGTTTCGGAAGAAAAATCATTGTCGGATTCAAATAATAAATCCAACTCATGCTCGCAACAAACATTTTCTTCATGATAACGATTTTCATACCTCTCATTCTCAAGCATGAGAAAACCCTCACCAAAAGTCATAGGCTGAGGCGCGGATTCTTGAAAATGAGAACTTTGAAAATTACCATGAGAACCATACAAAACTCATTATTATAAGAATTTTGAAAACTATTGCAATTTGTTTCAAAATTCCTATTATAAGGAATTAAAGGCCCAAAATCATTATCATCCTCCTTAAAATACACACACTCCAAAGCTTGACTTTTGTAATACTCGCCTAAAGTCATTTTTGAATTTGCAATTTTTTGGGACTTTAAGTATTGACCAAAAGTCATAGGTTTGCAGGGATTTTGAGAATTTTCATAATGATTACTGAAAGTATTGGAATAAGACATGCTTACCCCAAAGATGGCTCGAAGTGGTGAATTCAACAAAGTGATGTGTGCGCAAAAAATTCAAGCGGTTCTTGGCGGTCAAATGTAGGAGTCCTTCAAAAATGTTAGGCAAAAAATACAAAGAGAAAAAAAAACTATGAAATACTAAATCAAACAAATTCTAAAACATCAAGTCCCCGGCAACGACGCCATTTGATAGACAGGGTTTTACCGCGGTGTCACATCACCGACGCCGATTGTTTGTTATATTCGGCACACCAGCTCTATATAAAAACCTAAACTATGACTACACTCTTTTAAAGGAGTATAGCGGCCAGTCCCGGTATCGAATCCATAAAGACAAGTTGCTAGAATTTATTTAATACTTATAACATAAAAGTGAAAAAGATATTTGGTAACAAAATAAAAGATAAATAAAGGAAAAGATTATACTAGGCGAGAGTGTATTTAAACTAAATTGACAAAATGAATAAAAACTATAGGTTACGTTGAATATCCCTCACCTGAGTTAATTAGTATAAAATGGTTACATAGGTTGACGAGTTATTAAGATTAAGTCTCGGTTCGGGTGTTAATTAAACCTTGAGCTGTCACACCCCTAAATTCACATAAAAGTCTAATAAGATTTTAGCGTCAACAAATACCTAAAAAATTACGCACGCAAGGTCGTAAATACGGAGCATACATGATATACCCTGTTAAATCTCTTAGGCTTAATAACTAGGACAACCCACTCGAAATAAATACGTAAACTCCATCACCAAAGTAAATAAACACATCAACCCTAGGTGAGTTCAATCCAACACAACCTAAATTATATTAGCTAGAAAGCATGGTCAAAGACATGTATTTAAAGCAAGGAAGTAAATTAAAATAAGTAAAACTAATTATCAAAGCTTATAAACTAGTTAACAACACAAGAAATAAACAATAGAAGATTTATTAAAGACGAAGAAGATGAATAGTAGCAACTTACATACAAAATGGGATGGAACCCTAGGAGAGAGAAGCTGTAAAAAATATCACCTAAAAACTAACCTAAATGAATTATCTCCTTGAAATAAAACCCTACAACATTCTATTAATACCCCAAAATAAATTCCCAACAAAACCAAGTTAAAAACCCAAAATATGTCATTTTTTGTCCAAATCTGATGGGACCAGTCGACCTCATGTCTGGACCGGTCGATCGCATGTTGGAATTTTTCCTTGGGCTGTTGACAACCCAGTTTTCTCTTCGGTCCAATTTTGATGCGTCGCACGAAAACGACTGTAACTCCCATACGGAATCGAAATGATGTGTGGTCGGATTCGACGCAAAGATAATTCAATTCTCGACATAAATATATTTTGAAACCCTCAAAATTATGTAGTATGAAATTACCAAAATTCCATTGAAGTCGGAGCAAACAGTGAAACCTTTCGTAAATGGCCATAACATCCACATACGGAGTCAGAATGATGCACGATTAATGGACATGGAAAGATAATTTGATGAAATACATGTTGGTAACTTCATTCCATAAAAAATAGTGACTTTGAAAAGACCAAAATTCCCTTAAAGGTTCCTTGTCCGACGAAACAATCCCGAAACGCATCCAACTTCACACTATGCATCCATAATACCTACAAAAGCTCAAATATACCTTATAGAACATATAAACATATAGATAAAGATTATCCAATATATGAGATTAAATATAGGAATTAATGGATACGAAAATGCTAGAATGTGCAAGATAAAGGGTACTAGATACAATATTCACGGCTTATCTACCCTCTTCTTGTTTGTGGAGTTTTTACTCCATCTTCTCAATCTTCTCCATAAGCTCTACCTTCATGTTTACCATGCAATCCTTGTGGTGGTCCCTTATACCTGGGTATTTGTCATAATCAACTTTAGATATTCAAGTTTTTTCTTTAAGACATTGACCTCGACTTACGCACGCTCAACCTCCTTAGCATTCTTGTCATCTTCAACCACCCAGAGATGGATGTTCTAGAGAGCAATGAAAGACTGTAATAAAATGAGACGAGTTAATATAAGACGATACTAGACTTCAAGTGTTATTCAAAATACAAAGAAAAAACTCTTTACCAATGTTGCCTTGTTAATTGAAAAGTTAAAGACCTGAGAGGGGTCTAGCGTATCACAGTATCGGTTGTTGCACTCAGGGACAACCGAAGTAATGGCCTCCGAGGAGTTGAGCCAAGCGCACAGTAGCACTGATGTCATCCTGAGGTAGAAGGGGGTCAGTCGCCTGTCCCAATGGGATCGTATTTCTCTTATTTGTTGGGGGGTAACAGATGTTCCCCAGGAACAGCTTTCCTTCTCGTTAACCCCTCGACAACATGGGGTCCGATAATTGTCGATTTCTACCGAGTTCACATTGATAGTGTAGAGTTTCATTAGAGATGAGCAGGAAAGTATTATAAATTGGGGCTACCACATCCTAAATAGAGCTAGTAACTCCTTCTGGACGATCTAAAAAAATAGCACATGCTTAGTATTGTCTTATTTAAAGTTAATGTAAAAGTTAAAAGATAGTAAAGGTTAATAAAAAGTTAAAAAGAATTGATTACGAAGTTCTGTTAGGGGGTCCACCCCCTTGCCAGTATATTCCAAGGGACAAGGGGTCATTAATCCCTCAAACACTATGAGACCATACCCTTTAATTTTTTAATATCAATTATAGTCTCGGCATTGAGACCTGGATCCATTTTTGTCGAGATCGAGACTTTATCTCACTATCGGGGGATTCTTGCCTCATATGTAGAAAATGACAGATCTTCTCTGAACTTCAGTCCCCTAAGATGAAGAAATAGCGATATTTCTAGTCGTGGTTAGAGGTTTGGTTAATATGAATGAGTTTGCCATCATAACGATGAGCTATGAAGTGATAATAGCAAGGAGCATCTCTCACCATGACCACAGTATAATAGGCACAAAAAATAGAAATGAGGAAATTCTCCTTGAAAGAAATCCTCCAATGTTGGGCAACCCCAATAAGAGTCCTCCAAGATTTCGACATTAGTTGGGCAGGAGCCATGCCAATTGAGGCAATAATTGCTCAGATAAATGAGTGGATGGGAAGGATGATACGTCGTAAATATTGCGTATTTCACCCGTTAACCTACGCGTTATTAGCCCCCTCGGGTATCTTAATCCCTATATTTATGCTCGTTAACCAGACAACTGCGGATTTCTATGTTAACATATTTTGCAGGGGTTAATTGAGATTTTGTAGGTATTTGGATGCTTAGTATGAAGTTCGGATGCATTTCGCTCGATTTCCATACACTATCGCACGTTCGGGGGCATTTTAGTCTTTTCACAGCTTGGGTACCTGGCCCAACATTTCAATGAAGTTGTATCCCTCCTCGCAAGCTTCGTGTTTCCGCGAACGGTGCACGATTCCGATGCATAACGAAGAAGTTACGGCGTTTCTTGCGGAGGAAATACAAGAAAGCAAAAGAGGAGAAGAGAAGAAGAAGAAAAGAAGCAGGGGCTGCTGCTGGTGCAATCTGCCCTGCTTGATCGATCGATCGATCGACCTTTCAAGATTGTCAAAATTTTCCCTTGATCGATCGATCGACCAAAGGGGTCGATCGATCGATCCCCTATTTTTCTGCAGATATTTTCTTTTCTTTTCTTTCTTCTTTTCTTTTATTCTAACTTACTATATAAGCCAAATTTTGGCTTTGTAATAGGAGACCAGCCATATATACGACTTTAGCTTAGTTTAGTTAGGGTTGGAGGGGTTTTGATTGGTTCTTCTTCTTCCCCTCTTGGTTTGACATCTAATTGGTTTGTAAGATTGACTATTCATCTTCCCTCTCCTTTAATATAGTTTGTTTTCCATTATTTCCATGCTTTCTAGATAATTTCCTTGCTTTCTAATTAGGTTTTCAAGCTTTATTTCTTGCTTTTCTAGTTTAATTAGTTTAATTTAGTTAATTCATTATGCGTCCCTAGACAAATAGGGTCGGGATTACGTTTCCACCATTTTCGGGTTCGGACCTCGAAATTTAGGGTTTCGTGTAAAATCGCATTTAATTGAAACCTCGCGTATTAAAGTCGGATTATTATGAATTTAACTTTCTTTGTCATGCAACGTTAGTGTTTATAGTGATTATCCGAATTTAATCCGCGTGTGACCATTTTCAGTTAAATGTTTTATCTCGCAACTTTGGGTTAAATTCCTTCTTGCGTGATGTTTATGCTTCATTGAAAATGATCGATTAAATGTTTTCGAAACGAAATTCTAATTAGTAGTTGTTTAGCCTGTGAATGTGTGTATGCGATCCCGATCCTCGCTTTCCTTTAATTTAGCGTTAACTTCTCTTTTCTTTTGTCACCATTCCCACCTTTGCATTTATTTATTTTACACTTTTATTCCTGAAGTAATTAAAACAATTAACATCTAAAATTCAATCACTCCCTGTGGATTTACGATACCCGACTTACCGCTGTGCTTGCTTGTCAAGTGTAGTTGTAGCTTAGGTTTTCTTTGTATCGCGGCGGCGAAACACACGACGATTGTGTCCTCACACGAACACACTTTTTCCGCCCGGTCACAAAATGACGCCATTGCCGGGGAGTGTGTTTTAGATAGTAATTGTTTTATTATTTCGTAATATTTTTCCTTTTGTATTTGTATTCTTTGTTTTAACCTTTTCTGCAGGATAGCATACTTGAGCGCTAAGAAGCTTTGATTCGCGGTTGCTCACTTTCTTGCTCGGATTCTCCATCTACAAACAACGAGGTAATCATGCCCTACTATTATAGTTATTACGGTCATTCTAATGATTCATACTTTGGGGATAGTTTCAAGTTTTTCATTTTCAAGATTTTCTTGAAAATGAAAGACTTGAAAACATTTATCGCAATGAAAATCGTTATTGGGAACTTGAGTTGGATTCATTATTCGAATCCAATGACGATTTTCATTTCATTACTTTCGAAGACGAGTTTCAACCAAATGAGGAGTTCGAGGCTCTTGAGCCGAGGAAGCCTACTTTGGAAGAGACTTTGCTTCTTTACTCCCAAGGTTTGGAAAGCCTAAATGATGCTTGAATGATACTTGGTGCACTTTGCGATGAGATGAATTCTTATGCACAAAACAACAAGGAGGTGGAAACTTGTGTTTCACCTAAATTTTTCGAAGAATTTCTCATCGAGTGTGAATCTTTCTCCCCCGAAATTCAATTTCCTTCTGACGATGAGTCGATTGAGATTGAATTTGTTTCATCACCATATTCGTTTTCCGTCATCGAACCATTAGAATTACCGGTTGATTCCTATGAGTCGGTATAAATTAAAACTTCCACACTTTTTGCCGATGAGGACTCTTTACCGGAATTGTTTTCGATGGATGTTATCCTCATGTGTGCACCATCTCCCATTCCATTTGAAAAGCCTTTGGGAGATGAATCAATTTTTCTTGGACCTCAAGTGTACCTTTCCCCCTTGTTATCCAAATCCCCCATCGTCCGCCCAAAATTTCAAATTGGCGATGGTTCACTTTTTTCACCACCCACATGCCTTCCGTTGTTCAAACGAAATTCTTATTTTTCGGGAGGCATGTTCACTTTGGAGGGTCCACCGTTGATCTTTCAAAGTCAAATCTCTTTTTGGGTGGACCCTCAACTATTTAGACTTCTAGTGTATAGTTAGTGTGAAGCCTAAATAGTAGGTTGTAAATAATTAGCTTTTTAATTTTCTTTCTTTCGTATTTTTCTTTCCTTTTAATTTAGTCTAGTGTAATTAGTTAACATTTTGTTATTTGTTTTTGATATGCTCGGTACTAACTTGTTTTGTAGATTTCATTGGACTCGTGCTTATGGAGATCGCTCCAATTTTGGGTAATATCATTCCTTTCCTCCCTTTGTGTTGTGTTCTTAATGCGCATTGAGTACAATGCAACATTTAAGTTAGGGGGTGTAGGATATTCTATCCATTTCATGTGTAGTCCATGGATTTGCTCACATTTAGTTACTAAGTATGCCTTTTTGTGAAAAATTTAAAAATTTTCAAAAATATTTTCTTTCTTTTTTCTCCTTTGTTGGGCATTTTTCCTTGTTTCCGATGATAAATTTTAATAATTGCCCGATCCAATTGACAACTCAATGATGCATGTTCTCGATTTTAGAAGTTATTAGACTTTAGTCCTCAAATCATTGATATTGTGAATAACTTCATGAATTAAACTTTATCCCATGAGCATATGCACTTTCCTTGTTATATTGATTTGGTTTAAGATTTTTATAACTCGGTAATCTTTTGTTGCATTGTATATACTTACACCGAGTAAGCTTTGTACCTTTCGTCGTTTGTGAGTGTTATACACTATTCTTTTCTCATTGAAAACGTTGAATTCGTTGGTAATCTCACTAATCTTTCATTTGATCGTTCATTAATTGAGTTCATTCTTGAAATGTGTTACTTGATCATGATTTTCAATTATTGTTTTGACTTGATAATTGCGTACTTTAGGAAATGATCATAGGCCCTCTTTGTTATATCACCCATATTGACCTTGACCTCACCCTTATATGTTTCCCTAGTCAACCCCTTTGAGCCTAAATATTAGCCTTTCGTTTCATTACCCAAAATCCCATAACCAACTCCAAATTGGAGTTTTAAGCCATACAAACACCTTACATACCTTTGTTTGGAATGTTACTTGGGATTGAATGTTGTTGTTATGATGCCGGTTACAATTTAGGCATATGAGAGTTTGAAAAGTAAAGAAAAGTGATGTGAAAAAAAAAGTGAAGAAAAAGAGAAAGCAAAAGAAAACAAAAAAAAAGAAAAAATGAGAAAAAGAAGAAAAGAAAAGAAAGAATAAGTTGTAAATGTTGTGTATAGTGTTCAATAAGCTTTGATTACTCTCCCCGATGATATATCTAATGCTTGTTTTGGAACTTGTTTTCCAATTTTTGATATTACCCTCATTTTTCCATTATCCCGAGTTTTCATCCCGAACACTTTGAATCCGTACATACATTCCTTCATTTCGTACCCTAGCCTATCCTACATTATAACCCTATTAAAGTCCTATGTGATCTTAGGGTGCATTTAATTTAAAAGTCATAATAGTTTTGATAATCTGTGAAAATGCATTTCGCCTCTTTTAGTGTGCGGTATCCTTTCATTGAGATTGCAAGTTTTTCATTTCCTATATAGCGTTCCTCATTTGTGACATGTGCGCGGCCTAGTTTCCATTTACATTTACTCTTTATGCCCGCATGTCCCGTGTATTACCTCCCTTTTCATAGTGAATTCATTTGTTGAGCATAATGCCCGTGAGGATTGAATGTATGCTTGCCTTTATGTTTATCTGGTTTATTTAAGTTTTTACCAAATCACACTATGCATGTGCTTTCCCCCCTCCCACTTTTAAAGTTTCAATTCTATGAGGTGCATTCTATAATGTTAATGATTCGGACTTCTGTTTGAATTCATTCACTTTGCTAATAACGCGTTTGAAATCTTTTTCATTGTTGTTGAGTTTTTCGCATGTTGGGTTGGGCATATTTTGAGGAAACCATATGATGTTTGTGGGTTTCATCCCTGAAAACCCTCACGAGACGACACTCGTCCACTAGGGTAACCTAGGGGTTTAACGGCTTATTGCATATGCTAAATGCAATCGTATCGCCCGCAAAAGTGGCCTTATCTTTTTATTGATTTTATATCATACTTTTGTTCTTTCTCCTGCTTTTGGTTTGCTTGTAGTTCTTGTTGTTTCCTATTTCATTGCTAGGGACTAGCAATGTGTAAGTTAGGGGGTGTGATATGCCGTAAATATTGCGTATTTCACCCATTAACCTACGCGTTATTAGCCCCCTCGGGTATCTTAATCCCTATATTTATGCTCATTAACCAGACAACCTCGGATTTCTATGTTAACATGTTTTGCAGGGGTTAATTGAGCTTTTGTAGGTATTTGGATGCTTAGTATGAAGTTCGGATGCATTCCGCTCGATTTCCGTACACTATCGCACGTTCGGGGGCATTTTAGTCTTTTCACAGCTTGGGAACCTGGCCCGACATTTCACGGAAGTTGTAGCCCTCCTCGCAAGCTTCGCGTGGCCATGAACGGTGCGCGATTCCGATGCATAACGAAGAAGTTACGGCGTTTCATGCGGAGGAAATACAAGAAAGCAAAAGAGGAGAAGAGAAGAAGAAGAAGAAGAAAAGAAGCAGGGGCTGCTGCAATCTGCCCTGCTTGATCGATCGATCGACGCTTTTGGTCGATCGATCGACCTTTCAGGATTGTTGAAATTTTCCCTTGATCGATCGATCGACCAAAGGGGTTGATCGATCGATCCCCTGTTTTTCTGCAGATATTTTCTTTTCTTTTCTTTCTTCTTTTCTTTTATTCTAACTTACTATATAAGCCAAATTTTGGCTTTGTAATAGGAGACCAGCCATATATACGATTTTATCTTAGCTTAGTTAGGGTTGGAGGGGTTTTGATTGGTTCTTCTTCTTCCCCTCTTGGTTTGACATCTAATTGGTTTGTAAGATTGACTATTCATCTTCCCTCTCCTTTAATATAGTTTGTTTTCCATTATTTCCATGCTTTCTAGATAATTTCCTTGCTTTCTAATTAGGTTTTCAAGCTTTATTTCTTGCTTTTCTAGTTTAATTAGTTTAATTTAGTTAATTCATTATGCGTCCCTAGACAAATAGGGTCGGGATTGCGTTTCCGCCATTTTCGGGTTTGGACCTCGAAATTTAGGGTTTCGTGTAAAATCGCATTTAATTGAAACCTCGCGTATTAAAGTCAGATTATTATGCGTTTAACTTTCTTTGTCATGCAACATTAGTGTTTATAGCGATTATCTGAATTTAATCCGCGTGTGACCATTTTCAGTTAAATGTTTTATCTCGCAACTTTGGGTTAAATTCCTTCTTGCGTGATGTTTATGCTTAATTGAAAATGCTCGATTAAATTGCTTTCGAGCCGGAATCTTGATTAGTAGTTGTTTCGATCCGTTTGGTAGAATGCGATCCCGATCCTCGCTTTCCTTTATTTTAGCATTAACTTCTCTTTTTATTTATTCACGACAACCACCCTATCACCTTTTCATTTATTTATTTTACACCACTTTTATTCCTGAAGTAATTAAACCAATTAACATCTAAAATTCAATCACTCCCTGTGGATTTACGATACCCGACTTACCGATGTGCTTGCTTGTCAAGTGTAGTAGTAGCTTAGGTTTATATCTTTTGTATCGCGGTGGCGAAACACATGACGACTGTGTCCTCACACGAACACACTTTCATCGCCCGGCCAAAGGAAAAAGCCGATTTTGAACATTTGTTCACAAATAATAATATCTCCATCATTTTTGTTATTGACGGCATGATCATCCTCGGAGGGAACCCTCGTATTAATTGTTGATTTGATACCGAAAATGTGCCTCAAGACTATTATATTAGTCTGAAGTACGTCATTAGGAATAGCCGAGGCAACACTTATGTCCAGGACATATTGGTCCTACTCCTTATCTTTTTAAATGACATGAACTTTTCCATGAGGATCCTGAGAGATGAACTTGACCTCAGTCATAGCCCAGATGGGCACCACTATGGGAGGCACATTTTTATCGAATTCAACTTCCGACTCATCTTCTGAAATATCATAAATCTTGGGCTTAGGCTTCCCTTATTTGCGAGCAGAAGTTGTGGCATGACCACGATTACTGGACTCAACAGTTTTGCCCTCATCCCTATGGCTAGTAGGGACCCTCATGGACACCTCGAAGTAGTTGGCCTTTGACCTCTCATGTCTCGTATGAGGGTCCATAAGGTGAGAATGGTTGTAGCACTTAGAAGATAAAATGGATAAAGAGTCCTTAAAGGATGAAGCAGACATTGAATCACTGATAATGGAAATAATAACTTTGGGCTTAGCTAAATCAGGATAAATGAGAAGTAATGTTAGATGTTTCTACAACTAAAGGGATGGGAGTAAGAGGAAGTTGAGACTCGACTTTTTCCCTATTTTTAGCCTCAACCTCGGCCTTATGAATCTCTGATCTTATATGCTCACGAAGGTGTTCTCCTAGCTCATAAAGTCTACGGTACATGAAAAAAAAGTGAAGATTTTTATGTTGCTAAATAAATATCAAATAAAGTGGTTTAGAATGTTTCTAAAAAAACAGCCAAGAATAGCAAAAAATCCTTCGGCGAGCTTCAATTGAAAAAGTCACCGAAAACTAAAATTTTATAAAACCCTAAAGTTAAGTACTTTCAACCCTAAAATGATATCTAAGCTCCTTACTCTTCCCAAACCACCACAGTTTACACTACAAACCACCAGGAGTGGTTTTAAAAAAAAACTAGAGATGTTGGAAAGTGCAAAAAAAAGAAAATGAGAATTAAACCAAAAAATCAAGGAAGAATGAGGTACTTGGAAGAGAGAGAAGGACGAAGAAGGGTATAATTCACCGAAGAGGGGAGGAACAGTTTTCCAAAAATGGGAGGAAATTCTAGAGATATAAAGGCAGAAGTTGGCTCTGGATAAAATGAAGAGGTAAATGAGGAAGGAGAGAGAAAGAGGAAAACTTGAAGAGATATTACCACCCTAAACATGCGTACAATTACCAATGCACCCATTGGTAAGGTGTGTCATTCAAAATGACCCTTGGTTGCACACCTCCTTGGGACACACTCCAGGCCACTAGGAAACTAACTGTTGTCCACTTCAAAGGGTTGAAATGGCACCTCTGTGCATATGTTTACCCACTACTATTATGTAACTGTGCTGACATTAAGGTGACACCTAAACACACATCACTTTAGAATTCCATTAACATTAAATATTAAGGTATAAGGGGTGATTGATATGTATAAATCTAGTCTCATCCAGATGACACCTACTGCGATAACAAGCTCCCTCATACATACTCTCAGATTCACCATCCCACTAGAGCTCTTGCTACTAGCCTCGTATTAACTAATCTCAGGCTCTGAAATCACTCAGTCATAAGATAACCATCATCAGTGAATAAGTACAGTGTCAACCCTACATTAATCTATGCGTGGTTTCGGTCTCTCTGAATAACCTAAGTATTGGCCCCAGACACTCTATAAGGCCGAGACCTTTCCATCAACTACATAGGCTAAACATGGAGCCAGCCTCATCCCAGACCCATTCTCAGGATCAATGCTCTTCTAGTCTCTGTCAACCGAGACCCATAACTTTAGATATAATGTACACGCATGGAAAACATGACAAGGTATCATGGGCACATCCAATGAATACTATTATAACAAATTAACAAGCACGTGAAAGGAATATTTCTTTATCATGATTTATACACTTATCTCTATAGGTGTCATGCTCATATTAGCTATTAATGTCATTACACATGAACTGTATGCTTGGAAGTGGAACTGTGCACCCCTAAGGCTATAAAAGGGACTCATTATCTCCTTCTACAAGGATCGAATTCTGGAAAAACCTATTACTACTGTGTGTGTGTGTATATATATATATATATATAGAGAGAGAGAGAGAGAGAGAGAGAGAGAATCTTGTAATCATATGTAATTGCTTATACCCATCTTATATAGTGGGATCACTTCATATTTTTCACAATGGATGTAGGCCAAGGCTGAATCACTTAAATCTCTGTGTCTCTTCTTTGTCTCTTATCTCCTTTATCACTTTACTACCTTATCTTATTCTCACCATTACTGTGTAAGCTTAGAAACTAGGTTAAATCCCTTTGGATGATATTTGACATCGTCAATAGTGATGATGTAGATGTAAACATACATGAATCATTTGATGAACTTTATCAATAATCTCTTAATATTAACAATTCTAACATTAATCTTTCAGTAAGGATAAAAGCAATTCAATGTGAACAAGAAGAAGACATAAATTTTTTTGAATGTTTTTAATTGGATGATGCTAAACTTCATGAAAATGTTGATAGTTTGTTGAACCAGATTCATTGAAAAGGTTGAATGAAATTATTTTGAAAGAGAAATAAGATATTGAGGTTCAAAAAGAGGTTTTGAAAGTTGATTTTGAAAAACGGCCTCTTAAACTAAAACATGCCAAAGTGTTGAAATTTGATTTGGTGGAAAGGACAAATGTACTTGATAACATACTTTTGAAACATGGCCAAGTGAAAAATATTAAGCACAGTTGATATGTCACAAATGGTGTATATAATTGCATGTTATTGTTATGCATTCTAGTACTTTTGTCTCCATTATTTCCTACTTTTATGCTCATAAATTAGTACTGTCATGCAGGGTTTATCTGAGTGTTTTTAGGTATTTAAATGCTAAATAGAGAGTTTGGTTGGGTTTTGGGAAATGTTTATCGTTTGACACAAATTTAAGGGAAATTTAATAAATTCAAACTTCTTGGTCCAAACAATAGAACTCCATGAGAGCCTAGTTAGTTGAGTTAGCTTTGTGTGGCCGAAAATGGTGCATGGTTTCGAGTTTGGATGATCAAGTTAGAGTTGATTCTGAAATGAAACATTTTTCCCTTTTGAAGAACAGCGCCTCGATTGACCAGTCAATCTCCGCTGGTTGATCAGTCAATTAAGTTTTACCTTCGAAGGAAGATAGTGGGAATTTTTCAAGACCACCGATCGACCTGTCAACACAATTATTTTGCATTTTGGCTTATTTTTTTCTTTTCTCTTTTCTTTTAATCCAACTTAGTGTGTGTGTGTGTGTGTGTATATATATATATATATATATATATTAAGTTGGATATTTTGAGAGATATTAAGATTTTAGTTTAGGTTAGATTAGTTTTGGGGTTGGGAGCTCATCTATTTCTCTCTCCTAGGGTTTCATCGCATTTGTGTTGTAAGTATACTATTCATTGTCTTCCTCTATTTAATTCAAGCTTCAATTATTGTTCAATGCTATGTTAACTTAGTTGTCTTAGTTGATTTACTTGCTTTCTTTACTTGCTTTACTTTTATTTATGCCATTTAATATGTTTTGTAGCTATTTTAGTTTAGGTTGAGATTTATTGAACCCACCTTGGATTAATTTGGTTGCTTTTCATTGGTGATGCATTGGATTGCTTTAAATGGCTTGGGTTATTATTATTTTACGCATATGAGATTGAATGGTGTATATCTTGTATGCGTCATATTTACAACCTTGTGTCTGTAACCTCGGGGATATTTGTTAACAACAAAATCAAAATCAATTAACCTTTTATGAAAATTTAGAGGGTGATACTCTAGATTTTATTAATTGTGAAAATGAGATTTAATGTTGAAAGCTTTTCTTCCCGTGTAACCATTTATATTAATTAACCCTAAGTGAGGCATATTATTCTCAACCTATAATTGTTATTCATTTTGTGTGTTAAACATAATTTAAATACATGATTGGATTAATATTCTATTAAACCATTATCTTTTACACTTTTATTCAGAAGAAATAAATAAATTATTTTGATAACAGTGGAAAATCGAGCGTCCATACGCATGAGTTATCAAATGACGCCATTGTTGGGGAATGTTTGTTTTAGATTGTAACTGATTTAGTATTTCATAATATTTTTCTTTCTATTTGTATTCTTTATTAACTAGTTTCGTAGGACTTGTACATTTGAGTGCCATGAAATGCTTGAATCAATCAGCCAACCATCACTTTATGGATTTCATTATTTTAAGCTTGTTGGGGTAGGCATGTCTTATTATAATGTTTTCGGAAACTATAACTATGGCCATCCCATGGGTTTTTTCGATGGTACGTGGGGTGATATCTCCCGAGGTGGATCTTTCCTTTCTTCCCCTTTTTTAGGCCTGTGCAGGATTGCATATTTTATCAGGGTGCTCGACCTTCTTCGATGCGGGATGATGTGTAGAGATAGAGTTGCCAACCTATTTTGCACAAAACATGGAAAAGAAATGTTGTTGTCTCGAGAGAATGACATCAAGGACAGTACTGATCCTCGCAAAACCAAGTTGTTTAAAGGTCCAGGGACTAAGTTACGGAATGGGAAGGTGTTCGACATCCATCCCACCCTTTTGGTCTCTCATGGGCATGTGTTAATCTTCTCCTCTAAAACTCCGTGATGTGTGTTCTTATGTGCATAATATAAACGGAGGACAGAATTTGCTTGACTCGCGTCATGGATAAAGGCGGAGCAAGGTCATCCTTATGATTGTTGCCAAAATAATAATTCAAAGTATAATGTAAGTGCTTGTCGATTCACAAGTTGTTATGGAGGAACGAATGCGTATATCGAAAAACACACAAACAAGCATATGATATATATATAGGGAAAGGATCAAGTGAGGTCCCAGTTTGAAGCCCCTGGATAGGGACCTTTTTTTTAAATAGTAAAAAATTATTTTTGGGCTACTTTTTTTTTTATGATTTTTAACATTTCAATAGGACCATAAAAAAGGAATCAGCTCAAAATGAATTTTTTTTCTATTTAAAAAAAATTGGTCAAACTTTGTTAGTTTTTAAGTTGTTAAAAACTAACAAAGTTCGATTATTTTTTTTAAAATAGTAAAAAAATACATTTTGAGTTGATTTTTTTATAGTCGTACTGAAATGTTTAAAAACTAAAAAAAAATTAGCTCAATTTTTTTTACTCTTTTATCAAAATTGGTCCGCGCGAGCGGTATGCAAACAGAGGTCCTCATGAGATCCATTCTCTCTCTCTCTCTATCTCGAGAGAGAGAGAGAGAGAGAGAGAGAGAGAGAGAGAGAGAATATAACAAAAGAACAAATGCATGTGGGAGGACTCGATTCTATAAATTTACCCAAGATGCCAACATAGCTCGGGGGCATCAAATTCGACATAGTTCGAAGACAATATGACGTGAAGTTTAACCCATAAATCCAATCGAGAACTTTATTATATGTCTATGTGTAAGAAAAGGGTTTTATTGTGAGAAAATGTGATGAGAAATTCCCATTTGGAATTTCCATGTAAACCCTCTATTTCTTATTTTTGGTTTTTTCTATAAAAATAATGTTTGTGAGAATACTAATAATAAAATGTTTTAAATTAAGATATGCGATGTAATGAAGTAAAGTACTAAAGTGGAAATGAAGTAACTAATGCAAACACAACAGAACTTAGAGACAAAGGGGGAGAGTTAGAGCTTCTTGTGAAGACTTGAAGTGGATTTTAATTGTAGATGCGCTGATCTCAAGGTGAGATGATGGTGGTTTGAGCATATGGATGGGAATTTACTCAAAAGAGTATGAAAAGTATGAAGGGAATGTGGGAAATGGGATTTTAAGGAAGGAACAACTTTGAATTCAAGATAATTCTCTCTGAATTGCTTAGAGGGATGTTCAAGGGTGCTTTACAAATGTTATTAGGTCATAGCCTCTATTTATAGGGCCAATGGGGTGCCGATCAGTATGTTCCTATACCTACCTATCGGCATAGAACCCTAGACACATGAACAATAGTAGGGTCCTAGAGTTGCCATTCGGTAGTTTGACGCATGTTTTTTTAGAAAAATGATCGTAAAATGTGAATTGTAAGGCAGAATCGAGCACGGGGATGACCTTTGAATACATTGAGCCAATCCCAGGTTCGAGAGTTAACCAAAGTTAAATGGGTCCCGAAAGACCCTGTTGGTCAGTAGATAGGAAATTCTCAGATAAAAATGAATCGTTTATCTGAATCGTAAGGCCAATTTGTGCACGGGATGGACTATTGGAAAGGTTATTCAGTGAACTTCGAGATTTCATTTAGAGTCGTTCGGTTTAGAGAGTTGAACTAAGTCAAATGGGGCCTAAAAGCGCTCGGTGATCATATGGAGTAAAATAGGTTGTTCGTCCATACAGTAAGGTTGATTCATGCACGGGACACACTATTGGAGATTCCTAAGTGGGTCCTAGGATGGGTTATCTATAGAGAGCCTCTTGACAGAAGATCTTGAAATAAGTGAAGGTCGTCGAATGATAGGAACTACATCGACATTGGGAAATAGGACTGTAGATTGATTATGTGGACCTAGAGGGTGGGATTGACAAATTCGGAGGGTCGAGGTTAGTTATAAGGACCTAAGGGGATGAAGATGACTGATTCAGTTGGTCGAGGTTAGTTTTGAGGACCTAAGGAGACGAGGATGATTGATTCGGCAGGTCAAGGATGTGTTACAATTGATTCCAAGGGGCTAAGGAGATCAATTCAGCGGGTCAAGGTTAACTCTCAAGTTGTGCTAGGGATGAACAATTCTGTGAGTCGAGGCTGATTCTGAGGATCTTAAGTTATGACGACTAATTATGAGAGTCAGGTCAATTCTGTGGACCTAAAGTTGTGATGACCAATTCTACGGGTAAAGGTCAATTCTGAGGACCTTAAGTTGTGACAAATAATTCTGAGGGTTAAAGTCATTTCTGAGGACCTTAAGTTGTGGCAAACGATTTAGGGTCGAGGTCAAGTTTGAGGACCTAAAGTTGTGACGACCAATTCTGAGGACCTTAAGTTGTGACAATTAATTTTAATGGCTGAAGTCAATTTCGAGGACCTTAAGTTGTGATGACCAATTCTGAGGGCCGAAGTCAATTCCGAGGACCTTAAGTTGTGATGACCAATTCTACGGGTCGAGGTCAATTTTGAGGACCTTAAGTTGTGACGATCAATTCTGAGGGTCAAGGCCAATGTCGAGGACCTAAAGTTTGGACGATCAATTCTATGGACCAAAAGTCGTGATGGCCAATTCTAAGGGCCGAGGTCAATTATGAGGACTAAGGTCAATTATGAGGACCTAAAGTTTGGATGACCAATTCTGCGTGTTGAGGTCAATTTTGAGGGCCAAGGTCAATTATGATGACCTAAAGTTGTGACGACCAATTCTGAATGCCAAGGTCAATTTTAAGGACCTAAAGTTGCGATGACCAATTCTGAGGGCCGAGGTCAATTTTTTGACCCCCCGCCCAATGAAATATCGGGTGATCATTCCTTTATCTTATCAAATAGTATTCTCATTAGGTTCATTCTTAGCATCATAGTCAAAAAATTTATTAATTACTAATCACTTATAAGTTAATTGAGTGGCACCAAATTTTATCTTTCTTTAGCATGCATAATCAAATAACTTTAAACAATTCACACAATAGTATAGAAGTTTGAACAACCAAGTAATACAAATAAGGGGTTGAGGTCAATTCTAAGGACCTAAAGTTTGGACGACCAATTATGCGGATCAAGGTTAATTTTGAGGACCTTAAGTTGTAATGACCAATTCTGAGGGCCAATATCAATTATGAGGACCTAAAGCTGTGATGCGGGGAATTGGTCTCCTGGGGAATTTTAAATTATCGTGATGTTACAAGAACTCTTGTGGTTCCGCTGGGGATTTTTTTTTCTTGAGACCCCACTGGGGGATGTTTAAGATGGGGACTATAGTAGACTTAGATGCAGGCGCATCGTTGGTTCTGCTTGTGGAATATGTTGAGGATAGGTGTGGAAGATTAATTCGACTGAGGATAATGCTGGGGGATAGGCGTAACATTAATCTGGATGGGGATTTTGAAACTTTATAAGGATTTTAGTTCTCTAAAAAATGATTTTCTTGAGGAAATTGAGATTCCACATTTTTCTAGGATTTTGGGGAATTTTCCAAGAATTTTTTGGATTTTCTAGAATTTTTTGGCATTTTTTATTCAAAATTTGAAAGGGGTGCCGATAGGCAGTCCTGGGAGAGTGCCAATCGGTAAGGGAATGAACTCCTGGGCTTCCTTGGGAAGCAAAAAAATATGATTGGTGACCGTCATGGTCAGGGGGTTGTCTATAGACATGCCACTTAGCCTTCAACAAAAAGGGGGTGAATCCTCACCATTTTTCACACCTTCAAGTGTTTGAATCTTCTACTTTCTCTCTCTAAAAAATTATTCCTACGCGATTTTTACTTCAATACTTTAAATAGTTGGTTCTTGCGAGGTGTACAATAATGAGTGGTTGGCCATTGATGACTGGGCTGGCCTAGAGTGTCAGTCTAGGGTGCCTCTTGCTTTAGGCAATGATAATGCTTTTGATTTGTTCGGGCCTGTAATTGATGAGCGTATTATGCTACGCGAGTCAGCATACCATCATTCGTCTAGGGTGAGGAGCCCTGGTGGCTACGTAAGTGCAGTGACTTTTGGTATTCCAATTCATTTTTCTTCTTCTTCTTCTTCTTTTACATTTTGACATTTCTCATTCGGTCATTCGATTTTTAGGGACGACAGGGTTGAAGGAGGTTTGGGAGAAGCTCCCGGCTATGGTGTGCTAGATGGTTTCCTACATGAGTTTTGTCCATCTGGCATAGGCTTTGGATGAGACACCGCCTTCTACTGTGATTTTGTGCGCTCTGGGAAGAGGTGGTGGGACACTACCCACACTTTCCATCTTGGCTTTAGGGAGTGATAAGAGGCTTTTTGCATGTCTGACGGTCGTTATCTTCAAAATTCTAGTCTCAAAATCCCTTGAATACCACAAAACTTCTTAAACAACTCGTATTGCGATAAGTACGGGTATCAATCCAACTTTCAAGGTGAAACAATTAGCGTGAATACTTGCAATTTCAATTTTTTATTATTTATTTTTTATTTTTTATATACATTTTTTAGAGAAATTTCAAGGAAGAAATAACTAATTAATGCTAAAAATATGAAAGACTATATAACTAAAATTAATACGTAACCAGGTGTGATAAATGTGAGAAGGTTCAAAAGATGGGATTACACTGCCTCTTCAGTTATTTTAAATTTCTTAATTTATTTAATTGAAATATTTTGAGATAATATTAAATTCATAATCTAACTTTCTTTACAATTATAAATTCAATAATATTTTTTTCGTCAGAAAACTCATTTAAAAATTCCACTACTCTACAAAATGGATTTATACTCTCTTTAAAGAAATCACCTACTAAGATCGATTTATATAAAAAAACATATGAATCGGAGAATCGCAAATCTGAGTTAATATTCAATTTGTAGGAAAAACCTATCTCTATTTCGATTCCAAAATCAAATATTAAAACAAAATTAATTCACTATCTCTCGATACTTAAATTAATGTGTGACAATTAAAAATAAATTTTCCTAGAATTACCACAATCAACAAAATTAATTAATTAAGCTAACATCCTACACAGTTTCGTCCCACCCCTTGAACGGTGTTTTTAGCCTAACATTATCGTATTAGAACATAACACAACAATTAAATACATGTCAAGAATAATATGAAATGAAACAAGGAAAAGAAATACAATACGCAAATTTTACTATCGAATCATGTTCTTGAAATGCTTCACAATTTCTACACTTGATTACACAAATAAAAATTATAGGAGGGTAATGAGACGGGGGTCTATGAATAACTAGAAAGGGTGAGGCGTGACCCACTCCAATGGATGTTGTCTGCAAGGTTCTCAAGAACTTTTGGAGCAGCTTTTGATGAAACCTTCTCCTTTTGGTAAAAATGGAGATCAAGATAGAACTCCCCCTGTAAGAAGATGAAATTCCATAATAATAATAGTAATTTTCTCAAGAAGAGCTCTTGAGAATGATGACTGTCAGTGAGGAGTGAAAGAACAAGGCACTTAGCACTAGAGAGATAGCAGGGAGAGAATACTTGGAAGTTCTCGTGTGATTTTGACAAAGTAACAGTGCTATTGAGTTTTTTTATCTCTTCTTGACCTTTCCCAGGGGTCCTATTTATACTTAGGAACTAGGGATGAGTTAGCACTTTTGGTGCCAAAAACTTAGAGGGTTGGTGAGGGACAAGGTCTGCAGTGTACCATTTCTCCCTACGAGTGTGCAACAGCCTGTCCCCTCAGACAGCTGCCACCTGGTGCAAAGCAAATTCAAAAAGCAAATATGTCTCCTAATGGAGACAAAATATCTGATTTGGTAAATATCTTTTGAAAGAGTAACTTTTGGTACCAACTTTATAAACTTGAGGGGGTCTCAAGGATCACCTCATCTAAAATCTTTGTAAGCTTGAGGGGGTCTTGTGGACTCCCTTCTAAAATCATTTCTCTTGAGAGGGGCCTAGAGGACCCTCTCCTTTAAAATAATTTTATAAACAATTCTTTTCTCGTGAGTAACCCTTTGGCTGCTCACCCTGGTTGTGTCTGACTTTGAGGTGTGTGGGGACTGGGAAACCCTAGGGTCTTTCAACTAGTATTCTCTCAATCCTAAAATGCTAAGTGGTTGAGCTTTCTCAAAAAACCTTTTTCCTCAGCCTCCAAGCCAAAACTCCCAAGAGATCCTAATCGGCCTATTTGAACCCTGCCAGCTCAACTAGGCTACCTGTACAAGAAAGAAAAGTGTTAATACTGTTGTTATTTAAAAGAATGACTTTTCATGATGAGGGGTTGCTCATGGTAACCACTCCCTCATCCTGGGGTCTCTACCCCGATTTTTGGTTGAGGGACCTTGAGTGATCTTTCATCGATTATGCATTTTATGCGGCCAAGGGGCCTAGGTTCCCGTACCAATATGAATTCTCTGCGATCGAGGGGCCTTGGGTTCATTTTCACTAATTATACATTTTCTGCAATCAGGGGGCCTAGGTTCCTTCAACAATATGAATTCTCTGCGGGGAGGGACCTTGGATGCTCTTTTACTAGTTATACATTTTCCTCGGTTGGGGGCCTAGGTTCCCACACTAATATGGATTTTCTGCGGTCGAGGGACCTTGTCCGTTCTTTCACTAATTATGCATATTCTGTGGCCAGGGGGCCTAGGTTCTTGCACCAATATGGATTTTCTACGGTCAAGGGACCGTGGGTGCACTTTCACTAATTATGCATTTTCTGCGGCCAGTGGGCCTAGGTTCCCGCACCAATATGGATTTACTGCGATCGATGGACCTTAGCCGCTCTTTCACCAATTATGCATTTTCTTCATCCAGGGGACCTAGGTTCCCGCACTAATATGGATTCTCTGTCGGGACCCTAGGTGGGGTTCCTTCTTAATATGACTTTCTGTCGGGACCCTAGGGGATCCTTCTTAATATGAATTTCTTCTATAGAGGGACCCTGGGGGTTCCTTCTCTATACGAATTTCTGTCGTTGAGGGACCCAGGGGGTTCCTTGCCAACATGAATTTCTGTTGTAGAGAGACCCTGGGGGTTCCTTCTCAATATGAATTTCTGTTGTAGAGGGACCCTTAGGGTTCTTTCTCAATATGAATTTCTGTTGTAGAGGGACCCTGGGGGTTGCTTCTCAATATGAATTTGTGTTGTTGAGGGACCCTAGGGGTTTCTTCTCAATATGAATTTCTGATGTTGAGGGACTCGGGGGTTTCTCAACCTCATATTTCCTAGAGACTAAGGAGGGGGTATTTGAGGGACCCTCACCCCAAAATATAGTGGTCAAGCTTGAAACACCTTTTTAAAAAAATAAAAATCAAACCTAAAATTTATTCTAAACTAAACTATATTATTTTTATTTTTTGAAGCCTATTTTTTTATTCCTAAACTGTACAAAAATGTACTGCAAAGCAGTCTCTCTTTATCTCTTTTTTTTCATCTGTGTGAGAGTCTTCTTTAAATGAGATACCTTCTCCTTTAAAAACACATGAGGTGGGTTTAATAATTGAGAGATTATTGGAATTTTATTTTGGCTAAGTCAAGATTGTTGACCGTGAAAGCACGTGGGTTTTTAGGTATAAGGTTGACAGGGACAAGTTGATGTATAACTTTTGGGTTTTGAGGTTGAAATGGTGGGTATGGATTATCGGGCTGATGGTTCAATTTTGAAATTGGGTTGGGAAGACGTCAGAGGTCCGGAACTGGCAGGTCTCGGGTTAGAAGGGAGGTATGGATTCCAGGTAAGATCGGAAGGGTTCTATTTGAATGGGTTAAAGGGTGTTCGAGTTTGGCTATGTGAAGATGGTTGTTTTGGATGTTGGGTAATGCTAGTTTAGGACTTGCTGGCAGTTTGAAACTCGCCGAAAATGGATGGTGGGCAGTAGATGGATCTACAGGTTGTATTCTGGGTTGGGTTTAAATGTCGAAGCAATGGTTTTGTGCCCGGAGGGATTTGGGATGGTGGTTGGGTTTTCGGGCTTTGGTTGACGGGTTGGAGCATCGAGTTGAGCATGTTCGGTATGGCTTGATTGGGAAGTCGGGTAATGGAAGGGGGTCTCCGGGTTTGGTTGTTGGTAAGAGGTGAGAGAGAGAGGAGGTGGGGGTAGGATTGAGTGTGAGTGTGTGTATGATAATATGGTGTGTGTGTGTGTGCGTGTAGATTATATAAAAATCAAAATAAAACTACCAAACATTAAATAAAATATATTAAAATAAAAATGAAGCTCCTAATCTCTAACTAAAAGACTCAAATAAAAAAATATAAAAAATAAAACTAACCTAATAAAATTAAAAACAAATATGATAAAATAAAATAATAATAAAATTAAACTAATAAAGTAAAATAAAAAAAATACTAAAAACAAATAAAATAAAATACCTAAAAATATAATAAAACACACACCTATATATTTACATAAAAATATATAAAAATACTCGACGCACGATAACGGACCCTAATTTTAAAACTAAACGCACACAAATAAAATAAAAGAAATCCTAAAAATTATCTACGGCATAAATAAAATTCTAGAAAATGCTAAAAAAACAACTAAACACACAGGAGGCTCGGGTGATGGCAAGGACTCATTTTAGGCATAGGTTTGGTAGGGGACTAGGTTCGGGGCATCGAAACTCATCTGGGAAAGCTCAACAGGACTTCAGTCTTCACAGTCGCTTTGATTTTCTTCATTTAATGCAATTGACAGCTTCTTCATCTCAATTGACTTGATTTAGCACTATTTAATGTTGCGACTGCATATTGACCTGCACTATAGACAAATACGAACATAAGGCCATTTTTATTAGAAATGAGTGACTAAAATGCATCTATTTAGGCATAAATTAAACACTTTTGGGTGTTTATTAGGGAGATGATGGTTACTCCCATAGATGTTTAGCAGTTGATAGGGTTGATTGAGAGGGATTTTCGATAATGGTGGATCTCATGCTGAGGGTGACAACGGTGGGGGTGCAAGCGGCATTAGTGGATGTAGATAGGATCATATCTACGAATTCAATCCGTATTTCTTCTTTAAGAGAGACACTCCTGAAGAGGAGGGTGGACATGACTGATGGGTGAAAGGTGAGACACACGACCGACGTCGTCCATCTATATTTCTTACCATATCTGAGGACGATTTTCGATGTCTAGATATATGATTGGGGGAGACTGACCTTGGCATCCCTTTATTCTTCTTTGAATTCTTTCAGTCGGTGCTTTCGATAAACTTCTATGGGAGCTACGTAACTTTTAGAGTTTGAATTTGTTTTCCTTTTTGTGTATTTCCTTGCATTCTTCTTTTGTATTTTTTTGTGTCAATTCCTGGCTTTTGCATATGTGGTTTTATGAGGTGATCAGGTATAATGCGGGGTTGATATCCCTACGAGGTTTGGGGGGACTTCTGTCGGGTATTTTGGTGGCGAAAGTCCAATCGGAGGCCAAATCAGTCTTTGTCCTAGAAGATGTGTGACGGGATCTAAATGCCCTAACGAGTGATCAGGTCATCTTTATATTTTTTTAGTCATTTTTGGCATCTTCATTCCTTGAGTATATATTGATTCTCTGTTGGGGATTACAAGTGAGCTTCTACCTCTGGGGGTGACTCCACATGATACAGGGGTGACGAGTTTAAACGCGCAGATGTGACGATTGATCTCACATGAGTTTGGGTACGTCTAGTACCTAGGGGAGAGGGAGGTGTGGAAAATTGTGGATGAGTAGGTAGTGGTCCCACTGTAGGTGACCTTATGTACATGAGGCGGGTGAGAGAGATTCCGAACGATGCCCGAGTGACAACGATGATTTACGATCTATAGGTACAACGACGAGCTATGATTACCTAGATTTTGTGACGAGCTCGTTGATGTCTGCTTGTATCTATAATGTGGAGAACATGTCTCCACCCACCATGGCTTTGGGCATGGGGACTAGTGCACTGGTGGGATCATCACACAACGTAGGTGGTGTCACGTCGGTGGCGGCGGCATGGGAGGCTCCAATTATTCAGAATTTCCCCCTTCCACAATTTTTGACTGAGTAGTAGGGAGTCACTGAGCGTGCTGCATCAATGTAATGCGTCTGTATCTGGGTTGATGGGGCTTACGGATGAGGCCTCCAGACTGAGGTATATCCTTTATTTCTTATTTCTTAATTCTTTTTTGCTTCTTTACTGACTGATTTGCCTTCCTTCTTTCTTCTTTGCTTGTAGTATATTCGAGTGTTGACCACATGGATGGGGATATCAAGGATTGGATGTCCTCCATGTCAGACTATATTAAGAAGTCGACCCCTTCATGCTTTATGATGCTTGCCACTTCTGATCCTCCACTTCTCATCGTAGGAGAAAGCGCGTCTATCATGGGGGTTTAGGGTTGGAGAGAAGGAGAGTTGAGGGTGCGGGCGAAGTCATGTTTGTATATTTTATTTTTATTTTCTATCTGCAAAATGTAACCAAATGAAGCAAAATATATGAAGAATATGCATTTTCTTTTTTAGTATTTTTCTTAATACACTTTAAATTTATGTTGAGACTATTTATTTTATGCAAAGATAGAGATAATTACGGAAATGAGAATAAAAGGCAAAATGTTTATTATTAGAAAAAAGAGTAAAATTAATTAATGCAGGGAAAATATTTTTGATTACTAATTTATTTTAAGAGAAATTGTTTTTCTTGAGAGAAAAATGAGAAAATAACACAAGGGTAATTTTTCAAAATGAGGATTTTTTTGAATTTGATTTTGATAAAAGAGGAGAGATGGAAGTTTCCAAAACAAGGGGTTACCGATCGGCATACCCCTTGACCTGCCTATCGGTATGGGGGTCAAGTCAAATCAACCATAGTCCATGATTGTACTTTCCTACACATCAGAGTACTCTTATGGGGTTAAAATATAATTGGGTTTCCAAAGGTCTTGTCTTTTGCCAAAGGTTTTGAGCATAAAGGGGGGGGGGGGGTGTAATATGTTTTCTCCACCAAAACTCATATTTTTCTTCTTGTTTTATATTTCTCATTTTCAAATGTCTCTTCCCATGTGTGAAGGATCTGCTTCCTACCTTGTGTTCTGGAGGCCATTTGCTTATACAATGTGAATTACGATGCTTTCAACCTAGTCGGGTTTCTCTGTGGCATAACTGAGCCATAAACTGGAACCAGTTGGTAGAAACAGTACAATTCTAGCACCCTTAGGACCATGTCTGTCATTTCAGCCTGAACAAGGTCTGCCCCACCTATGAGTAGTTCTAGGCCATGATGGGGGTCAGCCCCAGTTTTGCGATGGCTATGCCTGATTTATCTCATTCTACCCGGGTATTCTTATTGTAGTTGCTTCATATTTTTCCATCGGTGGATCGACTGTTGGGTACCGAAGGAGCTATTTCTCTTCAGGAGGTTATGTATTTCATGCGTTTGTGTGTTTTGAGGATGTTGGCTTTGCTAGAGTTATCGCCTTGGGCCATGCTATGAGGATATTGCTGGTGACTGGAGACTTTACAGTAAATTCCTAAGTGGTTATGATAAGGGTTTGCATCTCTTATCGCCATAATCCTGCAATGGTGGTACTGGCTGAGACTCTGAATGGTCTGGATGCTTGGAAGGAGGGCCATTTCGACTTTTTGAGGGATAACCCAGTAATGCTGTCTATGTGGATTATAAAGAGGTTTCGTCTAGTGGCCCCTCCTAAATATCCTTGGGAAGTTCTACCCAATGTCTTTGTCTAGCCTTTCTTTAGAGAGTTGGGTTAACTATCCTATAGAGAATGGAGCCTGGTGTCTTCACTGGTTAGTGCTATGGTGCTAGGACTTACTGTATGTCTTATAACTTGAAAAGTATCAATATGTACAATTAGTGGGTCTTCGAAAAACTTCCTTTTCTTTCTCCTGGCGACTTATGCGCCAAGTCTGGTGGGAACAAATTGTCCCCCTCGCATAACAAACTTCTTCCCAGTGGAGGATTTGACTGAATCACTAAGGATGATGTTGGGCTCTTTGTATTAATGTCATTGACCGTCTATCGATCCGTCATAAACTGCGGGAGGGTTATGGCATGTGTCTTGGGACTACTTGAAGTGGTTATGGAAGCGAGTAGTAGAGAAAATTATGGCGAAAGATATCGGTCAAAGATGGTTCGTCACTTTTGACAGCATAGAAGACGCTGTTGTTATTTTAGCTAGGCTCACTAGGGCGTACCAATACATAGATTGCATATGGAACGTCAACCAGGAGTGGGAAACTTGGGGACCTCGAGGGCATGGTGACGATGATGAAGCCGAGCCGTCCAATAGTTTAGGGCAATGTTTTGTGAAGCTATGGTGATTTTGGTGTTTTTATATTTTGGGATTTGGAATAATTTTTGTGTATCTTAGTTTAAGGTTAAGCTTGTTTAGGAACATTTTGGTCAGTGGAAAGGGGTGGTGGGTTTATCTCCCTTCGATGGTACTTCATGTAACATCGTTGTATTCCTTATTAGAAATAAAAATTATTATTTTTTCATATTTTGTTGTGCCTATTGATGAGTTTTGCATTTGAATTATTTATACCAATTCCTAAGGCATACATAATCCTTTTGTTCATGTAAATGATAAAATAAACCACCGTTCTCAGAGGTTTGAAAAGAATAGCATTTTATGAAAAGGAAGGGGACCAGACCCATGAATGGCGTATAGGTTGCCTACATACCTCTAGGGGTTTTGAAGATTCTCATGAGTTTCATTTTAAAAAGAAAAGGTTTTTGAGAGAATCAAGTCCCACATAGTTCTGGGTATAGGGAATGAAGAATTTTGTTTTTAGAATAGAAGGAGGATGACAAGAGTCTAAGTACACCAAGATTTTGGACTAAGGGTAAAATTTCTTGAGACAGTCCAGGTTGACTGGACACTGACTCTCTTTTCCATCGAGGTCTATGAGCATAGCAGTGCGTCCTGAAAGAGTTTTCTTCACAATATAGGTACCGCTCTAATTCGGGTTGAATTTCCCTCTGGGGTCCAGACATGTTCTATGATCTCTTTGAGGGCGAGGTCTCCTTCTTAGACACCACGGTCCTTGACTTTTTGATTGGAAGATCCCGCTATCCGGTAATGGTATCCCTGTATATGGTATAGATCCTTAAGTTTATTTTCATCTAGGAGTGATAATTCATCAAAGCGACTCTGATGCCATTCTTTTTTTTCAATTTTTCTTTAAAGTAGGACACAAAGGGGAGGTATCTATATCTTAACGGGTAGGACTACTTCCATACCGTATACTAGAGAGTGAAGGGTAGACCCATTAGGTGTACTAATTAAAGTGCGATAGCCCCATTGGCATAAGGGATCCGGTCGTCCCAATATTTGTAACTCTCTATCATCTTGCTAATTATGGTTTTGATGCTTTTATTAAAGGCTTCGATAACACCATTGTTTTGGGCTCGGTAAAGAGAAGATATGTTTATCTGAATCCCGTAATCGTCGTGACTTCAGCTTTGAAATGGAGCCCATTATCTGACACTAAATCATGGGGAACTCCGTATCAGCAGATGCTATTTTTTTTTTAATAAACTTGGTTAGTTTATTGGCATTTATCACCACGTATGACTCGTCTTTGATCCACTTGGTGAAGTAATCAATGGCGACTAGGATGAATTCATGATCATTTGAAGAAATGAGAGTAACCTTCCCTATGATATCAATTCCCTAGGTGGAGAAGGGCTATAGAGAGGTCATATTTTATACTTCTTAAGGAGGCAAGTATTAGAGATTAGAGAACTATTAGAATTTAAGGCATCTTCGAATATAGTCAGTGCAATTTGAACCATGGTGGTCCAATAATACCCTTGATGGATGATCATTTTTGCAACCATGTGATCGTTCATATGGGACTCGTATTCCTTGTTGTGGATCTTCTGCATCATTTCTTCAACTTTAGCACCTACTATGCAGTGAAAATGGGTTTTATCAAAGTTTTTCTTAAATAATTCTTTGTCATAGATGATGTACTAGGCAACTAGTTTGCGAAGGGACGCACGATATTTCTTTTCGACATCTTGAGGATACATATTATGTTTGAAGAGGCATCATAAGTCATAGTACCAAAACCGACCATATCAGAATCTTCCTCAGGAATAGTTTAATATGGTAGCAGTAGGTAGGCTTAGATTGTTTTTAAACCATGAAAGGGGCCATTGTTATTCCTTAAGGCATGTTGACCACGGAGGCTAGGGTAAAAAGGGCGTCAGCTAGGCTGTTCTTTACACGGATTAAGTAGTGGAAGGTGTCATCTTTAAACTGGGAGTCCACCTCTTCTAGGTGGCCATGGAAGGGTATGAGCTTCTCATATTTGACTTTTCATTTTTTAAGGATTTAGTTAGCGATAAGGGCAGAGTCTTCATAGATGTCTAGGTGTCGAATTCCTTTCTTGAGAGCGATATTGAGGCCTATAATGCATGCCACATGCTCAGTCTTATTGTTGCTGCAAGGAAAGTCTAATTTTTTGGCAGTTGGGGTGTGGGAGTCATCAAGGATGATTAGGAGTATCCCAATGGTGTACCCTTTCTTGTTGGTAGCTCTATCAAAGAACATTTTTCATTTGAGGTCCTCTTGAGACGTGTAGAGAATATCTTCGTCTGGGAAATCAGAGACCCAAACATCGACTGCTTCCATGGGGTAATTAGCAAGGTAGTCAGAGATGTATGTTCCTTTCATATCTTTCTGTGTGACATACACGATATCGAACTCGACAAAAATATCAATCAACGGTCCATTCATTTGTACATAGCATGCCTTTCTAGTAAGTATTTAATGGGATTTATACAATATACTAGTTTGATGGGGAAGGCAAGCATGTAGTGCCTTAACTTTTGTATGACCTAGACCAAGGCGACACATACTTTCTCCAAAGCAGTGTAGTTGACTTCTTCCCTGGCCAATTTGCAATCAACGTAATAAATGTTTTGTTTCCTTATGGCATTCTTCGATGTATTATTCTAGCAAAGCCCATGCTGTAGTATCTATAATAGTCAAGTATGGGAGTAGGGGAGACCTGACTGTAGATGCACAATCAAAGAAGGTCGAGTAAAATATCGCTTGATCCAGTCAAAGGCTTCTTGGCGGGCCTCACTCCAGACTTTAGTTGAATCCTTCTGGAGAAGTATGAAAATGGGTTCGCAGATAGAGTGAGTTAGTTGATTAACTGACTAATGTACTGTAGTTTACCCAAGAATCCTCAAACTTCCTTATTTATCCATGGTGGTGGGATCTCAAGTATGTCTTTCAATTTGACGGGGTCTTCTTTGATTCCTTTCTCATTAACCATGAATCCCAAGAGTTTTCCTTTCATGAAGCTTAAAATGCATTTCTCCGGGTTTAGCTAGATCTGGTATTACCGTTGCTGCTCGAATAACTTTCGAAAGGTGGGAATATGACCTTCCTGAGTTTTAGATTTGATGATCATATCTTCTATATAAACTTAGACTTTCTTGTGACTAAGGTTGTGGAGGATGGTTGTAGCAGCCCTTTGGTAGGTAGTCCCAACATTCTTGAGTTCGAATGGCATGACAGTCTAGCAGAAGGTTCCCCATGGGGTGATGAAGGAAATTTTATCCTAATGGTCAAGGTGCATCTTGATTTGGTTGTATATGGAGATTCCATCGAAAAATGACTTGAGGTCGTGGCTAGGCATGTGTTACAAGATCATGTCGAAGTTGGGTAATGGGTAATCGTCCTTTGGGGATCCTTTATTCAAATCCCGGTAGTCAATGCACATGTAGACTTTTCCTCCAGATTTAGGCACATAACAACATTGGCGAGCCATGTAGGATATTCGACTACACAAATGAAACCCCCGTTCAGTTTCTTGACTACTTATTCTTCGACTTTGAGCCACCATTCGGTGTTAAGCTACCTTATTTTCTGTTTGATCGACTTTTATTCTGGGAATGCTAGAATCTCATGCTGAGCTATTACTGGGTGAATGTCGAGCATGTCATCATAGGACTATGTGAAGACGTCCACAAATTCCTTCAGTAGATCTTTAAATTATGTACGCTCGTGCTCGTTAAGGGTGGACCCTATCCTAATCTCTCCCTGATGGATAATTGAACGAAGATTAATAATAACAGTCTCATCATCATTAATTTGAACGTGATTATGTTGTTGGTTATCCTCCTTATTAAGATCAGTTAAGAATTATTCATTTGAAAAATCATCATCATCAAGATTTTGATTAGAATCGAGACAATTAATGTAAGGCACAACAAGATATTTAAAATCCTCATTGATTTCATTATCGAGAAAAACAACATTGAGAAATCATCAAAATAGGTCTCAGTTACATTGATATCAGGAAAAAGGAATTATAACATCAGGTGAAGAGACTATGATAGAGTGAATAGCAAGGTCAGGTTGAATCTGAGTAGGTTGAACAAGCATGACATTTCAGTTGAGAAGAGACATGTCAGCAACCTTGATTTGAGTAGATGAGTCTGATGGCACGGTATCTAAGCAGTTGTACTTCATGTTGGAAGTATTTGGCCCAAGAGTTATTATCTTGAAAGAAGATTTCCAGCCCTAATATTATCTTCTTGTCGACATGGTCATACCATGGTTCAAGAAAGTTGCAAAAATGGAAGTCTTCACCCTCCTTAATATACCTTCCGTTCAAAGAACCTTTCAGAACAATCTTTTCATCTTCAAATCTTCTTTTTGGTCGTTGAAACCGGAGTGATTTGAGTTGTTCTAGTTCGGGTTGGTAACCCAAGACACATGGGGAAAGGCCTCCTTCAGGACTATGGGCTTAAGGATCCCTTATTGGCGTATCCCTAGCCCCATTCCGAGCATGAACTGCATGTTCTTGAACATCTGAATCACGTTGACGTTGCCATGAGGGTTGGGTTCCAGACATATTCGATCTTTAAAATTATCTCCTACTGAAAGGGGAAGTGGATCAACTCTGAAATCAGAGAGGGGCATGTCATTCGTTCCATGCTGGATCTCTATTACTATTGCTGGCATTTTCTATACGGTAGGCATCCCCCAAATTAGTGATAACTAATCGAGGCAAAAACCGAGCGTTCGTGTAATATGCTAATCATTGTTATCGGCTTTCGACCACAATATAAAAAAAACTAAACTTTAACTACACTCTAATGGAGTATAGAAGCTAGTCTGGGTATCGAATCCACAGAGAATGTTTGATAGATTTTAATTGATTTATTACTTCTAAAATAAAAGTGTAAAAGATAATGACGGGGTGAGAAAGGAAAAAGGGGAGGAAATAAAGAAGTTAACTAAAACTAATTGAAAATTAGCAAAGAATAAGAAAACGGGATTAGGATCACATCCCTGCCATGGGCTAAACAAAGTGAAATTAGGATTTTTAGTTCGAAAATAATTAACCGAGCATAAACAATTAATCATAAACATCATGCATGAAGAGACTTAACCCAAAACTTTCAAAGCTCAATACCCCTCAATGGCGAAAATATGATCTCAACCCTTGAACTAGCTACTAAACATGATGGTGTTAACAATGCAAGAATTTATTAAAAAGCATGAAAAAATTATGAAACAATAATAATAGTGCTGGAATTTAAGATTTCCAAGGTTGAAGAACATAAACATGCAAGAAGAAATCAAAGCTTGAAGAAGAATCGAAAAACTATTGAATAGAAGCTGAAAAACTTGTAAATTGTTCTCCTTGATTAGGATATTTACAATGAATGAAATCTATGTTAAGAGAACCCTAATGACTCAATATATAGGTTAGAAGTCGTTTAGAAGAGTCCTCAAAACATAAAACTCTCTAGGCTAAAAAGTAAGGCCAAAATAAAAATTCCGCCTCAGATAATTTGTCACGGTTTTAAAGTGTGACTAATATTTGTCATGGATCTGGCACGTTATGAATGGTGAACCAGTTTTCCTATTACCCTAACCAGTTCATTTTTCCAGTATTGTCCAAGTAATGCCTTGTGCGCTCGAAGTTTCTGCCACTAGATTTTCTCCTCAACTTCAAACGTGCATAACTTCTTCGCCGTAACTCAAATTTAAGTGAGTTTTTTCCAGTATTATTGTGACTTAAAGCTCTTAAACTTTCTAGTTGGCTCCTCCTTTGGGTTTTGACTGAAAAATTATAAAAATTCCTGTCAACTTCCTTTCCTTTATTTCTTTCACTGTTTCAGTTTCTCTCCCGTATTTACTTGCATGAAATACCTGTAAAACACACGAGAAATATACAAAACAATAAATACTCGCCAAACGGGTCAGTAGCATGAATATGGGATAAATCTAGTCTATTTACACCACACGAGACCATAAAAGAATCGAAATTAAGGGAATATATATGAAATAGTTTTGCATAATCAATAACCTAGCCTTTGGTAAAGAATTTCAGTTTTGGATAGTAAAAAAAATACCCCTCGGATACTGTGGGGCCATGGAAGGCCAATGATAAGGTTAAAACATGCATGTATATCAATGACTTGGAACTCGGTGACATGATTGATATTGAGAGTTTTATGGATGTCATTACCTCTCGACGAGTATTATCGTAAGCACGTACGACGACAAAAGTGGGAGTGAGATCACTGACTTTTAATCCCAAATAATTGAAGGTTTTTTAGAGGACAAACATTGAGGGCAAATCCGTTATCAATAAGTGAGGCCGGAACTGTCTTTCTCAATTCTTTAATGGAGATATTTAGGGCATAATTGTGATCAAGGACGATCTTTGGTATCTCTACTTCAGAAAAGGAGAGTAGTCTGGAAGAGGTCAAGAACCTAACCATGTTTACAACTTCTTCGAGAGTAGTGGAAGGAAGGACTATAGGCCCAGTTAGGAGTTTTATCAGATCATTCCGGTGTAGCTGGGAGGACATTAAAAAAAACCATAGGGTAATATTGGCTTGAGTTTTCTTGATCTGGTCAAGGACTTTACTTTCTTCGACGATCATTTTTGGCATGGGAAGTTCTTTAACAACTCCCTTTCCTTTATATGTCTCGATCACATGAGGAATCGAATTTTTGTAGTGTTTCCCTGACTTGTTTATGTGATTTACTGAGGTGGGGAAGAACAAGAACCCCATGTCTTCATCTACCTCTGCCTGAATAGCCACCTTATTAATTTCCCCTAACAAATCTTTGAAGGATATCATTCTGCATAGACTGGCTACTAGGTTGGTTTCTTCCCGACTGGATTCATCATCTAAGACCTAGTCCGGTGGCAATTATGTCCTCTTTCCAAGAGAAATCAATACATTCAATAACCTCGATGGCTTCATCGTACAAAGCATCCCACTCAATGGGGGGTGAAGAAGTGAAGGGACCAAGCATCCCTAAAGCTTCAAAGCGGTGAGTAACTCATCATTGTTGTAAATTTCACTTGTCTGTCGAAATGCATCAGCCATTATCAATACCACATCATCTAGATAGACTTATTCAATAGGTACCACCCATTCATCTGATTGTCAAGCCTATTTTTGGGCTTTCACGAATAAGCCACCAAATTTGTGACAATCACTAGTCATCTCGGGGGAAATTTAAGCCCAAACTCCAAGAGTTGGTTCAATACAGCTGGTAACTCTATGTCTTTCCCTTTAGAATGGGTACAAATGACAATGCAGACCCTTATAAGGAGTGAAAAATCTTAGTCGATAAAGAAGGTAGGTTGTAGGAGAAAATATAGGGAAACCTTTAGTGACCTAGGTGAGATTACGGGTATAATGTGTGCTTTGTTGGGCACAATTTGAGTAGATGGATAATATTATGGGTCACTCATTAGAAAGAAGACGTTTGTATGGGCTGATAGTGGATTATGAGTGGTATTGGGCTTAGGATTGGCTGGTGCGGCATTGATACCCCGATCAATTAGGCCTTGTATCACATTTTGAAGGTGGAAGCACTGGTCGGTAGTATAGCCATCGGATATGAGTAAACCACAATGGGCATTAGCTTTATTTTTAGGGAGTGGATTTGGTTATGGATGAGGGTCCAAAGGTTTAATTAGGTTTCGACTTGGCAGGGCCTGATAGACTTTTGATAGGCGAGCATGGAGTTCAGTGTACTCTTTCTTAGTAGGGCTAGGGAAAATTTTTGGTTCCCACGAGGTAGCGGATTGGGAAATGTTGTTGATGGTTGAGATTATAGCACTAACGGACTTTTCATATTTCTGAGGAGTGAATTGTTCAGTCACATTCTTTAGCTCAGATTAGACTATGGTAACGCCTTCCTCAATTTTTACTCCAGTCTCTCGAAGGGCTCGAAAGTGTGGGTAATATTATCCTCGCATTGATGCTCGTATATGACGAAAGAAGTTAGTCTTCACAACATTGACTTGTTTGTACCACCCTGCTTAATTGTGGCGTCGATCGCCACCAAAACTAAGTCAGGCGTCACTAAATTAAATACCATTCTTAGCATGTGACAGATATGAGACATATAAAATTCGTTCCACAAGATCATAATGAAATCAATCAAAAAAATAATAACCATCACGATGCTAAACTAAACTAATCTACTAAGCATAAAATAAATACTCCAGCTGCACCTCTAAGATGATCTCCAATAAATCCTATGCAGCTACTCCAATACTATTCCTGAAAAACGTTAGTCAACGCATGGGTCAGAGCCCCGAGCATGAATACACACTACTCCCCTAAAATAGGGTCCATGAATCCAAGTAGTATCATTATACATGATAAATATCACAATAGGATGTTCTAAATTAAACGAGATAATTAATAACAATGCGGGTAAATAAACAAGATATACTAAAAATATTCAACTATGACATCTCATCATCTAAATCCAATTATCCAATTATTTAACTTAATTTACGTTATTCCCACTGTTTAATTTCTCTCATTATAAACATCACTTTGTGGGACTCCCACTTAAATCTTTATCTCATTTTATTTGTTTGGTTGCGGTACTCCCATTGTTCTACACCACACACATTCTCCTCGCTATAGTTAGCCAGTCCGCTTAAACTGTCGATCATGCACGTTATGTATAAGGTTCCACGCATGACACGTCTTCAAATCCATCTAGCTTGTTTAAATTATCAATCGTGCACATTATTCAGACGCCACACACCCACACGTCGCAATAGCCAGCCAACCCGTTTCAAACTGTCGGTCTTGGACGTTATTAACGACGCCAATATATTTTGAATACCTGCTTTATTATCTTAGGTATTAATTTTCAATTTCTCATCTTTCTCATTATCTTATTAAATCTACCCCACCCTTATTATCGATGTGAGATCATCAAACTACCCTTTATTCCCATACATAAGGGTTCCCTAAACACAAATACGTCTTACCCTATGTATAGGATGAATTTATATTAATAATCTATTCCTAGTTTTATGCCTAGGCTAGCGAATCGACGACACAATGTAAAAATCACCCCCACCCCAAAATCACCCATCCGAAAAAGTCTACACTCACTAGTCCCATACCTAGAAAGCATAAATCACACTAAGGCCTACCCAATAATTCCATACCTAGTAAGCATCCTAAAATATAGGTGAGAGCATACTACCAAAATCCTGTCGTACCCGGGATGATGAATATAAATATCAAGAAATCATATAATCCCACAACAAATAAATAATATCACAAATATATTTGTGATGGCCCAATTTAATTTAATTTAATTGATAATTACCGTCGTCTTTCTTAACACAATCGTTTCCATTTAATCATTATAGATTAATCAACATGCAAGTTTAAGGATCACACCAAAATTTTCCACTTTTATTAATTATGTAATTTTCATGTGTGTACACATCCCAATTTCATTCAAATAAACCCCGTAAAATTCTACATGTTATTCTACACCCATAATAACCCAAACCCATTACTCTCTCCTACGCACCCGAGGGTTTTAAGTCTTATTCCATATTAAAAAATTTCATCAAAACAGTACTGAATTTAGTTTTCACTTTTTCTAATTAAGTTGCTAATTTATTTTAAGAAAAACATGTCATTAAAGGTTTAGGGGACACTTAAAACGCATATTACTAAAGGAAGAGAATAAAGTATCCATGGCTGAGATTAGTTGAATAAAAAATCTAAGTAGACGGTTGAATTCCTCTCAGAAAATTAGCAAAGTGTCGCTCTTGAACAATCTTGAGTAAACCCTAATTAAGCCTTCAAATATTGAGTCAAAACTTTGATTAAGTTGGAGGTTAAGGTTTGTAGTTGAGAGGAAAATATTTTGGAGGAGCCTTCTGGTGTACAAGTTTGTGAAAAAATGATTTAGGAAGTCCATCCACGAATTAGTAATAATATATAAGTGATTTAGGAATTTGGGTACAATTAGGATTCTAATTACCCTTAACCGTCTCGTAGCCTCTACCACAAGCCGAATCGATTCAGTTTAGGGCCGAATCGATTCGGCCCTGGCGATCTGCGCAGTTCCGCCAATTTATATATATAAGATTTTTTTTATAAAAACTCCATTTTAATTCTGATTGAAATTTTACTTTTCAATAATAAAAACCAACATATTAAATTATTAAAATAATTAAATCCAAAAATTTATTCTTTTTTCAATTTTTGAATTGATTGAATAATTACCGATTTAAATTACGGGGTGTTACATACTTCTCCACTAGCACAGGGATATCATCCTCAAAATTCGATGAAGCGTAAATGCGCAAAATAAAATAAGGCTCATTTTAGTGTATTCAATCAATTTGAAAATCGAGAAACATGGATTTAATTGTTTTAATAATTTAATATGTTGGTTTTTATTCTTGAAAAGTAAAATTTCAATTGGAATTAAAATCGGAGTTAAAATGGAGTTTTTATTAAATTTTGCTTATATATATATATATATATATATAAACTAGCGGAACTGGGAAGATCGCTAGGGTCGAATCGATTCGGCCCTAAACGGAATCGATTCGGTCGGTGGCAGAGACAACGAGATGGTTAAGGGTAATTAGAATCCTAATTGTAACCAAATTACTTAATCACTTATATATTATAACTAATTCATGGATGGACTTCATAAATCACTTTTTTACAAACTTTTGCTCCAGAAGGCTCCTCCAAAATATTTGTCACCCAACTACAAACCTTAACCTCCAACTGAATCAAAGTTTTGACTTAAGATTTGAAGGCTTAATTGGGGTTTACTCAAGATTATTCAAGAGCGATTCCTTACTAATTTGTTTAGAGGAATTCAACCGTATACTCAAATTTTTGATTGAACTAATCTCAGGCATGGATACTCCATTCTCTTCCTTCAGTATTATGCGTTTTAAGTGTCGCCTAAACCTTTAATGCCATGTTTTTCTTAAAATAGATTAGCAACTTAATTAGAAAAAGTGAAAACTAAGTTTGGTACTGTTTTGATGAAATTTTTTAATATGGAATAAGACTTAAAACCCTTAGGTGCATAGGAGAGAGTAGTGGGTTTTGGTTGTTATGGGTGTCGAATAGCATGCAGAATATTACGGAGTTTATTTTAATGAAATCGGGGCGTGTTCACGCATGAAAATTAAGTAATTAATAAATTTGGACAATTTTGGTGTGATCACTAAACTTGCATGTTGATTAATCTATAATGATTAAATGGAAATAATTTTGTTAAGAAAGACGATGGTAAATATTAATGAAATTAAATTAAATTATGCCATCATAAATATATTTGTGATATTATTTATATGTGTTGTGGGATTATGTGATTTATCGATTTTTATATTCATCATCACGGGTATGAAGGGATTTTGATAGTATGCACTCACCTATATTTTAGGATTCTTACTAGGTATGAGACTAGTGGGTAGGCATTAGTGCGATTTATGGTTTTTAGGTAAGGGACTAGTGAGTGTGGACTTTTCGGATGGGTGATTTCGGGGTGGGGATGATTTTTACGTCATGCCATCGATTCTCTAGCCTAAGCATAAGACTAGGAAGAGATTATTAATAGAAATTCATCGTATACATAGGGTAGGACGTATTTGTGTTTGGGGGGCCCTTAGGTATGGGGCTAAGGGGTATTTTGAGCATCTAACATCGATGATAAGGGTGCGGTAGATTTAATAAAACAATGAGAAATATAAGAAATTGAGAATTAATACCTAAGATAATAAAACGGGTGTTAAAAACACATTGGTGCTATTAATAACGTGGAGGACCAACAGTTTGAAACGGGATGGATGGCTATTGCGACGTGTGGGTGTGTGGCGTCTGAATAACGTGTAGCGTTTACAGTTTAAACGGACTGACTGGATATGAAGACATGTCACACGTGGAACCTCGTACATAACGTTCAGGGTCGATAGTTTAAACGAACTGGCTAGCTATGACGAGGGGAATGTGTGTGGTGTAGAACGAAGGGATTACCGTAAGCAAACAAATAAAATGATATAAAGATTTAAGTAGGAGTCCCACAAAGTGATGTTTATAATGAGGAAAACTAAACAGTTGGAATAAATTACACTAAGTTAAATAATTGGATAATCGGACTTAGATGATGAGATGGCATAGTTGAGTATTTCTTGTATATCTTGTTTATTTACCCGCATCGTTATTAATTACCTCGTTTAATTTAAAATATTCTATTATGATATTTAATATTTATCATGTATAATGCTACTGTTTAGTTTTATGGACCCTATTTGAGGGGAGTAGTGTGTTTTCATGCTCGAGGCTCTGACCCGTGCGTTGACTAACCTTTTTAGGAATAAGTATTGGAGTAGTTGCATAGGACTTTTTGGAGATCATCTTGGAGGTGCAGCTAGAGTATTTATTTTATGCTTAGTAGTTTAGTTTAGTTTTCTTTCCATCGCATTTGATTATGAGACTTTTATTATGGATTTGGTGGGCCATTTGGTTCCACAGTTATTACAGTTTTATTTAGATATTTCATTGTGGATTCAGTTTATTGGAGTTTTATTTAATTTGACATCTGGATATTATTGGAGTTTAGCATGGTGATGGATCTTATATCGCTTTGATGGTTATTATTTTTTTGATTGATTTCATTATGATCTTGTGGAATGAATTTTATATGCCTCATATCCGTCACATGCTAAGAATGGTATTTAATTTAGTCACACCCGACTTAGTTTTGGTGGTGGCTGATGCCAGAATTAAGTGGGGTGTTACATTATTCTGCCTCGAAGGGTCTATTGGTCATAGTAGAATCTTTTTCTCTCCATATTCCTATGAAGGTACTAATTGTTTTCCCAGAGTTCTGCTTAAGAATATCTAAATCTCGATGTGTAACCTCTAGCTCCTCATTGTACTTGTCCTGAGACATGAATTCTCATGCAACATCGTCCCAACTACGGATTTTGGATTCTTTGAGGGACATAAACCAAGTAAGGGAGCTTTCTTTTAGGGGATGGTGGAACATATGGGCCATTATCTCTTTAGAGTAACTAATGAGGGTCATGGCTCCGTGATAGCTTCGAAGGTGAACAATTAGGAGTTCGTTTATCCTAAACTTCTCGATGTCTGGAAACTTGAACTTCTCTAGCAGCATGGCTTTAGGATAGGGAGACATATGGGTGTAGTCCATGTAGTTCCCGTATATCTTGACTTGGTCAAATTTCTTTGTTAGAAGTTTGAGTTCTTCCTTGACCTTGTTCAGTTCTTGCTCCTTAGGATCTGTTGGTACTGGTACCCCTGGTTGGGCAAGGTTTGGAATAGGGAGTTGAGATGGCGGAGGCCCATTAGCAGGTGGGTCATGTGGAGCATGCTAATACTATTCTAGAACCCAAACAGGCGTAGGAGAGAGTGGACCAATGAAGGGAAGAGAACCTCAAGTTCTTTAGAAATCTTCCCGTTGACGACACATCTCATGGACCTCAATTTGAATTTTGTCAATCTTGGCACTGAGCTGGGCTAAGACGATCATCACATCGAGCTACACATTCGGTGCTTGGTCAGTTTTTTCCATGAAAATCTCATGAAGGTAAAGCTCAAACTCAGATGAGGTAGCAGAAGAATCGGTGGAGCTTCGGGGTGATTTGATGAAAGATCAAAGCCAATGGGGAGTCAGTTCAAAATTGGGTTTACGATCGACCTGAAAGGGAAAACGGATCGAATTTATTTTTAGAAGAAGACTTTGGGAGGAGGAGAAAGTTGTTTTTGGTGTTTTTGTATTTCTGAGAAAATGAGGAAAAAGGAGAGGACTATCAACATGATTATTATTAATGTTATTATTAGGTTTTCACTTGTATTAAGTTTGCCTCAATGTAGAAAAAATGTCGGATAACACCCGAGCCTGGGAAAATAAGGTTTGAAATTATGTAGGACACGGTTGGACTTATTTTCAAGCTCAAGGATAGGGTCCTATTTTTTAAAAAAAGGCAAAATCGCGCAAAAATTTGGGCAGTATGTCGACTCGGAATTTTGGGAGAGTTTTGCATTGTAACCAGCAAACTAAATATGAGTGTCCTAGGTTTGATACTAATACGGGGTTTATGTAATTGTTGGGTTAGTGGAAGGGTTCCCCCCCTTTGGCATGACTTCCACGACATACCTCTTGCCTATAAGGGCAATAATTCATCGGTACGTGTGGACAAGCCATTTGATATACCTGAGTGTGCGTAAATTGCCTCACTTTATACCTCGTGGGGTTAGTACGTGTGAGAGAAAATTTAATATACTCGATGTATGTGAACGAGTTCCTTGCTATATTCCTCCCATCATGAGTTCGGTCAAGCGGTATAATATGGGGAAACCGCTTGATATACATCGAAAGTAAGAGGCCAATGGAAGGTCAGAGTCATATTACTCAGCACCCATCACAAAGTGACCCCTAATATGGGATAAAGCGTTGGTCAATATAGCCATGCCCTTGGTGATGTATTGTGTAAAAATGCATGGGTCTTAATTAAAATATTATGGATAGAGAGTATTTTTATCATTTTTTATTTGCATGATGAGTAAAAGTAATACTACACTATTGGAGAGCATATACAAGTATTATAAAAAATAAATTTAGCATGGAGACTATACTATGCATGGATACATGTGCGTGAGTAAGTGACATGGGAATATACATGTGAGTGTGTGTACTAGTGAGACTATACATGGATCAACTACAAGTGATGTGTGATATGTGTAAGTTATAATATATACAAGTGTAGGAAGTGTGGTTGTGCGCTAGTGAAGCCTAAGTATGGATATTCTAAGTGGTGTGTGAAGCATGTGAGTAAAGTGAAGCTAAGGTGTGTGAAGTGTACATGGAGAGTATATACAAGTGTGTGAAGTGTATAAGAGAGTGAAAAGTGATATGTACATGAGAGAGATATACAAAAAGGTAAATAAAGGAGAAAAGGGAACATACAGGTAGGTGCATACGCACGCATGTAGAAAAGAATAATGCCCATGCAAAAAATAAAGTGTAAGTCTCTTAAAACATCCCCAGGAGAGTCGCCACTATGGCCATCCTGAGGGTTTTTACATGGGTCCGTGGGGTCAAATCTCCCGAGGTGGATCCATCCTTCCATACCCTTTTTTTGGCGTACGCACATGATTGCATCCTTTATCGGGGTGCTCGGCCGTCATCGATGTGGGATGATATGTAGGGATAAAGTCGTCAACCTATTTGGCACAAAACAGGCAAAAGAAATGTTATCTCCTCGAGATAACGACATCAAGGACAATACTGATGCTCGTAAAACCATGTAGGTCAAGGGTCCGGGGACTAATTTACGAAATGAGAAGGTATTAGGCACCCATTCCACCCTTTCAGTCTCTCATGGGCATGTGTTAATCTTCTTTGTAAAACTCTGTGACGTGTGTGGTTATGTGCATATTATAAATAGAGGACGAAATTTATTTGACTCTCATCATGGATACAGGTAGAGCGAGTTCATCCTTAGGAGTGTTCCCAAACAACAATTCAAAGTATAATGTAAGTGTTTTCGATTCACAAGTCGTTATGGAGGAACAATTACGTATATCAGACAAGACACAAGCAAGAAATCATACGAAATATATATATATATATATATATATATATATATATATATATATATATATATATATATATATATATATATATATATATATATATATATATATATAACTAAGTAACAAATTCATGTGGGAGGACTCGAGTCTAGAGATTTACCTTAGACGCCTACGTAGTTCAGGGGCATCAAAGTCCACGTAGTCTGAAGACAATATGAAGTGGGGTTTAACCCATAAATCAACCGAGGATCTTATTGTATGTGTGTGTATGAAAAGGTGTTTTAGTATGAGAAAATGTGATGAGAAATCCTCGTTTGGAATTCATAAGTAAACCCTATTTTTCTTATTTTTGGATTTTTCTATGAAAATAAAGTATGTGAAAATAATAATAATAAAAATTTTGAAATTAAGATATGTGACGTAATGAAGTAAAGTATTAAAGTGGAAATGAAGTAACTAATGCAAAAATAAGATAATTTAGAGACAAAGGGGGAGAGTTAGACTTCTTGTGACGACTTGAAGTGGATCTTGATTGTAGATGAGTTGTTCTCAAAGTGAGATGATAATGGTTTGAGGATATGGTTGGAATTTACTCAAAATAATATGAAAATGATGGGAGAAATGTGGGAATGGGATTTTAAGGAAGGAACACATCTGGATTTGAGAGAACTCTCTCTGAATTGCTAAGAGGTGAGGGGTGCTTTTCAAAGTGAGGTCATGACCTCTATTTATAGGGCCAAGGATGGTGCCAATCCACATAGTCCTAGATCTGACTATCAGCATAGAACCCTAGTGTGTCGATATGCAGGGTCCTCGGATTGCCATTTGGCAGTCTGAGCCAAGTTTTTTGAAAAATGTCTATAAAATGTGAACCGTAAGTCATAATCATGCACAGGATGGACCGTTGGAAATGGTATTCAAAGACCTTTGAGAATCCAATGGGCCACTCCTGGGCTTGGGAGTTGACTGAAGTCAAACATGACCCAGAAGCGCCCGTTGGTCACTATATAGGAAATATCTAAAGAAAAATGGATCGTTCGTCCATACCATAAAGCTGATTTGTGCACAAGATGGACCATTAGAAAGGGTATTAAGTTCCTTTCAATACATCTTTCATCTTCATTCGATTTGGAGAGTTCACCTAGATCAAGCGGGGGTCAGAAGCATTCGATGACCCCTTTGGAGTAAAACCGTACGTTCATTTGTATCGTAAGATTGATTCCGCACATGGTGGACTTTTGGAAAGGGTATTTAGAGATCTTCGAAGATTCATTCAACTTCGTTCATTATGAAGAGTTAATAGGAGTCCAATGAAGCCCGATAGTGCCATGTGGCCTCTAGATCAGTTTTTAGGGTAAAATGGACTATTCATCTGAACCGTAAGGATGATTCATGCATGGGGTAGATCATTGTAAAGGGGATTCAGATCCATTTAAAGAATATTTGAGCTTTTGCTCAGGTGAGAAAGTTGATCTGAATTGAAATGGGGCTCGGGAGCATCCGATGGCCTCCAGATCAATTTTCTAAAGTAAAATGGGTTCTTTGTCATAATCGTAAGGTCTATTCATGCACGGGGAAGACTATTGAAAACGTGATTAGGAGCCCTTCTAAGATTCATTAAGCTTTCACTCGGGCGAGGAAGTTAACTGGTAAGATGACCTTCATGGAAAGCAACTGGAGAAATTAATCCTCATCGATAAAAGGGTTAAACGTTTTAAAGTTTTGAACCGATTCATGGGATTGATGTAATGGTTGGACAATGGAGAATGAAAATGGAAAAGAAATAAATTCAATCTCGAGAGATTCATCATCACTAAAAGATTCAATTTCGAATGAGATAGGATCATTATCAATAAAGTTTTCTTATTTGATTACCAAAGAAGAAATTATGTCATTGCAAATGGATACAACATCCATTTCTTCCTTGGAATGTCAAATTATGTCATTGCAAATGTTCAATAATCTTTGTTACTCTCCACTGTTATATCCAATGCTTTTTATGGAAATTATATTCCAATTGTGAAACTTCTGGTAATTTCCCATTTATGCCGAGTATTCTCCCGAACACTTTAACCTAAATTATATCCCTTTAAAGTCCTATGTGATCCTAGGATGAATTTGATTAAAATGTCATAATAATTGCGATAAACTATGAAAATTTATTTCGCCTACCTTGATGAGCGATATCTTTCATGGAGATTTCATATTTTTATTTTTATATGCATCGTTCTTCATTGATGGCATGTGTACGTTGTAGTTTTCATTTATATTTACTCATTATTCCCGTATGTCCCGTGTCTTACACTCCATTCATATTGATTTCATTTGTTGAGTATAATCACCATAGAGGATTCATATTATGCAAGATGTAATATTTATACTATTTATTAAAGTTTTGCCAAATCATAATGTTTACATGTTCTCTCTTTTACTCCCACACTTAAGGTTTCAATTCTATGAAGTTCATTCTATAATGTTAATAACTATGAACATTTAAGTGAATTCATTCACTATTCTAATAAAATGTTAAAATCCTGTTTGTTATTGTTGGCCAAGTCTTTTTGATTGATTAGGCATAATTTTTTAGGAAACTTTGACATTTTTGGGTTTCGTCCTCGAAAAACCTCATGAAACAACATTCATCCACTAGGGTAACCTAGAGGTTTAACGGCTTATTGCATAAGCTAAATGCAATCGTTCTCGTGCAAAAGTGTCATTTCTATCTTTTATGCTTATATACTTTTTGTTATCTCTCTCTGTCAGATTGATTTTTTTTTTTTATCACTAGGTAATAGTAATGTCTAAGTTAAGGGGTGTGATACGTAATAAATCTTGTATATTAGCGCATTTTATCCTTATGCATTCTAGCATTTTTGTCTTATTTATTTCTAACTTTTATGCTCGTATATTGGTTAGGCTGGATGTTCGATATATTTATCATATGCAACATTTATCTGAGTTTTTGTAGGTATTTGAATGTTATATAGAGCATTTGATTGTGTTTTAGAATAATTACATGGGCAATTTCATAAATTTAGATTTCTTTATCCGTATAACAAAACTCCATGGGAGCGTAGTTCATTGAGTTAGCTTTGCATGGCCGCAATCAGCGTGTCATTTCCAGTTTGGATGATCAAGTTAGAGATGATTACATAATGCAACTTTTCTCCCTTTTGAAGAACAAAGTGCCTAGAAAAAAAGAGTCCCGTACAAAGAAAGACTATGGGATTTTTCAAGATCATATTTGGTAATTTGTCTAATTATTTTCTTTTCCATTTTCTTTCAATACAAACTTAATATATATATATATATATATATATATATATATATATATATTGGATATTCATACATACATATATGTAAGTCGGATATTTTGAGAGATATTCATATTTTATTTTAGGTTAGACTAGTTTTGGATTGGGAGATCATCTCTTTCTCTCTCCTAGGGTTTCATTCCATTTGTGTTGTAAGTATACGATTCATTATCTTCCTCCATGTAGTTAAAGCTTGAATTGTTGTTTAATGCTCTGTTAACTTAGTGGTCTTCATTAATTTACTTACTTTGCTTTAATTCATACCATTTAACATGCTTTGTAGCAAAATTAAATTAGGTTGAGATGATTAAATTCACATTGGATTAGTTAATTGCTTTGCTTTGGTGACGGATTAGGCTAGTTTTAATGGGTTAGGTTATTCTTGATTTTACTTCTAGGAGATTTAATGGTGTGTATCATGTATGCACCGTATTTACGACCTTGCATGTGTAATCTGCGGGATGTTTATTAATGCCAAAATCATAATAGGCTTTTATGAGAATTTAAGGGGTGACAACTCTAGGTTTGATTGATTGACGAAATGATAATCAATCTTGCAAATCTTTTCTTCCCATATAACGATTTTTACTTATTAACCGGAGATGATGGATATTATTCTCAATCTATAGTTTTTATTCTTCTTGTGTTTAACTTAGTTTAAATACATTCCCACTTGTAATTATAATTAAAACAATTAAAGTTTACACTTTTACTGAGAAGTAATAAATCAGTTAAATTATATCATTTATTCCCTATGGATTTGATACTTGGACTCGCCGCTATACTTCCATAAGAGTGTAGTTAAAGTTTAGGTTTTTATATTGTGGTGAGAGTCGATAACAACGATAAGCATATCAACGTGGACGCTCAATTTTCCATTGTTATCAATGGTCTTGGTTTTATTGAGTCTAAATAAAAAGAAAAAAAATTCAAAATCAACATTTGAATCATCTCCTTGCATAAAGAGCAAGAACAATGAACATAATCCTAACAAGAAACATAAAAAATAGTTCCTAAGTCTAGTGCTTTAGGTTTCTTATTTTATGAGAAGGAGAACCACATTTCCCACTTTTCTTAAAGAGTAAGAGGCTTGTAATGCAATAATAATTAAAAGCTCATGAATACAAGCCTAAGACTATTTTTAGAAAGAAAAAATGTGTCATATTACTCCCATTATATATTTTATGGACATAACAATTCGACTTGTAGATGGTGGTTGGCTAGGAATAAAAGATTATTTAATAATAAAGGGATTATTGAGAGAAGACATACCTTGAGTCAGACTAGAATTGAGATTGGTAATCTCATGAGAAGATTGATTTAGTTACGAATCAGTATGATATGAGAAAGGTGCCATTTCCTAGACATTGAAACACGTTTCCTATTGATAAGCACCCAAAAGTGTACATTTTATACCCCGAATAGACGATTTTTAGTTGCTAATTCTCGACAATTTGGGTCTTATACGCGTTAATGTTTAATTTACAGGCTTGATTGCGTTGCGGTGTTCAAACGCGTATTTCAAGGCAATTGTGCGGATTATGGAGCTAATTAGACCTTGTCCCGTACCCTAGCCTACCCAAAACCTACCTAAACCTATCCCGAACCGTGTGTGTTTAGTTTGTCCCATTTTATTTTATTTGTGTCATTTTATTTTTAGGGTTTATTTTATTATTTTATTTTATTGAGTCAAGTATATATTTTTAGGATTTTTATATTTTAATTTTTAGCGCGTCGTGTATTGGTTTTTATATTTTCTTTTATTTTCTTAGTTTTTAGTTAGTTTATTATTATTTCATTTTTTTATTTGTTAGTTTTTATTTTTATAGTTTTTATATTAGTCATGTTTAGTTTTTTTAAAGCTTGTATAGTATGTCGTGTCGTGTCATTTTTATTTTTAGTTGATTTTTATTTTTATTTTAGTTAAATTTTTATTTTAGGTTAATTTTGTTTTATTTTATTTTTATTTTTAGTTTATTTTTTTAGGTGTCCAAATGAACACACACACCCCACTTATCCATAACACCCAAACTAACCTACACCACAAACACACCCTAACAACTCATCTCACTCACACCTTAGTTTTCTACACCACAAACACACCTAACTAACCTCCCTCACCCTCACCCTAACATTCTACACCCTACCACACACAAACCCACACTCCATCATCTTCTCTAATACACCCCACGATTCTCTCTACCACCATAACCAAACAACCTCACACCCACCTCTTTCTCTCTCATCCATCCATTAAACCCTCGCACAATATCCAAACCCACAACCCCCATGACCCAAAATCTGGCAAAATAAACCCGGTCGAACCTCCCTAAAAACGCAGTCGCGACCGTCCACCTCCACCTAAGGCGGGTAGACCCGCGCCCATAGCCGAAAACTCCATCTTGTCCGAACCAGTGACGCCCAGACCGAAACCACCCCACACCGGTTACCCACTTCCCTCCTGCCCACCGGTGACCCCCTGTACAACCAAAAATTGTACCTCCCTTCCTTAACCCGAAATCCTCTCAAACCCGATCCACCCCACCAATCTCGAACTCATCTTCCTCAACAAGCCATGACCTACCTAAACCCTACCCGCTGCCAACACAACCAAACCGAACCTGAGTTCAAACCCGGAACATCACCCATCTCCAACCAAAACCCATTTTCCCCAAGTATTCCACAATTTGTTTCCACCTGCTAAAAAAACCAAACGAGAAACCAACAAAACAAAATAAATTAACCCACATGTCTTTTTAACCATTTAGCCCAATGTACCCTTAAACCCTAACTTCCCACATGTCTTCTACCAAAGTCCAAAATACACTCGTGTGCACACAATTTAGATTTTATTACCTCACACCTTTGCCATGCACATGTGCTCACCCCATGCTCCTCTCACCATTTCCATGCACACTCAAGCCAATTCCCAAAAATACCCTTTAGCCCCATGTGTGCCATGCATATCCTATTTAAAGAAGAAGAAGAACATTTTGAATAGATCTCAAATTTTGTTTTTTAAAACTCTTGTGTGATAAATTTCTCTACACCCCTCTTTAGAGAGTATTTGCATTTTTAGCAAATATCTCAATATAGAGGTGTGCAGCGAAATTTATCTCTAGGATGAATTTAACCCCACTGATCTATAATGAATTTTTGCATTTTTAGCAATTATTTCATAATAGATTGATGTAGTTAAATTCATCCCTTATGAGGTTTTTGCCACGTAAATAGAGAGAGAAAATTCTAGAGAAAAGTAGAGAGATAGGTTAGATTAGAAAATAAATTAGGAAATTATTTTTGTAAATAGTTTTTATTTTTTTTAGAGATTTGGTTAGATTTAATTGTGAGTAATTGAATTGTATGGAAGAAGACAGAGTTCAAATTGCCAATTGCAAGGAGATTTGTTGAAGATTTATTCTCTTTCTCTACTCTTTTATTATATATGCATTTGATTATTTGTTCATCATGTTTAATATCATATTAGGCTAGATACCCTTTCAAGGGGCGGGGTGACCATTATTTGATGTTAATCTTACTTTAATTAGCTTATTTAAATTAAATATCTCTTTGATGATTAATTTTGCACTCTTACTTTTGTATTTACGCCTCGAGAGAGGGTAATTGATTTTCGAGAGAAAATCGGAATTCTAGTTATAATACCCATTTTAGATTCGAACTAGAGATAGGGGTCTCTCAAGTGCGGTATTATGATTTGAATTTCAACTCTAAAATTTATTTTCTATGATTTAAACTAGTCTACTAGATCGATCCTAGCGGGTGATCTATTAAATGATGTTTATATCTACTTTTCAAGAGTTGTATGAGTGTTAAATTGAATTAACTAAAATGTTATTATTAAAATTACGTTTGCAACGAGAGTTGATTTTCGATTTTGATACTAACTTGGGATAATTAATTTTAATGAACTAATTAATTTTGATAAACTAAAATATTTTGAGTCATCATATCCCTTGAGTATTCTCACTTTTATTTTCTCCCTAGTCTCATATTTTAGTTTTTTATTTAGTTAGATTTATTTAGTTTCATTTTTATCTCATTTCTTTTTAGCTAGTTGTTTTCATCTTCCATTTAGTGTAGTATAGTTTCGTTCACCTTTGATAATTGTTTTTAAAAAAAGCTAAAAAAATATAGAAAAGAAAATTTCCAAAAAGAAAATAAAAATGGAATTACAATTGAGTTTGTCTCTAGCTTACCCCCTTGATGTGGATTGATACCCTTCCTTACCGCTCTACACTAGTTTTATTATCATTTTTGTAGGTAATTGAGGTTTTGATTAACTTGGCTTCAACAACAACAGACACACAAAAATCCAAAAGTTATCGCTTATTAATAGAATTCCTTTCAAGAGAAAACATTTTTTTTGCTTATAAGAGATAGACCTAGAAATTCTTCTTGTGATAAATTTGAGATTGGGATTCCTCAAAATAAAGTTGAGAGGAAGATGGATGTTATTTTTATGCCTGCTAAGGATCAGGGAGAGGCACCATCCCTCTACCTACATATGTAGATGAAAATGATATATAGGGTATTTTTAAGTTATAAGTCTATTAATATATAATACTTGATTTATATGGGATAATTTGTTGGGTGTTAGTGCTTTCACTGTCACATGTGTATCTTTTACACGCTTCTGGTGCGAATTTTCATGCATTTGTTCATTTCATGAATTTATCTTATATGCTTGTTCCTTACATAGTATATATGTACATATCATCCTTTAAAAAACAAATGATTTCATGCTTTTTCTAGTTATTGATTAAGTTATATGTATACATGTGATTCATTGTATGAACTTATTTCAAAACAGAATTGAAACACCGATTCAAAATAATTATATGAAAAAGATAATGCTTTTAATAATATGTTTAGAATTTATATGAAGAATCATGATAAGTCAAGTTTATTAAGATCTTTGGTACTGATTTAACTTTACATACGCCTTTTACATGTCTTTCCATCACATGATACTTTTATGTGGCTTACATGATTGGTTAATGTTTAAATCATGATTAAATCTCTAGATCTAAGTTTTTTCAATGATTTTAAACATTACCATGGACCTTTTGAGAGTTGTGTGCGAAATAACTTTTCTTGATGGAGTTTTTGAATATATTTTTCAAAACGAAAAAGACTACTATTGGTGAGATTATATTGAGTTGAATTTAAGTATTATCGAGAGGTGTCAACCAAAGTGTGTGTAAAATCCACCATAGAAAAATCCATTTAATTATGAATAAGGATAAAGCTGAGTGATAGATAATTCAGGACAAGAAAAATAATATAGGGATTTTCAATTTTTCTAGTATTACTTTCGTATCTACTTTAGGGCTTATACATCACTTAAGGGAGATTTTAATGGCTAAATCTACCATTTTGAAGATATCGAAGGATATTGATATAATGATGTGACTAAACTTGAAATATAATTCATATGAAATAATTATGTGCATTAATTTAATTATGAGACCTATTATTTGTTCACATTATACTAAGATTTATATGAAAATTTGCTTAATTGATTTGATTAGAATTTGAAACAATATGGTTAATTGATTAATTTTTGTACGGATTTGTGTTTTATCCATGTCATCAATCTTAGTTGAAAGCAAATTTATGCGAAGAATCCATTTTATTATGGATATCCTAATTAAGATCACTTTACATGTTTTTGTGTTTACATGTATAAATGTGTTTTATCGATTCTTTAAAAAAATAAAAAATTTGTAAAAAAAAATAGGTTTTGAGCATGCATTTTCATCTTGCATAGCATATTTTGAGAGAGATTGGACTTTTGGGGTCATACCAAGTTTTTTCTATAGTTAGTTCCTCAACATATGTATTTTTTGAAAAAGGGTGCACACGATAGACTTTTGATTTGTTAGCATGGTTGTGAAGAAATAAACTTTTAAAATCTTTATTTCTTAATCCATTCGCACGTATGTTTTTTGTGATAATTTTCCATTCTCAAGGAAAAATGTTCTTGAGTAGTTCTTGACAGTTGTTTGCTTGGTTGATATATGCCCCCTACACGCGGATACCAATAGTGGTTGTTCGTGTCCCCTGTTCAATTTAAGAGGTTTTTTAATATAATTTGATTCATTTTAAATCTCTTATTCTCTCTACAACTTGCCCAAAATGCGATTTTACTCCTTGTTAGTCATTTCATTACAATTGTGAGGATTCAAACATGTGTTGAGTGAAGATTTAGGGTTTTTCAGCTCATTATTAAAAATGGAGATTTCACAATTTATTCATTGGTAATATTTATAATTCATTCCTTTGGGTGTATCTTAGTTTTATTTAGGTGTATTGAAATTATTTGGTCATTATCTTAGCATGCTTAACACTTAGTGGTCCGGTCTTAGAAAAGTTGATACTCAAGTGCCTTTTATTCATATTTTAACCTAGAGTCATTTTGATTTTCACTTGTTTGTCTATCCTTGGAGATCATACGATTGTTTATTTGGGTTTTTGATTACTTATTTGGCACTTTTTTCACTTCTTCTCAAGTTCTATGATGAGACTCAAGAGGTTGGTGACCAAACGGTCCTCTAATGGTCCTGATAGCTCGTTTAGGACTCATGATTATCCTAGAGACCCCGTTGATTGATGCATACGTTAATGTATGGAGAATACTTATGATCTGATTATTGATATTGTATATGAGGCTTACCTAGGATGATAAACCATTATAAACGGGTTTATTGACTCGCCTCATATATATCGAGAGAGATGTGGCACTAACAAATCTAGAGTGAAATCCTGAGGGCGTAGATTATGTTATACGCGTTTAATGTTTGTCCATTTCACTACTACTCTTGCTCCATACCACAAAAAATACTTCTTTGGTTCGCAATTTTTACGCGAATATGTTGGTTTCGTTGGATGCACCAATGATTCTCAACTCTTTCATCTGAGGTGTAGAGATTATTTTGACTAAGGATCTCCTTGCATCCTATCTTCGACTTAATCAAGCTAAGTATTCGCATTTCTCTTGATGATATTGTGTCTTTCTTAGGGAGTAGAAATACAATGTGGGTAAGATCATTATTTAATTAGATCGATCTTAGTGCTCATTACTCAATTCTCCACTTAGTTACGACTTTTTATCTCTTACCTAGATGCAGGAATCATGATTTTCCCATAGATCTTGCTAGGATGATGCATGCTCTGTCTATATCTCCTTTATCTGATTCTAGATTTTATCCGTCGAGGTACATCTGATGCATATCATGAGGCTTTGAGATTTGTTTGTATGCTTACTAATTACCTCTATCCTTTTGAGGTTCCTATATGAGACATTCCTACATACATCATTAATTTGATCATGAGCACATATGTGTCTCATTCTGGAGGTCAAAATGCTAGAAGATTGCCCTACAAAACTTTCCATTAACCAGAGGCAAATATTGTCGCTCAGGTTGTAATAGCAACACTAACATCATCATCAACACCATCACTGACCCATATTCCTGATCTAGCGGGTCCATGAGTACACTAGTCTATGATAGAGTTCATTGAGATGTCATTTTCATTGATTCGATTTACTCGGGATTTTATTATGAGTTTCTAAATCGAGTGGAGGATCATGTGGATAATTACTACACTATTATTCGACGTAACCTGGATGTCCTTTTTAGATATTCTCCATCACATGCAGTTGTGATTTGATAAATACAACTCTTGCTTTTACATGAACATCAACTCATATCACTCCTATTGAAAGAGAAAACATTTATGATTCTAATTGATATGGTGATTTTAACTCCGAGATTACTCGATTTAACAACTCCTTTTCTGATTAGAGATAAATTTTCAAATTTAGCCATTTTTTATGTGGAGTCTAGTGGTGTATGTATGTGTTGATATTTATTGTAGATATATAAGATTTTGTAATCCTATTTCTTTTTGAGTTAATACACTTTGTATGCATATATTTTATGATTTTTTATATATATATATATATATAGATAGATAGATTTGTTGATATTATCTTGCTTTTACACTGCTTAGATATATTATGTATAATTATGTTTTGTATGATATTAACTTGCTATACATCTTATTTCCCATGATTTATATTCTTTTCATGACGTTATAGCCTCATCGTACCATTTTAGTGTCATTCTTGATGATATTTCCATGGTTTACCCATTGTTTCTCATTAACATTAGTTTGTTACATGCTTTATGGCTTATGGCTTATTAATTTTTCATTTACCTTTGTGATTTAGCTTTTTACCATGCTATTTGCCCATAATCTCTGTCTTTTCTATTTCTCTTTGATTTTTCATGTCAAAAAGGGGGAGAAACTTCTAAGATATAAGGGGTTATTACTTCGACACTTTGGTTTGTATCTAAGGGAGAAACTTTGCTTCAAATGGGAAGAAACTTTTGATTAAGGGGGACATAGATCATTTTATATACTTTTGGTGTAGATATTGATATTGGTATGATTTTTTTTACATTGATATAGATTGCTTCATGCATATTCCCGCCTTATGCTTCATATTGATATATATTTAGAGGATTCTCGAGGAGGGGGGATTTTTCTTTATGCATGTCGTATATATATGATCTTTTGGTGTTGTTCATGATTTTGTAGGTATCATCATGATATTGCAACATAGCCCAACCCAAACACGACTTTAGTTATATCGTCGGTACATTGGACTTCATCTGTATTACGACAAGATTCTCTCATTATATACTCTCGTTTGTCGTAATAAAGTATATTGAATTTTTGGGGTTTCTCCATGGAATAGGAAAATGGGGGGATTGAAAATGTAAATATTCATTAATATAATAGAGTTCACTTAATTTGGTGTCAAAGCATTTGAGTTAAGCCTTATTAAACAAAAATGATTAATTTCATGTAGACATTAGACATCACTAAATGATGAACATTGAAGATCTTACATGTCTTTTCTACATTAAAAACTTCAATTGCCGAACTCATTAAAGATGTATCATTTTCATCCATTATGATTGAACATATAAGTCTATTCACACACACACACACACACACACACAATTTTCATTTTACTTTGATAAAATGTTATTTTTAAACTGAACAAATGATTATCTATGAGATGTGTAGTGTTTATCCTAAGGCAAAGGCCCAACTTTCAAGTGCATATTGTTTAGGAAGAAACTATGCTTCAACCCTAAACCGTTCACACGACTCCAACTTAGCCCCATGCACACGGTTCTACTGATTTTAGGTCGCTCCATAAATCTTTCACATAAGGGTGGGCTTTTTACCAGTGCCCATGGTTACACATTTTTTGTGTGACTAGCTCATTACCAAAAATTGTACGCATAGACCTATTTTTAGTTTTGCGCATGGCATAGTCCTATTAGTAAAAAAATCTATAAATAAAGACTTTTCCATCCCTTTTAAAATATCTTAATTTCTTTTTACTTCTTCTAATAATACGAGAGCATTTTTAAGGTTAAGAGCTTATCAATTGCCTTTCTTTAATCAAAATCACTTGTTGCTTTCACATTTGAGAAAAAAAATAGATTTATACTAGATCTATTTTTGTGAGGAATTTAGAGTGTTTTCAAATCATATCCACTTAGTGGCGAGCAACAAAAAGTGTGTGCTACGTGTGTACCTACGGCTCAAGTGCAAGTCGTCCTCTCAAGTAATAAACAAAGTAAGACGAGGTTGAACCCTCAGGGAATAGGTCGCTAATGACGAAGTTAGGGTTGACTTCCTAAATCTAAACATCGACTCGTAAATTAAAAAAAAGTGATGAATCTTACTTTAAAAGATTTCTAATTACATGGGAAAATTAATCTATGAAAGTGCAAATTTGACTACTTGAAGTAAAGACTGGAATTTTTTGTTTTCAAAGAATTTTGAAAAATGAGGTTGAGATCTAATTCCCAAAATCGTAGCGTTCCTACATTAAATATAAAATTTTATGAATGAATTAATTAATTAAAAGAAAAGCACATATCAATTCGAAGCACCAAATTTGTTTGGACGTTAACCCGCGCAATAATTGGTCAACAAATTAATAAATATGAATGATATATTTATCGAGACATATAATGCATCCTCAAACACTCCAGTTTCTTTTAAAAAATTGAGTTAAGTGGCCTACACTACTAGTCTCGATTAACATATCAAACCCGAGAAATTAATTATTCAATATGGAGAATTTTACATTCAAAGTCGAAAACTCTAGGTTGAGTTCATGTTACCAACCCCCGAATAATCTAGATAGAAATGGAATCCAATTAGACTCTAATTATATTAATCACGCAAGCATTCATATTTTAATATCAAGAATAAAAGATTGAGAATTTAATATCAATTGTAAAGAAAGAAAATTGCAAGAAAGAAGAACTTTAAACCAAAGAAGAATTCCAGAAATTTGCAAGAACTTTAATTTAATTGATGTGCAATGATGAATTCTTAAATCTTCAATGATTATAGATAAAATCCTTGATGGTTTCGAGCACACACATTCTTAGTTTTGATATAAATGAATTGTAGGATCGGGTACCACAAACTTGGCTGGCGCAGTAGGATGCGTGGAGTTCGATGTTTTTATCGTGTGTTCAGTTAGTCGCCGTCTCATGACAGAGAGTCGTGGATGACTTAATTCATTAGGAAATTTGGTATGTGATCACATGATTGTGTGATTGCGTAGTGATGTGTGTGTGCATGTTCTAAATTCGTTAGGTGTGGGACTCCTACGAACTTATCGATGTAGGCGCGAGAATTCTCCAAAGGTTGAACCTTCATGTTTTAAGTGAAATTGCCGTAGTGTCACAAATGTGTACCATGCCTATAAATATTTCCATAAAAAAACCACTCTCGTCCACATACCGCAAAACAATGGCCATTTTCTCTTTAATTGATGCATCACGTGCTTCATCAATTAAAACTGCGAATGGTTCATCAGTGAGACATTTTAAACTTTCTTTGGTTATCTCACCGGAAATAGTTCATCAATTAAAACTACGAATGGTTCATCACGTGCTCTTTAATTGATGCCTCACGTGCGAATGGACACTTTTCTGGCGGGGACACTTGCCCACCCCATAACTTGTGCATGTTTTGTGATGGAAAGAGCACGTGATGAACTATTTCCGGAGAGATAACCAAAGAAATTTTAAAACATCACTTGATGAATTTACAACATCATTTGCTCTTTAATTGATGCATCACGTGCTCTTTCCATCACGTGACACTGCGGCAATTTCACTTAAAACATCACTTAATGCTTTCTTTAACATACACAAGTTAAGTGTGTCAAACTTGCGTGGTCAAGGTTATGATGGGGCAAGTAACATGCAAGGCAAGTATAATGGCCTAAAATCATTGATTCTTAATGAGAATAAGTCGGCGTTTTATGTGCACTGTTTTGCACACCAACTTCAATTGGCACTTGTTCACATTGCAAAAGATCTTGACCACGTTGTCGAATTATCCTTCTTAGTTAATAGTAAGGTGAATATTATTGGGGCATCATGCAAGCGTCGAGATATTCTTCGAGAAAAGGAAGCCGAACGTGTTATTAAGCAACTAGAATGTGGTGCATTATCAAGCGGACGGGGGTTAAATCAAAAGACTAGTCTTAAGTGACCTGGTGATACACGATGGGGATCGCACTATGGTACACTAATAAACTTGATTGTTATGTTTGAATTTGTGCTTGATGTTCTTGCGGTTTTAGTGGAGGATTCTCTGGGCAGAAAAGGTGAGGCATTAAATTTGATAAAAACAATACAAACTTTTGATTTCATCTTCACTATGCATTTGATTAAGAATATACTTGGATTAACCAATGATCTTTCAAAAGCATTGCAATGGAAAGATCAAGATATTATGAATGCTATCACTTTGGTTAGACTTTTGAAACTACGTTTGCAGAAAATGAGAGAGTGTGGATAGGATAATCTATTGATGGAAGTTTCTTCTTTTTGTACAAAATATGGTATCCCCATTCCTAATATGGAAAATAACTATATTCTTTTAGGAAGATCGAGAAGAGGACCTTTGATAACAAATATACATCATTATCGAGTTGACATGTTCTACCTTTGTGTGGATAAGCAACTTGTTGAGCTTAACAACCGTTTTGATGAGGTGAACTAAGAATTTCTTATGTGTATGGCATGCCTAAACCCAAGAAATTCATTTGCTGCTTTTAATATCACCAAATTGGTTCGTCTCTCTGAATTCTATCCCGTTGATTTCATGGAACAACAACGTATTATCCTTGAGAATGAACTAGAGACATATGAATTGGATATGAAATCTAATGATGACTTTCTTGAGTTGGTAGGGATAGGTGATTTGGGTAAGAAGATGGTTGACACAAGAAAGCACATTGTGTATGGATTGGTTTATAAGCTTATAAAGTTGTCACTAATTCTTCCTGTTTCCACCGCTACAGTTGAGAGGCCATTTTCAGCTATGAAAATAGTTAAATCCGACCTCCGAAACCGCATGGGAGATGAATGGTTAAGTGATAGTTATGTGACATACATTGAAAAGGATGTTTTTGATTCCATCTCCAATGAAGCAATCATGGATCACTTCCAGAAGATGAAAACTCACCGAGGGATATTATAGATTTTTTTACTCCAATATGATATATTTCAACTCTACTTTTGTATGATAATATGTAACTCTTTTCTTTTTGGGTAATGAAATGTGCTTATTTTATTTGTAACAATCTTGCAATATTATGTGAATATTGATCTTTGTTTAGATATTTAAATAACCCCCAAAAAAAAATTCGGGGCCTACCGCCCCCGAACCCCAGTCATTTTTCTTATTGTGCCCCGGTCATCGCAAATTCCTGGCTCCGCCGCTGTGTATGGGTATCATAACTAAATGAGGTTTACGAATGTTTTTGTTGACTGTTCAGTTCCGCAAAATCTGGTTTTTTATTGGTAGGGCCCTCTCATCTTCCCCCACACTTTCTCGATAATAAATTATATTTGTCCCCTTATATTCACCCCTCTCATCTCATCTACACCCTTTTGTGTGACCTTATGTTTCTGTAATTTTAATGTTATATTTTTTCACTTTCAATTAAAACAAATGCATTTAATAAAAACAAATAATTATATTTTCAATAAAAAAACTATTTTTTATAAAAAGAAAAATTGTTAAACATAAAATCTTATCTATTTTTTTGTGTTTTTTTACCCTTTTTAAATAGACAGTTTAAAAACTGTTTTGATTATAAAAAAATGTTTTGATTAAAACTGTTTTTTTTATTAAAAAATTTTTTGATTATTAAAAAATATTTTAATAAACAGTTAATTTACACAATTTTTTTAAATAAACAGTTTTCTTTAATAAACAGTTAAAAAAAGAATCAAATACCAAAAAGTCCCTCAAACATTTTTTAATACACACTTAGTCCAAATATTCTATTTTGTACCAAAAAGTCTCTTATTTTCTTATCTTTAAAGGTCCACGCCAGGGGCAAGATAAAACCTTTTTTGGCATGATGAAGGACTTTTTGGTGCAAAATAAAACGGCTTTGACTAAACATGTATTAAAAAACGTTCGAGGGACTATTTGATATATGCCCCTTCAAAAAACTGTTTATTAAAGAAAACTGTTCTTTTTAAATTGTATAAATTAATTATTTATTAAAAAAACTCGTTTTTATAACTGTTTTAAAAAATCAAAAAATAATTTTCGTTGTCTTAAAAAATTAACTATTTATAAAAATTGTTTATAAAACTAAAACAATGTTTATATAAGATAAAAGACAATTTTATTACAAAAATAATTTGTTTTAATTGTTAAAATAGTCTTTTAAATATAAATTATTTTAAAAATAATATTTTTACTATTTAAAAAAAATAGTCCCCGCCAGCTGTATGTATAGGCAGTCTGACCACCTATACATACCGCTGGCACAGACCAACATATTAAAAAAATGGTCCGCGCCAGCGGTATGTATAGGTGGTCTGACCGCCTATACATAACGCTGTCGCGGACCATATTTTTTTTTTAAATAGTCAACATTATTTTTAAAATTGTACAAAAAAAAACAGTTTTAACCAAAAATAAAATTTGTAAAGAAAAAAAACACTTTTATAAGAAGACAGTTTTTTAAGAAAAGAAATTTTACGTTTTATAGACAATTTTTTAATAATAAACAAATAGATAAGATTTTACATTTTATAAGCAGTTTTTTTTAATAAAAACATTTTTGAATTTAAAATATAATTATTTGTTTTTATTAAATATATTTATTTTAATTGAAGGTGAAAAAATTGAACATTTAAATTATATAAACATAAGGACACAAACGTTATTTGTCACCCAAAGGGTGGGAGGAAAGATGAGAGGGGTGAACATAGGGGCACAAATGTCATTTGTCACCCAAAGGGTGTGGGGGAAGATGGGAGGGGTGTGGAGATAGCCCCTCCCTTTTTATTTATTTATTTTTTTTTTGGTATTTTCACTTTACGCCTCATTTAGTTTTCTTTATTAAACTTTGTCCACGGGACTATGCCACTAAAATTGGATGGAAACCATTACTTGAATAGTCAAATCGTTATCTTTCTTACAAAGGTCCAAACTAACCCTAAATTACTCTTCTACTAATAATTCATAAATTAATAATTAATTTAATTTACATTGTCAAATTAGTAACTACTACCCAAAAAAAAAAATCAGAGCACCTCTTGTGAGTGTAGAAAAATTCACACTAAAAGATTTTATGAAAACAATCACAAAAGATAGAAAATAAAAGGAATCACACACACAACGACGATGTACGTGGTTCGACAACTTGTCTACGTCCACGAAGAGATTACTTGTTCTTATTAAGTGTCTCTCAAAGGCTCAAGTTTTTCCTCCCCTTGACCTAGGTCAGGGTGTACAATTTATATATGTGTTGTTACAGAGATCGAGTTGCTTAAGGAACTCCATAATAGGGTGCAAATTGGCCATGAGGTACTTGAATATCTCATTCGAGATTCTTGGTACCTAATTTGACCATATCTGCGAGTGTTATGCTTCACTACCGGTGCATAAATTAAGTCACGATTTGGGCCAGGCCAAGTTCTTAAATTATCTTGATTGGCTACTCTCATACACTTGTAAAAAATGGGATCCCACAATTGCCCCTGAAATCTTTGGGCTAATAATTATGGGTCAATATATTTCAATTGAGTTGAAGGCCCAAGGCCTTAAATATAATAAAATACCGGCATGGCATGTGTTATAATTGTAAGATTTGCACAAGGGGTACGCTTGTCCAAAAAGAGATTGAAGCGCCAAAATCCTCCTGGGAAGATGAAACTCCTCATTAAAAGTTTTGGTGATCAGTTGGTGTATACACTTAACCGTTCGTTGACTAACTCTGGTCGCTCTTGTGCAAACTTCGCTCCTAAGCTTCTCTTCTGCTTCAAAAATTGAGGTCTTTCTTCTTCTGTGCTTTCCAAAATCTTTGTTATTACCTGTAAGTTCTAGTCTTTTCCCTTTCAGTTCTTTTTCTTTGTATTACTGTAGCTAGGGTTTCGTCTTCCTTGTGTAATTATGGCGATGCTAGATAATAAGTCAGTAGATGAGTTTAGGCGCTAATATAATATTCCTGATTGGGTGGTCATCGATTGTGCCCCCTTCCTCAGAATGTTTGTGACGTTGACGAGGGGCGCTGGATTCACACCCTTCTGGTAACTCAAGGGGGTTTGACATTCCCCTCTAAACGAGTTATTTCTTAGATTTGTTTTTAGGTTTTTTGCCATCTTGCCTACCTAATGTGCCCCCAACGTGTGGAAGATAGTAAATTAAGTCCACTAAATAAATACACTATATGGAACAAAACTAGGTCTTACTGAGATATGTTATTGCTACGTGTTTTCATGGACCAAAGAAGGTCTATTGTATTTAAAGACCGAAAAGCCGAGTGAGTTCTAGTGATAAATATTTCGAATTACCATAAAGATAACTGGGAAAATGGATTCATTGTTGGGAACTGGCAACACCCTCCGTCGTTGGAAGAGGAGAGTCCACGAGGCCCTATGATTTTTTATTACGGAGAGGCCGAAATAGGTCGCTTTTTTTTCTTTCTACTGACTTCTTGTGATTTTTCCCCATTCTTGTGGCTGATAGTCCTCTTCTTTGTTATTATAGCTCATGCCAAGAATCATGAGCCTAATATTAGTGAGATTAATGATAACAAGCTTATGAAGGCCTAGAGAATAAAGAAAGATTACAGACGGTGAACATCCAAGGTCGACTACCTTTCTTTTAAAATATAAGAACACAGACACCAACTTTATTGCTCGACCGATTGATAAGGTCCCATATTTAAAAACTCTACAGGTAAGTCCTTTTGAGCCAATTGTTAGTGAAGAGGAAAATTTTTAAGAAGAGGAAGAAAATGAAGAAGAGGGAAAAGGAGAGGTAAGGGAAGAAGAAGAAGAAGAAGAAGAGAAGAAGAAGAAGAAGAAGAAGAAGAAGAAGAAGAAGAAGAAGAAGAAGAAGAAGAAGAAGAAAAGGACATGGCCCTTTTGATTAAGATGAGGAATTTAAAGCTCCCTGATGATAAAGATGACCATACGGTCCTGTTTGACAGGATCCCATCTTTGAAGATGCCTGCAACTGATTCTTACAAGGGCAGTGGTTCTGGCCCAACTGACAAAGGGAAAGAGCATGAAAAAGAGAAAGAGAATAAGAGGAGGAATTTAAAGCTCCTTGATGATGAAGACGACCATATGGTCCTATCTGATAGGATCTCATCTTTGAATATGCTTGCAATGGATTCTTGCAAGGGCAATGGTTTTAGCCCATCTGACAAAGGGTAGGAGCAAGAAGAAGAGAAAGAGAAGAAGAAGAGAAAAAATGAGAGAGAGAGAGAGAAGAATAAAAAAGGAAAGAAAATGAGAGGGTATAGGCTAAGAGGAGGTTAGTCATGCAATCCACGGGTGTGCCCATTTTCCCTAGTCTTAAGGGGGCTAGTGTAGGTGATTCTCCCTCTTTGTCCCCTGACCTTTTAAAAAGGTTTGTGCTCGATGTTGATCGCTAGGCTAGGGCCAGCCTAGCTCACCCTCAAGATTGCATAAGGAATGGATCTGGTAAGTCTTTCCTGCTCATTTCTTTTCCTTTGCTCTTTATGTTTTTGTTCTGATTCTCTATTATTCTTTCCTATATGTAGATGGTTTTTGATTTTACTACTCTATTGGATACCCAAGATGATAGCTTCAGGAGGGAGAATGAACTAAAGGATGCCCTAGAAGTTAAGAAATGGGCCTTTGTCAATGCTCGCCAAGAATGGGAGCGTGAAAAGAATGAAATGTCCAAGGCCTATGATGCTCTTGGAGCTACTTAGAAGGTGATAACTGCTGAGAAGTACAAATTGGTGAAGGCTAATAAAAGTTTATCTAACAAAGTTTCCAATATGGAAGGTGAGCTTCCCCAAGCAAAGGATGATAGATACCACAAGGGATTTTACAAAGCTTATGAGGATGCAGACCGCCAACTAGCTTATGGTTGCAAGGCCTCTTTTAAGAAGGGATGGGACCAAGGTTTGAAGGTTGCTGGAACTCCTATGGACTTTTACATTTTCAATCTTCATTCTCCTAGTCCAAACTCTTATGTTAAAAAAGAAGAAAAAGAAAGTGGTGACCATGTTGTTGGAAATTTAGAGATTGTTCATATTGAGGTCGGCAAAAGTGCTGGTATTGACCAGGAGCAGCAGATGGTCGATAAGGGGAAGGCCATAGTAGATGGAGATAAGGTGAAGGACTAGGGCTTTGTATATTAGGAGTTTACATTTTCCTTGTACAGTTTATAGCCTTGTTAATTTTATCCATTTTTTAGAACTTAATAGATTGACCTTTGGCCATCTTTTTATGCTATATGGGAGTGAAACTTTTATACTTTTTTGCATGTATTTACCTAATTTTCCATGTGCTAATATACTTTCTTCTGGTCTGGTGTATATTGTTTATAGTCTACTGATTTAGATCACTATATTTCTATAAACTCTTAACTAGGGAGAATTCTTGGACCTAACATCAGCTTACAGGCTCACAAAGCCTTTGTAAGTCGTTAAGAGCAATAAATGAGAAATACAAGAACCAAACTGAAGTAACTGCCAAATTGAAAGATGACCTTCACGAAATGGAGGGGATATGTGCCTCTGTCTAAGAGGAAGTAAATTCCTTGAGGGCCCAACTTTTTGAAAGGACTGAGATCAACCAAGTGGGTGAAGTCCCCCAGTACGAGAATGATGTTTTGAGAAAGGAGGATACTATCTTGAAGTCTTTTATAGTTGTTCTTATAGACAACGTCAAGAAACTGAATTATACATTTAAGGTTGGACCCTAAGAAGTTTGGGGGACGGGTTACAATGCTGGTTGGATAGATGCCCCAATGAAACTTAAGGAGGCAGAAGGCATTACCATTGCTCGAGGATGGCTAAGTGCCCTTAAGGAGCCAAAAACTCTAAAAGAATCTAAGCTTTAGTATAAATACCAGATTGAGTGCCTTGCCTACTGCCATAACCCTTTTTCAAAAGATAATGAATGGATCCCAACTGATGTTATTCTCTCCTAACTCTTAGATCATGATATTGATGAAGATGTAGAAGAGTTTTCCCCAAAGCCAGATGATGGTCAGAGAGCGATTGTAGTAGAATATCTTGTTCGCCGACCTGGCCCTTCTTAGGTCTTTATGTATTTTCTTTTGGTCTATAGCCGTAACCTTATACCTTAATAAAGAATTTTAGTATGCTTTGAGCGTATGTTGACTAAACATATGTTGATTTTGTCTAATCGATGGTTACTTAGTATTTTTATTGACCAAAGCGATAATGATTGACCAATCTTAGGCTTTAGGTAGGTTCATACTTGGTTTGAATCATTTTGGGCTTTTGCAACCGATTAAACGATGTTTAAGTATTAACATTCTGCCTTTTTTATGTGTTTGAACATTCTCCCAGTCCAATATGCCTAAGCAATATCATTTCATCCACTTTACCTTTTAGGTCATGTCGTCACACTCCCTTAGGCCTAAGTGAGATGATGGCAAGAATGCACTTGGCTAGTGGGAAATCCGCCCGAACAGTAGTTTTACAACCAACAGAAGTTGGTGACCAACCGGAGTTGGCATTATTGCCCAAGGATCCCCTGTAGTCTATGGAGACTGGCAGATACTTGCGATTTCCAGGTGCAGTAGGTAATGGTCCCATGATGTCTAATCCCCATTGAGCGAAGGCCATGGACTGGTGAGTGATTTCAGGTTGCTGGAGGGATGGTGAACATTAGGTGAGTGATTTTGGCACTTTTCACATTTTAACGTAGGCACCAATGTCTTTTTGCATGCGAGGTTAACAATATCCTTCTTTGATCGCACGAAAGGTTAATGACCTTCCACCTGCGTGACTCCCACAGATGCCTTCATCAAGTTCACTAAGTACTTTCTCGGTATCTTGTGGGTGAATGCACTAGAGGGAAGGGCGTGTAAATTATTTCTTATAAAGCTTCCCTTCATGGTGGAGGTAAAAATGAGCGACCTTGACCCTAATCTGATGGGCCAACCTCCTGTCGTGTGACAGTACATCACTCTGTTGATAATTGATGATGGGATCCAACCAACTTGGGGCTTTATCTGTGAGTAGGACTTGATCGTCTACGATTGTATGGTCGATACTGGTCCGCGTGAGGAACTCTATATGAATTATTCTTTGTAGGTCGGAGTTAATTATCGAGCTTAGTGTTGCTAAAGCATTAGCGTGACTGTTTTTTCCTCGCGAGAACAGTTGAATTTCCACTTTTTCAAAGTCTCCCATGAGTCCTCTTACTACCTTGAGGTATGATGCCATTCGATCATCTTTGGCATTGAAGTCTCCACTTACGTGCTTGGAGACTAGTTTGGAATCACTAAATACATGGAGGCATTTTCCCCCAATAGTTTGGCTTTCACAAATCGGTGATTAGTGCTTCATACTCAGATTCGTTGTTTGAGGCTTCATATCTTAATCTAATTCCTTTCTCAATTACGATAGCTTCAAAGTGATGAGAACAATACTCACTCCTACCCCCTTGGAATTTTAGGCTCTATCAATATAAAGTGTCCAATCTTTGGACGAGTATTCACATGTCATTAATTTCTCTTCATTCAGTTGATCTGCTGGTCGATCTCCTATGAACTAAGAAATAAAATTTGTTAGGATTTGTCCCTTAATTGCCGTTCTGGGTTAAAAGCGGATGTCGAATCTCTCGAGCTCGATCGACCACTTTGAAAGACATCCAGAGTGGTCGGCCCTTCGTAGAACGGGCTTGAGTGGGTAAGAGATGATTACTATTATGAAGTGGGCTTCGAAGTAATGTTTCAACTTTCTTGAAGCAACCACCAGTGCATAGGCGAACTTTTTTAGAGGCAAGTACCATTATTTAGCATCTAGGAGCGTCTTGATGGCATAGTAAATTGGGTGTTATTCTCCCTCATTTTCATATACTAAGGCATAGTTCACTACATGGTCTGATACTATTAGGTAAAGATACAATTGGTATCCATTATTTGGAATTACCAACAGTAGAGGCTTGCTAAGGTAAGACTTGATCTAACCCAGAGCTCGTGAATAGTCGTTATCCTATATGAGGCCTTTGCCTTTCTTTAAGAGCTGAAAGAATGGTCGACAGCGTTCTGAAGACTTAGAGATGAAGCGATTGAGCATCGCGAGCATCCCAGTAAGCTTTTGAACATCTTTCAATGTCCGAGGAGGCTAAATCCTGGTGATTGCATCGATTTGATCTTAGTTGTCCTCGATTCCCCTTTCACTTACTAGGTAACCTAAGAATTTTCCTGGCTGGACACCGAATGAACACTTACTTTCATTTAGCTTCATTTGATATTCCTGAGGATCTCAAAGGTTGTTTCTAGATCTGAGAGGTGATCGGCCGTGTCCTTGCTTTTAACAAGCATGTCATCAATGTATACTTCCGTAAGTTCTCCCACTTGCTTACTTAATATCTGGGTTACCAATATTTGGTAATTTTCTGATGCGTTTTTAAGGCCAAATGGCATGACGTTGTAGCAGTACAACCCAATTGAGGTTATAAATGAGGTTTTATCCTGGTTGGTCCCGTATAAGGATATCTGATGGTATTATGAATAAGCTTCAAGGAAGTTCATCCTCTCATGTGTCGCTGTGGCATTAACCAACTGATTTATCTTTAGAAGAGGGAAGCTATCCTTGGGATATTCCCGACTAAGGTCTATAAAATCGATGCACACCCTCCAACTGACATTGCTTTTGGGTACCACGATTGAATTGGATAACTATACGGGTAACTGAACTTCCCTGATGGATCCTACATCCAGTAACTTCTTTAATTCTCCACTGCCTTAGCCTTCTCGAGGGATGTTCGATGAGCCTTTTGATTAATGGGCTTAAAAGTGGGATCGACGTGTAGGCGATGGTAGGACACACTAGGGTCAATCCCTAGTAACTCGTAAGGCTCCCAGGAAAAAACATTTATGTTGCTTTTGAGAAGTGCAACCAACTCCCATTTCTCTTGATTGGTGAGAGCAGATCTAATCAAAAAAATTATTTTCATCAAGTTATCATCGACTATAACTTCCCTCAGACTTTCTACGACCCCATTGGCGGGGTGGACTCTGGTCTCTTCCACCCCAGGTCGACCGTATCGTAGATTCTATTTTGAGAGAACACCCCCTCTTAGGCTTTCTCCTAGGTATTATCAGGCTCATTCTTCTTCTCTTTATTTAGGCAAATAGCTGCAATAATGCACTTTCTAGATGTAGCCTGGTAACCATGGATCTCGACCACTCCTCGATCTGTAACGCACTTCAACTTTTAATGATAAGTAGATGGAACAACCTTCATGGCCTAGATCCAACCTCTGCCCAAAATAGCATGATATGGGGACTCGATGTCCACTATTGGAAACTCGATTAACTTTAAGATGTTTCCTGCCCTGATCGATAAGATCATCTTCTTAATGACATGGTGATCCTTTCTGTGAAGACGACCAGTGGAACAGTGGCTTCTTTGAGGTCAGAGACATTCAATTTCAGTTTATGGAACAATTTTAGGTATATAAATTCGAACGAACTCCCCTGGTCCACAAGTAGCTTTTCAACATATCAGTTAGCAATTCTGAGTGTGATCACCAATGCATCATGATGTGGGGACGCGTTTGGTATAATCAATGTCTTCTGGTCGCTGACGCTTTCTAGCATGGGTTTTAGTAGGATCAATCTGAAAAGCTTCCATCACGACTGTCACCTTTTTGAGTTCCATTCAAACGGCATTGCCCTGAATCTACTTGAGATGTGACGGTCCTATAAATTACTGTAAACTCGTGTTCTGTATCATCATCGAGGACATTATCTGGCATTTAGTCACCATTAACTGCATCCTTCTCTGTTTTCTTTTCAACATACTCATTGAGGTGTCCTTCTTGAACTAGATTTTCCGAATGTGACTTCAGAGATTTGCAATTCTTAGTTCGGTGATTGCCCTCCTTATGGAATGTGCATCTCAGTGCATTGTTCCTCTTAGTTGGATTGCAACCTGTATTCTTGGGCCATTTGATAAAAGGCTCATCCTTGATATTGTTGAGAATTTTATAAATGGGTTCTTTGATGACTATATTAACAGTCTATAATGCCTTGGAGGAATTATTCTTGTTTCCACTCTTGGATCCATTCTTGCCCCTATTCTTGCTTACACTCTTTTGGTTATGGTTCTTCTCAGTCCCCTTGTTCTCTTTTTATCGACCATTGTCTCCCCCACTAAGATTCACTATGTCTTCCACCTTGGCGTACTTATTAATACAATCCATAAGGTCATCAATGCTGATGGCTTCCTTTTTAGTGAGGGATTGGCGCAACAGAGGGGTAGTCGGCAAGCCTATTTTAAAGGATGCTACAACAACCTACTCCGAGAAATTCTCAATCTCATTAAAAAATTCACAATATCTTTTGGCATAATCTCGGAGGTTTTCCTGAGGCTTCTTCTTCATAGTGAGCAGTGCATCCATTCGTTTAGGATGGGAGCTGCTCATTATGAATCGTGCCATGAAAGCCTCTGCCAGTGCTATAAAATTCCTGATCGACATGTGAGGAAGCATCTCAAACCACTTATGTGATACATCATGCAGTCCAGAAGGGAATATTCTGCACATAAGTGCGTCATTGTGTATCCATAAGGTCATGGATTGCCAATATTGCCTGACATGGTCAATAGGGTCTATTTTCCCATCGTAGACCTTAAACATAGGGACAATGAATTTCTTCGAGGGCTCCTCTTATTCGATATCCTTTGAAAAGGGGGGATTCATTTGAGAGTTTATATCTCTTCTGGATAGATCTATGGTTGATCTAGCTCCTTGGTACGATGGGTGTTGGTCGGACCAAAATTCTTAAATCCTCATTCGGTCGATCATTGTTCATGTGGCACCTCTCTTGCTGGACACACTTTGATCGTGCTCGCTCTGACCTATCATATTCACTTCTTTCCTAGTCATGCCTAGTACTCCTTCCTCAGTTGGGGGAGTCGCCCCCTCAGGGCTAAGAGTCCTGTCTCGACACCTCCTTATGTTTATGTGGAAATCTCTCTCCATTATTTCGAGTCGCCTCTTAAGGTGAGCATTCTCTTCTTCTTGGCAGCGTGTTACCTCTTCTTGTCCTAGAAGTTTGTCTTCATAATCATTGACTAGCCTAGAAATCTGGGTGGACCGTGGTGGCCCATGCCTTTCTTCACAAGGTTGCCTTTCTTGACGAAACTTTGGGTTTGTATGCTAGAAAACTTCAGACCTGACCCTATGAGGAGCTAAGTCTTCTTGAACATCGTTGACTTGGGGAATGTTGCTGTTGTGGTGAGACATTACAGGATTTCTAATAATGATAGCTTTTGTAGTAATACAAGTTGTATCCCAAAGACGATGCCAATTGTGAGTGTAGAAAAATTCATAATAAAATATTCTGCGAAAATAATCACAAATGGCAGAAAATAAAAGGAATCACACACAACAACGATGTATGTGGTTCGACAACTTGACCACGTCCACAGAGAGGTTACTTGTTATTATTAAGTGTCTTTCAAAACCTTAAGTTTTTCCTCCCCTTGCCCCGGGTCAGGGTGTACAATTTATATATTTGTTGTTATAGAATTCGAGTTGCTTAAGGAACTCCATAATATGGTGTAGATTGGCCATGAAGTACTTGAATATCTCATCTGAGATTCTTGGTACCTGATTTGATTATATCAACTAGTGTTATGCTTCTACTAAACTACCTATGAAAAAATTAAGTCATGATTTTGGCCGGGCCAAGTGCTTAAATTATCTTGGTCGGCTACTCTCATGGACTTGTAAAAAATGGGCTTCCATACCTCCTTTACAAGAACCACTAGTAGTTTCACTCACTCCTTACCTCCTCCAAAAATAAAGAAAAAATTATTTTCTTCCTCCACTCTAACCACAACGACCTCCACCCACCATCCAAAAACCAAGAAATAATGAGATATGCCTCAAATTCACCTCCCCGACCACCACCCAACTTCACATTTCCAACCACCATAAACTTCACCTCACTAAAATCCAGATCCCACTAAATTTAAAAAAAAAAGAACAATAATTAAAACATAATTCAAATCGAACCCTCACAAATCCAAATTGCATCGATAATATAGAACAAAGAACCCCTATGTGAGTACATAAAATATCAGAATACATAAATAATCCACGAAAACAATCAAAGAGGCATAAAGTAAAGATCACAACACAATAATATGCATGGTTCGGTAACTTGCCTATGTCCACGAAGAGGTTATTGTTCTTATTAAGTGTCTCTTAAAGTTTCAAATTACAATTCTTTTTCCCCTAGTCAGGGTGTACAATTTATAGATACCTCATGATATAGTTTGAGTTATTTAAGGAACTCAAAATAACACGTGGATATGCCAAAAGATAACTGAATAACTCATTCGAGATTCGTGGTATATGATTTGATCAAATCTACAAGTGTCCTCGTAAAACTAAAATACTCGTGTGGAAATTAAGTCACGATTTGGGCTGGGCAGCATGTAAATCCATCTGGGATGGTCGACTACTTTCATGGACCATATTACATGGGCTCCAATAATTGTCCCTAAAATCCTTGGGCTAATAGTTATGTCCAATAGATTTTAACTAAGTCGAAGGCCCAAGGCCGAAAGTTGGTATAAAAAATCGGCATGTCATATTTGTCATTGTTGGCATTGAAGGGGGTACACTTGGCCCAAAGGGAGATTAAAGCTCGAAATATTTTTGGGAAAACGTGACCCATCATTAGAGGTTTTGGAGACCAAGTTATGTGCACACTCAACCTCCAGATCACTAATCTTGGTCATTCATGCGTGTCCTTCGTCTCTAAGTTTATCTTCTCATTTTCTTCTTCAAAAGTCATAGTCCTTCTTCTTCTGTGCTTTCCCAAAGCTCCGCCATTACTTGTAAGTTATAGTTTTCGTATTTTCAGTTCTTCTTCTTTACATTATCTTGTGAATGTAGCTAGGTTTCTCTTTCTTATTTTATGCAATCATTGCAACGTTAGATAATAAGTCAATAGATGAATTTAGGCGCCAGTATATTATCCCTGACTGGGTGATCATGGACTGTGACCCTCTTCCTCAAAATGTTCGTGACATTGAAGGGGGAACCAGATTCACACCCTCCTGATAACTCAGGGGGGTTTAACGTTCCCCCTAAATAAGTTGTTGTGATACCCCGCTTAATAAAATACCGAGTGATCAGTCCTATACCAAATTAAAATAGGAATCCCAGTTGGTTCATTCTTAGCATCACTGTTGAAAACCTTTTTAAAATGTACTAACCACCTAGTAATTCAAAAAGCCGGTGCCAAATTTAAACTTTTTAATTAAACAAACAATAACATGGGAAATATAATATGTGCCATACACAACGACTGAATCAAATCAACTGAATAAATAATTTAAATATTTTTCGAATAAACCATCGGCCACCAAAGTAAATAGTCCAATACAAACATCCAACATCTGAATAAATAAATCTGAAAACTGTACTGCAGAGTCTGGGCGACAAGCCCTAAGTAAGACTGAAATTGATAAATGATTCCCACTCTAGGAAGGAATGAGCGATGCGTCTAATCCAAACTCCTACTAGCATCGACATGTGCCGCAGCTTCGTGTCACTGGAATAGAATATAAATCCTGACGTCCCTATGGCTCGACACCTAAAAGGTTTTGAAAATAATTTTATAGCAAGGGTTAAAACCCAAAACATTTTGAAAATATTTAGCAAGTGAATTAACTGTAGTAAATAAAAATATATGAATGCGCTTCATATTTAATTTAGTGTCGCACTCTCTTAAAGACATACTCACCCCTCCACTAATGTGCACACCTAATGGTTTCCTTAACCCCACCCAGTTGTACTACCCCGTCCAACTAGTCCTGGTATAATCTCCCCTTGCCATTCTACTCTAAACCGATTATTATTATTATTATTCATGGGTTATAAGTTATCTCACCAATTAACCCAATTAATTTCTTTTAAATAATATCATATAACTGCGACACAAGTTATATAATGCAAATACATCACATAGTGTATTATGACCCGCATACAATATTTAATACCATTATATACGTACGTGTACTAAAACATCCACCCATATTTCTTATGTATATCCATCCCTCCGAGTATACCCTCACCGGATGATTCCCTCTAAAATGCTATCTCACTAGGTGTACTCACATAGCCTAGTTACCCAAGTTGGAAATCTCTCACCAACCTAGCCCAAAATATAAACGTAGTGGAGGCATTCATATTCCTTCCCTGAAAGTGAGATAAGCCCCTCACTTATATATTGGACGCTATGACCTGTGGATATACTCGCCTTACTCCTCAAGCTAGGGGATTCACCCACATCGCGCAACCTCCCTTGATAGCACTAGAGTATATAAATTAAATGAGTATCTAGTCCCTGATATTTAATAGCACACACAAAGTACACACATATATATACTATCACCACACCGTATCTATAATATAAATCCCGGCTTTACCATGTACTAAAACTTGTAACACTAGCCTGTATATTCCCGAGTCTATGGTCCGACTCTAATTTAATTAATTTCTCATTAACAAATTTATTACTTTTTCCGAGTCTTCGGTCCGACTCTAATTTAATTAATTTACCCATCAATTAATTTAATACTTGGTGTCTCCCAACCAATATACCCGGACTCCCTCCCTTGGCCCGTACCATCGTTAATACCCTATTTTATATTTCTCCACATAAATAATTACTTACACCTCAATTACTTTAATAATTTAGTGCCACGCAACTATAATACTCGAACATTTTTCTTCGGTCCAAAAATCAATACCTATGAATTATTTCCCGAAATTTATTCATCTCGTGACATACAATTATCACCCTCCTAAACCCAATTATACCCCCTTATAATTGATAAGGAATATGTGATACATATGAATTTATCACTAAATAAAAAGTAGGGGAAAATCTTAATTTAATTTCCCTTTTATATATAAAACTGGTGAACCTACCGAAAATCTGGGACCATCATTCGATCGAACATGTCTGTTTCTTCTCCGACCTTTTGTTCAGCCATTAACGACCATCCAAGCTTTCTTTTCTCAACCCCCAACCTCAATCCATCATATTTATCATCTTTGTACATCTATTATGAACTATGATCGTAATCTAAACCTGTTAGCATCCTAAATTTCACGAGTTATCACCTAATCAAGAAAACGAATTTCCTACGGTACGATCCCCATTAAAATTCGAAAATCTGATTCTATAATCCCCATAAATTTATCTCTAATACATGTTTTCTATTGTAGTTCCAATACCAAATTATTCAAACGCTAAATTGAACTTTGAGTTAACTATTCACTCGGATTGATTTAATTACTCTTAAAAAGTGATAGGCTTGAAATTTCACCGGGTTAATAAATCTCCACACATATTCGTTAAGTCGTCAATTTTCACTCAATTCCCATCTTTGGTCAATTTCGGCGTAGTGAATTATGTTTTTATAAATTATTACTTCAAAAAAAAAATTAATGATATTTTTGAAAAATTTAATTCTAATTTTTATTTATTTTGAAGAAAAAAATATTTTTGACTTTTTTCGAATCTTTTCAATATTTTTTTTCAAATTCATGAAATTTTGTTTTTTTGGGGGGACATTTTGAAATTTGTATGGTTTCTAAAAAACGCACATGTACCGCCCCTAACTTAGACTTTTGCATTGTCCTTAATGAGAAGGACTAAAATCTAAAACAAAAGAAGAGTGTGGATTAATAAGCAACAAATATCAAAATGCAAAATTGTAATAAACCTCGCTTATGAGACCGTATTTTATAGTAATTACTTAGTATAGTAATTGGAGCCAAGTGTTGGGTTGTGATTTGAATGATAATTCAACGTAGTAAGTTGATATTTATTGTGAGTTTGCATACATGTCATAATTATGGGAAAATATTGCTATGTCATGCTTATTAATATCATCTGAATTTAAAATGATATTTGACTTAATTATGAAACGGAACCTAAATTGAATATTAAAATGTCCAAATGATAATTTGGAGGTTGCAGTTGATTCCGGACCGTGCGAAATAGTCAAATAATGTACCATATTGTATTTTGTAGTTTTGGGCATTTTTGACTGGTTGTGCTTTAATTATGCAGTTGCGTATTATTTTATCGCACTATTAGTTAATTGAGTGGGACATTTGCCTTAAGTCACGACTTAAGCCTACTAAGTCTTCTAATTTCCCCTAAATCCCTTCCTAAACCAAAGAGAGAAAGAAGAGTAGAGAGAAAGCTTTGGAGATTGAGAGAGGCTCTTGCTACTACACCAAGAATTCTGCAAAGTTGCTGAATCAAGGCAAGTTTTTACTTGCTATTTGTGTCTTGAGATAGATGATTTGCTATGATAATGGTGTATTGAGTTTGAGTTTAGTAAACTTAGGGTTTTCTTATGTATTTTTGGGTTTTGATTCACTCAAAGATGATTCATGAGGTTTTAGGTGATCAATAGTATCATTGATGTTATTTTAGTGTTGGTATATAAGTTTGGTTTGAAGAAAGTTGAGTTGGGGTAGAAAATGGAGTCCAAGACTCCATAGCCAATTCTTGGCAAAATCGCAGGCCCGAATCGATTCGGCCCCCTGGGCGAATCGATTCGGTTAGGTCCAGTGCCCAGGTCTTGTAAACCGAATCAATTCGGAATTGATCCGAATCGATTCAGCAGTTATGCAGAAACCCAAACCTTCTGACCGAATCGATTCGGTTTCCATCCGAATCGATTCGGCTACATTTCAGAAACTCAAATTTTCTGGCCGAATCGATTCGGCCAAGGGGGCGAATCGATTCGGTAGCCCTGCACTTTTTGAAATTTTTCTTTTTTCATTTTAACCCCTTTTCTTTAGGGTTAATGATTAGGGACCTTCTTAAATGAAGTAAACATAGGGTTTAGAGTATTAGTTGAGTTGGGTCGACATCCTAGACTCGAAATGGTTCATCTAGGGTTCGTTTAAGGGGGAATTTAAAGTGATGTTTAGGCATTACTTTCGTCGTGTAGTTTTATAAGGGTCTAGAATATATTAAGGTCAATTTGGAGACTTTAGAATTTAACTCGGGTTAGATTTGACTTGAGGGTTCATATTAAAGCCTTAAGGAGGCTTTGGAAATAACTTTGGAGTCTAAATTTCTTATCGAGGAAGTTATGTCGGTACATATCATGTATGGTCCCGATTTAGCTTATACACTTATTAATATTGGAAAGTTGATAAGGTAGATGATAATTTACTAAATCATGTAATGGGAATCAATAAAATGGATGTTACACACCTCTCTAAATACCATCTTAAGGGAAGTTCGTGCGAGAGGTGAGGCCCCCTGGCTAATGAATGCAGGGTGGATATAGTCCTAGGCCATATGAGCGCTTGTTTTATTTTTCTGCGATGGGTAGGAGATTCTGGGTGTGGTCTTGACTACCCCGCAGGCATATGGCCGCTTCCCGACGTTTTCGATAGGATCCCAGGTTGTCTTATGTTAGGCCCTGGAAGATGATGGTTATTTAGGGACGCGCACAGTGGGGAAACCCGGACGGGCGGTCTTAGAATCGTTATATTTATATTTATGACTATTCTAATTATCGAGTTGGACTCGGTGGAACATGAATGCCATAAAGAGCAAATTTATGCCGCAAAGAGCATGCTATTGAGATTAGTGCCATATAGAGCACATGATGATAATTATATTCCTGATAAGGAATGGAAAAGAAGATTGAAATTGAAATATGATGAATGATGTTAAAGGCTCATAAGTACTTTTAATTATGTTTTAACATGAACTTCACTCTATATAGTCCTTTATCAGTTTTAGTTCCCTATATGATGTTACCATGCTAGACTATCATCCTTGATTATTGTGCATCATTGTCATACCTATCATTTATCTATTGATCACATATACCCGGCCCTGACCGATTTTCCTTTCTTGTTCTATATATATATATATATATATATATATATATATATATATATATATATATATAATCCGTTCAGGTGTTCCGCCGCACGGTCGCCAGTAATGACCCTTCCTTCCTTATGTTTTGAGGAGTCGTGACATTGTGCGGGTTTCACGGGAGTTTTGTGTAGACGCCTCCATTTATGTTTCTAGTTATGTTCAGTTTATTCGGGCTTGTTGCCCAAACTGTTGTAATTGTATAATGGATCTATTATGTAACACTTGGTACTATTTGTATGTTGGATGGTTACTATTGACCGACGTTTCATTCGGTCCTTTTGTATTTTTGGGTTTCTTATATACGCTTGTGGGGGTTTCCACCCTCTATTTCTATTATGGGTTGTTGAAAATGTTCTCGTTTTAATTTCAAATCAAAGTTTTTGATAACCCGTTTTCTGGAATATAGAGTGGTTATTCCTTATACTTTGCATATTTCTGTGATGCTGAGAATGATATTTATCAATGATTTCCTATTTTATCGGGGTATAGGGATGGCCACCCTTTATTCCGGATAGCGGGTTGTCACAGATGGTATCAGAGCATCAGGTTCTAGAGTCTTTAGGATCTATGCGGACTTGTCACGTTCTACCGTAGCGTTCTTTGATATAGAACTTAATGTTAGGATTGTTTTGCTACCTATGTATGCGATCTTCTGCTAAATAGATTGTCTTATATTATGTTTTAACTCTATCTCGTCTCTATCTCAGATGCCGCTGAAGAGAGGGCGTCCCGCTAGACGTAATAGGGTTGTTGAGGATGAGTTTGGTCCTCCACCGCAGCAGGGGAATATCAGTGCCGCTGAAGTGGCAAATATTGTGGCCCAAGCTGTCAACGCCGTGATGACTGCAGTGGCTCAACAAATGCCACGAGCTCAAGTGAGGGGACAAGAAGCACTAGTTCCTACGGGACCTTCTTAGTGGGAATGGGTGAGGGAGTTTTTCCTTAAGGGACATCCCCCGGAATTCGAGGGGGGTTCGGATGTTATCAAGGCGAACCAGTGGAAGAGAGATATGCAGCGCCATCTTAGAATGGTGGAATGTAGTGAGGAGAGAAAGCAAGTTCTCGTTACTTTCAAGCTTGTCGGACCGGCCTTGCACTGGTGGGAGTCAATGACGACACCCGAACAAAGGGATACTATGTCCATCACAAATTTTTGGACTTTGTTTGATGGAAAGTATTTCCCTCCCGTAGTTCAGAGGGAAATGCAGAGGAAGCTTCAGGATTTAGTACAAGGGGAGAGATCGGTTGCAGAGTACGAGGAGGAGTTTACCCGGTTAGCCAGCTTTATACCGGATGAGGTAACTCCAGAAGCGAAGAGGATCTCCAAGTTTGTGGGAGGTTTGCATTGGCGCATAAAACAACATTTGCTTGGAAACCCATCTCTGGTGACTTTTGGTGATGTGATGAATGCTGCTCTACTTCACTGTCAAGAGCATAGATTGTTTGTGCAAAACAAGAAGAAGGTTGTAACTGCGGGGAAAACTGTGAGACAGGGAGGAGTTGGGAGCGGAGGGGGAACATCTTCTTCGTCTCAATCCTCGGGGAACAAGCAGGTTGAGAGGGATCCTCAGCAGGGGGATTCGTCCAAGCGTCAACGTTTCGGTGGGTTTAATGCTGGTGGCAACAACAATAATAATAGGCAGGGTCAAGGTGGTCAGCAACCACAGGGTGGTAGAGGTGGAAATGGAGGTAGGGGCCAACAGGGCCGAGGTGCGGGACAATTCTAGAATAACCAAGGCAGGAATCAGGATAATACGGAAAATAAATGTTTCCAGTGTGGGGAGCTGGGTCACTATAAAAGGGCGTGTCCTCAGTTGGTTGGAGGGCATCTTCCTAGGGCCCCACAGCAGCCGTATGTACAGTTCCCGCCCCAAGCGCCAAATCCGGTTGCTCCTCCTCAATAGGGGCAATTGCAGTACGGAAGGGTTTACCATATTCAGGAGGCTCTGCTTCCTCCAGCTCCTCCTGAACCGCCAGTGATCGAGGGTAAGTTTCTCATTCATGGGCATTCGGGTCGAATCCTATTTGATACGGGTGCTACACACTCCTTTATTTCTAGAAGTTTTGCCCAGACTACAGGTTTGATAAAATCTGCTGAAAGTACCTTCACTAGTGTTGAATCCTCTATGGGCGATGGTTCATTAATTTTCTTCGTATGTAAAAACGTAGGAATTAATCTTGGTGACTTGTGTTTTGATGCCGATTTGCTCGTCCTTGATATGGTCGGGTACGATGTAATTTTGGGTATGGATTGGCTAGTGAAGTACCGTGCTATAGTGAATTGTTTCGGGTTGAGTATAGTTTTTGCGATTTCGGGACAGGAGATGTTCTTGGTAGTTATGCCTTGTATGGAAGGGAGCACGAGTGCTTATCTGTATTGCATTGCAGAAGACGCATCTAGAGATGTCGTGGTTCCCCTAAATTCTCTTCCAATCGTTAGAGATTTTGAAGATATTTTTCGAGAGATACCGGGATTACCTCCAAGTCGGGAAATAGAGTTTGTGATTGACTTAATGCCGGGAACTCGACCGATCGCCAAGGCTCCTTATCGAATGGCTCCTGTGGAGATGAGGGAGCTGAGAGATCAGATTCAGAAGCTACTGGAGCAGGGCTTTATTAGGCGTAGTACCTCACCGTGGGGCGCTCCGGTATTGTTTGTGAAGAAGAGAGACGGGTCTATCCGATTATGCGTGGACTATAGGGAGTTGAATAAAGTCACCATCCGGAATAAATACCCTTTACCTCGCATCGACGACTTGTTTGATCAACTTAGGGGAGCTTCCTACTTCTCCAAGATCGATCTGAGGACGGGGTATCACCAATTGAGGATACGAGAGCAAGACGTATCCAAGACGGCCTTTTTGACCCGTTACGGATCTTATGAATTCTTGGTTATTCCCTTTGGGATAACCAATGCCCCTGCAGTGTTTATGGACCTTATGAACAGGGTGTTTCGGGATTTCCTTGACCAGTTTGTCATTGTATTTATCGATGACATCCTAGTCTATTCTCAGACAAAGTTGGATCACGCTGCTCACTTGCGGTTGGTACTGTAGAGATTGAGAGATCATCAATTGCATGCAAAGTTTGAGAAGTGTGGCTTCTGGTTGAAGGAAGTTTAGTTTCTGGGGCATGTGGTGTCGTCCCAAGGCGTGTCTGTGGATCCGGGTAAGGTGATCGCGGTAAAAGAGTGGGGCCAGCCCATGACGCCCACTGAAGTTCGTAGTTTTCTGGGCTTGGCGGGTTATTACCGCCGATTCATTAAGGGCTTTTCTAAGGTTGCTAGCCCATTGACGAATTTAACCCGGAAAGGAGTAAGATTTGTATGGGACAGTTCATGCCAAGCGGCTTTCGATGAGCTCAAGGATAGACTGACTTCCGCTCCAGTCCTAGCATTGCCAAAGCCGGGATTGGAATATATCGTCTTCACTGATGCATCTCTTCAGGGATTGGGAGGTGTTCTTCAACAAGAGAGACAACCCATTGCATACGCTTCTCGTAAGTTGAAGCCTCGCGAGAGGAACTATCCGGTACATGACTTGGAATTTGTTGCCGTTGTATTTGCCTTGAAGATATGGAGGCATTATCTCTTGGGGGAAAAGTTTAGTCTTTTCACCGACCACAAATTGCTGCAATACTTATTTTCCCAAAAGGATTTGAACATGCGCCAGCGTCGTTGGTTGGAGTTTGTGAAAGACTACCAATTTGATATTCATTATCACCCCGGAAAGGTAAATGTGGTTGCAGATGCCTTGAGTAGAAATCCTGATGGAGACTTAGCTGAGGTGTGGAAAGCTAAATGGAGAGAACTTAGCCTAGAGGATGTGGGAGTGAGAGCACTCATTTCCGTGATGACGGTTACTCCCACGATTATAGCAAAGATTGTGGAAGCTCAGAAAAGAGATAAAGTTTGTCAAGACCATACACGCCAGCTATTGTCTGAGGGAGCGAAGTCGTACTCAATTGGTTCTGAGGGTGGACTACGCTTCCATGGAAGACTTGTGGTTCCCGACGATGGGGATTTGAGACGTGCAGTAATGGCGGAATCCCACGGGTCAAAGTTCTCGGTGCATCCAGGCGGGGACAAGATGTACCAAGATATGCGTCGTTTGTATTGGTGGGCGGGTATGAAGAGGGATATCTCAGAGTTTGTGTCTCAATGTACTACTTGTCAGTTGGTTAAAATTGACCACCAGCGACCGACAGGTTTGTTACAACCGCTCGAGATTCCCGTATGGAAATGGGAGAGCATTTCAATGGACTTTGTTACGGGTTTACCTAGATCACAAAAGGGGCACGACTCAATTTGGGTGATTGTCGACCGTTTGACCAAGTCGGCACACTTCTTGCCCGTGCGCACCGACTATGATACTGCTCGTTATGCCCAGTTGTTCATTGAGGAGATCGTCAGACTCCACGGGGTGCCTTTGAACATTGTCTCCGACCGAGATAAGATATTTGTGTCCCACTTTTGGCAGAGTTTCCAGGGAGCTATGGGGACTGAATTGAAATTAAGCTCTTCCTATCATCCTCAAACAGACGGTCAGATCGAAAGGGTAAACCAGATGTTGGAGGATATGCTTCGTATGTGCATACTCGACTTTAAAGGCAGTTGGGAACAATACCATCCGTTGGTTGAGTTTGCTTACAACAACTCATACCAATTCACTATTGGAATGGCACCTTATGAAGCTCTGTATGGCAGGCCTTGTAGATCGCCCGCTTGTTGGTTGGAAGTGGGTGATAATAAGTTCCTTGGACCTGAAATGATCCAAGATACTTCTTCAAAGATTGAGCTTATTCGGAATCGCATACGGATAGCCCAAGATCGTCAAAAGAGTTATGCCGATGCGGGTAAGAGACATATGGAATTGGAAGTTGGAGACCAAGTGTTAGTGCGAGTGTCCCCGATGAAGGGCATTAAACGTTTTGGGAAGAAAGGAAAGCTTGCACCCCGTTTTGTTGGACCCTTCCTGGTAATTGCTAAGGTTGGTATCGTAGCATACCAACTTGCCTTGCCGGAACCTTTACAAAAAATCCATGATGTATTTCACGTCTCTTCTTTGAAGAAGTACAGAAGGTGTGAAGGTGCCCTTTGGCACATTCCTTTCGAAGATATCGAGTTGCAGCCCGATGTTTCTTATGAAGAACAACCGGTTGCTATCCTTGAGTTTGGGGAGCGAAAGTTGAGATCTCGTGTGGTGCCCCTAGTGAGAGTTCATTGGAGTCATCATCATGCAAGCGAATCAACTTGGGAACGTGAGGATGAGATGCGGGAGAAGTATCCACATCTTTTCTCATGAGGTATGCTTGAATTTTGGGGGCAAAATTCCCTCATAAGGGGGGGAGTATGTAATAACCCTCGCTTATGAGACCGTATTTTATAGTAATTACTTAGTATAGTAATTGGAGCCAAGTGTTGGGTTATGATTTGAATGATAATTCAACGTAGTAAGTTGATATTTATTGTGAGTTTGCATACATATCATAATTATGGGAAAATATTGCTATGTCATGCTTATTAATATCATCTGAATATAAAATGATATTTGACTTAATTATGAGACCGGAACTTAAATTGAATGTTAAAATGTCCAAATGATAATTTGGAGGTTGCAGTTGATTCCGGAACGTGCGAAATAGTCAAATAATATACCATATTGTATTTTGTAGTTTTGGGTATTTTTGACTGTTTGTGCTTTAATTATGCAGTTGCGTATTATTTTATCGCACTATTAGTTAATTGAGTGGGACATTTGCCTTAAGTCACGACTTAAGCCTACTAAGTCTTCTAATTTCCCCTAAATCCCTTCCTAAACCAAAGAGAGAAAGAAGAGTAGAGAGAAAGCTTTGGAGATTGAGAGAGGCTCTTGCTACTACACCAAGAATTCTGCAAAGTTGTTGAATCAAGGCAAGTTTTTACTTGCTATTTGTGTCTTGAGATAGATGATTTGCTATGATAATGGTGTAATGAGTTTGAGTTTAGTAAACTTAGGGTTTTCTTATGTATTTTTGGGTTTTGATTCACTCAAAGATGATTCATGAGGTTTTAGGTGATCAATAGTATCATTGATGTTATTTTAGTGTTGGTATATAAGTTTGGTTTGAAGAAAGTTGAGTTGGGGTAGAAAATGGAGTCCAAGACTCCATAGCCAATTCTTGGCAAAATCGCAGGCCCAAATCGATTCGGCCCCCTGGGCGAATCGATTCGGTTAGGTCCAGTGCCCAGGTCTTGTGAACCGAATCGATTCAGAATTGATCCGAATCGATTCGGAAGTTATGCAGAAACCCAAACCTTCTGACCGAATCGATTCGGTTTCCATCCGAATCGATTCGGCTACATTTCAGAAACTCAAATTTTCTGGCCGAATCGATTCGGCCAAGGGGGCGAATCGATTCGGTAGCCCTGCACTTTTTGAAATTTTTCTTTTTTCATTTTAACCCCTTTTCTTTAGGGTTAATGATTAGGGACCTTCTTAAATGAAGTAAACATAGGGTTTAGAGTATTAGTTGAGTTGGGTCGACATCCTAGACTCGAAATGGTTCATCTAGGGTTCGTTTAAGGGGGAATTTAAAGTGATGTTTAGGCATTACTTTCGTCATGTAGTTTTATAAGGGTCTAGAATATATTAAGGTCAATTTGGAGACTTTAGAATTTAACTCGGGTTAGATTTGACTTGAGGGTTCATATTAAAGCCTAAAGGAGGCTTTGGAAATAACTTTGGAGTCTAAATTTCTTATCGAGGAAGTTATGTCGGTACATATCATGTATGGTCCCGATTTAGCTTATACACTTATTAATATTGGAAAGTTGATAAGGTAGATGATAATTTACTAAATCATGTAATGGGAATCAATAAAATGGATGTTACACACCTCTCTAAATACCATCTTAAGGGAAGTTCGTGCGAGAGGTGAGGCCCCCTGGCTAATGAATGCAGGGTGGATATAGTCCTAGGCCATATGAGCGCTTGTTTTATTTTTCTGCGATGGGTAGGAGATTCTGGGTGTGGTCTTGACTACCCCGCAGGCATATGGCCGCTTCCCGACGTTTTCGATAGGATCCCAGGTTGTCTTATGTTAGGCCCTGGAAGATGATGGTTATTTAGGGACGCGCACAGTGGGGAAACCCGGACGGGCGGTCTTAGAATCGTTATATTTATATTTATGACTATTCTAATTATCGAGTTGGACTCGGTGGAACATGAATGCCATAAAGAGCAACTTTATGCCGCAAAGAGCATGCTATTGAGATTAGTGCCATATAGAGCACATGATGATAATTATATTCCTGATAAGGAATGGAAAAGAAGATTGAAATTGAAATATGATGAATGATGTTAAAGGCTCATAAGTACTTTTAATTATGTTTTAACATGAACTTCACTCTATATAGTCCTTTATCAGTTTTAGTTCCCTATATGATGTTACCATGCTCGACTATCATCCTTGATTATTGTGCATCATTGTCATACCTGTCATTTATCTATTGATCACATATACCCGGCCCTGACCGGTTTTCCTTTCTTGTTCTATATATATATATATATATATATATATATATAATCCGTTCAGGTGTTCCGCCGCACGGTCGCCAGTAATGACCCTTCCTTCCTTATGTTTTGAGGAGCCGTGACATTGTGCGGGTTTCACGGGAGTTTTGTGTAGACGCCTCCATTTATGTTTCTAGTTATGTTCAGTTTATACGGGCTTGTTGCCCAAACCGTTGTAATTGTATAATGGATCTATTATGTAACACTTGGTACTATTTGTATGTTGGATGGTTACTATTGGCCGACGTTTCATTCGGTCCTTTTGTATTTTTGGGTTTCTTATATACGCTTGTGGGGGTTTCCACCCTCTATTTCTATTATGGGTTGTTGAAAATGTTCTCGTTTTAATTTCAAATCAAAGTTTTTGATAACCTGTTTTCTGTAATATAGAGTGGTTATTCCTTATACTTTGCATATTGCTGTGATGCTGAGAATGATATTTATCAATGATTTCCTATTTTATCGGGGTATAGGGCTGGCCACCCTTTATTCCGGATAGCGGGTTGTCACAAAAATTTTTATTACAAAGACAATATATTACAAGGCGATAAAGGATATATTACCTAGTTTTTGCAATGATAAAACAATAAAAAGCATAAAAGAACTATATAAAGAAAGAGCACCAAAAACATCACAACACAAGAGCTAATGCGAGGGGTCGGTGGTAATGCGCGTATGCTCACCTGTGCGTGAAAACCCAATGTGATGCTCCTAACCTTCCAAAATAGTGACCTCTACGAACCTCTAGCATACCCTAAAATGTACTCTACTCACTATTATACAATAAAAAATAACCCCATACACGTCGGGGGTGCGACGACCTCTCTCTCCCCCCTAAAAACTCACCTGATTCCATGTACGGGGTCCGATACTATCCTCGTCTCCACCTTCCTCACATCGTAAACCAATAATCGGAATGAGTGGGGATCATCCCCATAGGTATGGGGGACACCTTGAGGCTCATGATGAATGATGTGAATGAGATCATCGTGGTTCCCAATCGAATCGCAGCATACTTGTCCCGACTTGGAGGGAACATATCTGTGAAAATTGAAACGATATGTTAAACATAGATTCCCCTTACACTCGAGACTGCTTGAATCGGGATCTAAATATGATGAAACACTAGTCCTATCCTCGATCGCATCCAAGAACTCAAATGGCATGGGTGGATGGTCACAAAGAAGGAATTTTTCTATCCGATCTTTCCAATCGTTCTCCTCTACGTAAAAAAAAAGAGTCCAGTAATCATTGGACTTCAAAATTGAGGCTCTCATTCATCATTCTGAATTCTCTCTTACTCTCATAATACTCTCTCTTACTCTCATCAAACCCCTCTCTCCCACTCACATCCAAGTGCTCCTTTTCGGTCTCAATAGGCATGATTAAACATTCCTCTTCTAACTTTCACTCAACGTTAAAATTATTTCTTTTACCTGATGTAACAAGACATACCCCTAACGTCTCTCTGGTGCAATTCCTCTCAACATGTTCTTATATTGCCTCTTCCATAAGATCACTCTTTCGTAATTCTCCCTCATCACCCTCATGCTTGGTGATGTTGAAGATATTTGTTTTAAGAGTCATGTCCCCGAATGTGAGTTGAATTTACCTAGTGCGTGTATTAATTAATGCATTAACCATAACTAAGAATGGGTGGCCAAGGATCACTGGAACATGATTACTCGGGAAAGCAGAGGGCTCTTTGTCCTAAATGGAAAAATCTATCAGGGAGTAGAAAGTTTCAACTTAGACGATCATGTCCTTAACGATCCCCCCAAGGTATCTTCACAGAATGATCCGCGAGTGGAAGAGTCATCTTTGTGGGCTTAAGATCCCCCAAACCTAATTGATTATAGATGAAGTAAGGGAGAATGCCAACTCTTTCCACTAAATTTATTAGCGATCTATGAATTCGATTATTCCCCATGATGCACGAAATAGTTGGCGCATCTGGATATTTTTATTTTAGTGGAAGATCTCTTAACAGTACTAAACTGACGTTCTGTGCTAAAAATACATTTTTCTTTACCTTTAGCTTTCATTTCAACATGAGCAAGTCCTTAAGAAACCTAGTATACACGGGAATCTACTTGATGGTTTCAAGGAAAGGTAAATTAATCTTTACTTGCTTAATAACATCTAAAACATTATCACGAGTAGTCTCTTTAGAGTGTGATACTAATCGTTGAGGGTATAAAGAAGCAATGGGAGGTTTCACAACTACCTCGAACCTGACTGTGTCATCATTACCACTCTTTCTTAAGGCGATATATTCGGTCTCTTTCGTGACAAGTGAAATAGCCTTGTCATTCTACACGTCGTGTGGAAGAGGTGACAAGTCATTAACTCGTCCACTATGCAGACTGGTTATCACACTACATTTCTCTTTGTTCTCATCAGTATTAAAGATAACACAATTTTGACCTTGGGTAGGTCTTTGGCCTTGGTTGGGGAACTTTCCCTTCTCTTGGACACTTAGGGAAGATTGCAACGTTAACAATGACACCTTTAAGTCGGCATAATTTTGGGCTTTTTAAGTTTTTATCGTTGACTAAGTTTGTATGAATTGATTTAGAGGGTCCTCGAGACTTCTTCATTGTGGGGTAATATAAGGCACATGGGGTGGTTCTTGTATTGGTGTAGCTTGATGGAAAGGTGGGAGTGATGGCAGGGTTGGTCAATAATGGAATTTGAATTCAACGCTACGTTTGGTTGCCCATAATTAACCTGGATGGCTACGCCACGAAGGGTTATAAGAATTCACGTTAGGGCATTAAAGTTACCCTTAAAATCTCCTACCACTTCCACTTGCTCTTAGAGCATCACTTTGTAGGTGGGTATCGTTGGGCATTCCTTCGTTGAATGTCTCGCCTCACAAGTAGAACACACTTTCTCTCTCAATGCTCGAGTGGGGACAAATACGTCTATCCCCTAGCCTCAACCACGTACTCTAACCTCTTTGCTAGTTAATTTATTTGCAGTTTTAATTGTTCTTCCCTATCCAATTGATATAATTCGGATGCGGAACGAGTCATGGAAGTTTGTTTAGGCTTGGGTCTGATGTATCCCACATTAAGGTGTAGCTAAGCATGATTGTGACTTAAAAACATGATTTCTACGTTGCATGTTAATCTACTCATCATTAAGGTGTAGCTAAGCATGCAAGAGTTAATTCTAAATTATAAAAGATGCCAGAATATCATAAAATAACTAATATCAAAGATCAAAGGATACGAGGACAAAATAGATTTAATATTTCTTGAAAAAGATCCACAAATCATAAACTTGATAAAGAAATAAACTTCTTATGTTCTAGCCTCCTTTCCTCCCTCAAAAACTTGATTAAACTAATGTAAAGTATATCTAATATTAATCTACAACCCCTCAGACTTGTTTTTGGAAGATTTCTCAACCATTCAAACTCTTAGAAAAATATTTATAATAAAATAAAATTTTACGCTCAGGTCATCCGAACCGATTCGCATATCAACTTTTCTAATTTTCCTCTTTTGCCACCGGATTATCTTCGCATAACTTATTGACCATAGCTCGGATTGAGGTGTCGTTTCTTTCATTGTTCTTGTTAATTCAATATTCTTCAACTTTCCAGTTGGCTCTGCCTTCGGACTATGGCTGAAAATTACGAAATGCCCTTCAACTTCCTTTCCTTTGTTTCTTTTCACTATTTCAGTTTCTCTCCCGCATTTACTTGCACGAAATAACTATAAAACACACGAGAAATACATAAAATAAGAAATACTTGATGAAAATGGTTAGTAGCATGAAAACGATATAAATTCATTCTATTTACTCTGCTCAAGATAATAAAAATGCCTAAATTACGGAGATAACTAAGAAATATTTGCGCCGAATCAGTACTAATGTGAAAAAATACAGCAAGGAAAAATAATAAATATGTACATGTGAAAATAAAATTATGAACATGAACATCATATATATCTAAAATAATTCCCCCTAAAATAAATAGGTCCTCTCAGTAGACATAATCGAGCAATAAATAACTCTAAGCAACCTAATATGCTTTGATAACTATATTCCCCTATCTATAAAATTATCCCCCTTTTATCACGAAAACCAACAAAGGAAAGAATTAAGAACATAATGGGATCAATTTATTGAAGCGTTTTAAGAGAGTAAAACATAATAATCAAACCAAAAAATGGAGAGGAATCATATAGTGAGTGAATAATTAAAATGTTATTCTAACCAAGATATAATCATAAGATTGATAGTCATATGATCAAAAATTTAAACCATACAGGATAAAATTCATCACACAAATATATATGAGACACTAAAAGGTAATAAGCATTCAAAGGTCAAGAGTTTGTAAGGATTATGACGAATATGAACAATACAAACCAAAATCCAAATAACTCTAACAAAAAAAAATACATCACTTACACTTCCTCTTCAACATCCCAAAGACACACAAATCATTAAGCTAACTGTTAGCATCATGCAAGATGTCCCTAATAATCTGCTTGTGAATATCAAAGTGGTGCTGGAAATCGTCATAAAAGGAAGAGTTCATCGGATCAAATGATGATAGAAAACTAGGGCCCATTTGAGTATATATCCAAGAGATGGTGTAATCTAAATCATTTCCAGTGATGGAATTGAATAGATAATTGTGATGTAGGGGAAGGACAAGGAGGTGGTATAGTGGGGTCGTCAAGGTCACTAAGATGAGCACTACATGTGAAATATGAATCCACATTTAAAGCGAATTACAACTTTTCCTCTTCATCGTTTGGAGGAATACGAACTTCAAACTCCATAAGAAAACACACGATCAATCGACCATAAGGAAAAGTGTGAGCTTTAAAACCATCCTTAGTGAGCTAAAAAAATTGTGTTTCGAGTAAGATCTTTCTAATATATACCAACACCCATGCTAATGTTGCAAAAAAATCGTGCACTTTTAATAGTTACATTGTACGAGTGGTATGTAGGTAAAACACAAGAACAAACAATCATGCACTTTGGTAAAACACAAGAACAATCGTGCACTTTGGTTTGTATCTAAGGGAAAAACTTTGCTTCAAAGGGGAAGAAACTTTTGATTAAGGGGGACATACATCATTTTATATACTTTTAGTGTAGATATTGATATTGATATTATTTTTTTTACATTGATATAGATTGCTTCATGCATATTCCCACCTTATGCTTCATATTTATATATTTTCAGAGGATTCTCGAGGAGGGGGGATTTTTCTTTATGCATGTCGTATATAAATATTATCTTTTGGGGTTGTTCGTGATTTTGTAGGTATCGTCGTGATATTGCAACACAGCCTAACCCAAACACGACTTTAGTTATATCGTCGGTACATTAGACTTCATCTATATTACGACAAGATTCTCTCATTATATGGTTAATATGGACTGACTCTCGTTTGTCGTAATAAAGTATATTAAATTTTTGGGGTTTCCCCATGGAATAGGAAAATGGGGAGATTGAAAATGTAAATATTCATTAATATAGTAAAGTTCACTTAATTTGGTGTAAAAGCATTTGAGTTATGCATTATTAAACAAAAATGATTGATTTCATGTAGACATTAGACATCACTAAACAATGAACATTGAAGATCTTACACGACTTTTCTACATTAAAAACATCAATTACCGAACTCATTAAAGATGTATCATTTTCATCCATTATGATTGAACATCTAAGGCTATTCACACACACACACACAAAATTTTCATTTTACTTTGATAAAATGTTATTTTTAAACTGAACAAATGATTATCTATTGAGATGTGTAGTGTTTATCCTAAGGGAAAGGCCCAACTTTCAAGTGCATATTGTTTAGGAAGAAACTATGCTTCAACCCTAAACCGTTCACACGACTCCAACTTAGCCCCATGCACACGGCTCTACTGATTTTAGGTCGCTCCATAAAGCTTTCACATAAGGGTGGACTTTTTACCAGTGCCCATGGCTACACATTTTTTGTGTGACTAGCTCATTACAAAAAAATTGTACGCATAGACCTATTTTTAGTTGTGCGCATGGCATAGTCCTATTTGTAAAAAAAATCTATCAATAGATACTTTTCCATCCCTTTTAAAATATCTTAATTTCTCTTACTTCTCCTAATAATACCAGAGTATTTTTAAGGTTAAGAGCTTATCAATTGCTTCTCTTTAATCAAAATCACTTGTTCCTTTCACATTTGAGAAAAAAATAGATTTATACTTGATTTATTTTTGTGAGGAATTTAGTTGTGTTTTTAAATCATATCCACTTAGTGATGAGCAACAAAAAGTGTGCGCTATATGTGTACCTATGGCTCAAGTGCAAGTCGGCCTCTCAAGTAATAAACCCAGTAAGACGAGGTTGAACCCTCAGGGAATAGGTCACTAATGATGAAGTTAGGGTTGGCTTCCTAAATCTAAACATCGACTCATAAATTAAAAAAAAAGTGATGAATCTTACTTTAAAAGATTTCTAATTACATGGGCAAATTAATCTATGAAAGTGAAAATTTAACTACTTGAAGCAAAGACTGGAATTTTTTGTTTTAAAAGAATTTTGAAAAATGAGGTTGAGATCTAATTCCCCAAATCGTAGAGTTCCTACATTAAATATAAAATTTTATGAATTAATTAATTAATTAAAATAAAATCACATATCAATTGGAAGCACCAAATATGTTTGTACGTTAATCCGTGCAATAATTGGTCAACAAATTAATAAATATGAATGATATATTTATCGAGACATATAATTAATGCATCCTCAAACACTCCAGTTGCTTTTAAAAAATTGAGTTAAGAGGCCTACACTACTAGTCTCGATTAACATGTCAACCCCGAGAAATTAATTATTCAATATGGCGAATTTTACATTCAAAGTCGAAAACTCAAGGTTAGGTTCATGTTCCCAACCCCCGAATAATCTAGATAGAAATGGAATCCAATTACACTCAAATTATATTAATCATGCAAGCATTCATATTTGAATATCAAGAATAAAAGATTGAGAATTTAATATCAATTGTAAAGAAATAAGATTGCAAGAAAGAAGAACTTTACACCAAAGAAGAATTCCATAAATTTGCAAGAACTTGAATTTAATTGATGTGAAATGATGAATTCTTAAATCTCCAATGATTATAGATCAAATCCTTGATGGTTTCGAGCACACACACTCTCAGTTTTGATATAAATGAATTGTAGGATCGGGTACCACACCCTTGGCTGACGCAGTAGGCTGCATGGAGTTCAATGTTTTGATTGTGTGTTTAGTTAATCGCCGTCTCATGATAGAGAGTCATGGATGAATTAATTTATTAGGTAATTTGGTATGTGATCACATGATTGTGTGATTGCGTAGCGATGTGTGTGTGCATGTTCTAAATTCATTAGGTGTGGGACTTCTGCGAATTTATCGATAGAGGCGCGAGAATTCTCCAAAGGTTGAACCTTCATGTGTTTTATGAGAATTACATATTTTCATCAATCCAGTGATGGATATGTAATCTGAGGAGTTGTGTTACGTTATTGTACTTACTATGATATCATATAGATTTATTATGCACGTGAAAGGTGGGGACCAGACTAGTTATACCCGTAGTTTATGGATAGGGATATCGTTATGTTGTAGTCATACGATAATAGATGATAGCTAACTTTATAGTCGTAAAGTTGAGACTTATATGTTATACTGTGTTTTGGTATATCACTCATAGTCTGATATTTCACTTATGTTGAGATGTGAGGAATATTTTCATGAGAGTGATGGCTAGATGGCATGATTACGTAGATAAGTTTCATGTTATTACTGTCTTGATAAATTAAGTTATTTCTTGCACTTTTCGGGATCTAACCCATATGTTATCTAAAATATTTTTCACATATTCTAAGAAGTAGTAGTAAGGCTGAGAAACTAGACTTGCTTCCACATAGATTTATAATTTTCATTCCTTAGTGTAGGATGTTATTTCCTTTTCAATCATTCCAGTCAGACTTGTTTATTATTCAGATATTTATTTATAGGACTGTAGTGGGTTTAGAATTATCTATGTTAGTATATTAAGAGTAGTCCTTTGAGGAGATTGTTATATATTTTCATTTAGTTTTTGGAGACATTCTTAGTTATGTAATTCATGTCGGAGGCAGTTTATTTATTTATTTATTTTCAGTTACTCATTTTATTCATTATATTTTGTGGATAATTTATATTATGCACTTATTTATTTATCTACTTCTTGATGCTGAGAATAATATAAATTGATTGACACTCCTTTATCTTTGGTCGGCCGATGACGATGCTCGGGTTTTTGGGTCAAAGTCCAAACCATGCATAATGTAAGTCATCTTCTCTTAAAAAGCTTGGGATACTCCAAGGGCATCTAAATTCTCGTCCCAACTAAAGAGTATATCTACTACACCTATTTCTTGTAATAGTTATATGTGGGGCATAGTTTCCACACCAATTACATCAAGATAGTTCATGAGCTAAAGGGGTACTTTTAAACTAATTTTTTTTATTCAATTCTTATCAATTTTGATAAAATGAATATACCACATTGTTCACCAAGTTAAGGGGAATGCGTAAGTAGCTTGCCTGACATTTTTGTGATGAAGGACCCATATTAGGTAAGTCTCAAAGTTTACCAAAATCTGATTTGGTCAATACTTAATTGGGTTAAAACCCAATTCATCCAAAACTAATGACTTATTGTGTTAACGCGTATACAATTCAAAATAATTTATTAACTTAATGACTTATGTCTCAAAAAATAGGCAAGCGACGTTGTGCCTGCCACCGGGTTTCTCAAAAAATAGGCAAGGGGCGTTGCATCGACTCTCGGATGTGACGATAAATACGCAAGGGTTCCTGCAATAAGCTAGACGTGTGCGGGTAAAGAAGCTAGTCCAGGATACTAGACTTAGGTTAGCGACTTGGAACATAGGGACTATGATAGGAAAAGGGATGGAGTTAGTAGATACCATGATAAGAAGAAAAGTTAACATAGCTTGTTTCAAAAAACTAAATGGGTCGGTGAGAAAGCTAGAGAAATAGAAAATACAGGATTTAAATTTTATTATACAGGAAAACATAGAAATTAGAACTGAGTTGGAATAATAGTAGATAAGAACTTTAAGGACGATATCGTAACCGTTATTAGAAAATGTGATAGACTTATACTTGTAAAATTGGTATTAGGTAAAAACATAATTAATATTGTTAGTGCTTATGCACCTTAAGTAGGATTAGATGAGCACACTAAAGTACAATTTTGGGAACAAATGGATGAACTAATTCAAGAAATAGCCATAGGTGAGAAAGTCTATATAGGAGGAGATTTTAATGGCCATGTAGGAGAAGATCATGTAGGATATGAGATAGTGCATGGAGGATATGGTTTTGGAGATAGGAACAATGGGGGAGAGTCTATCTTAGATTTTGCGATGGCTTATGATTTTGTACTAGTAAATACATGTTTTAAAAAGAGGATTGAACACTTAATAACTTATAAAAGTGGAACGCATAAGAGCTAAATAGATTTTTTCATTACTAGGAAAGGAGATCGATTAACGTGTAAAGATTGTAAGGTTATCCCGGGAGAGAGCTTAACGTCACAACATAGGATAATGGTGTTGGATATAAATATTAAAAGTCAATTACGAGTGCGAAAAGTGAAGATTAACCCATGAACTAGGTGGTGGAACTTAAAAGGGTGGAAATTATAACTATTTAAAGATGAATTATTAAATGAAGCAACATGGAATACTGAAGAAGAGACTAACATAATGTGGAATAAGATGGCCACATGCATTAGGAGAATATCAAAATAAATTCTCGGAGAATCAAAAGGCAAGGGGACACAATCTAAAGAAACTTGGTGGTGGAATGAAGAAGTACAAAATATAGTAAAAATTAAAAGGGAGTGCTTTAAAACATGACAAACAAATAGAAATGAAGAAAATTTTGAGAAATATAAATGTGTTAAAAATGAAGTTAAGAAAGTGGTAAGAGATGCTAAGTTAAAAGCGTATGATGATCTTTATACAAAAATAGGTACATAAGAAGGGAAAAAAATATTTATAAGCTTGCTAAACTTAGGGACAGGAAAAAAAGATTTTAAAAACGTTAAGTGTAACAAAAGTGATGATTCGAGAGTCCTAGTCAAAGATGATGAAATTATGGAAAGATTGACAAACTACTTTGAGAGGTTATTAAATGGAGATAATGGGAGTAGATTAGCTATAGAGGAACTTAGGGAGACTCGAGAAAATATATTTTTTTCGTAGAATTAGGACAGCAGAAGTCAGGATTGCTCTACAAAGACGAAAACAGGGAAGGCTTTAGGACCAGATGGTATCCCTATTAAGGTTTGGAAGTTCTTGGGGGGATGGAGTATCATGACTTACAAAATTATTTAATAGAATTTTAATGACTAATAGGATGCCCGATGAATAGAGAAAAAGTATTTTAGTACCTATTTATAAAAATAAAGGGGACATGCAAAGCTGTTCAAATTATCGCGATATTAAGTTAATGAGTCATATGTAACAACCCGCCCTTTTGGAGACAATTAAATTCTATAATTAAATATAAATTGGCAATTTGGAGAATTTTCCTAAATAGTAATTTTTGGGATTTTCGAGGATTGAATGATTTTCGAAGGATGTTGTGATTATTTTTGGGACTATATAGGTCGAAATATTTTAATTATATGTCGTCGTTGAGTAAAGCGACACGAGGTAAGATTTTTAATTGGAAAACCCGCATTTATTTATTTTGGGTTGGAATAGTGATTTGCGGTCAAGTACCCCGCATGGGAATTTCGACTGCGCCGTGAGTCTCGGAATATCCGAGATAGTCGGAAAAGAGTGTCCGATTGTCGAAAATGAGTTTCGGGTTATTTTAGAGGTAAAAGTAACTCGTAATTGGGTAAACGAGTCGTTTTTGAGTTTTAAGGGGTATAACCCTTTTCTTTATTTATAAAGAGAGGGAGAGGGAGAAAAAGAGAAAGAAAAGAAAGAGAAGAGAGAGGGAAGAGAGAGAGGAAGGAGAAAAGAGGAAGAAATGGGGAGATTCCGGCGTACCTCCGTGGGATTCGGCTCGAGGTCGTCGGATTTTATCCACGAGGCAAGTGTTTACTTGCTTTATTTATCTTTTTGCATAAATATATCATACCGTAGTTTGGTATAAACAAACCCTAAAGGTTTTGGGGTGGGTTATCGTGGATAAAATGGGTTTTTCGGAGTTAAAACAATTAAACCCCCAATAATATTTCAATTTGTGAAACTTAGGTTTTAACCTAAATTAATTGGTGGTTTTGGGTTCTAGGATGTTTAGAACCCTTAATATATGTGTATTTTTAGTTGGTTGAGGTTGTAGGACGTTGGGTGAGGCGACAAAATCTTGGGAGAAGCTTTAATGGCCGAAATCGTATCGGAGAAGATGATGAATAGTAACTTGTGACTTTAGGGGGCCTTTTTGGCCAGGAAAACAATTGATTTAGCTCTCGGCCAAAACACAAAAGTTGTAGATATTTTCCATACGATCACGAGGGCGCTGACCGTATATTTTTCTAATTTTTTTACGATTTGATATGATTTTTACAAGATGGCAGCTCCAGATTGAAATCATCAACTCGGAAATCAAATCGGGAATTGGAAAAATTACGGCTAGAATTAATTGCGTAGATGTTCGGGATAATTTTTGGGGTAGTTTAGAAACCCCGATAATGAATTTGGGTTGTTGGAAAATGGATTTGAGGAATTTAGCTTGGGAGACCTGGTGTGATCGGTCGACCGCGCCCCTAAGGCCGGTCGATCGCATCAAGAAGAAAGGGCCTACTGCTTTATTTCTTAGGCTTATTTACAACCCGCGATTGACCGGGGGTCTAGGAACGGTCGATCGGTGCCCTGTTTTCAGCCCAAGATTTTAGAGATTAGTATGACTTCTCCTCTTTGAGATTAAAGTTTAAGGACCTTCTAAATTAAAGTATTATAGAGGGTTATGTCCTAAGGGACTCGTGGATTTGGGAACATGTATATATATGTATTATTGATGTAAAAAATTAGATCGTATCTAATTATTTAATCACAGATAAAATAAATGAGACACAAAAGTTTTAAAGTGGTTCAGCCTTATAAGAATGACCTACGTCCACTGTTTCTGTTATTGATGATTGTTTGGGAATTCTTGATTTGCAAGTTTAATCAAGAAATTTCGGTCCCCTTACAATGAGGGTGATACAATGTATTTATAGCCCTAAGGCTGTAATGTGAAAGGGTAATACATTCAATGTTGTATATGTGAAAAGGTAATACATTCAATGCCCCTTAAGTGTATACATCTGAATGATAAGCATAAGCATTTAATGAACAGTCAAACTGTTGGTTATCCTGCTATTAATGCTTTGTTCGAGGTGCACCTCGGACCGCCTAAGCTGCTCTGTACTCAAGAGTTGCTCGGTACTCAGAAGTTCCTCGTAGAGTTCTTGTTGGTCGGAGCGTCTGAGTTCCTCGGAGAAGCAGTGTTCCTCGTTGTAGTATGGTTCTTCGGAGCGTCTGAGTTCCTCGAAAGTGTTTGTTGTTTCCACGTAGATTGCCACGTGTCTTCACTTAATTGAGCCATGTCAGCAGACTAAATTTGGTGTCAACAGAAGCCCCCAATGTTTCATATTTCGAAATTTGAGGAGTGTGGAACATTCTTTCTTGGAATATGGCAGTTTTAAATGGTCCTCCTGATTTTTAGGAGTGTTTCCTTTGTATTTATTTTTCCTTCCAAATTCGTAGAATCGGGCTTTTTTGAATTTTTATAACCGCCTCGATCTCCGCGTACTTTTTATCCTTCTAGCCGCCGGTAGCATAATCATTTCTTTTTGTAATCATTAACTTTACCGTTTCCCAAGATAAGGTATTTAAGCATCACAGACAATCCCATCGTGTTCTACTTTTTCAAATTTGTATCTTCGAGTTTTCCATTGTCTTACTCTCTTGTGCGTTCATCATTTTCAGTGTTCGTTGTCAACAGATCCACTCTTTTTCTGTAAGATCTTCTTCCTTCTTCTTCATTTCCTTTATTCATCATGGTTTACTTGAATCTATTGATAAATTTCATTCTGATTTTTCTATTCCTTCATGGGTTGTTCTGGAGGAACTTTCTGAACCTTTCGATTATTTCCGTTTGACTGAGGGACATTGGTTCCCTAGTCTCTTTGTTGCTGAGTGTGGATTTTCTTTTCCTCCAAACCCTCTATGTTTGGAATTCTACCAATACTTTGACGTGGTTGCTGCAAGAATAGCCCCCAATACATGGAGAATAGTTAATGGGGTTCATAGACTAAATCAAATTCATGGAACTCGCATAGGAATTCCAGAAATCATGTTTTGTTATAGATGGGCTGTTGGTGATAACATGTTTTATTTAAAAACTAGATTTTTAAATAGGGCTTTAGTAGTCAATCTCCCGGATGCCAATAGGGACTATTTTGAGCACGGGGTTGTTATAAAAAATTGGCAACATGCTCCTTTATCTGGAGATGAAGTGTATCAGGGTCCCAGATGCCCTCCCTATGGAAATGGGATAGGTTATTTTTATTTCATTTTATTTATTTTGAAATTATGCTTCCTCTATGTTTGATAAAATGTGCCACTGATATTTTAATGTTTATTTATCTGCAGTTGATAGTAAAAGAAAGTTTCCAAAAGAAGCAGACGTTAATATAAGGCATTTAAAACTTATCTGGAGTTTGCATCAGTCTGTTGCTGACGAGCACATTAGGTCAGCTTCATATTTGCTGCAGTACAAGAGTTACACCTCCTCTTTCACTGCTCATCCAGTGATAAGCAACGCAGAGCCAGTACCAGCTTCTACCAGTTCTTCGCCTGAGTCACACATTCCTTTAAATGAAAGGATGAAGAAAAGAAGACCTCCTACTCTCTTCGAGAAAACTGCCTCTGCTGCTGGAGAGGCAAAAAGAAGTAAACATGATGTCCCAGAAGGGACAAAGAAAATTCATGCACCTCTCTCGGCTGCCCTTGTAAAGGTTATCGAGAAGCCCCCGTGGCCTCGAGCAAGGCTGCTGCTCCAGGTGAGGTGATTGTTATATCACCGACCAAGAGTTCCTCCTTGGTCTAAGTTACTCCTGTTCCTCCGAGGAAGCTGAAGAAGAGCTCCTTGGTCAATTTGGCTGAAACCATCTCTCAGCCCCCAACTACTAGAACTGGTGTTCCTACTTTTGTTCCCCGAGCTCTGCCATGAGCTCGGTGAAGACTTGGATCATTCCCGAGATCCAAGGTATTGAAGAAAACCTTTCTCGGGACATGGTTACCTCATTGGTTGCTCGACATATTGCTTCTATAAGTCTTATTGTTTTGAACTTTTCACCTTTCCCTTATTATATATATCTCTGACTTGCTTTCATTTTCTTTTCACAGTTGGTGAGCTGCTTTAACACAATTTTGAAGAAAGATGAAGCTATTAAAGCTTCAAGCTCTTCATCTGGTGTGGAGGAAGCTCTGATGGGTCTGACGCGGTCTTTGGAAGATTCTCGTCAGAAGCATGATGCTGACAAGGCTTCTTGGGAGAAGAAACTTACCTCAACCGAGCAGGAGAAGGCTCAAGTTGTTGAAGTCTCCAAGAGGTTGGAGAAAAAAATAAATGATTTAGAGAAGAAGAATAAAGAGCTCAAAGGGAAGCTCAAAAATGCTAGGGAGCTTAAAGATAACCTCAAGGTTGCTGAGGAAGAGTTGGGTCAGCTTAGGGAAGTAAGTCGGCAGAAAGAGGAGGTTGAGAGTAAACTGAAGGCTGCTGAAAATCTTGTGTCCGAGAAGCTTTCCTCGAAAACGTTAAAGAGGAAATTGGCTGTGAAGAAATCCTTCAGCGCTGGATAGGATAAAGGGTGGAATAAAGGCTTGGCTGCCATGATGTCACAAGTCGAATATGGCAGCCTCAAATACTTTAGAGATGGGTGGGTCTCTGCTCTGTAGGAGATGAAGATTGATGAAAATTCTGAACTCTTTCAGCGACACATCCCTGATCCCCCTCCAACTCCTGAAGACGAAGAAGAGGACGAAGCTGCCTCCGAAGAGTCTTCCATGGTGATGGGAGATCAAGTTTCTCATCCCCCAGCCATCCAGCCTACTAACGAGGAACTTCAGCAAATCTCTACTTCATCCGAGCAACTACCAGTGCTCCCCGAGCAACTTTCTGTTCCATCCGAGCAACCTACCTCCTCGTCCCAACCTCCCGAGAAAGTTTTGGGAGACAAGAAAAAGGTGTAGAGTTGTTTGGATTTCTCTCTATTTTATTTTTCTTTATTAAATGTAACCCTGAACATGTAACTCTGAACTTTGTGATATAATAAAATTTGAACTTTTATTTATGCACACAGTTGTTTCTCCTCTTCATGCTTTGTTGGTACTCTTATTGATTATTGCTTTTTCTTCCTCTACTAGTTTCTGTCCAGGATGGAATTATTGTCTGCTCATTATACAAAGCTGTTACGACAATGCAATGAATACTTTAAATCTGGTCACACAGATCTGAGTGCAGCACAAATCGTTGACATCCTCGGCCAAGATGCTTCGAAACAGGCAGTTGAAGCTTACCAATATTTGAAGTGTATGCTTGATCGTGCGGTGGACAATAATGTAGCTTATTATGATATGATTGAGGATCTCCAAGGCACTCTTGAAGACCTTCAGCAAAAATATAAGGAATCCACTGCCCTCTTGCACGAGGGGTACGAGAAAAAATATCAGCAAAGCATTGCCGACAAGGGATACGAGAAGTGTTTTGCTGCTTTCGACGTGCGGGAAAGAACTTTGAAAGCCGAGGTCGAGGAGCACTGGCAAATAGTCGAGTTGTTGGAGCAAGAAAATAACAACTTGCAAAGAGAAGTATCTCAATTAAAATCTGTTGCCTCCACCTCAAATGCTTTGGTCCCTGTGAACGATGAGGGATTCTCATTCTTGGAGGGCGAAAATGCCAACCTGGGGGATGAGTTGGAAACCTTGAAAAGGTCTGGCCCTTCTACATCTTCTCGTGGACGAGCAAGATCTCCTCGGGGACGAGCAAGAGCTTCTCGGATTCCTATCGAGGAACAAAGGACTCAATCTGCTTTAGAGAACTAGGCCTTCCAGCTGATGGCGAAGAACCAGGCATTGGCTGAGATGTCTCAGAAGATCAGGGGTCTGGAAGAGCATCTTTCTGCGCAAAAATCTATCTTGGAGAATAAAGAACTCTTCATTAAAAATCTCCATGAACAGCTAGAAAGATTGACATATCAATTCCAAGAGCAGCCCAGGGAGTTCTGGATGGCTGGCTACAACGAGGCTCTCTACCACTTGGACGATCGCATCCAAAATGCAAATAATGAGGGCTACAAGCAGGGATGGTTGAATGCCTTAGGTGTGCTGCAACTGGAACAGGGTCATTACCTGTGGGATTACCATAATCCTGGGCTGCTCGACCTACCAGTGCCACCATTAAAGCTTGATATGAGTTGGATCCCTGCTCGGGCCATCCCCCGATGTCTGATTTCCAAATATCTCGGCGATTATAATCTCCATTCAAATGTCGAGATATCTCGTCCCAAGCACCTCCTAGATCGACCATCCGTGATGAATCTCATGATGCTAAAAGATCTTAACTTCATAAATTCTCCTCTTTCTTTAAATGATCCACCTGCTGGAGAGGAACCTGTTTCAAAAGCAGAGGGGAAGAAACCAATAGAGTAGGAATATTGATGTAATAAATTTGTATTTCATTCCTGATGTATTTTGTTCTACATTTAATGAAATAATTTTATTTACAAATCTTGACTGCTATTGTTTTGTAACACTTTACATCTGTGCATGTGTATCTATTAAAAAGATTACAATATTGTGTTATTTGTCGACCAACTTATTGTCGAGTAGTTTGAATTTGTGGTAGTCACTTGGTAAAAATGATGTTTTGTTTCTCGACCAACTTAGTAGTAATTTAAAAAGTTACGAGTATCAAAAATGTTGCTCGATCACTTTCTTGTATCCATAAAATGTTTCTGACCATCCAAGGTCGGTAAATTTTCCTTTTCGATCAACTACAGTTAGTGGATTTTTCCTCTACGAGCAACTTTGGCACTTTCTGGAATAATTTTACCTCCCGACTAACTTTAGTTGGCATTTTCGAGAATCCATTTACTTCCTAACCAACATAAGTTGGCATTTTTAGGAATAGTTTTACTTCCCGTAGGAATACATTTACTTCCTAACCAACATAAGTTGGCATTTTTAGGAATACATAGTTTTACTTCCCGTAGGAATACATTGTTTTACTTCCCGTAGGAATACATTTACTTCCTAACCAACATAAGTTGGCATTGTTAGGAATACATAGTTTTACTTCCCGTAGGAATACATTGTTTTACTTCCCGTAGGAATACATTTACTTCCTAACCAACATAAGTTGACATTTTTAGGAATACATAGTTTTACTTCCCGTGGGAATTCATTTACTTCCTAACCAACATAAGTTGGCATTTTTAGGAATACATAGTTTTACTTCTCGTAGGAATACATTTACTTCCTAACCAACATAAGTTGGCATTTTTAGGAATACATAGTTTTACTTCCCGTAGGAATACATTTGTTTTAATTTCCGTGGGAATACATTTGTTTCCCGACCAACCTTAGTTGGCGTTTTCGAGAATAACTTTGAGTAGTCCGAGTTTTGCCGAGTAGTGTGTAGCATTAGTATTCCCCGAAAAACTTTCAATAAAAGGAGAGACTTTGGCAGAATATCTTCATTTTATTCATACTGACGGAACTGCGTTACATGAGAATATACATCACTGATAATACTTGCGCAGGTTCTCTGCATTCCATGCATTCTTAAACTCTTCCCCCTCTAAAGTTTCTATTCGGTAAGTTCCTGGTCAAACAACTTCTATAACTCGGTATGGTCTATGCCAGTTTGCCTCCAGTTTGTTGTGCTTTTGAATTACTTTCTTTAGCACATAGTCTCCTTCTTTCAAGTCACTCTTCTTCACTCTTTTGTTGTAGAACAAAGCTGTTCGCTGCTGGTAAGCAGCATTTCTAGTGGCTGCTTCTTCTCTAACTTCCTCGAGCATGTCTAAATCCAATCTTCTCATTAAGTCGCTGACAGGGGAATTGAAATTCAGTACCCTGTATGTTGGGAGGCCCAACTCGGTAGGTATAACAGCTTCACTTCCAAACGCCAGCATATATGGTGATTCTCCAGTTGCTACTGGGGGAGTAGTTCGGTAAGCCCACAGTACTGACTGTAACTCGTTGATCCAATTTTCCTTTGCATCATCCAATCTTTTCTTCAAGCCATTCAGCAACGTTCTGTTTGTCACTTCAGTTTGTCCATTGCTTTGAGGATGGCCTGGTGCTGAGTGAATTTTCAAAATATTTGACTGATGACAATAGGCAGCGAATTCCTCGTTATCAAATTGTGTTCCATGGTCTGTGATGAAGGCATGAGGAAGACCATATCGACAAATGATGTTCTTCCAAATAAATTGGTACTCCTTGTCATATGTCATATCAATGAGAGGATCAGCTTCAACCCATTTAGTAAAATAATCCACAGCGACCACGAGATACTTAAACCTTCCCCTGGTCGTCGGTAGTGGCCCAACCAAATCTATTCCCCATATGGCAAATGGCCAAGGGGAAGTAATGGGTGTCAATAATGCTTGGGGAGTTCTTCGGATGGAGGAGAAGCGCTAACACTTGTCACATTTCTTAGCATAGGCTATACAATCAGCCCTCATCGTTGGCCAGTAGTATCCTTGCATCATCACTCTTTGCAAAAGAGTCCGACCTGCTACATGGGCTCCACAGGACCCTTCATGGACCTCTTCAATTAAATCTTTCACCTCGAAGGGATGTACACATCTTTGCAAACCTGCCATAATTCCTCGTCTATATAGAATACCGTTAGTTAATACATACCGAGCAGCTTTAAACTTTAATTTCTTGGCTGCGAGCTTGTCAATTGGTAACTCTCCCTCCTCAATACCCTGATGGGATCCATCCAAGATGGTCCTAAATCAAGGGTAATAAAATTCATCGTCAGATCTTCATCTATACTCCGACCAGCTAAAACTTCAATTGGGATTGTTCTTCGTAGCTCGGTACGAGTAGCTAATGCTAATCGAGCTAGGGCGTCTGCTCTCGCATTCTCTATTCTTAGTATTCTGACCAGCTGAATAGCAACAAATTCCGACACTAACTCCTTTACCTTTGCATGATATTTGATCATTAATTCTCCTCTGACTGCATATACTCCCATCATTTGGTTTATGATCAATTGCGAGTCACTGAAGATAATAACCTGTTCTGCTCCGATGGTTTTTGCCAAACTAAGACCTGCAATTATGGCTTCATATTCAGCCTCATTATTCGAAGCTTTGAATTGTAAACGTAGGGTGTATTCCATGTCGACCTTGTCCGGACTGTTCAAAACTATCCCCGCGCCACATCCTGTAGTGCAAGATGAACCATCCACGTACAGATTCCATATAGGTAACTCATCTTCAAATTTCTGATCTGACAGAGTTCCTCGGTAGAAAATTTATTACTCCCTTTCACCATCTCCTGATATTTCTTGTTGTTCATCGATCATCTTTCTTTCCCTTTTACCAACCTAAGCTGGTCTGGGCTTGAATTTAATGATCCTGTAACATCTACTTGCCCTTTTACCAAACTAAGTTGGTCTGGGCTTGCATTTGATGATCCTTTAACATCTACAGGTTGATCAGCGAGCAACTTTTGTTCCTCGGGGGTATCAGGATAGTTGAACTCTGCTATAAAATCTGCTACCGCTTGCCCTTTTAGCGATGATCTGGGTTCATAAACTATATCATATTCACCGAGTTCTATTGCCAAGCACATCAATCTTCCTGACTTTTCTGGTTTATGAAAGGCTTGCCTCAATGGCATATCAGTATATACCACTATGGTATGAGCTTGAAAGTATGGATTTATTATTCTACTTGCCTCGATCAATGCCAGTGCCAATTTTTCCAGCCTTGGATATCTGATCTCTTCTCCTCGGAAGGCCTTACTTGTGTAGTAGATTGTTTTTTGTACTCCATTCTCCACTCTTATCAATGCCGAACTAACTGCATTCTCGGACACTGCCAAATATAAGTATAATTTTTCACCCATCACTGGCCTGGATAGCAGTGGAGGTGCTCCCAAGTATTTCTTCAAGTCTTGAAAAGCCTTCTCACATTCATCATTCCACTCAAAAGTCTTTCGGAGTGTCTTGAAGAATGGGAGACATCGATCAGTTTCTCGTGATACAAATCTGTTGAGTGCTGCTACTCCTCCTGTAAGACTTTGCATCTCTTTCTTCGTCGTTGGAGATCACAGCCCTAGCAGAGCTTTGATCTTTTCAGGGTTAGCTTCAATGCCTCGCTGATTGATAATGTATCTAAGAAATATGCCTTCTCGTACTCCAAATGTGCACTTCGCCAGGTTCAAATTCATTTGATATTTATCTAGTTGATCAAAAGTTTGGCTTAAGTCAACTAGATGATCGACAGCTTTCTTGCTCTTTATCAGCATATCGTCAACGTAGACTTCCAAATTGCAACTGATTTGTTCAGCATAGACTTTGTTCGTCAGCCGCTGATATGTCGCACCTGCATTTTTCAAACCAAAAGGCATAACATTATAACAATAAGTTACCCTAGGGGTAATGAAAGAAGTACTCTCCCTGTCTTCAGGTTTTATTTTAATCTGGTTGTAACCAGAATAAGCATCCATGAAGCTCAACAGCTCGTGTCCCGAGGTAACATCCACCAGTTGATCAATTTGGGGCAGTGAAAAGTGATCCTTTGGACATGCTTTGTTGAGGTCGGTGAAGTCTACACACATCCTCCATTTGTTGTTCTTCTTTTTCACCATCACCACATTTGTTAACCAGTCTGGATATTTAACATCTTCAATAAAATAAGCCTTCTGGAGCTTCTCGACTTCTTCCTGTATAGCTTGATGCTTCTCGGGACTGAATACTCTTCTTATCTGCTTCACAGGCTTGATCTCCTTATTCACATTGAGCTCGTGACATAAGAAATTTGGGTCTATCCCAGGCATATCCTCATGACTCCACGCAAAAGTTTGCTTTCTGCTTCTTAGGAAAGTTATCAATTCCTGTTTTAGTGAGGTTTCCAACGATGAACCTACTTGAGTAGTTCGTTCAGGGTGCTCGTCGTCCAGAATGATGTTTTCAGTAGCTTCCACCACTTGACCCTTCACGAGTTGTGACTCATCTCTAGGATCCAATGTTTCAATTTCTTCCCCTTCATCCATTTGATAAGTAGTAGTCTTTTTCCTTGATTCCTCCAGTTCCTCTTGCTCGGCGGATGAATAATTGCATTCCCGAGCTACTTTCTGATCACCTTTCACAACTCCTACTCCAAAATTTATTGGAAATTTTAGGCATTGATGTACCGTAGATGGTACAGCCTCGAACTTCTTCAATCCTACTCTTCCCATGATGATATTGTATGAGGATTGAACATTTTTATCCATCACGAAGAAGCGTATTCTTTCTGTTTGACAAGCAGGCCACGTACCAATGAATATATCCAATTTGATCGTCCCAAGTGGAAATACTTTCTCGCCAGTAAAACCGAGGAGGGGTCTGTGATAAAGCTCCAGTTGAGATAGCTTTAGATTTAAACTATCGAAGCACGAGTAGAACATGATGTCTGCCGAGCTACCATTGTCAACCAGTACTCTTGAAATCATAACCTCTTTCATACTCATTTTGATCACCAATGGGTCATCACGAGGATATAGAACACCTGCGAGTTCATTCTTTGAGAAACCAATGACCAATTTATCTTTGTTTACCTTTCTCGAGCGATCCTCCTCAGCTAGATTTATTCGTTGAATGTATGGGCAAGCTTGAGCCTCACAGAGGTAAGCTTTTCTTTCTGCAGTAAGGTCTCCTCTTGCATCTCCACCTGTGATAACATTACAGTCAAATGACCCAAAGCGTATTGAAAATACCTCACGTTCTGGATGCCTTGGTCTCTTGGAAAGATCGGGGTCATCTTCTGGATCAACTTCATGGTTTCTTTTCTTATTCTCCTCTACTCGACGAGGAGATCTAGATCTCTCCCTTGTTCGGTCGTTGTTTCTTCTTTCGCTTCCACGATCAACATACTTTGCCAGTTTTCCTCGTCTGATGAGTGTTTCAATCCCATTTTGAAGAGCTATGCAATTTTTGGTCATATGGCCATGATCTTTGTGAAACTCGCAATATTTTGCTTTATTCCTCCTGTCAGGGTCTGCCTTCATTTTCTCTGACCAATTTAATTCCTCGTTGTTCTTGATTTCTTCTAGAACATGGTTGATGTCCTTCTTCAAAGGAGTATAATTATCAAATTTCTTCAGTATTTTCCATGTCAACCTAGTTTTTGAATGTTTGTCATTACCATTGTTCTTATGCTCTTTCTTCTTAGCTTTATCACCTTCCACCTTGGTTTCTTTGGCATCCATATTATTCTTCGCAGCCATAGCCTCCTCGGCATTCATAATCTTGGACGCTTTTCCCATCAGATCTGACATGGTTCTAGGTGGATCTTTGGCCAAAGTGTAGTACAACTTATTGGACAGTAGTCCACTCATCAAGGCGGTAATCATTGTCTTCTCCTCATAATCAATGACTTCAAGTTTCTCGTTATTAAAATGAGTTATATAATCTCTGGTACTTTCACCAGCTTTTTGTCTAACACTTAACAAATGTGCTACTCGTTTAACTGGCTTTGCCCCAAAATAGAAATTCCCAATGAATAACTCGGCCAGTTGAAGAAAAGTTGAGATCTTACCCCGAGGAAGATTGTTATACCATATTTGAGCAGATCCGGTAAGAGTTCCCGAGAATGCTCTGCATCTCATCTCATCTGGAACAGCATAGATGTCGGTTGCAGCTTGGTATTGTTCTATATGAAGGACAAAGTCAGTCTTTCCATCATATTTGGGGGTCACAACAGGTGCTTTGAACTTTGATGGTGTTGGAAAATCTACAATGGCCTGGACAAAAGGTGTTCCTCGAACAAAGGTTCGTTGTAGAGGGTTCTTGGCCTTAGCCATTTCCCCTAATCTATCCTCCAGCCTCTAAATAGAGCCTTTCCATGCATTATTTCCTTCCTCGGGCCTGTTGGTTCGAGCAACTGATATAGTTAATGTGGCTTCCTGGGATCTATCTTGACGAGCAGCTGGTCGCGACTGGGCAGATCCTTCCCTTAAATCTGATGGTTGTCAAAAACTCCTCGATGCGACTTTAGGAGGACTTTTACTCCTTCTAGGTCCTAATCGATCAAAAGGTGATACCCTGCTTAACCTCTCTAGCGCACTAGTCCTTTCTGGAGAGAGAGTGATATGTTGTTCAGTATCTGTGGCCCGCACTGACGAAGTTCGTCCAGGTTGATAAGAAAAATCTTCAAATTCCTCAGTACAATATGACTCAGTACGGCTAGTACGCGAAGAAGGTGAACGGGTATTTCTTTGAATACTTCACAGTCCTGAATGGGTTGGTGCATCGCCATGGAGGGTTTGTATGAGTTGTCGCATAGTTTCTTGCATGACGGTCTGGCCCTGGGCCAGATTTGTCATTATTCCAGCCAGATCTGGAATATTAGGCGGAGCAAATGGATTTGGAGGGCTTCCAGCGTTTCGATTGCTGGGTTCTGGAATATCAGGCATTGGTGATGAATTATTTTTTATGAAAAATGATATTACCAGTCGTTTCCCACAGACGGCGCCAATCTGTTGATGTAAAAAATTAGATCGTATCTAATTATTTAATCACAGATAAAATAAATGAGACACGGAAGTTTTAAAGTGGTTCAGCCTTATAAGAATGGCCTACGTCCACGGTTTCTGCTATTGATGATTGTTTGGGAATTCTGGATTTGCAAGTTTAATCAAGAAATTCCGATCCCCTTACAATGAGGGCGATACAATGTCTTTATAGACCTAAGGTTGTAATGTGAAAGGGTAATACATTCAATGTTGTATATGTGAAAAGGAAATACATTCAATTCCCCTTAAGTGTGTACATTTGAATGATAAGCATAAGCATTTAATGAACAGTCAAACGGTTGGTTACCCTGCTATTAATGCTTTGTTCGAGGTGCAGCTCGGACCACCTAAGCTGCTATGTACTCAAGAGTTGCTCGGTACTCAGAAGTTCCTCGTAGAGTTCTTGTTGGTCAGAGCGTCTAAGTTCCTCGGAGAAGCAGTGTTCCTCGTTGTAGTATGGTTCCTCGGAGCATCTAAGTTCCTCGAAAGTGTTTGTTGTTGCCACGTAGATTGCCACGTGTCTTCACTTGATTGATCCATGTCAGCAGACTAAATTTGGTATCAACATGTATATTCACTTAGAGTGAATTAGTATAGTTGGAGATATCCAATAAATCCTTAAGAGATGATTAAGGTAATTATTATTTGTAGAAGTAAGAAAATACTTTGGGTTTAGTGTCATGCTTATATGAAAGCATGTTTATGATTCTTTGAGAGAATCCTTGGGATTAATGGTCATCGCTATATGTAATTGGAAAATAGGGCCATTCTATATATATTCTAGGAGGAATATATGGTATATGTATATACTATGTGATTAAAGTATATATATATGATATGATGTAAATGATTTTGAAAATAAACATGAATGTTTTCAAAATGGAAAGATAAATGATTTTTATAAATGATAAAAATGAGGATACACACCTCTCTAAATCGCTATCATAAGGGAAGTTGCATGCGTATGGTGAAGCCCCCTGACAAATTAACGCAGGGTGGATATAGTCCTATAGGCCATGTGAGCGCTTATTGATATATATTTTTCTATGATGGGTAGGAGATTCCGGGTGTGGTTTTGACTACCCCTCAGGTTCATGGCCGCTTCCCGACGTCTTGCGATGTAGGATCCCAGGTTGTCTTGATGATAGGCCCTGGAAGATGATAGCCATTTAGGGGCGTGCACAGTGGGGAAACCCGGACGGGCGGTCTTAGAACGCGTTATATTAAAGCAATTTATGATAATAAATTGGCTTTAATTTACATTTCCTGGATGGAAGAAGGGAAATAGGATAAAGGTTTTGGCTTCGGTAACACTCCCGGATGGAAGAAGGGATGTGGAAACATATGATATGATCAAAGCATTTTTATGATAATGAAAATGGCTTTGAATACATTTCCTGAATATAAAAAGGGAAATGGGATATTTTGAAACAGAAAAGCATTTTTATGATAATAAAATTGGCTTTTAAAAAGTTATATGATATGTTAAAGCAATTCATGATAATGAATTGGCTTTTAAATACATTTCCTGGATATGAGAAGGGAAATGGAAGGTTTTGAGATAAAAATGATAAGTATTGATAAATACTTTGTAAATGAATCCTCATTCCTGGAGATAGATCCGGATGTATATGGTCATATGTATATATATGGATAAATCGAGTGCCGAGGGTCTAATGGATCCCAACGATCGACCTTGCCGCATAGTAGTATATCGGGGGGGTTCCTTGTTTGGATTTCGCTTTGCGAGACACCCCACGCACGAATATGGCATTGTGTTGAGACTGGGGAGAAGTTTAATCCTTAGTGCTCTAATATTATAAATGCTTATGGTATATATATTTATATATATCTTTCTGTACTGAGGGATTGGCGGATCTCGATGATCGACCGTGCCGCGTAGTAGTGTATCGGGGGGGTTCCCTGTTTGGATTTCGCTTTGCGAGACACCCCACGCAAGAACATGGCATAGCGTTGAGACTGGGGTGAAGTTTAGCCCTTAGTACATTGCTTGGACTATCTAGGGTTGATAGTGGGTTGGGTGATAGACTAGTTTAGCGGGGTAGCTTGACTAGGATGTTTAGAGAGATGCGTTAGGAGTGCACTCTTAGTGGAGAGGTGAGGGGTATCTCATGGGAGTGCGATACCAAACTTAAATATGAGATAAAACCTTTTTTCTAATAATAAGGCTATGCACTTGCTAAATATTTTCAAAACTCGGGCTCTGACCCGCTTATCTACTTTTCCTTTCTTGCTATATATATATATATATATATATATATATATATTTTCCTTTCTTGCTATATATATATATATATATATATATATATATATATATATATATATATATATATATATATATATATATATATATATATATATATATATATGTGTGTGTGTGTGTGTCCAGACACAGGGACGCCTGGATGACACATCTTTCGAGTCAGACGTCAGCTGCAGCAGCTGTGGATGCGTGCAGGTTTTTATAGCTGCTTCCATTCTTGAAATCTAGATAGGAGGTATTGTACAAACTTTCGGGCCAATGGGCCAACTGATTTTATTTATTCTTTGCACGTTATTCGATATGGTTGTATAATTTGAACCAAGTGTTCGGTTATTTTAATTTATTTCAGTTTCATTTATGCATTAACTTGTGGATGTTTATTTTAATTGTTAAAAAGAGTAATTAAGTAAAAGTTTTTAACGCTCGCCTAATAGGATATTAGTAATAAAATGGATTTTCGACAGTGATGCTAAGAATGATCCATATGTGACTCCTATTTTAATATGATATAGGAGTGATCGCCCGGTATCCCATTAGGTGGGGTGTTACATCATACAATGAAACTTTGGGAGAGAGTGATTGAATATAGATTGAGATTGAAGACAACAGTATTTGAGAATCAATTTGGGTTATTGTTTGGGAGGTCAATAATGGAAGCAATCTATTTATTGAGGAGATTAATGGAGAGGTATAGGAAGAAAAAGAAGGATCTTCATATGATTTTTATAGGTTTGGGGAAGGCGTATGATAGGATACCCAGAGATATAATATGGTGGGTTCTACATAAAAGAGGAGTGACTCTCAGATATATTGATGTGATCAAGGATATGTATGATGATGCGATGACTACAGTAAGAACATCAACCGGAGAAAGTAGTGAATTTTCAATTATAGTAGGTCTACACCAAGGTTCAACATTAAGTCTTTATATTTTTGCTCTTATTATGGATGAGTTGACTGGACAAATATAAGACGAGGTGTCATGGTGTATGCTATTTGCAGATGATATTATTTTAATGGATGAGACTAAGACGGCGATTAATGATATGTTGGAATTGTGGAGAGAAACTTTAGAAATAAGAGGATTTAAAATAAGCAGAATTAAAACAAAATATGTGGAGTGCAATTTTAGTAGTAATAGGAGGACAAATGGAGATGTGGTGAAATTGGAGGGTTGTAAACCGATTTTTTTTTAGACAGTTATTAATGTGCTTCATCTAATAATCTGGTGTGATAACTGGTTCATGTAGTTGTAGATAACAATAAACAATAATGCCAACTCCTCCTTAACATATATATATATATATATATATATATATATATATATATATATATAGAGAGAGAGAGAGAGAGAGATGTTTTTGTGTGTGTGCGTGCCACAAGGACAGCAATGGCGTTTGAGCAAACTTTTCTTTTGCTTTTATAAATTAAACTAGTTTATACAAATAAACGAATTGATTGATAATATCGGAAAACTTAGTATTGATATGGCGTTGAATTATTATATACATACATAAGTGGTGGGATGTGTTACTTTCAACTTTGGCGCTATGCCTTAGAATGGCAAGGTTAACCTGGATGTTTCCCTTTTTCTTTGAGACATTTGATTTTAAGGGAGGATCTTTATGAATGATTTAGGATTCTTTTTTTGTTCTTTAGTATATCTGTTCTGAGTTGTGTTTTTCCTATTAGCTAGTTACTACAGTTTGGCCCATTGTTATTGCTAAATTATCGTGAGTGAATTAGAAAATGGAATAAAGAGATAATCTTTTTTTATGTGTGTGTGACAAAGGATAAGTGTATGTGGTAAAGTCTTTTCGTTTCGCTCATGTCAAAGTGGTATCGGAGCCTAGTTATTGCTGTGATTTTGTAGTGTGCGTTCTTAGTTTATTCTTGTAGTTTTTGTCATGGTGAATGACGATTGGGACTCTAGATAGGTTAGTCCTAAATACACTGGTCAGACTTCACTGGAGCTTTGTCATTGCCATTGTCCGGACCATAACAAAGCGCCCCCTCCCCACCCACCACCCACCCACCACCACACTTCAATGCTTGATAATGTAGAAGGGTGTGATAGAGAAGACAATTGAGTTACTTGTGACTTCTAATAGTGAAGGTTATGGCCAATATGTGTCAATAATGATCAGATTCAGTGCTGTTAAAGTACTCATGCCATAATCTGCATGACTTTTCTTATTTTTTGGGGAGGGGGGAGGGGGAGGGGAACTTGAGGAATTTAAGAGGAGGCCAAAGAAAATTAATGACCAGGCCACGGTGAATTAGACAACATAAAAGGAGGTTCGTGGAAAAACCACAAAAAAAGTGATGGTGGTTCCAGGTAAAAGATATTTGTTTAAGCTGGAACAGTGGTTGTTTAGGCTATTCTATTATTTAAAAACAATCTCCAAATGCATATTCATGTAGAAAGAGAAGACAGTCAAGATCCTTCCAATCAGGCCAAGACCCCCAAAGTAGGTCAAATCGAGCAGGCCCTGCAGGGCCAGTCCATGCTACAAGCCAAGGAAATTATGAAGATTTCTTATCTTTGAATACAATTGTTTCTTTTGTGCTTATTGGTTAAAATTCTTGTTCCGAGAACATTAGATAATTTTATGTTGAATGGTTTGAAAACATTTGATCCTTTTTATGTTACATTGTTCTTGACTTTGTTTTGTGGTGAATCATATTGGGAAGGGAAATAAAGCTCCCAATTTATACTAATCTGGTATTTGAATGCCAAATATAATTTTTGTGCTCAGTTCCTAAAAATCAAGTGGTTATATTAAATATTCGTGCATAACTTCCAAACAAAACATAGAGACCACTTAAATTTGCTTAATTTTTAGGAGTTGAGAACAAAGTTTACCCACCGAAGGGCCTTTCTATCAGGCCTTATTCATTTGACTCTGTGCCTGCCTAATGAACCAAACATATAAAGAATTAGAATTCCTATAGTTTGTGTCAGCACAAAGTCACCGAAGTTATTTCGGTGACTCGGTAACTTCGTGACAAATGTGTCTTCATAGACTTAATGCCTATTTATCGGAGGCATAGATTCCCTGCAACAATTTTAAAATGTGATTAAGTCCTATTTTAGGTCTAATTATGTGTTAGTACTACCCCATAATCAGTGGCGGACCCAGGATTTTCGGGTTGTGGGTGCGAGATTTTTTTACAAATGCGGGGGTTCGGGGGAGGCAGCTCCCGAGGCGATTTTTTTTGGGTTAGTTTTACTTTTTTTGTAATTTTTAACCCTAAAAAACTTGTGATTAATATTCATTAATTTTTTGCCCCTACGTAAATATTTTTTAACAACTACTAATTAAAATTAAAATTTAATACAAATTTCAGCAACAACTAATTTTGGGGACAAATTAAAATTTTAGAATACTAATTTTGGGGACAAATTATTTTTAACAACAACAACAATTTCAGCATACTAACATAAATAATCTAAAAAAATTCATTATAACAACTAAACTAAAACTAATTTCAACATACTCAAAAAATTTCATCATAACAACAAAAAAATTGCAACTAAAAACTAATCGGATCTATTAACAACAAACAACTAAAAAGAGTAACTTATGAGATCGATTAAAAAAACATACCCAAACAAAGGAATGGGGGGGCTTGGCTTCTCTGCTTCATGCATGAAGCGTGAAGTGAAGGGCTGCTTCTCAAATAAAGCCTTTGTGCGTGCTGCTCTGCTTGGGCAGCAACAGGGGAGGGAGAAGAGATGAGGGAGAGGGCGGGGCGGACAGGTCGCACAGAACAGGGAGGGAGAGAGACAGACGGGTGACGTGAGGAGGGAGACTCGGGAGGGAGGAGATGAGAAGTGACAAATTAAAAAGAGGCGGTTGATTTTATCTCTGAGTTTCGTGTTTTTTAGGTTTTTATAGTTTAGGTTATTTAGACAATTGCCCCCATATCTTTAAAAACTTTTAAATAAGTCTACAAATTTTTTTTTTTACAAATACTCACAGCAATTTTCCGAAAAACCCGTGGTGCGGCCGCCCCCATTAGGGATGGGGTAGGTCCTCCCCTGCCCACAATGAATATAAGCACAAGTAACAAACAAATTAATAAGTGAAGTGAGCATTCTGATAATATTTCGATTTATTTTCAATATAGACTTTCATACAGTGGCCTTAAAGCCAATGTTATTGATAAATCACAAAACTATTATTACTTTGTCTCTCGTCATTTTTATAATACATAACTTTCACCCCTTTATAGCAATTGACACTTCTGAATGTTGAAATATATGTTAATAACATAATTTTTCCCCTGGACTAAAAATTCAGACTCTGCCTCTGTCTATACCTATTCTCATAATTCAAGAGGCTACACAAATATGACATAGGTCTAGTTTACTAAATGTAGATAAATTTATCTAGTCATTTCAAGGTAATTCCTCGTTAAAACTAGTGTTATTAACGACTGATTGTGGTTCTTTATATTTGAAATCTTCTAAATTTTCTTGGCCATGCATTACATAGTAAGGAATGAAACGCATCTTGATCACAGCAATATTTATACTAAAATGTTACAAGAATCTACATTAACTTGCCACATCCACTCATTGGCTACCAAAGAATTATCATCATGGATATACATCTTATGGGTTTTGCTATGATTCAACTAATCATGATTATAAAGCATTAGGGTAGTTTAATTTGAGGACAAAATATGTGTGGATCTGTTCTGAAGAAAGAGTTTAAATATTTCAATTGTTTCCAGCCCCTGATTCTTCTGATGTGGTCTTGTACGATATTGTATTTGGTGTTGTGAGGCATTCCTTTGTCTATGTGTTGATTACTTAAAGGGGGTGGTGAGATATGGGAGGTGAAATAGTCTTGGATTAAGTAGATATTGTTTGTACTTCCAATTATTGATCCTAAGACTAGTGTTTATCTTGTACCTTATATCTTATTCAAAGACTAGTGGTGTAGTTCCTTTAAATTACAATTTGACGAAGCTTATTTGGTACAATTTGATGAGTGAGATTATTAGGGATGTTCTAGTTCATTTTTCCTCGAGAATTTGATGTTGGGGTTTGTGTTTAAAGCCTTGTTCCTTTGAGAAACCACAACAAAATGAGAGAGATGGAAGAAAAGGGAGAAATAGAAGAGGTAAAATATCATCTTGCATGATCTTGTTTTGTTATTGTAGTAGGTTTTTAAGTCCTCTCTTCTAGCAAGAATATGATTGATACTATTTTCTTTTCTAGAAATGAGGAAGAGATCGTCACTCTACTTTTCTTTACCCGGATGAAAAATAATGAAAATGAGTATGGGGAAACCCTAGGGAAGATGGCTGAAACTATGAACCTTCCATGGTGCGTTGTTGGGGACCTAAATATCATCATTACTAATTGGGAGAAGGGGGTCAACATGTATTGTCCCCCGATATGAAAAGTGCGATCCTATTTTAGGTGTAATTGGGAGAAGGGGGTCAACCTAAAATTGTGAAATTCTTCAATTTTTCTTATATTATCATCAACTATCTATAAAAGTCAAGATAATAGAAACTTGGAGAATGTTCTACGTGTGGTAGAGAAAATATTGTCTCCCGATATGAACACTAACTTGTGCAAACCTCCCTGTGAAACAGCTTGGAGGTATGTAAAGCTCCGCATGGTGGATTTTTTTTTCAAGAATGTGGTAGCACTGTTTGTCAAGACCTGTGCAAGGCTGTAAAAGGATTTTTTTATGGTAATTTCATTCACAGAGAAATGAATTGAACCAACTTGGTGCTGATTCCAAAAGTTCCTGCCACTGAAAGCCTAAATCAATTCAGGCAATTAGCTAATGCAACTTTTCATATAAATTCGTTGCCAAAATGTTGGTAAACAGACTTAAACCCATTCTAAATCACCTCATCTCCCAGAATTAGGCTGTTTATGTCCCAAGAATAGGCGCAGAGGACTTCTCATTATCTTAAGACCTGGAAGAAAGAGAAAAAGGAAGAAATGACCTTAAAATTATTTCTTAATTAGGCATATGATCGAGTCGGATGGGATTTCCTCCTCAGAGTCGTGAAAAAAATGGGATTTTTGTGATAAATGGGTTCATTTTATTTCTCAATGTATAAGCACAGTGTCCTTTTCAGTCAAGGTGAATGGGGATTTTTTATAAAATCAGCTCGGGGAGAGGTTAGAAACAATCCCTCCTATCTTGAGGTGGGAGAGAGACTTTCAGGCAGTCATTTAGGCCGTACCAAGTTATGTGATGTCATGTATATTACTAGATAATAATATTTGTTATAAACCTGCCTTGATGGTTCAAAAATTTGTGTGGGTGTGGGTGGGGGGGGGTCCACAAGAGAGGTCTAAAATATATTGAAAGAAATGGGAGATCTTGTGTTCGCCAAAACATGAAGGGGGGATTGGCTTTAGAAATTTTAGAAGCTTTAATTGGCTTTGCTGGCCAAGTAACCTTGGAAGTTAATGAAGAGTGATCAAACCCTTTGGTCTTCCATGCTCAAAACTATATACTTTCCTCGAGGGAATTTGTTGTAAGAAAGGAAATGATCCAGACCTTCAGCCATTAGGTCTAGTCTAGTGGAAATCAGGAGGCTGCCAGAGAGGGATTCAGTGGAGTATTGAAGATCGTCTGCTAATATTTGGGATAGTAAGTGGGTGCCAAGAGTGAAAACTATGAAACCTTATATGACTAGACCTCCCTACACTAATGAAAATAGGGTGGTAGATATGATTATAAATGCGGATAGGAGATGGAAAGTCCAACGTTTGGGAGAAGTCTTCTCTATTGAAGAAGTGGAGGCCATTAGGTGTATTCTCATCAGCTCTACAAAAAAAAAGAGGACTTAGTTTGGCATTTTACAAACAATGGAAAGTATACAGTTAAATCAGGCTATTGCGAAGCAGAGAAAATGAGGAAAGAAAAGATTAAAGTGTATCCATCCTTGCAAAAACACCGGACTTATGGAACGTTGTGGGCTATGGATGCCTTCCCCAAAATTAAACATTTCATGTGGAAAGCTTGCAACAATGCCCTTGCAACAATTAATAACTTTTTCTAAAGTAAATGTGGTAATTCCACCGTGTAAAACATGTGACAGTAAGCAGGAATCAATAGAACATATGATGTTGGGGTGAAATGGAGAGAGAGATATGGAGAGAATGTGGGCTATATCATATATGATATGACAAAGAGCATATGGTCACTCTATTATGTAATGGTGGAATTATGGTATTGAGTACCCCCTCCCATCTTGTTGGAACTAAAAGTTTATCTATAATAGCCTCTGTCTAGATACATATGGAGAGATGAAACAATTTTATTTTCAACGAAAGAATGATACGATCCTCTGTAGTGTCAAATGGACACTACAAATTGAATACTGCGAGAAATCAATGAGTTTGAGTTGGCCAATTGATCTGAACCCATACAAACTGATGACACATTGTCTCCTAGCACAACTGGTAGATGGATTTCCCCCCCCCCCCCTCCCCCCCCCCCCCCCCCCAACGGGTAAAATTAAGGTAAATATTTATGGTTCTTTTATGTCACCAGGGGTTAAAGGCAGTATCGAGTGCATCGCTAAAATCTCAAATGGGGATTTGATACATGGTATCGCAAAATTCTGTGGGCAAACTCTCCCATCCATTGGCTGTGAAGCATATGAGGTTAGAGAAGCGTTGTCTTGTCCAAGCCTTACAAGCTAGAGGTGCTATGATTAAGTGTGACAGTTCATTGGTAGTTGACTTTTGTATATGGAAAATTGAGGCTCCAAGTACTATTGTTGTAATTATACAACACATCTCCCTGTTGAAGGCAACTTGGGATATGGATATCACATGTGTTTGTAGAAAAATCAATTATGTTGCCCACTGGGTTGCTTCTTCTAAAGTTGATTTGGTGTTCTCAAGTAATTAGTGGTTTAACTCCCCAATTGAGCTGGAAAATATTTTGCGTAGTGATTTGCTTGCTTGAATGGTCTCTAAGACCTTTGTATTGGGCAAAAAAAAAGTAGGTTTTTCGATCTTGCATACAAATAGGTATTTTATCTGTCTAAAGTTATTGTTCCTTTTTATATTTCTTGTGCATATAATTAGAACACAGTCTTATCTCTTATGGATCTGTAAAATAATATGAGAAAAAAGTTGGGCTAAAACTTCTTTTGTAGCATTTATGTTGAAGCCTACTATTCTTATTGATATCTCTACAACTGATTTTCCATGTTGGTTTGTCCAATTATTCATGATATACTATACTTAAATTGATGAAAATGGATCTAGAAAACATTAAGCACTTATGTACTTGATGCTAAGAACTAACATGTTTATTTAAAGAATGTTAACTATTTTTTTTACTTTTAACTTTATTTTAAAAGATGTTTTTAGTTATTTCTTCCACATTTTTAGTATTTTTGTTTTTCCTTCATGAGTCTCAATCTCTCTAATTGCTCCAGTAGTTAATTTTTTTTAGTCTTAGTGAATATAACATATGGATTTAAAATTACTTTTTGGTTTAGGACCTAGACTAAGTATTGAGATGTACTTCTCTAGCCTATGGCTTTCGTGACTGAGTGACTTATGATACTAGCTTTCATAAGAAGTTCATGCATTGGAAACAATAGTAACTTATTAACTAATTTAAAATATAAATCTGCATAATGCTTTGATTACTATTTTCCCTCATGTGAATAACATATTCAACAGCATACCATGGTTATGTTTTTTATCTTGTCTATCATATCAGATAAATAAAGGCTTTCTTCCTTTTTTCTACCACACTTCCTTTTTCATGTGACCAATAGCAAATAAGTTATTATAATTTCCCTCATTTTGCGTACAACAGTGATATCTAAAACACATATTTATATCACTGGTGTGAAGGGAATCAATAGTAAGCCTGTGTTTAAACAGTTTCAGTAGTGAAATAGAGACTTTTTTTTGGCAATAAAGAATGACACATACACCTATTTATGTGAGATATATGGTGCTCTTTTATAACTACGTTCCAAGACGTGGAAAGAGAAAATTCTATATGGATGTTATGCTCAATATGTCTTCCACCTCTTGGATGTTATGCCCGACTACATGTTCTGTCGTATGTGGGATGGCCTTGTGAAATAGAGTAAATTACAATAAAGTCCATGGTATTATAACCATTCTAACCCCAAACTTCTTATTTGATCTCTTCCATGTCTGGGATGGAAGATAATAAGTCATTATCCCATTTAGTCATCAACATATGAATTGGCTCATACAATTTTTTTTATCTGCATTTAAATTCCATTCACGAGAGAGCTGTTTTTGAATAAAACTGAATCACTAATCTTTTTAGATTCTTCACTTTCCATCCAAGAACCATTTTTTTCTTTTAACTTCTACCGAAGATTTTTTATAGTAGAGAAATGAATACAGAGGATAATCTAGTATTGCTATCCCTAAGGCAATGAACATCGAGGAAGCTCTAGTCTATTCTCCGCAAAGATATTGCAATTCTTTATGACAACGGTGTTCTGCATTGTTGGGACTAGTACATCAAAGAAATCTTACTCTCCCCCCCCCCCCCCTCTCCGCCCCAAAAAAAGAAGGAAAAATACAAAATCTGAGTGCCTTTTCTTGCTAATGATTAATTTAGGATTTGAAAATGTTTCGCCTCGAAATGGTCAAAAGCTAATAGAAGAATGTCATACGTTGGTCCTTTAGATGAGATAAATAACGAAGAGAGTACATAACCATGGTATTTTCCTCCAATCAATTCAAATAGCTTACTCATGTTACTGTAAGAAGTAAAGTCTCGGACTTCTAATTCTCTTTTCTAAAGTAGAACTCAGTACTGTGAATCAATAGGGATAATTAAGAGTCACCTATGTGAATTTTAGAATTAAGTTACTAATTACGGAATTCTAAAATTAGGTGCATGTATGTAAATTTTTGACTTTTTCTTCCTATAAACCTCTTCACAAGCTTAATGAAACTTAAATTATCTCGATTAATTTAACTCCTCTCCAGCTAAATCGGCAGTGTCACATCTTAATAGGAGGAATTGGTATCATTCACCGTAGGGGCACCCTATACCAAACCATAAGAAATATCCCAAGATACTAAGATTTTAGAATATCTGGAATTTAGTATTAATTTAAGTGATCAGGAGATTAAGTGGTTAAAAGACCCGAACTCATTTTCTTCAACCTCGGCTTGGAAATTTGTTAGAGACGGATAACTTCCTGTCTTCTCCTTCTTATCTTTGTGGAAATGAAGAATCCCGCTAAAGGTGTCATTTTTCACTCGGAAGTTTTTTCACCAAAAAATTCAGTGGAATATTTTTCAAAATGGGGCATTACAAATGAACCAATAGTGTAAAAAGTCCAAAAAATGAAAGTTGATGGTAGCAGAGTTGACGGTGTATTTAGTACTAGTTCAATTATTCTACTATTCGTGGTGCCTATTATTTTTACACCATTGGTAAATATGTTATTTGTATATCAAAAAGGACGATTTTGGTGGCTGTTAAGGTTATGTTCCTGCATTGTGGACCATGTTGTAAATAGGAATCGATACAGTTAGAAGTTTCGTGGGTTCAGGTTTGAGCGTTAATTGGAAGGGATGTTGGCCTTCATGACATAGAATGGTCTGCAGACATGGTTCCCGGCAATGTCCAAGTCAACTCCCATTATACCGAGTTGAATAAGTTCAGCAGTGGCCAAACCGAGTCTGATACGTGATTCAAAGTATAGTGAATCTGACTAAACAAGCTAAACTAAGTGATATCCTAGTCGTCGCTCATAAAAAATTGGCATTTCAATCGAGGTTGAGTGAGTTGATACAAAACTAATGAAAGGGTGCGATGGGGGTAACAGAAATGAGAGGAAACTAATCTTTTCCGATAGTCAAAACTTGGATTTGACTGAGTTAAATCACTTCAGCAATAGCCAAACTAATTCTTATACGTGGTTCAGTAGTTGGCCGAATTAGATTAAATAGGAACTAGGTGATATATTAGTCATAGCTTCTTCGAAAATGGCAACTTGGTCGAGTCACAGTCCATTATACGAGTCATATAGCGTTGATACAAAATAGATGAAAGGTCATCAGGATTTTCCAGGTCCTCAGGATTTTCCATATTGGAGAGTTTTGTTAGGGTGATCTTGTTAATGACGCAACTGGACAAACATTTTTCAACTTCCATAAAGTTGAGAATGTGACTTGGACAGCTGCTCTAGCTTTTTATGTCCTCCTTTCAAGTATGGCTTTTCTATTTCCCCCTTCAACTCAGTATGCTAAATAAGAGTCATTTAATTGGCTGATAAGTTGTGGATGCAACCTTGCAGAAGTCTTTTAAGAAGCTTCATCACTTCCTTCGGCACATTTATAGGGGTGAGCTTTGCACGATTACATTTCCGTGTGACTGAATCATTCGGTTAACCATTAGTTCTAGCCTAATGGTCAGGACCGTCACCCTCATGAAGGAGGCTAACGGTTCAACAACCCCCACCCGCCACCCCTCCCCACAACATATATGTGTGCATATATATATATATATATATTGGTGCGTTGTAATTTCCCCCTTTTTTCTAAGCCATTGCTTCTGTTTGAATTAAAAAAATCATGCCATATTGTCTCCTCCCTTCATTTTCATGGACACTCCAAGTGTGGTGAGTTTAAATGAAAATTTTCCAACCTTTGTTTGTACTTTTTGCTTATCGTTACAACATAGAGATTGTTGTCCGTTTAATGCTAGTAGGTTCAAATGAAATTCTAAACTTTGTGGCAATGACGACCCACGTACCTGAAGGTTGCAAAACAGGTCAACGATAAGCAACCGGTGGACCCGACACTCCAAGTGTGTTCTTACACGACCCGACACGATAAGCAACCAATGGACACGAACACGACACGACGCGATAGCGTGTTTTTTTCTTTAACCCGAACACGACACGTTAAAAACACGACATGAAATGATAACACGATAAGTAAATATGATTCGATTGGACACGATTAGACCCGATCCAACACGACACAATTGGACACGATTAGACTAGTTAGTGAGGAATTTAAAAAATAGTGGTTTGATAATGGATTTAAATGGGGTCAATAATGGGTCTACATAGGGTATATATTGTGTCCTTAATTGGGTCACTATCGGATCAATTTTGTGACATAAATTGGACACGAACAGGACACGATCCGATGGAAGGTCAAAAAACCCAAACCCGAACACGAAAGACCGTATCAACTTCGTGTTAATTTCGTTTCGTGTCGCGTTATCGTTTCATTCCCAAAATTGCTACCCCGCGACGTACCCCAACCAATTGAATGTTATTGAATTTTAGTCATTTGTGTAACATTTGTGTATAAGAATATGAAATTTCTAATAGTGCATTAAATAAATTAGGTCGTTACTTATGACTAACTTGTAGTTAATCAAATAAAAATGATGAAATTATTTATAATAGTATCTTTTATGATTAATGCATTGAAAATTTATGGTGAGAACTACCACTCGAGTTTCCAAGTGGTGCAATGGTTTGAAGCCCTTATACTTTTGACTCATTTGAGTCTAGACTGTATAAGAGCTCATCTAGTTTGGAAATTGTGACAAAATAGTGTCTATCCTAGAAACCAAAGAGCTTCAGAGATTGGGTTGCTTCTTCTTCCATACATCTTGTGATGATCCTGAGACTATAGCCATCACTCATACACTTAGAATTTTATTCTTGCATATCATATTGCACCCCTATGTGTATTAATGTTGTGAGTGTGTTTAAATCCCTCAATTTGATTTTTAATAATTTTTTTGGGAATTTTAAACATATTTTAAACAAGGTTTTATTTAATTAAAACTTGATTTAAAAAGTCTTGGGGTTAATATATAAATATGTATTGTTGTGTTTATTGGCCTAAAGTTACTCTGGGTAGAAACCAAAAGCGCTAGAGACTCTAGGGTTGGCTTTGTAATTATTTTGGGACGCGCGTTTACATTCGTCCTCAGGCCAACACTTGCTGTTCTCTGATTGGCCCTATGTGTGTTTCTTTACAGAGACATACCATCGCTTGTTATCAGCCCTTGGATCAACCCTTATCGATGGCCTGCATGTCTTTTGAGTGAATCCCCGTGTAAATCCTTAAGCCAATCACAGCCTGTTTAATCCACCGCCTGTTGTGAGCCCTTGGATTGCAGTCAAAGGAGCTTGACTCAATCTCAGCCATTGTTTTTGAACGATGCTCTGGAATCTTCCTCTCTTCCTATTTAAAGGCCTCCCATCTCAGCCTTCGAAAGCTTTTGCCATTTTGAAAAATCTCAGAGAATAGAGAGAGAGAGAGAGAGAAGAGAGAAGAGAGAAGAGAGAAGAGAGAAGTTAGAGAGAGAAACCTGACCCAAGTTAGAAACCCTAACTTCGTCCAAATACTTCTCAAGCCCAAACTACTTACCTCTCCAAAAAAACACCATACCAAATAAACACCATCCTTAGTGTTTTCTTGGGTTTATGAGAGTTCTGGTTAAGAGATCTTGGGTTGCTGAAATCCTTGTGTTCATAAATCTTATTTCCAACTTAGACATAGACTCAGATCTTGTTTCTGGTTCAATAGAAATCATATATCTGTAGTTTTGCATGTCATAATACACTTAGTTGCATTTATTTCTCATCTTGAGAATTTCGTTGTTGATTGTTTTCTGTTAAAACATTTTCTTACTTCAGAATCAACAATAGATGTTTTTATATTTCTGTTTTTACAAAACTTAACCTGACCTAGTTAGATTCGCACTTGGAGGGTTCTCAATCTCCATAATATTTTCAAAAGTGATTGAGAAAGGTCTTGACCGATTTCTTAAGCAAGATCTCCGTGGAATCTGGGTTATTTTGAAAGGTCAAAAAGGTTCTTGGTTTTGTAAGAAAGAAAAATAACAAATACACTGCATATAGACTTTATATGTGATTTGTTAGGATCGTCTGTAACTAATAAGTGTGTGTGTGTGTGCATGCATGTGTTTTAGAACACTATTCACAAACATCTTCACACTACAAACACTGAAAGTGTTGGCTATAAGATTTGGTGAACATAAGTCGACGTAAAGTGCTGAAACAAAGAAGAGTTGACAAACTGAGACAACTACATCAACAAACAAGATCTGCAGAAAAGTTAAGGACGCCAGAGGGTACAATCCTGAACTTGTATAGATTTGTTTTTGTGTGCATGTTAGTTAAATAGGTTGTAACTCGCATATTTGTTTTAGTGATTGTTTTTGTTTTACTCCGTAGAGGGAGTCGTGGATGTTTCCTCAAGGTTGAGGTTTTACCACGTAAAAATCCTGAGTATCAATATTTCTACATCTTCTCATCCCATTCTGATGTGTGCTGAGTTTAAAACATTTTAAACTGTTTACTAAAACTTGTTATCAAATCTTGTCCATATCTCGTACATATTTTTTGTTAACACATCTTGTGTTCAAAATCAGTTTGATTTTAGTAAAGAGTTTCTTCAACAAACTTTCGGAGTTGCTTAAATAGTTTATTTTCATAAACGGCCTTGGCAACGATATTTCATGGTTCTTATGGGTCAAAATATAATTTCAGAGTTTTTAAGCATTTTTTTGCCTCAATTCATTCCTTTATTCGTTTCCTGTCATGGTACCCGGTGAATTGGGTATTACAAGAATGTGCGAGTCTGTAGCACGCTAGACTTACAATGAGTGAGAATGGCAGATTATGAACAATTAAACATACAATTATTCATGTGCGTTTAGTTCATGGGTGTTTAAATCATTAATCTTATAACATACATTTTATGTCATTTACTCCAAGGCTTTAGTTCAGGTATTGTGTGGGGTGATTTATTGGTCAGTCCTCTATTGCATTGGGTGTACTTAGGGCTGTGTTTTTGCCGGATCGGATCGAAAAATGCCTCTTCGAAAAAAAAATCCGATTTTTTTGGAAATAAAATAACTATTCTGATTTCCTATCCGATTTTTTTGAAAAATTAAAAAAAATTCCGAATTCGGAAAAATCGAAAATCGGCAAAAATAGGAAAAAATCGGAAATTCACAAAATATATTAAAAATCCAGAAAATTCCAAAATTTCAAAAAATAAAATTATGGATATTAGATTACTCGAAATTCTCATTTTAAAGAAACAAAAAAAATGGTTTAACCCAACGTGTAAATACATGAGGATTTGGCTCATTTTTTCATTTGTGTAGAAGTTAGGGGGATACTCTCCTTTTATAGATCATATTTTGGAGCCCTCTCCCTCTCCCAACCAATGTAGGATATGGGAAACTTTCAAACAAACGGAAAAGAAATCGGGAAAATCAAAAATCGAAAAATAATTCCAAAAAAATCGAAAATAATTCGAAAAAAAATCGGCAAAATCGGATCGGAAAAATCGGAAAATCAGAATTATTTCGGATTTTCAATCCGATTTTTTTCGGAAAAATCGGCAATCGAAAAATCGGAAATCGGCAAACTAAAATTTCATTCCAAATTCGGGAAAAAATCGGATCGAAAATCGAAAAAATCGAAAAGTTCGAAAAAAAACACAGCCCTAGGTGTACTGGACATTTCAGTCATATTGTACAAGAATTGTGATTTCTACATAATAAACTTTTTCATATTAGTTTAAGTTAAGTTACTCTTAAATTCTACATAATCATGCTTCTGCATTGCATCTTTGTTTTTTCCTTGAGGGCCATTTTAAAAAATAATAATTTTCTATTTTCTTTATGCAATTGGATGTTTTGATGAATATTCTATAATTTTTCAAAAGACAATGAGAAAATGGAAGAAATTTCATGTTTTAATAAATTTTCAGTTTATTTTTCTTGAATGTTAGATGGTCTTTGTTGGGTTTAATCTAGAGGCACCAAGTTCAAAGGGGGACATAAGTTCAAAGGGTTTATTTTTTAAAATTAAAGTTATATCTATTTGATATATGTAAATATCAAAATGCAATGTTCATACATAGCCATCGACAAAGACTATGAGTTTTAAGAAATTTGTTAAGTTTGTTGAAGTCAGTTAAGTGTTTAAATCATAACCATCACACTCTACATGTTTATGGCTTTGTTTCAGAAAGTGTCTTGAGTATTATTATACGCATTAGTAATAGCAAGCCCCTAATTTTAAATTATGGTGTAGAGGGTCTAAGTAAGATTGGAGCATTTTTGTTATCATTTGGTAGTTTAACTGGGTTGTCGGACACAATTTCAGTTTTATTTGATATTCAAGTAACCATGAACATTAATTAAGATCTAATCCTACTTAAAAATAATATTTTGTCTCTTCAATCTTTAACAAATTTAAAATAACATTAATTAAGATCTATGTCCCGTGCACATTGCGACTTGGCATAAAGTATGCGTCTTGAAGGCACGGAATACTCTATAGCCATGACACACCTAAGTACCGCAAGACTAAATATACTAAAAAAAATGTATAACCGTGCAACTGAAACAAATTACACCTAGTATGTATATAACTTTTGTAGGTTCTACTTTCTAGTTTGTAAAAAAAAATGAGTAGCAGAACCCAATATTTTGTATCCATGACGCACTATGTGTCGTGAAGGCACATAATATTCTGTAGCCACGACGCACCTTAGTACCACAAGACTAAATATACTATAAAAATGTATGACCGTTCCATTGAGAGGTTACACCTAGTATGTATATAACTTTTGTAGGTTCAACTTTCTAGTTTGCAAAAAAAATTGAGTAGCAGAACCCAATATTGCAAAAAAAATTGAGTAGCAGAAAATATTGCAAAAAAAATTGAGTAGCAGAACCCAATATTGTATACTAGGGCTGTGTTTCCGGCCGGATCGGATCGGAAAATGACCCTTCGGAAAAAATTCCGATTTTTTCGGAAATAAAATATTTGTTCCGATTTCCGATCCAATTTTTTCGGAAAATCAAAAAAGTTTCCGAATTAGAAAAAATCGAAAATTCAAAAAATATACTAAAAATTCAGAAATTTTGGAAATTCCAAAATTTCAAAAAAATTAATATAGTATTTTCGATTACTGGAAATTCTCATTTTAAAGAAATCGAAAAAAAGATTTAACCCAACATGTAAATATTCAAGGATTTAACCATTTTTTTCATTTGTGTAGGGGATAAAGGGATATTCTCCTTTTATAGAGGACTTTTTTTGGCCTCTCTTCCTCTCCTAACCGATGTGGGACACATGAGAATGTTTAAAAAAAAATGGAAAAATTGAAAATCAAAAAATATTTCGGAAAAAATCAGAAATAATTCGGAAAAATCGGATCGGCATAGTTTCGGAAAAATCGAAAATTCAGAATTATTTCCAATTTTCGATCTGATTTTTTTCGAAAAAATTGAAAATCAGAAAATCGGAAACATTATATATGTTCCAAAACCAAAAAATATCGAATCGGATATCGGAAAAATCGGAATGTTCGGAAAAAAAACACAGCCCTAGCTTATACAATAACACCAAGTTAAACCCTCAATGAAACTATGAATTGATAAGGGTGAAGAAAAATATTCACGTGTTAAAAACACAAACGATGAGGCAAAAAAAGCTGCTATATAATGCAAGTCTGATTAACGAATATGGTTTATGGAACTAATTAAACAAATATTAGTGAAGACATTAGGAAAGTACTCTTGTACATGTTGAGTAGGTTTGTGTTTCGGCATGGGCTTTATACAAAACTCTTTGTCAGCTGATTTCGATTTTCATAAATTGTGTTTTTCTCGATATCGGATAAATAAAAAATCAGCAATCCAAATATAATTGGGAAAACCTGAAAAAATAGAAAATTCAGATATATTTCAGGAAAATTCGAATACTTGAAATTTTCGAGAAAAAACGTTAGTTTTTCTTCGAAACACAGGATCACATTTGTAAAAAAAATCAAAAAATGAAATAGATATAACTAATTCTGATTTTGTACAGATTTTTTGTGAAAAATCAGAAATAAAAAAATGGAACTGAGAATAAAAAAATCAGATTGGATTTGAACAAAAACGAACTTCGAAAGAAAAATACACCCCCAACATCAAGGTTATTTTAGACGACTATCTTGCCAGTTTAATAAGCATGAAGTTTAATGTCACCAGAACTTTGGAAAGAATATTCGTTCAAATTCTGATTTAATTATCGAGTTGAACATAAGATTTATTGGTTTAGATAACATTGATATTCTAGGTACTTTGCTTTCTATTACTTTTTTTTGGGGTGGGGGTGGGGGTGGGGATGGGGATGGTATTTTGGGTATGTCCTGCCCCGGATAGTTCTTGTAAGATACCGAGAGGGATTTTCTCCCCACCTTTACTTCCCTAAAAAAAATGTGGGTGCTATATCAATTCTCTAAAAGAAAAAAAATCTAGCTCCTTCTCTAGAACCAAATACCCTGCGTGACATATAGAGTTGAAATAAAATTTTAAAAGATTCGAGATTCCGCTTACTTATATGGCTTCTTGATCTCTTTAACTTGAAGATTCTGAGCAAAAATCTGCATTGGATTCCTCTACATAGATTGGAATTTTATATAACAGCTAATGTCATAAACTGCTATCTACCACTGTGAAGTGCTGAATAGAGTTTGAAACACAAGAGGACTAAAGCAAATACCTTTATAGAATCCACTCTTTAACCCTATATAAAGAGTCTTGAAATATTTTCAATCTAACTTGTTCAATGCCCACACTAGGTTCCATGAAAGTTATCACTGTGAATTCGGATAATCTTACCAACAGTTTAAACGAGTAAGAATATGATTTTGATCTAACTCATTTGAAAAGAATGTCCAAATAGAGTCCTAAGGTTGACAAAACTTGAGCAACTAATACTAGTCAAATTGCAGGCGACAACATTTTTTTATTGTAATCCATCGACCAGTAGGCAGTACTCAGATTGTGGTTTTGAAGAGGATGAGTGGAATGTAAATTGGTTCAGAAATTAAATTCCACAGGTTGAAATTGAATTGACATGAAGGATTGGGGGTTTAATGCAAGCAGAAGCGTGAAAACACAAACCAGAAATTATGGGAAAAATTAAAACCTGAAGGCATGAATTAGATAAATATTAATAGTAAACTAATAATTAAATCTGGAGAAACTGAATTGGTCTTGAATAATAATCTGTAGAATGTACCCCGGGCCCTTTATAGCCTCATTACATCTAAATCTACCTGAATTAGGAAAAGACACAGACTCCAACAGAAATAAAACAGACTTCTACTTCATATAGGACTAAAAACCAACATTGACTAGGACTCCTACTTCTACACATAATTTGACCTAGACTCAAGAATTAAAGTTGTTTAAAATAAAATTTTGAGTTTGACTGGACTGTTGAGTTGACTGGGTTGACCGAGTCAAACTGAGTTGACTCTGTTAAAGCAGCATACTGGTCGTCCATGAAATCTAATGCATCATGTTCTACATCATGACCCCGTTCTTGAAGTGAACTCGTCCTCGATTTCATTGTCGCACAAGAAACAATGTCCTCTCCATAATATGAAAATATATCCTTCACATTGAATGTATGAGAGATGCTCAGGTCCTTAGGAAGATCAACTACACACGCATTGTCACTAATCTTCTTGAGGATCCGGAGAGGGCCTATCTTTTTAAGCTTTGTTTTGATGTATGTTCCATGAGGAAACCTGTCTTTGCTAAGATAAATCATTACCATATCACGTTCTTCATAAGATTTGAAACGACGGTGTTTGTCGGTGTCGGCTTTATACTTGGCATTGGCGGCTTCAAGATGTTGCTTAATAGTCTCATGGAGCCTTGCAAGGGAATCAATCATCGCATCAGCAGCTACAAGAGAATTAGGAAGCGAAGGCAACGAGACAAGATCCAATTTATGATTCGGAAGCTTGACATAGACGATTTGAAATGGTGCAAAGCCTGTAGATTGATTTGTTGAAGACTTATGGGCGAATTCAGCTTGTGCAAGAGCAATATCCCATTGTCTCATCTCTAGAGAGACATCAGATAAGGTTACCCAACAACCTGTTGACGACCTCAGTTTGGCCATCTGTTTGTGGATGAGCTGTGCTACTAAATTTCAGGGAAGTATTTAGTCTTTTCCACAATGTATTCCAAGACCAACTCAAGAACTTAGTGTCATGATCATGATCAGAAGTGATAGTCATAGGAATTTCAAGTAAGCGAACAATCTCTCGGAAGGACGGGTTATCAATATTAACATTAACATTAACAGCATCATTTGTTTTTTTCCACTGTCAACTACTACTAAGACAGAATCGTTACTTCGTTGCGTTCATGGAAAACCAAGGACAAGGCCCATAGAAATATCATCCCAACGGGCGTCGAGAACTCGCACAGGAGTGTACAACCCCGTGTTTTGGGCATTTCCCTTACCCCTTTGGAAAATTATGCATTTTCAAACAAATTCATTCACATCACTCTTGAGGGATTTCCAAAAGTAGCACTTGTCAATCAAAGCTATGGTTTTATCCCGTACGAAATGACCACCTAGTCCTCCTCCATGAAGTTCTTTGATAAGGTGTTGGCGTAGCGAACCATAAGGAATACATAATCGAGTTCCTTTAAAAAGGAAACCATCATATAGCAAATATTCAGAGGAGCTAATCTGATTGGAATTACACGTCTGCAAAATTGATGCAAATTCTTGATCATCCTGGTATATTTCCTTCGTAAAGTCAAAAGCTGGAATCTCATTTTTCATGGTAACAAGTTGCGTGAATCGGAACAGAAGTATAATTGCAACGGCTTAAGGCATCAGCAACTTTGTTGTTCTGACCAGCTTTGTGTTGGATACTTAAGTTAAATTTTTTAATAAAGAAATCCAATTAGCATCCATCCAGTTAAAAGAAGAAACATTCTGATTATATTTCAATGCCTAATGATCGAAATAAAGCACAAACTCTTTCTGGATCAAATAATTCTCCCACTTGTGAAGAGCATGAATGACGGCATAGAATTCAAGTTCATACGTGCTTCACTTTTACCAATCTTTAGAAAGTTTCTCACTCAAATACGCAATGGTTCACCCTTCTTGAGATAACACATCACCAATATTGATGATTAATGCATCACAGTGCACTTTAAAAACCTTGTCAAAAGTTGGTAATGCAAGGATGGTTGTTGTGGTAAGCTTCTCTTTAAGAAAATTAAAACTTTGATCGGCCTCATCGGACCAAGTGAAGTTATTTTCCTTTTAGGAATCAGTTAATGGTGTGGAAAGAGAGCTGAAATCTCTTATGAACCTACGTTAGAAAGATGCAAGACAATGAAAACAACAAACTTTGGTTGCTTTTTTCGGAGTAGGCCAATCCCGGATAGCCTATCACTTTGATTCCTCAACTTGTATGCCTTCTTTGTATACTACATATCCCAGGAAGAGTATCTTCGAAGAGAGGAAGTGACACTTACTTAATTCAGTATATAAGCAATTTGCCTTCAGCACGTTAAAAAAAATCCCAAAGGTGACCCCAGTGATCAGATTCTGTTTTGTTGTAAACAAGTATATCATCGAAATAGACGACAACAACCCGACCAATAAAAGGATGGAGAACCTGATTCATTAATCTCATAAATGTGCTGGGGGCGTTGGACAAGCCAAAGGGCATAACAAGACATTAAAAAAGACCATCTTTTATTTTGAAAGCAGTTTTTCATTCGTCCCCGGGTCTGATGCGTATTTTATGATAGCCATTCTTAAGATCAAGTTTAGAAAAGATAGTGGAACCAGTTATCATATCAAGCATGTCATTTAAATGCAGAATTGGAAATAGATACGTGATTGTGATCTTATTTACAGTGTGACTATACATACTCCAAGAGCCATCTTTCTTGGGTACTCACAAAGCTGGAACTGAAAGAGGCTCAAATTAAGTTGAATTAAACCTTTGGACAGTATTTCTTCCACCTGTTCCTTTAGTATTTGGTGCTCCTTTGGACTCATTCTGTAATGTGAAAGATTTCGCAAACTTGCACCCGATATAAGATCTCTGTGATCTTGAATACTGCAAAGAGGAGGCAACGACTGTGGTGTATCAAAAGGAAAACTTAAGAAACTTTATGCAAAATAGGTTGCACTTGTGGCAGAACATCATATGGAAGTTCGGGTGTATAAGGCTTCATAACTACTGCATATACCGTGCCAGATTCTTTAAAATAAGCCATAATATCATCAAAAAACAAGCATTTACGAGACTCTTGTATAGAAGGCTTTGGTTTTTCATAGAAAGGGTGAAAAACAATCTTGACACCATCCTTAACAAAAGAGTAGGTATTTGCTTTACCCCGGTGTGTGGCATCCACATCATAAAGCCAAGGGTGACCAAGCAATAGGTGACATGCACTCATGAACATCACACAAAATGGTATCCTTGTAAGAACTGATGCTGAACTCAACAAGGCAATGCAGGTCAATTTCCCTTTTGCAATCAGCATCAGCCCATCAAATCGAGTAAGGCTTGGGATGGGGTTGCGTTTTGATCTGTAGCTGTTCAACCATTGGAGAGGAAACTATATTCCCACTGCTATCATTATCAATAATGAGTTGGCATACCTTCCCTTGCACTTTACAAGAAGTACAAAAAAGATTGTGCTGATGAGGCATCTCAATACGTGATACAGAAAGCAGGGGTTGAATAAAAGAGGTAAGGGAGTTTCCGTCGTCCTCATCACCATACCCATCAAGTACTTTAGCACCCTCGTCATCGGAATCAAAGGCGGTTTCCTCAGCCAGCAAGGTTTTCTTGCTGCGACACACAACTGAAGAATGCCCTATTTTTCCATACTTGAGGCACGTATCTTGTTTAGGGTGTAGGTAAGGGTTTGAATATTTGGGTTTAAGGGGATTGGGCTGAATGTTGTGTGTACTTTGGAGTTGAGAGGGGAAGGTAATGATGTTATTTTTGGTGTGAAAGTTGTTTGGTTTCTGGAAATAGGAATAATTAGAATCAGCTTGATGCTTGTGGGGAGAGGTGTTGAGGTTAGAAGGAGGTGTATAAGTGGTCTAAGTTGAGGAGTGAATTTTTTGGGGGTTTTTTGTGGTAAAATTGGACTTCTTGTTGCCGGGATATGAAGGTTTTGGAAAAGTTTTTGAATCTGACATAAAAGATTCTACTTTGAGGGCATCGTTGATGGCGGCATGAAGTGAAGTGTACTGGTGGGTAGCCAACTGCCCCTGAATATTTTTGTTCAAGACATTAATAATTCTCCCAATAGTTTGCTCTTGAGATTCTGATAATTCGTTTCCAGATAGCAATTGAGAGAACTCATCCACATATTATAGCACAGATTGGTTGCCTTGACGACAATTTTGTAAATTTATGAACAAAGTCTGAATGTAATCGGGTGGAAGATACTTATTTTTCAATAATTGTTTCATTCAAGGCCAAGATTGAACAGGGCGAAGATTTTGACGTAGCCGGACGTGTTAAACATTACCCCACCAAGAAAAAGCGGCACCCTTAAGCTTGAATGCGGGAAGCTTGACTTGTTATTGGAGGTATATTCATATAGTCAAAGAATTGCCCAATTGTTGACAACCAATCAAGAAAATCCTCAATATGATTATGCCCATTAAAAGGAGGAATATCAACTTTAAGTCGATATTGAAAGGGTTGTTTATTGTCGCGGTTCCTTTAATTGTATTGGTGAGGAGGGAAGAAAATATCTTCAGCTTCATCGTAATCGTCATAAAGTGGATATTATTAGTTGTGGGCGGGAGGAAAGGACCGTGTCTAGAGTTTTGATCACGGTAAGGAGGTGGGAAGTTGGATTGTTGGGTTTGAGGACCAAATGGAGCTTTTGGTTGCTTTAGTTCTAGGTAGGAGTACGATATTTGTATACATATGAAGGACTTTGGACACCATGGTTAGGGCAAAGGTGTGATGGCTGATGAGCAAGAGGGGTTATATATGAGAAAGGGTTTGGCTGATATGTTAGTTGGTTGGGTTGTGGTAGAATTTGGGAAGTTTCATGATAAAAAGGTGGATGATGGGGGGGGGAAGTATTTGCAGTGGCATGCTGGGTTCCTGTTGTGGCAGATTGGAGTGGAGGGGGTGGGGATGGAGGAAAGGGAAAAGATTGAGAACATGTTGCTGTCTTTTGTGTATCAGATTGATGCAGAGCTTCTTCTCCAAGCTTCTTCTTACCATTCTGCTTCTCTGTATCAGACAGCAAGGATCATGTCTTGCATAGATTTGATCAATCTATATTCGAATTCTTTGAACCTATGGTCCAATTGATCATAGGTAACAAAGTTGTTTCCTTCAACCATGTTTTTGGTAGGTTCTCAAGCGAGCATCTGATACCACTTAACGCAGGCGGAAGTGTGATTTAAATACAAACCAAAATTTCTAGGAAAAATCTAAACATGAAGGCAGGAATTAGATAAATATTGATAGTAAACTAATAGCCAAATCTGGATAAACTGACTTAGTCTTGAATAATAATCCGTAGAATGTACCCCAGGCCCTTTATAGGCTCATTACATCTAAATCTACCTGAATTAGGAAAAGACACAGACTCCAACTAGAAATAAAACAGACTTCTATTTCAAATAGGACTAAAAACCTACATTGACTAGGACTCCTACTTCTACACATAATTTGACTTAGACTCAAGATTCAAACTTGTTTAAAATAAAATTTCAAGTTGGACTGGACTGTTGACTTTATTGGGTTGACCGAGTCAAATTGAGTTGACCTGGTCAAATGAAGTTGACTCTGTTAAAGCAGCATACTGGTCCTCCATGAAATCTAACGCATCATGTTCTACATTAGGTTTCCCATGGGGTAAAAACTTCTGTTTTTGGACTGTGTTTTAGCTCCACATTACATGGTACAACATTGAGTGCTTTTTACCTGGCATAGTTATAAATTGTTAAATTATGTGTAAGAAACTACAGAGTTAAAGAATTTCCTAATTTTCACACATATCTAAACCTAGAAGGACTAAAAATATGAAAAGGCGCCACGAAAGAACATAGAGTGTCACCGGCGATGGGGGTATTACTTTAACCGCACTTTGCACGAGATTGTTTGGACAAATGAGGTTACGTCCCGTACAAAGATTGTTGCGTTTGGTGTTGGACTGAGGTGTTTCACCATTTTAAGCCCCTAGTTTTTCAGATGTAGTCTTGTATGATTAAATAGTAGGTCTATTTGGGGCCTTTGCATATGTGGCAAGTAAATTCCTAGTCCTAAGACTAGAGTTTATGGAGTGACAGATTTCGATTAAGTTGCTGTCGTTTGTTCTACCAATTCCTAGTCCTAAGACTAGAGTTTATTCTATACCAATGGCGAAATTCTTTTGAATTGCAATCAAACGAAGCTTATCTAGTACGATTTGGTGACAAAGACTATTATGATGTTCCAGTTCATGGTTTGCGTCAAGAATTGGACGCCGAGGTTTTTGTGAAAACAAGGAAATGAGAGAGGCCGAAGAAAAAAAAGGACGAGAAGAGGTAAAACAACTTAAAAATCATCTTGAAGTAGGCTTTCGATCTTTCATATCGGTAACTAATTGTCTTTTTGAGGTTCGTTCCCTCTTCTAGAGTTCTTGTGCATATAAGTCAAATAATACTAGGAAAGAGGCCGGTTAGAAGTTCTTTTCTAGCATTTTTGTTGATGACTGCTAGGGTCTTATTGATATCTCTACAATTGATTCCCACGTTGGCTTGCCTGAGTTCAATGATGAGAATGGAATTAGACAAAAATTAAGCCATTCCTAATAATTTTACCCGCTTGATCTTAATTACTAACATGTTTTGTGAAGAAATTGTTTTCTCAAGATATATGAACAAAAAAAAATTGTAGTATATGCTTATTTTCACTTTTGTAGTTAAGGAGACTAGTATTATGTGTGATTCTCACAAGAACTATAGAGAATCGCTAAAAATATATTTCCATGAAAATGCAAATTGTGAGTGGGAGCTTCGGTAATATTCTTTGCACATTGTTAATTGGAGCTTTAGATTTATAGTACACATATTGTGTGTGGATATATGTATGTCGATATGTACAAGGTTTTGTAGTATGTTTTTGAATTGGAGGGATGAATGAATAATAAGCTTAATCAGTGGAAGCATTGGTTTTCCTGTGATGATAGAAGAATGGTTTATACAGTAGGTTAGTTAGTAGTATCTTCCTTTTAGTCTATAAAGGTTAAGCAAATTTGAAGAAATAAATGATCTTTGTAGTGGCTTGCTAAAGATTGGCCATAAGGGTAAACAGACTCACTGTTCATTGATGTTATTTATACGGAGGTTTTGTATGTTATTTATTTAAGGGTGTTATTAAAGTTAAAATCATTAACTGAAATAAATCACAGAGCTGCAGAAATGTGAGATAAATAGTGTTTTGATTATGCCTAATTTATGGATCAATTTAATTTTGTGAAAATGCTTTGGCGTTGGCCAATGCAGTATGTGATCATAGGTCTAGCACTTGGTTATATCGTAAATTGACATCTCCCCGATACCTTCCCTTCCATAGGCAATCGTTACAACTCTATCTGGTCATTTACCAAGAACACGGAAGTCCAACACGCAATGATGAAATAATAAAATTAAATCCACCCTTTAAATGCATAAGAAATAGCGAACCTACTAACTTGACATTTATGAATTCTGTAACTTGTTTGAATCATGATATATGAATTCTAAGACTAGTATTTTCATGCACTAACTTGCATATTGCCATTGTCTGCCAATATTATTATGGTGGTTCAAGTTTTAACTGTGTAATTGGTTTTGAATTGTAGAAGTAATGTAAAGTATATTTTTACAAATATATCAGCTGAAACAGTTTGTCTAATAATTGAAAATTACAATTGACATGCAATGTGCCCAAATTTATTTTTTAAAGAGAAATAATTGGTGTCTATTTAAAAATAGAACATATTTACTCATACATGTGCATTTGCAGGCACAAATTACAGGCTCATCATCAGGTCTAATGCAGCCACAGTTTTGAAGAGTTTTTTTTTTCAATACAAAGCTCAAAATGTGGGGGTAGTTCCTGACAATTGAAAAACCTCTCTTCCTTTAAACACGTTTAAAAGACTCTTGTGAGATACTCCTCTTTAAATGTAATCTCACTCTTTCTTTATTCAAAGATATATACAATATGATAACAGATATTATTGATACTGATTTCCACAATATTTGTTTATAAAAGAACTACAAAATCAATTTTATGAATATTTCACTAGATCAAGAAGTGAACACCACCAATCCAACTAGAGAGGAATTCATGAAGCTATACAAAATTAGAACTTTCATTAAGCGTGTAGACAGGTTTATATGAAGCAAAAGCTCCAGTGAAGGTAACCAGGGTATTTAGGACTAACCCATCCAGTGTCCCAACCGTCATTCGCTATGACAAAAACTACAGGAACAAACTAAGAACACACTACAAAATCACATCAAGCTCCGATACCACTTTGACATAAGCTAACAAGAATGTCTTTACCACATACACTTAGTAACACACGCAGATAAGAAAAGGTTTGTCTCATTAATCCCTTTCCTAATTCATTCGTGATAATTCAGGATTAACAGAGGGCCAAATTGTATTGATTAACTAATAAGATCAACACAAGATACACTAAGGAACAAAAAGATGACTCTTAAATAATTTATTAAGGTCAGCCCTTAAAATAAAATGTCCCAAAGAAAAAGGGAAATACCCAGATTAAATCTGCCATTATAAGGCATAGTACCAAAGTTGAAAGTAGCACACCCTACCACTTATGTATGTATTTAATAATTCAACGCCATATCTATCCTATGTTGTTCGATATTATCAATCAATTCGTTTATTTGAATAAACTTGTTTAACTTATACAAGCAAAAGAAAAGTTTGTTCAAATTCCATTGTTGTCCTTGTGGCATATATATATATATATATACACACACACAGGCCAGTTATCATAACCGATTATTAGATGAAGCACATTAATAACCCTGTTTCCAACCGAAAAATTCAGTACTGGAGTCCAGTCATAAGCCAGCTAATTCACTTTGAACAATTGTTAACTATCCAATATTGTAATCTAAATAATATATTAAACTAGACGAAGTAAAAGTGTATCGCGAATCATATTCACAAATAAAAACTTATTTTACAGTATATAAATATATAACGAATAAGCCAGTCAATAACCCGACTTCATGAAAATCCTCGCCTTATCTGGTTGTCACGATAATGGATACAACATAAAATATTGAATCTAGCTATAACCTAGGATCAAATATCAAGGTCATACTAGTATTCAGTGTTCAGATTTTCACTGCTTAGTAACTTTGAAGAGAAAACCGTCTATGTTTTTTGATTAAAAACCATTTTTGAGATTCAGATTGTATCTAGTCAGGATTGTAAATGACCTTCACCACATCACAGTACGCATACATCCTATCCGAAACATAGAAAGATGTATATACATATATAACTGAGAAAATAGAAAATGGATCAGGAGTCCACTACTAAGAAAACACAACAAGAGAGAAAAAAAACTATACAAGCAACAATAAATCTCATACAGTCATTTGTACTGCGCTATATACTGTGAAGAAGGTAGGAGGATTGTATTAGAGATTCTTTTGAACATAATAGCTCTTTTCTAGTATCTAAAATGAATGCAAAGTAGAATGGAAGAGTTAATTTTGGTCCCTCATGCCTCTAATCTTCGAGAAACAATATCAGGCAATGCAATTTTTTAACTGCAACCATTATCAGATGATGATGATGAGTGTCAAGAGAAAGCCCCTTGGATGAATGAGTTGAGGAATTTCTAATCTATGAAAATGTTCTTTTTTTCTTAAATATTATGTGTGGTTGTTGTTGTTGTGGGGGGGGGGGGGGGGGGGGGGGGGGGCGGGGTGATGGCAGCAAATTCCCCAACTATCAAAAGATTGAAAAAGCTTATGAGAAATCACAAACTTTATGTAGTTCCATTGATGGAACTTATGGTCGAGTGCGTGGACATATTACATGTGAGATTGAAAATAAATTTTCAAGAAACTTTATATAAGTTGCTGGCTGGATTCTATATAGGATTTGTTTTAGTGAACACTTTCAGCAGGTAACCGGGAGATAATGGCATTAACTGTTATATGCAGAAACAACAAAAAAGAGCTCCTAAATAGCTTCACCTGTATATCTATTCTAAAAATATCCATAACATTAGCAAAGGAAAACCACTCAATGCGCGTAAAGGAAAATTAGTAATCACGTCTTTTTGTAGGGCGTGTTTGCACTTTCTTTATATTGGCCATCATCAAAATCCATAAGAAACAAAGAATGTGAAAAATGGTCAACTGGAGAAACTAAGATATTGATGAAATCTTGAAGCCACGCCAGAAAATGTATGTGATTTTGATTATTAAAGTTGCCGCTGCTATAGTTGCTCTTTTGTCTTTATCTGTTGGTCCAAAATGAGTAGATCGGTTCACTCCGAATTCCCGTTCTCTTACAAAAAATGATATTCTAGTATTCGACATTAAGACCCTGTTTGATTAGATGTGAAATAACTTTTGTAAAAAATTCAAATGGTAAAAAGTATTGTAATATCCTTGAAGTTTGAAAAGTTGTTCTAAACAAGTTTACATGCTAAAATATATGGTTGTGGATAAAAAAAATTAGTGAAAAATAATAATTCTGAATTGGTGTCACCATTTTACTTTTCCCATAGGTAAAAAATATGATCCTGAACCAAACATAGAAGAATACTTGATAATAATCTGGTGCTTTCTATGGATGCAGTTTTAATATATTGATATATACCCATCTTGTAGTTCTCCCAAAGGAATCTAAGGGCTATATGTAGGTGTTTCTTGAAAGAGGATTAATCATCATACAATGGGGATACATAACTTTCATTTTGCGTTTAGGTTGTATGAGCGTATGGGACACAATAATGTCTAATTCAGAATGGAAATATAGAATTCAACTCTGCAGACAATTCTTATTATTTATTTTTAAACGTATTTCTTAAAAGATTTGTGATGAATTTGCTTTCGTTAAAATTTTATACGCAATACTTGCATCCCGCACCTTGAAGTGAATCCTGTTTGGCAAGACTCAAGGTATTGTTGTGAGGAAATTACTTCAACTTCCTACTCTGTATTTTACTTTTCAACTCTAAAAAGAGGCCACTGAAATAAAAACATGTATTCTGCAGCTCATTCACCGAAACATTTGGAGAACCAGCACTTTTGGAGAACCAGGGATTATTATGTTAGGGGCATACGGGCTACTTGAATTATGACGACACTGAAATAAAGTCACATATATTCTAGTGGCTTGGTGTATGTTGGCATTGAAGGAAGTAAATATACTAGCTGTACCAATAGAAAAATTCTTGTTACAATATGAGCAAGATTATATAGAATTTGTGTGAATGTGGAGTGGTTATAGTATTTCTATTCTACAATGGTGAAATATCTAAATATGACCAAAATTAGACAATTCTTTAAGGTTGATTTTAGTTTCTCAAATGCCTAAACCATTGTTGTTCCAGAACATGTGAACAAAGCATCACTCTATTATTGACACAACACTAAACAGTTGGGGCCAATATATTGAGGGGAAAATGCAATGTAATATTTTGCTGAGAAATTTAAAGTTAAAGAGGTTAAGAAGGCATTTGAGAAAGTGGAAAGGCGACTCTTGTAAAATTGTGTTTCAGTCTATACATCAAGCAGAAAATTTGGGTCTAGAGAAGGAGCCAGCTCAAGAAGTGAAGCTAGAGCCAATCTGAAGTTTCATTTAGCTTGCAAGGAAGTTTTTTGAAGACAAAGTCCAAATTGACACACTTTCGTAGAATATGGATATGAGTCAAGGAACCAATGTCCGACACTCTGGATACTTTGACACAGGTATGACGTGCCCGACATGCCACGTGGCGACAAGACTTCTTTGCCATTTTAAATTACGTTGAAACTTCACGGACATGACATGGCCAAACATTAACTAACTTAAAGAAACTCTAATGTTAGATATTTTAGGGGTTCCTGTACCACTTACTTTCAATCTAGACTTTTGACTTATTTGACCATGATCATTTGTAGAAATTAGATTGACCATTACTTTTTGTTTTTAAATTTCAAAGTGATAAAACCATATAATAATAATGATGATGATGATGATGATGATGATGATGATGATAATAATAATAATAATAATAATAATAATAATAATAATAAAAGGAATATATTTGTTTATCGTCAGCGCGCCATGTCGGACACGACACCCATACTTGTGTCCATGTTTCACGGATGCGAAGCGTATGATACATATTGAAACATGATTAGGGGGGGTCTATTGGAGATGTTTTCAAACATAATAGCGCTTTACTAATTTTTAAAATGGATGAAAGTAGAGTGCAAAAATTATTTTGGTCCACTCATTCCTCTAATCTTCCAGAAAAAAATATAAGAACATGACAATTTATTTAAGCAGCTATCAATTTTTTATGGAGGCAGATGAGTATAAAGAGGAATCCCCCTCTAGCGGATTGAGTTGATGAAATTTCATTACTCTACTTCATTTATACTTTTGTGATATGAGTTGATGAAATTTTATAACTCTCTCTATATACATATACTTTTGTGATACATTTTTTTGGCGATAGAGTGATGATAACCCATTTTCGTGATTATATGATATTTTTTGTAATTTTTGTGATATTTTGTTAGAGTCAGCCATGTTCTGCCAGAGGCTTACGCCTCACCTCTTCTGTGAATACACCTCGAGCCATTATCCCTTTAAAATGTTGTTTCTTATGTAGCATAGCAGGCATGCTGCATATTTCAATAAGGCCTTAGGACCTAAATACATGAAAAGGAATAATTAGCAAGAGTATAATGGTCACCAAAGTTTCATGGAGAAAATACTCCATATCTTATTATATTCATGAAGAAACGAATAATTTGTATAAATATTATATAACTCAAAATAAATGGTGAGTTATATATTATCAGGGCTTGCAGTTAAAATAGCTCAAAGTATTTTTCTTCTTTTACCAAAAAACTGATAAAATTCAGGAACCCTTCTCGCACTTCCTTATTTTTAATTAAGATCTAATTAATGGCAACACATAATTAAAATAAATTTTAAAATCATAAAAGGAGAGACATTGAGACAACACAGGTATTCCAAAAAAGCAAGATGTTTGTCATTATTATAACTCACGGACCCAACAAAATTTAGCCTTTCTAATACTATAGTTACTCTATTCAATGACCCGGCATTTTTCATAATATAAAACCAATATACAGTTGTACATTCATAATACATTATGGTTATGTAGGGGTCTGTCGGTTGAATTCAGCTATAATTAAGTCCGCAAACAAAATAGAGTCAGAAAAATGAGTTGATTTGAGAAATAACTAAATAGAAATGAAACATAAAATCCCAGATTTAAAGCTAGTAACACTCAACAAGTTGGAAATAGAAACATCTTCTCTTAACAAATAAGATATGAAGAGTTGCTTCATGAGGTGAATTAAATTTTATAAAAATAAAAGGAATAGAGATTACTAATTTTGTTAGCTAGCTCTAATATTCTTCAAACAGACGTAACAGGATAAAGCCAATCTCTATAACAAAGTTCAACCCCCGGGTAATAGCATTCCGTCACAAATAAACAACAAACACGAACACTTGCATGCTAAGCTGTTTTTTTTAATTCCCAATCCATTGATGTTACTCCAACAATTGACTTTGTATATCAATGGTTTTGTTTTGATGGGTGTAGTGGAAGTGATGACAATTGAGTTGGGTGGCAAAGTTGAACAACAGTAGCAGAAATCAAAGCTTCACTTGAACAATAAAACAAAATTCCCTTTTAAGGCTTCAATAAAGAGAAGGCAAAGAAAATGACATTTAGTAATATAGACCAACCCAGAGACCTACTCCCTTTCTTGGCATTCTCGACATTCTCGCCTAAAGCCCTACTCCTAAATATGATCAATCACCAAAACGAACCACCAAGCACCGAACTCTCAGTCTTAACAACAAATATTTAGTCAAAATTTAAGAATAAAGAGGAAAAAAAGGCTGAGTTAAAAAATAACATGATATGTTCTTGCATAATTAACTCCAATTTTGTCAAGTAATAAATTGATTCGTTTATATGAATCTTCAGAACAAAATTATGGTTTCACTTCAAAAGGTACAAAAAATAATTACTCCTAGTTTTAATTCTGTGAAAATGGTGGCAATTGACTAAAAGACAAACAAAAATATACTATTTAGTGTGAGAACTAATTAACTGATACAAACTATTATCAATAGAAGGATATAGAGGTAATTTCAGTCAACTTTGTCCAATGTTCGGTCCAGTAAAACATCAGGAAACAATTCAACATAATTAATAAAACCAAATCCACCATTATGGTAATTGTCATTCAACTGTATTAATGAAACCTTCAAGTAGGTGATTCGTGGAGATCTTTGACATAAATAATGGAAATGTAAGGATTTATAAGCTCAGGCATCATGGAAAAATTACCATTAAAATGGAATCGCAACCATTGTTTGACCATAAGCTCAGGCATCATGGTAACATTACCATTTTTAGATCAATAAAGTTGGGACTCACAAAAATATTTGACAAAAAAAAAATCCAAAAATAATGTAGCCTGCTTCTGATTGGATAAAAGATAATAAGTTTTTCCATAAAAAAAAGGTTTTTGATAACAAGATCTTAAAACCCAAACAATATTATAGTGAGATTTACCAAAAATTGTAAAGCACTATAATGTAAAACCAATATACAGTTGTCCATTCATAGTACATTACTTCAAGACTAGCAACCTTACTTCCAACTATAAATCACTAAAGCTTCAAACAATGTTCACCATTATAAACAGAGTTTAACATTATGCATTTTCAAAAGTTTTCTAAGCTAAGCTAAACAAACTGTAACCAAGCACCCTAATAAGCATCTTCTTTCATCACAAATATCAAATCAAATTGCTATTGAAAATAAAAGAGACAAAGCTACACATGATCGGGGTTTTAGATTTTTTAAACGTCCTTAAGTTGTATCAACGGCAATGGAATAGATATAAAAAAACATTAGATAAGTAGACAAATATAAGATTTTTTTTTTAACAATCAACTCTATAGACTATATTTTTCAACAAAGATTAAAACTGAGTAACCACGTTAAATTTCATGAATCCTGTTTCATTTAAAAGACCAAAAACTCTTTGACTATATACTCATTTACTTATATTATTGACCTAACGGATCTTAATGGGGTGATTCAGAACTGCAACAGATCCATTCATTAACTATTATATTTTATTGGGACAAGTAGTTGAGACATATATGACCCGAAACCATTAAGGTCCCCCATTAACCGATAACTTCAAACAGGTATCGATAATGGTTTAAGATACATGGGTACCTATGCCTAGTCAACTCGACCGTATTGTCTTATTGTGATCTTTAACTTCTTTAGGTGTTTCACATTAATAAGTTTTAACCTCATCCTGAAAGCAACTCCAACATACTTAGAACTGGCATCCAAGCTTTTTAGATGAGGGTCTCTTTATAAAAGTTCAAAAACAATGAAAACACACAAACACGCATATGTAAGTGCATTTACACAAAATAAAAGTCCATAAAAATGGCCCAATGGGATGAGCACATGCACAAACCTAATTCAAATGGCATCCTTTGTATTCAATAAACAGAGGAATATAGGAATGTGTGACTGCATTTGTAATCAAGCAACAAATGAACATACCAGTATCCACATGATTTTATGTTTTTTCGATAGGATGCAAAGGTAAACTACCTAGTAACAATATTAAGGCTGCCATGAATAATCCAGTAGGCACATTATTCTATAATTTCCCAAATACTGGATTATGGAACAGTGGCATTTTGAAAAACTCTTAAGAATCAAAATTCTCATTTAAGATCAGGCAATATAAAAAATTATTAGATTCTACAAAAAATAAAACAACAAACCTACCCATATTCTAAACACAAAATACCCAATTTTAGCTAAAACTTGTATATATTTATATATACACGTCTACCTCCCCCTCTCTCAATTTCACATGCGCACACAAGTATACAATTTGTAGTGGGAAAATTTGAATCCATCACAAAAGTTCTTTAGTTTATCCATAAATATGTGCAAAAATAAGACATAGATACATGAGTCCGCACACCTCTTTTATTTCAACTATAACTTCAAGTGACATAAATGAACATCAACTAACAGAACAAATCAAAAACCTAATCTAGGAAAGAATCAAAATATCCACAATGGTGATATTGATTTAAGTTGCTCACACACTTCTTTTTAATTAATACAAATATATCTTTAGAAATTCGAGATTCATAAGACTGTTCATCACAACAATATATTTACTTATAAAAAATGAGCGAAATGTTTATATGAAAAATAAACACTGAAAAAGAAATTTGGCCGAGGGGGATGTAAATGAGGGAACGTGACAAAATAAAATTTTGAAATGGTAAAAAGGAAGAGTTTATCTAAACTCTCCATTTTGATAGGGGTGTGGCAACAATCTAGACCCTTATTGTGTAAATAGTACTTTTAAGATTCCCAAAAAATCTCCCAGATCATATAGATTTATAAGGATGTACATCGTTAAGTGAACAATAGAAACAATAACTTATAGCTAATACGTGATAACTGTAAAATGTATATTTAGTTGTGTTCTTCAAATTAGTAATCTTAATCTAAATTTCACAAATGCAACTATCATGTTCTTATCCGCTTGCAAATTTTAAAACTTAAACTCAATAATTAAAATCTAGTAAATTTGGTTCTTAACTAAGGGTAACAATTCATGTTATGTGTTTGGTTTTCACCCCCACACAATAGAACAAAGATTTAATAAGAAAATCTCCTCATCTTGTTATTTTACCTAATACAAATACAACATAACACGGGAAAAAAACGAAACGACACGACTAACACAAAATAGCACTTTTAACAAGAACATGATTTCGCACCAAAAAGTCTCATCACAAATACATCTTGAACTTTCACCGACTTGTAAAAAACTTCAACCTTCATATGATTTTCTTTAATATTACAGTTTTTCCACTCTAGTATCGTTTCTATCACTTGATTGAAATGTAGCATATATATTTTACCGCAAAAAAAAAGCTATTCATAGAGGAATATGCCATTGAAATGTGTTATCCAATGAATCAAATGTGAGTCCTCAACCAAACAAGATAAAAGTAAAGATGTACAAGGAATCAAATGTGTGACTCCTAAATCAAATGTGTGAGCCCTCCTCTTATCATTCTTTTTCTTTGTGTTTCTTACCGGGTTCACCAGATTCCCCGTAGCCATAAAGGGGAACAAGGCTTCTTACACAAACTTCTGAATAAAAATAATTTGGGAAACCATTAACACGAGCATTGCAATGTGTGAGTCCTCCTCTTATCATTCTTTTGCTTTGTGTTTCTTCCCGGGTTCACCAGCTCCCCGTAGCCATAAAGGGGAACAAGACTTCTTACACAAACTTCTGAATAAAAATAATTCGGCAAACCACGAACTCGAGCAATACAGGCTGTTCTCTTTTTCAAATCATACCAAAGTAACTTCTGATTATCATAATTCAATAAAATTTTATCGCGGCTCTTCAAATAACACAAAACCTTCAAAGGATCACAGAAAGTATACTGAGTAAAATTCGACAACAATTTCGTCCAAGACTCCTTCATGCCATAATCTCTCATCACCCATAAATCAGTTCGATAACCCCTATATGTACACATTGTACAAAGAAATCTCCCTAATACGCCCACATTCATATAATCATATTCATTATTCGGAAAATTGGGTTTTGGTACCGTATAAAAATTCTCATCCCTAGCACCAAAAGCAACAATCAGTTTGGGCGAGTCAATACCTGAACATTCAGTGACAACCATGTGCAATGCGTCGTTAACGTGAGCACCCCAACCGTTATCGCCTACGCACCGGATCCAATAAGGAAAATCTCTAATTTTTCTCCATGAATTCGACTTTAAATTGTAAACCTCAGCTTGAGTCTTATACGATTTATGAGATTCATAAAAATAAACAACCCTAATAACTTTATAATCATCAGCAAATGAATCATAACCTAACCCATACTTTTCAACTAGTAAATTCACCCCACCAATTGTATTTGTCGGCAAATTCCGGTAGTGTCTCGTAGATGGATTGAACAATACAAGCTGATCACATTCTCCTTCTAAAAGAAGCAAACCATTACAAGAACCCAATAGAAAATAATTTTTAAAAGGTTTAATAAATGCAATGGGTGTTTCGAAGGAATGAAAGTCGAGTGAATAGAGGGTGTGTTTGTTTCGGCATTCTCGGAGAATGAGAGTGAGATTGGTGTGATTCTCAATTGATCGGTTGAGGTGGGTTTTAACAAAAATTGGACTGTCAATTAGAGACCACCATGGCTTAGATACGCACCTGAAACGGAGAAGGGGTTCGACGGCTAGACTGGAGAGGATGTCTATGATAATATCCTTTGGGAGCTCCGACATTTTTGCAATATACGGCTAAGAATTTTTGTTTTGATTTTTTAAGTCAAGGTGTATGGGTTTAGGATAGAGACTCGTACAAAGATGGGTATTGTGTAATTGACTATTTTTGCCCTATCGCTACAACTAACCTCAGTGTTACCACCATCTACTGAATCGATTTTTACGTATTTAACTTATTCAATACCTCTCACCTACGGACCCTTCCCTCACCCCCCTTTACTTTGCATAACTTTGAACAGAATTTTGGCCCCTTTTTATGACGATGGGCTTAAAAATATAATTTTTTAGGTTATTCTTCATCTAATGATCCGTACAAATGTTTAAAGGTAACTACTCTAAGAGATACCTTAATTCTTAATAAAAGCCCCTTATTTTAGAAGTTATTAACTTCTAAGAATAACACGCATCTTCATTTTCCCCAGTGAAATGTAACATAATTAAGAGTCAAGTCAAATTTTATTAAAAATATTTTTGTTTGGAATTAAGGAAAGAAAAAATGTCACAATGTCAAAATTAAGAAAGAAACACATTATTCGTAACTAGGTTTAGCTTAGTTGGATACAATTTCATGGTTTCTATTATTTCCAAGGGTGAATTTGAAAAAAAATTATAGTGACAAGTCAATAGATTCAACTGCTTACACCCATCTACCACCTCATAGAAGTAGCCCGTTATTATCCATTGTATTTAAAAAAGGCATACTCTATTACTATAGAGTAAATCTAGCTTGAGCATATAATATGTAACGTCGCGTCGACTCTAAAGTGAATGAGCGGTTTACTAGAGTAAACTAGCGATAATATTAATATGTGACGTGTGACAACTTACAAGGTTGGCACATTGTCTCTATATTAACAAGTGGTTTATCAAAGTTAATTGGTTAAAATGCTTTTATGCGGAACATGACAACTCATAAGGTTTTCATGTTGTCTATCAGATTTAACTTAACTCAACTCAACGAAGTCTTTTTTCAATTATTTGGAATCTCAAATTTAATTTAATCAGTTAAATATCGAATATACTTAAATCCTAAAAAAGTTGTGACACATGACAACACAATGTTGGCACATTGTCTCCAACATCTAACGAGTCAACCGACGAAATTGACACACAAGGTTTGCACGTCGTTTGTTAATGAGTTAGCTGTCAATCTTAATTGATTTGCAAAATATATTTATGACATGCCACAACTCGCAAAATTAACATTTTAATGAGTTAGTTGCTAAAACTAAATAACTCGCAAAAGATAAATTTGCTATATGTGACAACTCATAAGGTTGGTACTTTATCTTAAATTAGTGAGTTGTCGTTAAAGTTGACTCACTAAAATGTTATTAAGGATTGGGCCATATGTCAATTCAGACGACTGGTACGAGTCAGAAATTAATGTTATAATCACTCAAGTCAATTTTGACTACCCTGGCAACTCGTTGGTACAATGGCTCTCAAATTTAAACTTAGCATGTACTTAATGCAGCAAATTGAAAATTTAATTATTAACCATTGTGAAAACTCGTAAAGTTTCGATGCCGAATTTGAAATTTAGTGCATTTAGAGTGGTTTATCAAAGTTAATTAGTTAAAAGGTTTTTTTATAACACGTTACAACCAACAAAGTTAGACTCTTTTTTCTCAAATTTAACGAGGTAATTATAAAACGATTTACTTGCAAAAATAAAATAAAAATTGCAACATTTGACAACTCGTGAGGTTGGCCATTGGTTCTCAACTTTTGTCAAAGGAAGAGAAGGGCCTACCAAATTATTCTAAATCAAATTAGTCAACATGTCAATGGATCGTGTTGAGTCGTGTTCGTATCGTTTTTTATCGTGTTCTGGTCTTATTGGGTTTGTACGTAAACACATGATTTTTTTATCATGTGAAAAATCATATCCAACCCCGATCCATTATGTTAACATATCGTGTTGTGTTCACTCGTTAATACCCATTAAGATAATGAATTATTTTGAATTGTATACAAGCTGACATATTATCTTATTTTTGAATCCAAGTAGACTCATTCATTCATTGACATTACTAAATCTCTCATTTAGTAAAATTCATTATGATTAAATTAACATTATGCTACATAAATTACTTATGAGTTCCAAGAGTATATCTTATTTACTTAAATTAATGAGTTAGTCTTATTGGGTATTAATGGGTGAAGGGGGTCAATACTACCCCGACCCGTTAACTATCGTGTCTTATCGGGTTGGCACTGATATGACCCGAACCCATTAAGTGCCCACCCATTAACTTATAACTTTGTGTCGGTTTGTGTGGTGTTATCGTGTCGTGCCTCGATAACTCACTTGAAAAAAACATTGCATTTCCATTTTCTTTGGCGTCGGAGACACTAATTAAATCTTTTGATCAAATTTAAGGAAAATGGTAGAAATTTGACCTATTTATTTCAAATAGTAGCAAAGCAAATTTGAATAGAAAAAAAAAGTTCATCCCAAGCAACTATTTCAAGGATGGAATACTAACATTTATGTATACTTTTTAAATAATGTTAAATTTTGGTGTGTACTTCTAGTGGGTATTCTCTTTGATAGTTAACTAAATTTGAGCATTAAACGGAAGCCATTTGTGATGCACGCCAACCTCACCTGTGAGAGATTGTTATTTTTGGCGATTATTTTGACTTTTATACCTATTGTTTTCTATCTATTTGGATTTGGCCCTTAGGCTGTATGTGATACATGATAAGGTTGAGTGAAATTTGATTCCTTTCAAACTAACTTCTTTATTAGATATTGAAAAATATTTAAAAACGCATATTTTGGTTCATACATTTACAAATAGTTAACCATATAATAAAAGGTCGTACCCAGTGCACAAGGCTCCCAAGTCTCGAATATGAAGATACCGCTCCCAAGTCTCGAACCCGAGACCAATCGTAGACCATATATATAGTAATAAAATTGTTATACAGTATTATTGGTGCATATTATACATCTCAATGACATTGCATAAACCAAACATTAAAAGTTTAATCAAAGTTGATTCATTTCGTTAGTGATTTTAGGGACCACATGACACATCACAAAAGATAAGTCTCGGGTAGAGGGGTTTGAAGAATCAAGGAGATTTGTGAAGTAATCACATATTCCAATTGAGATCGTACCCTAATCATGAATCCAACCGTTAATAGGTGAGTGAGTGTAGTGACAATATTAAATTTATTTCTTTGAGATTCTTTATGGTGGAAGAATTTTGTATTTAAGTCCCCCTCTTTTATCCATTCACTTAGGATCGTCGTCTCCAATGAAACTCCTCTTCTTCTATAAGTTTCACACAACCCCCTTCTAATTGTTTTAGTTGTTGTATTGGGTCCTTGCAGATAGGGAGTGTCTCAAGAAGATTAATCTTACCCTTCACAGTTAGCAAATCCATTTTGAATTTTATAGCACATATCTCATTTGCCCAGTTCGATAGAGCAGTCACACATGCCTTTATAGATTCATCAAGCTTCGTGAAAGTATCCTCCCCCCACTTCCCCACCCCGAGAACAAGCGTACGAACTCTTTATAATCTCGATATAATAAAATTTTAGGGTCCACCTTTGCTCAAAGTGAAATCTTCCCCTCCTTTTGATAACTAAGGATTTCAACTCCTATACAGTCTACACTATGGTTTAGATGAATGAGAATCTGCCTATGATCCGAAAAACCAGACTCAAGAAGCAATGCCACAAAATTTGGATATAAATCTTCCCATTTCTTAGTGGAAAAAACTCGATAGAGTTCTTTTTGCACAAATACACATGTATATCGCCCATTTTCCCATGTTAATAATGTTTTAAATCGCAATCACGCAAGGTATCTTGTTTTAGTTCCGGGGGCACGTCACGTAAATTGTGTCACGTACCACGTAAGACATTCATGCAATTGATTTTATAATAAAAATTCTAATAAATAAATAAGTTCAAACAATCAATAATGAAAGGAATACTATATCATTTGAAATAAAGTCATAGATTTATAAAGTAATACATAAAACCTAGTAAAGCCACCATATTTTCAACAAAAATGTATTTTTAAATTTTTATTTCCAGTTTTTAATTCTATTTTTTATTTTCATTTTATATTGAAAATTTAGAAAATTAGGGACACATTCATTTGTTAGAAATAAACCATTATCTATAAAATGTGATTTGTAGATAATTTGAAAGTCAAAATATAATTTACTGAAAGTTTGACCTCTAAAATGTAATTTACGAAAAGTTTAATGGCCAAAATTTAATTAACCAAAAGTATAGGGACCAGAATGTATACCACAAAAAATTCAGTGGTAAAAATGTAATTCACATAAAAGTTTGGAGTTGTAAGTTTTTTATAAAAAAATTAGGCATAAAATGTAATTTTTTTAACTTTTAGGAGTCAAGATGTAATTTGCAAACAAAATTAGGGTGTAAATGTAATTCTCAAAGACAAATGATGTTTTGAAAATTTGTTGAAAACATGATAAAGTTTTTTTATCAATTTTCTGGAAAATCAGAAAAACTATTTTCGAGCTTTTTATTTAGAATGATAGACTTGAACCCACTTTCCAGATTTTCATTTCTATGTGGAAATTTTATAATATTTGTTTATGTAAACAACCTTATTTTCTACAACTAAACAAGTCCTTAGTATTTCAAGATATTGGTTTGCATTTTCTAAAGGTTATAAAAATAAAGAAAAAATGAAGAAAAAAAAATATACAAGACGGTGTTGTTTCGTAACAGGTGCATTAAAATGCCTTATGCCCTAAGCGTGCCCAAATCGCGCTAAATAGCGCAAATAGTGCGAAAAAGTGTCAAAATAGCGTGCCACGTCATCAATCGTGCATGCGATTTGTGACAAAACAGAGTGAGCTATGTTGCATTTCCAGGCAAAAAAGCACAATCCCGCGCTTTTTAAACACTACTGCATTTCCATTAATTTACACATATCCACCGCATTTTGGAAGTTATACATCATGTTTTGATTTCTCATAGCTCCCTCGGTTTTATCTATCACTTAAGATCTCATTAAAATCCCCTGCAATAAGACACAATAAACTAGTTTCTAACAAACCAAAGCCTCAACTCTCTCTTTCCCGCTTCCATCAACTTCCTCTCGAAGACTTTAAACCTCCTCCTGTCCCAAGGCGCCTCAGGATTTATTTCTAACCTTGAAGCCTTTAGTATTTTTGTTGACAACTCGACCATGGTTAAGCAATTTCTTTTGTTGCAAATTATTATTTTTATTTTGAGTTGCGACAACATGACATACTGCTGATCTAAGACTGTTTGCTCACTCAATCATCCTACTATTGGGACCCACCATTCGTTACATGTCGGGTTGGATACATCTTGGTTTTTGACCTCTTCCTTATGGTGATGATAAACTTGGTGCAACCTAAGATCGAGATGATATATTCCATCTCTTATTTATGCCTTTAAATCTCTCTACATCCAACTCACGTTCCCCATAAATCTTCAGCTCATCAACAAACATAATTATGTTATTTTCCTATTCTTTGTCTTGATAATATTCAAACAAATCTAGGATTAGTCAACATGGAAAATAAACCTTCCATTAGTTAGTTGGGACTGTTTAGATATGTCTCCTTCCTATATAAAAATAATTGTAAAGACTTATTGGAATTAAAGTTGAATGAAAAAATAATTAGTGGTTTTTACTGATGTGAACAATTAGTGCTTGCTGAAATTTTAACTTTGAATTAGGATACTCTTTACAATTGTGAAAAGAAAAAAAAAAGAAACGAAGTTAAAACATAGCGCGGGGTCATTACAAACTTTATACGAATTATTATATAAATAGTGATGCTGAAGACTTAGCGATATGCTTAAACACTGTTTCCCAAATTTTAAAATTCAGTTAAAGTCCTTAGATTCATCCCTCTGCAACTTCAATTGAGGAATATGTTGGTACTAACTGGAACATGATAGAATGAAGCAAAAAATCACTAAAGGTGAATCAATATGTTTATCACATACCAAAATGTAAATGTAATATCAATTTAGTTAATGGAAATATAAAGAGAAGAAACAGGTGGCTAATATCACGGGTCAGGAAGGTGATGTAGTATGATTATTAACAATACCAAGAGTTAAATGAATTGTGAAGCAACGTGTTGTGGTGGAAGTTGACGAAAAAGCAATTCATCAAAGACATAAGGAATTCAAGTAATCAAGTATGATATGTTTTACCCATTCTTCAAGTCTGTTAATCAATTGGATAATTAAGAGCTAGATCATTCACATTTACTAATTATGGTTTTTAGAATTTGGTGCGTATATGTAAATTTGGACTTTTTCTTCCAATAAGCATCTACAGAAGCTAAATGACTTCTTCAGCTTGATTTAAGGTTACTGAGACTCTACTTCTTTGTGGATCAGTGATCTATCAGAAGTCTAGTCCAACTCTTGATAATTGTTTCTCCAACTCTTATAGAGCGAGAGTGGTGAGTTCGTACCTTGCTTCTGTTGGTTCTCATCAGGTTGGTTACTACTTTGTTCAACAGTGCTATCATGTTCTTCCACAATAAATAGATTTTATTCATCATATTTACAAATATGCCGGCACTATGGTTAGGGTTGACGAGGACTCCACTGAATCGGCTTTCGCGATAATGAAAATTTATAAAGTGATCATGTCACTAAATTTTTCCCAGATTGAGATTATGATGATAAATTCTCTTGAATCTTGGAGTAAAGGTATCCTAGTTGTGGTTTCTGGTTTAGTCAAATCTAAAGATTTCAGCAACTAGAGGACATTTGTGGAAACCTTTTTTCTTGCTCCTCAAGAGAATTGTTATTATGTTTTGAATGATATTTTTCCTGTTAGTGAGGAAGTCATCTGATATGACCAATATGGTCCTCCTTGTCGCGACATCTACTAATAATAGGCCCGCTGCCTTGGAACAGGAATGCCGCAGCCTCATACCTATCTGACTGCGCCTACTTTAGCCACTGGTCGCTGCCTTGCACCTGATAGGCCGCAACACGCACAAGATTAGTCTGCCTCTTAGACCACAACACCTTTAGACCTGTTTCTGCTTGGGTTCAAACAGGCCGCAGCCCTAACTCACAGAACTGCTACCCCGTCAAAGGGATTACTCTTCAGACTTATTCACATATCACGTGCACACGGCACATGACACAACTTATATACCTCGTATAAATAGAGGTCCACACCTCAAGATACGGGGTTCCAAGACAATCACCCTTGGCAAAGCCCTGCCAAACTCTCTACTCAACCCCAATTCAGCTTGGGGGCTATTTACCTACCTTGTAGTCCTCTCCCCGGCATGACCGGAATCGCTACAATTATGTATTCTTCTCTCTTAACTCTATTGTACGCCCTTTATGGCTCTGTAAACTTGTATTACAACGTGACTATAATGAGATTGGGACAACAAAGTGGACGTAGGCTCGTTTTAATAGCCGAACCACTCTATATCTTGTGTTTTGTCTCCCTTTACTTGCTTTATATCTATTTTACACTTGACTTGTTGGTATAAGAACGACGTGTGTTCGATTTCTCGTATCAACAATCTGGCTCCATCTGTGGGAACGAGGTATTTTTATCTTGTTTCTTTAGATTTCGGGTTCTTAGAACCTTATTTCATTCATAGGGGGCCCTGGGGTCATCATCCCATGGGTAAGATTTTGGTTATCAAGCCCTTTTTATTCATATCATTCCCGCGAGGGTATTGTTTATTGTGAGATCTGTTGTTGGTCCTCTTTTTCATGACCTTTGATCTATTTTTTCTATACCCCTGTGATGTTTCCCTATAAAAATAATGCTGAAAGGCATCAAAGGCTATGGCCTTCTAAAGTTGGGTAATTAGGGATGAGTTTTATTTACTCATTTACTACTTTCTTTGCCTATGATCTAGGGTTCCTACCATAATTGTGCCATTATTGAAGCACTTGAGGACTGTTTTGCCCATGGTATATTCTTAGTAGGCTTATTTCATATGTTTTAGATGGGTTAAACCTAGCTTCGATCCAATTTTGGAATCGCACCCACCACTGCAGCAAGCAAGACGCGGCTTGGCAACCAAATTTCCCTTGTGTCGCAGCCCTTCCATTGTAAAGGGTTTATATTTTTCATTTCGTTCATCACTTGGGAAAGACATGGTAAAACTGTCCTCGGACTTCTCTGGTGAATCATCCTTCGGGACGACTCCGACAATAACTTATATGTTTCAACATGCCGCGACTGCAGCAGTATAACCTGGAAGATTACCAAAGGCTACAGCCTAATTGCTATTCATGGTTATTTCCTCTACATTTCTTTCATTACTCAATCCTACTAGTTTTGTCTTAGAATATATATATTTTAAAGACTAACAAAGAAGAAATTGAGGGAAGCTCTCGAGAAAATTCAGAACAGAATGAAGAGATTATTCAGTTGTACAACCACCTCTACCATTTGTACGATAGCCATGTCTCACTTCAGACTCAGGTCAACTTTATGACTCAGAGGGTTCTTATGTTGGAAGTTGTCCGCCCCGACAGTCATGGCCGCAGCCGTAGAAAAAATATCTCAGAGGCTGTAGATAAGAACCAAAAGAGGAAGATGGAAAAATAAAATCTAGAAAGAGGTTATGTCACCTACATCCCATTGATTTACCAAATTAAAGACATTTTTGAGCTCATCAAAGAAGACATATTTCTCCACTGGCTCGAGAAACTGAAGACCCCTTCTCATAAGAGGGACCGAGCCAAATGGTGCAGGTTCTATAGTGATAATGGCCATGACACGAATAATTGCCATGCCTTGAAGGATGAGATTGAAAGGCTTGTTAGGAAGGGAGCGCTTCAGCGATTCCTGAAGTATGCCTAGGGGGTGAAATCGATATCTGGGAGGCCTCTTGCTAGAAACCAGACTTAGTGTCAACTTGTTTACATTTCCCTTTTCTGAACTCTAAATATGAAGCTTTTATAGTTATATTTTGAAGACTTTTATGTTTTGTTAAAATTGGAGGAAATATGTATGTCTATTTATATGAATAAATGTAAATTATTAGTCATACATTTATTCTTGCTTTCCAGTTTGAAAAATCTAATGAAAGACTTTTGTCTTAGAAGATTTAACGGAACTTGAAGACCAATCATCCCGTAGATTATTTTCTTATTTTGGGAGGAAATGTCTATTGAAATTGACTTATTTAGACAGTCGTATACCTCTTAATACAATTCCCATTCTTAGCTTTCGAGATGCTTCAATTAGACACGGGGGATTACAATGCCCATTATTTGCTTTGAGATGCTTCAATTATCCACGGGGGCTTACAATTCCCATTATTTGCTTCAGAATGCTCTTATTAGCCACAAGGGGGATTATAATGCCTATTATTCGATTCTTGAATGATTTAATTAGCCAATGATGGCTTGATATATATTCGATTATAGCTTAGGGAAGCTTCATAATACCTAGCCTGGGGAGGCCTAACAATAATTTGATGGGGCCAAAGACTTAATTGTCTGCGGATAATCCTACATCTACTCAAAGGGGCCAAAGACTTAATTGTCTGTGGATAATCCTACATCTACTCGACGGGGACAAAGACTTAACCATCTACATATAATCCAACATCTATTAAAAAAGAAGCAATAAAATAAGCTTCAAAAAAATTAATGCGACTAAGAGATGCCACGAAAATGGCTTCATGAACCTAATTAAAGATACAAAGCATAAGTGGTTGTATCCCAACATAAAGTCTTAAAATATTTACTCAAATACCACGACAGACACATAATTCAGTCGCAGCCCCAAAATCTCCATCCTTTGGCACTACGGCTTAAGGGCTCATTATTGTGAAATGAAGTCACTGTAACCATGAAAGAAGCAAAGCAAGGTAAAAACAGTCGCAACCCTGTTTAAGAATTTAGGTTTTGTGAGAAGTGGTCGCGACCCCATTTTAAATGTTTCATATTCATTTTGAAGGGAATATAGTTGCGACCCATCAACAAGTGCATGAATTCCAAATAATAAAATACAGAAGGCAAATCAAAGCTAAGAAGACATTCACACAAAGAAAGTACTAAAGATGCAAAGTAAAGGTAAATGAAGGTGTGTATTAATTCATTACCGCAACTTAGCAAAATATGGTTGCAACCCATTTCTTGCAGCGTTTCCAAGATTAGTAATGCGTCTTTATCTGGGGAAGCATCCCCATATAAGTTAATTAGAAATAAAAGAGTGAAGCATCCATGTATAAAGTTCAAACTTACAAACCAAAGTTTAAGATATAGTTCATTACAACCCAAAAATGATTGATAAGTGAAAAGATTAAAAAACTATAAGGATGCATCGTCCTCTTCGTCTTCTTCTTCACCATTCACAACTATTTTACTCTCATCTTCCCCTGTCGTAACCAGTTCCTCCAATATTTATTTTTCCCTTTCCTGTGTCGCAACTTTGATCTGAGCCATGTACTCTAAATGCTCAGCATCACTGAGCCCCCAGGAAAGGATTTTATCCTTGGATTCAGGGAAATTCTTGACAAACCTATGCCTCAGTTCTTGGAAGCCGCAGAGATATGCTTTATTATTCGTTAGGAAGAAGTCCTTGGATTTTTTATAAGCATCTACAACATCATCCACAGCCTGAGTTAAGGTCGTAGCATGAGCCTCTTCCATCTTATTTATTGCTGCAGCATGATCATTTTTCCTTTGTTGGAGCGAGGACGTGCTGCGGTGCTCCAATTGGACATATTTTTATTAAAGTTGATTCAATGCACTCTCAAAGTTGGAGGCCTGTCTGTAAGCCTCCACATATTTAGCTTCAGAAGCTTGAAGAGATAGTAGCCGTGGCAAAGTTCTGTTCTTCCTCATCCTTCACCTTAATAGCAGATTCTAAATTCATCTTTTCCAACTCAAGGACTGTAGCAGATAAATTTTTATCTACCTCAAAATAAGTGGTCTTAGCGATCTCCAAATCAGTTATATGTACCCTATTCGCAGTCTGTTTAAGCTTGTTGAGGCCTTCATACTTCGCAGTTTGAGACATAATAACATCTATGGCCTAAAAATTGTTTAGAAAATATTAGTATGAAGAAATAACCACAATTAAGTTCAATAAAGTGCTTACCCTCAGCAGGCTGTGGAGACCATACTCCTTAAAAATTTTATGGTCCTCATCCACAAGGCGATCCAGATCAATGTTGTCTGCTACCTTCATCATCTTGTGGACGGCCCTGGCATTTATGTCCCAGGAGGACTGAGTATTCGACGTTCTCAATTGAGGCCGCGGACGGCCATCAGTGCTTACACTTTGGCAACTTTGGCGGGTCCTTAACATCCATTACCCTTTCTAAAGGAGGAGATGGAGTAGGAGAAGCGTGGATAGGACTGTGCCCACCTTAATGGTCCACATTTGTTAGAAGTAAATTTGTTGCAGATAATTGATTAACAATATCATCATCAAAGTTATCTTGCCTTTCATTGGTTGTGGCATCATCAACATTACCATCTCTTGTTGCGTCCTCTATTGATGGATTGGCTGCGGCACCCTCGGAACCAACATTAGCCACAGAAGAAGGCTCAGGAGAGGCACCTTCAGCACCCCTCTTCCCTTTTTGGGACCTATTTCTTTTCTTTCCCTTCTTTGAGGTGTTATTGAGGATAACAACATCCTCATCCATCTCAGCAAGTTGGGCAACTAGGAGCTCTCGGTCTATTTCCTCTCCTGAGAAGTAAAACATAAAGTAAGTACCATATAACAGCTGCTGAAAAGTTGAGTTTTAAGGAGTATAAATCATTACCTTCCGCAGCCATTATCTTTCGAATGTCTTTGTTGGTGAAGTAGCCCTCATAAAAAAAATGGACGCAAAAGTTATAAGGGTGCTGAAATTCTTCTCCTCACCACTAATGGCTACAGCCCTGGCAACTCTTCTCTGTTACCTACTGTTAAGGGGCAGATTATCAAGAATTGCACAAAGGAGTAACATTAGTATATGTCACAGAAAATATTATAAAAAATTTTAAAAAATTAAGAATTGCAGAATGAGTTACAACATGATATAAAGGCTGCAACATATACTCACCTAGCATGGAGGGCTGACCCTATTGCTGCAGCATCCTATGTGTTTTCTTTCTCTCTGATTCTTTTAGATGGATTTCCCATCCCTCTCCAGAAATCTAAAAAATATTTCCCCTTCCAATTCTTTAGACTGGAAGGCCTACCAGTATACAAAACTTCATGGTTATTTCGAAGGGCAAAATAATAATGCCATGCAAATTTAACGGAGTTCTCCTTAGGCCACTAGAAGTGGAGGAATTGCATGGGCGTAATATCTCTGCTGAACTTATACTTCCAAAGTATCAGTGAGGCAAGAATATCCCTCCAGCCATTTGGATCTAATTGGGTTGGTGCCAAGTTCTTGGCACTTAAGATTCTTCTGATGGGACCTGGCACAAGAAGCAACAACCTATAGATGAAAGCATGCAGAAGGAGGAAGATCCCATTATGGGAACTATAGAACATGGTTTTTGTTCCACAGAAGGGACTGAACAAATAACTCCATTGGGAAATTCAAACACCGCAACCACTTGATTGACCCACTCTTTGGTCATAATGCAGTGAATTTTCAAGGCTGCAGGATCTCTCTGAACTCTGTCAGACGGTCCAGCTGGTACATCTCTGGCCTCAGAAGGCCCAACTGCTGCCGCCTCCGATTCAACAGGTTAATTATTTCTTGAGTTGTTATCTTCCTCCATAGTCGTAGCCTCAATAGTATTGCTACAGGATGTGGAGTCCGTGGAATCAGAATCAAGAACGGCACAGTTGGGACACTCTTTAAGTAGACAAGTCCCAACAGTCTTCAAAGGCTTTAAAAAAGGAATGTTAGGGGGAGGAATACCAAAGTGAGTTTGCCAGAAATTCTTCGGGGTCCCAACGCATAGGGCTGCAACAGGACCTGAAAAGCAAAAACTCATAGGTTGCGGCGTATGTTATATATTATACAAGTACATTCAAGTGACTCTGAAAGGCTGTAGCCAATTATTCTAACTATAAGCCTAAAGACTGCAACAGGGGGGAATCACTACCAAAGAATTTTCTAAAGCTATAGATTGTACAAACGGGAGTTAAACAGCCTAATCAAAGTCAAGTTCGACAGCAAGAATTAAGGACTGCACCTAATCAGTTCAGAACCAAAGACTACAGCTTGGGGAATTATAATGAAAAGTGTTGACATAGCCACAATAAAACAGCATAAGTCTTGCTACTCGCTGCGATCAAATAAAAAAATAGGTTTGTATTGAATTATGAATTCCCCAAAGATTGAAAACCTAAGAGTCAAGGGTTTCAGCCAAGAACACCAAGAACATGTTCTTAATGATTCTTGTTCAAAAGTAAATTGTGAAATGTGGCCAAGGCATAGATTAAACCTAAGATAATTAAGTTTTAACCTAAACAAAAACCCAGAAATCCAAATTAGTGCTAAATCAACAAATAGTAACAGCATTACATATTGGGAATTTATATCAGAGAAATTATAGAGATTTAGCCAAACAAATTTGTTTAAACCTAGCTCTACACAAGTCTAGGAGTCAAACCCTAGTTTCTAATTCAAGTTGAGAAGTGGTGGAATTATATTCACATCAATTCAAAATATGTAATTCAAACAGTTGAGTTTGCAGTTCAAAGCATGGAAGTTACAAGCATGAATCAAAGGCAACAAATTATAGAAATACTATAGAAAACAGTGAAATTAGTTGAAAGGTTACTTGGGAATTGAAGAAATGTAAAGAAATGATGGTTGCTCAGCCTCAAACCACTATTAAAAGCTCATCGAAAAACTTAAAGGATAGAGCAACAAAAGTTGACTCTTGATTTGCTCTTAAATATTTGGAAAATGTAATGAAGGCCACAACAAGATCCATAGATATAAGAGGGCACGAGAAGATGAAACATCACCTTGCAAGATGATTACAGCATACCACGACATCCATTGAATTAAGCCGCAACACCAAACCACCATTAATTAGAACTACGGCTTGGGGGCTTATTGATATGACCAATATGGTCCCTCTTACAGTAATATCTACTAACAACAGGCTGTAGCCTTGGAACAAGAATATCGTGGCCTCATACCTATCTGACTGTGCCTACATTAGCCACTGGCTGTTGCCTTATACCTGACAAGCCGCAGCACGTATAAGATTAGTCTACCTCTTAGGCCACAACACCTTTAGACTTGGTACTACCTGGGTTCAAACAAGATGCAACCCTTACTCACAGGACTGCTGCCCCATCAAAGAGATTACTCTTCAGACTTATTCACATGTCACATGCTCAGGGCATGTGACATAACTTACATACCTCCTATAAATAGAGGTCCACACCTCAAGATAGGGGGATCTGAGGCAATCACCCTTAGCGAATCCTAGTAAAATTCTCTTCTCAACCCTAATTCACCTTGTGGGTTATTCACCTACCTTGTAGTCCTCTTCCCGACCTGCCCGAAATCGCTACAATCATGTATTCTTCTCTCCTAACTCTATTATATGCCTTTTATTGCTCTGTAAACTTGTATTACGATGTGAATATAATGAGATTGGGGCAACACAGTGGATGTAGGATCGTCTTAATAGCCGAACCACCCTATATCTTGTGTTTTGTCTCTCTTTATTTGATTTATATCTATTTTACACTTGACTTGTTGGTATAAGAATGATGTGTGTCTGATTTCTCGTATCAACATCATCCACAAGCATCCAGGTCCCACGTTAGTAGAAAATAGAGTTGATTCCCATCTATCTTTGTCTACTCTTCTTACAGAGTCACCGGTTCATAATTATGCATTAGAGGTGGAGGCTAGTGAAAAATTGAATTCTATTCTCATTGAAGATGATCCAGTTGATGATTACAGTCTCTATGAGAAACATTAGCAGTAGAAGCATCAACAATAAGAGATGTAAGAGTTCCTCGAGGATGAATCTGATGTGGAGGAAACTCCTGTAGAGAGTCATATGGTTATCCACAAAATGTGGGGACCATTCACACTAAGCAAGAACTTATTCCTTCTTTGGAAGAACCTATCGTTGAACCTATAAAGCTAACTTATGCTTCTATATTATGAGCTGCTAATGGAAAATCTGCATCATCAATTGCTACTCAATAGACTGCATAGTCCACTGTTCAACCATTAAGCCCTCCGTTGTCATTTGTGCATAATTCTAGTGTGGATAAGGTTTATATTAAGAAGAAGAAGGATAATCATAACCCATATATATTAGGAACCTGCCATCTACTATTTTTACTCCTTATATTCTGGAAGAGTACAAGAACTTTTGGACAATCAAGCTTGATGGATTGTATCCTTTCGTCTCGTGAACTAAGTTTATATAGGAAAAAAAAAGTTTAAATGAAACTTAAAATTTTCACTACCTTCATTTAACTCCTCTCTATCTAAGTTAGTGTTGTCACTTCTAGAGCGAGCTCCTACCATGGAACAAAATTTATGTGATATAAACTCAAAACATATTTATAAAAGTTTCAATATTACACTTTCCCAAATGCCCTCTTAAACTCTTCAAGTTGAAACTTTTGAGAAAAAATTTGCATTGCATTTCCATCTTCTAAACTCTTCAATTGTTTTCTTGTCTTTAATAATTAGCTAATGAGACAATCTTCTAGGTTCATTTTTCCTTACTATATCTACTTGACTTAAGGATTTGAGCAGTCAATTATCAAGATAACATTTGTAACTTCTATTTAGTTTTGCCTTATTTAGCATAACTAGTTGGTTATAGCACAAAATGTATGAGTACTATTCTAGTTTTAATATAAATGTGTTTTTACAATAATGTTTTCCCCACACAAACAGAAAACATCACTGAGTCCTTAACAAAAGATCTATGTTCCCCATATGTGAGATGACCTTAAGATTTTCATAACCAGAACACTAGATATTTCTTTGCTATATTTATTGAGCATAAATTTTGAAAAAGTAGTACTTTTAATTTAAACTGCCAACCAATTTTACTATTCTGAAGGCCGACACTAGGTCCCCAATTTTCCTAACTTTCAAGCCCCCCTTATCTGTTGACATTGCATTTTCTTTCGAACTTACCTAACTAATGCTTATGACTTTCATAAATACAAATTGGTGCTATAATAATGGATAAGATATTGGTGATAATCTTATTTGTAAAATTACACAAGCTTATTGGTCTTAGTTCAGTACAAGATTGGGATTTTGGATTCGAGGGATAAGAGAAATTATGCTATTGGACCAACGTTTTGTAATACAGTGGTCATTAATGAAACTAGTAATGGAATTAAAGAGAACATCTTTCATAATTTTCTAACGTATAAAAATACCCATTAAAATCATTTGGACATGAAGCATTATCACCATTCAACCCACAAACTACTTGTTTATCTCTTCATACTAGGGTTAACAGTTATCAAGCCAGTTTTATTTTTAGTCAATAACTTAGGAATTAGAGTAAACAAGGATTAGTCTATGTTTAAATCCCATAACTGGGGAGATACATTTAAAAAATCTAAATTTCCTTGCCCTTTCATGTCCTCTTCATTTTCCACCTAAGAGCCCATATCATACTTCTAACTTCCCCTCAAGAATGTTATAAAGAAGAAATAAACATGGAAGATGTTTGTATTGATATCCCTTATAATTTATTTTTTATCAGATTAATGAACATGGAAGAAGCTTGTGTCTTTTCTTCATAATATTTCAATAATTGTGATAGGAACGTCAAGTTTATGATCTCTCACTTACATCGTTTTTAAGATTTATTTGTAATTCTTCGATTCCACATTGTTGGTACTAGTGCATCTAATAATTTTTAGTCTCTTCCCCCCACCCCCACCCCAAAAGAAAAGGACAATACATAAATCTTACTAATTATTCATGTTGGTGATCAATTAAGGATAAGAAAATGTTCTGTCTTGATACGGTCAAAACCCAAAAATTATAGTAATACTTTGATCCCATAGATGAGATAAATCACCTTCAGAGTATATGTAATACAATGTTCCTTCTAGAGGATTCAAAGAGCTTACTCATTGTTATTGTAAGAAGTATAGTCTCAGATTCTCAATTGTCTCCTCTAATGTTGCAATGACCTACGGTAGATCTCAACACTCTGAATCAATAAAATAATTAAGAGACATATCATTTAGTTACTAATTACGATACTTAAGAATTTGGTGAATGTTTAAAATTTTTGCACTTTTTCTTCTTATAAACTTCATCACAAGCTTAATGAAACTTCAAATTGGTTGTATCTTCATTTCACTCCTCTCTAGATAAGTTGGCATTGTTCACTTCTTAAGGTAGCTAATAATTATTAATATTGATTTTGTTGCGATTTTAGAATGAAAAATTGAGGAGATTAGAATACATCAGCTGTTAGATTTCATGACTGTTGTGACTAACACCTGTATTAAAATTGGGCATGTGAAATCCAACATCTCCATATTAAAATATCTCACCCGATTTTTAGAGACCATGCTTTTGTTATGGTTGTTGTTTTGAAATATGAGAGGATATCGCGAGGTTATGTAGCCAACCTTGGCTCTTGGATCGTCAGTATTGACTTTATTATTGTTCTTGAGGCTAATAAGGAACTAGGTGGTAATGGAACTGACATTGGATACGTTGGGGACTTTCACTATGCCGTGATGCGTGTCTAATGCAAATTTCGTATTTGGACTTTGGTTCACTTGGTGCAACAATCGTGATTGCCAAGTTTTCATTTGGGAGAGGCTAGATAGAATCGTGTGTAATGTTCAGTGGTTTTTTAAGTTCGATAATAACGTGGCAACACAACTTAATCGGCCGAATTGGTATCATTATCCTTAGGGGTTCTACATATTAAACCATAATGAAAATATCCCAAGACCATTAAGATTTCAAAATATTTGGAGTTTAGTATTAATTTAAAATGATTCAAATCTTAAATGGTTGGAAGACCTGAACTCATTTTCTTCAATCTCGACTTAGAATTTTTTACGCCAGAGAACTTCCCGTGTTCTCATTTAAATCTGCGTGATAAAAGAATAATCCCACTAAAGGTGTCATTTTTCGTTCATAAGGTGTTGCACTGAAAATTTTGATTGAAGATGTTATTTGCAGCATTGGTATTCAATTCCCGTCAAAATGTCAGTGTCGTGCTCAGAATCCCCAAAATGAATAAATAGATCATCTTCTCGTCCATAGTACTATTACAAAGAAGGTCTGAACGCATTTCGAAGGTCAATTGAGGATTAAGGTTCAAAGATCCTTTATTAGATCCAAGTTATTCTCTTAGTGTTCATTTGCAATATCCTACAGTGTCTCCTCTATATTATGTGGCATTATCCCTCCCCTTGTCATTTGGGAAAATTGAAAAGCGCAAAATAAAATTATTTTAAAAAAATATGCATAGATGAATGACAAATTATGTAATACCCCGTATTTTTATGCTATATTAATTTGGGGATTTATTAAATTTAATGTGAATTAATTATTTAATATAAATCCAGATGTTATAATTATTAACGTGATGAGAGTTAGTAATTATGGAAAATTTGTTGAATATTACTTGTGAGCAAAGTAATATATAATATTGGTTATATTAAATGTCACGAGAGAATAAAATGACAATTTTGAAAATTTGAGTCGGGACGCGCCCGTGTCGCGTCGGGACTTAATATTGATGAATAAAAGTGAATATATTATAAGTCGCTCATATGGTCGTTTTGAGTGCGCCAAAGTGTCCGTAAGGGTCAAGATAGTCAGAAAAGTGTACTCGGGGGTTTAGTTTGGGTCTCGGGGCGTTTTTAGGCTAAATTAGTACCCCGGGAGGGCATTTTGGACATTTTACATTTTTGGGTAATTAAACCCACGAAAATTCAAGGGATATATCAGATGTCTAAGGTTGTCTTATAGGGTTAAAAAAACCAAATACAAGTGACGGCCATAGGAGAGGGAAGGAGAGGCTTTTCCAAGCAATCCAAGGCCAACGATTCACCCGGTTGCACCGCCGCCACCACCACCAACGCGTAGATCGCGCGACGGGGAACGCAACCACACCAAATTCGTCATCAAACCAGAATGTCGAAAATACCATGTAAGTGTTTATCTTGCTTATTTTCGTTAATGCATCACTCATGTTAGTCTATGAATGATTATGATGAGTTTTAGGGAAGAAACCCCAAAATTGAGATAGGAAATCGCATGTAGTAATGATTTGAATGTTAATCTGGAAACCCCTCAACATGTAGAGGATTAAACCATGAAATTTTTAAGTTTTAGAAGAAGAAAATTCTGGAAAGGACTGATTAGAACCATGTTAAAAAGAATTCTAGGGTTCTTGAGATTTACATGAATTTTGGCCTGTTAATCCATGATTATTAATGGAAATTTGCATGGTTTACGTAAAAGATGTATGGAATGGATTTATACTATTAGTAGTACCAATTTCTGGATGATTGGGAATGAAAAGTTTGGATTTGGATGGAATTATGTGAGAAAACCCGTAATTGATAACTGCAGAATTCTCCATACCTGCTTGATCGATCGATCGAGCCAAGAGCTTCGATCGATCGAGCCCCAGACCTCGATCGATCGACCCCTTCTGGCAGACTCATATTTTCCCCTTTTTAAATTAGTTGAATTCAATTTAATAAGAAATAATTCTTGGACACCCTTATAAAAATGTTTTGGGAGATAAAGAAGACCAGTAGGACATGTGAATAATTTTGGGACCTTTAATGTAAGACAAGAGTGGTATTTTTGGGATATTTACATATAAGAGACGATGAAATCATGTATTAAGGGGAGAGACGCGTAAGATGGTTACGTTGGAAATTAGATGAGTACCTACTGAATTCTACACTTGGGAGGATAAAGTCTATGAGTGTTACGTAATAAGTTGAAATGATCCATCAAATCAAAGTAAGAAATGAACGGTTATACGTGAGAACTAAATAATGAGATATGAGGATAAATGTCGTGATTATGGGTTATGGGATGAACCTAAATTGATATGATAAAAGTAGTATATTTATATGACTGTGTGTATGCATATATTATATACATGTGAAAATCATGCCCACGCTACTTGCTATCCCTGAGGTTTCCGCACTGGGACAGTCTTCACTCGAATGGGCCTTCATGGGGGATATTGACTCGTACCCTAGAAGATAGGAATCCTAGGTACGGGCTATCGGATCGATAGTCGGACGGTCCTAAGAGACGTGAGGTATGTACTGACCTCTTGGACTTGGAAAATATGCATCGAGTACCGAACTTGTATTTCCTTTAGTACGAGAGATACGGGGATTGGATAACAGAGTATGCATGCACCATAATTTTTATGTGGGGTGCTGATAGAATATATATATTATACGAGTATGCAATATATATATATAAAGTTCTGAAATTTGGAAACTACCTATTGTGTTATAGTAAGTAAGGCATGTATAAAGACTCAAATTGGAACTACTTGTTTTGAAAAGTATAATATGACACTGGGAAACTTTATTAATAAATAAAGTTAAAATGAGGGCTTTGCTACTAAATGAAATTTTCCTTTTAAATAATTATATTGTTCAGTTTTAAATCTCACGAGTAACCTAAGATAAGTTAAACCATTGGGAAGTTTAGTGCGAGATAAGATAAGATAATCCGTTGGGAAGGTTAGTACGATAGGCGTGCACATTAGAAGAGAGGTGAGAATTTCTCAAGAGAGTGTCGCACTAATATGTTGTTGCATTGGCCTGTAAACATTTTAAATACGTGCTAAACGAATTTTAAATCAATTACACTATCGGGCTCTAACCCGTTTCGATTTATCTTTCTCTCTTGTATATATATATATATATATATATATATATATATATATATATATATATATATATATATATATATATATATATATATATATATATATATATATATTACAGGTGCCCATCCACAGGGCGTCTTGCGTAGGATCCCTTGGAAGGAACGCGTTGCAGCTTAGGTGGGAGTTGCAGGCCACTTGCTTAGACGACTTCATTTATTGGACTCCACTCCTAGCATATTCATTTAGTGGGGCATGTGTCACCCTTTCCATTATTCAGTTGTTTATTTGGACATTGTGATTCAGTTATTCCTAGTATTGTCACTTTGGGATTTATTACTATCTGGATGTTTTACTTTAAGTTTTAATGTTGAGACTTAGTTATTGAATGTTTAAATTATTTGGATTATATGTTCCAGGATTATTGTGGTGTGATTCTTTAATATTGAATTGTTCTAAATAATTAAATCTTTGTCTTTAAAATAAAATTTGGAAAGTAATATTCAAAAATGGTTTTGACACTTAGCTTAATTAACTAGGGTGTTTAAATTGGAAAAATTATTTTTACGATAGTGATGCTAAGAATGAACCAACTGTTCACCTTGATTTTAATTTAATAAAGGAGTGATCGCCCGGTATTTAATTAGGCGGGGTGTCACAGGTGGTATCAGAGCATCAGGTTCTAGTATCCTTAGGATTTGTACGGCTTATTTCTCTTTCAGCTTAACATTTTTTGCTATAGAGCCCTATTTTAGGATTGTTGTATTCCTGCTTTTACGTTTACGTCTTCAGCTATTTGAGATTTGATAATAACTGTAGACTAATAAATTTCTTCACGTTTCAGATGCCTCCGAGACGTGCACCAAAGGATAGGCGTGCCAAAGCCGAGCAGCCAGCAGCTCCGGCATAGGGTACTATGAATGCTAATGAGGTAGACGCTATTGTTGCTCAGGCAATGAATGCCGCGCTAGCGGTGGTTCAGCAGGCTCCACCCCAGATTCAGGCAGTGGCGCCAGTACCTGCACAGCTTCCATTGGCATGGGAGCGGGTTAGGGGTGCCTTTCAGACGGTGCATCTCCCTGAGTTCTCTGGTAGTTCAGATATCATCATCGTCAGCCAATGGAAGAATGATATCCAGCGGCATCTTCGTATGTATGAGTGCACAGACGTGCATAAATAGTTGTTGGCTTCCTTTAAGCTGGTGGGGGCCACTATGCAGTGGTGGGAGTCCACCACAACCTTGGAGGATAGGGACACGATCCCGATTCAGTCATTTTGGGAGCGGTTTGACCGTAAGTACTTTCCACCCGCCGTGCAGACTGAGATGAGGCGGAAATTACTAAACTTGAAACAGGAGAATTCTACCGTTGTTGAGTATGAGGAGGAGTTTACGAGACTTCTCACCATAGTGCCAGATGAGGCACCCACTGAGGGTAAGAAGATAATGTTATTTGTGGACTGGTTAGCTTGGAGGATCCGTCAACACCTTATAGGAAATCTATCTCTGAGTACTTTCACTGATGTACTCAATGATGCGTTACTACATTGTCAGGATCATCGCTTCCATCTGTAGGGAAGCAAGAGAGCAGGAGAGTCCAGCCAGCAGGGCAGGACCGGGGGTAGTAGTGCTAGTGGAGCACCGACATCTCAAGGACATACTCGTCAGCACTAGCAGAGTTCCCATCAGGGGGACCCTGCTAAGCGATTTCGTTCAGGTGATTCCAGACAGGGATTTGGGGGTTATAGGTAGGGTCAGCAGGGCCAACCTAATCAGCAGGGCCAGCAAGGCCATCACCGATAGTAGCAGGGTCAGCAGCAGGGCCAACAGGGCCAACAACGTTTTCATCAGGGCCAACAGGGCTAGTGGCGGGATGGTAACGGCCAGCAGGGCCGTAGTCAGCAGGGTCAGAGGGGAGGTAACTTCAGAGGCCGATGTTTTGTGTGCGGCAATCATGGCCATAAGCGCCAAGATTGTCCAGAGGGAGAGAGGGCCCCACAGCAGCAGGGTGCCCGTAATGAGCCACAAAGACCATTTTTTCCAGCTGCCCTCCTAGCACCAGCCCAAGTGCCAGCCCTACCAGCCGTTCCAGCAGCTCCAGTGCAGCAGGGACAGTTACAGTATGGACGTGTCTATAACGTCCACCAGGAAGCAGCTCCACAGGCACCACCCGCGATTGAGGGTATGTTTTTTATCCATGGCACTATGGGTAGAGTTTTGTTTGATACTGGGGCGACGCATTATTTTATAGCAACGCATTTTGCGAAGGCCTTAGGGTTGTTAGCCACAACAGAGAGCACTGTAACGTGTGTAGACTCACCACTGGGGAATGGTTCGCTTATTTTATTTATATGCCGGGGAGTGGGGGTAGAGATTGGTAGTTTAGTATTACCTGCAGACATGTTAGTCTTAGATATGCATGAGCACGATGTTATTATCGGTATGGATTGGCTCGCAGCTTACAGAGCCATGATTGATTGTTTCGGTGGGAGTATTGTCTATGCCATTCCGTGGCAAGAGATATTTTAGTGGCGATGCCTCGCCTAGAGGGAGGCTTAACCGCTCATTTGTATTACATAGAGGAGGATACCTCTAAGGAGGTTGTGATTCCCTTAGACTCGATCCCAGTTGTTCGTGAGTATTTCGATGTCTTTCAGGAGATACCAGTCCTACCTCCCAGTCGAGATATAGACTTTGTCATAGATTTATTACCGGATACTATATTGATAGCACGCGCTCCATACCGTATGGCTCCGGAAGAGATGCGAGAGTTACGAGATCAGATAGAGCAACTGTTAAGTCAGGGCTTCATTTGCAAGAGTACCTCACCTTGGGGAGCTCCAGTTCTGTTTGTGGAAAAGAGAGATGGTTCACTGAGGCTATGTGTGGACTACCGGGAGTTGAACAAGGTCACGATACGGAATAAGTATTCGTCGCCTCGAATCGATGATCTGTTCGACCAGCTGAGGGGAGAAACTTTCTTTTCGAAGATAAATCTGAGGTCGGGGTACCATCAGCTACGTATTAAGGAGCAAGATGTTTCAAAGACTGCCTTCTTGACGCGATATGGGTCTTACAAGTTCAGAGTGATGCCATTTGGCCTCACAAATGCTCCAGTCGTGTTCATGGACTTAATGAACCGAGTGTTCAGAGAGTTCTTGGATCAGTTTGTCATCGTCTTCATAGATGACATTTTGATATATTCACACTCCGAGAAGGAGCATGCCAAGCACTTGAGACAGGTTCTTCAGACTCTACGAGAGCATCAGTTGTATGCTAAGTACGAGAAGTGCGGATTCTGGTTGCGAGAAGTTCCGTTCTTGGGGCATGTTGTTTCTAAACAGGGGATACAGTTGACCCGAGTAAAGTGTCAGCGGTGAGGGAGTGGGGACAACCCACGACACCGATGAAAGTGCGTAGTTTCTTGGGGTTATCCAGATACTACAGGAGATTCATTCAGGAATTCTCTAAAATAGCGAGTCCAGTGACGAATCTGACTCGCAAAGGGGTACCATATGTTTGGGATGATGCTTGTCAATTAGCTTTCGACGAGCTGAAAGACAGGCTTACTTCAGCACCAGTCCTTTCCTTACCGAAGCCGGGTGTGGAGTACCTAGTTTACATCGATGCCTCTTTACGGGGACTTGGGGGAGTACTTAAGCAGGAAGAGAAGGCTATAGCTTTTGCCTCCCACAAGCTTAAGCCACATGAGAAGAATTACCCCACCCACGACTTGGAGTTAGCAGCGGTCATTTTTGCATCAAGGATATGGAGGCACTATTTATTGGGGGAGAAATTCCGTTTGTTCACGGACCACAAGTCACTGTAGTACCTGTGCACTCAGCGAGAGCTGAATATGCGTCAGCGCAGATGGTTAGAGTTTGTGAAGGACTATCAGTTCGATATACAGTACCATCCGGGGAAAGCCAACGTAGTTGCTGATGTGTTGAGCCGTAGACCGGTAGACGAGGTAGCGGACGTCTGGAAAGTAAAGTGGAAGGAGTTAGGCCACCAGGACGCAGTAGCCCGTTCCTTCATATCTGTTATGACAGTGACACTCGAGATTGTTACGAGGGTGATACAGGCACAAACCACAGACCCGTTTTTCCAAGAGCAGATTGCACGACTTTTAGCCGAGGGTGCTGAGTCCTATTCTGTTAGTTCTGATGGGGGTTTGAGGTTTAATGGGAGATTAGTGGTTCCAGAAGGAGAAGAACTACGTCATGAAGTGATGACCCAGTCTCACGGGTCCCGATTTGCGGTACATCCTGGAGGATATAAGATGTACCAGGATATGAGGCGACAATATTGGTGGAGTGGGATGAAGAAGGACATCACCGAGTTCGTGTCCAAGTGTTCTACCTTCCATCTAATAAAGGTGGACCATCAGAAACCGTCAGGGTTACTTCAACCATTGGAAGTACCCACTTGGAAATGGGAGAGTATATCCATTGATTTTATTACAGGGTTGCCTACATCACAGCGGGGCCACGACTCTATCTGGGTGATTGTAGACCGTTTAACCAAGGTGGCTCATTTTTTGCCGGTGTGGACAGACTATACCACGGGTCAGTATGCTCAGTTGTTTATTGCTGAGATTATCAGATTACATGGGGTGCCCCTGAATATTGTGTCAGATGGAGACAAGATTTTAGTGTCGCATTTTTGGGAAAGCTTTCAAGAGGCTATGGGTATTGAGTTGAGGTTGAGTTCAGCTTATCACCCACAGACAGATGGACAGACAGAGCGTACTAATTAGATGTTAGAGGATATGCTACGCATGTGTGTTCTTGATTTTGGAGGAGGTTGGGAGCCACATCTTCCACTGGGAGAGTTTGCTTATAATAACTCTTATCAGTTCACGATTGGCATGGATCCATTTGAGGCTTTGTATGGTAGGCCTTGTCGTTCCCCAACTTGTTGGCTCGAGGTGGGGGATAACAAGTTGCTGGGACCAGAGGTGATCCAGGAAACCTCCACAAGGATTGAGATGATCAGGAGTCGCATTCGAGTAGCCCAGGACAGACAGAAGAGCTACGCCGATGCAAAACGGTTCTTCCGAGAGTTTAATGTGGGGGACCAAGTGTTACTACGTGTATCTCCTATGAAAGGAGTGATGAGGTTCGGGAAGAAAGGGAAATTGGCCCGAGGTACATGGGACCATTTCCCATTATCGAGAGGATTGGGCTGGTAGCATACAGATTGGGAATGCCAGAGCATTTACATCGCATTCACGATGTATTTCACATCTCGTCATTGAGACGATATCTTCGGGATGATATGGCCCATACCCACATTGCGATAGATGAGATAGACTTATAGCCTGACAGCTCTTACGAGGAGAGACCGGTGGCTATCCTGGACCATAACGAGAGGAGATTGAGGTCGAAGGTAGTTCCACTTGTACGGGTCCAGTGGGAGCATCATAATGTGGGGGAATCCACTTGGGAGCGCGAGGCAGATATGCGCGAGAGATACCCAGATTTATTCTTACCAGGTACGCCTTATTTTTTGAATTTCGAGACGAAATTCCGTTATTAGGGGGGAAGTATGTAATACCCCGTATTTTTATGCTATATTAATTTGGGGATTTATTAAATTTAATGTGAATTAATTATTTAATATAAATTCGGAAATTAATTATGTTATAATAATTAATGTGATGAGAGTTAGTAATTATGGAAAATTTGTTGAATATTACTAATGAGCAAAGTAATATATAATATTGGTTATATTAAATGTCACGAGATGTACAATGGCCATGCACATAATATACTAGGCTATATATATATCGCCGATAAACTTCACCATGCTATCATCTTCCTAGTGCCCATTTTATGTAGCAATACTGGGGGCCACCTGTAGGACTCAAAGACACCTACCCCGTGGTCAACACACAAACACAATGTCCGGGAAGCGGTCATAGCTCCAACCGGTCAATGAGACAAAACATACCCACCACGTCTCACCCCAAAAGAAATGTAAATCACATAATAACACAATGGACGACTATGACCTGGGGAATATCCACACTCTGCTCCTCGAGCCAGGGTGCTCATCCTCAACGCGCAACTTCCCAATGATAGCATGAGAGGGGTATGCTTAACCATACAAGTATATATATCATTCACATGCACAATATATATACATCCATATGATCCCATCATATGATTAAACCATCACATACGGCTTAGATATTCACAACAGGAGTATGCACATATATATCCATATCTATACAAATTTAAATATATATATATAACCACATATCCACATAAATATAGGCACTATTTCTCGTCCGTAGGAATAAGATTTATAAACTCGGCTACAAGTATACATAATCCTCAATATACTAGCCGTCGTCCCAACACATTTAATTTACCTCGATATGTGAATACGATTGCTTAGTTGAAACATATTCATCCATTTCTCACATGATGTGAATATTCTTCCAACATATATATATCCAACATTAGGGTCATCACCCCAAAGTTTAGTGTAGGAAACCATCACTACACATGTCATCTATATCCAAAAATACATCCACCTCTATAGTATTACTGTCAACTATCAGTATGCACCTAATTAATAGTCCACATACCTCAATCTTATTTCCAATTTATTTCAAGTATTGGAATTCTAATTGTTACTCCCACACAATTATACGTATAAACTATACTGACTAGAATTTCACTACAACCTATTCTAGTTAATAGTATGATCCAATCGTTCCCAATTTCGCCTATGGTTCAATTGCTCTTATGAACCCTAAATCCTATTGAATTACAATCTATTCCTCAAGTAAAACATTACTAAGGATACGCAACCGCTCTCTCTCATCGGTCCTCAATTCTTAATCTCAATAGAATCCTAATTACTATAAGGATTTGGCACAACCACGGCCTACGATTTCGAGCCATGCCCTCACACCACTCTCTCACACAGAGTTCTAAACCAAACGGCGTATGTAAGCTCACTTATGGGCTCTAAATAGAACTACCGTTCGTAAGAAAATTTCCACACTACACCAATACAACAATCTCCAATGCATAAGTATATAAGTCCCCCAAATGACTCGATATGTATCCGCGATCTCATCATGAGAGAAACTCCAAATAAATATCCAAGACATATTTCTTACATCATATAATCACGTCCCAAATCAATAAACCCAACCAAAAAGGGTTAGAAATCATTCTAGAGAAAATTCCTCAAAAATGCCCTGTTTCCGAATCGATTCGGCCCCAACAGCGAATCGATTCGGTCCAACCAGACCTGTAAGTTTGCTACATACTGAATCGATTCTATAGGGGAGAATCGATTCGGCCCTAAGGACCTGAGGCATCTGCAACATAGAGAATCGATTCGCAAGGGGCGAATCGATTCAGCTTGTGTAGCAAGTCATGAAAATGGCTGATTTCTCCTAAACCCAAATTTTCCAAAATTCGATTTTTACCTCTTCCAACCCCTAATATTCAACCCCAACATGTTTTAAAACATCAACACTCATCCTATATCAAATCTCATCAATTTTTATCCCTTAAATCCAAGTGTAAACTTCAATTTCAAGATTGAGACCAAAAACTTAGGTTTTGATAAATATACCCAAAAATCCAATCCTTTTATTCACAATTATGAAATAAAGTACACAAATGAAATATTTAGCAAGAATAAACAGTTGCCTCGATTTTGTAGAGGTTGGATCGTCCTCAATGTCGCGTTTGGGCCGGAGTCTCCAAGCTTTTCTTCCTCTCTCTCTTCTTTTCTTCTTCTTTCTTTCTTCCTTTCTTTTTTTTCTCTCTTTCTCTCTAATGAGATGGCTTGATCCGTAAGCCTTTAAATCCCTTAAAAAATAAGTCCAAGTTTGATATGTTAATACACACTATAATTGACTCGTTTACTCCAATTTGAGTCAAACTGACTTAAAAGTAAGCAGGAGCCGAAATAAAACCCAATGACAGCCATTTTGACTATCTCGACCCATCCGGAAACAATGGCCCACTCAGAATTATCATTCGGAATACTTTAAAATGTCCTCAATTTTTGGACTTCAATTTTCAAGTTTTAAAATTCTCTATTTCAAATAAATTTTTATTTCTCCCCAAATTAAATTTCTCAGTCCCAAAATTGTGGGGTGTTACAGACAACCATTAGACCCGACATGTTATATGGGACAGAGTGTTGGGCAACCAAGAAACAAATTGTGCAGAAAATGAGTGTGGAGGAGATGCGAATGCTAAGATGGATTTGTGTTAAAACTCGAAAGGATAAAATTAAAGATGAACAAATTCGTGAAACGGTAAAAGTGGCTCCTATAAGGTTTGGACACGTAAAGCATAAACCAATGGATGCTCCTTTAAGGAAGAGTAATTTAGTTAGTATTGATGGTAACACAAGGAGTAGAGGTAGGCCAAAATTGGCTTGGTGGGATGTTATAAAAAAGGACATGATGTCATGTGATTTAACTGAAGATATTACACTGGACAGAATGGAATGAAAAAATAGGATTCATGTAGCCGACCCCAAATAATTAGGAAAAGGCTTTGTTGAGTTGAGTTCTTTACCCAATAAAATAACCATTCGTGTAGACATAACCTAATGAAATCTAAAAGTGATAAAAGCAAACACGACTCGACCGACATGTTGACATACCTATTTAAACTATTTGGTAAACATATATATTTTAAATTTACTATATAGAGAGAGAGAGAGGGAGAGAGAGAGAGAGAGAGACAGAGTTTAAATTAATATTGGCAATATTACAACATTTTTCATTTTTTTATTATTTATCTTTATATTATTTTAGTTGGCCATGATTTTAACACTAAACTTACTATACCAATTGAATTTAATTAACATATAATTAAACATTATATAATAAAAGATATTTGCTATTGGTTATTTTTTGAAAAAATATATTAGCGAGTATGAAAAATTATTAATTGCACTTAAGCCCCCTGAACTTTCCCTCCCCTTTCATTTTACCACCCGAACTTCAAATTTCTTGACTTAACCACCCAAACTTTAAAAAATGCTTCAAGTGATTTTTTTAACAAAAGGTTGGTCATGTGCATGGCACATGTCATGCACATGAGGGTATTTTGGTTCAAGCTAATATAAAAATATTTTTTAAAAAAAAGAAAAATTACAAAAAATACATTTAAAAAAGATTTACTAAATTTTATAATTACAAAAAATATTGAAATTACAAAAAAAATAAAAAATGGAAATTGTAAAAAAATATTTTAGAAATTATAAGAAAAAAGTTTAAAAGATTGAAAATATTTTGGAATTTATAGAATTTTTTTAAATAATATAAAAAATATTGAAAAGAACTTTAAAAAATTTGTAAAAAACAAAAAATAATTCCTAATAAAAACAAATTCAACCTTAATAAAAAATAAAAAATAATTTTTGAAAAAAATAAAAACTTTCAAGAAACAAAATATCTCCTAAAAAACCATTTTAACCTTTAAAAAGAAATTGAAAATTACAAAAAAAATATTTAAAATATCTAAAAATGATAGAAAAATAGATAATGATTTTGAAATTGCAAACAATCTCTGAAAAACTATTGAGAATTTTTTTTAGTATTTCGACTAATATTGAAAAAAATTTATAAAAAACCAGAAAACAATTTTCGACAATAAAAATTCGAACCTTGATAAGAAATGAATATTTTTTTTAAATTCTATGATAAAAAAAAAAAGAAAATAACAAATCTAGGCTGAAAATAAATAGAATATAGGATAACAAAATTTTGATTAAAAAATATGTGAAATCCTAAATATGCATTTTTAAAAATCTAGAAAAAAAAAAAAGAAATCTACAACCAATAAAGTAAAAGACATTACAAAAAATTTAAAATTTCGATACAAGAAGAAATCTGGGGAAGCAAGAAAAAAATAGATTTTTGTAAAAGAAAAAGAATACATTGTCAATTCACTCAAACCCAAAAACACCCTCAAATCTAGAGCCAAATCTTTCAAACCCAAACAAATCTCATGGTTAGAGGTTTGCTCGATTGATAAGGTTGTGGGTGGGGGTGGGGTAGGGGTAGTGTGATGAAGGGTGGGGGTGGGGGTAGGGGGAGGGTGATGAAGGGTTGGTGGGGATGGGGTTGAAAGAGTGAGCCGGGAGAAAGAATAGAGGGGATATAGGATTTAGGATGCTTTTACCCTTTTATCCTTAATTTTTCACAAATAACCTCATGAGCACGCATGACCCACATTTTCATTAAAAAAATTAACGGTGTTGAAGGAAGAGGGTTAGTTGAAGTTGTTTTCAAAGTTGAGTGGATTAACACTAAGAACTGAAAGTTCAGGTGACGAAGTGATAAGGGATGAAAAACGTACCCAGTGTTAACCCTTTTGTTGAACAAGTATGAATGGATAATAAAAATGATGTATGAATCATTGTAAGTTTATCAATTATAATTTGCGAACCTTATCATGTATAAAGATAACTTTTCACACATTTTTGTGACCTTTTATAGTGTTGTGAGGAATGAGCTTACCCTTTTCAAATAACATTAAACGTGCTTGCATTATGTTAAAGTAGGGGCGGACCTAGAAATTGTAATGAGTTAGGGTTAATTTAGTAAGGAATATCGGGGGTTCGAGGGAGGGTGCCTCCGAGCCAATTTTTTTTCCAGGTCATTTCTTACTTATAGCATATAATTGCTCTTATTTTAACAACAAGATAAATAGACAATTAATTACAAATAATTAAAACACATCATAACACATTAAATTTATTCGTAATTTTTTTTAAAGTACTTCTTTATAATTTAATCCTACAACATCAATTTTAATCTAACATTCAACCCCAAATTTATCAATAATATTCAACCCCAAATTTAATCCTAAAATTAACCCTAAAATTTAAACCAACAAACAATAACACTAAACAAAAACAACACTAATCATTTAACATTAACTTAACAATTACATTAAGAAACATATAATACAACCATTTAATTTAAGAATATACTAAAATAAAATAAATATGATATAAGTTACCATTAACAAATTAATAAAACAAATATATATATATATATATATATATATATAGGTTCTAAAAAACGCGGGGCGCGATTGAGGCGTGGATGCCAAGCCTTAAGCCTTAGAAGCCTAGGCGGGCTTAGGCGTAAAAAGGCGTTTAGGCCTTCTTAATATATTTTAATATTTTTTAACCATAACAAGGCTATTAAATAACAAAAATTGCACAGATCATAAAAATATGTCTAAATATATGCAAATTAAAATACTATTTGATTATTTTGGATGAGATAATGACCCGGTTTGTAAACAAATTCTTTAAAAGGCGACATCGTTTCACTAAATCATTATTGTTTTTAGAAAAAAGTGCGCCTTAAGGATTTTACCAAGAATAAGGCGTGAAAAGCGTAAGGCGAGGCATTTCTCCCAAGCCTTAAGCCCAGGCGTACCTGGGCGGGTTTTTTAGAACAGTGATATATATATATATATATATATATATATATATATATATATATATATATATATAGAGAGAGAGAGAGAGAGTACCACGATCAGTCAGAAAAGGAGGTGCTGGGCGGGATGGCTGAGCGAGAAGGGGTTTGTCCTGAGTAGGAGGGAGAGCTGCTGTTGTGGGAGTGGGAAGGAGGGAGATTAAAGAAAGATGAGTTTGTTTATGAGGTAGGGATGTGTCTGTATTTTTGTTGTGTAGTTAATTAGGTTTAAATTTGATGAACTACCTTTTATTTTAAAATATACCCCGAAGTTAGTTTGTAAATATTTGTTTGCCCCTAAATTTTATATAAATATTAAAGCATAAATATCTATGGGGGATACAGCCCCCCACTCGCCTGTTATAGCTTCGCTCATGCATTTACAGCTAGGGGTGAAAACGGATATTCAAAAATCTGAATCCGTCCACTATTCATATCCGAATTTAGCGGATAATTATCCGAAAGAACGGATAACCATTTTTAGTATCCGAAAAAATAGATACGGATAATGATAGTATCCGTGGAGGATAATCCGTATGCGAGGCGGGCTATTCGTATTAGCAGATATCCGTCTCAATGGATATCCGTATCCATAATATAAATATATATTTATTAATTACTATTATTATTTATATAATATTACCACCCCAACTAAATAAAATATATTAAATTTAACTACAACCCCTTCTCATATGTTTTAACCCACACTTTACACACACACAAACAAAACAAACACGCACACCTATCTGTCTCTCTAGCTAAGCGGCGCCAGCTCAAGATCCAACTCCGGTACGAAATGTTTTGTCGATTCCTTTTTTTAATGAAAATCACAGAGATTATCTGTGATTTTATACCCGAACGATTTGTTTGTTGGTCGATTGTATGTATGTACGTTGGTCTATATCTATACCCAAATGATTTTCAGTTTTATACCCGAACGATTTTCAGTTTTATATGTATGTATGTTGATCTGTATCTCTACTCGAACGATTTGTTTTTGCTGGTCGATTTCTTTCTATTTTTTTTTTTTTCAATAAACCATTTTCAAGATTCTTGTTGAATTATAGTTGCCACGGTTTTAGCCCAATCCCTTAGAGGTTTATTTATATCTCCACCTCTAAAAACTCTTCTTGGTATCCATAGTTGTTATAAGTAAAGAAGTGGGTTTTGAAAATAGAATTATTTGGTGAAGCCAAAGGCTATCTACAGTTATTACGAGTCGTATATCATACTTTGAAAATATAATTTTTTATGTTTGAACCTTCTTTTATAATTTAATTTGATACTTTACACATTCTCTATATCTTAAAAGGAAAATTATATATTTAATTCATTGATTAAATTAATGCTTAATAAGCTATGTGTATCTTACTGTATCTTAAATAATAAAAATGTATAAGGATATAATCTGAATTCGGAAAATCCGAGAGAATACGGATAAGGATAGCTGAAATTATTATACAGGCGGATATAGATAGTGTGGGGAGTTGGCGGATACAAATGTGAATACTATGGTATCCGCTCCGTATCTGTCCATTCTACACCCCTGTTTACAGCCCCCACTCGCCTGCTATAGCTTCGCTCATGTGTTAAAGCAATGTTAAATGAACGTGGTCCATTGTCCACAAAAGAACCAACATTGGGTTTATTAGAAAATTATTTTACTTTTTACTTATTTGCAAGATGTTCAATTTAATACGTGCAGGGAATTAATGGTGTCAAATATGGACATATCAAATATGAATTGAGTCAATCAATATTTTTCTATCCATGTAAGTATTACAATTCTGAATAAATATAAAAAAGGCATATTTTACTCATAACTTTTAGAGAGATACTCTATATTTGACTCATATTTTTTGTTAATGAGGTTCATATTTTACTCATAATACAAACCTCATATTAAAATGTATGAACTAATATGGGTTGTGTCACTACTACCTCGAACGATAGCCAATGATTTGTTATGAAAATTTAAGGTATACGTTATTCAATTATATTCTTTTTTTTCTCTCATCAAAGGAACAAAAATAATTCAATTTTGGGGGGTTTTGATTTAAAATGTAAAAGCGGTAAAAAGCTACCTAAAATTTCATTTTTTCATGTTGGAGGATTTCAAATAAAGGTTGGTAATGAAACATTAAAAAGTAAAAGATTTGGTATTTCTCACAACTGTCATGTCAAATGTAAATAATCAAGCACACTACCCCGAAATTCTTTTCACATAAAATATAGGGGTTACTAATTTTCAGCTCATATGTTAACATCTTAGATAAATACAACTTTAATAGTTCCCTACATAAATTATCTATGATCAATGACAGTCATCGTAAAAAAAATGCACTTGTTTCTATCCATTAAAAAAAATTTAGATTCTATGTAATTCTAGTTGTAGCTTGTTTAAGGAACTTAAATATTGATGTTTGGAGGGAAAGAAATGCTTGTCAATTATTTCTCCATGTTAAAAGTCATACGGATACCAAATTAAATTGACTCTTTATTTGTTTTACAATAATTATCTTCATCTCTGAGAAATATACCAGTATTAATTATGGCATCTGACTTATGTTCAGATCCTAGGTAAGAATTAATCCCATGCCTATATTTTCTCTAAACTTTTTTTCCAATGAATCAACTATAGTACTTCATCCATCTCAAATTAAGAGTTCCTATTTTTCTTTTGTATAGATTAAAGATACGTTCGATCTATAGCTATATAATCAACTGTGACATTTAGTTGAACTTCATTAAATTAAAATAAAGAAGTCAAAAGAACCCGTCTCTGTTGATTTTTGTTTTGTCGTTCAACACTTAACGTTCGAAATTTACTTTACATGAAATAAAATACATCGAAATATTTCACAATCAAATTTTTGCCTAATGAAAAACTTAAGGTAAAACTTTATATTGTAAGTAAAAACTAATGAATTATGGATTTTTTGAGGAGAACCATTTGGATGAATTTAGCTAGAAAAATCATAGTTCTTCTATTAGGGAGTGTTTTTTTTTACTTGAATACATCCTCCAATGCAACATCAAATTTTGCCACTAGCAAAATTGTTTTTTTTCTGGACTTCAGTAATTTTCCACTACTAGTCACATTTGGTACTCTAGACTTCAATACCTCCATAAAACGGACTTCTAGAGACCCACCATGGACTTTTAGAGACAGTCCATGAATAGAACAAATATTTGTGATAACCTAAACCACTTATTGGTACTTTTAGTTTTAAGTTATTTCAAACAAACAACAAATTTTAGTCATTATTTTTCAATCCTGAGCATTATGCTAGGTAAAGGGAGAAATAGGACTTTTCCAGACCCCGACCTCAAATGGAAAAATTGAGGTAAAAACATACAATTAAAAATAATACAACTACCAACAAGAAGTGGATATTAAATTTTTAATGAAAATAACATGATAAAAACATAGGATGACACCTTTTATAGCCAAAGGGTTTAACCATAGATCATCAGTTTTATGGAGTAATTCACCAATCATGAGGAGTCATATTGGGTTGGGGCTGGGCCGCCGAATATGGGTCTCATGTAGATATTATTAAACCTCCTTCAGTAAGAGTGGATGGTGTACACATGTCTTTCTATTAGCATAGACATACTATCATTTGCAAGAGTGATATTGGTAGCGGCGGACTCTTGAAAGGAAAGCAAATGAAGTGTTAAGTCCTATGTAGGGGACCTCGATTCATGGTGGATGTTGTTATTCACATGATGAGGAAGAAAATAACTAACAAGTGGCTTTGTCAAAAAACCAAACACCTGCACGGAATTCACTTTATTCTTAAGAAATCTACGTTTTCATGTTTATCTGGAGGCATATTTCCTAAGAACATCTAGCTTGCAAATATGAACTGGATATTGTTAACAAAGGTTGTGTGGAATTTTAAATTACTACCAATTGGCTACTTTTTATAAGATTTTTAGTTTTTCTACGTTAAAATTTGACTAGAAACCATTCAGATATAGTTACTTACAATCATACTGAAGACACGACAACAATAGTAGTAGTGACTAGTGTAGCATCGAGTGGATCTAGCATTACAACGGCATGAGTGAACTGCATTTCCCAACAGAGAATTTATGAAGTATATCAAAGTTAACAACTTTTACAAACACAAAATGAATTGCAAGACAGTCCTATTGAAAATATAAACTTGTTTTATATTTAATCAACCAATTTCTAAGAAGCATCCTAAGTTAGGTAAGGTGTTAGGTAAGGTGTGTATATTTATTCTTAGTTCTTCATAGTGGTTGAATTAGTGGAAGAAAGTCGTATGGTTTATGAATATTTGTATTAATGTAGGTTGAACCATAATGAGTGCATTTGATTTTTTCCTAGTATAAATAACCATCATCCTTGAGTTCTTAGAATCATCAAACAACAAGGAAGATAATAAGCAAAGCTTATTAGTTGTAATAGAGAGAAGTTGAGTTGTAAGAGTGTTTTCTTCTTTGTAATAATATTTGAGTGCTAAATACAAGATAGTTGTGTGAGTGTCTTTGAAAGCTTATTTCCAACAAAGTGGTATCAGAGCAATTGGAAATTTATTTCAAAGTATACACTATAGCATATCAAATCGAAGCTCTCGACGAGACGAATCCAACGTCGCCAGATTCATCCCAATCGGAGGTCTGACGCGCCGCCACGTGTCACCAGAACGTTGCTGGCAGAAAGTGAGTTAACTCACCGAGTTAGCCAAATCATCCGAGTTGGAGCCGAGTTGACCGAGCCGTGAAGCCTGTTTGAGCTGCTTGACCGAGCTATCGAGCCTTGCCCACAAGCTGACCGTTGACCGAAAGTTGACTTTGACTATTGACTTTGACCGTTGACTTTGACTATTGACTTTGACCAAAATTTCATTTTTTTTTTTGTCCACGTTGTTCCTAAGGTTTTTGGGCGTTCCGGATCCATTCGCGCAATCAAAATTTCCAAATTCTCACTAGAATTATGGCAAATGGTGGTATGGCATCCTTTCAAGTCCCGATACTAAAAAAAAACAACTATGATAATTGGAGTATTAAGATGAAGGCACTTTTGGGTGCACACGATGTTTTGGAAGTCGTGGAAAGAGGTTACAGTGAGCCAGAAAATGAAGCTTTCTTAAACCAAACTCAGAAGGAGAGTTTGAAAGACTCAAGAAAGAGAGACAAGAAAGCTCTTTATTTCATCTATCAAGCTTTAGATGATGATGGTTTCGAGAAGATTTCAAGTGCAATCTCCTCTAAGCAAGCATGGGAGAAACTGCAAACCTCTTACAAAGGATCCGAACAAGTGAAGAAAGTTCGTCTTCAAACTTTAAGAGGTGATTTCGAATCTCTACATATGAAAGTGTCCGAGTCTATCTCCGATTATTTTTCAAGAGTCTTAGCTGTTTCAAATCAATTAAAAAGAAATGGCGAGAAGTTTGAAGATGTGACGATCATGGAGAAGATACTCCGCTCGTTAGATCCAAAATTTGAGTACATCGTTACGACGATTGAAGAAACCAAAGACTTGAATTAGTTGACAATCGAACAACTAATGGGGTCATTGTAAGCATACGAAGAGAAGAAGAAGAAGAAGCAAGAGATTGTGGAACAACTTCTTAAGATGGAGCTCCATCCGATAAAGAAAGGAAAAAGTTTTAACAACGATAGAAGCCAACGTGGAAGAGGTCGTGGCCGAGGACGAGGTTACGGACGTGGACGAGGTTGGAATTCTAACAACTATAATTCCAATAACAACTACAAGAGAGGGGAAAGCTCAACACGAGGTCGTGGAAGAGGCAATCCGAACTCGAGGTATGATAAATCTCAAGTTCGATGTTATAATTGTCAGAAGTTTGGGCATTATGCTTCAGAATATAGAGCACGCAACAATAGAGTTGAGGAGAAGGCCAATTATGCGGAGGAGAAGACAAATGAGAAAGAAAATCTTCTTCTTTTAGCATGGAAGGAGACTGATGGTAGCCAAGAAAATTCCTGGTTTCTTGACAGCGGTGCAAGCAATCACATGTGTGGAAGGAAAGACATGTTCGTGGAGTTGGACGAGTCAGTAAGCGGAAATGTCTCATTTGGAGATGATTCCACAATATCGGTGAAAGGAAAAGGTAACATCCTTATTCATGCAAAAGATGATAGTCACCAATTAATTTCAAGTGTCTACGATGTGCCTAATATGAAAAGCAACATCTTGAGTTGGGGTCAACTCTTAGAAAAAGGCTATGATATCCATATGAAAAATTATAGTCTTTTTATAAGAGATGACAAAGGAGATTTAATTACCAAGGTACAAATGTCAAAGAATAGAATGTTCCCTTTGAATATTCAAAAGGATGTTGCAAAGTGTCTAAAGGTATGTTACAAAGATGCATCGTGGCTATGGCATCTTCGATTTGGGCATCTCAACTTTGGAGGATTGGAGATATTATCCAAGAAGGAAATGGTGAGAGGCTTACCTTGCATTAATCACCCTGACCAACTGTGCGAAGGATGTTTACTTAGGAAGCAATTCAGAAAAAACTTTCCAAAGGAGTCAAACTCAAGAGCTAAGAATCCACTCAAGCTAATCCATACCGATGTATGCGATCCGATCAAGCCAAAATCTCTTGGTAAGAGTAATTATTTCCTTCTCTTCATTGATGATTTTTCAAGAAAAACTTGGGTATATTTCTTGAAGCAGAAATCAGAAGTTTTTAAAATATTCAAGAAGTTCAAAGCTGCCGTGGAAAAGGAAAGTGGTCGTAAGATCAAGGCAATGAGATCTGACCTAGGAGGAGATTTCACTTCGAGTGAATTTCAAGAGTTTTGTGAAGCAAATGGAATTCGTCGACCAATGACAGTTCCTCGATCCCCTCAGTAAAACGGAGTAGCGGAAAGAAAGAATCGAACTATCCTCAACATAGCTCGGAGTATGCTCAAAAGCAAGAAAGTGCCCAAGGAATTTTGGGCTGAAGTAGTGGTGTGTTCCATCTACTTGTGCAACCATTCTCCAACAAGAAGTGTTTGGGGAAAGACACCGTAAGAAGCATGGAGTGGAAGAAAGTCGGGTATCTCCCACCTGAGAGTTTTTGGGAGCATAGCCCATGTACATGTACCAGACGAGAGAAGAACCAAACTTGATGACAAAAGCGAGAAGTTCATCTTTATTGGATCCGACATCAACTCCAAAGGTTATAAATTGTACAATCCTAACAATATGAAGATTGTAATTAGTCGGGATATGATATTTGATGAAGAAGGAGAATTTGATTTCGGCTCAAGTATAGATGATTTCAACTTCTTTCCCGACTTTGAAGAAGAGAATGGAGAAACCATGATAGAGCAAGAAGGAGAAGTTCAACAAGAGACCACTACTCCACCTACCTCACCAACATCAACCACTAATGGAGACTCATCACCATCGTCAAGTGAAAGTTTCAATAAAAGATTTATTCCCCGCATAAAAAGTCTACGAGATCTCTATAAGGTAACCCAAAGACATGATAATCTTACACTCTTCTGCCTCTTTACCGATTGTGAACCAGTAAACTTCTAAGAAGCTGCACAAGACAAGAAGTGGAGAGACGCGATGAATGAAGAAATCAAGTCCATTGAGAAGAATGACACTTGGGAGTTCGCTTCACTTCCAAAAGGTCAGAAGGCTATTGGTGTCAAATGGGTGTACAAAATGAAGAGGAATGCTATGGGAGAAATAGAAAGACACAAGGCGAGGCTAGTCGCAAAAGGATATAGTCAAAGATATGGAATTGACTACGATGAGGTATTTGCTCCTGTTGCCCGCTTGGAAACTGTGAGATTAATTATCTCCCTAGTAGCTCAAAATAGGTGGAAGATTCATCAGTTGGATGTAAAGTCTGCATTTCTAAATGGAATACTTGAAGAAGAAGTCTACATCGAGCAACCTTTGGGATATGTATCAAAGGGACACGAAGAAAAAGTTTTGAAGCTGAAGAAAGCTCTCTACGGATTAAAGCAAGCACCAAGGGCGTGGAATAGTCGTATTGACAAGTACTTTCAAGAGAATGGTTTCAGCAAATGTCCATACGAGCACGCTTTATATATCAAGATCAAAGATGGAGATATTTTGATCGTGTGCTTATATGTGGATGATTTGATTTTTTCCGGAAGCAACCCAAGCATGTTCAATGACTTCAAGAAAGCAATGGCGAAAGAGTTTGAGATGACAAATATTGGGCTAATGGCGTATTATCTTGGCATCGAAGTTAAACAACAAGAAGATGTAATTTTCATCTCACAGGAAGGCTACACAAAGGAGAAGTTCAAGATGAATGACTGCAAGCTAATTAACACACCAGTGGAGTGCAGAGCTAAGATATCGAAGAATGATGAAGACGAAAGCGTAGATCCAACTTTCTTCAAGAGTTTGGTTGGAAGTTTGCGCTATCTAACTTGTACAAGACCTGACATCCTCTATGTAGTTGGACTTGTAACTCGATACATGGAAACCCCAACAACCTCGCATTTTAAGGCTGCAAAAAGAATTCTTCGCTATCTTAGAGGTACAACTGACTTTGGTCTGTTATACTCTTTTTCTAATGATTACAAGCTTATTGGTTATAGCGATAGCGATTGGGGTGGAGATACAGATGATAGAAAGAGCACCACAGGGTTCGTGTTCTTCATGGGAGATACCGTTTTCACGTGGATGTCAAAGAAGCAACCAATTGTCACACTCTCTACATGTGAAGCTGAATATGTAGCTGCTACAACATGTGTTTGTCATGCAATTTGACTCAAAAATATGCTGAAGGAACTGAGTTTATTACAAGAGGAGCCAATAAAGATTTGTGTTGATAATAAGTCAGCGATAGCCCTGGCAAAGAATCCAGTTTTTCATGATCGAAGCAAGCATATCGATACTCGTTTCCATTACATAAGAGAATGTATTACACGAAAAGATGTGAAACTGAGGTACGGAAAATCTCGAGACCAAATTGCCGATATCTTTACCAAGTCACTGAAGTATGAGGACTTTGTCAGATTAAGAAATTCTCTTGGCATAACAAAACAAGTTTAAGAGGGGGTGTTGAAAATATAAACTTGTTTTATATTTAATCAACCAATTTCTAAGAAGCATCCTAAGTTAGGTAAGGTGTTAGGTAAGGTGTGTTTATTTATTCTTAGTGCTTCATAGTGGTTGAATTAGTGGAAGAAAGTTGTGTGATTTATGAATATTTGTATTAATTTAAGTTGAACCATAATGAGTGCATTTGATTTTTTCCTAGTATAAATAGCCATCATCCTTGAGTTCTTAGAATCATCAAACAACAAGGAAAATAATAAGCAAAGCTTATTAGTTGTAATAGAGAGAAGTTGAGTTGTAAGAGTGTTTTCTTCTTTGTAATAATATTTGAGTGTTAAATACAAAATAATTGCGTGAGTGTCTTTAAAAGCTTATTTCCAATAAGTCCTACATTACGATTTGAGACCATCATCCATAATCAAAAGTTTGAAAGACACCCACCTGTTTGGATGCCAAACCAATTGACACAACGCCTCTCGAAATCCCCGCCCACCAAATTATTACCTAGATGAAGTAGCAGACATGACTAACATTTTCCCTTGTGCGAAAAGTGCTATTTTACGTATGCAGTAACCACCATGAAAATACTCGCCTGCTGTTTGCACGAAATTGGTGATGCTCTATCCTCATTGCGATTCATGTAATTGGAAAAGGCACAAAGAGGAAATATAAAAGCAGCACGTTCAAGTAATATCAGGAAAATCATAACACTGTATATATACCAATTGAAGGCCCCACACTGCAAACGATAAAAAGTTGGAAAATCATATTTCTCTTGGTTATGAATCTATTCAGTTACAACCATTTTATCCCGAGAGGTAAGAAAATCATTTAAGTGTTTAAAAGAACTAATATCCTGTAAGAAAAATATTCATTAAATCAATAACAATAAATCAATAACAAGAAGAATATTCACATTATATGTTGGGTAGGTGCTTGCTTGAGCACTAAATGAGGCGAAAAGAAAAAAATGACTTCTTTGTGGAAATGTCCATAATTATTCACCCTAACAAACCGTCCCCAAACTTCTGTGGAGTACAGTGCAAAGGAGCATCCCAAAGCCATATTGGATGACCCGGCTAAGTATTCACTTTTCTTGCAGAATATTTTTTTATATGTACACAAGAATTATAATTACCTTAATTTGCTCGTTTTCCATTTCTCAATGTCCAAAGCAACCATTCCCACATAAAGAAATAAGAATGATTCTGCAATAAAAGACATCGTCGCAAATACATGCCTGCAAGACAAGAAGCTGTAACGATTTAATATATTTTATTTTGGGGAAAGTACTCTTAGGTCCCTCACAAACAAGTTTTAAACATTAAAGGAATTTTGACAAATTTTAAACACTTAGGTCCACTAATTCTCTTCTTGTATAAGTCCACGCTAGTGGCATAACAAGTGGACCTAATTGTAAATTGTCCTTAAATGTTTAAAAATTGTTATCAAGGGACCTCATTGTAAATTCCCCTTTTATTTTTCATTAATTACCCCTATAAAGATAATAAAAATTTGAAAAATATAATATTTTTAGGTCAACCGACACGTGATTGAATTAGACAGGACAAAGTTTCTCAACTCCCCACATTATATGTACATGCCTGGTAGTAATTCTCGAGTTTTCAGTTACATTATGCCATGCATAGTGACACGTAAGAACCCCACAAAAGAACGTAAGAATCCCACTAAGGTTGAACAACTTCACAAAGCAACAACAATTGATATTCATGGTACAATTGACAATTCAATTAACTCCAGAAAATAAGATAATTATATCCTTTCACTATCATTTGGAAAATCAGGATTTGTGAATGGATTTTAGGTAGGAAGAGACTAGAGGAATTAATTTGATAGTATTATGAAATCTTCGATCATGCACCATTTACCTCAGCCGACATGTAAGAAAGATAGGACATTAAAACCATTAAAGCAATTTCACGAATAGTCGAATGCCTACAAAAAGAACAAATATAAAGACCCATTTTTGTCTTCATTGCACTCTGTTCAGAATCTATACAGATGCTTAATAGTTACCAGCAGGAATACTTACCTGCCGAAATATAAGCCTCTAAGAACATACACTGTCAGAAGCCCAGTCTATAAGTAACAAGAAACAATTAAACCAGCATGTCGATAATAGTTGAATAATAAGTCTCAGAACCACCAACTACACAAATATCAGTTCGCAACGGTGTCCGGAAAATAATGCAAATAGTAAAATATTTATCAAGATCGACTCTAGAGAAATAAAACAAGGGAAAATATGCACATAGGATTTACATTATTATTTTTTTCTATAAAGGAGGATAGACGAATCTAGAAGCTTGACCTTGGGATAAGATCTACATTATTTAATTTTTATCACTCCCTCCTTCTTTACGAATATCAACCTCGGGCTAACAAGATAGTGAAGACAAGAATCACAAGATTGAAGGAATCGTAGTGTACTTCAACAGTTGTCAACGATTTAACAATAAACAAAATGCATGGTACTCTTAAATGCTGTCACATATATTTTTTTAGTTCAGTGCCCTCTACTTCTGTTCTAAGCTTTGTTCCACCTCAATTTTTTTTTTGAAAAATCTGAGATACACCCTTTAAGCATCGTTAAAGCTCACTATGTGACATAAAAAGGAGAAAGTGGCACTCTGTGAGCTTTGGTGACTTTTCTTTTTTTGCGCGCGTTTGGGGTGCGGGAGCGTATCTCAAATTTTCAAGTAAATTAGAGCTAGATCTCGTTGTGGGTAGTCATACAATGCGAGCTAGATCTCGTTGGTTTAATTGATTCATACAAGAGAAACATGATACTAACACTTGAATTAACAAACACGAGATTAAAGAGGTTCTCTCTTTATAGTATCACACAGTTAGAAATGTGGATGTATGCAATAATTAAAGAACAAAAAAGTTGAAGCATTTCTGAAGCCGTAGAATTTTTCATAGACTTTTCGTGTGTTCTGCATCTTTAGATTTTTTGTTATGGTTGTGGACATTATAGTTCAATCACGATTGTTATTGAATTCCGCGATAATTTATTTATACAGTTCGTGGCAATAGCTTAATTATGACTGAAAAAACATCCAAGTGTATGTTAACTTCCCAGGAGTTCTAATTGATTCGGAAGGTAGTGTCCATGCCCATAGGCTTGCACATCAAACGTTTAATGTGTGAGCCGTGGATAGTGTCACTCCACAACCTAACTGGTTTGGGCTAGGCTCGAGGTGGTTACTTGCTTGTTAATTGTCACAAGATGTGAGTTCGAAGAAGATTTATAGCAGAGGATATTAGTGTGGTTGGATGTATTGCTTTAGAAGGCAGTACTTCCTTCCATCCATTGCCTGATTCCAGTTAAGTTCTTATGTTTTCTTCTGAAGAACTTTGCAATTGTAGCGTGATCATTTACGGCACAAATTTTTGGTATCTCTTTCTTTTATTCCCATTGTCAATAAAAACATAGAAGTCATAAATATCTCTCTGGTTTTTGAGATTTCTAAATCTAAAATGACTAGTTATATTCTTTGTATGCATTGTACTCCCAATGCATTTGATTTAATTGATTCAATATACGGGGGCCTCACCAACTTGTGGTTATAATATTGTTGTTAACATATTACTTCTATTACAACGTTTGAGATGTATTGGGGTTTGCTTGCTTCAAAAGAAATCTGAAGCTTGTCCACAGTTAATTTGGTTCCTACAAATGGTCAAAAGACAATTAACACTGTGATTTAGATTATTCAATCTGATAATAAGTTTGAGTATATTTATAATGAGTTCCACCCCAGACTAATCAAATAGATATCTTGCAACAACTCATGTCCTTGGACATAGGAAATGGTTTGGCGCAACATAAGAATTGTCCATGGTTGTGCTTCGATGTCTTTTACGAGGCATTCAAGTGTCCAAATTTTATTGCCAAATGGTTCCTCACTGAAACTCATCTGATCAATATACCCCTAATTGAGTTTTGAGTCCTATGCACCACTCAAAATTCTTCAGCCAATAGTTATTTGTTACCTCTTACCTTGGGTTTTTGGGTAAAGTCGCTTTGTCCACAATCATTGTCCTACCCATACTAAACTTGATAAACCCAATAGATGATCAGGGGTATTCTGCCATATCTAAAGGGTATATATGTCCACACACTTGCATTATTTTCTTAATGATACTTTCACTTAAGATGCGTCTTCCAATTGTAATCCTCATAGGAATCTATCTTTGTTGTTGAGGAATCTTCTTTTACTCTTGCTCGTGTGGTCCTTATTTTTGAACAATCTCCCACGAACAGTCTCCTCTTCCTCCTTTGCAGATTCTTTCTTCTCCACCTTTGCCTGTCTACTCTCCTCTACCTCGCACTTGGCATCCTTTGCTAAAGTCATCTTTGGAACCAGTACAAGTAACTCTCATACTCCTCCATTGGTTTCTGAACCCCCATTATGAACATCTTGTGGTTTTTCTAGAAATATTAATCACCCCATTTCTTAGTATCTTTCTTATTATGTTCTTTCCTATTCTTATCAAGCCTTTCTAGAGAAATATTTCGTATTCTCCAATTAGTGTTTGAAGCTCTTCATAACCCTAGGTGGGTCTCTCCAGTACAAGCATGGATAACCAAACATGGAACCTTATTTCTTTATCAACAGGTGAAAAACCTAAAGGCAACCTCCAATTTTGATGCAACATATTCTATTTTGTCAAAAAAAAGGAAGTGCCATATAGGACATAAGTGGTTCTTCATTGTGACGTAATTGATTGATGTTTTTCTTGACAGGGATAGTCCTCCCACTACATCAAAATTGGCGATTGGTCACGTCCAAGATCCCTGACCAAAATTGTGGGTCGCGGACTTGGGTTGTGACCATTTCGAGCATGACCAATTTCGTGGGTAGCGGCCCAAGTCCGTGACCAAAAAATGGTCACGGTCCAGAGGGGTCACGACAGATGGTCGCGGACTTGGGCCATCACCCATGTCGTGACGGGTCGCGGTCCTCATTCGTAATCCACAACCGTGACAAATTAGTTGCAGCCAAAGTTTGCGACCCACGACCGTGACCAAAAAATTAAAAAAAATTGGTCGCGGCCCTCATCCGTGACCCACAACCGTGACAAATTGGTCGTGGCCAAAATCCGCGACCCACAACCGTGACAAAAAAAAATGGTCGTGGCACAAGTTCGTGACCCACAATCTTGACAAATTGGTCGCAGACTTGGGCCGCGACCCACAACCGTGACAAAAAAAAGGAAAAAAAATGGTCGCAGATTTTGGCCACGACCATTTTGATGCGCGACGGAAAAAATAAAAATGGTCATGGACAAAGTCCATGACCATATTTAACTATAATTTTAAAAAAATATTTTTTTTGTCCAATCCTAAAATTGGGGGTCCTGTGAGTGCACCGTCGATTGCTACGTGTAACTTTGGATGCGTACGAAGTGTTACAAATATTTATTATTGGCAAAACAATAAAACAAATCACAAATTGCAAATCGAGAACGTTGTTAATAAACAAATATATATACAAACTTCAAAATATTACACGTCTTAATAATTCACAGACAAAAAAAATTGGGCGGAGTTTCCTCTATTTTCTTGACATTCCAAACCCTGTAAATGTAAAACCTTCTTATTATAAAGCCCGCACAACCTTAAAACTAAGCAATAAAAGCTCGCACGAATGTAAAACATAAAAAACATAATCCTGAATGTCCATAACATATAAACAATCTTCATGTTGTAAACCATTGCCTCCTTCATTTGTTCCACGTACAAAAATCCTACAAATGATAGGATAAAAAAAATATCAGTAACAAATTAGTTTTACAAAAAATTTAATCAAGCTGGAAAATTGCATATATAAGAGTTAAAATTATCAACATATCAATGTTTTTAAGCCTAAGTTTAGAAATATGCAAATTATCGTCGTATTCTCGAACTGGGAGTCTCGCGGCTGCGTGGTCAGTTCCTACGAGTTAAATTCGTCTTGTGATAGGTGTTGGTGCCTCCCATGGGGTCGTTCAGGGGCTGTTTTGGGTTTTCACCCTCTAACGTCATGTTTTTAATCCTAGGTCTAGAAATATAAAAATTATCATCGTATTCTCAAATCGGGAGACCCGCGGCTGCGGGGTTAGTTCCTACGAGTTACATTGGTCCCGTGGGAGGTGTTGGTGCATCCCACGGGGCCGTTCAGGGGCTATTTTGGGTTTTCACCATTTAACGCCATGTTTTTAAACCTAAGTCTAGAAATATGCAAATTATCATAGTATTCTCAAATCGGGAGTCCCGCGGCTGCGTGGTCAGTTCCTACGAGTTACACTGATCCCGTGGGAGGTGTTGGTGCCACCCACGGGGCCGTTCGGGGGCTGTTTCAGGTTTACCCCCACTAACGCCATGTTTTACTTAAGTCTAGTCCTGCAGCTACGTGGTTAGTTCCTACAAGTTACATTGGTCCCGTGGGAGGTGTTGGTGTCACCCACGGGGCCGTTCAGGGGTTGTTTCGGGTTTTTCCCCACTAACGCCATGTTTTTCCTAAGTTTAGAAATTTACAAATTCTCGTCGTATTCTCAAACTGGGAGTCCCGTGGCTGCGCGGTCAGTTCCTACTAGTTACATTGGTCCCGTGGGAGGTGTTGGTGCCTCCCACGAGGCCCTTCGAGGGCTGTATTGGGTTTTACCCTCTAACGCCATGTTTTTAAGCCTAAGTATAGAAATATGCAAATTATTGTCGTATTCTCAAACCGGTAGTCCCGTCGCTGCGCGGTCAGTTCCTACGAGTAACATTTATCACGTGGGAGGTGTTGGTGTCTTCCACGGGGCCGTTCGGGGGCTATTTCGATTTTTCACCCACTAACGCCATGTTTTTAAGCCTAAGTCTAGAAATATTCAAATTACCGTCATATTCTCAAACTGGGAGTCCCGGGGCTGCGCGGTCAGTTCCTACGAGTTACATTGGTTCCGTGGGAGGTGTTGGTGCCTCCCACAGGGCCGTTCGGGGGCTATTTTGGATTTTCACCCTCTAACGCCATGTTTTTAAGGCTAAGTCTAGAAATATGCAAATTAACGTGATATTCTCAAACCGGGAGTCCCGTGGCTGTGTGGCCAGTTCCTACGAGTTACATTGGTCCCGTGGAAGGTGTTGGTGCCACCCACGAAGCTCTTTGGGGGCTGTTTCGAGTTTTCCCCCACTAACGTCATGTTTTGCCGGAGTTTAAAAAATACGTAAATTATTGTCATATTCTCAAATCGGGAGTCCCGTGGCTGTGCGATCAGTTCCTACTAGTTACATTGGTCCCGTGGGAGGTGTTGGTGCCTCCCACGGGGCCCTTCGAGGGTTGTATTGGGTTTTACCCTCTAACGCCATGTTTTTAAGCCTAAGTCTAGAAATATGCAAATTATTGTCGTATTCTCAAACCGGTAGTCCCGTCGCTGCGCAGTCAGTTCGTATGAGTAACATTGGTCACGTGGGAGGTGTTGGTGTCTCCCACGGGGCCGTTCGGTGGCTATTTTGATTTTTCACCCATTAACGCCATGTTTTTAAGCCTAAGCCTATAAATATTCAAATTACCGTCATATTCTCAAACTGGGAGTTTCGGGTTGCGCGGTCAGTTCCTACGAGTTACATTGGTCCCGTGGGAGGTGTTGGTGCCTCCCACGGGGCCGTTCGGGGGCTATTTTGAATTTTCACCCTCTAAAGCCATGTTTTTAATCGTAAGTCTAGAAATATGCAAATTAACGTCATATTCTCAAACCGGGAGTCCCGTGGATGTGTGGTCAGTTCCTATGAGTTACATTGGTCCCGTGGAAGGTGTTGGTGCCACCCACGGGGCTGTTTGGGGGCTGTTTCGGATTTTTCCCCACTAACGCCATGTTTTGCCTGAGTCTAAAAATACGCAAATTATTGTCATATTCTCAAATCGGGAGTCCCGTGGCTGCGCAATGAGTTCCTACGAGTTACATTGTTCCCGCGGGAGGTGTTGGTGCCTCCCACGGGGCCGTTCGGGGGTTGTTTTTGGTTTTCACCCTCTAACGCCATGTTTATAGACCTAAGTCTAGAAACATGCAAATTATTATCGTATTATCAAACTGGGAGTCACGTGGCTACGCGGTTAGTTCCTACGAGTCACACTGCTTCCGTGAGCGGTGTAGGTGCCGCCCACGGGCCGTTTCAAGGCTATTTCGGATTTTCACCCACTAACGCCATGTTTTTAAGCCTAAGTCTAGAAATATGCAAATTACCGTCATATTCTCAGATCGGAAGTCCCGTGACTGCGCGGTCAGTTCCTACGAGTTACATTGATCCCGTGGGAGGTGTTGGTGCCTCCCACGAGGCCTTCGAGGGTTGTTTCTGGTTTTTCACCCTCTAACGCAATGTTTTTAAGCCTAAATCTAGAAATATGCAAATTATCGTTGTATTCTCAAACCGAGAGTCCCGTGGCTGCGCGGTCATGTCCTACGAGTAACATTGGTCCCGTGGGAGGTATTGGTGCCTCCCATGGGGCCGTTTCGGAGCTGTTTCAGGTTTTCACCCACTAACGCCATGTTTTTAAGCCTAAGTTTATAAATATTAAAATTACCATCGTATTCTCAAATCAGGCATCCCGGGGCTGCGCAATCAGTTCCTACGACTCACATTGGTTCTGTGGGAGGTGTTGGTGCCACCCACAGGGCTGTTCAGGGGCTGTTTCGGGTTTTCACCCACTAACGCCATGTTTTTAAGCCTAAGTCTAGAAATATGCAAATTACCATCGTATTCTCAAACCGCGAGTCCCATGGCTGCGCGGCCAGTTCCTACGAGTTACATTCATCCCGTGGGAGGTGTTAGTGCCTGCCACGGGGCCGTTCGGGGGCTGTTTTGAATTTTTACCATCTAACGCCATGTTTTTAAGCCTAAGTCTAGAAATATGCAAATTATGATCGTATTCTCAAATCGGGAGACTTGCGGCTGCGGGGTCAGTTCCTACGAGTCACATGGATCCCGTGGGAGGTGTTGGAGCCTCCCACGGGACCGTTCGAGGGCTATTTTGGGTTTTCACCCTCTAACACTATGTTTTTAGGCCTAAGTCTAGAAATATGTAAGTTATCGTCGTATTCTCAAACCGAGAGTCCCGTGGCTGCATGGTCAGTTCTTACAAGTTACATTGGTCCCGTGGGAGGTGTTGGTGCCACCCACGAGACCGTTCGGGGGCTGTTTCGGGTTTTCTCCCACTAATGCCATGTTTTGCCTAAGTCTAGAAATATGCAAATTATCGTCGTATTCTCAAACCGGGGGTCCCACGAGTGCGCGATTAGTTCCTACGAGATACATTGGTCCCGTGGGAGGTGTTGGTGCCTCCCACGGGGCCGTTCGGGGGCTGTTTTGGATTTTCACCCTCTAACGCCATGTTTTTAAGCTTAAGTCTAAAAATATGCAAATTATCATCGTGTTCTCAAACCGGGAGTCCCGCGGATGCGTAATCAGTTCCTACAGGTTACATTGGTCCCGCGGGAGGTGTTGGTGCCACACACGGGGCCATTCGGGGGATGTTTTGGGTTTTCCCCACTAACGCTATATTTTGCCTAATGCTAAAAATATGCAAATTACCATCGTATTCTCAAATCGGGAGTCCCATGGCTGCCTGGTCAGTTTCTACATGTTACATTGGTCCCGTGGGAGGTGTTGGTACCTCTCACGGGGCCGTTCAGGGGCTGTTTTGGGTTTTTACACTCTAACACCATATTTTTAAACCTAAGTCTAGAAATATGCAAATTATCATCAGATTCTGAAACAGGGAGTCCCGTGGCTGCGTTGTCAGTTCCTACGAGTCACATGGGTCCCGTGGGAGGTGTTGGTGCCACCCACGAGGACGTTCAGGGGATGTTTCGGGTTTTCATCCACTAACGCCATGTTTTTAAGCGTAAGTCTAGAAATATGCAAATTACCATCATATTCTCAAATCGGGAGTTATGTGACTGCCCGGTCACTTCCTATGAGTTACATTGGTCATGTGGGAGGTGTTGGTGCCACCCACTGAGCTGTACGGGGGCTGGTTTAGGTTTTATCTTTAAATACCATGTTTTTATGCCTAAGTCTAGAAATATTCAAATTACTTCCTTATTCTCAAATCGGGAGTCCCGTGGCAAGACGGTCAGTTCTTACGAGTTATATTGATCCCGTGGGAGGTCCATATATGCGCACTCTGCGTCCAGGGCATACGGATGCAGGTTATTATATATGAAGGTATCTCAGATCCTAATTTAGTCTATGCCTCAGGTGGTTAATGTTAATGTTGATTATGCAGAGTAAGATAAAAATGGCTTTGTACTTTTTATGGTAATCATCTTATATAATTGGAAAAGTAAGAAGCCGATATAGATTTTCATCTGTGTGGAATACCGAGCTATGCACAGGACATTTGTTAGCATTTTTGGCTTTGTTATATTCATCAACCTCTGAAGGACTCATCCGAGTCGTCTGAGATGTTTAATGACAATGCCGTTACGCTTGCTTCATATTCTATTCTTCATAAAAGGTCAAAGCATACATATTTACCATTCTCTTTATTCCAGAATACACTTGCCAAGCATTAATGTCCATCCTTTGTATCTTCGACCGTGGAGACAATAAATGTTTTTACCAAGGTAGTAGGTCCAGCCTTTCTCCAAGCATCGATAGTTAAGCCCGGATTGACTGATGTCATTTCTCCAACTTAAGGAGTGCTGGAAATCACACTACATCAAGACCATGATTTCCTAATCAAGAATATTTAGGTTTTATTTTTTTTATTTTTTTTATTTTTTTTATTGACCTTTCTTTGTATGTTATCTTACTTTGTAAATATATTTACAACTAAGATAAGCCGATACAAAACTCTATCGAAAATCAACTGAGAGAATAATGGGATGGCATGTCATATAACTATCAATGATCACATTTTCTATACCTAACATCTTGTGGAGCATTCTAAGAATCTAAACTTACGACGACTCCAAGAGCAGTGCTTGTAGAGAAGAGATACAGAAAATTGACAAGCACATGAACTTCCCAGCCGCCAAGTGTGCTAACATCGATCTTTTGAACTGCATTAAAGAGAACAAATGATATAGCATCATTCACCACTCCTTCGCCAAATACTAAGATGTCTCGTCTAGGTGAAGAACCTATGGTTAAATTTCCTATATGAGAAATAATTAATTGACCTCAACATCAGAATTATGAATACATGTACACAATTCTAACTAACCTGCAAGGTACAGACTGTATCTATCAATGAAAAAATGATTCCAATACCTGAAATGAAAATGTCAATTTACATCATCCAGTATGGCTTATAAAAGGTAGTTACAAAAAAGTGCAACACGTCTTTTTTGCATTTTGGGTAACATACAGTTTCTTTTTAGAAGGAAGGAGAATATATCTCATCTAAATCTTGTGAAAAAAGGGAATGCCACCTAAAACTGGTGGAAACAGTACATTGTACTTAATGGTAGGTATGTTGTACTTAATGGTAATGGTAATAACGCGTCAGGCTATTGTACCGCGGACCACTGTGAGGACCGACCACAGTTATGGCAACCAGTTGGGCGTGGGTGTTGGTGAGGTTGTAGGCAAATTCATCATGTATGGTTAAATTCATATCTGCATTTGCCAACATCATTGTTGATGTAAAAAATTAGATTATTCTAATTATTCAATCACAGATAAACAAATGAGACAAAATATTTTAAAGTGGTTCATCCTTATATGAATGGCCTACATCCACTGTTATGTTATTGCTGAGTGTTTGGGAATTCTCGATTACAAGTACTATCCAGAAATTTCGATCCCCAAGAATGAGGGTGATACAATGTATTTATAGCCTTTAGGCTGTACATGTGAAAGGGTAAACAATTAATGCCCTTTAAGATTATACGTCTGTATGATAAGCATTCAATGAATAGTTGAACTGTTGATTATCTAGCAATCAATGTTGTGGTCGAGATGCAGCTCGGACCGCCTTAGTTCCTCGGAGTATTGGAGTTCCTCGAAATATTGGAGTTCCTCGGAGCGCTGGAGTTCCTCGGAGTATTGGAGTTCCTCGGAGCGCTGGAGTTCCTCGGAGCGAGTGAGACTTGGTCGGGGAAATAAACCTCCTCGTTGTTATTATGCCACGTAGATTGACACGTGCCTTCTTATGATTCGTTTATATCAGCATATTAATTTTGGTATCAACAGAAGCCCCCAATGTTTCATTTTTCGAACTTTGAGGAATATGGAACATTCTTTCTCGGTATATGGCAATATTAAATGACCTTCCTGGTGTTTAGGAGCATTTTTTCTGTGTTCGGATGTTTTCCAAATTCGACGAATCCGCCTTTTTGCATTTTTTATAAGCGCTTCGATCTTCGTGCACTTTTTGTCCTTTTAGCCGCCGGTAGCATAATAGTTTCCTTTTTGTAATCATTTCTTTCGCCGTTTCCCAAGGCAAAGTATTTAAACTTCATAGACAATATCACCGTTTTCTACCTTTTCCAATTTCTGCTTTCGAGTTTTCCATAGTCTTTCTTTCTCTTGTGTGTTCATCCTTATTTTCGTTCGTTGTCAACAGATCTCCCTTTTTCTTGTAAGATCTTCTTCCTTCTTCTTCATTTCTTTTATTCACCATGGTTTATATTATTGAATCTCTTGAGAAATTCCGTTCTGATTTCTCTATTCCATCTTGGGTAACTGTGGAGGATCTTTATGAGCCTTCAAATTATTTTCTCCTGGCTGAGGGACATTGGTTCCCCAGCCTCTTTATTGCTGAATGTGGATTTTCTTTTCCACCAAACCCTTTGTGCTTAGAGTTCTGTCAGTATTTCGATGTTGTTCCTGCAAAAATAGCCCCCAATACATAGAGAATAGTTAATGGGGTGCATAGGTTAAATCAAACTCATGGAACTCGTATAGGAATTCCTGAGATTATGTATTGTTATAGATGGGCTGTTCTAGACAATGTTTATTATCTAAAAACTAGATTTTTGAATAGGGCTTTAGTAGTCAATCTCCCTGATGCTAATAGGGATTATTTTGAACATGGGGTAGTTATCAAAAATTTGCAACATGCCCCTTTGGTTGGAGACGAAGTATATGAAGGTCCCAAATGCCCTCCATATGGCAATGGGATAGGTTATTTTCATTTTATTTTATTTCTGAAATTGCGATTTCATTATGTTTGAATAAATGTGTGATTGACATTTCAATATGTATTTGTTTGCAGTTGACAGCAAAAGAAAAACTCCAAAAGAATCAGAAGTAAATATTAAACATTTGAAACATATCTGGAGTTTGCATCAGAAAGTTGCAGACGAGCACGTCAGGTCTGCTTCATACTTGTTGCAGTACAGGAGCTATACATCATCCTTTATTGCTCGTCCTATAGTCAGCATTAGTGAACCATTGCCAGCTTCTAAGGATTCTTCACCAGACTCTCATATTCTTTTGAGTCAGAAAATGGGCAAAAGAAGAGTTCCTGCCATCTTTGAGGAGACTTCCTCTGCTGGAGATGGAAAAAGAAACAAGAATGATGTCTCCAAGGGGACAAAGAAAGTAGATGCTGCCCCTTCTGTTGCTCCTCAAAAGGTTGTCGAGAAGCCCCCAGTGGCTCCTAGTAAGAAGGATGCACTTGTGGAAGTGATCACCATTTCCCCAACCAAAAGCTCTTCTTTGGTTGAAACTGTTGAAGTGCCACCGAGGAGACTGAAGAAATCTTCCTCGGTCAGTTTTTCTGAAACCATTCCCTAGCTCCAAGCTAGTGGAGCTGGTGTTCCAACTATTATTCCCCCGAGTTCTGCAATGAGCTCGGTAAAGACTTGGACCATTCCTGAAGTCCATGGAATTGAGGAAAACATGTCTAGGGATATGCTGACATCCCTAGCTACTCGTCACATTGCTTCAGTAAGTTTCTCTTATCCTGAATTTTCCTTTCTTTCCATCAATACAAGTATCTCTGCAATGACTTATCATTATTTTCTTCTTTTTCCAGCTGGTGAGTTGCTTTAACACCATAGTGAAGAAAGATGAAGCGATCAAGGCTTCTAGCTCCTCGTCTGGAGTAAAGGATGCTTTACAGGGCTTGGCCCAATCTTTGAAGGATTCTCGTCAAAAATATGACGAGGATAGGGGTGAATGGGAGAAGAAATTGGCTGCATCTGAGGCAGAGAAGGTGCAGTTGGGAAATAAGGTGAAAGACTTGGAGAGAGAGAATAAAAAATATGCCGAGAAGCTCACAAGCTTTGGGGAGCTTGAAAAAAAGTTGAAATCGGCTGAGGAAGAGCTAACCCTTCTGCGAGAAGTAAATCTCCAGAAGGAGGAGGTGGAGGCCAAGTTGAAAGCCTCTGAGGATCTTCTATCCGAGAAGCTCTCCTCGGAGAGAATGAAAAGAAAAGTGGCTGTGAAAAAATCTTTTCGTACCGATTGGGATAAAGGATGGGATAAATGGGTAGCATCCATGATGACCCAGGTGCCGTATGGGAGTTTGAAATACTTTCGAGATGGTTGGGTTGCTGCCCTGCAAGAATTGAAGGTTAGCGAGGACTCTGAGCTATTTCAACAACATCTTCCTGGCCCCCTCCTATAATTGAAGATGAGGAAGAAGACGAAGCTGCATCCGAGGAGTCTTCAATGATAGTGGGTGATCAAGTCCTTGCTTCCCAACCTATTCAGACAGTTACTGAGGAGATTTCATCTTTGCCTACTCCTCCTGAACAAGTTCCAACTCCAGCCGACCAAATTATTGTTTCCACCGAGCAACCGAGCGACTCGTCCCAGCCTCCCGAGAAAGTCTTGGGAGACAAGGAAAAGGTGTGAAGTTGTTCGGTATCTATTTTATTTTATTTTACTTGTACTCTGTATTCTGAACGCTGTACTCTTTTTGATGATGTAATAAAAATCACCTTTTTGTTCCTCTACGTTATTGATGTTCTGTCTGCTTCTTTTATTAACTCTTGCCTTCTCTTCTTTACTAGTTTATGGCTAGAATGGAATTGCTGTCTGCCAATGATACAAAACTGATGCAGCAATGCCATGAATATTTTAAAGCTGGTCATACTGACCTGAGTGCATCAGAAATTGCTGATATCCTTGGTCATGATGCTTCAGACCAAGCAGTGAAGGCATATCAATACTTGAAATGTCTTCTTGATCGTGCTGTAGACAACAATGTGGCTTATTACGAAATGATTGAAGACTTGCAAGGTACTCTCGATGAACTTCAACAGCAGTATAAAGAGTCTTCAGTTCTTTTGCACGAAGGGTATGAGAAGAAACTCAAACAACTTAGTGCTGAAACAAGTTATGACAAGATGCTTGCTGGCTATGAAGTGAGAGAGAGAACCCTAAAGGGTGAAGTCGAAGCCTGCAGACAGATTGCCGAGCTGCTGGAGCAAGAGAATAACAATTTGCAGAAAGAGCTAGCACAGTTGAAGTCTGCAGCTTCTTCTTCAACATCTGTAATCCCCGTGACTGATGAGGGATTTTCATTCTTAGAGGTTAAGAATGCCAAATTAAGGCAAGAGTTGGACACCTTGAAAAGGTCTGGTACTTCTACTGCTACTCGGGGGCGAGGAAGAGGTTCTCGTGGACGAGGAAGAGTTGCACAGAATGTTATCGAGGAACAAAGTACTCCACCTGCTCGGGGTCGATCAAGAGTTCTTCGTCGTATGGTTGATGAAGCTCATACTCAATCAGCGTTGGAAAATCAAGCATTCCAATTGATGGCAAAAGATCAAGCCTTGTCTGAACTGTCCAAGAAAGTTAGAGAATTGGAACCACAAATCTCTGCAAAGGAATTAGCGTTGGAGACTAAGGAAATTTTCATCCAGAGTCTTCATGAGAAGCTTGGGAGGTTAACATTTCAATTCCATAAACAGCCCAGGGAATTTTGGATGGCTGGATACAACGAGGCACTATTCCATTTAGATGCTCGTATCCAGAATGCCAATAATGAGGGCTACAAACAAGGCTGGCTGAATGCCTTATGTGTGTTGAAACTCGAGCAGGGACATTATTTGTGGGACTACTATGAGCCCGGATTGCTCGACTTGCCTGTGCCACCATTTAATTTGGACATGGAATGGATCCCAGCTCGTGCCATTCCTCGGAGCTTAATTGCGAAGTATCTTGGTGACTACAGTTTGCATTCTCAGTTTGAGGTATGTCGTCCTGAGCATCTCCTAGATCGACCTTCTATGATGAACGTTAGGATGCTGAAGGACTTGAACTTCATTAATTCTCCTCCGTCTTTAAATGATCCGCCTGCTGGCGAGGAACCTGTATCGAAGGCTGAGGGGAAAAAACCAATAGAATAGGAAATTCTTATGTAATAGTTAGTATACATATCCATATAATTATCAATGTAACTTGTAATTTATTTTGAACTTTAATGAAAGACTTTCATTTTTATTTGCAAATATGTATTGCTATTGTCTTGTATTTGTCAAACACTTTATATTTGTGCTTGCATAACAATATTGTGTGGTTCATCGACCAACTTAGTAATAAAAAGTTACAAGTATCAGAAATGTTGCTCGATCACTTAATAATAAAGTAATGAGTATAAAAATGTTGAAAATTATTCCAACCAACCAAGGTTGTAAAAATAAGCTTGTCGACCAATTATAGTTAGTGAGATTTTATCCCCGACTAACCATACTTGGTAACTTTTTGTCTTTTTCATAAAATGTGCCCGACCAACCAAGGTCGATGAATTTTCCTCGTCGACCAACTACAGTTAGTGGGTTTTTATCCCCGACCAACCATACTTGGTTCAGTTTGGAATATTTTATTCTTCGAGGAACTTTTGTATTTTCTGTGGTAATCTTACTTCCCGACCAACATAAGTTGGCATTTGAGAGCATATCTTGTTTCCTAATCAATCGAGATTGGCCTTTTTAGGAGTCTCGTGTTCTCGCTCTTTTACCAACCGGAGTTGGTCTGAGTTCGAACTATCGTGTTCTCGCTCTTTTACCAACCGGAGTTGGTCTGAGTTCGAACTATCAAGTCCACTAACTCTTTTACCAACCGGAGTTGGTCTGAGCTAATGTACGCCTCCTAACCAAAGGAGTATGGGGTGTTCTCGCCCTTTTACCAACCGGAGTTGGTCTGGGTTCGAACTATCGTTTTCTCGCTTTTTTACCAACCGGAATTGGTCTGAGTTCGAACTATCATGTCCACTAACTCTTTTACCAACCGGAGTTGGTCTGAGCTAGTGTACGCCTCCTAACCAAAGGAGTATAGTTTGTTCTCGCCCTTTTACCAACCGAAGTTGATCTGGGTTTGAACTATCGGTGTTGCTTTTATTGCTGAACAGCGTAGTGTTGCACACTAGTATTCCCCGAAAAACTTTTAATAAAAGAAAGAAGATGGCTAAATATCATTGTTTTATTTATATTGATGGAACTGCTTTACATTTTACATCACTGATAATACTTACGTAGGTGTTCAGCATTCCATGCATTCTTAAATTCCTCTCCTTCTAGAGTTGCTATGCGGTAAGTTCTTGGTCGAACAACTTCTGTAACTCGATAAGGTCCATGCCAGTTTGCTTCCAATTTATTGTGCTTCTGAATGACCTTCTTTAGCACGTAATCTCCTTCTTTTAAGTCGCACTTCTTCACCCTCTTGTTGTAGAACAGAGTTGTTCGTTGTTGGTAAGCAGCATTCCTAACGGCTGCCTCTTCTCTAACCTCCTCGAGCATGTCCAAATCTAATCTCCTCATTAAGTCGCTGACTAGGGAATTGAAATTCAGCACTCTGTGTGTTGGAAGACCCAACTCGGCAGGTATTACAGCCTCACTTCCAAATGCCAGCATATATGGTGATTCTCCAGTTGCTGCTCGGGGAGTTATTCGGTAAGCCCACAATACTGACTGTAGCTCATTAATCCAATTAGCTTTAGCCTCACTTAGCCTCTTCTTCAAACCATTTAGTAATGTTCTGTTCGTCACTTTGGTATGTCCATTGCTTTGAGGATGGCCTAGTGCTGAATGAACCTTCATAATGTTTGATTGATGATAATAAGCTGCAAACTCCTCGTTATCAAATTGTGTTCCATGGTCTGTGATGAAGGCATGAGGGAGACCATATCGGCAAATGATGTTCTTCCAAACGAACTGGTACACCTTCTCGTATGTCATATCAATAAGTGGTTCAGCTTCTACCCACTTAGTAAAATAATCCACTGCGACGACGAGGTACTTAAATCTTCCTCGGGTCGTTGGCAGTGGTCCAACCAAATCAATTCCCCACATGGCAAATGTCCAAGGGGAAGTTATGGGTGCCAACAATGCTTGTGGAGTTCGTCGGATGGAGGAAAAACGTTGGCATTTATCACATCTCTTAGCATAGGCTATACAATCAACCCTCATCGTCGGCCAGTAGTACCCTTGCGTCATCATCCTTTGCAAAAGTGTCCGACCTGCTACATGGGCTCCACAGGACCCTTCATGGATCTCTTCAATCAATTCTTTCACCTCGGAGGGATGTACGCATCTTTATAAACCTGCCATAATTCCTCGTCTATATAAAACACCGTTGGTTAGTACATACCGAGCAGCTTTAAACTTCAATTTCTTGGCAGCGAGCTTATCCTCCGGCAATTCTCCCTCCTCGATATATGCCCTGATAGGATCCATCCAAGATGGTCCTAAATCAAGGGTAATAACATTCATCGTCAGGTCTTCGTCTATGCTCCGACTTTCTAACACTTCAATTGGTATCGTTCTTCGCAGCCCGGTACGAGTAGCTGATGCTAGTCGGGCCAGTGCGTCTGCTCGTGCATTCTCCATTCTTGGTATTCTGATCAACTGAATGGCATCAAATTCTGCCAACAAGTCTATCGCCTTTGCATGATACTTGACCATTAATTCTCCTTTAACTGCATATGTTCCCATCATCTGATTCACAATTAATTGAGAATCACTGAATACCATCACTTGTTGCGCTTCCATAATCTTTGCTAAATTAAGACCTGCTATCATGGCTTCATACTCAGCTTCCTTATTGGAAGCTTTGAATTGGAATCGTAAGGCGTATTCCATGTCAATCTCGTCTGAGGTGTTCAAAACAATCCCTGCTCCACAACCTGTTGTGCAAGATGACCCATCTACATATAATCTCCATGTAGGTAACTCATCTTCAAATTTCTTTTCTGATAAGGTTCCTCGGTGAAATATTTGTTGTTTGCTTTAATCCTCCCTTGATATTTTTCGCTCCTCGTCGATCATCTCTTCTCGCCCTTTTACCAACCGTAGTTGGTCTGAGCTCGAATTTGATGATCCTTCAACATCCACAAGACCTTTTACCAATCGGAGTTGGTCTGGACTTGTGTTTGATGATCCTGTAACATCCACAGGTTGATCAACGAGCAACTTTTGTTCCTCGGGGGTATCAGGATATGTAAACTCTTCTATAAAGTCTGCTACAGCTTGCCCTTTTAGTGATGATCTGGGTTCATACACAATATCATATTCACCGAGCTCTATTGCCCAGTACATCAGTCTCTCTGATTTTTCTGGCTTATGAAGGGCTTGTCTCAATGGCATGTCGGTATACACGACGATGGTATGATCCTGGAAATATGGCCTCATTCTTCTACTTGCTTCTATCAATGCCAATGCCAATTTTTCCAGCTTTGGTACCTGATCTCTGCACCTTGGAAAACCTTACTTGTGTAATAAATTGGCTTCTGGATTCTATTCTCCATTCTGATCAATGCCGAGCTGACTGCATTCTCGGATACTGCCAGATACAAGTACAACTTTTCTCCCGTTACTGGCCTGGACAACAGTGGAGGTGCTCCCAAATATTTCTTCAAGTCTTGAAAGGCTTTTTCACATTCATCATTCCACTCGAAAGTTTTTCGAAGTGTTTTGAAGAATGGGAGGCATCTATCAGTTGCTCGGGATACAAATTTGTTGAGCGCTGCAACTCGTCCTGTAAGACTCTGCACCTCTTTCTTCGTCGTTGGAGATCGCAACCCTAAAAGAGCTTTGATCTTTTCTGGATTCGCCTCAATGCCTCGTTGGTTGACGATGTACCCGAGGAACATTCCTTCTCGTACTCCAAATGTGCACTTCGTCGGGTTGAGCTTCATTTGGTATTTATCCAGTTGATCAAAGGTCTGACCTAAGTCAACTAGATGATCAACAACTTTCTTTCTCTTTGTTAGCAAATCATCGACATAAACTTCCATATTGCAACTGATTTGTTCGGCAAAAACCTTATTCATCAGCCGCTGGTATGTAGCTCCTGCATTTTTCAAACGAAAAGGCATAACATTATAGCAATAAGTTCCCCTAGGGGTAATAAAAGAAGTACTTTCCATGTCTTCAGGTTTCATTTTGATCTGGTTGTAGCCAGAGTAAGCATCCATGAAGCTGAGCAGCTCGTGTCCCGAGGTGGCGTCCACTAGTTGATCAATTCTGGGCAATGGAAAGTGATCCTTTGGGCATGCCTTGTTGAGATCGGTGAAATCAACACACATTCTCCATTTATTGTTTTTCTTCTTTACCATCACCACGTTTGCTAACCAGTCTGGATATTTCACATCTTCAATGAATTGGGCTTTCTAGAGCTTGTCGACCTCCTCTTGTATAGCTTGATTCTTCTTGGGACTAAATACTCTTCTTCTCTGCTTTACAGGTTTGATTTCCTTATTTACATTGAGCTCATGACATAAGAAGTTTGGATCTATTCCTGGCATGTCCTCATGACTCCATGCAAAAGTTTTCTTCCTGTTTCTCAAGAAAGTTATCAACTCCTGTTTTATTGAAACATCCAACGACGAACCTATCTGGGTTACTCGTTCAGGGTGCTCGTCGTCCAGAATAACATTTTCTGTAGATTCCACCACCTGTCCTTTTACAAGTTGGGATTCATCTCTGGGATCAAGTGTTTCAATTTCTGTACCTTCCTCCACCTGGTAGGTAGTAGTCTTTTTCCTTGACTCTTCAAGCTCCTCTTGCTCGGCAGATGAATAATAGCATTCCCGAGCTACTTTTTGATCACCTTTCACAACTCCTACTCTGAAATTTGTTGGGAATTTTAAGCACTGATGTACTGTAGATGGGACTGCTTCGAACTTCTTCAAACCAACTCTTCCCATGATGATGTTGTAAGCTGACTGCACATTCTTATCCATCACAAAGAAGCGCATTCTCTCTGTTCGACAAGTAGGCCAAGTTCCAATGAATATATCCAACTTGATCGTCCCAAGTGGAAAAACTTTCTCGCCAGCAAAACCCAAGAGAGGTCTGTGATAAGGCTCCAGTTGGGATAATTCTAAATTTAAACTATCAAAGCATGAGTAGAACATGATGTCTGCCGAACTACCATTATCTACCAGAACCCTTGAAATCACTACTTCTTTCATCCTCATTTTGATCACCAAAGGGTCGTCGTGAGGGTAAAGAACACCTTCAAGGTCGTTTTTTGAAAAACCAATGACCAGCTTCTCTTTGTTTACCTTCCTCGGGCGATCCTCTTCAGCCAAATTTATCCGTTAAATGTATGAGCAAGCCTGAGCCTCACCGAGGTAAGCTTTTCTTTTTGCAGTAAGATCTCCTCCTCCTGCATCTCCACCTGTAATAACATTACAGTCAAATGTTCCAAAGTGTATTGAAAATACCTCTCATTCTGGATGCCTTGGTTTCTTGGGAAGATCGGGGTCATCATCTGGATCATCTTCATGGTTTCTCTTCTTTTTCTCCTCTGCTCGACGAGGAGATCTAGACCTTTCTCTAGTTCGGTCATTATTTTTTCTTTCGCCTCCCCGATCAACATACTTTGCTAGCTTCCCTCTTCGGATGAGTGTTTCAATCTCGTTCTGAAGAGCTATGAAATTTTTGGTCATATGGCCATGATCCTTATGGAACTCGCAATATTTCTCCCTATTCCTCGTGTCAGGGTCTGACCTCAGTTTCTTTGGCCACTTTACTTCCTCGTTATTCTTGATTTCTTCCAAGACATGATTAATACCCATTTTCAAAGGAGTATAATTATCGAATTTCTTCAGGACTTCCCATGACGACTTATTATTCTTGGACTGCCTGTCACTACCATTGCCCTTATGCTCTTTCTTCTTAGATTTGTCGACTTCCACCTTCTCGTTATTGAAACGAGTTATGTAATCTCTAGTACTCTCACCAGATTTTTGTCTAACACTTAACAAGTGTGCTACTCGTTTTATTGGCTTTGCTCCAAAACAGAAATTACCGATGAACAACTCGGCCAGTTAAAAGAAAGTTGAAATCTTACCCCGAGGAAGATTGTTGTACCATATCTGGGCAGATCCAGTAAGAGTTCCTGAGAATGCTCTGCATCTCATCTCATCGGGGACAGCATAGATGTCGGCAGCAGCTTGATATTATTCTATGTGAAGAACATGATCTGTCTTTCCATCGTATTTGGGAGTCACCACAGGGGCTTTAAACTTTGACGGTGTAGGAAAATCCATAATGGCTTGGACAAAAGGTGTCCCTTGAACAAAAGTTCATTGTAGGGGATTCTTCGCCTTAGCCATTTCTCCCAATCTATCCTCCAACCGCTGAATGGAACCTTTCCAAGCATCATTTCCTTCCTCGGGCCTATTAGTTCGAACAATTGAATGTTCTGAAGTGGCCTCCTGAGATCTATCTTGACGAGCAACAGGTCGTGATTGTGCTGATCCTTCTCTTAGATCTGATGGTTGTCGGAAACTCCTCGACATGGTTTTAGGTGGACTCATATTCCTCCTAGGGCCTAATCGACTGAATGGAGACACCCTGCTCAGTCTTTCCAAGGCACTGGGTCTCTCTGGAGAGAGAGTGATACGTTGATCAGTATCTGTAGCCCGTATTGACGAAGTTCGCCCAGGTTGATAAGAGAAATCATCATATTTCTCATTACGATATGACTCAGTACGCCTAGATCGTGAGGAAAGTAAATAGGTTTACCTCTGACCACTTCGCTGTCCCGAATGTGCAGGTGCACCGCCATGAAAGGTTTGTATGAGTTGCCGCATTGTTTCTTGCATGGCGGTTTGTCCTTGAGCTAGATTCGTCATAATTCCGTCCAGATCTGGAGGTGCAGAGGGATTTGGAGGATTTCCAGCATTTTGATTGCTGGATTCCGGATTATCTGCCATTGATGATGAATGATTTCTGGTGAAAAACGATAACAACAGTCGATTCCCACAGACGGCGCCAATCTGTTGATGTAAAAAATTAGATTACTCTAATTATTAAATCACAGATAAAAAAATGAGACAAAATATTTTAAAGTGGTTCAGCCTTATATGAATGGCCTACATCCACTGTTATGTTATTGCTGAGTGTTTGGGAATTCTCGATTACAAGTACTATCCAGAAATTCCGGTCCCCAAGAATGAGGGTATTACAATGTATTTATAGCCTTTAGGCTGTACATGTGAAAGGGTAAACAATTAATGCCCTTTAAGAGTATACGTATGTATGATAAGCATTCAATGAATAGTTAAACTGTTGATTATCTAGCAATCAATGTTGTGGTCGAGATGCAGCTCGGACCGCCTTAGTTCCTTGGAGTATTGGAGTTCCTCGGAGCTCTGGAGTTCCTCGGAGTATTGGAGTTCCTCGGAGCGCTGGAGTTCCTCGGAGTATTGGAGTTCCTCGGAGCGAGTGAGACTTAGTCGGGGAAATAAACCTCCTCGTTGTTATTGTGCCACGTAGATCGACACGTGCCTTCTTATGATTCGTTTATATCAGCATATTAATTTTGGTATCAACAATCATTTTTCGTGGAGAAGCAGATGGAAAGAAAATGTACAGGTATCACAACTAAATGAGGTTTACGACTGTCTTTGTCGACTATTTAGTTCCGCAAAATCTGTTTTTTTATTGGGAGGGCCCTCTCATCTTCCCCACACTTTCTGGGTAATAAACGATATTTGTCCCATTATATTCACTCCTCTCATCTCATCTACACCCTTTCGTGTGCCCTTATGTTTCTATAATTTTAATGTCATATTTTTTCACTTTCAATTAAAACAAATGCATTTAATAAAAATAAATAATTATATTTTCAATAAAAAAAATTAGTTTTTTATAAAAAGAAAAATTGTTAAACACAAAATCTTATCTATTTTTTTATTAAAAAATATTTATAAAACATAAAATTTGTTTTCTTAAAAAAATGTTTTTTTTACAAATTTTAATTTTGATTAACAAATGTTTTTTTTACTTTTTTAAAATAGACAGTTTAAAAACTGTTTTAATTATAAAAAATGTTTTGATTAAAACTGTTTTTTTATTATGAAAACATGTTTTGATTATTAGAAAATGTTTTAATATACAGTTAACGTACACAATTTTTAAAAAAAACAGTTTTCTTTAATAAACAGTTAAAAAAAGAATCAAATACCAAAAAGTCCCTCAAATATTTTTTAATACACACTTAGTCCAAGACTTTTATTTTGAACCAAAAAGTTTCTTATTTTCTTATCTTTAAAGGTCCGCGCCAGCAGCATGGTAAAACCTCTTTGGCATGATGAAGGACTTTTTGGTGCAAAATAAAAATGTTTTGACTAAACATGTATTAAAAAAAAGTTCAAGGGACTATTTGGTATATGTCCCTTAAAAAAACTGTTTATTAAAGAAAACTATTTTTTTAAATTGTATAAATTAATTGTTTATTAAAAAAAACTCGTTTTTATAACTGTTTTAAAAAATCAAAAAACAATTTTCGTTGCCTTAAATTTTTTTTATCTATTTATAAAAATTGTTTATAAAACTAAAACAATGTTTATATAATATTAAAGACAATTTTATTTCAAAAATAAATTATTTTAATTATTAAAATAGTCTTTTAAATATAAATCATTTTAAAAATAATCTTTTTACTATTTAAAAAAAATGGTCCCCGCCAGCCGTATGTATAGGCAGTCTGACCACTTATACATACCGCTGACACGGACCCACATATTAAAAAATGGTCCGCGCCAGTGGTATATATAGATGGTCTGATCGCCTATACATAACGGTGTCGCGGACCATATTTTTTATGAATAGTCAAGATTATTTTTAGAATTGTACAAAAAAAAAAACAGTTTTAACCAAAAATAAAATTTGTAAAGAAAAAAAACACTTTTATAAGAAAACAGTTTTTTAAGAAAAGAAATTTTACGTTTTATAATCATTTTTTTAATAATAAACAAATAGATAAGATTTTACGTTTTATAAGTAGTTTTTTTTAATAAAAATAGTTTTTTATTTAAAATATAATTATTTGTTTTTATTAAATATATTTATTTTAATTGAAGGTGAAAAAATTGAACATTTAAATTATATAAGCATAAGGGCACAAATGTCATTTGTCACCCAAAGGGTGAGGGGGAAGATGAGAGGGGTGAACATAAGGGAACAAATGTCATTTGTCACCTAAAGGTTGTGGGGAAGATGGGAGGGTTGTGGGGATAACCCCTCCCTTTTTTTTTTGGTATTTTCACTTTACGCCTCATTTAGTTTTCTTTATTAAACTTTGTTCACGGGACTATGCCACTAAAATTGGATGGAAACCATTACTTGAATAGTCAAATCGTTATCTTTCTTACAAAGGTCCAAACTAACCCTAAATTACTCTTCTACTAATAATTCATAAATTAATAATTGATTTAATTTACATTATCAAATTAGCAACTACTACCCAAATAAAAAAAATCAGAGCACCTCTTGTGAGTGTAGAAAAATTCACACTAAAAGATTCTACGAAAACAATCACAAAAGACAGAAAATAAAAGCAATCACACACACAACGACGATGTACGTGGTTCGACAACTTGTCTACGTCCACGGAGAGATTACTTGTTCTTATTAAGTATCTCTCAAAGTCTCAAGTTTTTCTTCCCCTTGCCCTAGGTGAGGGTGTAAAATTTATATATGTGTTGTTACATAGATTGAGTTGCTTAAGGAACTCCATAATAAGGTGCAGATTGGCCATGAGGTACTTGAATATCTCATTCGAGATTCTTCGTACCTAATTTGACCATAACTGCTAGTGTTATGCTTCACTACCGGTGCAGAAATTAAGACACGATTTGGGTCAGACCAAGTGCTTAAATTATCTTGGTTGGCTACTCTCATTCACTTGTAAAAAATGGGCTCCCACAATTGCCCCTGAAATCTTTGGGCCAATAATTATGGGTTAATAGATTTCAACCTTAAATATAATAAAAGACCGACATGGCATGTATTAAAATTGTAAGATTTGCACAAGGGGTACGCTTGTTCAAAAAGATATTGAAGCGCCAAAATCCTCCTAGGAAGACGCAACTCATCATTAAAAGTTCTGGTGATCAGTTGGTGCATACACTTAACCGTTCATTCACTGACTTTGGTCGCTTTTGTGCAAACTTCGCTCCTAAGATTCTCTTTTGCTTCAAAAATCGAGGTCTTTCTTCTTCGGTGCTTTCCAAAAGCTTTGTTATTACCTGTAAGTTCTAGTCTTTTCCCTTTCAGTTCTTTTTCTTTGTATTACTGTAGCTAGGGTTTCTTCTTGCTTGTGTAATTATGGCGATGCTAGGTAATAAGTCAGTAGATGAGTTTAGGCGCTAATATAATATTTTTGATTGGGTGATCATCGATTGTACCCCCTTCCTCAGAATGTTTGTGACGTTGACAGGGGGCAATGGATTCACACCCTTCTGGTAACCAAGGGGGTTTGACATTCCCTCTAAACGAGTTGTTTCTTAGATTTTTTAGGTTTTTTGCCATCATGCCTACCTAATGTGCCCCCATTGTGTGGAAGATAGTAAATGAAGTCCACAAAATAAATACACTCTATGGAAAAAAACTAGCTCTTACGAGATATGTTATTGCTACGTGTTTTTGTGGACCAAATAAGGTCTGTTGTATTTAAAAACTAGAAAGCTGAGCGAGTTTTAGTGGTAAATCTTTTGGATTCCCATAAATATTACTGGAAAAATGGGTTCATTGTTGGGAACTGACAACGCCCTCCGTCTCTGGAGGGTGAAAGACCACAAGGCCCTATGATTTTTTATTACAAAGAGGCTGAAATAGGTCACTTTTTTTTCTTTCTACTGACTTGTTATTTTTCCCCATTCTTATGGCTGATAGTCCTCTTCTTTGTAATTGTAGCTCATGCCGAGAATTAAGAACCTAACATTAGTGAGATTAATGATAACGAGCTTGTGAAGGCCTGGAGCATTAGAGAAAGATTGGCAGACGATGAACATTCAAGGTCGGCGGCCTTTATTTTAGAATACTAGAACACAAGAACCAACTTTATTGCTCGACCGATTGATAAAGTCCCATATTTGAAAACTCTGGAGGTAAGTCCTTTTGAGCCAATTGTTAGTGAAGAGGAAAACTCTGAAGAAGGGAAAGAAGAAGAAGAAGAAGAAGAAGAAGAAGAAGAAGAAGAAGAAGTAGAAGAAGAAGAAGAAAATGACATGACCCTTTTGATTAAGAGGAGGAAGTTAAAGCTCCCTGATGATGAAGATGACCATACGATCCTCTTTGACAGGATCTCATCATTGAAGATGCCTGTAACGAATTCTTACAAGGGCAGTGGTTCTGGCCCATCTGACAAAGGGAAAGAGAAAGAAGAAGATAAAGAGAATAAGAGGAAGAATTTAAAGCTCCCTGATGATGAAGACGACCATACGGCCCTATCTGACACGATCTCATCTTTAAAGATGCTTGCAACGAATTCTTGCGAGGGCAGTGGTTTTTAGCCCATTTGACAAAGGGAAAGAGCAAGAAGAAGAGAAAGAGAAGAAGAAGAAGAAGAAGAAGAAGAAGAAGACAAGAAATGAAAGAGAGAGAGAAAGAGAGATAGAGAGAAAGAGAGAGAGAGAGAAGAATAAAAGAGGAAAGAAAATGAGAGGGTAGAGGCTAATAGGAAGTTAGTCATATAATCCACGGGAGTTCCCACTTTCCCTAGCCTTCAGGGGGCTAGTGATTCTCCCTCTTTGGCCCCTTGTGACAACCCGCCATTCGAAATAGGGGGTGGCCATCCCGATACTCCTAAATAACGGAATCATAGATGGAATCATTCTCAGGATCATAACAAAATAAGAAGAATACGGGATAACCACTCCTTATTTCAGAAAAACGAGTTGCCAAAAATTTTGGTTTTAAAGTTAAAGAAAAGAATTTAAACAACCCAACTAAAAAGAAAGTGTAAATCCAGATGAAATTATATTATATACCCACAAATGTACAATAAGGGACAGAATATGCTGTCGGCCACAGACTCATACAACAATATTAAACAAGTTCAATCGTTTACATATTACATTACATTAATCAATTACAAAAGCTTGGGCCTCTCGCTAGAGTAAAAAGACGCGATCTTAACTAGAGTGCAAGGATGATGGCGTCTATTTCAAAATGTCCCGTAATACCCGCAAAGCATTACAGCTCGCCAAAGACATCGAGATCAGAATTCAAATCAAGCATCCTTGCGACGGAGTACCCGAGTGGATACAAGATGCAAGCACAACAAGAAATATGAACGGGTCAAGGACCGGTTCTATATGATTACCAGATGGATAAAGAGTATGACAGTTATGAATGAAATATCATGATGAAAGAGTAATAAAAAGCTACCTACACAATTTAAAACATAAGCTAAGCAGGAAAAATAAAATAAGTAACATTAATCTAAAACTTTATCATGCGCGCTAATTATATTATATATCTTTTCCTTAACAGAAAGCATATATATATAATCACAATCTTTTGCTCTTTATGGCAATTTTATCTCAATTTTACCTTTTGTAAAAATCCTTTCCTTATCAGGAAAATAATCATTTTCAAATGCTCTTTGTGGCATTTATATGTGCTTTTTGTGGCACTTCAGTATGCTCTTTATGGCATATAATCCATCAAGTCCCACTTGATTATGAATAGTTATATTTATAAACATATAAAGATTCTAAGACCGCCCGTCCGGGTTTCCCCACTGTGCGCCCCCCTAAATGACCATCATCTTCCAGGGCCTATTATAAGATAACCTGGGAACCTATAAAGCAAAACGTCGGGAAGAGACCAGGTGCCTACGGGGTAGTCAAGACCACACCCGGAATCTCCTACCCATCGCAGAAAAATATATATCAACAAACGCTCACATGGCCTAGGACTATATCCACCATGCATTCACAAGTCAGGGGGCTTCACCTCAACGCACGAACTTCCCTTATGATGTCATTTAGAGAGGCGTGTTCAACCATTTTATTTACCATTTTCAAAATCAAGTAAATTATCATTTACCAAATTCATGATTAAGTAAATTATCATTTACCATCATCATTACCATTTTCATATGTATGTTTCATTTTATCCGAAACCAGTATCATTTACATTTTGTAAATAATTTAACTCATTTAAATTCAGAGCCATACGATAATTTGTATCGTTACTACAACCTCAAAGGAGTAAATAAACTCGTAATTACCTCCAAACATTTTGGGATATTACTTTAAAACCCCAATACTATCATACCACAAAGAAATGAAGAAACTTTCAATTTATTCTCACAACATTATTTTACAGTGTTATTAAGAACCATCAAGGTTAACATAGCTCAATTGAGCTTCTAAAATCTCCCAACATTCTTTTGGGGTGATAATATAAAACATCAAAACTAGTATAACTCAATTGAGCTTCTAAAGTCTCCCAAACATAACACTACATCTCCTAGTTTTATAGTAATTAACTAGAAGAAAAGAATGCCCTATCATCAATAGGCATAACCCCGAAAAAGTCCCCACATAACCCATTCCTAATGTAGGGTAGACAACTAACTCATCTCACACTCTAGGACTCTAAGTTTACTTCATTCAAGAAGGTTCCTAGGCCCTAGATTTAAAGAAAAGAATTGGAATTGAGTTATAAAATTAACTCAAAAATAGCAGGAAACCGAATCGATTCGCCCTAGGGCCGAATCGATTAGCCCAAAAAGCGAATCGGTTAGAATATGAAGACCTGGGATTCTGCAACTGCCGAATCGATTCGGCTTAGGACCGAATCGATTCGGTCCAAGAAGACCTGGGAACTTCCCCTTTCCGAATCGATTCGCCCAGAGGGCCGAATCGATTCGGCCTGGAGAATTTGCCAAGAATGGCTTCGAGGGTTATAAACCCTAGTTTTCCCCAAACTCCAATCTCTTCCATTTTAAGCCACAACCAACAACATAAATCTACCCCAAATCAACCTACATGGTGATTAACTACTATTATCCACAATTTCATCATCAAAACCCAAGATTAGGGTTAAATCACCACAATTTCTATTTTTGATCCATACATGCAAATACACAACTATCACACAATTTAATCATCTTAAATCATATATTGGCAAGTGGAAAACTTGCCTTAGGGTTGATATCTCAGATTTCTTTGAGGTAGGAGCAACCCCAAATCTTCAATCTCCAATCTCTCTCTCAATCTCCACTTTTCTCTCAAGCTCTCTTCCTCTCTCACTCTCTCTATGTTTTAAGATATGAAATGAGGAAATGAAATAAGGGCAAGACTTAAAATCGTGGCTTAAGTCTAAAGTCTCCAACTTAAGTGGTTAATACCACATTAAAATGACTCCCAATACGTGTTTAAGTTAAAACTAGGTAAAAGTGCCCGAAACCCAAAAATACAATAAGGCACTTATTTTGACTGTCTCGCACCTTCTGAGACTAAATACACCCTCTAAATTGGCATCCGACAATTTTATAAATTATTTCCAGTTCCAATTTTATTCAAACTATAATGTCATTTAAAAATATATGACACTATAAAACATACAACCTGATGATATTTACTCACATACAGTAAATATGCATCAAATTAGTAAATATTAACTTTTAACTCATTAAATTAATATTTACTCCAGTTCCAACATTTTATATAATTACCTTATGCAGTAAATTAATATAAAATTAGCCTCCTAAAAGTGAGGGTTGTTACATGCTCCCCCCCTTACGAGGGAATTTTGTCCCCAAAATTCGGGCATACCCTATACGTATAAAGAGTATACTATCTCAAACTATCATTCTATCGTCCTGAACAAACCCTGTTAATACGACGTCCCAAAATGGACTTGGACTAAGGTCGTCACTGTCGATCTCAGTCTACAATCTTTGTGCCTTAGCATAGCTCAAAGCGTCCCTCACTATTATCAATTCTAACTTCCTACGGTGGAAGATAATAACCATGCAACTTGGCGTAAATAGCCCTACATCATGGATCGCTTTACATCACATCACGGGGGTACTCACACCAGCGCAAAATGACTTATACCTCTGCACTTCTCAACTTCTCCTCGCATAGGCGTAGCCCTTCTAGCATAAGGCTTAAAAGCCCAATTATTGTACGAGAATTTCCATCCATACAACTACTACACCGTCCGTTATGTATCCTAAGGTTCACGTTCAAGATATGCCCTTTGGCATTAAGTCAACTTCTTCCATTCATCCATCCACTTTTGGGTGGTAAAATATACTCCATCTCCATACGGTTCCCATTCCTGCATGGAAACTTTACCAAAACTTGACATGAATAACTAGTTTCAATCCACCACTATTGTTAGGCACTTCACCCCTCCAAAAAAAAAGTGAGGCATACTCTCCTACATATCGTCTGCCCGTAATGGCCGGAAAAGCAATAGTTTTGGTCAAACGATCAATAATTTTCTCAGATAGGATCATGACCAGTTTGATGTCGTCAATTTAATGCGAGCGTCTATGAATATACCCTTATTCGTTCCACCACTACTCTTCTTCCCGCGAGTAGGTGAAATGGTCAATCATAGACCGAAATGTTCTAGCTACAAAGTCCTCCTAGTCGTGCTCGTTTCATTTGTCTTTCCATGCCATCACCAATATCTCTGACGGTTTCTTATTCGACGTATCTACTACCCCAATCGCATTCCCTTAGCGAATGGGAAAATGTAAATCAATAATACGTTATAAACTTCATTAACACACTTGATTTCTCCCCCGATATACTACAACAACTTGTTGCTCACGAGAAAGACCAACTTTCCTTCCCAGGAAATGGTGCCTCCACTTCTTTAAGGCGATTGCCACCGCAATAAATTCCAAATCAAGTGTGGAATAATACTTCCCACAAAGCTAGAGTTTGTGAGACGCATACTCAACGGTTTCATGCTCCACTATTATTATTCCCCATCCTGGCAGAGACTTGTTCCTTAAATTCACCCCCGAACCTAAGCACGTGAACTCGGGAGTGAAAGTCAGCTCATGCTTTTAACTCCCCTGAAAGTTATGTTACCAATGTAACCTTCTATCTAAGAGAGGCCTCATCACCATCAGCCCAACCTCCGATAATTTTTGAGATTCCACACTTCTTGTTCCTAGGGACCTACTCCCCCTAATGGTCAACCCACAACATATTTGTGGTCAACTCCCTATAACCTTCTTAAATCAACATCACCTGCCCTAATGGCCTTACATCCTAATAAACCTAAGGTCAATCTATATATATATCCTATCTAAGTCGTATACATATAATACTAAGTATACCCCTAGTGTCCAAGACCAATCTCAACTTTCGACATTCGCTCGATTTCATGCGTGGGACGTCTCGCCGAAGCGAAATCCAAACAAGGAACCCTCCCATTACACTACTACCTCGCATCGTCGATAATCAAGATGTGACGGTCTAAAACACATGATCGGGATCGGTAAATTTTAACTTGCAATTATTTTAACAAAATTCTACTTCTACGTCTTACCATAGCATGATTAAAGATTTTAACTGATCAGACATTCACTTTCTGTGAAGTCTTACAAATTTTATCCCATAACATAAATACATCTTCTCAAATAGCCTTCTTATCAATGCATAACCCAAAGTCTCAATTCGACTTCGTATCTCAGTCTCCCGCACATCGTTCAGAGGAGAGAACTACATACAGTGCTTCTATCTCGCACATTAATAGCCCTTAATCACTCTTCTACGTGATTCTCGGCTAAACCTTTCAACCCATCTCTTAACCAACCCAAATAAAATAAAATAAAATGGAATGAACTAAAAGAAGAAAGAATAACATCTCCCCACTTCCAAGGTCGTTGAGGTTCACACGTGGAGCGTCCCGCAAAAGCGGATTCCAAACAAGGAACTCCTCCTATACATTACTACTCAACTTTATCGGTCGCGGAGATAGGGCATATCAATCACATACAATGCAAATAGGAAATCAACCAAACACACACGCAAGATAACATAACAAGAAATAAAAACCTCCTACTTACCTCAACCACCCACATAAAGTCTCAACCTGTATCCAGGAGAGACATTATAGGACAACTAGTTCCATCCCGAAATTATAAGTAAGATAGCCTCGCAATCTAATTGCTTGCTATCACCCCAATCAAACAAAAATATCTTTACTTATATAGTACACATCATACACGTAGTACATAACGTACATAATACTTAAAAAGAAAATATATCATCACTCGCTTTATAACGAGTGGAAGAAAATATAAAACTTCCCTACCACAGAAGATATATAATTACTCTATTTAGTAATATCGAAACTATCACAACCTCAATATACACACCCGGATCTATAGTAGATATAATACTATTAAATCTTATCCTAATCAATACACCACCCACTAATAATGTGGAATTCCATCCAAGATTTGCCATTCACTCCGGGTCAATACCAATGGTTCTCAGACTCCATATTCGAGCCTTATACGAACCAACATTACTTCCATCAACTCCCCAGCTACGCACTTTATCTTGCCCTTGATCTCCAATCAACATAATGAAGATGCGTGGTTCTACATTCCACGTTATAACCATTGTTCCACCCCTATCTGCCAAACAATTGCCCACGCAGTCCCTCTTACTTTCTTAGTAAAAGAGAAAACGCTACCGACCTCCTCTTCCTCAGTTAAATGAAACCTTCCCAGGCGGATATCCACCAATGCGGTTTCATGATCACTGCTCCATCAGAAGTGTTAGCGACACTTATTCTGGAGCCTATCATTCCATTGGGGGGCTCTCCCTTATACCTAACTTCCTTTGGTGCACAATCTCCCTAATTGCACAATTTTTCTTCACATGTCGGCCTCTGACCGAGCCTCGCGTGAACATTTGAGGATCTACCTTCTCCTCCTTCCAGTTACCCTAGAGAAACTTACGACAGGAAGTATCTATTGGGTTTCTCCATGGGCAAAACTTTTTTCGCCCACAAATAGGGTAACTACGCTCCCACCATCACAACACTACTTCTAGAGGTACATGGAAAACTAAATCTACCGTAATTAGTAGTCGCAGTAGCAAGACAAGAAAGTGCTACAAAAATGGAGCGACCTCCAAAGCGGTCCTCATCCCCAACCATAAATTACAGTTCTTGGAAATCCTTCTCATGACACCCTTCTTCAATCAACCTACTATTCTCACACGAACGCACAAAAGATTCTATAGGTTCTACCTCATGGCAGAAGAATGAGATCTCACAAGAGAAATCAACGATCTTAATCCTAAGGTTCTATGTCAAATCAAAAGCAACGCTGAAAGCACAAAGCGTTCACACAGACTCCTATGGACTCTAGAACCTGATGCTCTGATACCATCTGTGACCACCCGCCATCCGAAATAGGGGGTGGCCAACCCGATACTCCTAAATAACGGAATCATGGATGGAATCATTCTCAGCATCACAACAAAATAAGAAGTATACGGGATAACCACTCCTTATTTCAGAAAAAACAGGTTGCCAAAAATTTTGGTTTTAAAGTTAAAGAAAAGAATTTAAACAACCCAACTAAAAAGAAAGTGGAAATCCAGATGAAATTATATTATATACCCACAAATGTACAATAAGGGACCGAATATGCAGTCAGCCACAGACTCATACAACAATATTAAACAAGTTCAATTATTTACATATTACATTACATTAATCAATTACAGATGCTTGGGCCTCTCGCCCGAGTAAAAAGACCCGATCTTAACTAGAGTGCAAGGATGATGGTGTCTATTTCAAAATGTCCCGTAATACCCGCAAAGCATCACGGCTCGCCAAAGACACCGAGGTCGGAATTAAAATCAGGCATCCTTACGGCGGAGTACCTAAGCGGATACAAGATGCAAGCACAACAAGAAATATGAACGGTTCAAGGCCCGGCTCTATATGATTACCAGATGAATAAAGAGTATGACAGTTATGAATGATATATCATGATGAAAGAGAAATAAAAAGCTACCTACACAATTTAAAACATAAGCTAAGCAGGAAAAATAAAATAAGTAACATTAATCTAAAACTTCATCATGCGCGCTAATTATCTCATATATCTTTTCCTTAACAGGAAGTATATATATATAATCACAATCTTTTGCTCTTTACGGCAATTTTATCTCAATTTTACCTTTTGTAAAAATCCTTTCCTTATCAGGAAAATAATCATTTTCAAATGCTCTTTGTGGCATTTATATGTGCTCTTTGTGACACTTCAGTATGCTCTTTATGGCATATAATCAATCAAGTCCCACTTGATTATGAATAGTTATATTCATAAACATATAATGATTCTAAGACCGCCCGTCCGGGTTTCCCCACTGTGCGCGCCCCTAAATGACCATCATCTTCCAGGGCCTATCATAAGACAACTTGGGCACCTATAACGCAAAACGTCGGGAAGCGGCGATGTGCCTGCGAGGTAGTCAAGACCACACCTGGAATCTCTTACCCATCGCAGAAAAATATATATCAACAAACGCTCACATGGACTAGGACTATATCCACCCTGCATTCATTAGTCAGGGGGCTTCACCTCAACACACGAACTTCCCTTATGATGCCATTTAGAGAGGTGTGTTTAACCATTTTATTTACCATTTTCAAAATCAAGTAAATTATCATTTACCAAATTCATGATCAAGTAAATTATCATTTACCATCATCATTACCATTTCCATATGTATGTTTCATTTTATCCGAAACCAGTATCATTTACATTTTGTAAATAATTTAACTCGTTTAAATCCGGAGCCATACGATAACTTGTATCGTTACTACAACCTCAAAGGAGTAAATAAACTCGTAATTACCTCAAAACATTTTGGGATATTACTTTAAAACCCCAATACTATCATACCACAAAGAAATGAAGAAACTTTCAATTTATTCTCACAACATTCTTTTACGGTGTTATTAAGAACTAACAAGGTTAACATAGCTTAATTGAGCTTCTAAAATCTCCCAACATTCTTTTGGGGTGATAATATAAACCATCAAAACTAGTATAGCTCAATTGAGGTTCTAAAGTCTCCCAAACATAACACTACATCTCCTAGTTTTATAGTAATTAACTAGAAGAAAAGAATGCCCAATCATCAATAGGCATAACCCAGGAAAAGTCCCCACATAACCCATTCCTAATGTAATGTAGACAACTAACTCATCTCACACTCTAGGACTCTAAGTTTACTTCATTCAAGAAGGTTCCTAGGCCCTAGATTTAAAGAAAAGAATTGGAATTGCGTTATAAAATTAACTCAAAAATAGCAGGAAACCGAATCGATTCCCCCTAGGGTCGAATCGATTTACCCTGGCGAATCGATTCGCCCAAAAAGCGAATCGGTTCGGATATGAAGACCTGGGATTCTGCAACTGCCGAATCGATTTGGCTGAATACCGAATTGATTCGGTCCAAGCAGACCTGGGAACTTTCCCTTACCGAATCGATTCGCCCAGAGGGCCGAATCGATTCGGCCTGGAGAATTTGCCAAGAATGGCTTCGAGGGTTATAAACCCTAATTTTCCCCAAACTCCAATATCTTCAATTTTTACCCACAACCAACAACATAAATCTACCCCAAATCAACCTACATGGTGATTAACTACTATTATCCACAATTTCATTATCAAAACCCAAGATTAGGGTTAAATCACCACAATTTCTATGTTTGATCCACAAATGCAAATACACAACTATCACACAATTTAATCATCTTAAATCATATATTAGCAAGTAGAAAACTTGCCTTAGGGTTGATATCTCAGATTTCTTTGAGGTAGGAGCAACCCCAAATCTTCAATCTCCAATCTCTCTCTCAATCTCCACTTTTCTCTCAAGCTCTCTTCCTCTATCACTCTCTCTATGTTTTAAGACATGAAATGAGGAAATAAAATAAGGGCAAGACTTAAAATTGTGGCTTAAGTCTAAAGTATCCAACTTAAGTGGTTAATACCACATTAAAATGACTCCCAATACGCGTTTAAGTTAAAACTAGGTAAAAGTGCCCGAAACCCAAAAATACAATATGACACTTATTTTGACTGTCTCGCACCTTCTGAGACTAACTACACCCTCTAAACTGGCATCCGACAATTTTATAAATTATTTCCAGTTCCAATTTTATTTAAACCATAATGTCATTTAAAAATATATGACACTATAAAACATACAACCTGATGATATTTACTTTCAGATATAGTAAATATGAATCAACTTAGTAACTATTAACTTTTAACTCATTAAATTAATATTTACTCCAGTTCCAACATTTTATATAATTACCTTATGCGGTAAATTAATATAAAATTAGCCTCCTAAAAGCGAGGGTTGTTACACCCCTGACCTTTTAAAAAGGTTTGTGCTCGATGTTGATCACGAGCATTCCCCTAGGCTGGGGCCAACCTAACTCACCCTCAAGATTGCATAAGGAATGGCTTTCGTAAGTCTTTCCTTCTTGTTTCTTTTCCTTTGATCTTTGTGTTTTTGTTTTGATTCTCTATTATTCTTTTCTGTATGTAGATGGTATTTGATTTTACTACTCTTTTGGATACCCAAGATGATAGCTTCAGGAGGGAGCAGGAACTGAACGATGCCATATAAGTTAAGAAATGGGCCTTTGTCACTGCTCACCAAGAATGGGAGCGTGAAAAAAAGGAAATGTCTAAGGCCTATGATGCTCTTAGGACTACTCAGAAGGTGATGATAATTGAGAAGTACAAATTGGTGAAGGCTAATAAAAGTTTTTCTAACAAAGTTTCCAAGCTGAAAGGTGAGCTTCCCCAAGCAAAGGATGATAGATACCGCGAGGGCTTTTATAAAGATTATGAGGATAGAGAGCGCCAACTGGCCTTTGGTTGCAAGGTCTCCTTTAAGAAGGGATGGGATGAAGGTTTTAAGGTTGCTGGAACTCCTGTGGACTTTGAGATTTTCAATCTTTATTCTCCTAGTCCCGACCCTTATGTTGAAGAAGAAGAAGAAGAAAAAGAAGAAGGTGGCGACCATGATGTTAGCAATGTGGAGATTTTTCATGCTGAGGTCTTTGAAAGTGCTGGTATTGACTAGGATCAATAGATAGTCGATAAAGGGAAGGCCATAGTAGATGGAGATCAGATGAAGGACTAGGGCTTTATAGATTAGTAGTTTACTTTTTCCTTGTACAATTTATAGCCTTGTCAGTTTGTATCCATTTTTGAGAACTTAATAGATTGACCTTTGGCCATCTTTTTATGCTATATGGGAGTGAAAATTTTCTCCTTTTTTGCATGTATTTACTTGATTTTTCAGGTGCTTATATACTTATTTCTGGTCTGGTGTATATTATTTGTAGTCTGCAGATTCAGATCACTATATTTATATCAACTCTTAACTAGGGAGAATTCTTGGACTTGACATCAGCTTACATGCTCGCAAAGCCATTGTAAGAGAAACAAATGAGAAATATAAGAACCAGACTGAAGTAATTTCCAAATTGAAAGGTGACCTTCACGAAATGGAAGGAATATGCGACTCTGTTCAAGAGGAAGTAAATTCCTCGAGGGCCCAACTTTTAGAAAGGACTGAGATCAACCAATTGGGTGAAGTCCTCCAGTCCGAGAATGATGTTTTAAAAAAGGAGGTTACTATCTTGAAGTCTTTTGTAGCTGTTCTTATAGACAACGTCAAGAAACTGAGATATACATTTAAGGTGGGACCCTGAGAAGTTTGGGGGATGGGTTACAATGCTGGTTGGATAGATGCCCCAATAAAACTTAAGGAGGCAAAAGGCATTGCCTTTGCTCGAGGATGGCTAAGTTCCCTTAAGGAGATGAAAACTTTAAAAGAATATAAGCTTTGGTATAAATACCATATTGAGTGCCCTGCCTACTGCCATAACCATTTTTCAAAAGATAATGAATGGATCCCAGCTGATGTTATTCTCTCCCAACTCTTGGATCATAATCTTGATGAAGATGTAGAAGAGTTTTCCCCAAAGCCAGATGATGGTCAAAGAGCGATTGTAGAAGAATATCTTGTTCACGGACCTGGCCCTTCTTAGGTTTTTATGTATTTTCTTTTGGTCTATAGCCGTAACCTTATATCTTAATAAAGAATTTTCTTATGTTTTGAGTGTATGTTGACTAAACGTATGTTGATTTTGTCTGATCGATGGCTACTTAGTATTTTTATTGACCAAAGCGATCATGATTGACTAATCTTAGGCTTTAGTTAGGCTCATACTTGATTTGAATCATTTTGGGCTTTTGTAGCCAATTAAACAATGTTTAAGTATTAACACTCTGCCTTTTTTATGTGTTTGAAAATTCTCCCAGTCCAATATGCCTAAGTAATATCATTTCATCCACTTTACCTTTTAGGTCATGTCGTCACACTCCCTTAGGCCTAAGTGAGATGATGGCAAGAATGCACTTGGCTAGTGGGCAATCTTCCCTAACAAGATTTTTACAACCAACAGAAGTTGGCGACCAACCGGAGTTGGCTTTGTTGCCTAAGGATCCCCTATAGTCTGTGGAGACCAGTAGCTACTTGTGATTTCCAGGTTCAGTAGGTAATATTCCCATAATGTTTAATCCCCATTGAGTGAAGGCCATGGACTGGTGAGTGCTTTCAGGTTGCTGGCGGACTGGTGAACATTAAGTGAGTGCTTTTGGCACTTTTCACATTTTTTAACGTAGGCATCAACGTCTTTTTGCATGCGAGGCCAATAATCTCCTTCTTTCATCACATGAAAGGCTAACACCTTCCACCTGCGTGACTCCCATAGATGCCTTCATGGAGTTCACTAAGTACTTTCTCGATATCTTGTGGGTGAAGGCACTGGAGGGAAGGGCGTGTAAATTATTTCTTATAAAGCTTCCCTTCATGGTTGAGGTAAAAATGAGTGACCTTGACCCTAATCTGATGGGCTGACCTCCTGTCATCTGACAGTACATCACTCAGTAGATAATTGATGACGCGATCCATCCAACTTGGGGCTTTATCTGTGAGTAGGACTTGATCGTCTATAAGTGTATGGTCGATACCGGTCTGCGGGAGGAACTCTATATGAATTATTCTCTTTAGGTTAGAGTCAATTATCGAGCAGAGTGTTGCTAAAGCATCAACGTGACTGTTTTGTCCTCGCGAGAACTGTTGAATTTCCACTTTTTCAAAGTCTCCGATGAGTCCTCTTACTACCTTGAGGTATAATGCCATTTGATCATATTTGGCATTCAAGTCTCCACTTACCTGCTTGGAGACCAGTTTGGAATCACTGAATACATGGAAGAATTTCACCCCAATAGTTTGGATTTTGCAAATCAATGATCAGTGATTCATATGTAGCACCCCGCCTAATTAAATACCGGGTGGCACTACATATTTTTATTCTACCACAATAATAATCGAACAGGTAACTTAAAAGAATTTAAACGCAATTGGAATAAACATTCCCAAATAATAATCCAATACAGTAATCCCAATAGTAATAAAATGTATTACAACGACACGAATACAAGAGTATTTGACTCAGATAGAAGAGATAACAGAATTCCTTTGGGCGACAGGCCCTAAACAAAAGATCACTATGAATCAATTGAAGATAGGCGTCTAAGAAATACTCCATAGCTCGTCATAATTCCATAAGGTTGGCGTCCCTGCTGCTGGACACCTGATATAGAAGGTATAATAAAAAAGAAAATATGCAAGGAAACGGGTCAGAGCCCGATGTGAAAATGATTTTTAAAACAACAAATATTTAACAAGTGCAATAAAGCATTTATTATGTACATGTTAGATCCAAACTCTCACTTGATATTCTCACCTCTCATCTAGAGTGCACACTTAACGTTTCCTATTAATCTCCTAGTTAATGGTTCCTTTTCACTAAATTCCATAATATGATTCCATCCCATATCGTAATCCCGTATGTCCCATACCATACTTAGTATAATCATTCATATTCGTTTCTCATTAAAATGATTTAGGCTTTTCAAATCTATCAGAATAATATTCATTAACTTAATTCAATTCTTTTTCTTTATTCACCATCATCTACAGTTATCACACAGTAGATTAATCAAACCGCTATATACATTCATTTAATTCAATATATATATATATATATATATATATATATATACACACACACACACATATATAATATGGCACCCCGAGTCACAGCTACGGTTCATGCATTACTTTGCTATCACGTCCCAATATCGCAGGTCGCCGATGTAACACCCCATGATTTTTGGAGACTGAGAAATTAATTTTTGGGAAAATAAAATTTAATTTAATTGAAGAATTTTAAAATTTGGGAATTGAGGCCCAAAAATAGAGAATATTTTAAAGTATTCCGGATGATGATTTTGAGGGTACCATTGATCCCGGAAGGGTCGAGATAGTCAAAATGACTGTCATTGAGTTTTATTTCGGCTCCGGAATATTTTTAAGTCAGTTGACTCGAATTAGAGTAAATGAGTCATTTAAAGTGTGTATTAACATTTAAAAATTGGGCTTATTGTTTTAAAGGATTTAAGGCTTACGGATGAAGTCTTCTCATTTTAGAAAAGAGAGAAAGAGAAAGAAAAAAGAAAGAAGAAGAAAGAAAAGGAGAGAGGGAGAATAACTTGGGGATTTCCGGCCAAATCACGACATCGAGGATGATCCAACCTCTACAAATATGAGGCAAGTGTTTAATCTTTCTAAATAAGTCATTTGTGTATTTTATTTCATAATTTGTGGGTTAAAGAAATGGTTTTTGGGTATAAACATCAAAACCTAAATTTTGGTTCAAATCTTAAAATTGAAGATTTTAATTGGGTTTAAGGGATATAAATTGATGAGGTTAAATTTAGGATGTGTTTTGATGTTGGAAGTTATGTTGGTATTGAAGATTAAGGGTTGGAAGTAGTATAAATCGAATTTTGAGGAATTTTGGGTTATAGAAAAACAACCATTTTCGTGGCTTTTTGAACTGGCCGAATCGATTCGCCCCTACCGAATCGATTCGCCAGGTTGCAGAAGTCTCAGGTCTTTAGGACAGAATCGATTCGCCCCTAGCGAATCGATTCAGAGGGTTGTAGAATCTCAGGTCCCTTGGACCTAATAGATTCGGAGAGGCCGAATCGATTGGAAAACAGAGCATTTTGAAGAATTTTCTCTTTAGTGAATTCAAACCCTTTTTGGTTGGGTTTATTGATTTGGGGCTTTCTCTTATGAAGTAAGAGATATCTTTTGGTGACTTATAGGGGGTCTCTCACTTAGTATATGATAGTGGGGACTTCTAGGAATAATTGGATAAGAAATATCCATGTATGTTGTGAAATTTCTAGGCCGACTTTTATGTCAAATCCTTATAAGGATAGGATATTGTTAAGATACAATTTGGGGCCAAACGGAAGAGAGTGGTCACATACTCTTAAAAAGTAAGGGGTCTCATATCCTTAGAAATGTTTAGACTAAGGAACAATTGATAACTCAATAGGAGTAAGGGTTCCTGAGATTTATTTGAACCATAGGTGAAATTGGGAATGTTTGGGATCGTACTATCGACTAGAATAAGCGGTAGCCTAAATTCTAGTTAAGATAGTTTACACGTAATTGTGGGGATATGACCATTGAGATTCCAATACTTGAAACGAGGTTGGAATAATTTGAGGTTTTAGACTATTAAGTCATGTATGTGCCTATGGTTAAATAGTACTAAAGGAAACTATGTACTTTTGAATATGGATGAAATGTGTAGTGATGGATTCCGACACAAACTCTTGGGTGATAACCCTAATATTGAATATATATGTATAGATATATACATATGGTTTTGGGAGACTATTCATCATAGGAAAAATGATTGAATATTTTTCAAGTGAGGGATTGTATTCACATATCGAGGTAAATTTAAAGGAAATTGTGGTGACGGCTTGTATATTGAGGATTATGTATACTTATAGCCAGGTTTATATATCTTATACATATGAACGAGAATTAGTTTGTATATATAATGATGTAGCAATGTGTGAATATATGTACATATATCTATATATAAATATGAATATATGGATATATTTATGTTGTGGACATACATGGTATGGATATTTAAACGGTATATGATGGTTTACTACTTGATCATATGATGGGATTATATGGATGTATGTATATTGAGCATGTGAGCGATATATATACTTATGTGGTTAAGCATACCCCGCTCATGCTATCATTGGGAAGTTTCCGCGCAGAGGGTGAGCATCCTGGCATATAGAGCAGGGTGTGGATATTCCCCAGGTCATAGTCGTTCGGTGTGTTATTATACGATAGATATATTTTTGGCATGCGACGTGGTGGATATGTTTCGTCTCATTGCCATTTGGAGCTATGGCCACTTCCCGGGACGTCGTGTGTGTGAGTTATCACGAGGTAGGTGTCGTTGATCCCCACCAGGTGGTCCCCAGTTGCTACGTGAGCCGGGCACTGGGAAGATGATAGCATTGATGCAGTTTTATCGGTGATATATATAGCCGGGTGGATTATGTGCATGTCCATTGTACATCAGATATGATACGTACACTTGGTCATGGGTATGGATTATTGGTATATGTATATATATGGTGAGCATAAAATACCTATATATATATATATATCCTATAGATGAAAGGATATAGAATCTTTGTGGAGTACATCTTGGATGATTATGGTGTACTAGTTTGATGGGGGTTGATTTATCGCATTTAAGGAATATTTCGGTTACATCATCCCAAGGATATTATTGGATATGTTAGTTGTAGTAGTAGTATAATATTGTGTACATGGCATTATGGATCTCTAGGATCGACATTGTCCAGGAGTAGTGTAACGGGGTGGTTCCTTGTTTGGATTTCGCTTTGCGAGACACTCCACGCATGAAACGCAGTGCAGTGTTGAAATTGGAGAAAAGTTCTGCCAATTATGGTATGTACGACATTATGGACCTCTATGATCGACATTGTCAAAGAGTAGTGTAACATGGTGGTTCCTTGTTTGGATTTCGCTTTGCGAGACACCCCACGCACGAAATGTAGTACATTGTTGAGAGTAGAGAGAAGTTCTGTCGATATTTATGTGTGGCATAATGGATCTCCAGGATCGACGTTGACATGGAGTAGTGTAACGGGGTGGTTCCTTGTTTGGATTTCGCTTTGCAAGACACCCCACGCACGAAACGCAGCGCAGTGTTGAAATTGGAGGGAAGTTGTGTCAATAATAATTTTGCATGGTTATTAATTAGAAATTAAATCATATATTTCAACCCAATGGCATATTGGGTAACTTAATAAATTATAATTGGTTAAAGTATAAACCGAAATCCACTAAGCCTAATAAGGCACATATGATTGAAAATAAATACACAACTGTGGTTAAAAAGGGGGTGGATTCTTGGGGTGTGATAGGAAGGTAGATCTCGTGTGTATAGGCTAGGCCTATGATAAGTTAGGTTGTCCTAATAAAAATGGGGGTAATTTAACTAAAAGTTGAGGACGCGAATAGGTGCACGCCTTTAGATGAGAGGTGAGTTGGGGCTCCACGAGAGTGCGATCCCATTTTAATTATGAAATAAGTTCACTAATATTTATTATGCATGGTTAACACACTTGCTAAATATTTTTCACAACTCGGGCTCTGACCCGTTTACTTTTCTCTCCTACTTGTATATATATATATATATATATATATATATATATATATATATATATATATATATATATATATATATATATATATATATATATATATATTACTACAGGTGTCCTACCGCATGGATACCGGATGACCTTTTATCCAGAGTCTTGGGAGCCGTGACAGGTGCGGACTGTTGAGGGACTTTGATGGTAGTCGCTTCCTACTTTTAAAAATCTAGGTAGGATTCATTGTATATCGGGTTTGTACCCAAGGGATATTTATAGATGTTTATATTTATTCCATTTCAGTTATTGTATTGGCTGTGACCCGACAGCTTATTTGGGTCTACTTTTTGTAGTATATTCCGTGGTAGTTATTTATTTCATTTTTATTCTAGCATTTCATTTATCTTAGTTCTTTCATGCATCTTTCTTTCTTTTATCAGTAGTGTTAGTTGGTTATCTGTTGCACATTTTATTAAATTTTAACATCTCGCCTATATGATATCGGGTAGTTAGTCCTATATTATATAGTACCGACAGTTGATGTTGAGACTGGACCATCTGGAACTCCTGATTTAATATAGTATAGGGCTGGACACCCGTTATTATTTTAGGCGGGGTGTTACAGTCGAATAGGGGACAAAAGGTTCGGTAAGGATTCCTCGAACCACAAATATCAACACAATCATTCGAGGTGAACATAGTTATCATACCCACGGGACACGCACATACCAACGTTCCCATAGTCATCGGACTTATTAACTCCCCGATAAGTCTTTCATAGACCTATGTTCTCGAGCGACAAATCAAAATTCCCATGGATTCATTAGGATATGACTTCCCTCACGCGTAAACCTCCCGTCGATAGCAAGTAAGATAGGTATGTCATACATATAATTCATTAATAATTCAAATATGCATTATCGTCTAGCTATAGATATAATATCAAAAAGGTAATCACGCTACTGATATGCCCCGAATGTACCCCCTTGGCTCAGAGACATCAACCTCGGCCATGGAGATGGCCGATGTTAGAGGGACCTTGAATTCATCAACTAGCAGTCTCGTCCTAGGCAAGGTCGGCCACGACCGATGTTACTAGCTACCTTGGAAGGTGAGGTCACCATGATCCAGGGGCGGTTATCCACCTGGTCTTCCAAGAATTGCAAACTCGGCTCGGAAGATGAAGAGGCTGCCATCCCATCATCAACATCAATCTCGGCTAGGGATCGGCCGACATTCCTGCTTTGCCAACCCTACCTCGGCCCAGGTCGACATTATATCTCAACATGCCTTACCTCAGCTCTCCCGCTGATCCAAGGTCACCACCTCGTCCTCTTTCAGGCCAAGGTTGTGACTAGTCACAGGTGGCCGAGCTCTTATGTGCATATGTGGGGTTAGGAACACGTGTGCACAATCAGTTATAACTGAATCATTCCCCTCACGTGAGGGAATATTTTGTCATCATTCTCTATATGTGACAGTGACAGATGTCTTCATCCGATTGACTAGATCAACACACACATGCTCATTGCATGTATGGGGGGTGCATTACACCCCCTAGGTATTATATATAGTTGTCTTATCCTTCTTGGAGAGGGATCCAAAAGGAAGAACCCTAGCTGAAACTCTGTTCAAATACACAGTAGAGAGAGATAGCTGGAGAGTTTGTATCTATGGCCATTAGAGCCCTCATACAGTGATATTAATCACACACTTGCACAGTGGACATAGGCCTGATTGGCTGAACCACTTATATTCCGGTGTGAATCCTCTTCTCCTCACCTCCTTCTACTGAATACCCTTATACTGCCATTGTTGACATTAAATTGAGCTCACGAACACCTTGAAGGGTGGTGCTATTTCCAACATCATCATTTTGGCGCCGTTTGTGGGAACGAGAAGCTATCTCTTCCTCTTTATTCGTTTAACCTCACCGGAGACTCCGGTGGTGAACCAGACCTCCCCCTTTTACTCAGAGCCGTTTCACCATTGAAAGAGATCTTGTAAGGTATTAAGCTCATTTACTACACCAACTCTTTTGTGTTAAAACATGGCACCGAAAATACCACCACCTTTTCCGCTGCCTGGTGCGGGAGGACCTTGCTCCAGACAGGCAATGCCCCAATCCGAAATGGGGGAGGTGGTCGCAGCCTTGAGGTCTTTGGCTATAACGCAATAAGAAATTCAGGAGCAATTTTCACAGCTCAGCCAAAATATGATGAGGCCACCTGGAGTCTCACCAGAAATGATCACCCCGGCGGCTGTTCAGCCTCATCCTGATGCCAGGGGACCACCCCAGGCATTGTGGAAAGACCAACTAACACCACAATGGAGGAGGGACGTTGCTAACCCTAGGAGCTTGCACCTGGGGAGGCAAGGAAACCCTTTCCCTGTGGATCGGTATGATGATATAGAGGCGGAAGATATCCCGAAAGATGGTTGGGAGCCGTATGAGGTTTCAAACAATACAGTTTGCCCTATCCAACGAAGCAAAGGTTGTGGGGGAAGAAAAGGTGAAGAAGCCCAACAACGAGGATCCGCTTTTGATCGATTGAGAAGAGGGTCAGCCTTTGAAAGGCTAGGCCCAATAAATGACCTAAGACATAGGTTATCAAGGTCGAGAAGTGTAGTTGGCTCACAAAGGGAAGAGGTGCAACGTTGGCCTCATCAAGGCCGATCTCATGCAGGAAGAGGTAGAGACCAGGAAGAGGTCAACAGCCGACATTGTACTGTGGCTGGGGAACCCTCAGTCCACCCCTTGGAGGTGGCTGGGGACAACCTCGACCAGGCCGACATTGCCAGGCCATGGAACGACTCAATCCAGCGTCTTGAGGACAAGATAGGAGACCTCATCAAAAGTCAGAATCCGCTGTAAAGAGGTTTCTCAGAGGGCTCTCCGTTCGTGGCTAAGATAGTAAGCTTCCCTACCCCAGCTAAGTTCAAGCCACCTACAGTAACTCCCAAGTATGACGATAACACCAATCCTGTACATCATATTGAGATGTACCAGTCAGCGATGGACATCTACTTAATACCAGATGAGATGAAGTGCCGAGCCTTCTCCGGGACCTTAACGGGATCTATGCACATATGGTTTACTTCTCTTTCGAAGAATTTAATTGAGAACTTTAAGGGTTTGGCTGAACGGTTCATTCACAATTTTTACTTCGGGGTAAGACCTCAAAAGAAGACCACCCATATATTGTACGTCAAGCAAGGCAAGCACAAAATCCTAAGAGACTACATTGCCAGGTTCAACAAAGAAAAACTTAAGGTTGAAGATTACGATGAGAATATTGCCATGACCGCCCTCATAAGAGGTCTTGAAGGGAAAGTTGTTGTGAAAACTTGCGGAAGACCCTCCAAAGTCCATGGCAGAGATATTGGAAACTTCGGGGAGTCATGAACGCTGAAGAGACCATGGACGCTAAGTATGAAGACGAGAACGACGGTAGCAACAGAAAGTTACAAAGAAAGAAGGATTGAAAGAAGAGGTCAGCTGATGATAAGTTTGCACGTTATACCCCTCTTACGGTTAGCTGCAAACACATCCTCAATGAGATTAAGAATGACCGATCCCTAAGATGGCCAGAGAAGTTGAAGGCTCCTCCACATAAGAGGAACCATAACTTATGGTGTGAATTCCACTATGACCATGGCCATATAACAAACAAGTGCTTAGCCTTGAAGGATGAGATCGAGAAGATGTTGAAGTCAGGAAAGGTTAGGAAATATGTTGATAGTAAAGCTCCCAGAAGGGGAAGGGAAGACCCCCAAAAGAAGAGACATGACAAGTGGCATGAGGATACCACAGTAAGAAGAGATGGTGACCTAGACGAAGATGACGAAGACGATCCAAACCTCCCGCTAAAAGATGACAACACCCCAGTGAAGAGGGTTGGTATGATCACCTTTGGCACTAGCACCATATGCGGAGGACTTGCGGGGGATGGTTCTGAGGTTGCTGACAGGAAAGCTCTGAAGCACCTTATACTCTTAACTCACTTGAGCCTATATTGTATAAGTGTTCATCTAGTTTGGAAATTGTGACAAACTTGTGTCTATCCTAGAATCCAAAGAACCCCAGAGCTTGGTTTGCTATTTCATCTTTCTTGGTTGATTGATCTAGAACATATTACCAACACTCACACATAGTAGAATTGATCTCATACATTTCATATTGCATATAATTGTGTGTACATATGTTGAGTGTGTTTAAATCCCTAAAATTGATTTTTAATATATTTTTGGGATTTTATAATCATTTAAAATAAGTTTTATTTAATTAAAATTTGTTTTTAAAATTTTTTTTGGGGTTAATCTGCAATTAAATTTTAATGGTTATATTGGCTAAAAGTTACCTTGGGTAGAATTCGAAAGCGGCAGAGACTTCAGGGTGTGTTTGTATTTATTTTAAGATGCGCGTTTGATCTCTTATAATTGCCCAACATCTGTTGTCTTCTGATTGGTGGAGTGTGTGTTTCTTTATAGAGAGTAATCCAACGATTATTTACAACCCTTGGATCGTTTTTATCAACGATCTGCATGTGCTCTTTCATAATCCCTGTGAACCACATATGAACCAATCAGGAGAGTTTTAATCACCGCATATCGTGAACCCTTGGATCAAAGTCAATCAACCTTGACTCAATCTCAACCATTGATTTTGAACCTTATTCTCGAATCTTCTTAGCCTCCTATAAAAGAACCCCTTCACTCAGCCAACTGAGACTTTTGCCATTTTCATCCTTTTGAGAGAAAAGAGAGAGTAGAGAGAGAAGAAAGAAAAGAGAGGGAAAGATAGAAACTAGAAAGAGAGAGAAAGAGTTAGAAACCCTAACCCTAACCCTAAATCGTCAAAATCTTTTCAAACCTAAACCTCTTTTTAAGTCCTGTATATACCAAACACATCCTTGAGTGTTTGAGTGTTTTGAGAGGTTGAGAGTTGGTTTGTTTAGTTGGTTTGTTGCTGTAACCTCTTCGTTCTTAGATCTTGTGTCTAACTTAAACATGTATCTTAGATCTAAGTTTCTGCTTTATAGAAATTTCAGATCTGAGTACTTTATGTTACATTTCACTTACATTTACATATATTGTTTCTCATCTTGAGAAATATATTGTTGATTCTTTTCTGTAAATATTTTTAACATTGAAATCAACAATAATGTTTTTTGTTTCTAGTTCTCTTGAAACAAGACCTTTGACCTAGTTTGGAATCGCACTTGGTGATTTTCAATCTCAAAAATATTTTCAAAACCTAAGATTGATTAAGATCTTGATACGTCTTCTGAGCAAGATAGCCATGGATTCTTGGCTTATTTTAAAGGTAAAATAAGGTTAAGTTTTGTGAGAAGAGAGAAATAGAAAAATTACAGCATATAGTTCTTATATGTAATTTGTTAGGACTGGTTGTATAAAATAAGTGTGTGTGTGTGGATGCATGTGTTAGAAAGCACCTCCATAAACACTATCACCCTACCACACTAAAAAGCATTGGTAATAAGATCTTGAGAACAAGAGTCGACATAAAGAACTTGAACAAATTGGAATTTAGCAAACTCGGAGAACAACATCAACAATCAGAACTGCAGAGAAGTTATAAGGACACCAGAGGGTACATTCCTAAACTTATATAGGTCTGAGTTGTATGCATGTTTGTTATATAGTTTGTAACTGTTAAAATTTGTTTTAGTGGAATTTTTGGTTTACTCTGTAGAGGGAGTCGTGGATGTTTCCTCAGTTGGGTGAGGTTTTACCACGTAAAAAAACCTTGTTCTTAATCTTTCTACATCTTGTCATCTCTTTCTTGGTTGTGCTGAGTTTAAAGTTTTTTAAACTGTTTTATTAAACCTGTTAATCAAATCTTGAGTAGATCTCGTACATACTTTTGTTAAACACATCTTGTGTTCAATTAGTTTTGATATTAAAGAAAAGAGTTTCTTCAAAAAACTATTCGGAGTTACTTAAATAGTTTAATTTTATATTAAACGGCTTCAGTAATAGATTTTCAATTGGTATCATAGCTTTGTAAACTTCTTTTAAAGAGATCCTATATTTCTAAAATTGTTTGCTAAAAATCAAACATGGACGAGAAAAATGAAAGATTTGGTAACTTGACCAGACCTCCTATCTTTGATGGAACCAATTTTGCTTACTGGAAAGTAAGGATGATTGCTTTCATTCAAGGAACTTTGTGAGATGATGTCTGGGACATTGTTGAAAATGGATATATTTTTCCTACTAAACCAGCCACTGAAGGAAGTAATGAGAGGGTTAAAAAAGTATTAAGTGAGTTCACACAAGAAGAGAAACAAGATTCTCGCAACAATAACAAAGGAAAGAATGCCATATTTATGTCCATAAATGAACATGAGTTCAAAAGAATCTCATCCTGTACCACTTCTAAGGAAGCTTGGGACACTTTGGTTACTGCTCATGAAGGTGACACTAGAGTTAAGGCTGCTAAAACACAAATGCTCATTCAACAGTATAACTCTTTAATTATGTCTGAATTTGAGTCATTTGATGACTTTTATATGAACTTTGATAACGCGAGAATTCCGTGTGATAATTGATTAACTTTGCAACTTTCTAATATAGCACACTTATTTAATTTCAGCCCCCAATCATGCATCTAAAGTGAAAGTGTCAACCCATAAACAAATAAAGCATACGACACAAAGTTAAGAAAAAATCCCCGCAGGGCAAAACCTTTTATTTCACTATAATAAGTAAATCGCAACTTACACAGATTACAATGAAATACAGTGACACACAAATACCCGCAGGTGTTAGTCGGTGTCGGCAGCAATGAATCCACACGCAGCGAACCCACATGAACCTCAGTCCAATCAACAAAGGAAGAACCGCAACACTCCTCAATGACACGCAACCATAAAACCTTGTAGAGACTCCCTCATCAATGACACGTAGCCCTCGGTTGCAAAGATCTCTCCACAAAGGTTTGAACAAACACAAGGTTGTGTTCTTGGGTTACCAAAAAGATTCACAAAGGTTTGGCAATTTGTGTGAATAAAAAAACCTAGAGTCTTGGGCTCAATTGGTGAAGACTTAGAGTATTTAGGACTCTGAAAATCGTCTTGAAAAGTCTTAAAAAATACACCACCGAAATAGGTATATATATAGGAAAAACAAATTAGTGGTAAAACAATTCACGGAACTACCGAGTTTATCCCAGGTGGACCGGTCCGGCTTGGGCGCGGATCGGTCCGGTTGACCGGATCGGTTCTTTTAAAATATGGCTCCATCGGTTTGCAATCGGTCCGAGGTATACTGGATCTGCAGCAAGCGGATCGGTCCGGTTGAGGGGCGGACCGGTCTGTTGGCGGATCGGTCCGGTAGGGAGGCAGACCGGTCCGGCTGTCAGACTTTGATTCCTCTTCTTCTTTTGATATTCGGATCTGTTGATGAATGTATGAATCTTGAATTTCTTCAACGGTGTAACGGTGTGCGACATAATAAATTGTTAATGGACAAAAATGTCCTTACAAATCTCCCCCTATGTCTATGCCGGTACATACATAAAAATAAACATCCGAATTATCAAACAACTAAAAATGTCTATACAAATCTACCCTTCCATGAACCCAAAACTGGAAAGATACAATTGAATAAGTCTACAGCGTTTGTTCTTCAATTCTTCAGAAATCATCAAATCTCAAAGCTTTTCTCATCAGGGTCAATGATAATCCATGTAGTACCTACACACATGAGAAAAAGCAAAATACCAAGTGACATATCGAGTTTGAAATGAGATAAACATATATACCTATTTATGAGCAAACTCAAACTTTCAAAACTCCCCCATAATAAGATAATTCTTTCTCCCCCTTTTTATGATGTCTCCAAATAGACAAATAAGAAGAATGAATCAAACAAGCAAAATCGGGGTGTCACGGTATACAAAAAATACACAAACTATTTTTAATTTTTTTTAATTTCATACAAAGATAGGATACCAATTTGAACAAATATGATACAAAAATCACACCATGGATTTAGACTCAAACAACCAAGTCATGGAAATGGAATGAATGGGTGTGAACACATTCGATAGGTAAATCAACTCAATCAATCATATGTGCACGATGCATACGTGTACTCCTAACGAATGAACATCAAAGGTATCCTTAGGTGTAAAAGTTTGTTGAATTTAGATGACATCGTCTTATGCAAATCAAAAAATCAAAGTCAAATGATTTCCACACCAATAATGTCCAAAACTATATAGCGCGTTTTCAAGAATTTCAAGGATGTGCAAACCCGTTTTAATTCTCCAACCAAACACCCTCATATATATATTCTTTTAGAGGTGTATAAACTAAATTCTCAAACTTTGGAGAATTGGTGCAAAAACCTAAATGGCCCATAATTGGCATGAATTTCTTTTTATTGCCTTTCAATTTTTTCGGGCTCTTTTAACCTCTTTGGACCCCGGATATTAAAACTCCTCCATTTTTTAGGTCCAATTTAACGGTGGCTTTTGCGCAAAGGATAGATAATTACCTTTCGCAGCCCCTCCCCGTAATTCAAACAAAGCACACAAACTCACAAAACGGTTTTTATATGCACAATATCCTTATAAAAATTTATCGCGCTTGGTTCATTTTAAGGACAGGATTGAAGTGATAACACCCAACCAACATGTGATAAGACAAGCACAATAATCAAACAAATCCGTGCATGTGTGCAATAAAGGAAACATGAGTCAAACATGTAGGAAGTAACACTTATTTACATCTTAATGACTCCAAACATTATAAAGCACATGGATGAATTGACCTATTGTCTCAAAACACTATCAAATAGTCACATGAAAATAATGGAATGATGTTGTGACTCGGTCATCCAAAGTGTTCATCCATAAACGGTGCAAACAAAATACAAAAATATTTTTGGATTTTCTCAAAATTTTCTCAAAATAAAATCTTTTTGTATTTTTCAAAATTTTCAAAATAAAACATACAAAATGATACATACTAGCAATAGGCAAACAATGACATCATGAAAATCACCCTATGCTAGTAAACAAGTCAAACCTCAATCATTAGATGCGGAGGGGTTTTCCAAAGGTGGTGACAACTTATGAAAAACCTCCATCAATTCTTGTGAAGTTTTGACTAAGAACTTAACTTGCTCACCTAAATGTGCAAACTCTCTCATGTAATCTCCGGGAGCATGTAAAGTATCATGTGTGGGTGCATGTGTGACAGAAACACGTGTAGAAGCAAAACGTGACACATAACCCAACTTAAAGCAAAATTCCCTAAGGTGTCCTCTCCTCTTGCAATGGGAACAACCATAAATAGGCCTAGGAACACCTCTCTCAAAAACTCTAGGACGCACTTTCCTAATAGGAATGGGACGCCTAGGTGGGTTAGGGTGAGACATATGTGAAACTGTCACTAAAGTGGGAACCGGCTCGGGTGCTAATTGGGAAGAAGAAGCACCGTCATGACTTATTCCTAACTTCTCACCTTTACCATTAAGAACCACCTTTTCAACCTTCTTAGGTGCGTTCTCAAACTTGACTTTGACCACCCTGGCACGTTCGAGATCACTCTCGAGTTGGGATACACGTGTCGTCAGACTAGACAACATGCTGGTCAAATCACACTTCTCCTTTCTCAAAACCTCCTTCTCTTTCTCCAAATCTAAAACCCGAAGACCTAAATCCCTATTATACTTCTTTGTTTTCAAGGTCTCGGTGTACAAATGTCTAAAAGCTTTTTGGAGTTCACTTTCACTCTCACTTTCTCCCTCACTAGAAGCGCTCAAATCATCACTATCACATTCGTGTGCACTATTGTGTGACAAGGTGGGTGTGCTCACATGACTAGAAAAAGCTACAAACTTCTCACCACTAGTCTCATCACCCTCACCTTCACTACTATCACTAAGTGTGGAGGGCATAGCTACTTTCTTTCCTTTCTTTCTAAGCCACGTAGGACACTCAAACGACTTATGTCCCTTACCCCCACATTCAAAACAAGTGACGTTCTCAAAATCTTCCTCACACTCCTCATCGAATTTATTCTCTTTTTCCCTCTCACCACTTTCTTTGCCCTTTCCTTTCTTTTTATTTTTCTAAAAAAAACTCCTTTTATTGGAAGAATTATTTTTGTTCATGTTGAGAAATTTTTTAAAATTTTTCGCAAACAAGGCCATATCATTAAAATCAAAATCTCCCTCAGAATCGGACTCACAAACTTTTTCTTTCTTTTTCTTAAAATGACTCTTTAAAGCAATGCCATTATCCTTAGCCTTAATGGTTTTGGGAAACATATCAATCTCATAGGTTTGAAGATCTCCTACAAGTTCTTCCAACTTAAGTGATTTTAAATTTCCCAAAGAGTTCAAAATAGTGGCTTTAGGAATAAAGCGTTTTGGGAGAGATCTCAAAATCTTTTTAACGACACGCGTGTTATCAATCACCTCACCCAAATTAAATAATGTGTTAACAATGTCCGACAAACGTGCATAAAAATCATCAAAGCATTCGAACTCAGACATGGTGATAGTCTCAAATTGGGTAGCCAAATTTTGTAATTTTGACTCTTTAACCACGTTCGTACCCTCATGTGTCAATTTCAAAACATCCCAAGCCTCTTTAGACGTGGTGCATGTCATAATTCGGCGAAACTCATCAGGAGAGACAGCTCCAGAAATAGCACTCAGACCACGGGAATTAAAATTGGACAATTTATAATCATCTTCAGTCCAGGCTGACACGGGTTTTAAAGTGGTGATGTTATTAACAGTGATCGTGGGAGGAATCCAACCATTTTCGCAAAGTAACCAAACACGCTCGTCAATAGATTTTAAAATCGATTTCATACGAGCTTTCTAGTAGTCATAATTAAACCCGTCAAAAATGGGCATCTGATTATATAAGTGCTCCATAGGAAAAATTGTGATTTTTCACAAAACTGATTTAAAAAAAAATCAATATCACACGATTTTGCGGAAAATAGGAATACCCAATAAATTAGCTTAACCCGATCTGATACCAATTTGAGAACGCGAGAATTCTGTGTGATAATTGATTAACTTCGCAACTTTCTAATATAGCACACTTATTTAATTTCAGCCCCTAATCATGCATCTAAAGTGCAAGTGTCAACCCATAAACAAATAAAGCATGCGACACAAAGTTAAGGAAAAATCCCCGCAGGGCAAAACCTTTTATTTCACTATAATAAGTAAATCGCAACTTACACAGATTACAATGAAATACAGTGACACACGAATACCCGTAGGTGTCGGCAGCAATGAATCCACACGCATCGAACCCACATGAACCTCAGTCCAATCAACAAAGGAAGAACCGCAACACTCCTCAATGACACGCAACCATAAAACTTTGTAGAGACTCCCTCAGCAATGACACGTAACCCTTGGTTGCAAAGATCTCTCCACAAAGGTTTGAACAAACACAAGGTTGTGTTCTTGGGTTACCAAAAAGATTCACAAATGTTTGGCAATTTGTGTGAATAAAAAAACCTAGAGTCTTGGGCTCAATAGGTGAAGACTTAAAGTATTTAGGACTCTGAAAATCGTCTTGAAAAGTCTTAAAAATACACCACCAAAATAGGTATATATATAGAAAAAACAAATTAGTGGTAAAACAATTCACGGAACTGCTCGAGTTTATCCCAAGCGGACCGGTCCGGCTTGGGCGCGGATCGGTCCGGTTGACCGGATCGATTCTTTTAAAATATGGCTCAATCGGTTCGCAATCGGTCCGGGGTATACTGGATCTGCAGCAAGCGGATCGGTCCGGTTGAGGGGCGAACCGGTCCGTTGGCAGATCGTTCCGGTAGGGAGGCGGACCGGTCCGGTTGTCAGACTTTGATTCCTCTTCTTCTTTTGATATTAGAATCCATTGATGAATGTATGAATCTTGAATTTCTTCAACGGTGTAACGGTGTGCGACATAATAAATTGTTAATGGACAAAAATGTCCTTACAAACTTGACTGATATTGTGACAAAATTGCATGCTAATGGGATAAGATTGACAAACATGAAATTGTATCTAAAATTCTGAGATCATTACCACAGAAATTTGACAACAAAAGATATGCTATTGAGGAAACGTGTGATATAAATCTCACTCCTGAACTACTCAGTAGTAAATTAAGAACTGTGGAAATGGAACTAGAATTTAAGAAACAATTGACCCAGTCCCTTAGGAAACAGACTAGTTCCAATCTGAGCTTTTCTTCTAAGATGATTAAACCTGAGTTTAACATTCCCAATGATGACTCTGATGAGGAATGCGATATAGAGAGTTTGGACAATCAGATTGCCTTAATGTCAAAACAGTTTAAGAAAATCATTAAGTTTAGAAACAACCTGGCAAACAAACAATGCAAGTCCAATTATCCAACTCACTCTAATCATAAACCTCATGAGAAAAGTCATGACAAACATCACAAGGAATCTCACACTAAACGTAATAGAGACCTTAAGAAGACTGAATGCTTTAGATGTGGTAAACTAGGACATATTGCACAGGACTATAGAGTTAACTTGAACACTCAAAATAAACACACTAGAGCCAACTTTTGCAAAACATGGGATGATTCAAGCGACTCTGAAAATGAGGAACCTGAATCATCTGATGTTTTTGATCCTTGCATGTCTTTCTTTGCCAAGATTATCTATAATGATGATATGCCTGCGTTTGTTAGTGAGGATGAATCCAGTAATTCTACTTCTGTTGTTTCGAATCATGATGTTACTGGTTTAGATGCTTTAATTACTGAGAACATTGTTATTTCTCCCTCGGGGTGTGTGAGTCAAAGGGAAAGCGATAATGACGATGTCAATGGGTGTGTGAGTCCAAGAAATGAAGCCTTAGGGGTCACTTCACACACTACACTTAGTGACTCGGACAATGAAGATCTCCCAGATATTCACACTTTATGCTAAAACTCTCAAGAAAAGCACTAGACTAGAGAATATTGTGAAAGATCTCACCAAGAAGTTAGAAGATCTAAGCCTGATGGTCAAACTTAATGCTGAAGAGTATACTACCCAATGTCTAACTCATGAAAGTGAAATCAAAATGTTTGATCAAAATCTGAGAAATTTGACAGAAACAAATGAAACTCTGGAGAAAAAATACAAAGGGACATTGTTAGAATTGGAACAAACTAAAGAAAAGACAACAACTGTTTTCAAACAATTTACAAAATTTGAAAATAACTCAAACTGTTTTGATGGATTTGTTGCTGAACCAAAAACCAATTCTGATGATCGAACTAGAATAGGGTTTTGCCCCAATTTGAAGACACAAACAAAATGTTTTGAACCTATCAAGTTTGTGTCAGGAGGTAAAAGACCTATTGAAACCTGCCCAGAATTTCATTCTCTAAAAACCCAGTTTGACTCAAAATATCAAAATTTTAACATTGGGGAATCAAGTTGCTCTAAACATGAAAGTTCACCTAAGGCTAAATACGTCTGCCCCTCCATTAGGAAGAGTGAATCTACATTCAAAATTGTACTATCTAGGAATAGAGTTCAACCTCAAAATCCCTTGAAACCTATGTTTAAAGACTTTCCTAAGGAGACCCCAACTTTGAGCAATCTTTATTGCTCCTACTACGATATATACGGTCACTCTTTTGATGGTTGCTATGCTAGAAGACTAGTTAAACCTGTCTATAATCCTCCTATCTATCAAAATTTTAATTATTCTAGAAGAAGCCGTAACAATTATGTACTACCTAGACAACCAGACAAAAACTCTAACTATAGAAAGAGAAAGACCAAACCTAAAAGAACATTCCCTAGAAGGATTCCTAAACACTTTCCTAAACCAAACACTCATATTTTTCATAAAACTCAAAATCATGCGCAAAACATTTTTCAACAAAAATCGAATGCTCGCAAATTTTATCAATTGAGAGCTAATAAGCGCAAAATGAAAACTAGAGCAATTTGGGTTAGAAAAGATGATCTATTACCCCAGATGAAGTGTAACATAGTTATTACTGCTTTAAAAGCTGAACACACATCGTCTGGTTGGTATTTAGACTCTGGATATTCTAAGCACATGACTGGGGATGATACAAAACTCTTGAACAAAATTAGCTTTGCTGGAAGAAAAGTTATTTTTGGTGATCGAGTATCATCTCAGATCATAGGCTAAGGAACTCTCCAAGAAGATGGACTTCCTGTTCTTGAAAATGTTCATCTAATTAAAGGTCTTAAGGCCAATCTACTTAGTATCTCGCAATTTTGTGACTTAGATCATACTGTAACCTTTTGAAAGAACAATTGCAAAATTTTAAATGAAAAAGGTGAATGCATAGTTACAGGATTCAGGACCCCTGACAATTGTTATACTGTCATGAATAATTCTTAAATCTGTAATGTTGCCAGAATGGATGACAATGAGATATGGCATAACAGGATGGCTCACATAAATTACGATAATCTTAGTAGATTGACCTCTCAAGAAATAGTTAGAGGAGTTCCAAAAATCAAACCCATTTCTAACATTGTCTATGGTTCCTGTCAGGATGGTAAAATTGTTAAGGCACCTCATAATAAAGTTAAAGATATCGTCTTGATTTAAATTACGTAAGAGTAGTAATTTAAAGAATTTGATTTAAAATTGTAATTATGGTATATTAATCGGAAGATAGATACCGGTATATATATTGCATCATTTTTATTTACTTAGTGCGAGTGGTAAATAGTTACTTAACGCGTGTAGACCGTGTTGGGGTGAGAACGAGTAACATTTTTTAAGTGACTCAAATGATAGTTTAGAGGTCACCAATGAGTCCGGAAGGGTCAAATTAGTCAAAATAGTATACCCGGGGGTACTAGTTGAGTCCCGGGGCAATTTTGGACTAAACCGAGACCGTTCGGGGGCGTTTTGGTCTTTTAACATAAGAGGGTATGGAGACCTACGAAATTTAGAGTTTTATATCAGCCATATGATAGAGGAATTAGGGTTAGAACACCCATGACAAACACCAATACCATTAGAGAGAAGAGAGGCACAACTTTCTAAAGCAAAAAGAAGATTTGGGAAGGATTCAAAGGGATTTCTACCATCTACTTGTTGGGGAAGAAGGATTGAAGGATGAAGATCATCAATCATCAACAAGAACCACGAAATCAGACCCTACTGATCATAAGTCAAGTTGTTTATTGCAAAAATTTATAAAGTTATAATACCCATGTGTAGGGTTTTTGAATAGTTTGTTTAAATCAATATTTTGATTGGAGAAAGATGATATTTATGCATGTTGGGATAGGAATCGCATGTAGAATGATTTAAACTATGTAGAGGATTCATATTCAGATTAGACTTGATGATTTTCGGAATAAAAATGTGGATTTTGAATGATAATATGGGAAGAACACCATAACTAGGGTTTCAAGAAATTCTGGGTTTTAATTCATTATTTCTTTAAAGTAATTGGAGTTTTGATGTAATTGACACGTTAGAAACTGTCCTAGTATATGTGGAAATATGTTAGGATCATTGGGTAAAAGTTTGGTGGACAATAATGGAGTTTGGAAATTTGTTAATGGAGGAGAGGATCAACGAAGAAGACAGACATCGTCTGTCCCTGTTCGATCGATTGATCGATCTTGAACTATCGATCGATCGACTAAGTCGATCGATCGAACCCAGCCGTCGATCGATCGACGCAAGCTGTTTTCCTGAAAATTTTGTGTTTAATCCTTCGTTGAGCTCGGGAATGAATGGGTATTCTAGGATTTACATTATACTTATATGGGAGTAAGAATAAGACCAGTAGGTATATTGTTGAGGTCCAATAAGGCCATTGGGTGTAGGGCTTGGATTATGGACCGAGGAGAATAATCCGATTTAGTAGAGTATCGGGGACTTCGGAAATTGAGTTTCGGGGCGAAGTAAATTCAATTTAAGTAATAGACCAGTAGGGTAAGCAATAACTACTGAAATTATATGTAAGGGGTAACTAGGACCCTTAGAGTTGTGTGAATACTCAAATAAATACGATTAATGAGATAAATCGTAAAGCAAATATTGTACGGTAATTATATGAGATTAAAATATTACGTACGTATATGATTAATAGGTCGGACGTGTACCTACTGAATTATGTGATCTTTTAGGTAGAGAGATTATACCTAAATTAATTATGTTAGGGTCGATGAGACATTCCGAACTAACATAAAGTTATTATAAGTTTGGGGTCGATGAGAAATACCGAACCAAACTTTGAACTGGTGTCGCGATGAGAGAGTCCCGAACCAGAATATGTGTATATATATTTTTTAAAATAATTGGGGTCGATGTATCATGCCGAACCAATTCTTACTTGGGGTCGGTGAATCATTCCGAACCAAGAGTCCTTTATGTGTATAAAAGGGGCAAAATAGCAGTGACTAATATTTAGTATATATTGTGTGTGAAATATATATACCTGATGATATTCTACTTCCGTGTATTAGTAGATTGATATATTGTGTATTTAAAGATACATACTGAATTGGTAAGTTAAGTAGTGAAACTTAATTACGAAATGAACCTTTAGATAGAAAAACATCTATTTAGTAATTCAAGTAGCGAAACTTAATTACATAAGTTGGAAAGTCAACAATTGTGAAAATTGTACTAATTTTAGTAGTAAAACTAAATGAGAAGTCTTGAAAAATAATATAGATGAAATGTTACTTGAGAATTAATTAATATACGCGAGATGTTAGTAAAACGGTTGTACTGTATGGGCGGTACTGGAACTTGGGTACAGATAAGTTCAGTTTACTACTTTGGTTTTAGTTAGCTTGAGAAGTATGGCTAGACAAACTAAGTGTGGAACGTTAGGTGTGCACCAAAGATGAGGGGTGAGTTAACTCAAGAGAGTGTACGAGAACCTAACATGTGTAATCAATAACCGCATTTTATATTGTGATAAACGCTTGCTAAATATTTTCAAAATGTTTTGAGTACTAACTCTTGCTATAAAATATTTTCAAAACCTTTTAGGTGTCCAGCCACATGGACGCCATGTGTGATGATTCCATTCCAGACTCGGAGCTGTAGCACATTGGATGCTTACAGGATTTGACTAGACGATATCTCTCATTCAGATCTAGCACAGGATCTCGCACTCTTCTATGTATGGACTTGTGGTCCGGTATTAGTCTCAGATGTTAGTTTCAGACTAGTGGTTATTCTATTGTTGTTTGGGATTTTTAGCCGATGGTTTATTCGGTAATACTTTTGTTCTGCTGTACTTTTACTTTGATGTTTGAATTATAGTACATGATTATTTGTACTTTGTTCCGCATGGTCGATTTTTCTGTTTTAAGAAAGATAAAATTTGGCACCGGCCTAATTTTACTTAGGGGATTAGTAATTAAAAAGTTTTCGACAGTGATGCTAAGAATGAACCATTTGAGAAACCTGTTTTAATTTAATGAAGGCCTGATCACCCGATGTTTAATTAGGTGGGGTATCACAGTTGGTATCAGAGCATCAGGTTCTAGTGTCCATAGGATCTGTACGGCTTACTACGTTTTCAGCGTATCGTTTGATTGATATAGAGCCCTATCTTAGGATGATTGTACTCCTCTACGTACGTAGTTTACGTTCTCCTGCTATTTAATAGACGTAGTGTTATATATACGAGTCAGATTGGGCACGGTACGTCGAATATGGTGGTAGGTCCAGCATTGGCATTAGTAGGACTACAGGAGGGAGGAGCTCAGCATAAAGCATGGGGTGTTCGAAGATAGCAATCATAGGAGAGATGACCGTGGTCGAGGTCACTCCTAGCGTGTAATGGAAGTAAATGGTGCAAGGGTTGTTGAGGCATAGCAGGCATGTTCCAAGTGTCGCGACAGCAAGAGTAATGCTAGTCTAGACCGCCCAATGTAGTGATAGTGGGAGTAGGTCTGAAGAAAATTTGATGAGAACGAGCCGTAAATGTGATGAAACGGCGACTGTGCATGTTAACCAATGGAAGTAGTATGTCCAGAGGTTTTGGCATTTAGGAAGGAGTAGAAATACTCATAAGTGAGAAATTCGAGTAAATTTTCAGGCAATGTGGCGGGAATACCAGTCACTACATTCGGACCGAGGGTCCGTATATATAAATATAAGAACTTTACGTATAGTTTAACCGCAAAGTTCTCCAATGATGATTCAGAAGCGTAGTGAATGGAAATATATGAACCCCTCACGTGAAAGCCTGGTGGAGGCCAATCGTGAAAGAAAAAAATTTATCCTGTGAAGTGAACTTGTACCGGTGAGATAGGTATAAGGGAAAAGAGCCCTTGAGAAAATGGACTCCCGAGTCATAGCTCGCAATTTTTGGTAAAACTCTTCTTGAACGACTTATGTATATGAAGACAATATGGTACTTCCTACAAGGTTGAGGTTAATGCTCCTGGGTGGGCGGAGCTAAGGGAGTTAGAGATTTAGTCAAAGAGTAAGACTGAATGTAATGGGGTTGGTGCAAGCCATAAGTGAAAACTGAGAGTGCAGCTACAACGGAAATATTGCGACTTCTCAAATAAAATCCAGTTTTTAATTAAACCCAAATTTTAGTTAAACCCTAAGACATACATCTAGATGATTTATCAAATAAAATATAGCATGCAGGATAAAAACAAACAATTTCAGGAAAAATCCCCCAAAGGGGCAAAACCTTTTATTTCACTATAATTCGTAAGAGAACGACTTACAATCGGATTACAATGAAATACAGTTTGACTAAGAATTACCCTCAGGTATCGAATTCAGTAGTCGCGGCTGGAATTATCCCTTTCCAGTAGGGCTGGCGGCTGGAACTATCCCTGTCCAGTAGGGCTGCAATGGAGAAGAAGAACGGTCTCCTCCACAAGGGTTGAACTGCAAAACTGCGTTCCTGGGTTACCAAAAGGATTCACAAATGTATGGAATTTGTGTGAATCAAAATACCTAGAGTATTGGTACTCAATAGGTGAAGACTTAGGGCTTTCTCTGCTCTGGAAATCGTGTATCGAAGTCCTAAAAATAACTCTCCCGAAGTTGGTATAAATAAGAAAACCAAGGAAAGATTTTTCAAACACTGGTACTGCTCGTAATTATCCCAGGTGGACCGGTCCGGTTGATGGGCGGATCGGTCCGGTATACCGGATCGGTTCTTTTAATTGCAGGCGGATCGGTCCGGTTGACATCGGATCGGTTCGGCTTTTTATCTTCATCGGTTCGCTATGGATCCGGGGTATACTGGCCTCACTTTAGCAGTCGGATCGGTCCGGTCTCTTTAGGCGGATCGATCCGATCCTCAGGAACCAGATTCCTTCAAGGAATTCTCTCCATCTTCAAAGGGCCATATATTCTTCACCCTACCTCGGAATGAGATGTCGTTTCTTCCAGTATCTTTGTTGTGGCAAGCTCTTCAACTTTCCAGTTGACCTATCCTCCGGACGATGGATGTACAGTTACCAAATTGCCCTTGAACTTCCATATCGTGACTTCTTTCATTGATTTGACTTCTCTTGCATACCACTAGCATATAGACCCTAAAAGCATGGTATGTGAAGTTGTTGAGGACGATGTGGGACACATGATGGAGATGTTGGATGCTTGATTCCCGGAATTCGGATAGAGGCCGTCATGTGAGATCGTGAGGTGACGTGCCAAATGTAGCGGCGTACGACATACATAAATGTAAAATGTTAGACATGAGAAAAATGTCCTTACAAATCTCCCCCTATGTCTATGCCAGTACATACATAAAAATCCGAATTATCAAATAAGAAATGGCCTAAACAAATCTACCCTTCCATGAACCCAAAACTGAAAGAGTACAAGTGAATAAGACTGCATCGTTTGATCTTCAAATCTTCGGGAATCTCAACACTTTTCTCATTAGGGTGTGCAATTCAGTGATCATCAAAGTAGTACCTACACACATGAGATAAAGCAAAATACCAAGTGGCATATCGAGTTTGAGATAAATATAGATATAGATACCAATTTATGAGTAAACTCAAAAATCAAAACTCCCCCAAAATTCAAACTCCCCCAGAATAAGATAATTCTTTCTCCCCCTTTGTATGATGTCCCCAAATAGGCAAATGAGAAGAATGAATAAAATAAGCAAAATCGGGGTGTCACGGTATTCAAAAGCAAAGCATCAATCAATATGGTAAACTTTCTCTAGCAAGGAGATGCCAAAAAAAAACTTTCACAAGCTATTTTTGATTTTTCAAATTTTTCATACAAAGATAGGATACCAATTTGAACAAATATGATACAAAAATCACACCGTGGATTTAGACTCAAACAACCAAGTCATGGAAATGGAATGAATGGGTGTGAACACATTCGATAGGTAAATCAACTCAATCAATCATATGTGCACGATGCATACGTGTACTCCTAACGAATGAACATCAAGGGTATCCTTAGGTGTAAAAGTTTGTTGAATTTAGATGACATCGTCTTATGCAAATCAACAAATCAAAGTCAAATGATTTCCACACAAATAACGTCCAAAACTATATAGCGCATTTTCAAGAATTTCAAGGACGTGCAAACCCGTTTTAATTCTCCAACCAAACTCCCTCATATATATTTTCTTTTTAGAGGTAATCGAAATTCTCAAACTTTTGAGAATTGGAGCAAAAACCTAAATGGCCCATAATTGGCATGAATTTCTTTTTTTATTGCCTTTCAATTTTTTCGGGCTCTTTTAACCTCTTTGGACCTCGGATAATAGAATTCCTCAATTTTTTAGGTCCAATTTAACGGTGGCTTAGTATTCGCAAGGGTAAAATGAACCTTTCGCAGCCCTTCCCCGTTTTTAAAGAAAGCACACAAACTCACAAAACGGTTTTTATATGCACAATTTCCTTATAAAAAAATTATCGCGCTTGATTCGTTTTAAGCACAGGATTGAAGTGAAAACACCCAACCAACATGTGATAAGACAAGCACAATAATCAAACAAATCCGTGCATGGGTGCATTAAAGGAAACATGAGTCAAATATGTAGGAAGTAACACTTAATTACATCTTAATGACTCCAAACATTATAAAGCACATGGATGAATTGACCTATTGTCTCAAAACACTATCAAATAGTCACATGAAAATAATGGAATGATGTTGTGACTCGGTTATCCAAAGTGTTCATCCATAAACGGTGTAAACAAAAAACAAAAATCTTTTTGGATTTTTCAAAAATTTATCAAAATAAAATCTTTTTGTATTTTTCAAAAACAAAATTCAAAAACAAGAATTTATACAAAAAGTACAAGTCATCACACTAGTAAAAATATAACATGAAATCACAACTAGTGTATGACAAACATGCAATCACAATCAACCAAAAGATTTCACATGGGGTGAATCACGTGCAAGCAAACGGGAATCGTGGACAAATAAACCATAAGCCTCTAAATCCGATTTTCTAACCCAAATTGATGTGTAACGAAGTGTGGGGGTTTTGGGAATCGAATTTATTCTTTCATTAACCTTCCTAGGTCCATTTAAAAGCTTGTAACAAAATCACCTAAGATGACCTTGCCTACCGCAATGTGTGCAAGTGTAAATCGGGTGGTGTGTGTTACCTAAAGGTGGCCCTCTCCTCAAATTCCTAGGTGGCGCTTTCTGAATTTTCTTAGGTGGATCTCTCCTAATGATCCTAGGAGGTTCTCTCACGATGTTCCTATGGGGCGCCTTTTTAACAAACTTAGGTGCCTATTTCTTAACAATCCTAGGAGTCTCTCTCACACGTGTGGGAATGGTTTCGACATATTTTTCAAGACCAATCCCACCCCTATCCGTTTTGATCTCGACTGTGCCTAAAATCTTATCAAGTTTTTCAGACCTAGACTCCAAATCAAATTTCACTTTACTTGAATCTTTCAAATTCACCTCAAGTTCACCTATCCTAGATTCAAGTACTCGTTTAGAATCCTCAAACTCTAAAAGCTCCTTTTTCATAGTTTCCATCAACCCTCTAAGACTATCTCTCTCACCCTCGACGTACTCAATCTTCTCTTTCAAAATTTTCTCATGTGCCCTAGGTTCTTCAACTAAAAAATCATTATTTTTTAAGGCACAATCTTTCAATTGAGCTTTCAATTTCAAATTTTCTTTCTTTGTTTTCAAAGTTTCAGCATAAAGTTCATTGAAAGCAGTTTGCAAGTCATGCTCATCTACACTTTCCTCCTCACTTTCATCCACACTCCCATCACTTTCACTATCATCACTAACCACACGGATGGGAAACTCTCGCCTAGAATCATAAAAAACTTCTTCTTTCGAATCACAATCACTGAGGGTAGAAACATGAGAAATCGGTTTATTCAATTTCTTCTTTAAATTTGTGGTACACTCATGTAACGTGTGACCAACACCCTCACAACAAGGACACTTCTCAGATTCGTTTTCAACTGAAGATTTAAAGCAAGAGTTCGTGTGAATTTTCCAATTAATTTTTTCAAAAATTTGACATCGAAGATCATCAAAACCATCAAAAGCCATTTTTGTGCAAAATCAGAATCAAATCACAATAACTTAGTGCAACAGGCTCTGATACCAATTTGACGACATGAGAAGTCAAATTGTATCAAAAAAATAAATCCTTGAAAAATCAAGATCACGCGATAAATTAGCGTAACCCGCTCTGATACCAATTTGAGAGTACAGCTACAGTGGAAATATTGCGACTTCTCAAATAAAATCCAGTTTTTAATTAAACCAAAATTTTAGTTAAACCCTAAGACATGCATCTAGGTGATTTATCAAAAATCCCCCAAAGGGGCAAAACCTTTTATTTCACTATAATTTGTAAGAGAGCGGCTTACAATCGGATTACAATGAATTACAGTTTGACTAAGAATTACCCTCAGGTATCGGATTCTGTAGTCGCGGCTGGAATTATCCCTTTCCAGTAGGGCTGGCGGCTAGAACTATCCCTGTCCAGTAGGGCTGCAATGGAGAAGAAGAACGGTCTCCTCCATAAGGGTTGAACTGCAAAACTGCGTTCCGGGGTTACCAAAAGGATTCACAAATGTATGGAATTTGTGTGAATCAAAATACCTAGAGTATTGGTACTCAATAGGTGAAGACTTAGGGCTTTCTCTGCTCTGGAAATCGTGTATCGAAGTCTAAAAAAATAACTCTTCTGAAGTTGGTATAAATAAGAAAACCAAGGAAAGAGTTTTCAAACACTGGGACTGCTAGTAATTATCCCAGGCGGACCGGTCCGATTGATGGGCGGATCGGTCCGGTATACCGGATCGGTTCTTTTAATTGCAGGCGGATCGGTCCGGTTGACATCGGATCGGTTCGGCTTTTTATCTTCATCGGTTCGCTATGGATCCGGGGTATACTGGCCTCACTTTAGCAGTCGGATCGGTCCGGTCTCTTTAGGCGGATCGGTCCGATCCTCAGGAACCAGATTCCTTCGAGGAATTCTCTCCATCTTCAAAGGGCCATATATTCTTCACCCTAGCTCGGAATGAGATGTCATTTCTTCTAGTATCTTTGTTGTGGCAAGCTCTTCAACTTTCTAGTTGACCTATCCTCCGGACGGTGGATGTACAGTTACCAAATTGCCCTTGAACTTCCATATCGTGACTTCTTTCATTGATTTGACTTCTCTTGCATACCACTAGCATATAGACCCTAAAAGCATGGTATGTGAAGTTATTCAGGACGATGTGGGACACGTGATGGAGATGTTGGATGCTTGATTCCCGGAATTCGGATAGAGGCCGTCATGTGAGATCGTGAGGTGACGTGCCAAATGTAGCGGCGTACGACATACATAAATGTAAAATGTTGGACATGAGAAAAATGTCCTTAAAAAAACCCACTAGAGGATTTAATGATTAGATCCTAAGTCGGGACTGTTAAGTCCCATAGTGCGTTCCTCTTGGTCAGCAGAACTAAGGAAACCAAGATGATAGTGTTCAGGACCGAGACTACCCAGTCCGAGAGGAGGGGTACCCAAACCGGTCAGCATGGCCTGGAGTCAGGAATTTTTTAAAAGATGTCTAGTGTGGATCCTAGGGCCACGCGTTTTATTTTTAGCTGGAAGTTATTTGAAGAAATAATAACTCCAATAAGTTTTGCATTCCGGAGAGGACAAGCGTGTTATGTCCGGGAACCATCTATATCACCAGAGCGATGGATAAGGAAGTATATGAGTTTTAGCCTCGAGTGAATGGGGTATATGATGACTCCTCACCTGAAAAAGGGTCGAGTTGTCATTATTCATCAAAATGCGAGAAACTTCGGAGATTATGAACATCTCTTAGTAATTGATTTTGGTGTGTGGGGACCTAAATGATGTGAGTCAATGTTTATGGTATGACTGCTGTGCGGAGAGATCGAGCTCGCTGTTATAGTTAGTGCTAAAGACTTAGCGATAGTATAAGCGCGGTGCCACTTGACTCCTGTAGCAATATTGGAGTATAGTTGCACACATTGTCGAGAAATCGAATTTGAGCATATCGACTATGTGTTGTTCCGATAATTCTCAGTAAGAATACATGGGGAGAAGTCCCTTGTTTAAGTTCGGTTGCGAAAGGGAATACGACTGAATTTTTATGCACGTCAGGAGAAGAGACATTGTTAGATGCTAGGACATCAGTGGAGCCGGTAGTGTTGTGGAGAAACACTAAAAGGCTTACCTCACCACGAAGGGATAAGTGGGACTTTGTGGGCAAAGATTTGATTCTTTGTCCCTAGGGTATTGAGAATACCCACAAGATTGTAGTCACGTCGTGTAGACGAGGCTAGAGTTGAAGAAAAGCATGTTACGGGTGCGACATTTGCAATGTTTTTGCAAATGTACCCGGAGAAAAGGGTGTATGGGCACCCTAGTCAATTGGATTCCTTAGACATCCGAGATAGAGGGATGCGGAATATTTTGTACGAAGTTGGGGAAATTAGGAAACAAGTCGTATCGATGAAATGGGTTGAACGTCATGGGAGATTGACGATGATCCAAGATTATATGTGCTGAGAAATCCAGCACACCCTATGGGATGAAAGTCGGCGGGAAACCGTTCAAAGGTTATCTCTTGATATGGGAGACCTAACTGTGGTGAAGAAGTAGCGCAAGGTGCTACTTGACTGAGTGTTGTTAGTGACTTACGTGTTACTAAAATGTTGATCCTTATAAAGTAACCAACCCAAAAAGTGCGCCAATTGCGAAGAATGCACGGATTGTAAAGTATAATAATCCCGGAGAGAAAGGGGAATAGAGTACCACTTCAGGAAAGATGACGTAAGTGGGAAGCGATGTTGAGGAGAGATGTAGTGAGATTGTCTCCAGATACACCTCTAGTTAATAGACAAGTTAGACTCGAAATGAACAACCGGAATGTGGTAGTTAACCCACATTCCCAATGATGGAATGAGGAGACAGACTTATAAATTATTGATGGGTTGTGAACATCATAATTAAGCCAACATTTCGTTGGGGGTAGCGAAATGGGGTGACCGGGATGGATAAGTATGTCGTTGATAAGGGAGAGTGCACAGTGCCGCTCTACAGGATTGTGAATCAGGACGAAATCCCAAAATTCCACCCTGTGAGAGAAGGTCAGGAAGGAATAAAGATAAAGTTTTATTTTGAGTACGTTGTGATACCTACGACTCAATGTTAGTGAGAAAGAATGATGATACGCCCTTATGATAGTGGAATTTTGGAGAAGCCCACTTATCAATTCATAGGTTGAATGTCTGCCTATAAGAGCATATTTATAGATAGAGTGAGTGCCTATATGGACTGTACATGAGGATTAGGTTCGTGGGTACCGATTATGAACAATACATGTACTTTGGGTGTGGTTCGAGGAGACATTTCGAACCTTTAGTCCTTAACGCGTGATATGGGGACATTCTATTGGAGTGTGACATTTTAAAGTATATGAAATGTGAAATATATGGCTCACAATTGTCTACTCATGTGCGATGAGATATATATACACATATTGGTGCTCGAGATGTGATCCCGAGACAAGTAATTAATAACTATTGGTGATCGAGGTGGAATTCCGAGCCAATAACCCAAAAAGTGTTATAGAAGGGGGGTGATTATAAAATAAGTGTTGGTAGTATATGTTATGTGTAAGATATATATACCTATTGATTTTTACTACTTATGTGCGATAGTAAGTGTGCTTAATCTCTATATTGGGGTCGATGATGTTCCGGACCAATACATGGGGGATCGATTTGGGGCCGATATTTTTTGAACCAAATCAATGATAAATATTGGGATCGACGGAAGGTCTGAACCGACATGTGCATTACATTTACCTTGGGGTCGAGGAATTCCCGGACCAATGTAAATGATAAGATTATTGGGGCCGATGATTTTTTTTTGCCGGACCAATTTTTCCTTAAAGTATATATAGTGTGTGAAATATATACCTTATAATATTCTACTTATGAGTGATAGTAGACACTTAGATGTTATATAGAGATATACATCAAATGGGTAAATTAAGTAGGTAGAAACTTAATTTCAGGAATTAGCGTTGGATTGGGAAAATCTATGGAGAAATTGAGTAGTGGGACTTAATTATGATATGTGCGGCATGGGTAACGTGCGATAAGAAATTATGATGAAATGGTCATGTGCTTGGGATGACCGTTAGGATATTATGATTTGGTATTGGGTATTAGAGGGTGCAATTATATTTAAGGTCCTTAGCCTTAATACCAGCCTTACCCTAATTTCGAGGACGAAATTCCTTTTGCAAGGGGGGAAGTATGTAATACCCCGTATTTCTGAATATCCCAAATATTCCATTTAATTAGATTGGAGAATTAAATGAGAAAATATCGTCTTGATTTAAATTACGTAAGAGTAGTAATTTAAAGAATTTGATTTTAAATTGTAATTATGGTATATTAATCGGAAGATAGATACCGGTATATATATTGCATCATTTTTATTTACTTAGTGCGAGTGGTAAATAGTTACTTAACGCGTGTAGACCGTGTTGGGGTGAGAACGAGTAATATTTTTTAAGTGACTCAAATGATAATTTAGAGGTCACCAATGAGTCCGGAAGGGTCAAATTAGTCAAAATAGTATACCTGGGGGTACTAGTTGAGTCCTGGGGCAATTTTGGACTAAACCGAGACCGTTCGGGGGCGTTTTGGTCTTTTAACATAAGAGGGTATGGAGACCTACGAAATTTAGAGTTTTATATCAGCCGTATGATAGAGGAATTAGGGTTAGAACACCCATGACAAACACCAATACCATTAGAGAGAAGAGAGGCACAACTTTCTAAAGCAAAAAGAAGATTTAGGAAGGATTCAAAGGGATTTCTACCATCTACTTGTTGGGGAAGAAGGATTGAAGGATGAAGATCACCAATCATCAACAAGAACCACGAAATCAGACCCTACTGATCATAAGGCAAGTTGTTTGTTGCAAAAATTTATAAAGTTATAATACCCATGTGTAGGGTTTTTGAATAGTTTTGTTTAAATCAATATTTTGATTGGAGAAATATGATATTTATGCATGTTGGGATAGGAATCGCATGTAGAATGATTTAAACTATGTAGAGGATTAATATTCAGATTAGACTTGATGATTTTCGGAATAAAAATATGGATTTTGAATGATAATATGGGAAGAACACCATAACTAGGGTTTCAAGAAATTCTGGGTTTTAATTCATTATTTCTTTAAAGTAATTGGAGTTTTGATGTAATTGACACGTTAGAAACTGTCCTAGTATATGTGGAAATATGTTAGGATCATTGGGTAAAAGTTTGGTGGACAATAATGGAGTTTGGAAATTTGTTAATGGAGGAGAGGATCAACGAAGAAGACAGACTGCGTCTGTCCCTGTTCGATCGATCGATCGATCTTGAACTATCGATCGATCGATCGATTGAACCCAGCCGTCGATCGATCGACGCAAGCTGTTTTCCCGAAAATTTTGTGTTTAATCCTTCGTTGAGTTCGGGAATGAATGGGTATTCTAGGATTTACATTATACTTATATGGGAGTAAGAATAAGACCAGTAGGTATATTGTTGAGGTCCAATAAGGCCATTGGGTGTAGGGCTTGGATTATGGACCGAGGAGAATAATCCGATTTAGTAGAGTATCGGGGACTTCGGAAATTGAGTTACGGGGTGAAGTAAATTCAATTTAAGTAATAGACCAGTAGGGTAAGCAATAACTACTGAAATTATATGTAAGGGGTAACTAGGACCCTTAGAGTTGTGTGAATACTCAAATAAATACGATTAATGAGATAAATCATAAAGCAAATATTGTACGGTAATTATATGAGATTAAAATATTACGTACGTATATGATTAATAGGTCGGGCGTGTACCTACTGAACTATGTGATCTTTTAGGTAGAGAGATTATACCTAAATTAATTATGTTAGGGTCGATGAGACATTCCGAACTAACATAAAGTTATTATAAGTTTGGGGTCGATGAGAAATACCGAACCAAACTTTGAACTGGTGTCGCGATGAGAGAGTCCCGAACCAGAATATGTGTATATATATTTTTTAAAATAATTGGGGTCGATGTATCATGCCGAACCAATTCTTATTTGGGGTCGATGAATCATTCCGAACCAAGAGTCCTTTATGTGTATAAAAGGGGCAAAATAGCAGTGACTAATATTTAGTATATATTGTGTGTGAAATATATATACCTGATGATATTATACTTCCGTGTATTAGTAGATTGATATATTGTGTATTTAAAGATACATACTGAATTGGTAAGTTAAGTAGTGAAACTTAATTACGAAATGAACCTTTAGATAGAAAAACATCTATTTAGTAATTCAAGTAGCGAAACTTAATTACATAAGTTGGAAAGTCAACAATTGTGAAAATTGTAGTAATTTTAGTAGTAAAACTAAATGAGATGTCTTGAAAAATAACATAGATGAAATGTTACTTGAGAATTAATTAACATACGCGAGATGTTAGTAAAACGGTTGTACTGTATGGGCGGTACTGGAACTTGGGTACAGATAAGTTCAGTTTACTACTTTGGTTTTAGTTAGCTTGAGAAGTATGGCTAGACAAACTAAGTGTGGAACGTTAGGTGTGCACCAAAGATGAGGGGTGAGTTAACTCAAGAGAGTGTACGAGAACCTAACATGTGTAATCAATAACCGCATTTTATATTGTGATAAACGCTTGCTAAATATTTTCAAAATGTTTTGAGTACTAACTCTTGCTATAAAATATTTTCAAAACCTTTTAGATGTCCAGCCACAGGGACGCCATGTGTGATGATTCCATTCCAGACTCGGAGCTGTAGCACAGTGGATGCTTACAGGATTTGACTAGACGATATCTCTCATTCAGATCTAGCACATGATCTCGCACTCTTCTATGTATGGACTTGTGGTCCGGTATTAGTCTCAGATGTTAGTTTCAGACTAGTGGTTATTCTATTGTTGTTTGGGATTTTTAGCCGATGGTTTATTCGGTAATACTTTTGTTCTGTTGTACTTTTACTTTGATGTTTGAATTATAGTACATGATTATTTGTACTTTGTTCCGCATGGTCGATTTTTCTGTTTTAAGAAAGATAAAATTTGGCACCGGCCTAATTTTACTTAGGGGATTAGTAATTAAAAAGTTTTCGACAGTGATGCTAAGAATGAACCATTTGAGAAACCTGTTTTAATTTAATGAAGGCCTGATCACCCGATGTTTAATTAGGTGGGGTGTCACAGTTGGTATCAGAGCATCAGGTTCTAGTGTCCATAGGATCTGTACGGCTTACTACGTTTTTAGCGTATCGTTTGATTGATATAGAGCCCTATCTTAGGATGATTTTACTCCTCTACGTACGTAGTTTACGTTCTCCTGCTATTTAATAGACGTAGTGTTATATATACGAGTCAGATTGGGCACGGTACGTCGAATATGGTGGTAGGTCCAACATTGGCATTAGTCGGACTACAGGAGGGAGGAGCTCAGCATAAAGCATGGGGTGTTCGAAGATAGCAATCATAAGAGAGATGACCGTGGTCGAGGTAACTCCTAGCGTGTAATGGAAGTAAATGGTGCAAGGGTTATTGAGGCATAGCAGGCATGTTCCAAGTGTCGCGACAGCAAGAGTAATGCTAGTCTAGACCGCCCAATGTAGTGATAGTGGGAGTAGGTCTGAAGAAAATTTGATGAGAACGAGCCGTAAATGTGATGAAACGGCGACTGTGCATGTTAACCAATGGAAGTAGTATGTCCAGAGGTTTTGGCATTTAGGACGGAGTAGAAATACTCATAAGTGAGAAATTCGAGTAAATTTTCAGGCAATGTGGCGGGAATACCAGTCACTACATTCGGACCGAGGGTCCGTATATATAAATAGAAGAACTTTACGTATAGTTTAACCGCAAAGTTCTCCAATGATGATTCAGAAGCGTAGTGAATGGAAATATATGAACCCCTCACGTGAAATCCTGGTGGAGGCCAATCGTGAAAGAAAAAAAATTATCCTGTGAAGTGAACTTGTACCGGTGAGATAGGTATAAGGGAAAAGAGCCCTTGCGAAAATGGACTCCCGAGTCATAGCTCGCAATTTTTGGTAAAACTCTTCTTGAACGAATTATGTATATGAAGACAATATGGTACTTCCTACAAGGTTGAGGTTAATGCTCCTGGGTGGGCGGAGCTAAGGGAGTTAGAGATTTAGTCAAAGAGTAAGACTGAATGTAATGGGGTTGGTGCAAGCCATAAGTGAAAACTGAGAGTGCAGCTACAGCGGAAATATTGCGACTTCTCAAATAAAATCCAGTTTTTAATTAAACCCAAATTTTAGTTAAACCCTAAGACATGCATCTAGATGATTTATCAAATAAAATATAGCATGCACGATAAAAACAAACAATTTCAGGAAAAATCCCCCAAAGGGGTAAAACCTTTTATTTCACTATAATTTGTAAGAGAACGGATTACAATCGAATTACAATGAAATACAGTTTGACTAAGAATTACCCTCAGGTATCGGATTCTGTAGTCGCGGCTGGAATTATCCCTTTCCAGTAGGGCTGGCAGCTGGAACTATCCCTGTCCAGTAGGGCTGCAATGGAGAAGAAGAACGGTCTCCTCCACAAGGGTTGAACTGCAAAACTGCGTTCCTGGGTTACCAAAAGGATTCACAAATGTATGGAATTTGTGTGAATCAAAATACCTAGAGTATTGGTACTCAATAGGTGAAGACTTAGGGCTTTCTCTGCTCTAGAAATCGTGTATCGAAGTCCTAAAAAATAACTCTCCCGAAGTTGGTATAAATAAGAAAACCAAGGAAAGATTTTTCAAACATTGGTACTGCTCGTAATTATCCCAGGCGGACCGGTCCGGTTGATGGGCGGATTGGTCCGGTATACCGGATCAGTTATTTTAATTGCAGGTTGATCGGTCTGGTTGACATCTGATCGGTTTGGCTTTTTATCTTCATTTGTTCGCTATGGATCCGGGGTATACTGGCCTCACTTTAGCATTCGGATCGGTCCGGTCTCTTTAGGCGGATCGGTCCGATCCTCAGGAACCAGATTCCTTCAAGGAATTCTCTCCATCTTCAAAGGGCCATATATTCTTCACCCTACCTCGGAATGAGATGTCGTTTCTTCCAGTATCTTTGTTGTGGCAAGCTCTTCAACTTTCCATTTGACCTATCCTCCGGACGGTGGATGTACAGTTACCAAATTGCCCTTAAACTTCCATATCGTGACTTCTTTCATTGATTTGACTTCTCTTGCATACCACTAGCATATAGACCCTAAAAGCATGGTATGTGAAGTTATTGAGGACGATGTGGGACACATGATGGAGATGTTGGATGCTTGATTCCCGGAATTCGGATAGAGGCCGTCATGTGAGATCGTGAGGTGACGTGCCAAATGTAGCGGCGTACGACATACATAAATGTAAAATGTTAGACATGAGAAAAATGTCCTTACAAATCTCCCCCTATGTCTATGCCGGTACATACATAAAAATCCGAATTATCAAATAAGAAATGGCCTAAACAAATCTACCCTTCCATGAACCCAAAACTGAAAGAGTACAAGTGAATAAGACTGCATCGTTTGATCTTCAAATCTTCGGGAATCTCAACACTTTTCTCATCAGGGTGTGCAATTCAGTGATCATCAAAGTAGTACCTACACACATGAGATAAAGCAAAATACCAAGTGACATATCGAGTTTGAGATAAATATAGATATAGATACCAATTTATGAGTAAACTCAAAACTCAAAACTCCCCCAAAATTCAAACTCCCCCAGAATAAGATAATTCTTTCTCCCCTTTTTATGATGTCCCCAAATAGGCAAATGAGAAGAATGAATCAAATAAGCAAAATCGGGGTGTCACGGTATTCAAAAGCAAAGCATCAATCAATATGGTAAACTTTCTCTAGCAAGGAAATGCCAAAAAAAAACTTTCACAAACTATTTTTGATTTTTCAAATTTTTCATACAAAGATAGGATACCAATTTGAACAAATATGATACAAAAATCACACCGTGGATTTAGACTCAAACAACCAAGTCATGGAAATGGAATGAATGGGTGTGAACACATTCGATAGGTAAATCAACTCAATCAATCATATGTGCACGATGCATACGTGTACTCCTAACGAATGAACATCAAATGTATCCTTAGGTGTAAAAGTTTGTTGAATTTAGATGACATCGTCTTATGCAAATCGACAAATCAAAGTCAAATGATTTCCACACCAATAACGTCCAAAACTATTGTTGATACCAAAATTAATATGCTGATGTGGACGAATAGTATGAAGACACGTGTCGATCTACGTGGCACAATAACAGCGAGGAAGATCATTTACTGAACAACCGTGGTTGGTACCGAGCAACGAGAATACACCGAGGAGCTCTATCATGCCGAGAAACTCCATCCGAGGAACTATATCATCCCGAGATACTCTAAGCACTCCGAGGAACTCTTGATCAACGAGCAACTAAGGCGGTCCGAACTGCACCTCGGCCGTGTCATCAATTATCAGACGGACAACTGTTCAACTATTCATTAGATTCTTGACGCACACGCTGCATTAAATGTATTACCCATTCATATGTATATCATTTAATGTATTGGACCTTTCATGTACAGCCTTGAGGCTATAAATACCTTGTATCAATCCCATTCAAGGGGACGGGAATTTCTTGAGAGAACTTGTAATCAAGAATTCCACAAACACTCAGCAATAACATAACAGTGGACGTAGGCTTTATTCCTAGCCGAACCACTTTAAAAATCTTTGTCTTATTTATTTATCTGTGATTGAAGAATTAGAGTGATCTAGTTTTTTACATCAACAGATTGGCGCCGTCTGTGGGAAACGACTGTTGTTATCGTTTTTCATAAAAATCATTTATCATCAATGGCAGATAATCCAGAATCCAGTAATCGAAATACCGGAAATACTGGAAATCTTCCAAATCCATCTGCATTTCCAGATCTGGCCGGAATTATGACGAATCTGGCTCAGGGACAAACCGCCATGCAAGAATCTATGAGGCAACTCCTTCAAACTCTTCAAGGCGGTGTACCTACTCATTCAGGGCAACGGACTGATCATGGGCAATCACGATCCAGACGTATTGGGTCATATCGCAATGGGGAATCCAATGATTCTTCTTATCAACCTGGGCGAACTTCATCAATACGGGCTACGAATACAGATCAACATATCTCTCTTTCTCCGGAGAGAACTAGCGCTTTAGAAAGATTAAGCAGGGTGTCTCCTTTCAGTCGGTTAGGACCAAGGAGGAACATGAATCCACCTAGGGCTCCATCAGGAAGTTTTCGACCACCACCAGGTTTGAGAGAAGGATCTGCACAATCACGACCAATTACTCGTCGAGATAAATCTCAGGAAGCTACGTCAGAGCAATCAGTTGCTCGGACTAAGCGGCCCGAGGAAGGGAATGAAGCATGGAAAGGTTCCATTCAACGATTGGAGGATAGACTGGGAGAAATGGCTAAGGCGAGGAACCCCTTACAGAGAACTTTTGTTCAAGGGACACCTTTTGTGCAAGCCATTGTGGATTTCCCCACACCGTCGAAATTCAAAGCACCTGTAGTGACCCCCAAGTACGATGGAAAGACAGATCCCGTACTTCATATAGAACAGTACCAAGCTGCTGCAGATATCTATGCTGTCCCCGACGAGATGAGGTGTAGAGCATTCTCGGGAACTCTTACCGGATCTGCACAGATATGGTATAATAATCTTCCTCGAGGTAAGATTTCAACTTTTGTTCAGTTAGCCGAGCTGTTTATTGGTAATTTTTGTTTTGGAGCAAAACCAGTAAAGCGAGTAGCGCACTTACTAAGTGTTAGACAAAAATCAGGAGAAAGTACTAGAGATTACATAACTCGTTTCAATAACGAGAAGTTGGAAGTCATAGATTATGAAGAAAAGACAGCAATCACTGCTTTGATGAGTGGTTTGCTGCCTAACAAGCTATACTATACTCTGGCCAAAGATCCGCCTAAAAATATGTCGGAATTGATGGCAAAGGCGGCCAAAATCATGAATGCCGAGGAGGCTATGACTGCGAAGAAGAATATGGATAAAGAAGTTAAAGTGGAGGTCGACAACTCTAAAAAGAAAGATCAGAAAGGTAATGGTGGTGACAAATATTCCAGGAATAACAGGATAAAGTTGGAAGCCCTAAAGAAGTATGATAATTATACTCCATTGAAAATGGGTATTAATCATGTTTTAGAAGAGATCAGGAATAACGAGAAAATCAAATGGCCAGAGAAACTGAAGACAGATCCAGACATGAGGAATAAGACCAAATATTGCGAGTTTCACAAAGATCATGGCCATATGACCAAAAATTGTATAGCCCTTCAGAACGAGATTGAAACACTCATTCGAAGAGGAAAATTATCAAAGTATGTAGATCGCAGAAGTGAAAGGAGGAATGATGATAGAACTAGAGAGAGATCTAGATCTCCTCGTCGTGCAGAGGAGAAAAAGAGGAGGGCCCATGAAGAGGATCCAGATGATGACCCCGATCTTCCCAAGAAGCCAAGGAAACCTGAACGAGAGGTATTTTCCATACGTTTTGGATCATTTCATTGTAACGTTATTACAGGGGGAGATGCAGGAGGAGGAGACCTTACTGCAGAAAGAAAAGCTTATCTCGGAGAGGCTCAAGCTTGCTCATATATTCAGCGAATAAACCTGGCCGAGGATGATCGTCCGAGGAAGGTAAACAAAGAGAAGCTAGTAATTGGTTTTTCAAAAAATGACCTGGCAGGTGTTCTTTACCCTCATGATGATCCTTTGGTGATCAAAATGAGAATGAAGGACGTGATCATTTCAAGGGTGTTGGTAGATAATGGTAGTTCGGCAGACATCATGTACTATTCATGCTTTGATAGCTTGAATTTGAAATTATCTCAATTGGAACCTTATCACAGACCCCTTCTGGGTTTTGCTGGCGAGAAAGTTTTTCCACTTGGGACGATCAAGTTGGATATATTCATTGGAACCTGGCCTGTTTGTCGAACAGAAAGAATACGATTCTTTGTGATGGATAAGAATGTGCAGTCAGCCTACAACATCATCATGGGAAGAGTTGGATTGAAGAAGTTCGAAGCCGTTCCTTCTACAGTACATCAATGTTTGAAATTCCCAACAAATTTTGGAGTTGGAGTGGTGAAAGGTGATCAAAAAGTAGCTCGGGAATGCTATTATTCGTCGGCCGAGCAAGAAGAACTAGAAGGATCGATGAAAAAGACTACTACTTACCAGGTGGAGGAAGGTACAGAAATTGAAACTCTTGATCCCAGGGATGAATCTCAACTTGTAAAAGGACAGGTGATGGAATCTACAGAAAATGTTATTCTGGACGACGAGCATCCTGAACGAATAACCCAGATAGGTTCATCGTTGGATATGTCAATAAAAGAGGAGTTGATAACTTTCTTGAAGAATAGGAAAAATACTTTTGCTTGGAGTCATGAAGACATGCCAGGAATAGATCCAAACTTCTTATGTCATGAACTCAATGTGAATAAGGAGATTAAACCTGTAAAGCAGAGAAGAAGGGTGTTTAGTCCCGAGAAGAATCAAGCCATACAAGAGGAAGTCGAGAAACTCCAGAAAGCTCAGTTCATTGAAGATGTAAAATATCCAGATTGGTTGGCAAATGTGGTAATGGTAAAGAAGAAAAACAACAAATGGAGAATGTGTGTTGATTTTACTGATCTCAACAAGGCATGTCCAAAAGATCATTTTCCATTGCCCAGAATTGATCAACTAGTGGATGCTACCTCGGGACACGAGCTACTCAGCTTCATGGATGCTTATTCTGGCTACAACCAGATCAAAATGAAACCTGAAGACAGGGAAAGTACTTCTTTTATTACCCCTAGGGGAACTTATTGTTATAATGTTATGCCTTTTGGTTTAAAAAATGCAGGTGCAACATATCAGCGGTTGATGAACAAGGTTTTTACTGAACAAATCAGCCGCAACATGGAGGTCTATGTCGATGACATGCTCACTAAAAGCAAGAAAGCTGCTGATCATTTGATTGACTTGAGTCAAACTTTTGATCAATTGGATAAATACCAAATGAAGCTTAACCCGACGAAGTGCACCTTTGGAGTACGAGAAGGAATGTTCCTCGGATACATCGTCAATCAGCGAGGTATTGAGGCAAATCCAGATAAGATCAAAGCTCTTCTAGGGCTGCGATCTCCGACGACGAAGAAAGAAGTGCAGAGTCTTACCGGACGAGTTGCAGCGCTCAACAGATTTGTATCTCGAGCAACTGATAAATGCATACCATTCTTCAAAACACTTCGAAAAACCTTTGAATGGAATGAGGAATGTGAAAAAGCTTTTCAAGACTTGAAGAAATATTTGGGAGCACCTCCACTGTTGTCCAGACCAATAACAGGAGAAAAGTTGTATTTGTATTTGGCAGTATCAGAGAATGCAGTCAGTTCAGCGTTGATCAGATTGGAGAATGGAGTCCAGAAGCCAATTTATTACACAAGTAAGGCTTTCCGAGGTGCAGAAATCAGGTACCCAAAGCTAGAAAAATTGGCATTGGCACTAATTGAAGCAAGCAGAAGAATGAGGCCATATTTCCAAGCCCATACCATCATCGTTTATACTGATATGCCATTGAGACAAGCCCTCCATAAGCCAGAAAAATCAGGGAGACTGATGTACTGGGCAGTAGAACTTGGTGAATATGATATTGTGTATGAGCCCAGATCATCATTGAAGGGGCAGGCTGTAGCAGATTTTATAGCAGAGTTCACATACCCTGATACCCCCGAGGAGCAAAAGATGCCTGCTGATTTACCTGTGGACGATACAGGATCAACAGAAACATCTGCTGACCTACCTGTGGACGATACAGGATCAGCAGAAATAGGTCCAAACCAACCAAGGTTGGTAAAAGGACCTGTGGATGTAGAGAAATCATTATATTCAAACTCAGACCAGCCACGGTTGGTAAAAGAGTACGAGCAGATGACTGACGAGGAGCGAAAGATACCGGGGGATGATGGAAGAAAACAGCAGATATTTTATCGAGGAACTCTGACAGATAAGAAATTTGAAGACGAAATATCTACATGGAGATTATATGTAGATGGATCATCCTGCACAGCTGGTTGTGGAGCAGGAATTGTTTTGATCACTCCAGACGAGATTGACATGGAATATGCTTTGCGATTCCGATTCAAAGCCTCTAACAATGAAGCGGAGTATGAGGCCATGATAGCAGGTCTTAATCTAGCAAAGACTATGGAAGCACAACAAATGATGGTATTCAGTGATTCTCAATTAATTGTGTATCAGATGATGGGAATGTATGCGGTTAAAGGAGATTTAATGATCAAATATCATGCAAAGGTGATGAAATTGTTGACAGAATTTGAGGCCATTCAATTGGTGAGAATACCGAGGATGGAGAATGTACAAGCAGACGCACTGGCCCGACTAGCATCAGCTACTCGTACCGAGATGCGAAGAACCATACCGATTGAAGTATTAGAAGGTCGGAGCATAGATGAAGATCTGACAACGAATGTGATTACCCTTGATTTAGGACCATCTTGGATGGATCCAATCAGGAAATATGTTGAAGAGGGCGAATTGCCGGAGGACAAACTCGCTGCCAAGAAACTGAAGTATAAAGCTGCTCGGTATGTATTAACTAATGGTATTTTGTATAGACGAGGAATTATGGCAGGTTTGCAGAGATGTGTACATCCCACCGAGGTGAAAGAATTGATTGAAGAAATCCATGAAGGATCTTGTGGAGCTCATGTAGCAGGTCGAACACTTTTACAAAGAGTGATGACACAGGGATATTACTGGCCGACAATGAGGGCTGATTGTATAGCCTATGCCAAGAAATGTGACAAGTGCCAACGTTTTTCTTCCATCCGACGAACTCCACAAGCATTGCTAACACCAATAACTTCCCCTTGGCCATTTGCCATGTGGGGAATTGATTTGGTTGGACCACTGCCGACCACCCGAGGAAGATTCAAGTATCTCGTAGTTGCAGTGGACTATTTTACTAAGTGGGTGGAAGCTGAGCCTCTTATCAATATGACGTACGAGAAGGTATACCAGTTTGTATGGAAGAATATCATTTGTCGATATGGTCTCCCTCATGCTTTCATCACAGATCATGGAACACAATTTGATAATGAAGAATTTGCTGCCTATTGTCATCAGTCGAACGTTTTGAAGTTTCATTCAGCACCAGGACATCCCCAAAGCAATGGACAGACTGAAGTGACGAACAAAACATTACTAAATGGGTTGAAAAAGAGGCTAAGTGAAGCTAAAGCAAATTGGATTAATGAGCTCCAATCAGTATTATGGGCCTACCGAACAACTCCCCGAGCAGCAACTGGAGAATCACCATATATGCTAGCATTTGGAAGTGAGGCTGTGATACCGGCCGAGTTGGGTCTCCCAACGCATAGAGTGCTGAATTTCAACTCTCCGATCAGTGACTTGATGAGAAGAATGGATTTGGACATGCTCGAAGAAGTAAGAGAAGAGGCAGCCATTAGGAATGCTGCTTATCAACAACGAACAGCTCTGTTCTACAACAAAAGGGTGAAGAAATGCGATTTGAAGGAGGGTGATTATGTGCTGAAGAAAGTCATTCAGAAACAGAATAAACTGGAAGCAAACTGGCATGGACCTTACCGAGTTACAGAGGTTGTTCGACCTGGAACCTACAGAATAGCAACTCTAGAAGGAGAAGAATTTCAGAATGCATGGAATGCTGAACACCTGCGAAAGTATTATCAGTAATGAAAAATGTAAAGTATTTCCTTCATTATGAATAAAACGAGGATGGTTCACCATTTTCTTTCTGTTGAAAGTTTTTCGGGGAATATTAGTGTTGAACACTACACTGCTTGACAAGAAGAAGACTGCTCTACGGAGTCATGCTCTACGGAGCCATGCTCTACGGAGTCAAGCTCTACGGAGCGCTCTACGGAGCAAAAGTGCTATAAGTAGCCAACCTCCTTTGGTTAGGAGGATAAGCTCTCCGGAGCGCTCTACGGAGCAAAAGTGCTATAAGTAGCCAACCTCCTTTGGTTAGGAGGATAAGCTCTCCGGAGCGCTCTACGGAGCAAAAGTGCTATAAGTAGCCAACCTCCTTTGGTTAGGAGGATAAGCTCTACGGAGCGCTCTACGGAGCAAAAGTGCTATAAGTAGCCAACCTCCTTTGGTTAGGAGGACATGCTCCAAGGAGCCAAAAAGTTCGAAAGAACCCTACTACTCCTTTGATTAGGAAGTGTAGACCAGCATGATCAACTACGGTTGGTAAGACTTTATATACTCTCGCATTACAGCTTATGTTTGTCGGGAGGTAACATTATTACAAAAAGTTCTTTAAAGAATAAAATATTCCAAACTGTACCAAGTATGGTTGGTCGGGGATAAAAACCCACTAACTGTAGTTGGTCGACGAGGATAAAAGTATTGACCTTAGTTGGTCGGACACATGTTTATATTTGAAAATTGAACCAAGTATGGTTGGTCGGGGATAGAAACCCATCAACTGTGGTTGGTCGACAAACATTATTTATCCACCTTGGTTGGTTGGAAACAATTTTGAACAATTTATGCTTGTTATAAATTCTAAGTTGGTTGATGAACCATATAATTTGCAAACAGAAAAATAGCTATTGGCAAAACAGAAAATGAAACTCTTTCATTAAGATAAAAATGTATTACATGTTACATGTATGTGCTAACTATTACATTAAAGATTCCTACTCTATTGGTTTCTTTCCTTTGTCCTTTGAGACAGGTTCCTCGCCAGCAGGAGGATCCTCTAGACAAAGAGGAGAATTAATAAAGTTCATGTCCTTCAGCATTCTGACATTCATTATTGTAGGAGTGTCCAACAGGTGCTCAGGACGAGATACTTCAACTTGAGAATGAAGGTTATAATCACCAAGATATTTAGAGATCAAACTCCGAGGAATGGAACGAGCAGGAATCCATGCCATATCCAATTTATAGGGAGGAACAGGCAAGTCTAGCAATCCAGGAGCATGATAATCCCATAAATAATGACCTTGTTCCAATTTTAATACACCCAGGGCGTTCAACCATCCCTGCTTATAACCTTCGTTGTTAGCATTTTCAAGGCGATCATCCAAATGGTAAAGAGCTTCATTATAGCCTGCATTCCAGAACTCCCGAGGCTGTTTATGGAATTGGAAAGTTAATCTATCTACTTGCTCGAGAAAGTTCTTGATAAGAGCATCTTTATTATTCAGATCAGACTTCATCGCAGCCAATTGATCCTCTAAAGATAAATTTTTCTTAGACAAATCAGACAGAGCACGATCCTTAACATTTAGTTGGAATGCTTGAGTTTCCAGAGTAGATTGGGTGCGAGATTCTTCAACACTACGGCTAAGAACTCTTGATCGGCTCCGAGAAGCAACTGGAGAACTTTGCTCCTCGACGATTCTTCCTCGTCCCCGAGAACTCCTTCCTCGTCCCCGAGCAGTCACAGGAATAATAGACTTTTTCAAGTCATCCAACTCTTGCCTTAGTCTGGCGTTTTCAACCTCTAGAAACGAAAAACCTTCATCAGTAACTGGTACTAATGCAGTGGAAGAGGAGGCAACAGATTCATATTGAACCAATCTTTTCTGCAGACTATTATTTTCTTGTTCCAGGATCTCGGCAATTTGTCGGCAGGCTTCAACTTCACCTTTTAGGGTCCTTTCCCTAATGTCATATGCAGCAATGATCTTTTTATGACCTGTATCAGAGGAAATTTGTTGATATCTATTTTCATATTCCTCGTGTAATGAAGCCATCGATTCATTGTGCTGGCCTTGGAGATCCTTTAAGGAACAATGCAGCTCTCCAATCAATTCATAATAAGCGACATTGTTAGCTACAGCTCGGTGGAGTAAATCTTTCAAGTACCGATAAGCCTCAGTCGCCTGTTCTGAAGCATCATGACCAAGAATGTCAGCAATTTCAGAAGAACTAAGGTCTGTATGACCAGCCCTATAGTATTGGTGACATTGCTGCATCAGCTCGGTATCATGAGAAGAGATTAGTTCCATTCTAGCAACAAACTAAAGACAAGAAAAAGACAACAATCAACAAAGAATCATCAATAACGGCGATGAGTAAAGAAGTATTTTATTAGATCATAAAAGGAGTACAGTGTTCGATTACAAATGATAAAAGATAAGAATGATACCGAACAACTTCACACCTTTTCCTTGTCTCCCAAGACTTTCTCGGGAGGCTGGGACGAGGAGCTCGGTTGCTCGGTGATAACAACAGCTTGATCAGCAGAAATCTTCTCGGCAGGAGGAGGCATAGAAGAAATATCCTCAATGACAGAGGGTTGAGAAGCAGAAATTGGGACATCCACAGCCATGGAAGATTCATCTGATGCAGGTTCATCTTCTTCTTCTTCCACAATTGGTGGAGGAGGACCAGGGAGATGCCGTTGGAATAGCTCAGAATTGTCTTGGATTTTTAGCTCTTGTAGAGCAGCTACCCAACCGTCATGGAAGTATTTCAACTCCCCATATTTGACTTGAGATGTCATAGCTGCAATCCCTTTATCCCATCCTTTTTCCCAACCAGCACTGAAATGTTTCCTAACTGCAACTTTTCTTTTCAACTGCTCCGAGGAGAGTTTGACATCCAATTGTTCTTTCTGGATTTTGATGTCTCGCAGGGTAGACAGTTCTTCTTCTGCCTTCTTCAGTTGGTCATCGCACCTTTGCTGATTGACCTCTAAGCTTTTCACCTTCTCCTCCAAATTCTTGGAGGTTTCAGCCATCTTCATCTTATCAGCCTCAGCTGCAGCCAATTTTTTCTCCCAGGCAGCTTTCTCCTCGACGTACTGCTGGCGAGATTCTTTCACAGATTGGGCTAAACCCAAGAGGGCATCGTCAACATCGGACGAGGAACTAGAAGCTTTAATAGCTTGATCTTTCTTCACGATGGTATTGAAACAGTTCACCAGCTGAAAGATAAGAAAAACAATAAAGTCAATACAAATGCAAGAAATCAAGAAAAAGAAAGAAAGACCAAAGGTATGAGAAATTTACTGAAGAAAGATGGCGAGCAGCTAGGGATGTCAGTGTATCCCTAGGAATCTTTTCATCAACCCCGAGAACCTCGGGTATAACTGAGCTCGTTGAGGAGCTCGGAAGAATGATTTTTGAAACATTACTACCACCAGCGGGTAGAGAAGATGCAGTTCCAGCAAGATTAACCGAAGACGATTTCCTCAATCTCTTCAAAGGAGGGTCAGCAGCATCAACCAAGGAAGAGGTCTTGGTCGGAGAGATTGTAATTACATCAGCTTTCTTGCTCGGGGCCACTGGGGGCTTCTCGGCAACTTTGGAGGAACTAACATCTACTTTTTTAGTCCCCTCTGGGACATCAATTTTACCTTTCTTTGCTTCAACAGCAGAAGAAATTTCACCAAATAGAGCAGGAGGAGCTCTTTTCTTGCCCATTCTCTGAGATAGGGGAATATGAGAATCTGAAGATGAACTTTCTGGTGTTGAGGCTGGTTCAACAGGGCGAGCAGTATAAGAGGTTGTGTAGCTCTTATACTGCAGCAAATATGATGCAGATCTAATATGCTCGTCTGCAATCGTCTTATGCAAATTCCAGATAAGTTTTAAATGCTTGATATTCACTTCCGACTCTTTTGGAGTTTTTCTTTTACTATCAACTGCAAATAAATACATAAATCTCAGTCATACATTTTGTCAAACATGATGAAAACGCAATTTCATAAGTAAAATAAAAATGAAAAATAAACCTATCCCATTGCCGTATGGGGGGCATCTGGGACCGTTGTATACTTCATTCCCAGATAAAGGCGCGTGTTGCCAATTTTTTATGACCAACCCATGCTCAAAATAATCTCTATTTGAATCAGGGAGGTTAACTACAAGGGCTCTATTTAAAAACCTAGTTTTTAAATAATAAATATTATCTAAAGTGGCCCATTTATAGCAGTACATGATTTCTGGGATCCCTATACGAGTCCCATGAGTTAGATTTAACTTGTGCACCCCGTTAATTATTCTCCATGAATTGGGGGCTATTTTTGCAGGAACAAGATCAAAATATTGACAAAACTCAAGACATAATGAGTTTGGGGGAAAAGAAAAACCACATTCGGCAATGAAAAGACTGGGGAACCAATGTCCCTCAGCCAATCGAAAGTAATCTAAAGGCTCAGAAAGAACCTCTAGAGTTACCCAAGAAGGAATGGAAAAGTCAGAACGAAATTTCTCAGCAGATTCAACAATATAAACCATATTGAATAAAAGAGATGCAGAAGAAAAGAAGAAGATCTTACAGAAAGAAAGGAGATATGTTGACAACGAACGGAAACAATGATGAACACACAAGAGAGAGGAAGAGAATAGAAAACTTGAATGCAGAAAAATGGAAAGTGTAGACGACGGTATGGTTACCAAAGGAGTTTAAATACTTTGCATTGGGAAGCGGCGAAAGAAATGATTACTAAAAAGAAACTACTGAACTTCCGGCGGCTAAAAAGACAAAAGTTGCACGAAGATCGAAGCGCTTATAAAAAGGCGGAAACTGCGAAATGAGAAGGAAATTTGAATACAATGCTCCTAAAACCCAGGAAGGTCATTTAATATTACCATATACCGAGAAAGAATGTCCCATACTCCTCAAAGTTCGAAATATGAAACATTGGGGGCTTCTGTTGATACCAAAATTAATATGCTGATGTGGACGAATAGTATGAAGACATGTGTCGATCTACGTGGCACAATAACAGCGAGGAAGATCATTTACTGAACAACCGTGGTTGGTACCGAGCAACGAGAATACACCGAGGAGCTCTATCATGCCGAGGAACTCCATCAGAGGAACTATATCATCCCGAGATACTCTAAGCACTCCGAGGAACTCTTGATCAACGAGCAACTAAGGCGGTCCGAACTGCACCTCGGCCGTGTCATCAATTATCAGACGGACAACTGTTCAACTATTCATTAGATTCTTGACGCACACGCTGCATTAAATGTATTACCCATTCATATGTATATCATTTAATGTATTGGACCTTTCATGTACAGCCTTGAGGCTATAAATACCTTGTATCAATCCCATTCAAGGGGACGGGAATTTCTTGAGAGAACTTGTAATCAAGAATTCCACAAACACTCAGCAATAACATAACAGTGGACGTAGGCTTTATTCCTAGCCGAACCACTTTAAAAATCTTTGTCTTATTTATTTATCTGTGATTGAAGAATTAGAGTGATCTAGTTTTTTACATCAACAACTATATAGCGCATTTGCAAGAATTTCAAGGACGTGCAAACCCGTTTTAATTCTCCAACCAAACTCCCACATATATATTTTCTTTTTAGAGGTAATCGAAATTCTCAAACTTTGGAGAATTGGAGCAAAAACCTAAATGGCCCATAATTGGGATGAATTTCTTTTTTTATTGCCTTTCAATTTTTTCGGGCTCTTTTAACCTCTTTGGACCTTGGATAATAGAATTCCTCAATTTTTTAGGTCCAATTTAACGGTGGCTTAGTATTCGCAAAGGTAAAATGAAACTTTCGCAGCCCTTCCCCGTTTTTAAAGAAAGCACACAAACTCACAAAACGGTTTTTATATGCACAATTTCCTTATAAAAAAATTATCGCGCTTGATTCGTTTTAAGGACAGGATTGAAGTGAAAACACCCAACCAACATGTGATAAGACAAGCACAATAATCAAACAAATCCGTGCATGGGTGCATTAAAGGAAACATGAGTCAAATATGTAGGAAGTAACACTTAATTACATCTTAATGACTCCAAACATTATAAAGCACATGGATGAATTGACCTATTGTCTCAAAACACTATCAAATAGTCACATGAAAATAATGGAATGATGTTGTGACTCGGTCATCCAAAGTGTTCATCCATAAACGGTGTAAACAAAAAACAAAAATCTTTTTGGATTTTTCAAAAATTTATCAAAATAAAATCTTTTTGTATTTTTCAAAAACAAAATTCAAAAACAAGAATTTATACAAAAAGTACAAGTCATTACACTAGTAAAAATATAACATGAAATCACAACTAGTGTATGACAAACATGCAATCACAATCAACCAAAAGATTTCACATGGGGTGAATCACGTGCAAGCAAACGGGAATCGTGGACAAATAAACCATAAGCCTCTAAATCCGATTTTCTAACCCAAATTGATGTGTAACGAAGTGTGGGGGTTTTGGGAATCGAATTTATTCTTTCATTAACCTTCCTAGGTCCATTTAAAAGCTTGTAACAAAATCTCCTAAGATGACCTTGCCTACCGCAATGTGTGCAAGTGTAAATCGGGTGGTGTGTGTTACCTAAAGGTGGCCCTCTCCTCAAATTCCTAGGTGGCGCTTTCTGAATTTTCTTAGGTGGATCTCTCCTAATGATCCTAGGAGGCTCTCTCACGATGTTCCTATGGGGAGCCTTTTTAACAAACTTAGGTGCCTATTTCTTAACAATCCTAGGAGTCTCTCTCACACGTGTGGGAATGGTTTCGACATATTTTTCAAGACCAATCCCACCCCTATCCGTTTTGATCTCGACTGTGCCTAAAATCTTATCAAGTTTTTCAGACCTAGACTCCAAATCAAATTTCACTTTACTTGAATCTTTCAATTTCACCTCAAGTTCACCTATCCTAGATTCAAGTACTCGTTTAGAATCCTCAAACTCTAAAAGCTCCTTTTTTATAGTTTCCATCAACCCTCTAAGACTATCTCTCTCACCCTCGACGTACTCAAGCTTCTCTTTCAAAATTTTCTCATGTGCCCTAAGTTCTTCAACTAAAAAATCATTATTTTTTAAGGCACAATCTTTCAATTGAGCTTTCAATTTCAAATTTTCTTTCTTTGTTTTCAAAGTTTCAGCATAAAGTTCATTGAAAGCAGTTTGCAAGTCATGCTCATCTACACTTTCCTCCTCACTTTCATCCACACTCCCATCACTTTCACTATCATCACTAACCACACGGATGGGAAACTCTCGCCTAGAAGCATAAAAAACTTCTTCTTTCGAATCACAATCACTGAGGGTAGAAACATGAGAAATCGGTTTATTCAATTTCTTCTTTAAATTTGTGGTACACTCATGTAACGTGTGACCAACACCCTCACAACAAGGACACTTCTCAGATTCGTTTTCAACTGAAGATTTAAAGCAAGAGTTCGTGTGAATTTTCCAATTAATTTTTTCAAAAATTTGACATCGAAGATCATCAAAACCATCAAAAGCCATTTTTGTGCAAAATCAGAATCAAATCATAATAACTTAGTGCAACAGGCTCTGATACCAATTTGACGACATGAGAAGTCAAATTGTATCAAAAAAATAAATCCTTGAAAAATCAAGATCACGCGATAAATTAGCGTAACCCGCTCTGATACCAATTTGAGAGTGTAGCTACAGCGGAAATATTGCGACTTCTCAAATAAAATCCAGTTTTTAATTAAACCCAAATTTTAGTTAAACTCTAAGACATGCATCTAGATGATTTATCAAAAATCCCCCAAAGGGGCAAAACCTTTTATTTCACTATAATTTGTAAGAGAACGGCTTACAATCGGATTACAATGAATTACAGTTTGACTAAGAATTACCCTCAGGTATCGGATTCTGTAGTCGCGGCTAGAATTATCCCTTTCCAGTAGGGCTGGCGGCTGGAACTATCCCTGTCCAGTAGGGCTGCAATGGAGAAGAAGAACGGTCTCCTCCACAAGGGTTGAACTGTAAAACTGCGTTCCTGGGTTACCAAAAGGATTCACAAATGTATGGAATTTGTGTGAATCAAAATACCTAGAGTATTGGTACTCAATAGGTGAAGACTTAGGGCTTTATCTGCTCTGGAAATCGTGTATCGAAGTCTTAAAAAATAACTCTCCCGAAGTTGGTATAAATAAGAAAACCAAGGAAAGAGTTTTCAAACACTGGGACTGCTCGTAATTATCCCAGGCGGACCGGTCCGATTGATGGGCGGATCGGTCCGGTATACCGGATCGGTTCTTTTAATTGCAGGCGGATCGGTTCGGTTGACATCGGATCGGTTCGGCTTTTTATCTTCATCGGTTCGCTATGGATCCGGGGTATACTGGCCTCACTTTAGCAGTCGGATCGGTCCGGTCTCTTTAGGCAGATCGGTCCGATCCTCAGGAACCAGATTCCTTCGAGGAATTCTCTCCATCTTCAAAGGGCAATATATTCTTCACCCTAGCTCGGAATGAGATGTCGTTTCTTCTAATATCTTTTTTGTGGCAAGCTCTTCAACTTTCCAGTTGACCTATCCTCCGGACGGTGGATGTACAGTTACCAAATTGCCCTTAAACTTCCATATCGTGACTTCTTTCATTGATTTGACTTCTCTTGCATACCACTAGCATATAGACCCTAAAAGCATGGTATGTGAAGTTATTCAGGACGATGTGGGACACATGATGGAGATGTTGGATGCTTGATTCCCGGAATTCGGATAGAGGCCGTCATGTGAGATCGTGAGGTGACGTGCCAAATGTAGCGGCGTACGACATACATAAATGTAAAATGTTGGACATGAGAAAAATGTCCTTACAAAAACCCACTAGAGGATTTAATGATTAGATCCTAAGTCGGGACTGTTAAGTCCCATAGTGCGTTCCTCTTGGTCAGCAGAACTAAGGAAACCAAGATGATAGTGTTCAGGACCGAGACTACCCAGTCCGAGAGGAGGGGTACCCAAACCGGTCAGCATGGCCAGGAGTCAGGAATTTTTTAAAAGATGTCTAGTGTGGATCCTAGGGCCACGCGTTTTATTTTTAGATGGAAGTTATTTGAAGAAATAATAACTCCAATAAGTTTTGCATTCCGGAGAGGACAAGCGTGTTATGTCCGGGAACCATCTAAATCACCAGAGCGATGGATAAGGAAGTATATGAGTTTTAGCCTCGAGTGAATGGGGTATATGATGACTCCTCACCTGAAAAAGGGTCGAGTTGTCATTATTCATCAAAATGTGAGAAACCTCGGAGATTATGAACATCTCTTAGTAATTGATTTCGGTGTGTGGGGACCTAAATGATGTGAGTCAATGTTTGTGGTATGACTGCTGAGCGGAGAGATCGAGCTCGCTGTTATAGTTAGTGCTAAAGACTTAGCGATAGTATAAGCGCGGTGCCACTTGACTCCTGTAGCAATATTGGAGTATGGTTGCACACATTGTCGAGAAATCGAATTTGAGCATATCGACTATGTGTTGTTCCGATAATTCTCAGTAAGAATACATGGGGAGAAGTCCCTTGTTTAAGTTCGGTTGCGAAAGGGAATACGACTGAATTTTTATGCACGTCAGGAGAAGAAACATTGTTAGATGCTAGGACATCAGTGGAGCCGGTAGTGTTGTGGAGAAACACTGAAAGGCTTACCTCACCACGAAGGGATAAGTGGGACTTTGTGGGCAAAGATTTGATTCTTTGTCTCTAGGGTATTGAGAATACCCACAAGATTGTAGTCACGTCGTGTAGACGAGGCTAGAGTTGAAGAAAAGCATGTTACGGGTGCGACATTTGCAATGTTTTTGCAAATGTACCCGGAGAAAAGGGTGTATGGGCACCATAGTCAATTGAATTCCTTAGACATCCGAGATAGAGGGATGCAGAATATTTTGTACGAAGTTGGGGAAATTAGGAAACAAGTCGTATCGAAGAAATGGGTTGAACGTCATGGGAGATTGACGATGATCCAAGATTATATGTGCTGAGAAATCCAGCACACCCTATGGGATGAAAGTCGGTGGGAAACCGTTCAAAGGTTATCTCTTGATATGGGAGACCTAACTGTGGTGAAGAAGTAGCGCAAGGTGCTACTTGACTGAGTGTTGTTAGTGACTTACGTGTTACTAAAATGTTGATCCTTATAAAGTAACCAACCCAAAAAGTGCGCCAATTGCGAAGAATGCACGGATTGTAAAGTATAATAAACCCGGAGAGAAAGGGGAATAGAGTACCACTTCAGGAAAGATGACGTAAGTGGGAAGCGATGTTGAGGAGAGACGTAGTGAGATTGTCTCCAGATATACCTCTAGTTAATAGACAAGTTAGACTCGAAATGAACAACCGGAATGTGGTAGTTAACCCACATTCCCAATGATGGAATGAGCAGACAGACTTATAAATTATTGATGGGTTGTGAACATCCTAATTAAGCCAACATTTCGTTGGGGGTAGCGAAATGGGGTGACCGGGATGGATAAGTATGTCGTTGATAAGGGAGAGTGCACAGTGCCGCTCTACAAGATTGTGAATCAGGACGAAATCCTAAAATTCCACCCTGTGAGAGAAGGTCAGGAAGGAATAAAGATAAAGTTTTATTTTGAGTACGTTGTGCTACCTACGACTCAATGTTAGTGAGAAAGAATGATGATACGCCCTTATGATAGTGGAATTTTGGAGAAGCCCACTTATCAATTCATAGGTTGAATGTCTGCCTATAAGAGCATATTTATAGATAGAGTGAGTGCCTATATGGACTGTACATGAGGATTAGGTTCTTGGGTACCGATTACGAACAATACATGTACTTTGGGTGTGGTTCGAGGAGACATTTCGAACCTTTAGTCCTTAACGCATGATATGGGGACATTCTATTGGAGTGTGACATTTTAAAGTATATGAAATGTGAAATATATGGCTCACAATTGTCTACTCATGTGCGATGAGATATATATACACATATTGGTGCTCGAGATGTGATCCCGAGACAAGTAATTAATAACTATTGGTGATCGAGGTGGAATTCCGAGCCAATAACCCCAAAAGTGTTATAGAAGGGGGGTGATTATAAAATAAGTGTTGGTAGTATATGTTATGTGTAAGATATATATACCTATTGATTTTTACTACTTATGTGCGATAGTAAGTGTGCTTAATCTCTATATTGGGGTCGATGATGTTCCGGACCAATACATGGGGGATCGATTTGGGGCCGATATTTTTTGAACCAAATCAATGATAAATATTGGGATCGACGGAAGGTCTGAACCGACATGTGCATTACATTTACCTTGGGGTCGAGGAATTCCCGGACCAATGTAAATGATAAGATTATTGGGGCCGATGATTTTTTTTTGCCGGACCAATTTTTCCTTAAAGTATATATAGTGTGTGAAATATATACCTTATAATATTCTACTTATGAGTGATAGTAGACACTTAGATGTTATATAGAGATATACATCAAATGGGTAAATTAAGTAGGTAGAAACTTAATTTCAAGAATTAACGTTGGATTGGGAAAATCTATGGAGAAATTGAGTAGTGGGACTTAATTATGATATGTGCGGCATGGGTAACGTGCGATAAGAAATTATGATGAAATGGTCATGTGCTTGGGATGACCGTTAGGATATTATGATTTGGTATTGGGTATTAGAGGGTGCAATTATATTTAAGGTCCTTAACCTTAATACCAGCCTTATCCTAATTTCGAGGACGAAATTCCTTTTGCAAGGGGGGAAGTATGTAATACCCCGTATTTCTGAATATCCCAAATATTCCATTTAATTAGATTGGAGAATTAAATGAGAAAATATCGTCTTGATTTAAATTACGTAAGAGTAGTAATTTAAAGAATTTGATTTAAAATTGTAATTATGGTATATTAATCGAAAGATAGATACCGGTATATATATTGCATCATTTTTATTTACTTAGTGCGAGTGGTAAATAGTTACTTAACGCGTGTAGACCGTGTTGGGGTGAGAACGAGTAATATTTTTTAAGTGACTCAAATGATAATTTAGAGGTCACCAATGAGTCCGGATGAGTCAAATTAGTCAAAATAGTATACCTGGGGGTACTAGTTGAGTCCCGGGGCAATTTTGGACTAAACCGAGACCGTTCGGGGGCTTTTTGGTCTTTTAACATAAGAGGGTATGGAGACCTACGAAATTTAGAGTTTTATATCAGCCGTATGATAGAGGAATTAGGGTTAGAACACCCATGACAAACACCAATACCATTAGAGAGAAGAGAGGCACAACTTTCTAAAGCAAAAAGAAGATTTAGGAAGGATTCAAAGGGATTTCTACCATCTACTTGTTGGGGAAGAAGGATTGAAGGATGAAGATCACCAATCATCAACAAGAACCACGAAATCAGACCCTACTGATCATAAGGCAAGTTGTTTGTTGCAAAAATTTATGAAGTTATAATACCCATGTGTAGGGTTTTTGAATAGTTTTGTTTAAATCAATATTTTGATTGGAGAAATATGATATTTATGCATGTTGGGATAGGAATCGCATGTAGAATGATTTAAACTATGTAGAGGATTAATATTCAGATTAGACTTGATGATTTTCGGAATAAAAATATGGATTTTGAATGATAATATGGGAAGAACACCATAACTAGGGGTTCAAGAAATTCTGGGTTTTAATTCATTATTTCTTTAAAGTAATTGGAGTTTTGATGTAATTGACACGTTAGAAATTGTCCTAGTATATGTGGAAATATGTTAGGATCATTGGGTAAAAGTTTGGTGGACAATAATGGAGTTTGGAAATTTGTTAATGGAGGAGAGGATCAACGAAGAAGACAGACTGCGTCTGTCCCTGTTCGATCGATCGATCGATCTTGAACTATCGATCGATCGACTATGTCGATCGATTGAACCCAGCCGTCGATCGATCGACGCAAGCTGTTTTCCCGAAAATTTTGTGTTTAATCCTTCGTTGAGTTCGGGAATGAATGGGTATTCTAGGATTTACATTATACTTATATGGGAGTAAGAATAAGACCAGTAGGTATATTGTTGAGGTCCAATAAGGCCATTGGGTGTAGGGCTTGGATTATGGACCGAGGAGAATAATCCGATTTAGTAGAGTATCGGGGACTTCGAAAATTGAGTTACGGGGTGAAGTAAATTCAATTTAAGTAATAGACCAGTAGGGTAAGCAATAACTACTGAAATTATATGTAAGGGGTAACTAGGACCCTTAGAGTTGTGTGAATACTCAAATAAATACGATTAATGAGATAAATCATAAAGCAAATATTGTACGGTAATTATATGAGATTAAAATATTACGTACGTATATGATTAATAGGTCGGGCGTGTACCTACTGAACTATGTGATCTTTTAGGTAGAGAGATTATACCTAAATTAATTATGTTAGGGTCGATGAGACATTCCGAACTAACATAAAGTTATTATAAGTTTGGGGTCGATGAGAAATACCGAACCAAACTTTGAACTGGTGTCGCGATGAGAGAGTCCCGAACCAGAATATGTGTATATATATTTTTTAAAATAATTGGGGTCGATGTATCATGCCGAACCAATTCTTACTTGGGGTCGATGAATCATTCCGAACCAAGAGTCCTTTATGTGTATAAAAGGGGCAAAATAGCAGTGACTAATATTTAGTATATATTGTGTGTGAAATATATATACCTGATGATATTATACTTCCGTGTATTAGTAGATTGATATATTGTGTATTTAAAGATACATACTGAATTGGTAAGTTAAGTAGTGAAACTTAATTACGAAATGAACCTTTAGATAGAAAAACATCTATTTAGTAATTCAAGTAGCGAAACTTAATTACATAAGTTGGAAAGTCAACAATTGTGAAAATTGTAGTAATTTTAGTAGTAAAACTAAATGAGAAGTCTTGAAAAATAACATAGATGAAATGTTACTTGAGAATTAATTAACATACGCGAGATGTTAGTAAAACAGTTGTACTGTATGGGCGGTACTGGAACTTGGGTACAGATAAGTTCGGTTTACTACTTTGGTTTTAGTTAGCTTGAGAAGTATGGCTAGACAAACTAAGTGTGGAATGTTAGGTGTGCACCAAAGATGAGGGGTGAGTTAACTCAAGAGAGTGTACGAGAACCTAACATGTGTAATCAATAACCGCATTTTATATTGTGATAAACGCTTGCTAAATATTTTCAAAATGTTTTGAGTACTAACTCTTGCTATAAAATATTTTCAAAACCTTTTAGGTGTCCAGCCACAGGGACGCCATGTGTGATGATTCCATTCCAGACTCGGAGCTGTAGCACATTGGATGCTTACAGGATTTGACTAGACGATATCTCTCATTCAGATCTAGCACAGGATCTCGCACTCTTCTATGTATGGACTTGTGGTCCGGTATTAGTCTCAGATGTTAGTTTCAGACTAGTGGTTATTCTATTGTTGTTTGGGATTTTTAGCCGATGGTTTATTCGGTAATACTTTTGTTCTGTTGTACTTTTACTTTGATGTTTGAATTATAGTACATGATTATTTGTACTTTGTTCCGCATGGTCGATTTTTCTGTTTTAAGAAAGATAAAATTTGGCACCGGTCTAATTTTACTTAGGGGATTAGTAATTAAAAAGTTTTCGACAGTGATGCTAAGAATGAACCAATTGAGAAACCTGTTTTAATTTAATGAAGGCCTGATCACCCGATGTTTAAGTAGGCGGGGTGTCACACATCTCTATTGTGATAATCAAATCTCGATCAATATCTCTAAAAATCCTGTTCAACACTCGCGAACAAAGCACATAGAAATAAGACATCACTTTATACGCGAATTGGTTGAAACTAAGGAATTAAAAATCAATTATCTTCCTACTGATTTGCAACTCGTAGATATGTTTACCAAACCTTTAGATTACAATCGATTTATTTCTTTGCGTAAATCTATTGGTATGGTGTGTGCTGATTAATCTCTTTGATCTCTCTAAAAAAAATTCCTTTATCTATCTGAGACAAAATGGGGGAGAAATTCCTTTATCTATCTGTACAGTTATTCTCAACAGTTATAATAGGGTATTCAATTGTAAATAGTTGAGTTATGTACTTTTGTTTTCTAGGAAATGGGTAGATTGATTCTTTTTAGGAATAGGTTTCCCTATTCTTGTTGCCCTACGAGTCCTAGATGACTCAAAGGAGATTTTGTCTCATATTTCCAAAGGGGGAGATTCAAGCACCTTATGCTCTTGACTCACTTGAGTCTATATTGTATAAGTGTTCATCTAGTTTGGAAATTGTGACAAAATTGTGTCTAACCTAGAATACAAAGAACCCCAGAGCTTGGTTTGCTATTTCATCTTTCTTGATTGATTTATCTAGACCATATTAGAAACACTCACACACAGTAGAATTGATCTCATACATTTCATATTGCATATAATTGTGTGTACATATGTTGAGTGTGTTTAAATCCCTAAAATTGTTTTTTAATATTTTTTTGGGATTTTATAATCATTTAAAATAAGTTTTATTTAATTAAAATTTGTTTTTAAAAAAGTTTTTAGGGTCAATCTGCAATTAAGTTTTAATGGTTATATTGGTTAAAAGTTACCTTGGGTAGAATCCGAAAGCGGCAGAGACTTCAGGGTGTGTTTGTATTTATTTTAAGATGCGCGTTTGATCTCTTATAATTTCCCAACATCTGTTGTCTTCTGATTGGTGGAGTGTGTGTTTCTTTATAGAGAGTAATCCAACGATTGTTTACAACCCTTGGATCATTTTTATCAACGATCTGCATGTGCTCTTTCATAATCCCTGTGAACCACAGATGAACCAATCAGGAGAGTTTTAATCATTGCATATCGTGAACCCTTGGATCAAAGTCAATCAACCTTGACTCAATCTAAACCATTGATTTTGAACCTTATTCTCGAATCTTCTCAGCCTCCTATAAAAGGACCCCTTCACTCAGCCAACTGAGACTTTTGCCATTTTCATCCTTTTGAGAGAAAAGAGAGAGTAGAGAGAGAAGAAAGAAAAGAGAGAGCAAGATAGAAACCAGAAAGAGAGAGAAAGAGTTAGAACCCCTAACCCTAACCCTAAATCGTCAAAATCTTTTCAAACCTAAACCTCTTTTCAAGTCCCGTATATACCAAACACATCCTTGAGTGTTTTGAGACGTTGGGAGTTGGTTTGTTTAGTTGGTTTATTACTGTAACCTCTTCGTTCTTAGATCTTGTGTCCAACTTAAACATCTATCTTAGATCTAAGTTTCTTCTTTATAGAAATTTCAGATCTGCGTACTTTATGTTACATTTCACTTAAATTTACATATTTTGTTTCTCATCTTGAGAAATATATTGTTGATTCTTTTCTGTAAATGTTTTTAACTTTGAAATCAACAATAATATTTTCTGTTTCTAGTTCTATTGAAATAAGACCTTTGACCTAGTTTGGAATCGCACTTGGTGATTTTCAATCTCAAAAATCTTTTCAAAACCTGAGATTGATTAAGATCTTGATACGTCTTCTGAGCAAGATAGCCGTGGATTCTCGGATTATTGTAAAGGTCAAATAAGGTTAAGTTTTGTGAGAAGAGAGAAATAAAAAATCACAGCATATAGTTCTTATATGTAATTTGTTAGGACTGGTTATATAAAATAAGTGTGTGTATGTGCATTGATATGTTAGAGAGCACCTCCACAAACACTATCACCCTACCACACTAAAAAGTGTTGGTAATAAGATCTTGAGAACAAGAGTCGACGTAAAGAACTTAAACAAATTGGAAGTTAGCAAACAGGGAGAACAACATCAACAATTAGAACTACAGAGAAGTTATAAGGACACCAGAGGGTACATTCCTAAACTTATATAGGTATGAGTTGTATGCATGTTTGTTATATATTTTGTAACTGTTAAAATTTTTTTTAGTTGAATTTTTGGTTTACTCCGTAGAGGGAGTCGTGGATGTTTCCTCAGTTGGGTGAGGTTTTACCACGTAAAAAATCCTTGTTCTTAATCTTTCTACATCTTGTCATCTCATTCTTGGTTGTGCTGAGTTTAAAGTTTTTTAAACTGTTTGATTAAACCTCTTAATAAAATCTTAAACAGATCTCGTACATACTTTTGTTAAACGCATCTTACGTTCAATTAGTTTTGATTTTAAAGAAAAGAGTTTCTTCAAAAAACTGTTCGGAGTTACTTAAATAGTTTAATTTTATATTAAACGACTTTAGTAACAGATTTTAAAGCTCATGTGGCAGAGGCCAAATCAGTGGCCAAGATTGCAGTGGTAAACATGACGTCCTCCGAGACTGCGCAGAAGAGAAAGATGGTAGACATGGACACTCTTGTAGTTGGGTTCTCCATACTCAACTTCAAATGCATCCTAGCTCCACATGATGACCCTTTGGTGATCACGACAATAGTTCATGGATGTGAGGTGCAGAGAATTCTTATAGATGGAGGAAGTTCAGCAGATGTGATGTTTTGGCCCTGCTTTAAGAGCCTAGGTCTTATCAGAGCTAGGATGGTACTCTATAATCATCCGTTAATGGGCTTCAGTGGTGAAAAGGTCCATCCATTGGGCATGTATGAGATGGACGTATGAATGGGGGATGAGTGGCCTAAGAGGTTAACCCGGAAGATCAATTTTTTTGTTATGGATGAAAATGTCTTCTCGGCCTATAACCTCATCATAGGAAGACTAGCCTAAAAGAGTTTGAAGTCGTGCCGTCGATGGTGTAATACCCCGTACTTTTGTCCATATTTATTTTTGGGATTAATTAATTAAATGCGTATTAATTGGAAATTAATCCGGGTTATAAATACTAATGTGATGCGAATTGGTATTTGATTATGTGCATATATGATTATATATGTATTTGGTATTATAAAATTTGTCAAGAGATTTATATACGGCATTTTAGAAATTTTGTTGAGACGCGTGGGACCGCCGCGTCACGGTATAATATTTTGATAATAAAAGTGAATTTAAACTCTATAAACCGTATGGTCGTTTTGAGTGCGCCAACGCGTCCGGAAGGGTCGAGATAGTCAGAAAACACTACCCGGGGGTGTAGTTTGGGTTCCGGGGTATTTTTAAGCCTTACCGGCAACTTAAAGGGTATTTTGGTAATTTTACATTTTTAGGAATTAAAAGTGACAAAAATTTGAGATGTAAATCTGATGTAGATTAAACCCACAAAGCCCACTAACCATCCTATATTAAACCATTAAGCTACGGAGGTTATCTTTAGGTTTACAACTTTCCCCAAAACAAACCCTAGCCACCTTAAGCCACCATTGGAGAAGGAGCTTGGAGAAGGAGAGAAAGAGAGAAAATTCTGCAGAGATTCTTCACCAAATCAACACCAAATCCGAAAACAAACAAGGCAAGTGGTTTAATTATGTTTAACTTCAGCAAATGTTCTTTCCATGTTAGAAAATTGAAGATTTATAATTGTTATTGGAAGATGAATGAAAACCCATGATTAATTGGACATAGGTTCTGAATATTGAGGATAAATTGCATGTAGAATAGTTTGGAGACAATTAATCTGATGTGAAAACATGATTGGGTGAAAGAAAACGAATTAAATTTGATGAATTGAGGGTTCCAAATTCTAGGGTTCATGTTCATGAATAAATTGGGGAAAAGTTTAAGTATTTGTAATTGATTGATGATTAGGGTGAATTAATCCATAAAAACGTGATAGGATGTGGTTATATTATGTTTAGGATTGTTTAGAGACTTTAAAGCAATCGTTGGGATAAATTTTAGAGGTGATTTGAGGAGTAAAAATGGTGAAAAACGTATTTGGAAAAATCTGGGCCGAAACTGGCCAGTCGTTAGAAGCAGCCCCCAGGTCGTTCGAACGAGCTCGTTCGAATGAGCTTCTAACGAGTTGACCAGTCTCTTCTAACGAAGGGTAGTTTCGTTTGATATCTCGTTCGAACGAGATATCGTTAGAAGATGCAGTTCGTTCGAACGAACTGGAATCTCGTTCGAACAGTCTCGTTCGAACGAGACTTCTAACGAGCTGACAGTTTGGGCTATTTTGAATTGTTTTGAATTTTGGAGTCTCGTAAACTTGTTCGAGGATATAGTTAACCTTCCAATGATGACGCAGTGATAGGTTTGGGACATTTGGGTATTTATGAGAAGGAAATTATATACAAGAGAGTTAAATTAGAATGAACCGTTTGGGTGAGACGTGAGTGTCTATTACGACGTGAGGATGAATTATGGCGCGTATAATTACAAACCGGAATAGTATGAATTGTGATAATTATAAGTTAGTACGAGAATGCAATATGTACTACGATTAAAATACGGTATTACTAAGATGTGTGTTTACTTAGTATTGGTATATGGATTGTGTGTATGACATACCTACCATACTTGCTATCACGGGAGGTTGCGTTCGCTTAGGACCCTCTAATCCTTGTGTGCCTACGGGGGGGATATAGACTGGTACCTCAATGAACATAGGTCATAGAAAGACTTATTGGGATATTAATAAGTCCGCTGACCGTGGGAGCGTAGGTATGTACGTGACCCACGTGATGGTGACTGTGTTCGCCTCCACTATTTGTGATTTGTGTTATCTGAACTATTCCTGAGAGATTCGGAATATGTGATCCTTATGTACTTGATGTACCGGGATGGATAGCAGAGTATGTGTGCACCGCAGCTTAGTTCTCGGGGTGCTTGTATTGTATATTTACGATGTGATTAATATACATTTAATTAATGAGAATCCTCATGTTAATGTTGTAAATATATTACGATATTGTTTCGAGATATATAACGAGTTAACTGATAGTTATATATATTGCATATTGAGTATCTGAGTTTACGTTAAACCCCTATTTAAATAGGAGCATTATTATGTTAATGGAACCGAGTAATATGGGTAGGACCTTTGGTAGTCTAGCTAGATATGTGACAACTTAGCTAGTGGTATGGGTAGTTATAGATGGGTACTTGTGTTAGGAGTGCACAGTTAGACGAGAGGTGAGAATATAATGTGAGTGCACGTCCTAACATGTAATTTGCATTTAAATTTTAAATGTTTTTAAAGCACTTGCAGGTTTTTAAAATACAACTCCACATTCGGGCTCTGACCCGTTTGCTTTTCAAATCTTTTTCTTGTAAAACTATTTTAGGTGCCCAGCCACAGGGACACCAAGCATAGGATACTCATTCAGGTGACGAGCTGTAGCGGTTTGTGGAAGCTACAGGGGCTTTGCTTGTAGACGCTTCTATCTTTTGGATTCCAGAGTCGCTATCTATCAGTTGTAGGGCATGTTGCCCATTTCTATTTAGAGGCATCTTTTACATTTCAGTTTTCAGAATTTAGCATGTATTGTTTTAGTATTCGTTTTACTTATCAGTTGTGGGATTGTAGTGAGGAGTTTTCCCCCAGACTTTATTTACTCTATTGTGATGGTTATTCGTTTTTACTTTAGTATGGTGAATGGTGTTATTTATTTCTTCATTACACTTGTTGCATGTTAATTAGACTTAAATTAAAATTTGGCAACTTACTTTTCAAATACTAGGTGGTTAGTAATAATAAAATGTTTTCGACAGTGATGCTATTAACTGAGCCAACTTGGCATTTTGAATTAATTTAATAAAGGAGTAGCTACCCGGTATTTAATTAGTCGGGGTGTCACAGGTGGTATCAGAGCATCAGGTTCTAGTGTCCTTTAGGATCTGTACGGCTATTATGTTTTCGCTACGTTTCTTTGATATAGAGCCCTATATTTTAGGACTGTTGTACTCTTTTTGTGTATGATTCGTTCTTCAGCTTTATTAAGTTTATAACCGCGAACTTATAAACTTTGTTCTTATTTCAGATGCCTCCACGACGTGCACGAGGAGTTCCCAGGGATGCAACACCCGAACCCCAGCCCGCTCCAGTTCAGGGCATGATGAACGCCGCTGAGGTTGCAGCTATAGTAGCTCAAGCGGTAAATGCCGCCATTGTCGTTATTCAGCAGGCACCATCTCAGGCGCCGGTTGTCGCGCCAGTACAGGTTAATGCATTCCCGTCTGCTTGGGAGCGTGTACGTGACGCTTTTCAGAAAGCGCATCCGCCAGAGTTTGCAGGTAGCTCAGATGTGGTAGTCTCGAGCCAATGGAGGAAGGATATACAGAGGCATTTGAGGATGCATGAGTGCACTGATGTGGTAGTCTCGAGCCAATGGAGGAAGGATACCCTCACGATTCAGGAGTTCTGGGTGCGGTTTGACCGCAAGTACTTTCCGTCCGCAGTTCATACAGAAATGAGGAGGAAGCTGATGAGTCTGAGGCAGGAAGGCAAGACAGTGGCTGAGTATGAGGCCGAGTTCACTAATCTGTTGAACATCGTTCCAGACGAGATACCAACAGAGAAGAAGAAGATTGAGAAGTTCACCGACGGGTTGAATTGGAGGATCCGTCAACATCTGCTAGGGAACCTATCGTTGGCCACTTATTCTGATGTGGTTAACGCTGCATTATTGCACTGCCAGGACCACCGTTTTCATATGGCCGAGGGCAAAAGGTCGGGAGAGTCTAGCCATCAGGGCAGGACTGGAGGACATGGTGCCAGCGGGGCACAATCTGGTCAGGGGCAGAGACAGAATGAGCAGGGTACTCAGTAGGGGGATAACAAGAGGTTCCGGTCAGGGAACTACTGGCAGGGACAGGGAGGTTTCCGTCAGGGCCATCAGGGTCCAAACGGCCATCAGGGCCAACAGGGGCAGAATGGGCAGCAGTTTCATTAGGGCCAGCAGGGCCAAGGGAGGAACGGTAACGGCCACCAGGGTTGGAGACAGCAGGGGCAGAGGGGAGGGAACTTCCCAGGGAAGTGCTTTGTTTGTGGCAAGACTGGCCATAAGAAGCAGGATTATCCTGATAGGGCCAGGGCCCCACAGCAGCAGCAGCAGGGTGCTCGCCAGGAGCCACAGAGGCCTATGTTTCCCGCCTCTCTTCCCGCACCGCCACTGATGGCAGCATTGCCACCCATTCCAGCAGTCCCAGCTCAGCAGGGGCAGCTACAGTATGGACGTGTCTACAACGTTCACCAGGCTGCAGTTCCACAGGCACCGCCCGCGATCGAGGGTACGTTTCCTATCCATGGCACTATGGGTCGGGTGTTATTTGATACGGGTGCTACACACTGTTTTATAGCTACACACTTCGTGAAAGCTTTAGGATTGTTAGCTACGGCAGAGAGCACAGTGACGTGTGTCGACTCACCATTGGGGAGTGGGTCACTTATTTTCTTTATATGCCGGGGAGTGGGGGTAGAGATTGGTGGTTTGGTATTACCTGCAGACATGTTAGTGTTAGACATGCACGTTCACAATGTGATCATCGGTATGGATTGGCTCGTAGCATATAGGGCCATGATTGATTGCTTCAGCGGGAGCATTGTTTTTCCATTCCGGGGCAAGAGATGTTTGTAGTGGCGATGCCTCGCCCAGAGGGAGGATCGACCGCTCATCTGTATTACATTGAGGAGGATACCTCTAAGGAGGTAGTGATTCCTTTAGACTCTATCCTAGTCGTCAGGGAGTATTCGGATGTGTTACAGGAGATACCAGGCTTACCACCCAGTCGAGAGATAGACTTCGTTATAGATTTGCTACCGGGTACGAGACCTATAGCACGTGCACCGTACCGTATGGATCCAGCTGAGATGCGAGAGCTACGAGATCAGATAGAGCAGCTGTTAGGTCAGGGCTTTATTCGCAGGAGTACCTCACCTTGGGGCGCTCCAGTTTTGTTAGTGAAGAAGAGGGACGGTTCACTGAGATTATGTGTGGACTACCGAGAGTTGAATAAGGTCACGATACGGAATAAGTATCCGTTGCCTCGAATTGATGACTTATTCGACCAGTTGAGAGGAGCTTCTTTCTTCTCGAAGATTGACTTGAGATCGGGATACCATCAGTTGCGTATCAGGGAGGAGGATGTCTCGAAGACCGCATTCTTATCGAGATATGGTTCTTACGAGTTTCGGGTTATGCCTTTCGGCTTGACCAACGCTCCAGAAGTGTTTATGGACTTGATGAACAGAGTGTTCAGGGATTTCCTAGACCAGTTTGTCATTGTCTTCATTGATGATATTCTGGTTTACTCCCAGACAGAGGAGGAGCACGCCGAGCATTTGAGGCAAGTTTTGCAGACACTTCGTCAGAACGAGTTGTATGCAAAATATGAGAAGTGCGGGTTTTGGCTGAAGGAAGTCCAGTTTCTGGGGCATATCATTTCCGATCGGGGAATATCTGTTCATCCGGGGAAAGTGTCAGCGGTGAGGGAGTGGGGACAGCCCACGACACCAACGGAGATTCGTAGTTTCTTGGGTTTAGCAGGATACTACAGGAGGTTTATTCGGGGTTTCTTGGAGATAGCAGGTCCTTTGACACATCTGACTCGTAAGGGTGTGCCCTACATCTGGAGTGATGCCTGTCAGTTGGCATTCGATGAATTGAAGGACAAATTGACCTCAGCACCTGTGTTAGCATTGCCGAGACCGGGAGTTGAGTATTTGGTTTACACCGATGTGTCTTTGCAAGGACTGGGAGGTGTATTACAGCAGGAGATACATGTCATAGCTTATGCTTCCCGTAAGCTTAAACGCTCATGAGAAGAATTACCCCACACATGATTTGGAGTTGGCAGCAGTGGTATTTGCCTTACGGATTTGGAGGCACTATCTTTTGGGGGAGAAGTTTCAGCTGTTCACGGACCACAAGTCACTACAGTATCTGTTCACGCAGAAGGAATTGAATATGCGGCAGCGTAGGTGGCTTGAATTTGTGAAGGACTAGCAGTTCGACATCCAGTACCACCCGGGTAAGGCTAACGTGGTAGCAGACGCGTTGAGCCTTAGGCCAGCAGATGGGGTGGCAGAGGTGTGGAAGGAAAAGTGGAAGGAATTGGGACACCAGGATGCAGTGGCCCGATCTTTCATGTCTGTGATGACCGTTACACCGTAGATTGTCATGAAGGTAGTACGGGCACAGGCCGATGACTCGTTCTGTCAGGAGCAGATAGTTCGATTACTAGCAGAGGGAGCCGAGTCCTGTACAGTTAGCTCAGATGGGGGATTACGCTTCAATGGGAGATTAGTAGTTCCGGAAGGAGAATAATTGCGGCACGATGTGATGGCAGAGTCACACGGCTCACGGTTCGCGGTACATCCCGGAGGGGACAAAATGTACCAAGACATGAGACGATAGTATTGGTGGAGCGGTATGAAGAAAGATATCACTGAGTTTGTCTCGAAATGCGCCACTTGTCAGCTCGTAAAAGTGGATCACCAGAGACCGGCAGGATTGCTACAGCCATTGGAGGTCCCGGTGTGGATGTGGGAGAGCATATCCATGGACTTTATCACGGGGTTGCCTACGTCGCAGAGGGGTCACGACTCCGTTTGGGTAACTGTAGACAGGTTGTCCAAGGTCGCTCACTTCTTACCCGTAAGGACTGACTACACCACGGGACAGTATGCCCAGCTCTTCATTTCAGAGATTGTGAGACTTCACGGTGTGCCCCTAAATATCGTGTCTGACAGAGACAAGATATTTGTTTCGAGGTTTTGGGAGAGTTTCCAGGAGGCAATGGGCACGGAATTGCGGTTGAGTACGGCTTATCATCCGCAGACCGATGGACAGACAGAGCGCACCAATCAGATGTTGGAGGACATGCTACGCATGTGCATTATTGACTTCGGGGGTGGATGGGAGCAGTACCTTCCACTGGTGGAGTTTGCTTACAACAACTCCTATCAGTTTACTATTGGCATGGCTCCGTTTGAAGCGTTGTACGGTAGGCCTTGTCGTTCCCCATCATGTTGGTTGGAAGTGGGGGACAACAAACTACTTGGGCCGGAATTGATTCAGGATACTTGGGCAAGGATTGAGTTGATTCGGAGTCGCATTCGGGTAGCTCAAGACAGGCAGAAGAGTTATGCTGATGCGAAGAGGTTTTTCACGGAGTTCCAGGTGGGGGACCAGGTTTTTCTCAGGGTATCTCCGATGAAGGGGATTATGCGTTTCGGGAAGAAGGGGAAGTTGGCACCGAGGTATGTGGGGCCGTTTCCTATTATTAAGCGGATCGGACGGTTGCGTATAGACTTGGACTACCGGAGCACTTGCATCGGATTCACGACGTGTTCCATATTTCCACGCTGAGGAAATACCTTAGAGATAATTTGGCTCATTCTCACATTGCTGTGGAGGACATCGATCTCCAGCCGGATAGCTCCTACGAGGAGAGGCCAATTGCTATTTTGGACCGAAGCGAGAGGAAACTGCGGTCAAAGATAGTCCCGTTTGTGCGTGTTCAGTGGCGACATCACAATGTCGAGGAGTCCACATGGGAGCGCGAGGATGAGATGCGCGAGCGTTATCCAGAGCTGTTTTTAGCAGGTACTTTCTAGTTTTGAATTTCGGGACGAAATTCAGTTATTAGGGGGGAAGTATGTAATACCCCGTACTTTTGTCTATATTTATTTTTGGGATTAATTAATTAAATGCGTATTAATTGGAAATTAATCCGGGTTATAAATACTAATGTGATGCGAATTGGTATTTGATTATGTGCATATATGATTATATATGTATTTGGTATTATAAAATTTGTCGTGAGATTTATATACGGCATTTTAGAAATTTTGTTGAGACGCGTGGGACCGCCGCGTCACGGTATAATATTTTGATAATAAAAGTGAATTTAAACTCTATAAACCGTATGGTCGTTTTGAGTGCGCCAACGCGTCCGGAAGGGTCGAGATAGTCAGAAAACACTACCCGGGGGTGTAGTTTTGGTTCCGGGGTATTTTTAAGCCTTACCGGCAACTTAAAGGGTATTTTGGTAATTTTACATTTTAAGGAATTAAAAGTGACGAAAATTTGAGATGTAAATCTGATGTAGATTAAACTCACAAAGCCCACTAACCATCCTATATTAAACCATTAAGCTAAGGAGGTTATCTTTAGGTTTACAACTTTCCCCAAAACAAACCCTAGCCACCTTAAGCCACGATTGGAGAAGGAGCTTGGAGAAGGAGAGAAAGAGAGAAAATTCTGCAGAGATTCTTCACCAAATCAACACCAAATCCGGAAACAAACAAGGCAAGTGGTTTAATTATGTTTAACTTCAGCAAATGTTCTTTCCATGTTAGAAAATTGAAGATTTATAATTGTTATTGGAAGATGAATGAAAACCCATGATTAATTAGACATAGGTTCTGAATATTGAGGATAAATTGCATGTAGAATAGTTTGGAGACAATTAATCTGATGTTAAAACATGATTGGGTGAAAGAAAACGGATTAAATTTGATGAATTGAGGGTTCCAAATTCTAGGGTTCATGTTCATGAATAAATTGGGAAAAAGTTTAAGTATTTGTAATTGATTGATGATTAGGGTGAATTAATCCATAAAAACGTGATAGGATGTGGTTATATTATGTTTAGGATTGTTTAGAGACTTTAAAGCAATCGTTGGGATAAATTTTAGAGGTGATTTGAGGAGTAAAAATGGTGAAAAACGTATTTGGAAAAATCTGGGTCGAAACTGGCCAGTCGTTAGAAGCAGCCCCCAGGTCGTTCGAACGAGCTCATTCGAACGAGCTTCTAACGAGTTGACCAGTCTCTTCTAACGAAGGGTAGTTTCGTTCGATATCTCGTTCAAACGAGATATCGTTAGAAGATGCAGTTCGTTCGAACGAACTGGAATCTCGTTCGAACAGTCTCGTTCGAACGAGACTTCTAACGAGCTGACAGTTTGGGCTATTTTGAATTGTTTTGAATTTTGGAGTCTCGTAAACTTGTTCGAGGATATAGTTAACCTTCCAATGATGACGCAGTGATAGGTTTGGGACATTTGGGTATTTATGAGAAGGGAATTATATACAAGAGAGTTAAATTAGAATGAACCGTTTGGGTGAGACGTGAGTGTCTATTACGACGTGAGGATGAATTATGGCGCGTATAATTACAAACAGGAATAGTATGAAGTGTGATAATTATAACTTAGTACGAGAATGCAATATGTACTACGATTAAAATACGGTATTACTAAGATGTGTGTTTACTTAGTATTGGTATATGGATTGTGTGTATGACATACCTACCATACTTGCTATCACGGGAGGTTGCGTTCGCTTAGGACCCTCTAATCCTTGTGTGCCTACGGGGGGGATATAGACAGGTACCTCGATGAACATAGGTCATAGAAAGACTTATTGGGATATTAATAAGTCCGCTGACCGTGGGAGCGTAGGTATGTGCGTGACCCACGTGATGGTGACTGTGTTCGCCTCCACTATTTGTGATTTGTGTTATCTGAACTATTCCTGAGAGATTCGGAATATGTGATCCTTATGTAAGTGATGTACCAGGATGGATAGCAGAGTATGTGTGCACCGCAGCTTAGTTCTCGGGGTTCTTGTATTGTATATTTACGATGTGATTAATATACATTTAATTAATGAGAATCCTCATGTTAATGTTGTAAATATATTACGATATTGTTTCCAGATATATAACGAGTTAACTGATAGTTATATATATTGCATATTGAGTATCTGAGTTTACGTTAAACCCCTATTTAAATACGAGCGTTATTATGTTAATGGAACCGAGTAATATGGGTAGGACCTTTGGTAGTCTAGCTAGATATGTGACAACTTAGCTAGTGGTATGGGTAGTTATAGATGGGTACTTGCGTTAGGAGTGCACAGTTAGACGAGAGGTGAGAATATAATGTGAGTGCACGTCCTAACATGTAATTTGCATTTAATATTTTAAATGTTTTTAAAGCACTTGCAGGTTTTTAAAATACAACTCCACATTCGGGCTCTGACCCGTTTGCTTTTCAAATCTTTTTCTTGTAAAACTATTTTAGGTGCCCAGCCACAGGGACACCAAGCATAGGATACTCATTCAGATGACGAGCTGTAGCGGTTTGTGGAAGCTACAGGGGCTTTGCTTGTAGACGCTTCTATCTTTTGGATTCCAGAGTCGCTATCTATCAGTTGTAGGGCATGTTGCCCATTTCTATTTAGAGGCATCTTTTACATTTCAGTTTTCAGAATTTAGCATGTATTGTTTTAGTATTCGTTTTACTTATCAGTTGTGGGATTGTAGTGAGGAGTTTTCCCCCAGACTTTATTTACTCTATTGTGATGGTTATTCGTTTTTACTTCAGTATGGTGAATGGTGTTATTTATTTCTTCATTACACTTGTTGCATGTTAATCAGACTTAAATTAAAATTTGGCAACTTACTTTTCAAATACTAGGTGGTTAGTAATAATAAAATGTTTTCGACAGTGATGCTATTAACTGAGCCAACTTGGCATTTTGAATTAATTTAATAAAGGAGTAGCTACCGGGTATTTAATTAGTCGGGGTGTCACAGACGGTCCACCAGATTCTAAAATTCCCGATCCCCTATGGGGTAGGCGAAGTGCAAGGTGACCAGACCATAACACGAGAATGCTACTTCAACTCGACTGAAGAAAGAGAGGCCCATAAGAGAGCAACCACCACTTCTAACATTGATACACTTGACCCAAGAGATGAAACAAAGTTGAACAAGGGAGAGGCTGCAGAAGAGGTAGAATTCATCGTCCTCAATGAGGACAAACCGAAAAAAATTGTCCAAGTCGGCAAAGCCTTCAAAGCAGAAATTAAGGAAGAGCTGATAAACTTCCTGAGGAAGAGACATAGTGTCTTCGCTTAGAGTCACGCAGACATGCCTGGCATCAACCCTGAGGTTATGTGTCATAAACTCAACGTGACTAATAATGCTAAGACAATCAAACAAAGACGAAGAGTTTACTCCAGGGAGAAGTATGATGTCATACGGGAAGAAGTTAGGAAGTTGGAAGAGGTCGAGTTTATCAGGGAGGTCATATATCCGAAGTGGCTATCAAACGCAGTCATTGTGCCCAAAGCCAATGGAAAATGGAGAATGTGCGTAGATTTTACTGACCTGAACAAGTCTTGTCCAAAAGACAGCTATCCCTTACCTCGGATAGATCAGATGGTAGATGCTACTGTAGGGCATGAGCTTAATGGATGCGTATTTAGGCTATAATCAGATCTTCATGGATGCTGAAGACTCAGAAAAGACGGCCTTCATTACTGACAAATGGACATATTGCTACAAGGTGATGCCCTTTGGTCTGAAAAATGCAGGGGCAATGTATCAACGTCTTGTGAATAAGATGCTCAAAGACCAAATAGGCAAAACTATGAAGGTGTATGTAGATGACATGTTGACGAAGAGCTTAAAGGCTTGCACTCATGTGGCTGACCTGGAAAAGACCTTCAATACCATGGACCTGTATGGGATGAAACTCAACCCGGCGAAGTGTGTCTTTGGGGTAGGAGCCGGGAAATTTCTTGGATTCATTATCAATCAGAGGGGAATATATGTGAACCTAAAGAAAATCAAAGCTTTGCTCGATATGAAGACACCAAGGAGTATCAAGGACGTTCAAAGGCTCACGGGAAGAGTGGCCGCACTCAACAGATTTTTTTCCAGAGCAACGGACAAGTGCCTTCCGTTCTTTAAGGTGCTCAGAAAGGCCTTCCAATGGGACGAAGAGTGTGATGAGGCTTTTAACTAACTCAAGTCCTACCTCGGGTCTCCCTTTCTCTTATCTCGGCCTATAGTAGGAGAAAAATTATATGTTTATCTGGTAGTCTCTGAATGAGCTATAAGTGCAGCCATAGTACGAGAAGACGTTGGGATCCAAAGGCTCATATACTTCAATAGTAAATCCCTTTAAGGGGCTGAGCAGAATTATCCTCGAATAGAAAAGTTGGCATACGCCTTGATACACGCTTCAAGGAAGATGAAGCCCTACTTTCAAGGCCATTCCATGGTCATTCTCATTGAGTCCCCATTAAGACAGGTCCTCCATAAACCTGAGAAGTTGGGTAGATTGATGACCTGGGCCATTGAATTGGGGGAATACGACCTTACTTATCAGCCTAGGGTGGCCATCAAAGGGTAGGCGCTTGCAGACTTCACTGCTGAGTTCACATGGGAAGAGACCAAGATTGAGAATAACTCAGAGATTACAGAAAGGTCAAACGTGAACGTCTTCCGAGCGCCTAAAGAGGTTATATCCAGAGAGACCGGGATTGAGAACAGATCAGAGACTACAGAAGGGTCAAATGTGAACGTCTTTCGAGATCCAAAAGAGGTTGTATCCAGGGGGACCAGGAATATAATGGACGGGAATAAGGAAGATCGGTACCTCTTCAGATAAGGAATAATGTCAGAAGGTGGCTTCTCATCAGATAGAGACATCTGGAACCTCTTTATCAATGGGTCCTCTTACGAAAGTAGGAGCGATATGAGGTTGATACTTTCAGCCCCGGACGACACTAACATCGAATATGCCCTAAGGTTTAACTTCAAGGCGTCAAATAACGAATCAGAATACGACGCCATGATAGCAGTCCTCTCCTTAGCAAGGACCATTAGTACAAGACGACTCCTTCTTCATAGTGACTCAAGGTTGGTTATTAATCAAGTATTGGGAGCTTATGAGGACAAGGACGAAAGGATGGCCAAATACCTGAAGAGGGTGAGAACAATACTGCAAGGATTAGAAGAGGTAAAGATGAAGATAATACCTAGGCAGAACAACAGTCATGCAAATACATTAGCAAGGCTAGCTTTGGCAACGAGGACATATATCAAAAGGACGGTCCCTGTTGAGATCTTGACCAGAGCAACCATCGAAGAAGAAGAGGTCAGTAACCCTTGCCTTAATTTGAACTTAGGGGACTCATGGATGGATCCCCTTATCAGATACATCAGAGAGGGGGTGCTACCGGAGTCAAAGTTAGAGAGGAGGAAATTGAGGTACAAAGCTATAAAGTTCTCAATAGTAGGAGATGCCCTTTATAGGAAGGGATTCCTATTACCTCTCCACAGATGCGTTCATCCCACCGATGTTCTCCACGTCCTACAGGAGGTACATGAGGGTTCTTGCTCCAGTCACATCGGAGGGAGACCTTTGGCCAAGAGGATTCTCACGCAAGGATATTGGTGGCTGACCTTGGTAAAAGATGTTGCAGCTTATGTGAAGAGGTGTGACAAATGCCAAAGATTCTCCATAATCCCCCATCAACCTCATGAGCTAATGACGTCTATCAGTTCCCCTTAGCCATTCACAGTATGGGGCATTAACTTAGTAGTTCCCCTGCCAAGGGCCGCAAATAATTATCGAATTTTGATAGTTGCCATTGATTACTTCTCCAAGTGGGTAGAGGTAGAGCTGATGATCATGATTATAGAGCAGAAGACCTTCCAATTTATTTGGAAGAACATCATATGCAGACATGGCCTCCCAAATACCCTCATTTTGGACAACGGAACCCAGTTCAAGAATTCTTCCCTAGAAAAATACTGCAAAAGAGTTGGGATAAAGCAATTTTTCTCTTCTCCTGGCCGACCTTAGGCAAACGGCCAGACCGAAGTCACCAACAGAACAATCCTTGACAGGATCAAGAAGAGGTTAGAAGAGGCTAAAGGAAGATGGACTGAAGAGGTTTATGCTGTGCTGTGGGCCTATAGAACGACGGCTGGGACACCTATGGGGGAGACCCCATTTATGTTATCATATGGCTCAGAGGCCGTCATACCCACAAAGGTAGGACTCCCTACTCATCGAGTTCAGACCTACGACCCCAAGAAGAATGGAGAGGAAAGAGGACTCGACCTAGACTTGATTAAAGAGAAAAGGGAAGACGCAGAAGTCAGGCAAGCAGCTTACAAGCACAAAACATCAAAGTTTTACAATCAAAGGGTAAAATCAAGGCCCATAACTGTAGGGGACCTGGTGCTGAAGAAGACGTTATAGAAGGCGAACAAGCTCCAACCAAATTGGCATGATCCTTACAAAGTAATTGAGGAGGTTGTACCCGAAACCTTCAAGATAGAAAACCTCGAGGGGGAACCTTTCTCCAACCCATGGAACACTAATCATCTAAAAAAGTATTACATATGATGTTGTAAGAGTTTGTGTAAATGTATCATCTTATGAAGGGATCATTCATAAGAAGATCAATTTCCATGTCAAATTTTGGTTAATTATACTCTTTGGTGCAAATTATTTATGGGGATGACATCTTAGTTGATGACCCCAGACCTTATAACATCATGATTTGGTGATAAGGTCTGAGGACAGACATCATACTTGGATGACCTCAGACCCTTAACATCATTAATTTGGTGCAAATTATTTATGGGGATAACATCTTAGTTGATGACCTCAGACCTTATAACATCATGATTTGGTGATAAGGTTTGAGGTCAGACATCATACTTGGATGACCTCAGACCCTTATTATTTATGGGGATAACATCTTAGATTGATGACCTCAGACCTTATAACATCATTATTTGGTGACAAGGTCTAAGGTCAAACATCATACTTGGATGACCCCAGACCATTAACATTATTAATTTGGTGAAAATTTTATGGGTATAACATCTTAGTTGATGACCTCAGGCCTTATAACATCATGATTTGGTGACGAGGTCTGAGGTCAGACATCATACTTGGATAACCTTAGACCCTTAACATCATTAATTTGGTGCAAATTATTTATGGGGATAACATCTTAGTTGATGACCTCAGGCCTTATAACATCATGATTTGGTGGCAAGATCTGAGGTCAGACATCATACTTGAATGATCTTAGACCCTTAACATCATTAATTTGGTGCAAATTATTTATGGGGATAACATCTTAGTCGATGACCTCGGACCTTATAACATCATGATTTGGTGACAAGGTCTGAGGTCAGACATCATACTTGGATGACCTCAGACCCTTAACATCATTAATTTGGTGAAAATTATTTATGGGGATAACATCTTAGTTGATGACCTCAGACCTTATAACATCATGATTTGGTGACAAGGTCTGAGGTCAGACATCATACTTGGATGACCTCAGACCCTTAACATCATTAATTTGGTGAAAAGTTATATTGAGACTTCAGATTTGGACACATTGCATTTCAAAGAAAATCATTCAATAAATAATTCAACAAGTGAAGAAATAAAGCCCTCCTCAGAGGTTGACAAATTAAGTTGGGAGTTGATGCAAAAATACAAAGTGACAAAGTTTATCAGAGGTTATAAATATGTAATTAAAGTTGTTCAAAGCTTCACAAAAAGAATCAAGTATTCGCAGTCTCAGGGTTAATGGACATGTCTGCATGCCCCTGGCCGAGGGTGGCTACTTCTACCCCGTTATCTTGGGCATCGGCATCTTCAGTTGTGGCATCTCCTTGGGGGCAGTCTCGGTAGGGGTAGCACCTCCCTCCTCCTCAACTTCCTGTAGAGCCAGAGAAAATTTAGGGTCGGCATAACCCAAGCCGATGATGTCAGCTGCTATAAGTCTCCCTGATTCTTTTTCCTTCATGGCAGCCCATTTGCCAGTAGCCTTGACACCTCTCTCTAGATATTCAAAGCTGAAACTGATAAACTCATCAGAGACCTTGTACTCCTCCAGGATCTTCTCGGAGGCATCATCCAAGGCAGCTTTAACAGCCACATCGACCTACACTGAAGAGAGTCGAACTGAGCCTTCATAGCCGAGTCATGATCTTCCCTCAACTTATCCATGTCCTTCTGCATACCCTTTATGCTCATCTCAGCTTTCTTTAGTGCAGCCTTCAGACGTTTCACTTCAGTGTTTAAAATGGCCTCAGTCTTCTCGACCTCTTGGCCCTTCTCAATCAGAGGAATTTCTTACAAGGTCCAGTGGACATAGTGATGCATAGTGAGAAGACCCTGCAGAACATGTGAAGAGACGTCAGTCTGAGATCTGATATGGTTCGATGCCGATGTTACACTTGAATAATTCAGAAGAAAAAGTTAAAGGTCTTACCTGAATAGTACGGTGAAGAGAGAATTCAACCAGCAGGGGCTTATCCAGGAAGCGGTAAAAGCACTTGTCAGACTCGGTCATGACATCGTCGATAGCATCTAGGGCCTTCAGACTATGGCCAATGACATTGTCACTAATCTTCAGCTGCTCAAGATGAGAAATTAGTGCATCCTCAGAAGAAATGGGGATGGAACGATCCCCCTTGTTCTTCTTATACCTATGACCTTCAGAGGCAGGGTTGGAAGCTTTCCTCTTCTTGGTAGCCTCAACCTTTGAGGTAGATGGAGGGGGAGGAAGGGCATTCAGACCTGATTTTTTGATGAGCTTCGTTAGACTTGGTGCTGCCATCTCCCATAACTCATAAGATATTCCTTTTGGGCGCTCTACAAGATAGAAAGGTCTGAGTTAGAGAGTCAGATATACATAAATTCAGAGGTATAACTTGTTGTAATAAAAAGACACTTACGAAGCTCTGTCAGAGGGCTCCCCCGAGCCCTATCTCAGAAAGATAGTAGGGGGTCATCAGGTGTTCGAATTTGACAAGAAGACCATCCTCCCCCTGATCCTAAAGGTCTTTGACCTTCTAAAGATTGTGTTGGCTTAGCCCAGGGTCGGCCCTAGCAGCCATTATAACCTTTCCCCATCTCAGGGGTATTCTCGGCTCTAATGAGGAAGAGGGGGTACATGGACCAAATTCCCATGGCCCTGATGCAAAGAATTAACGTGGCTTCTAGTTATGGTTTGAGGTTTGGGTAATCTAAGGAATCTTTTTATTTAACTTTCGAGCTAAAAAATGATAATAGCTCGGATGGTTTCTGGCAGATGTAGGGACATAGCATCCTGTAAAGACTTGGACAGGAAGGTCTGAGTGATGGACAACCCTCCATAAGATAATGGCTCCAATTATCACCCTCCAAGCATTGGGTGACAACTGGGAAGGGGCCAAGTTGATGTAGGCCAATATAGCCCTGATGATGGGATGGATGGGCAGACGAAATCCCAACTTAAACATTTTCTCACACAGGCAGATCTCACCATCCCGGCCGTTATAAGCTCTCTTTTCCCTCAGAGGTCTCCTAAGTTTCATAGACGGACTTATAAAATATAGATGTCTAAAGGCCAGAAGGTCGACCTTGCTGACTGTACTCTCAATCTCGGCCGCCTCAGAGGTGTTAACATCACTCTCAACACCATTATCATCATCTAGCTCAACGTCGACCTAAGCAGACGATGGGGCATCACTTGGAAACCTCTGAGAAAACTCAGCCCCTGTGATGGCCGACAGAGGAATGGCTTCAAGGATCGGTGGAATAGCCACACTTGGTCTAATAATTTCAACCTCTGAGGAAGAGGTTGATGTGCTTGAATGTTTATGAGATGAGGCCCGACTGGAAACCTCGGCTTGATCAGGGACATGATCCTGCTGAGTGGAAAAGTCCATAGCCTCCTGGAAAGAGTCCACAGACATAGAGTCTGAGGTGGATGACTCAGACTCAGACATTGGAGAGGTTTCAGCTGGGACCTCTGCTTGGTTAACTAGTTCGGCTGGTTCAGGGTATATGACCTTCAGAGGTTGTGGATAAATAGGCCTGAGGCAGAACGCCTCTGCCCTACGAGATACCTCTTGGGATTTTTTTATTTGTCTAATTTTATCTAAGGTCTTCTCCCTAAGAGAGGGAAATTCCTCTAAGAGTTGGTAAAGGGGTCTGAGCATATGAGGTAGACCCTACACTTGAGACTCTCCTAAACAAACAATGTTGGTAATTTGACTAAGGATCAAAACTGGGCTTTAAGCAAGAAAACCGAATGAATAGTTCACCTAAAAACTCATAGGTTCATAGGAAAATGCTTAAGCTCGTCGGAAAATACAATGAATGGAACGAATAAGGCAGAAAAATGCAACAAAAGGAGAAAAAGGGGAGATAAACGATACCTGAGAGAATTTTGGAAGAAGAAAGAGGGAGTGATTGCAAGAAAAAGCCACCCAGTTCCTTAAGCAAGCCCTTCTAGAGAGAGAAAGAGTTTCAGGCGAGGGAATGTAGGAATGAAGAAGAAAGAGAAGAAAAATAGGGTTTAAACCCTTAAGTATGAGTGCACACTTCCCAAGGCCCATCATTGCCTTGGGAGCCCAAAAGGCAGCCATCATCATCACACTTGTCAGACACGCAAGCCACATCAGTAATTGACAAGTGTCAAAAAAGGAACATTGGTGCAAAGCAAAAGGACCTCGGAGTTGTAGACCCCATAGTCACCTGCACCCACATGTAACTAAGGGCTGGGGGTGATTGATATGCCCTGAATGTACCCCCTTGGCTCAGAGATATCAACCTCGGCCATGGAGATGGCCGATGTTAGGGGGACCTTGAATTCATCAACTATCAGTCTCATCCTAGGCAAGTTCGGCCACTACCGACGTTCCTATCTACCTCGGCAGGTGAGGTCACCATGATCCAGGGGTGGTTATCCACCTGGTCTTCCAAGAATTGCAACCTCGGCTCGGAAGATGAAGAGGTTTCCATCCCATCATCAACATCAATCTCGGCTAGGGATCGGCCGACGTTCCTACTTTTCCACCACTACCTCGGCCCACCCTTACCTCGGCTCTCCCGCTGATCCAAGGTCACCACCTCGTCCTCTTTCAGGCCGAGGTTGTGACTAGTCATAGGTGGCCGAGCTCTTATGTGCATATATGGGTCTAGGAACACGTGTGCACAATCAGTTATAACCGAATCATTCCCCTCATGCGAGGGAATATTTCTTCATCATTCTCTACATGTGACAGTGACAGATGTCTTCATACGATTGGCTAGATCAACACACACATGGTCATTGCATGCATGGGGGGTGCATTACACCCCCTAGGTATTATATATAGTTGTCTTATCCTTCTTGGAGAGGGATCCAAAAGGAAGAACCGTAGCTGAAACTCTGTTCAAATACACAATAGAGAGAGAGAGCTTCAGAGTTTGTATCTATGGCCATTAGAGCCCTCATACAGTGATATTAATCACACACTCGCACAGTGGACGTAGCCCTGATTGGCTGAACCACTTATATTCCGGTGTGAATCCTCTTCTCCTCACCTCCTTCTACTGAATACCCTTATACTGCCATTGTTGACATTAAATTGAGCTCACGAACACCTTGAAGGGCGGTGTTGTTTCCAGCATCATCAGCTACCATAAGATAATTCCCATACGTAGCATTATATCTCTTAAATCCTACGTATTAAAATATTATGACTTTACTTCTTTAATTTAATTATCCCCGGGCCTCACTCATTACTCAAGGTTCAAATAGGTTTTTCCTCAACATCTTATTCAGTAAGAAATCACTAATATCCAACTGGTCCATATCATCTTATCTCCCAAATTACCACGGATTGAACTCCCCTTTAATTAGGGTTATAACCGACAGTTTTTAATCTCTTATAAACACATCTTATATCAACTAGGATTGAATACCATCATCACTTGGCTCATAGTCTATAGTGTTTCATTCACACTATATGACTTATCAACAAAACCAACATCCTCGCATCCTATAACATCTCTCCACTCCCGACGTCGTTACGGTTCATGCGTGGAGCGTCTTGCAAAGCTAAATCCAAACATGGAACCCCTCCAATACACTACTACTTAACTTTGTCGGTCGTGGAGGTCCGTCAACTTCAAATACGCAATCGAGCTAACCTCGTCCCCTCATTCAACCAAATGTGGTCTGAACTCCCATCTCTAACCAGTAGCCATACCACTAAGCGCTTGTACTACACTCAGTCCTTGTGCAATCAATAATGAGCTTAAACTCACACCTTGATGTTCAAATTTGTAACCCTAAGGCTAACCAGGTGTTATACTAAATCTCCCCTACTAGACCCATCCTTAATCCTCATACATGCAGATAAGAATCCAACACATGAATCTAGCAACCGAAATTTCTTCCAATTTAATTTACATAATTCTTAATCCATTAAATCCAAATCACAATAATTCGATTCCTATCTAGGGCTTACTGATCTTCTCAAGTCTCATTATATGCCATTAATAATCACCAAAGATATACAAGAGGTTTGGGATAAGAACAAGCATTAAAAGAAACAACTTCACAAATTTTGGGGAGGTCGATCGATCGAAGGCAGGGGGTCGATCGATCGATTGCCCAGATACCACACTACAAGAAAAATGATCTTTCCCGACACTTATTTCTCGGCATTATTTATAAATACGGAGAAGGGAATTTTTACTGGCATTTATTTATAAGTGCTGAAAAATTACAACATTTTTATTTGAGTGTAAAAAATTTGTAATAATTTAAAAGTAATGCCGAATAAATGTTTTTAATATACGATATATTGGAACTTTTTGCGGATAATTATAGAATTTTAATGAATTTTTATGTAAATTATCGGGTCTTTATTTCACGGGCTCTCTTTTTAATGGTTTAGTGGGCAACACATCGGAAACCCTATCTCCATCTTCCCCCAGCTCCTAGATCCATCTCCGTCCCTCCCAACTTCCCAAGGTCACTTTTCTCTCTCTTTTAAGAGAATATGGACTCATACCATTTTTCTAGATTTTTGGTTTCTAGAATACAAAAATTGCCAATTTCCTCTTTTCTCCGCTGCAATTGATGGAATACAGAAACCAAACTATAAGAAAAATAATTCACTCACATCCTTCCGAATAACCACTACCGCAATTTTCACTGCCGTGGATGCAATTTCTCTTCTCTAGGGTTTTTTCTTCTACAATGTGAAACATGGCGACTGAATCGGGTGAGCCTTTCTTCTTAAATATTTAGGTTTCACTTATCATAATTTTTTTATGTTGTAAATCAAATTATTTTTTGGGATAGCTTCTATACGCAGTCTTATTAATGTTGATTTTTGAGACATTTAAGGTGGGCCATTTATGTAACAATTCGTTGTTTAATGTTTCTACCTGCGTGCATTTTGCAATGAAAAACACTAGTCTTTAGATGGTTTGAAGTTGCAAGTGATACGTTCTTGATAACTCATATATAAGTTACGATTCCAACAATCATATCCCTTTCATCATGATTTTTGTGCCCAATCCTCCATATCTGAATTTTCCCTGGATCGTTTGTATTTCTTTGTTGGGGATTTCCCTCTCTCTAACCTGATTGCAGCTTGACAAGGACTCATTGCTTCTAGCTATCCTACTAACTCCTTTCAATAATCTTGTCAATTAATTTTGAAAATAACTGATTAAAAAGAATGGTACGATAGTCGACCGTAGTGAAAGTTGGGTTTTAAGATTTCAATTAATACACCAAAACATGACAATTTTATGCAATGAGTACTTTCAATGCCGTGTTTTGGTGTATTTAATTTTTTTATTTACTTTTATACATCCTTGAGATAGATAGAAACTATAATATTTATGATAGAATATTGAATTGAATTTTTGGTGTCAAAGTTTGTAGGCTAGATGTTTGACAAAATACCCGAATGAGACATTTTTCCATTAATTTTCTTTGTCTTACAGAACAATAAACTTTTAAATTTTTATTTTTTATTATTAGTAAATTATATATCAATTTTAATAATGTTAATAGTTTTTTCTTGATTTATCCAATTATCTAGGGATGAATGTTTATGAAGAAGTTGGAGGAAAGAGAAACTATTCTACTTATGAACTCCACCTTAGGTAAGTTCACCAATGTAAGTGTTGCCTAAGAGAGTCATTTGTTTGAACTATTATGAGCCATTTTAGGCCATTAAATTTTGTTTTCAAGTTTAGACCCATTTTGCAAACGACCTTAATAAAGGTTTTCTAAAGCTATAAACATAAGAAACCCTATATAGGTAAACATATCCTTATTCTTTATTATTTTGTGACATTAGTTTATTTAAAGGATTTCATGTTCTATTTGTGGTTGTAGGTTCATTTTATTAACTCTGTAGATGTGATGAAAGTTCATATGACACTACAATGATTATTCCTTTGTTTAATTATGGGTAGGTGAAATTCGTTCATTTGTTTCTTAACATAGCCTTAAATTGTCAGGTGTTTGGTGAAGAAGAGTTTTATAGAAAAGTAAAGATATGGGAAATGTTGTTTTTTAACTACAAAATATGTTTGATGTTTTAATCTGCATCGATCAACTTTGATAGAAAAGAAACTACAAAAACCTACGAATGACCAAAATTATTCACTAGCTTGCATCGCATGTTCATTATGGGGATTTAACAATTACCATATTTATTGTTTGACTTTTGAATACATGGATATTAGATCCATTGATTACAAAAAGCTTTATCAGAATGGGTGTAAAAATTCCTTTAATAACAATAGTCTAATTTAGTTACAACTTTAGCATGTAGTTGTTTCAAATATTTTTGTGATTGAAATCCTAATTTTGTTGGTTTGTCTTTGACACCGTAATAATGTTTAACCAGCCCTTTCATGGTAGAGGATCCAAATTAAAAAGAATGGGTTCATTTCGATTCTTATAGCTATATTTACATAGGAACTTACATGTTTATCCAGGGTAAACTGTTACCAAGTCTTGCTGACAACGGTGTGATTAAATTTGGTTTGATAAATCCTATTGTGATTTGTATGATAATTGTATGGAATAAATCAATGACCTATTTTCTCATTTCACGCATTCATACGACAGATTATAAAGGAAGTCAGGGAGATTTCTCTCCACTTAGTCTTTTTCCTTCGCTTTCTTGATACTTCTCGTCTACCCATCCAAGTTTTGTGTTCTGAAGAAATAAATTTCATATTATCTTAACCTCGTAGTATACTTTCCCTCCATCCCACCAGCTTTACAAAATGATTGAAATACACCATTGTGTCTCAACCCGCATCCTCTTCTTGCCACATAATAACCCCCCCCCCCCCAAAAAAAAAATATAAACATGGGTAAAACATGACAGAACTAACATAATATACAATTTTACACTCAATTCAACCTGATTCCAATATTGTCTAAATAAATACCATAATCAACACTACGTTCTATTGGTTTTAAGCTAAGGAGAAAAGACTATTATGGTTGGTCACATAATTTTGCGTTCAAGACGTGGGAGTTGTAAAATTAAAGTTTTGATTCTTATTACTTTAAGACATTTCTTGGTACTCGGTAATGAGTTTTGGTTATTTGTTAGAAATGACATCATTGTTTATGATAATATCATTTTTCTCACTCCTTTTTAGATCTATTCACACTAGCGCGTGCTCGTATTTACCACCAATTAAACAAAATGAAAACACTCTCCAAAAATATATTCATCAAATATTTCGGTCTCTAATAATGTGAAACAAAACCTGATTGATCTTCCCGTCCTTCAGAAATCAAAAGATTGTCTGAAAGATTGATTTAAATAATTGGTAAAAGCTCTGAGAAGTTTTATGTCTCTAATGATTCCAAGGACTCTCCTAGAAAGCGTACTGCGGTAAGTGAATGAGCATTGTCCTCTTTTTTATTGTTTTCTACCTTTTGAATGTATATTAGTTATTAAGCGTAATGTATTCTATTAAAAGTTGGATCACTCATTGTTTGCATCATTAAGAATTTATAGTTTTTTTACTTTTCCCACTGAGATAATGTCGTAATTAGATAAAACCCCCCCACCTTTTAAAATAATTAGAATCATCCCCCACATGTGCGTCATCCCGCTTGTACCTTATGCATGGTGGGGGTTAAGTCTAATTATTTGAAATGCGGGGGGATATGTCGAAATACATCAATATCTTAGGGGGGCAAAGTAAAAAAATAAAGCTACGTTACCTCCCATTTATTACTAAAATATAGCAATATCTCGGCTCCATTACTAAAATTGACGCAGAATAAGAATAAGATTCGAGATAGATGAAGAAAAAGAAACAGGACGAAGATAGACGCCCACAGGAGCTAACTCAAATCATAATTTTGTTGTGCAAAAATAAAAGAGATTACAACCTTATTTACAAGATGGCATGCCTAATTCAAAATAAAGAGTAAAATCTAATTCTAATTGATAAATTCTTCCTAAATCCTAATAACTAATGATAAAAATATTAGTTTCTTATTATTCTTACCAAAATTACAATAATTAGTATTCACTTCTATTCTAAATACAAAAATATACAACTATAAATAACATTTTACGTAGCTTCTCCAGACCATTGCGTCTATATGATCCAATATTGCCGACTTGTTGATTTTATTAGTGCCTCTTGAAATGGAAGGTTTTAGTCATTTATTGTTGAATCCTTGCAACTGAGTACAGTTTAAAATTATGTAAATATTGCCTTTTAAATTTTATACTATAGGTGGGGCACGTAATAACACTGGTTACCACACCATTTATATCTCATTCCTTTTATTTCTTTTCCATTTTTTCTTTAGTTTCCTTTTTAGAATTCATCTCACATTGCAAAGTGAAAAAAATTACAGGAAAAGAAATAGGACAACTAAACGAAAAGTGGTCCTGGTTTATATGTTTGCTAGTTTTCATCTCACATTGTCAGTATTTTGTTTGTAGGTTTGCTAGTTTTCTCATGTTATGCCAACTCCCAATGTCTTGGCAGCCAAAATCAACCTTGGTGACGAGAGAAAATAACTAAAATCTATTTTTCAACATAAAATTTTAGTTATTTTGGCAAGATCTTTTCTCGGGCTTGAACTGGTAAAAATGGTTTTCGAGCTGCAACAGTCTTACCACCCTAAGGATATTCCTTTTGTTTCAAGAAAACCAAGTGCAAATATAAACTCTTCACTTGAGCCAAACTTCTTCACTATTGCGAGTGTTGACATTAGTTATTAACCTTGTGTGGTTTAATCCAACTGGATGTTAAATAAAATTCTTAATGTACGAATTCTCCAATTTATAAGGAAGCTAAAAAATTCAAACCAAAGAGCGATCACTTAAGGCCCTATAATTTTACTTTGCTAAAAATTACTCCACCTGACTTTCAAAACGAGTGCGTTTTTCATTATTGGAAAATCTTTTGTGTGGCATGAGTTGCTTCGTCATCTTCAACTATATTATGAAAGTTACATATTAAAGATCTGATAGGAAGTTTATCCAGGATTTTGGAAGCAGCCGCTAGGTCCCAATGAGAACTAATGAATATTATTTTCTTTTGGAACCTCATCCTCGACTAAGAACTGCATTTTTTATTTTAATACATAGTGACTTCAATTAGGATGAGAAGATATTGACATAAACTACTATTTTGGGCTGTTTTGTTTCTTGATACCACTTTTGTTCTATGTGAACTGTGAAACAAAAAATTGTAAGTCGAGGCTTTGATCAAAACCTTTTCACATTAATAACACTTATCGATTATTCTGTTATATATTAATGTATGCACAAACTTCAGCAGGCTTATTTCTTACTGATCTTTAATTAGGTATATTAGTGAATTATCTTAAGTATTTACCCCCAATTTGTACAATGTAGTTGTAATCGATGCCATTTTTTAAGGTTTATAATAATATTTTTCACTTTCATTTCTTTCAGCTACTCAAATCCTACCAGTCAAGTTGTTTCATTGAATATCACTTGCACTGTAAATAAGAAAGGGGGGATGATCACATATTCATAACAAAAAATACTCCCAATAAGATTAGGTATTTGTTGAGTTTACTTGATTTAACATTGACTCGATTTAACAATGGTTGGATTCTAAAATAATTTTTCATCTCCAAGAATTACTCCATATCTTACAACAGAAAAAAATGATGTTAATATATTTTGTTCTTTAAGATATTTATGGACGTTCGCGTGCATGTGTTTATGTGTGTGTGTTTTATATTTTTTCTGTACACTGTAAAAATGATGTCAGGTGACAAAATTAGTACAGCTGATAGTCCTGATGGATGTGAGCACCGAATAATTTCTTCCGCAAGAAATAATGCCATGCTCTATTCAATCAATCGTCCTTTTAGAAAGGTTTAACTCTTCTCCAAAATAGTGAAAACCTTCTAGAAGATATGATTTGACTTCTCCAATAGAGTTCAATTCTAAATTTGTATTCGTGCCCTCCTACAAATCTAGTTTGCGGACTTCAAGTCTTGTTTCAATATCTAGCATGGCACCACCAGAATACTCAATGTCAATTTCCAACACCACCACCCCATTCATGTCCGAGGGAACAACCCTCATACCTTGAATATATGGATGAAAATTTCCAAGATGTTTGTCAGTGACGATGACTTCTCCCATGTAACTAAGATCCACATATTGAAAAACGTTCTCTACATTCCTACTTGCATGGAACTTTTAATCTCCACGTTATTTTTGGCATCAAAAAACATCCTTGGTATTAACAAATTCCAAAAAATTATTCCTTCATCACCAAAAATCCTCTCATCAGATTCTGCATCAAAACTTCCTGAGCGAGTAAGGCTTGAGAAGCTTGATGACGCAATGCTCTCTTCGGTAAAACCATTAGGTTCCTTCCCTGTCAAAGCAATCTTTAACACACTAGTGGCTAAATACGTATCCAAGAATGAACGAGATTTCTCGCTGATCCTTCTCTCATCCATGACCTGATGTTGAAGTCCAGTTCACCTTATTTTCGACAACACTCTTGGAAGCCTTCTTTGCAAGTTTTTTTCAAGAAATGACAAACCTTTGATGAAGAACCATCAAACTTTGTTATCCTCTCTACTGCCTCACCATTGAAATGCGTAGAGGGTGCTATAATTAAGGTATGCCCTCCTATATTTAAGGATTCCAAGTAACTGTGGAAGTCTATTCGCAACACGACAAACTTCTTGAGTTGTTCTTTGCCATAAAACAAAGCAAGACGGAGGGCTTTACACCATGAATATAGCAGAAACAACTGCTATTATGCAATCCTTCAACAAAATTTTAACATGGGAGCCATCTGACTTTGTTAAAATAATTGACTGATCCTTGGTTTTTGCATATTTTTTAATAGGGGTAACTTCCCCAATCTCTTTCTTTTGATTTTGATTACTCAGTCATTGGTCTGTGTACCAACTCTTTAAAACCTTTTCTGATTCTAAAATGCAAACTCTATATTTTGAATTATGTAGTTATAGTCGATCCCATATTTTTTTATGTTCAATAATAATATTCTTCATTTTCATTTCTTTCATCTACTCAAATTCTGCCAGTCAAGATGTTTCACCGGATATCATTTGTACTGGAAATAAGAAAGGGGGATGTTTACGTATCCATAAGTCCATAACAAAAATTACTCCCAATTAGATGAGGTATTTGTCGAGTTTACTTGATTTAGCATTGACTCGATTTAATAATGGTTGGATTCGAAAATTAGTTAAAATTTATGATTTAGAATAAGTGCATGACTGTGCAAATTAAGGAGTGGGTATTTGTTCAAAGTGATATTTAGACTTGTATTATAGTAACATAACTAAAAGGAAACAAAATCACATTCATACGAAGCATACAATTATATATTGTTTTCTGTAAGAGGGATCACGACAAAGATAACTTGTCACGTCATCTCTATCCTCTCTCTCTAGCTTACCAATCCTTCAATTCCCCTCCACACCTATTGAATAAAATGTGCCAATTAATAGGCTTAATTTTAATGAATTTTTGGATAATAGTTTAGTTTTGATGTATTTTTTCTTTTATCATTCTGTTTGGTGTACATGTATACAACTGTTAAGAGTATGAATTCGGGTATTATGTTACTGCCATAAGTTTGACTACTGCGAACTTTTATCCACTAAAATTCGGGTATTATGTTAGGCATGAATACACTCAAAATATCACACGTTTTGCCAAATTTCAGTTGCGTGAAAATACAAATATCAAGACTTTGAAAAATGAAGAACTTCATCAAGGACCCCTGAACAATGCAAATTATTGCAAACACCGATTTCCAGGAGTTTTTATTGACAACTAGCGATAAGTAGGGGTCTTCGCAATGCATAGTTAATTAGAGTTTCCTGCTTTAAAAACAATAAAGATCCTAGGTTTCTTACAAAAATTGTGTAGTCCAGGTGTCTTGTTTCTTCTTTTTTACACTTACCTCTCAGATAATATCAATGATGCTTACTCGATACTCCAGAAATCACTAACATCAAGATGCAAAGATTGGATGGATTTCTCATTGTTTTGGAAGATTATTTCAATAAAGTCATGAAGAGTGATGTCTATGACAGAGGTGCCAATAATTTCAAGGCCTGGAGGAGATGTGTCCTTAATTGTGTTTAAGTTGAAGACACCATAGATGCTAAATTAATGAACAAATTTCAGTGGAGTTACTAGATCAATGTAAGAATCCTTATTAACAACATAGTGTAGCTTACTATTTATTTTAGCTGCTGAACTGGCTAGAACAAGTGTCCTCACTACTGGTATTGTCCCATAATGAAATGAACCTTGTGGGTTGGGCCTGGCTGCATTTGTTGTCAAATTCAATCATTGGCATAATAGAAGAAAATTTTAGAATACACGACTTCATTAATGATAAATTAGAGTATAGGTAATCTTAAAATATTATCCACTGAGAAAAATTGACTTAATTTTTCACTTCATTAAAAAGTTCCTTAGTCGATACGAGCTTTTAAATGCGGTCAGAATGCTTTATGCATAATGTGAAGGTATCTGATACGCACCCTAAGTTAAAAGTATAATGACATTTATAAAAATCCAAGGACCTAATTTAAAGGATATTAATTAAAAAAATTATATTAGGCTAATGATAATAGGAAATTCAAAGAACACAAAACCTTAAGGTCCTTGCTTGCTTCATAGAGCAGTGAATGTGATAAGTGGGGCCAATAGGCAGTGGTTGAGAGGATCTGTTAGCCGAACCTGCATAATGAATAGTTGTAATGGCTTGAAGGATGGGCTTCGTAAAACGAATTGAAGCAATAATGAAGTAGTAGTTAGGATACCCATGCCTGTTCGCCTCGGCCTGTATCCGGGTTCGATCTTGGGTCTTGCATAGAGATGATATTTACTATTTTGGAAAAAAACTTATTTGGGTTTACTACTTAAATTTTTGGGCTGAATTTTTTCATAAACAAAACATCAGTGTTATCTTCTAATAAAGTGTTATAGGAAAACATCATCATATTAAATAAAATAAAAGCATCGCAGAAAATGTCACCGTTTCAAAACGGCACAAAGTATATTTTGTGTTGTTCGGGAGGAGTTAAGAGTTGCCAGGTCAAATATTTGGGATCTATTTGTCTTTAAGAGTGAATCATTCAACCTTTTTGTAGATTGGAGTGCACAATCAAATGTTAATCGGAAGAAAATTGTTTTGTGAATAAAACAACATGTAAATGACTGCAGTTTTTCTAATAATGATCATAACAGACTTCTTCTTTTAACATAAATCTTTTTCCTGACAGAAAATATGGTCTTGATGACAACATAATGGAATTTATTCATCATCCATTGGCATTACACAAAGATGACCGCTTCTTAAATGAACCTGCATATGATACGGTGAAGAGAATGAAGGTGATAAATGCATAGGGTACATAGTTTACATTGGGTTTGAGATCGACGTGTGATAGTTTCAACTTCTAGTACGATAACTCTTTTTCTTATCATGTGATAGCTTTATGTGGAGTACCTTGCCCGTTTTCACGAAGGATCACCATACATTTACTCTTTGTATGGATTAGGAGAGCTCCCTCAGGTTTTTCCTTGCTTAATCCTCTTTTTAATCTTTGTATGGACTAGATTAGGGAAAATCCTTGTGTAATTTTTTATTTAGTTTGAGATCTGGCATGAAGTTTGACGTTGTTCAAATTGAAGGTGGAGTTTAATGAGGAAGGCAAGGTCTGTGGTGTCACGTCTGAAGGGGAAACTGCTAAGTGCAAGAAAGTTGTGTGTGATCCCTCCTACTTGTCCAATAAGGTACTTTTCCTCGCCTTTTTTAATTTTATCCTGCAAGTTTATAGTTGCCATTATCGTAGGTGGCTTGCTGTTTGTTTGGGCTCGTACAAAAGGCATTTTACCCTGTATTGAATGAATCTATCATTTTGAATTGGAAATATATGTACGTAAATTTTTAAGCCAAATTATTATTTTGTGTAGTTGTTGGACGCTTCTAAATAAGGAAAAAGAGAAAAGCCCTCACGTTTTCATTTAGTATAATGTTTTCTATGATAGGTTCGGAATGTTGGCAAGGTTGCACGAGCAATTTGCATTATGATCCACCCAATTCCAGATATCGATGACTCACACTTTGTACAGGTTATTCTGCTATTCTTCCACAAAAGTAGTTGGGACGCATTCTAATAGTCCTCTATAAGAAGTGTTCTAAGTTCACTCAGAACCTCATTAACTCAAAGCAAGTCATATTTTAAATTCTCTTCAAGATTCAAAATATGAAGGTTGATGACTATATATTCTATGAAATTCATGAGGGTTAGTTTGGTTAGAGATTTTGTGCTTTCCCGAAATCCTGAATTGGTAAAGTTACATATAATATCTAATAATCCATGTCAAGACATTGAATTAAACTATGACAATCCTTTACCTAAGGTTGAAACTTCATATGTGAATTTTCCAAAACCATTGATTACAACTCTTCAATATAATTTGTGTACCTATAAGATAAATAGTCATAAAACTATAAAACCAAAAAATATGAAGAACAAGGAAATAAACAAGTCAAGGCTTCCTATCAACATAGAAATAAACTAATGAGCATTAAGAAAAATTAACACTTACAAGTATGAAATTTTAGTTTCATTGCTAACCACTAACAGATCTAGTAACCCCTGTATTCATATGTATAGTCATTGAATAGAACTATATGGATATTTTCATTATATTGATCTCCACTAACATAAAAAACATCCACATTAACAAATAAGCACACACACACATAAATATATTGGTGCTAAATAACCAATCGAATGAATCTTAAAACACTAAGAGAGTAAGACATGTGTGGGTATAGACGGTGCTACTAGTGTTGGTGACTACTTTCTAAAATCAAAATCTAAAACTTTACATTTTCACGATTGATATAAATCATTTGTTTATAGATGGAAAATTCTAAACACTTGCCCCGCGCCCCCGAGATTGTTGATCGTGTTAGTGAAAAGACAAATGGTACTTCAATTTGGTTATATTACTATAATATATTTAATATATAACTTAAGAAGTCCCCCTCAGAGATAATTTTTCTCCAATAAAACCTACTTTAAAGTGGGTGTTATTTGGCGAAACAATGACTGACTGTATATATTGATTTTTGCATTTCACCCGCTATAACATTAACTTTTTTAATTGAAATTTAATGGAAATCTTGTCCTTCAAAATCGATGGAAAAAATAATTAATCATTTACTTGGCCCATTGGCTACATCCATTCTTTTTATATTTCTTCTATCCATTTCAGTATGGTAAGTTAGTTTCCTTCCATCTTGATATTGATATTGATTCCTTGTGATTTGCAAGTAAAATAAAATGTAGCGCTTGCCTTATTCAACATTGCTTTGGCCATTTTCACGTCAGTTTTTGGATTTCTCCCGCTTTGGTTAACGGTATGCTGAATCAATTCAACAAATTACTCCGTAGAGCTTATTGCCTTTTGTTATTTCTATTACCTACTCGTAGCCATGGAGAGATGTAATGCTGCAAAAAAATCCACGGATTTCTTTAGTTGTCTTGACGAAAATAGTATTTTAGTGAATGGACATAAACAATAAAATAAAGTTTAGTTTTAAGTGAAAAATTATAATAATATATTACAATAACATTTTTATAATTCATCCACCGAGAAAAAAGGGAAATGTAGAACTTGCACGATAAGGGTCTCCCTCATCAACAATAAAATAAATCTGTCTTGTTACAAAAATCTGTTGTGACCAGGAGTTTATATTTACCTGGTGCAGCTTAGGGTTTGTTTTTAGTCCTCAGCACCACGGGTTTAAAGAATCGATCGAAATGAGTTGTTTCGTCCAAGTTGACTCGGTTGTACTGATCAAGCAAACAATAGAGTACATTGGGAGGAATCTATATGGTTCAACTTGACTCGTCGAGATATCAAACGGAATGGCACGACTCACTGAGTCGTTGGCTTGATGCAGAACATATACGAAGTGAAAGATACGACTTTTTTCAAGTTTTAACATTTGATTCGTGTAGATACGAATTTTTTCAAGCTTTAACTTAAGAAAACCCAAGTTAACGTCACCTTAATATTATACGGCAGATAGACTATCTACCCATTTAGGCGTTTTAGTTCGTGATGCGAACATGTAAAGTTTCTTTTGTAAATTTCCGTATAACACAACTCTTATTAGTATACTCTTTGCAAAACTGTATGTTATCTCTTGACAATTTAAATATGAATCTTTAATCGATGTAAGAGGTTACTAATTTAATATTATACCGATGCTAAACAGGTTACTGTTGGCTTTCAAAGATTGGCGATGCATGGAGTTATACCCATACAAGGAAATTGTTTAGCGAGAGGTGAAGGTAAAATCAAATAATACCATGATTTGTGGAAAATGTAGTTACTATTTTAAAGGATTTTAAAAGGTACAATATATTTGCGCTTCCATGGGGAGTTTCTGTATACTTGACAGTGTGTTGGTTTATTTGGTTGTATATAATGTTAAAATTTTTGGGATGTCTTAAAATAAATAATGTTTTGCCAATTTTTTTCCAGAAATATATGGTTGATGACATATTTATCTTGTTTGTATAAAGAACCATCAAAGAAGAAAAAGAAGCAACATCAACCATGACAAAGGGTCTCAAATAATGCACTTCCTAAAATTGTAGATCTTATTACTTTCGGACTTCCAAAAGTGGTTATGGCACGTGGATTCATTGTGAGCAAGGACCCTTCAACAAAAGTAGGGGTACGCCACTGGGTGAAGACTTTTGGGAAGTATGTATTGAGAAAACGTTTGAAACAAATGAACCATTGCCTGGACCTTATGAAAATAAGTCCCCAATTGGAGATGCATATCATTCAATCGTAGCATGGCATATTGCTAATGTACTAGTTTTTAATTTTATTTTTTTTAATTAAAATGCTAAAGAATAAGTATCAATGACTAATGATTGACTTTTTTTTATTTGTAGGTCGAAGAGGATGTTTGGCTTTGATGGATAAGGATCGTCAATTATTAAAAAATTTGTTTCGCTTCTTGTTTCCCCGCTTTTTCTTATTGGACATGTAATACATTTTATTTTATGGATGGATAATTGTTCCAAGATCAATTATGTTTAGTACGATGAATGCTATTGGTTTTAATTTAATGACGTTTTAATTTTATTATTGCCCTCTTAATTTAATGTTATGGTAGTGTATATGCACATAAATACGATACTTTATCCACATAAATACAATTCTTGTAATAATTTTTTTTTTCAACACTTGTTCCAACTCATATATTGCAAAATAATATCAAAATTTTGTTTAATGCCGCTATTATCATTCTCGGCATTATTTTAGTGTCGTTAAAGTGTGTTGAACATTTAATAGGTATTGCAAAAGATTATTATCAACATTTTTTTAATGCCGCTAAAATATTATTACCAGCATTAATATAAATGCCTAAAAATGCAGCTAACTTTTTGCGGCATTTTTTAAAATCTCATTGTTCTTTTACCACATTGGCTACCGCACTTGTGGAAATTCCGCGAAAATTGCCGCAAAAAGTGTTACCGGCATTATTAGTACTTTTCTCGGCATTTAATTTATGCCAGAAAAAATCAATATTCCTGGCCAGCCCAGTTTTCTGCATTTCTTCTACTACGGTTTCATCACTTTTAATAATTCAAACCTTCATATTAACTTCCCAAATTCCTTATAAACCTTACTACATAATATAGCAACATATGTGAATGATTTCTAACGCTATAAACATCCTAGAATCATCAAGAGTTTGAATTAAAAGCATATATTTATCCTCTTTTTTTCAAAAAACTTATATACATGATATCTTCAAGAACACACCATAGATTCTCATAATTTCTTCAACAGATTTATGATTATTTCGTGGATTTCTATCTACCTACAACATGAGTTTGATTTCTATAAACTTCCATTTTTCAGAAATCCATTAACAACTCCTCTTTATCTTCCCAACATGAAAAATCTCATCTTTTTATAACTATTCTAACATGGACAATATACAAACTTAGATTGTAATCATCAAATACTTGCCACTAATGAAGATCTGATCCTTTAGGGTCGTGTATCACTAATGGTTCTCCCTTTCTCCGATCAACTTCCGGTGGTGATTGATGGTGGTGACCTTTGGATTTAGTTCTCCTCCTTTCCAAGCAAGCTTCTCTCTTCCCAAGCAACCTATCACTCTTTTTAGGAAGATGACTACTAAATTTTGTGGAGAAGAGATGAATGAACCCACATACGACTAATCTCCAAATACTTATAATAAGACAAAATCCAAAATCACTATTCACCCCTTGTAAAAATGACCAAAATGCCCTTTTGGGTTGTCTTTTCATTTCCAAATGACCCGAAACCCAAAACCAACATCCAAATAGACTTTTCTGACTATTTCAACCCTTCCGAACATAATGACGCAGTTAAAATGACTATAAGGTTGATTAAAAATTTGTTTCCTTTTTAATTTAACAAATTAGTCCCGACACGTCCCATACTGTGTCCGACTAAAAATTCAAATTATCGAATTAACAACTCACAGCAATATCAATAACATCACATTTATATATTACCTAAATATCTTTAATTAATAACCAGAATCATTCATTTTAATATCCACAATTCGGATAAAAACCCAAATCAATTATTTATAATAAAATCCAATTAATCCGTTAATTTAAAATATAACCCATTTTAAAAGTCAATAAAAATCACGGAGTATTACATACTTCCCCCCTTATAACATAATTTCGTCCCGAAATTCAGAAAAATAAACCATACTGGTAAGGTCAACTCTGAGTATAAATCTAACATCGCAAGTAATCTATGTTGTACCGCCCATACAGTACATTAACGAAAATCCCCATTGATGTTATACGCCAAGCCTCACCATATAGTTTCAACGGAATCGAATTTAAACTTGACGCAATCTTCCCTATACCATCCTCATGACAAAGTTTGGAAAAAAGTGATCCTTAATCATTAAGTAAGTACATCTTGAAGTCACAACTACTTACAGTTTCACAATTGTGAAAACTACTACAATCCAACTATCCAGGGTGCCCATACACCCTATCGTACATCTTTCATTATAATATGGATATGATTACCCATATAATACTCTGATTTATCGCAAAGGTTATAAACTCATATTCTAAAGACCTAACTTATTTCGACTCCCAACGTTTATTAGTTTCATGCGTGGGGTGTCTCGCAAGCGAATAGCACCTGTAACACCCTGCCTAATTAAATACCGGGTGGCCAGTCCCATACCAAATTAAAACAGAATATATAGTTGGCTCATTCTTAGCATCACTGTCGAAAATATTTTCAAATCACCCAATACCCAATTAAGCTTCTGTTAAAAACTTTCCAATTTTTAATTCAACAAAATCATTTCTAGTTTACGAATAGCACTACATATTTTTATTCTACCACAATAATAACCGAACAGGTAACTCAAAAGAATTTAAATGCAATTGGAATAAAGATTCCCAAATAATAATCCAATACAGTAATCCCAATAGTAATAAAATGTATTAAAACGACACGAATACAAGAATAATTGACTTATATAGAAGAGATAACTGAATTCATTTGGGCGACAGACCCTAAATAAAAGATCACTATGAATCAACTGAAGATAGGCGTCTAAGCAATACTCCATAGCTCCATAGCTCGTCATAATTACATAAGGTTGGCATCCCTACTGCTGGACACCTGATATAGAAGGTACAATAAAAAAGAAAATATGCAAGGAAACGGGTCAGAGCCCAATGTGAAAATGATTTTTAAAACAACAAGTATTTAACAAGTGCAATAAAGCATTTATTATGTACATGTTAGATCCAAACTCTCACTTGATATTCTCACCTCTCATCTAGAGTGCACACTTAACGTTTCCTATTAACCTCCTAGTTAATGGTTCCTCTTCACTAAATTCCATAATATGATTCCATCCCATATCATTATCCCGTATGTCCCATACCACACTTAGTATAATCATTCATATTCGTTTCTCATTAAAATGAGTTAGGCTTTTCAAATCTATCATAATAATATTCATTAACTTAATTCAATTCTTTTTCTTTATTCACCGTCATCTATAATTATCACACAGTAGATTAATCAAACTGCTATATACATTCATTTAATTCATTATATATATACATATATAATATGGAACCCCGAGTCACAGCTGCATTGCATGCATTACTCTGCTATCACGTCCCAATATCGTAGGTCGCCGAATAGGGGACAAAAGGTTCGGTAGGGATTCCTCGAACCACAAACATCAACACAATCATTGGAGGCGAACATAGTTCTCATACCCATGGGACACGCACATACCTACGTTCCCATAGTCAGCAGACTTATCAACTCCCCGATAAGTCTTTCATAGACCTATGTTCTCGAACGACAAATAAAAAATCCCATGGATTTATCAGGATATGACTGCCCTCACGCGTAAACCTCCCGTCGATAACAAGTAAGCTAGGTATGTCATACACATAATTCATCAATCAATCAAATAGGCATTATCATCTACCTATAGATATAATATCAACAAGGTAACCACTCTACCATAAGATAATTCCCATACATAGCATTATATCTCTTAAATCCTACGTATTAAAATATTATGACTTTACTTTAATTTAATTATCCCCGAGCCTCACTCATTACTCAAGGTTCAAATAGGTTTTCCCTCAACATTTTATTCAGTAAGAAATCAGTAATATCCTACTGGTCCATATCATCTTATCTCCCGAATTACCACGGATTGAACTCCCCTTTAATTAGGGTTATAACCGACAGTTTCTAATCTCTTATAAACACATCTTTTATCAACTAGGATTGACTACCATCATCACATGGATCATAGTCTATAGTGTTTCATTCACACTATATGACTTATCAAGAAAACCAACATCCTCGCATCCTACAACATCTCTCCACTGCCAACGTCATTAAGGTTCATGCGCGGAGCGTCTCACAAAGCGAAATCCAAACAAGGAACCCCTCCAATGCACTACTACTTAACTTTGTCGGTTTTGGAGGTCTGTCAACTTCAAATACGCAATCAGGATAACTTCATACCCTCATTCAACCAAATGTGGTCTAAACTCCCATCTCTAACCAGGAGCCATACCATTAAGCGCTTGTACTACACTCAGTCCTTGCACAATCAATAATGAGCTTAAACTCACACATTGATGTTCAAATTTGTAACCCTAAGGCTACGCAGGTGTTATATTAAATCTCCCCTACTGGACCCATCCTTAATCCTCATGCATGCAAATAATAATCCAACACATGAATCTAGCAACCTAAATTTCTTCCAATTTAATTTACATAATTCTTAATCCATTAAATCCTAATCACAATAATTCGATTCCTATCTAGGGCTTACTGATCTTCCGTAAGTCTCATTATATCCCATTAATAATCACCAAAGATATACAAGAGGTTTGGGATAAGAACAAGAATTAAAAGAAACAACTTCACAAATTCTGGGGAGGTCGATCGATCGAAGGCAGGGGGTCGATTGATCGATCACCCAGATACCAGCCCAGTTTTTTGCATTTCTTCTACTACGGGTTTCATCACTTTTAATCATTCAAACCTTCATATTAACTTCCCAAATTCCTTATAAACCTTACCACATGATATAAAAACATATGTTAATGATTTCTAATGCTCTAAACATCCTAGAATCACAAAGAGTTTGAATTAAAAGCATATGTTTATCCTCTTTTTTTCCAGAAAATTATATACATGATATCTTCAAGAACACATCATAGATTCTCATAATTTTTTCAACAGATTTATGATTATTTCGTGGATTTCTATCTACCTACAACATGAGTTTGATTTCTATAAACTTCCATTTTTCAGAAATCCATTAACAACTCTTCTTTATCTTCCAAACATGAAAAATCACATGTTTTTATAACTATTCTAACATGGAAAATATACAAACATAGATTGTAATCATCAAATACTTGCCTCTAATGAAGATTTGATCCTTTGGGGTTATGTATCACTAATGGTTCTCCCTTTCTCCGATCAACTTCCGGTGGTGATTGATGGTGGTGACCTTTGGACTTAGTTCTCTTCCTTTCCAAGCAAGCTTCTCTCTTCCCAAGCAACCTTTCACTCTCTCTAAAAAGATGACTTCTCAATTTTGTGTAGAAGAGATGAATGAACCCACGTACAACTAATCTCCAAATACTTATAATAAGACAAAATCCGAAATCACTATTCATCCCCCTTGTAAAAATGACAAAAATGCCCTTTTGGGTTGTCTTTTCATTTTCAAATAACCCGAGACCCAAAACCAACATCCAAATAGACTTTTCTGACTATTTCAACCCTTCCGGACGCAATGACGCAGTCAAAATGACTATAAGGTTGATAAAAAAAATAAGTTTCCTTTTTAATTTAACAAATTAGTCCCGACATGTCCCATACCGCGTCCAACTAAAAATTCAAATTACTGAATTAACAACTCACAACAATATCAATAACATCACATTCATATTACCTAAATATCTTTAAGTAATAACCAAAATCGTTCATTTTAATATCCACAATTCAGATAAAAACCCAAATGAATTAATTTATAATAAAATCCAATTAATCCATTAATTTAAAATATAACCCATTTTAAAAGTCATTAAAAATCACGGGGTATTACATCATACTCATCTTCATTGTTTGAGGCTTTAGATCTTAATCTAATTCCTTGCTCAATTACGGTATCTTCGGGGTGATGAGAACAATACTCACTCCTACCCCCTTGGAATTTTCGGCTCCATCAATATAAAATGTCCAATCTTTGGACAACGCTTCTCATGTCATCAATTGCTCTTCGTTTAGTTGATCTTCTGGTCGATCTCTTGTGAACTAAGAAATAAAATATGTTAGGATTTGTCTCTTAATTGTCGTTCTAGTTTGAAAGTGGATGTCGGATCTCCCGAGCTCGACCGACCACTTTGAAAGACATCCAGAGTGGTCGACCCTTTATAGAAAGGACTTGAGTGGGTAAGATATGATTACTATTATGAAGTGGGCTTCGAAGTAATGCTTCAACTTTCTTGAAGAAACCACTAGTGCATAGGCGATCTTTTTTAGAGGCAAATACCATTATTTAGCATCTAGGAGTGTCTTGCTGGCATAGTAAACTGGGTGTTATTCTCCCTCATTTTCATATACTAAGGCATAGTTCATGACATGGTCTGATACTGTTAGGTAAAGATACAGTTGGTCTCCATCATTTGGAATTACCAGCAGTGGAGGCTTGCTAAGGTAAGACTTGATCTAACCGAGAGCTCACGAATAGTCGTTATCCCATATGAGGCCTTTGACTTCTTTAAGAGCTGGAAGAATGGTCGACAGCGTTCTAAAGACTTGGAGATGAAGAGATTGAGCACCGCGAGCATCCTAGTTAGATTATGAACATCTTTCAATGTCCGAGGAGGCTAGATCCTGGTGATTGCATCGTTTTGATATGAGTTGGCCTCGATTCCCCTTTTACTTACTAGGTAACCCAAGAATTTTCCTGATTGGACACCGAATGAACACTTATTTTCATTAAGCTTTATTCGATATTCCTGAGGATCTCAAAGGTTGTTGCTAGATCTGAGAGGTGATCGGTCATGTCCTTGCTTTTAACAAGCATGTCATCAATGTATATTTTTATCATTTCTCCCATTTGTTTGCTAAATATCATGGTTACCAATATTTGGTAATTTTTTCATGCGTTCTTGAGGTCAAATGGCATGACATTGTAGCAGTACAACCCAATTGAGGTTATAAAGGAGGTTTTTATCCTGATCGGACTCGTATAAGGTTATCTGATGGTATCCTGAGTAAGCGTCAAGGAATCTCATCCTCTCATGTGTCTCTGTGGCATTAACCAACTAATCTATCTTTGGAATAGGTAAGCTATCCTTGGGACATGCCCAACTAAGGTCTATAAAATCAATGAAAACCCTCCAACTGCCATTGCTTTTGGGTACCACCACTTAATTGGATAACTATACGGGTAACTGAACTTCTCTGATGGATCCTGCATCCAGTAACTTCCCTACTTCTTTCTCCACTGCCTTAGCCTTCTCGAGGGATGTTCAATGAGCCTTTTAAGTAATGGGCTTAAAAGTGGGATCGACATGCAAGCGATGGCAAGCCACACTAGGGTCAATCCCTGGTAACTCGTAAGGCTCCCAGGCAAAAACATTTATGTCACTTTTGAGAAGTGAAACCAACTCCCATTTCTCTTGATCGGTGAGAGCAAATCCAATCAAAAAAATTCTTTCCGTCAAGTTGTCATCGACTCCAACGTCACCCAGTCGTTCTATGATCTTATTGGTGGGGTGGACATTGGTCTCTTCCACCCCAGGTCGACCATATCGTAGTTTCTATTTTGAGAGAACAACCCCCTCCTGGGCTTTCTCCTAGGCATTCTCAAGCTCATTTTTCTTCTCTTTGTTTAGGCAAATAGCTACAATAAGGCACTTTCTGGCTATATCTAGGTAACCACATATCTCAACCACTCCTTGATCTGTAATGCACTTTAACTTTTAATGATAAGTAGATGGAACGGATGTCATGGCGTGGAGCCAACCTCTTCCCAAAATATCATGATATGGGGACTCGATGTCCACTAGTGGAAACTCGATTAACTTCAAGATGTTCCCTTCCCTGGCCGATAAGATTATCTTTCTTAACGGCATGATGATCCTTTCTGCGAAGCCGACCAGTGGAACAGTGTAATCTTTGAGGTCAGAGACATTTAATTTCAGTTTATGAAAGAATTCTAGGTATATCACTTCGAACGAACTCCCCTGGTCCACAAGTAGCTTGTCAACATACTAGTTAGAAATTCTGAGTGTGATCACCAATGCATCATGATGTGGGGATGTGCTTGGTATAATCAATGTCTTCTGGTCGCCGACGCTTTCCAGCATGGGTTTTGACAGGATCAATCTGAAAAGCTTCCATCATGGTAGTCACCTTCTTGAGTTCCATTCAAATGGTGTTGCCCTGAATCTACTTGAGATGTGATGACTGTAAACTCATATTCTATATCATCACCGAGGACATTATCTGGCATTTAGTCACCGTTGACTGCGACCTTCTCTGTTTTCTTTTCAACATACTCATTGAGGTATCCTGCCTGAACTAGCTTTTCCAAATATGACTTTAGAGCTTTGCAATTCTTAGTTCGATGATTTCCCTCCTTATGGAATGCGTATCTCAGTGCGTTATTCCTCTTAGTTGGATCACCTCCTGTATTCTTGGGCCATTTGATAAAAGGCTCATCCTTGATATTGCTGAGAATTTTATAAATGGGTTCCTTGTTGACTATATTAACAGTCTATAACGCCTTGGAGGGATTATTCTTGTTTCCACTCTTGGAGAAATTCTTTCCCCCATTCTTGCTTCCATTCTTCTGGTTATGGTTCTTCTCAGTCCCCTTGTTCTCTTTTTCTTGACCATTATCTCCCCCACTAAGATGCACTACGTCTTCCACCTTGGCGTACTTCTTAATACAATCCATAAGGTCATCAATGTTGATGGATTCCTTTTTGGTGAGGGATTGGCGCAGCAGAGGGGTAGTCGACAAGATGATTTTAAAGGATGCTACAACAACCTACTCCGAGCAATTCCCAATCTCATTAAAAACTTCCCAATATCTTTTGGCATAATCTTGGAGGTTTTCTTGAGGCTTCTTCTTCATAGTGAGCAGTGCATCCATCCATTTAGGATGGGAGCTACTCATTATGAATCGTGCCATGAAAACCTCTGCCAGTGCTATAAAATTCATGATCGACGTGTAAGAAAGCATCTCAAACCACTTATGTGCTACATCATGTAGTCTATAAGGGAATATTCTGCACATACGTGCGTCATTGTGTCTCCAAAAGGTCATTGCTTACCGATATTGCCTGACATGGTCAATAGGGTCTATTTTCCCATCGTAGACCTTAAACCTGGGGACAATGAATTTCTTTGAGATCTCCTCCTGTTCGATATCCCTTAAAAATGGGGGCTTCATTTGAGAGTTGAGATCTCTTCTGGATAGTCTATGGTTGATCTAGCTCCTTGGTGCGATGGGTGTTGGTCTATCTCCCTACGTACCAAAATTCTTAAATCCTCATTCGGTCGATTATTGTTCCTGTGGCACCTCTCTTGCTAGCCACACTCTGATCGTGCTCACTCTGACCTATCATATTCACTTCTTTCCTAGTCATGACTAGTACTCCTTTCTTATTTGAGGGAGTCACCCCCTAAGGGCTAAGAATCTTGTCTCGACACCTCCTTGTGTTTATGTGGAGATCTCTCTCCATTTTTTCAAGTCGCCTCTTAAGGCGAGCATTCTCTTCTTCTTGGCAGCATGTTACCTCTTCTTGTCCTCGAAGTTTGTCTTCATAATAATTGACTAGCCTAGAAACCTAGGTGGACCGGGGTGGCCCATGGCTTTTTTCAGAAGGTTTCCTTTCTTGACGAAACTTTGGGTTTGTATGCTGGAAAATTTCAGAACTGACCCTAGGAGGAGCTAGGTCTTCTTGAACATCGTTGACTTGGGGAATGTTGTTGTTGTGGTGAGACATTATGGAATTTATAATAATGAATGCTTTTGTAGGAATACAAGTTATTTCCCACAGATGATGCCAATTGTGAGTGTAGAAAAAATCATAATAAAATATTCTGCAAAAATAATAATAAATGGCTTAAAATAAAAAGAATCACACACACAACAACGATGTACGTGGTTCGGCAACTTGCCCACGTCCACAGAGAGGTTACTTGTTCTTATTAAGTGTCTCTTAAAGCCTTAAGTTTTTCCTCCCCTTGCCTCGGGTCAGGGTGTACAATTTATATATGTGTTGTTACAGAAATCAAGTTGCTTAAGGAACTCCATAATATGGTGTAGATTGTCCATGAGGTACTTGAATATCTCATCTGAGATTCTTGGTAACTGATTTGATTATATCAACGAGTGTTATGCTTCAACTAAACTACCTATGCAAACATTAAGTCATGATTTGGGCTGGGCCAAGTGCTTAAATTATCTTGGTCGGCTACTCTCGTGGACTTGTAAAAAATGGGCTTCCACACCTCCTCTACAAGAACCAATTATAGTTTCACTTACTCCTTACCTCCGTTACCACCTCTAAAAAATAAAGAAAAAATTATTTTCTTCGTCCACTCTAACCACAACCACCTTCACCCAGTACCCACCATCCAAAAACCAAGAAATAATGAGATATGTCTCAACTACAGCTCCCCAACCACCACCTAACTTCACATTTCCAGCCACCATAAACTTCACCTCACTAAAATATAGATCCCACTAAATTTCAAACAAATAGAACAATAATTAAAACATAATTCAAATTGAACCCTCACAGATCCAAATTGCACCGATAATATAGAAAAAAGAACCCCTATGTGAGTACAAAAAATATCAGAATACATAAATAATCCACGGAAACAATCACAGAGGAAGAAATTAAAGATCATAACACAATAATATACATAGTTCAGTAACTTGCCTATATCCACGAAGAGGTTACTATTCTTATTAAGTGTCTATTAAAGTCTCCAATTACAATTCTTTTGCCCCTAGTCAGGGTGTACAATTTATAGATACGTCATGATATAGTTTGAGTTATTTAAGGAACTTAAAATAACACGTGGATATGCCAAGAGATAACTGAATAACTGTGACAACCCGAATATAATTATGATAAATCATGTTTAAATCATGATTAGCTCATGTGATATGAATAATATGTTATTAGTATATATATAATATGAGTAATTATGTTTAGTTTAATCCTACCTTCATAAAGCTTGAAATATCGAATTAGTTACAAATGTGAAATTTTAAAGTTTTCGGTAGGAATGTTCCTGTTGGAGGCTAGTTTTGGCCTTTATGACATAACAATGAACTTGAGGTGTAAACTAGAAATTTGTAGATATATGAGTTAGGTTTATAACAAAAGAAACGGTTCATTGAACGGACATCCGAGTGGGAAGATATTGTCTTTTTACGAACAGGGGGTAAAGTAGTCATTTAGCCTTAAATGATATTTTGTTTTATGTAATGCCACATGTTATATTTTGATTGGACCAAGAGGGGGTGGCCTTATGCCGACTTAAAACCCTTTAATTAAGATCTTCCTTCAGCATATTTCAGCCATGGAAGAGTTTTAACCTAAGGAAAGAGAGTTTTGAAGTTTAGGAAGAAAGTGTGAGGAGAAATTGAAGAAAAATTCATAGAAAAATATCCAGGATTTGTTTGAATACTTCGGTATTCAGGATTTGTTTGGATATTAAAATATCCAGGATTTGTTGGGTCTCATGATCCAGGATTGGTTTGAATATTTCGGTATTCAGGATTTTTTTGGATATTAAAATATCCAGGATTTGTTGGGTCTCATGATCCAGGATTGGTTTGAATACTTCGGTATTCAGGATTTGTTTGGATATTAAAATATCCAAGATTTGTTTGGGTCTTATGATCCAGGATTTGTTATTGCCAACGAGCAGAATTATTTGGATCTTATGATCCATGATTTGTTATTGCCAATGGGTAGAATTGTTCGGATTTTATATCCACATATTCGATATAGAATTGTTATTCTGTTGTAGGGAAGGAGTACCTCACTAAGCTTAATGCTTACGGTTTATATTTTAATAATTTCAGGTTTGTACGCTGCCAGCTAGGATACCATATGACCGGTAACTTTGAGAGTTGCACCGTTAGAGAGAGCTGGGGTTTAAAAATGAGGATTTTATCGTTGTCACACTGAAGATTTTAATATACTCACACATTGTATATATTGATTTAGTATGGATTGAGTTGATCATAGTTAATCACAGTATTGTATGTCCGCTTAATTATGACTCTGATATTGAATTTTATGGTATAAGAATAATATTATGTTCATTATGCACATTGTGCAGAAAAATATTGATAAATGAAGTATATTTTCCAATGGACTTGAGATTATGATCCAATTATTTTAATAACAAATGATTAGTATGGATATTGGGTTTGGGGTGTGACAATAACTCATTCGAGATTCGTGGAAATTGATTTGATCAAATCTAAAAGTGTCCTCGTAAAACTAAAATACTCGTGTGGAAATTAAGTCACGATTTGGGCTCGGCAGCGTGTAAATCCATCTGGGATGGTCTTCTACTTTCATGGACCATATTAAATGGGCTCCCATAATTCTCCTTAAATCTTTGGGCTAATAGTTATGTCCAATAAATTTTAACTGAGTCAAAGGCCCAAGGCCGGAAAGTGGTATAAAAAATCAGCATGTCATATTTGTCATTATTAGCGTTGAAGGGGGTAGAGTTGTACTAAAGGGAGATTGAAGCTCAAGATATTTTTGGGAAAATGTGACCCATCATTAGAGGTTTTGGAGACCAGGTTATGTGCACACTCAACCGCCAGTTCACTGATCTTGGTCCTTCATGCATGTCCTTCATCTATAATCTTATCTTTTCATTTTATTCTTAAAAATTCATAGTCCTTCTCCTTCTGTGCTTTCCCAAAGCTTCGCCATTACTTGTAAGTTATAGTCTTCGGCTTTTCAGTTCTTCTTCTTTACATTCACTTGTTACTGTAGCTAGGGTTTCTCTTTCTTATTTTTTGCAATCATGGCAACATTAGATAATAAGTCAATAGATGAATTTAGGCGCCAATATAATATCCCTGACTGGGTGATCATGGACGGTGACCCTCTTCCTCAAAATGTTCATGACATTTAAGGGGGCACCAGATTCACACCCTCCTGATAACTCAGGGGGGTTTAATGTTCCTCCAAATAAGTTGTTGTGACACCCCTATCAATAAAATACCGGTTGATCAGTCCTATACCAAATTAAAATAGGAATCCTAGTTGGTTAATTCTTAGCATCACTGTCGAAAACCTTTTTAAAACTTACTAACCACCTAGTATTCCAAAAATTCAGTGCCAAATTTTAACTTTTTAACTAAACAAACAATAACATGCGGAAATATAATATGTGCCATACACAACGACTGAATCAAATCAACTGAATAAATAATTAAAATATTTTCCGAATAAACCATCTGCCACCAAAGTAATAGTCCAATACAAACATCCAAAATCTGAATAAATAAATCTAAAAACTGTACTGCAAAGTCTGGGTGACAACCCCCAAGTATGTCTGAAACTGATAAATGATTCCTACTCTAGGAAGAATTGAACGATGTATCTTATCCAAACTCTTGCTAGCATCCACATGTGCCGCAGATCCGTGTCCCTCGAATAGACTGTCAATCTTGGCATCCCTGTGGAAGGACACCTAAAAGGTTATGAAAATAATCTTATATCAAGGGTTAGAACCCAAAATATTTTGAAAATATTTAGCAAGTGAATTAACTGCAGTAATTAAAAATATATGAATGCGCTTCATATTTAAGTTAGTGTCGCACTCTCTTGAGGACATACTCACCCCTCCACTAACGTGCATACCTAACGGTTTCCTTAACCCCACCTAGTTGTACTGCCCCATCCAACTAGTCCTGGTACAATCTCCCCTTGCCATTCTACTCTAAACCGAGTATTATTATTCATGGGTTATAAGTTATCTCACCAATTAACCTACTTAATTTCTTTTAAATAATATCATATAACTGTGACACAAGTTATATAATGCAAATACATCACATACTGCATTATGACCCGCATATAATATTTAATACCATTATATACGTACTTTTAATAAAACATCCACACATATTTCATATGTATATCCATCCCTCCGAGTATACCCTCACTGGATGATTCCCTCTACAGTGCTATCTCACTAGGTGTACTCACATAACCTAGTTACCCAAGTCGAAAATGGCTCACCAACCTGGCCCAAAATATAAATGTAGTGGAGGCGGTCATATTCCTTTCCTGAAAGTGAGATAAGCCCCTCACTCATATACCAGACGCTATGACCTGGAGATATACTCGCTGTACTCCTCAAGCTGATGGATTCACCCACATTGTGCAACCTACCTTGATAGCACCAGAGTATATAAATTAAATAAACATCTAGTCCCTGATATTTAATAGCACACACAAAGTACACACACACACACACACACACACACACACATATATATATATATATATATATATATACTATCACCACACCGTATATATATAATATAAATCCCAGCTTTATTGTGTACTAAAACTTCTAACAGTAGCCTGTATATTCCCGAGTCTATGGTCCGACTCTAATTTAATTAATTTCTCATTAATAAATTTATTACTTTTCTCGAGTCTTTGTCCGACTCTAATTTAATTAATTTACACACCAATTAATTTAATACTTGGTGTCGCCCAACCAATATACCCGGACTCGCTCCCTTGGCCCATACCATCGTTAATACCCGATTTTATATTTCACCCCATAAATAATTAATTACACCTCAATTCCTTTAATAATGTAGTGCCACTCAACTACAATACCTGAACATTTTTCTTCGGTCCAAAAATCAATACCTACGAATTATTTCCTGAATTTTTTTCATCTCGTGACATACAATTATCACCCTCCTAAACCCAATTATATACCCTTATAATTGCTAAGGAGTGTCTGCTCCATATGAATTTATCACTAAATAAAAAGTAGGGGAAAATTCTTAATTTAATTTCCCTTTTATATATAAAATCGGCAAACCTGCCAGAAATCTGGGACCATCGATTGATCGATCCAACAGGTCTATTTCTTCTCCGACCTTCTATTCAGCCATTAACGACCATCCAAGCTTTCTTTTCTCAACTTCCAACCTCAATCCATCATATTTATCATCTTTATACATCTATTATGAACCATGATCATAATCTAAACTTTTTAGCATCCTAAACTTCACGAGTTATCACCCAATCAAGAAAACGAATTTCCTACGATACGATCCCCATTAAAATTCGAAAATCTGATTCTATAATCCCCATAAATTTATCTCTAATACATGTTCTCTATTGTAGTTCGAATACCAACCAAATACTTAATGCTTCTATCTCATCAATTGAACCATTAAATCATATAACATGTTCAATTTCGTAAAAACCCAATTTCATGCAATAACCCACCCAAAATGAATTTTCAGTTTGCACCTACCATAATATGAATTGATTATCATAAATTTAAGAATTACAACAGTTAACCACTTGCCTCTTATTGTTCATAGAGTCTCATCCGTTGGTGTGGTTAATGGTTTCGTGAAGAACACTCAATTAGTCCCATAATTTGACTCCAAAAGATCTCCAATTAGCTCTTGATTAGCTTCCTATGTTTCTCTCTCAAAGCCCTAAGTTTAGAATTGTGTTAACGGCCGTTAAACACTCCCTCTTTTAGGTTTAAAACCCCTAATCCTGTTTTTGGTCACATGGGCCTAATTAAAATGGCCCAAATCACCCCGTGTGGGCCCGACTATGCCCAAAAATGCCCAGAGACCCGATTACTACCCTTGGGTATTCTTTTCTGACTATCTCAACCCATCCAGACTCAACCGCGCACTCAGAATTGTAATCCAAAATACTCTATAACATTCTCCAATTTTAACCTCAAAATGCGACACACAAAATTTCGAACAATTAAACTTAAAGTAACCAAATATAATTAATTCTTCCCACTCAAATAAATTCTCCAAATCATAAATTTAAGTTTCTCCAATTTAAATATTTTTGTATCTCCCCAAATTAATTAAATACTAAATCCTCAAAATTATGGGTTGTTACAGTTATTTCTTAGATTCTTTAGATATTTTGATATTGTACCCACACAGTGTGCTCCTAATGTTTGGAAGATAGTAAATGGAGTCCATAGAATAAATACCCTCTATGGAACAAAATTAGGTCTTGTTGAGATATTCTAGTGCTACGTGTGGTCGTGGACCAAGGAAGGTCTGTTGTATTTAAAAATGAGAATGGTTGATTGAGTTCTGGTGGTAAATCTTTCGGATTATCATAAGGATTATTGGTAACATGGGTTCATTTCTAGGAACTAGCAGAGCCCTGCTACTTTTGGGGGACAGAGGCAATGATGCCCCGTGATTTTTTATTATGGAGAGGCTGAAACAGGTCGTTTCTTCTTTTCTTTCCATTATTTCTTGTTAACTTCTTGTTCTTTTTCCCATATTCCTTTGATTGATAGTCTTATTCTCTTATTTTTGTAGCTCATGCCAAAAATCAGGAACCTGATATTAGTGAGGTTGATGTTGATGAGCTTGTGAAGGCTTGGAGCATTAAACAAAGGTTTATAGGCAGTGAGCATCCGAGGTTAACGACCTTTCTATTAAAGTATAAGAATGCACACACTAGCTTTATTGGTCACCCCACTGATAGGTTCCCAACTTTAAAAGCTTATGAGGTAGGTCCCTCTGATCCCATAGTGATAGAGGAGGAGGAAGAAAGTTACGAAAAGGAGGAAGATAGAGAAAGGGAACAGGGGGAGAAGAAGAAGAAAAAGATATGGCCCCACTATTAAAGAGGAGGAAGCTGATGTAACACCTCGTATTTCTGAGTATTAGAAAATTAAATAAATTCATTTAATCTTAAATTATACGTGTGATGTAATTTAATGGAATTAAATATTACGTGTTGAGTATTTAAAATTTAAAATAATTCGATTAATTTAAATTACACGCATGACGTAATTTAATGAAATTAAATATTATGTGTTGATTAAAATATTAATCGAAGAGAGAGTGATTAATATTTATTAGATATAATTACTAAATGAATAGTAATTACATATTTGATGTCATAACGAGTGACAGTGATAGGACACAATTTTATCTCAATCGGGCGTCGCGTGAGGACTAAATGAAGTCGAGATGGGAAATTAATTATGAGTAACTCGAATGATGATTTTGAGGTCACGGTTGGGTCCGAATGGACGAAAAAGTCAAATTAGTATACTCGGATGCATATTTTGGGTCCCGAGACAGTTTTAGACCAAACCGACACCCCGAGAGGGCATTTTAACAATTTTGTAGCCTAGGGTTAAGGGAGCTACGAGTTTGCAAAGTTATATAAACTTATAGTTGTGTGAGACTAGGGCAAATGAAATAGAAAACACTCGGAGGCCATTAGAGAGGAGAGGAAGAGCTTTCTTGGAGCTTAGGAGACGATTCTTGGAGAAGCTACCCTTGTTCTTGCATCACAACCATTTTTGGAGTGTAGATTAGATAAAATGAGTCATCAAGAACACAAAATCAAATTTCTTCCATAAAAGACACGTATTTATCTTGCAAACTTTTATAAGTTATAATACCCATGTAGAGTAGGGCCATTTAATTAAGGATAATTGATGATATTCTTATAATTTGATGAGTAGAACTTATAATTTGGATCAGGATTGCATGTAGAATGAATCCAATTACATAAATAAAATGAAATAAAAAAATTTGTGGGATTTAGATCATGGGATAAATCTAGGTTTTGATGAACTTACATGAAGAACACAAAAATGGAGGGTTTAATGATTATTGGTGTTTTAATCTGATATTGGATGAAATTTTATGGATTTTGTACATGATTTATGTTAGAAATTATCCATAAATGTATATCTCATGTTTAGTTATGTTAATTGGGTGTTTAAGATTGTTGTATTAAAGTTTGAGGATTGAAATGGTGAAAACAAAATTCGTAATAGGGAAAGGAAGAAGAAGACCCTTAACACTTTTTCAATCGATTCAGCCCAAGGAAGAATCAATTCCCGAATTGATTCAAAAAGGCAAATTGATTCGGTTATTGGGAAAATCGATTCGATTTGTCCAAGAATTGAAATTTTTCCCTTTTAAGCCCAAAAATTATGGAGAATTCGTGAGGGGACTTTTGGGATAATTTTAAACTATAGAGGGAACTATAAAAATGAAAGTAGGCCAAAAGTTGAGATTAGGTTTACATTAATTAAGATGAGTTAAGTATTGTAATAATTGAGAAAATGTCCGTAATTGATGAATGAATGAAATTCGAGAAGGGTTATGTAGTGATAAGTGAACCTATGTTTATGACAAGTAGGGAGGATGGGAATAACTACTTATTAATTTAGGGTTAAGTAGGACCCTTAGAGTAGTGAGTGACACTCTAAATTACATAAATTAGAATTTTTATTAAAATTAATGGTACGTCAAATATGCGAGTGATATATATACTATGTACGAGTTGATGAAATTGTGTTGTGTGTATACCTACTAATATATATATATACACACACACACACACTACACTGTCTGCTATCAGGAGGTTTCCGCGCAAAAGGTGATCCCACCTTAACGGTTCCAGTGAGATCTGGATTTGTGTCCCAGAGCATGGAACTTAGGGCGTCACACTATGTGACGTGTATTAGTAGTACTGGCGTGTTATTTAGGTACGTTAGGTATGTGTGTATCCCAAAGTCTTAGAACCATGTTCGCCTCCACTATTGTTTTGATTTATTTTGGGTTCGAGGAGACATGCCAAACTAATTGTCCTTAATTTAGTACGAGAGGTACATGGACTTGATAGCAGAGTATGCTAGCATCACTAGGGGCCATTCCGAGGATTCTATAGTTGGGTATATATTATATGCATGATGGATATATATATAGGTATGATGTATCTGCTTATGTGATACAGTAGAATTGATATATGATGTATATGTAAAATAATTTAAGTAGTGAAACTTAAATAATTGACTCAATAATAAAATGGAAACAAATAATTCATTATTGAGACCTTAGTAACGTGTCATATGGGGATTTACGAGAGAACTATACTTATCAAGAGTAGTCAGATACCAGATCTAGTTGGGTAAGGAATACCAGTTAGGTAGAATAGGTTAGGTGTGAACATTAATTGAGAGGTGAGGATCTCAAGTGAGTGTATGTGGATATTACATGTGTAATAAATAACTGATTTAAATACTTGCAAAATATTTTCAAAATATTTTACTTGGTCTCTGACCCATGTAAAAAATATTTTTAAAACCTTTTAGGTGTCCATTCACAGGGATGCCAAGCTTAGAGATCCTATCCAAAGATGGGTAGTTGCAGCAGTGTGGAAGCTTGCAGGAGATTTCTATTAGGCGCTTCAGCTATTTCATTCTAGATAGGTAGTTCCTTAGTAGTTCATTTGGGAGTGTTGCCTTCAGATTATTTCTTTTATTAAGTTATGCATCAGACTATATTTTAATTTTATTTTTACTTATTTCAGTTTGTGGTTGGATTATGTACTTGGAGAACCGATGATTTATTCAGTCTCATTTATTTATATATTTGTTGTGTGATTGTTTAGACTATATTTATGTGTGAATGGTTTAGTTCATTGAATTTATTTTCGCATGTGTTCATTATAAAATATAAAATTTGACACCAGCTTAATTTAACATAGGTAATTAGTAATTAAAAAGTTTTTTGACTGTGATGTTAAGAATGAAACCATTAATTATTCATATTTAATTTAATAATGGACTGATCACCGAAGATTAAATTAGGCAGGGTGTCACAGTTGAAGCTTCCCGTTGATGATGATAAAGATCTAACAGTCCTGTCTTACAGTTTGAAGTCTTTAAAGACTTCTGGTTTTCAATCCCCCGGGGCTATTAGTTCTATGTCGTCTGTCAGGGGTAGCTGAAAAGAGATAGAGGATGAGAAGAGGAAAAAATAGAAGAGAAAAAGAGAGAGAAAGAGAGAAGGAAGAGGAGAGAAAGAGAAAAGAAGATAAGAGGGAGTCCAAGAGAAGGTTGGATCCCGTTACTGCTGCTGAGGGGGTTATCATGGGAGATGGCCCCCATCTTGCCCCTAAATTATTGAAGAGGGTAGTGATCGCTGCTGACTACGACCATTCTTCAAAGTTGGGTTTGTCCCAACTTGCCCTAAAGAAAGCTCAAGGGATGTCCTCGGCAAGCCTTTAAGTTTAAACCTTTCCTCTTTCTTCTATTTTTTATGTCCTCGAGCTAACTCTGTGATTCTATTTCTCTTCGTGCAACTATTATCTAATTTCACAAATCTTCTGGCCGATCATGCCGACAAGTCCAGAAAGGAGCAGGAGTTGAAAGATGCTCTGAATGTCGAGAAGGAAACCTTTGGTGAAGCTCTTCGAGCCTGGGAGAAAGAGAAGGTCAAGATGTCCAAGTCCTTTGATGAGATCAACGGGTCCCAAAAGAAGGTGATTATGGAGAAGGACCATCTCATTGAGGAGAATCAGAACTTGTCAGCCAAGGTCGCCAAGCTGGAGGGTGATCTTACTTAAGAGAAGGATGCCAGCTACCGCGGATACTTTAATAAAGCCTATGATGATGCAGAGGGGCAGCTCGCTTATGGCTGCAAAGTTTCTTTTAAAAAGGGCTAAGACCAAGCTTGGAAGGTAACTGGAACCCCTTTTGAATCCGATCTCTTCAACCTTCACTCCCTAGCCCTGAACTATATGAAGAAGAAGGAGAAGGAAAAGGTGGTCAACCTACTGGAACATAGTCCCCAATAAAGATGGCTAAAGCTCTGGAGTTGCTGATAAAGTAAAGGTTGTGGTGGAAGAACAACATGTGACAGGACAAGACTTGTAGACTATGGGTTTGGCTTTCTTCCTTATATAAGTTTTTCTTTTTTTTCTTTTTTCTTTTGGAAAATTGTAACTTTCCCTTGGAACCTGTTGTATTGGCCTAGGACACCCCCCCCCCCCCCCCCCCTTTTTTTGAAGTGAATGAACAAATGTCCTTGTTTTGTTTCCACTTGTGTCTTTGTTTGTACTTGATGACTTTGACTCATTTTGATGATTGTAAACCATTGATCTAGATGAATATATCCCTGTGAACTCCCCACGGGACAAATCCTTGGGTCAGATATCAATTTGAAGGTTCACAAGGCCTTTGTGAAGATCTGCACATCCTTGAGGGCAAGAAATCAATAGTATAAGGACCAATCCGAATTGGTCGTTTTAATACCTCGTAATTTTAATAACTTTTAAAATAAGATAAATGGGGATTAATTGGAATTAATTATGAAAAATTAATGAGGATTAATCTGGATTTAATATTACTAGAGATTAAAGTGATATATGATTCTGAATATTACTAGGTGATATATAAGTAATATATGAATATGCTGTTTTTTATATTATCGTGAGCTACTAACACGACAAAAATGGAAATTAAGTCGGGATGCTGTTATGGGACATGTCGGGACTAATTTAAATAAATAAAAAGGAAAGAATATTTTATGTCAACCTTATGGTCGTTTCGAGTGCTCCGTTGCATCCGGAAGGATCGAAATAGTCAAAAAAGTCTACTCAGGTGTTGAATTTGGGTCTTGGGTCAACTAGGAGATATAAGGACACCCCAAAGGGGCGTTTTAATCATTTTGCTTGGGAGATGAATAGTAACTTCGTTTTTGTCTTTTATCTTGCCTTTAAGACTTTTTATTTAAATAAGACTAGACTCTACGTAAGATTCATTTCATCCAAAAACAAGTGAGAAAGTTTGAGAGAAAAACAAAAGAGTCTTAGAGAGAAAGTGAAAGGGTAGCTTGAGGAGGGGAAAAGTTCTTGGAAAGGATGAGTCACCTAGGGCAAACCAAGGGGAAAAACACCAACTCTTCACCTTGCACCACCACCATAGTCTCCAAAAAAAGGGAAGGAGAAGTTATAACATTTGTCTTTATCAAAGGGTTAAACCGACTTTTAAGGCAAGTGACTCTTGGTCTATTTTAGTGATTAGTATATCCATGTTAGAATAGGATTTTATTGTAGGATTCATGCACTTATGAATTTGGAATTTATAATGATTGGTAAATTAAGATAATGGTTAGGCAAATTCACATAGTTGAATACATAACATGTAGGGACTATGATCATGATGAAAATTAAGGGTTTTACATGTAAAGAAAAATATATGTTCTTAAGGTTATTGAAAAGGATGATAGGAATTGCATGTAGAAAAATCCTACCATGTTAAAAATGAAATTTGATGATTTAGGTATGAAACAATGATTCTAAATTCTGAGTTTTCAAGTTGGATAAAAATGGAGAATTCAGATTATTGAAATCTTGAGGTTTTAATGGGTTTGATGATAATCCCTTATAAACATGTGGAATTGATGTTTTTATGTAGAAATCATCCATGAATATGTTGAAAAAATGTTAGAATAGTAATTCGGATTTCTGGATTCTGTTAGGATAAAAAACCAGTAAGGGCTGGGTGTTAGAAATTGAGGAAAAACGTTGACTTCGTTTGAACGAGACCTAACTTTGTTCGAATGAGAGTCAATCTCATTCTAACGAGATTATGGACTTCAAACGAGATTTCCAGAAATCTCCAGTTTAGCCCATAAAAGTTTGGGAAATTGTAATCTAGCCCAGAACGAGTTTTTAAATAATTTTGGCACATTAATAGAGTGAGAAACTTGGGATTAATGTTGGAAAATTATAATATATTAAGGATTAAAATTATGTGAGAGATAGCTACATAATTATTATACGATTTAGAGGAGAATAGTCGTTATGACAAGTATGGGTAACATCAAGGACATATATACGGGTACTTGGGTTAAATAAAAGATTATGGGAGAGATAATTACATATTATTTGTAAGATGATAATCGTGATTACAAGTACGGGTAGTATTCAAGAAATACGACGGGTACTTGGGATAGGATAAACTCCTAATAAGATATAGGTAATTTAAGTACCTAATACTAAATAGGTAGATGATAATGCATATTTGATTGATTGATGGTTTATGTGTATGATATATCTATCTTACTTGCTATCGGGGGACGTTTGCTCGTGAAGGCAGTCATATCCTGATGAGCCTAATGGGATTTTTGACTTATCACTCGAGAACATAGAACTTAGGGATTGATCACCACTTTTGGGTGTGACCGGTCATTTGGGTGCGTAGGTATGTGCGTAGCCCAAATGCTTAGGACTATGTTCGTCTCCAATGCTTGTGTTTAATATATGTGGTTCGAGGAATCTTTACCGAACCTATAGTCCCCTATATAGTGACGAGATGTACTGGGACATGATAGCAGAGTAATGTATGCGCTACAGTTATGCCTAGGGGGTGATGAATCATATATATATAATAAGTGAATATATATATATATACTTGTAATAATATTGTAATACCCCGTATTTTTATGCTATATTAATTTGGGGATTTATTAAATTTAATGAGAGTAAATTATTTAATAAAAATCCAGAAATTAATTATGTTATAATTATTAACGTGACGTGAGTTAGTAATTATATAATATTGTTCAATATTACTTATGAGCATAGTAATATATGATATTGGTTATATTAAATGTCACGAGTGAATGAAATGACAATTTTGGGTATTTTAGTCAGGACGCGCCCGTGTCGCGTCGGGACTAATTATTTATATATAAAAGTGAATATTTTATAAGTTGTTTGTATGGTCGTTTTGAGTGCGCCAACGCATTCGGAAGGGTCGAGATAGTCAGAAAAGTGTACCCGGGGGTTTAGTTTGGGTCCCGGGGTGGTTTTAGGCCTAATTAGTGACCCGGGAGGGCATTTTAGTCATTTTACGAAATAGGGTAATTAAACCCACGAATTTCAGCCATCCTTAGCAGCTATTTAGGTTAGCCTTTTAGGGTTAGAACATTCATAACCCTAGTACGGACATTGGAGAAGAGAGGAGAGAGCTCTCAAGGTGATTCAAGACCCAAAACACCACCATTTGCACCGCCGTCACCACCAACGCTTAGATCTTGAGGAGGAGAGCGCAACCACATCAATATCTACAGGAAACCAGACCTCTGAAATCCCAGGCAAGTGTTTAAACTTGCTTATTTCGTTGGTTCAATATTCATATTAGTTTAGGAATGATTAGGAGTATAATTTATGGAAGAAAACCCCACTTTTTGATAAGAATTTGCATGTAGAAAAGATTAAAACCATATTCTGGAAATCTTACGTGATGTAGATGATTAACCCACGAATTTTTGATGATTATGTAGAAGGAAATTCTGGAGAAAACTGATTAGAACCAAAGTTAAGAAAACTTAGGGTTCTTGATGATTAGATGAGATTTTGGATTGTTTAATCATGTTTAATAATGGATTTACGCATGCTTAACGTTAAAACATCTGGAAATATGTTATCATGATTGTAGTAGAAGTTTTGGGACGATTAGTGTTGGAAAATATGGATTTGGATGAAGAATTTTGGTAAAACCCGTAACTGCACTTCTGCAGGATTTCGCAAACCTGCTTGATCGATCGATCGACCCTAGAGCGTCGATCGATCGAAGGTTCGATCGATCGAGCCCCAACCATCGATCGATCGACCCTTCCTGGCAGCCTCTTATTTCCCCATGTTTAATTAGTTTAATTAATTTATCGTGGAATTATTCTTGGGCATTATGAATAAAATGTTTTGGGATATAGGAGTGACCAGTAGGACATATGGTTGAGTGTTGAGAACTTCATTATGAGACAATAATTGTGTTTTAGGGACATTTATTTGAGGAACGAGGAAACTACGTATTTCAAGTGAGAGATTACGTCGAATACTTACGATAGTGAATAGATGTCTACCTACTGAATTTGTTACTTGGCTAGATAGAATCCACGAGTGTCACGTAATTAGTGAGAAATCTCTTCGATGTTAAGGTTAGAGACGAAACCTTATACGTAATCTTAATAATGTGAAATTAAGGATAAATGTTGTAATTATGGGTAATGAGAGGAACCTATAGTAATATGATGAAATTGGTATATTTATATGAATGTGTGTACATATATTATATACATGTAAAAACCATGCCCGCGCTACTTGCTATCCCTGAGGTTACCGCGCTGGGACGATCTTATCCTGTGTTGCCTTACGGGGGATATTGACTCGTACCCTAGAAGATAGGATTCCTAGGTACAGGCTATCGAATCGGTAGTCACGGTCCTAAGAGATGCGAGGGTATGTGCTGACCTCTTGGACTTGGAAACTATGCTTCGCCTCAATATTATTTGTGTTTGTATTGATACAATTCGAGAGTGATTCCGAACTTGTATTTCCCTTAGTACGATTGATACGGGGATTGGATAGCAGAGAATGCCCGCACCATAATTTTTATGTGGGGTGCCATTAGAATATATATATTACACGAGTATTTAATATATATGAAGTTCTGAAACTTGGAAATACCTACTGTGTTTTGGTAAGTAAGATATGTTTGATGAATCAAATTGGAAATACTTGTTTTATGAGAGTATAATATGACTCTGGGAAACTTTATAAATTGATGAAGCTAAAACGAGACTTGTGCTACAAATTGAAAGTAACCTTTTTAAAACAATGACATTGTTCGGTTTTGAAAACTTATGAGTAAGTTAAGTTAAACCATTTGGGAAGGTTAGTACGATAGGCGTGCACACTAGAAGAGAGGTGAGAATTTCTCAAGAGAGTGTCGAACTAATATGTTGTTGCATTGGCCTGTATCAATTTAAATACTTGCTAAACTAATTTTAAATCATACACACTTTCGGGCTCTGACCCGTTTTCTCTCTCCCTCTCCCCCTTGTATATATATGTATGTATTTCAGGTGCCCAGCCACAGGGGCGTCTTGCTTAGGATCTCTTGGAAGGAACGCGCTGCAGCTTAGGTGGGAGTTGCAGGTCTCTTGATTAGACGACTTCGTTCATTCAGATCCACTCTTAGCATTTTCTTTCGGATGGGCATGTGTAGCCCTTTTCCATTATTTCTTTATGTTGGGACATTGTTATTTCAGTATTTCCTAGTTCATTATTATGGGATTTTTGTCCAGGATGGATGTATTACTTTATTTTCTCGCATGTTGACATTCGTTGATGAATGTTTTATATATTGGATTTTTGTTCCAGTTATTTGTGGTGTGAGTCTTATTCATTGAGCTTTGTTAATAAATTAAATAAATCTTTTCTTTAAATAAAATTTGGAAGTAAAAGTTAAACAAAAAAAAAATTGGTTTTGACACTTAGCTTAATTATTTAGGGTGTTTAATTGGAAAGTTTCTTTTCACGACAGTGATGCTAAGCATGAACCAAACTGTTCACCTTGATTTAATTTAATAAAGGAGTGATCGCCCGGTATTTAATTAGGCGGGGTGTCACAAATATCTTCTATGTGAATAAAGTAAAAGTGAAAGGTAATGAAATATGGAATTTATTAAGTATGAAAATACTTAATTAAGTTAGATAATTAAAGGAAATTTCCATGTTGAATCTAAATGGATATACATATATTATTATTATTATTACATGTATTATGAGAAAAATACGTGGGAATGAATTGTGATATGGATAGTGGATACATTGCGTTGAACTAGTTAGCATGGGAACTATAATTAGGATGGCTTAGAGCTACATTAGGTGTGCACTCTAGATGAGAGGTGAGAATCTCAAGAGAGAGCCCGATAATCTAACATGTATATAATAATTTCTAAATATAGCATTTATTCACTTGCTATTTTATAAACTATTTTTACATCGGGCTCTGACCCATTTCCTTGCATATTCTCTTCTCTCTCTTGTATCTCCTATATCAGGTGTCCAGCCGCAAGGATATTAACCAAGAGGATTATGATGTATGACGAGCTATGGATTTTATGGAGTTTTGAGATTTATTTAGACGCCTTCACATTCATTGATTCATACTCTATAGTGATCCTTCAATTATGGCATGTCACCCCAAGGATTTAGTTATTTCCTTTCTATCTGAGTCAGGATTATGTTCGTATGTCTTTGTGGTATTATTGGGATTATTTTATTAAGATATTTTACTGGGAAGTTTATTCCAGTTGCATTTAAATTACATGGTGATGTCTATTCAATTATTATTCGTTGTCTGAATGGTTTGTATTAAATGTCTTATGTTATTAAAATGGAATTTTTATGATATTAAATTGGAAAAGTTTTAACAACCTGCTTACTTGGATATTAGGTGATAAAAATTTTTTTATCGACAATGATGCTAAGAATGAACCAACTTCATAATCTATTTTAATTCGATATAGGACTAATCACCCAGTATTTAATTGAGTGGGTTGTTACAGTCGCTAAGTTGAGGTTGGGGCTTCAATCCAAGAGGAAGTAAATGATTTTAAGGCCAAACTTTTGGATCTCAATGAGATGAATCAAGTAATCGAGATGATCCATAAGGAGAACGATGATCTGAGAAAGGAGATCGCTCAGATGAAGGTGAGTCCCCCATCAGGGTCTTCTTTAGTGATGCGAGGATCCATTTCGTCGTCTAGGGGGTGGTTCGAGCTGCGACCCAAGATTTGGAAAAGGATGTCGCTGAGCTCAAAGGAGATGTTCGGCGAGCATATGTAATTGTTGTCAGACTTTAGAGAGATGTAACTAGGCTAACGCAATTATTCCAAAGGAGTCCTCGATAGGTCTGAGAAGATGGTTTTGACCAAGGTTGGACTAATGACCTAGTGAGGCTAAAGGAGGCAGAGGCTCTTTCCTTTGCCCAGAGGTGGCTTAACGCCCTTAGGGAACTAAAAACACCTAAGGAGTCTGACCTACGATATAAATATTAAATTAATTGCACGACTTATCACCACAATCCTTTTTCGAGGGATGACCGATGGATCCCAATTGATGTTATTCCTTCTCAACTTCTGGAGCATCACTTAGAAGGTTCATAATTAGAGCTTGTGCCTCACCCAGATGATGGTCAGAAAGTGTGCATTCTAGACTACCTTGATTGCCATCCTGGGCCATCATAAATCTTTTGTATATTCTGGTTTGATGTAAATGTAACTTTCCATTTAAGTTAATTAAAAAGTGTTATTTACTATTTTTCGATGTTTTGAGCCGTGATGACTAAACATTCATATTGGTTTACTGTGTAACACTTAATCAAACACCTCTCTATTTCTGGTATTAGCATTTTGAGCTTCTCAGCTGACTAAATGATTTTGAAATATAGTGTTAGTTATATGTCGTTTTGTGTTTAAACATTCTCCCAGTCCAACATGCGTTGGCAGTGTCATATAATTTACTTTATCTTTTAGATTGTGTCATCACACTTCTTTAGGACTAAGTAGGATGATGGCGAGAATTCACTTACAGCTGGGCCATTCGCTCGAACAGTATTTTTTGCGACAAACATAAGTTGGATTTGTTGCCTAAGGACCCTTGTAGGGATTTTTCAGTCGTCGGGGTAACCCATGAGGTCCATTGGGTTGACAATAAGAACATGAGGGATGTAGTAATTAAAACGAGTTTACTGGCTTGCGATAATTGCTACAAATCCTGCTCATCATGTTAAGTTCTCTGATTTGAATACAAGTTTAACAACTTGTCGTAATCTCAGGAGTTTATCCATGCACGAAGGATATATTATTTAGTAAGGGTGCACATTAATGAGATGTTACCAATAAAAGTTAAGCAACCAATGCAAAAATATGAAAGTGAAGGGGCTAATTCATCTTTTATTCATTGAATAATGTCTGAGTAGCATAAGTTTGAAAATATAAATTTGCATAAACTAAATGTGCTAGTAAAGATAAAAAAGATTTAAAAATAAAACATCTTGAAATTGGTTACATTACTTGCTTTTGGTATCTCCCTTCCCTCAAGAATTTCCAGGTGATATTCTCCTTGAAGGTCGTCTCTGATTACCTTGAAGGGTCATTTCCAGGTTAGTCCCTATTTACCATCTGATGGTTTTACGACGCTATCGATTACTTTCCTTAGGATGTAATCTACTATTAGGAACTTTCTCGAATTGACCCTCTTGTTGTATTTCATAGCCAATTATTGTTGGTAGGAAGCCAACTTGATAAAGGCCAGCTCTCGTTGTTCGTCTACTAGATCAATCTTAGTGTGTAGTGTATTGTTGTTGAGACCTTGGTCGACCAAGGTAGTTCTCATAGTAGGGAGATCTATTTCCAGAGGGATGAGAGCTTCCATTCCATAAGAGAACGTGAAGGTTATTTCCCCAGCTAGTCTTCTGGGGGGGGGGGGTATGGTAAGCCCACATAACGTGCGGGAGTTCGTTGACCCAAGCACCCTTAGCCCATTCCAGTCATTTTTTAGCCCATCGAGGATGGTTTTATTGGAAGCTTCTGCCTGCCCATTTCTTTGGGGATACGCCAGAAAACTAAAGTGGTGCTTGATACCATACCCATCGTAAAAGTCTTGAAAGAAGCTACTTTTAAATTGTGTACTATTATCGGTGATAATAGTCCTTTATACCCCCAAAGCATGTTATAATTTTCCTCTAGATGAATCTTATCATATCAGAATATCGAATGTGCTAGTGGTTCTGCCTCTACCCATTTGATGAAGTAGTTCGTGTCGACGAGAAAGTATATCCGATTCCCAGATGTGATAGGTAGTGGTCCCACTATATCTAATCCCCATTGAGCGAAGGGCCATGGGCTGGTCAGGGGTTTTAGGTCACTAGTAGGCTGGTGGACCATGGGGGAGTGCTTCTGACACATTTCGCACTTTTAAATATAGGCACCTTCATTCCTTTGCATATGAGGCCACCAATGTCCTTCCTTAATTTCTTGAAAGTCCAATGATCTCCCACCAACATGACTCCCTTAAATGCATTCATGGATCTCACTGAGAACTTACTTGGCATCTTGTGGGTGAACGCACAAGAGGTAGGGGCCTGTAAATGACTTCTTATAAAGATTTCCTCTAGGGGAAGGTAAAAATGAGCATCTTTGACCCTAACCTGATGAGCCAACCTCTTGCCATCTGGTCGTATGTCGCTCCGCACGTAACTAGTTATAAGATCCATCCAACTAGGGGCTTTTTCTTTGAGGAGAACTTACTCGTCTATGAATATCTTTTCAATACTTGGTTGTTCTAGGAACTGTATTTGGATAGTCCTTCATAGGTTAGAGTGAATTATTGAACTAAGGGCTACTAAGGCATCGACGTGACTATTCTGCCCCTAGAGGAATCATTGAATTTCCACCTTTTCAAAGTCTATCATGAGAGCTCTTACTATGGCGAGGTAAACTGCCATTCGATCATCTTTGGCATTGAAGTCCTCGCTTACCTACTTGGAGACCAGTTTGGAATCACCGAATATGTGGAGGTGATTTTCCCCCAATAGGTTGGCTTTTCGCAAGCCAATAATCAGTGCTTCATACTCAACTTTGTTATTAGAGGCCTCAAATCCCAATCTGATTCCTTGCTCAATCATAGTGTCTTCGGGGGTGATGAAGATGATCCTTACTCCTATACCCTTAGAATTTGAGGTTCCATCAATGTAAAAGGTACAGTCCTTGGATTGTGCTTCCTTTGTTATTGACTACTCATTGTTTAGTTAGTTTATTAGTTGATCTCCTATGAACACAACAATGAAATCTGCTATGATTTAACCCTTAGTTCTTGTTCTGGGCTGGAAATGGATATCGAACCTCTCGAGTTCCGCTGACCACTTTGAGAGTCATATATAGAGGTTGGCCTTCTGCATAACTTCTTTGAGGGGGTAATAAGTGATTACGATTATTGAAATGAGCCTCAAAGTAATGCTTCAGCTTCCTCTCGGCAACTACAAGTGCATAAGAGAGTTTCTGCATCCAGGAGTGTCTTGCTGGCATAATAAACTAGATGTTGACTTCCTTATTTCTTGAATACTAAGGAAAATCTTACTGCATGATTAGAAAGTACGAGGTAAAGGAATAGTGGATCTCCTTATTTGGAATACCCAACATGGGTGGCTTGCTGAGGTGGGATTTTATGTCTTCCAGCGCTTGCGAATAGTCGTCATTCCATGTAAGGCCCTTATACTTCTTTAGCAACTGAAAGAATCATCAAAATCATTTCAAAGAATTAGAAATGAAGTGATCAAGTGATGTGAGTATACTGATGATCTTTTGGATATCTCTCAATGTCTAATGAGGCTAGACTCTTGTGATAACATTAATTTGGTCCGGATTGGCCTCTATTCCCCTTTTATTGACTAGATAACCCAAGAACTTTCTGACTGGGTGCCAAATGAACAATTACTTATGTTAAACTTCATATGATATTTCCTTAGGATCTAAAATATCTCGACTAAGTCTGTGAGGTGGTCGTTTTTGTTCTTATTTTTTACTAGCATATCATCGATGTAGACCTCCATCGTGTTTCCCATTTATTTGATGAACATCTTAGTGACCAACCTTTTCTAAGTTACCACTGTATTCCTCAATTCAAATGAAATAACCTTGTAATAATTCAACCTGATGGGGTTATAAAGGAGGTTTTATCCTGATCGGGTCCGTATAGAGAGATCTAGTAATAGCCCGACTAAGCAGCTAGGAAGCTCATCCTTTCATGCGTTGCTGTAGCGTCAACTAACTGATCTATTTTGGGAAATGAGAAGTTGTCCTTAGGGAAAGCCTTATTGAGGTCTGTGAAGTCATTACAAACCATCCAACTATCGTAGCTTTTTTGCACTATGATTGGGTTAGACAACCACTTGGCAAACTGAACTTACCTAATGGATCATTCATCCAGTAGCTTCCTTACTTCGTTCTCCACCATTTTAGCCTTCTCGGGGGATATTCGGAAAGCTTTTTGATCATTTGGATTGAAGGTCGGATCAATGTAAAGGCGGTGTCAAGCTACATTAGGATTAATCCCTAGAAAATTGTATAGTTCCCAAGAAAAAACATCCAAATTACTTTTGAGGAATATAATCAACTCTTTTCTGTCTCATTTGTCGAGCGTAGTTCTGATCAAAAACTTCCTTTATGTTGAGTTGTCATCAGCTACAACTTGTTCCAGGTCTTTAACGACCCTCTCTGTGGGGTGGACCCTGGTCGGACGTACCGTAGTTGCTATTTGGAGGTCACAACCCCCTCCTGGGCTCCCTCCTGAGCAAGCTCTGTCTTCTTCTTCTTTTCTTTCTTCGGGTGTATAGCTACAATAAAGCACTTCCTAGACGTGGCCTGGTCACCATGGATTTTGACCATGCCTCGGTCGATAACACACTTTAACTTTTGGTGGTACGTGAAGAGTACGACCCATATAGCATGGAGCCAACCTTTACCTAAAATGTCATAATACGAGAACTCAATGTCCACTACTAAAAACTCGACGAGTTTTGATATTTTTCCTATTTTAACTGGGAGAATGATATTCCCTATTGGCATATTGATCCTCCCTGTAAAGCCGACTAGCGGTAATGTGGCCTCTTTGAGGTCGGCGATGTTCAATTTTAGTTTATGGAATAATTCCTGGTACATCACTTTTGGCAAAATCCCCTAATCCATAAGAATCTTATCAACGTCCCAATTGTCTATTCTGAATGTGATCACGAATGCGTCGTGATGTGGGGTTCTTACCCCGATCAAGTCTTCCTCAGTAAACACGATATTCTTAGTGTAGTCGACATCCTCTAGTTGTCGACGTTTATCAGATTGTGTTTTGGCGAGGTCAATCTAAAAAGAATCAATAATGTTAATGACCTTCTTGAGTTACATTCGAATGGTGTTCCATTAGATCTACTTGAGGTTTGATACCCCATGGATGACTACAAACTCATACCATGTATCCTCGCCGAGGATGTTATCCAATTTTGGTCGCCATTGGCTGCGAACTTTTCAACTTTTTCTTGATGTACTCATTTAGATTCCTTGCTTAGTCTAACTCCTCCAGATATGACTTCAGAGCCTTGCAATTTTTGGTTATATGGCCTATATCTTTATGGAATGCGCATCTCAGCGTGTAATTTCATTATGTTAGGGTCACCGCTAAACTTTTTGGGCCATTTAATAAATGGATTGTCTTTTATTTTTCTTAGAATTTTGTAAATGGTTTCCTTAATGAATGTATAAACAACCAGGAATGCCTTGGAGGGATCGCCCTTGTTTTCATTCTTAGAGACATTATTACCCCTATTCTTGTTTCTCTTCATCTGGGTATCGTTTTTCTCTGTTCCTTTATTCTCCTTTTCTCGACTGTTGTACATTAGGATGAATCACGTCTTCAACCTTGGCGTACTTCTTAATACGGGCCATACGATCATCGATGGTGCTGGCCTCCTTCTTAGTAAGGAACTGGTGCAATAAAGAGGTGGTAGACAAATCAATTTTGAAGGATGCTATGGTATCCTCCTTCGAGAAATCCTCGATCTGATTAAAAACTTCCTAATACCTTTTGGCGTAGTCTCAGAGGTTCTCCTGTGGTTTCTTATTCATCATGATTAGAGCATCCATCTACTTAGGATGAGATTTACTAGTTATGAATCGCGTCGTGAAGACCTCCGCCAGAGCTACAAATTTATGATCGACCTGTGAGGTAGCCTCTCAAACCACTTAGGTGCTACATCATGTAGGTTAAAAGGGAAAATCCTACACATTAGTACGTCATTGTGGCTCCATAAGGTCATTGCTTACCGATATTACCTGATATGGTCTATGGGGTCTGTTTTCCCATCATAAACCTTGAACCTAGGGACAATAAACTTCTTCGGGGGTTCCTCCTCCTTGATTTCCCATTAAAAATAGGACTTAATCTGAGTGTTGAGAGATTTCCTCACTAGATCTATCATGGATCTTGCTCCTTGGTCGGCTGGATGTTGGTCCATCTCCCTACGGACCAGAATCCTTATGTCCTTGTTCTGCTAATCATTGCTTCTATGGCGTCTTTCTTGCTGCCCATGCTTTGACCTGTCATGCTTAGTTCTCTCCAAGTCATGCCTGGATCTCCTCCCTCGGCTGCGAATGTTTCTCACCTAAGGACTGGAGTCCTAGTACGATGTTTTCCACTAGACCTTTGGAGGTCTTTCTCCATTATTTAAAGTCGCCTCTGTAGGAGAGAATTCTCTTCTACTTGGAGGCGTGCAACCTCCTTTTTTTCATGAAGCCCGAATTCAAAAGCATCAATCAACCTAGAAATCTAGGTAAACCCAGGTAGCCCCTGTAGAGGGTTGCCTATCCTAGCAAAATCTGGGGTTTGTATGCGAGAGAATCTCAAACCTGATCCTAAGAAGGGCTGGGTCTTCTTGGACGTTACCGGCTTTAGGGATGTTGTTGTTATGGTGAGACATCACGGGCTTTCTATTAATGAATGTTTTCATAGGAATAAAAGTCGTTTCCTATAGACAGTGCCAATTATGAGTACAAAAAATCATAATATAGAAATAATCCATGAAAATAATCACAGAAGCAGAAAGTAAAGATCATAACACAATAATGTACGTGGTTCGATAACTTGCCGACATCCACGGAGAGGTTACTGTTCTTATTAAGTGTCTCTTAAAGTATCAGTTTACAATCCATTTGCCTGGGTCAGGGTGTGCAATTTATAGATACGTTGTGATAGAGTTTGAGTTGTTTAAGGAACTCAAAATAACACGTGGATATGCCAAGAGATACCTTAATATCTCATCCGATATTCTTGGTATTTATTTGACCATATCCGCAAGTGTCCTCGTAAAACTAAAATACTGGTGTGGAAATTAAGTCATGATATGGGTCGGGCAGCGTGAAAATCCATCTGGGATAGTCGATTACTTTTATGGACCGTAATAAATGTTCTTCCACACCTTATATAACCAAGATCAAACAAATCGAAACATAACAAGTCTAATATGATTTGCAATAGAATTTTGGATTTGTAGATATTGTTAGGTGGGGGTGGAGGTAGCGAACATGGGGTAGAGATGGTGGAGGTGTCTAACATATGATTTGCATGTTTGGGTGAGCTGTCGGTGGAGGAAGATTTGGAGGAAAGACGCGGGTTATGGGTGTGGGTGGGTGATGAAGGGGAGACTGCTATTTGAAGGTTTTAGGTGGATAATCTATGGAGGTGGAAGAAGTAGGGAAGGGGGTGATGGTATGGGGCAGAGGTGGGGGTTATGGGTTTAGGTGGGTAGGAAGGGAGGTGATTTACATAAGGTTGATGGTGGTGGTGAAAATGTAGAAAGAATTGGGTAATTGATTATTCATGATTATTTTGGGTTTGTGATACCCCGTAAAATCCATATCTGGGTTGATCAGTTCTAAATATAAATAATATAGAAGTCTAAATAATTTGTTTGACTCTAAGCATGATTGGAATAAATAAAATGATAATAAACTTACAGTAATAAGAGAAGTAAAACAATTACAACTATGATACCAATCTCAAAACCATAATGAATAAAACTCCATTACTGGAATAATAATTGTCTCAAAAATGTCCAACTCTAAATATAAATAAAAGATCCCAAGTAATAAAATTCAAAAACAATTATCTCACTCTTTGATTATCGAATTGTAAAGAGAGTACTAAAAGAAAATACAATAAATAATGATGAGCACATGCGCTCAACACCAACAGCCTAAGACTAGTTCATCATCAAACTACCCTGGTTCATCAACGTATGATTAAGTCTTAACAAGTAATTAATGTAATCATTTGACATGATTAAATTCATATAATGTGAATTTTAGTTCAGATTCCAATAAACTTCTTCTACTAAACTTAATTAAATTCTTAATCAAAGCATATGATCAATTGTACGAATCACATCCCAAATCCTCAAGTTCTTTAATGTTTGTTGCTCTCTTAACCAATTTTGATGCTAAGGTGTGTCTCTAATGCGTTATGAATGTTTTATGTTTTATAAATTAAATGATTGAAGGCTGTAATCCTAAAATTAAGCCTAGGCACAAAAATAACCGTAATCCAATGAGCCCAAAACATACTCCGAATGGCTTAAAACTTGGCCAAAACCATATACTAACCCAATGGACTTAAATTCTAATATTTTCAGTGAAAACGGAGTTTCTAAGTGTTTCAAAAGTCACCCAAAATAAAATATATTTTATTAAATTAATTATCTCCTTAAGTTAATTTAATAGTCGATAAGAGATAATTAAGTTAAAACTTAATTATTAGTTAGTTATGTGTCGCTCGGAATTATAAAGAACTGCTTTATGATATGTGGAACCCGATACCTAAGGAATAATTCAAACAACAAGGCCTCCGACACCTAATCCCTAATCATTTCATAGTCTCCCATAACACTAAGTCACTTAAAATGTTTAATTAGTGTGTTACCGTGTATTATATGAATTCAAGTAACACATATATGAATCACACAACACCATATAAAAATATGTTAAGTGACATATCACATGTCACGATAGCTAAAAAATTAATTAACTACACAATTTTATTAAATGCATATAAAATACGGGGTATTACTTGGTTAATGTTATATAATCGCATATGACAGACACATACCTAACGAATGATGGACAGGCTGTCAAAAAAAAGTGGTAAAGTTTAAAATAAAATAAAATATAGATTATGCACTTCGAGGACTTAAAATAACATTGGTTATGGATTTAGAGCAACAAACATTTTGCTTCCATTTTTAGTCCCTGTTTTTAAATTATCCGCAGACGTGGCATGTTGTGATTGGTTGACGTTTTATGGATATGGGTTCGCGCCAGTGGTTTTATTCAAAAATAGGGACTAAAACTGGAAACAAAATGTTTGTTGTCCTATTTCCATAATACATATTACATTATGTCCTAAATTTACAAAGCCCCAATAAAATAAGGGTAAAGCCTAATTATGAAAACTAAATTGGTGGTAATGTCAAAATGACCTTTTTGGATTTTTAACCATATATGTCACTTTGTTAAGTACACACTTAAAATAACCCCCCAAAAGATGTATATAGTCAAATAGGTTTTACAATTATCCCTAATAGATCTCATTAGAAAATAACGATTTTAGATGATCCTATTGGTGTTAAACATGTTGAAGAATTAACCCAACCATAAAATATTCTTAGTGAGAACTTCCTAATATGCATAAATCGTATGTTTCGAATTTTTTTTCCATTGATCCTTATTTTTTCTTTATCTGTGCAAACTTTAAAATTAAACATCTCCCAAAATATATGTCCGTTGGAGATAAAATTTAAATATTTGAAAAAGTCTCGACAAGATCTATCAAAAGAGGTCGATAAAGGACATTTAATTTTTAAGTTTGAAATTTCGCAATGCAATATCTGACATGTTTTGTCGTGGTAAAATTTCGCAATGTGATTTCAAATTTCAAAGTGTGAAATTTCAAATTTGCATTGTAAAATTATAAATTCTGCGGTGTGAAATATAAAATTCCGAACTGTGAAATTTCGCAATGTGAAATTGCATTTTGAAATTTTGTAATGTAAAATTTTAGTGTGAAATTTCATCGTGCGAAAGTTATTGATTAGGGGTGGGAATTTTTCAGCAGAATTAACTACTAATTTCATGGTTGACTTTAGATGTAAAATAATTCATTTGTTACACAATTACCCACCATTCATATGGTCAGAGGATTAATATTTATCATCACAATTACAAGATATATAATGAGTTTTAAAAAAATAGTGTAATAATTGTACATCTTTACTTATATTTTTAATTGTTTGTTACGAAAAATTTCGTACATTTATACAGCTGATTCTTTTACGGTATTAGTCCTTGCTACAGGGATTCATGTGAAAAAAAAATTAAGTAGCGTTGGGACAAAAAATGCGAAATGGTGCTCGCACTACGAATTACAATAATTTCACAGTGCGAAATATGTTATATTTAATTTTGAAATGCTTATAAGATTAATCATATATTTTTGAACCCCTCTAGCGATGACTAATACCATAAAAGATTAGTTATCATCGGACAAGATGTAATAAAACTTATAATAAATGTTTGGTATAATAAAGTATCTTCCATGTTTTATAAAAAAATAATATAATTACCATTAAAATGTGGCACTATGTTAAATAATTATGTATGTTTGGGTGATAGTTGAAAAATATATACGTGTATGTGTGTGCGCGTGCGTGTGTGTATGTGCGCGCACGCGCGTGTGTACATGTTATATCTAATTTCAAAAATGGTTATAAGATTAATCATCTATTTTTTTGAACCCCTTTAGTGAGCACTAATACTATAAAAGATTCAATTAATTAACAAAAATTTATATATTTAGAAATTACAATGCAAAATATAATTAAGAAGGTCATGAGACCATCGCTAGAGTCACGTATATGTCATCGAGTACTCGCTAGAGTCACTAAGGTGTCCCCGAAGTGTTGCTGGAGAAGCTGGAGCGATGTCGGAGTGTCGCCAGAGCAGTTGAGATGTAATGTCGAACGTTTATCATAGAGTCACCGAATATATTGAATGGGTTAAGTTAGAGATAGATAATAATTTAACAGTGGGTTACTTGTGGTAAATGGTATTTTGGTATGCTATAAAAGAGTAGGGGGTTATCATTAAACATGTTTTACTCTTAAGTTTTATTTTCCAAAAGTTTAGCGCCATGGGTGGATGAGTTAACTCCTCTAGAAAATAAGTAATTTTATTTATCACGTGTATAAATATGACCTATTGAAAAAAAAATAAGAAGATCTTTTAGAGCACAGTACACCATATATTTTTATGTTAGTGGAAAAATCATGTAAATATGTACTACCTCTAATTTTATGAATTAAATAAATGATTATTTAATAATTAATTAATATTGATTCAGTCTATTTGATGGAAAATTTATCAAAATTATTTGTTTGAAACTTTTAACCAGAATTAAAGTGAGAATTTACATAATATGTGAACGATGCGTTAATTTAATAATATGGTGGTGATTGATTTTTACGTTGCATGTTAGTATAGTTGGATCGGGCTCTGGAGAATACAAATTTCGAAAATGGTGATTTTAATGTGTCAAGTTGTTCGTTAGTGGTAGATACCTTTGGGATATGTTTTGGGAACATCCGGTTAGTGTTTTGATCTTATTTTGGGGTCCAAAATCGTTTCATGGCGGACCTACCGGACTAGGATTATAAATAGATTATTAAACCTCATTAATCATAAAATACATTATAAGTCAAAAGCTAGAAATAAAGGCAAAGTTTTGAAGAAGATAAGGTGAAAACAAGAAGGATTAATCAAAGTTTAATCTTCACTAAGGCAATCAATAATATCTTGATTATTGTATTAATGTAACGTGTTTATCATTTCATCACTGGATATGAATCCATTTATTAGAAAGATGCTACGAGGATTGGAATCTGATTTATGACTTTAAAATTTTATTATTAATCATGCTTAGACATATATTCGATTTGATTTTTTTAATAACTTCATGTCCATGTTAATTACAATGTTTAACTTAGAACAATATTTTTAGGATTGTTAAAAACCTTATTTAACATGTTCTGAATCAGTATAAATTATAAATTTGATCAGAATCGTTATTGGAATTTCTAAGTGTACATGTCGATGGTAACTACCCAAATAATAATTAATTCTCCTAATTCAAGAAAAAGGGTTGCCAATATATTATTATAAAAGGGCTTAATAATCCGAACGTCTATACAATAAAATATTTTATTAAATATTAGAATCTTTCAAGTTTTATCTTCTTATTTAAGACAATGATTCTAAAATATGTGAAAAGAGTAAAATAATCACAAAATCGGATGTAGGAGGGAAAAATCACTAACAAAAAAAACATCGGGTCGATAAGAACGATAAATGAACTATGGTATAGTTTTACAACTAGAAGAAATAGACTTACAACCTCGCGACCCTAGAATTAACTATACACTATTTCCCACCATATTCTTTGTAGAGAGTGCCAACAAGTGAAGTATGTCGCACAACCGCACCGGGTATTGGTTTGCAACCAATGTCTTCAAATCCTCTGGCCAAAGCTTTATTCTTCAAAGTAGAAGCAACTTTTGTTATTTCGGGACGGAAGGTTTAAGAAAACAAAATATTACACCTAATATCTTTGAGGTAATATTATAGATATGTGTGTTGGGGTGTTTTCAAAGTTGGGGGGATTTAAATCTCATAAATGAGTTTTTTCAAGACAAGGAAGAGAAAATATTTACTCACTAATGAAGATTGGATTTTGAATATAAGATGAGTAAATATACTTGTATTAAAAATTATGGATTGAAGAACTCAAAGAAGAGAAAAGAGAAAAAATGTGCTCTCAAATATGTGAACTGTTTTGATTAGCAAAAATATTTTTTTAAAGCTCTCACTCTTAGTTTGGAAGAGTAAAGAACACACTAACTTATAGACCTTTGATTTTAAAAGGTTTAAAGTCCCAAATGCTAGGTATCACACTCTTAAGGTGTCAAATAGTCACATAAGGGTCTAAGTCATCCAAAAAATTATACTTGACATACTAACCAAGAAGATATTAAATAAAGATCTTGGGTAAAAGTGACTTTCAACACTGTCAGCCACGTTTCGTAGCAGGGTCGTTGTAGTGAGCTATTACATCACTGTTGTGAACTTGAAGCGAGGGACGAGGTTGCACCTACGTCAAAAGTTTTTACATGGGGATATAAGAAACCAGTGAGGCACTGTCACTCCAGTGAGGAAGACTATCGTTACGACGGAATTGCTGCGAAGTAAGTCACAACTTTCTCCAGAGTTTTTGATGAGGGTGAAGAAAAATGCTAGCGATAAGCTCTCGCTGCAGTGAGGGAAGTCTTTGTTGTGACGAAGATTAGGTGAGGCGGGTCACGCACGTATCCATAAAATTTTGTCCAGTTTTCCTTAAAATATTTTTTAAAACGTGTTTTGAGTAAAACTCCAAGTATGTTTGTTTCTCGCATTAGCACGCGTACTTAAAATGTGCAAAAATATGTTATTGTTTAAAAAATAGATTTTTCTATATGAAAAGTATATTTTCATGAGTACTTGACAAAATTGTAAAACAAAGGTCAATTAAAAAGATTTTTCAATTATAAAAACAGATTAACCGTTGTGAATCTAAGTCTGCTAAGTCATATACCTTTTCCTAAGTGGGGTTTGGCATTGAGTGAATCTGATTTATTGATGAAGCTTTTCAGTGACATCTTTGACAAAAACTCAAATATGTTTTGTCATGTAATTTATACAATAAATTATATTGAGCGCGTCAAGTATACTATACTCTTACATTCCCCCCCTTTGTCGAATTCCAAGACAAAACATAAAAGAAAAAATTACAAGCAAATGAATGAAATATACCATTTTATGACTCACCCAACCAAGGGCAAATACAAAAATAGAAAATTATAATTGTTGAAAGTAATTAATCACTAAAAGAGACTCAACCCTCTTCATGGATAAAAAAAAGATCTAATTCAAAACTTTCTTGTCACGCACTAGTAAACTCATCAAGGTACCTGACATAACTCAAAATGTGTCCCTAAAATACAGTTCAAGTGTAAACTGACCACTCAAATAATAATCCGGTAAATCGGGTATCGAATACAGGGACTAAGATGATCGCTCGTAACGAATACTAAGTAAGATTATTAACCCTAACGATTGACTCGTAAAAGAGAAAAGGAAAAGATGAGTATGATGGAATTTTGTATACTACTTCTAATGAAAGAAATTAAATCCTATTTAGGTTAAATACACATTCAAGACTAAATATTAACTGATTAAGTAATATAAAAGAAAGACAAGGTTGGAATACAACCCCTCAAACCCTAGTAATTTCACCGCATACAAAACTAGTCAAGAATTAAGCATTTAATCGAAAAGAAGACTTTATTTCTTTTAAGAATAGCGTATATGAAGGAATTAACCCGTATAATACATAATCAAGAATAAATTTAAAGTGCGTGATAAGATTGGTAATACGCGCATATCATTCTTAAACACTCCGGTTACCTAGGGCAAACAAAGTTAAAAGTTCTACAATGGTTATATTAATAAAATACCACGTTTTCAATTATTTATTTAATTCAAAAACATATTTTATATCCATTCAAAACACGTAGAGTTAGGTTCATGCATTATGATCCTTGTAAACCAAGCCAGACATGGTATTGCTAATTAAAAACATGATTTTTACGTTGCATGTGAATTTATTCATCATTAAGGTATAGCTAAGCATGCATGAGTTAATTCTAAATTATAAAAGATGCCACAATATTAGAAAAAACTAATATAAAATATCAAAGGACAAGAAGACAAACTAGATTGAATATTTCTTGAAAAAGATCTACAAATCATAAACTTGATAAAGAAATAAACTTCTTATGTTCTAGCTTATTTTCCTCCCTCTAAAACTAGGTTAAATTAATGTAAAGTATATATAATGTTGAGCTACAACCCCTCAAACTCGGTTTTTAGCCCTCAGGTCATCTGAACCAGTTCCATTGAAATCCGAACTGGTTTGCATATCAACTTTTCTAAATTTCCTCTTTTCCCCCCGAATTCTCTTCTCGACTTCGAACTCACATAACTTCTTCACCGTAGCTCGGATTGAGGTGTCATTTCTTCTAGTGTTCTTGTGACTTCAAGTTCTTCAACTTTTCATATGGATCCACCTCCGTACAATGGCAGAAAAATTATGAAAACACCCTTTAACTTTTTTTTTCTTTCACTGTTTTGGTTTCTCTCCTGCATTCACTTGTGCGAAATACCTATAAAGCACACGAGAAATACACAAAATAAGAAATACTTGCTGGAAATGGTTAGTAGCCTGAATACGAGATACATCTAGCCTATTTACACCGCACGGGATAAAAAAATACCTAAATTATGGAGATTAATATGAAATATTTACGCCGAATGAACCCCTCACCTAACTTAGGACGTTGCTCATCCTAAGCAAGGTAAAAGAATGAGAGTATGAGTTAAAGAAACTTTCAAAAACTTTATTGGGATAATGTACCTCTTTTGCGGTCAAGCAATTGCATTTAGCGTACGCAACAAACCATTAAACTTCTAGTCTACCCTAATAGGACGAGTGGTGTCTCGTGAGGATTTGCAGTGAATTTACCCACATAAATCATTTTTTAACTCAAGAAAAAGTATCAAAATAATTAATAATAGTACAATTTTAATTTCTTAGAAATAGTCACTTTAAATTTTTAATTAAGAATCTCAATTCATAGTGTGTATGCAAAGCCAAAAATCAAACCACTAACTTCAACCGATTGATCATTACATTAGTTTTTAGAAAATTTGCTTCGATTCACTTTCTCACGGATGCACTCACAAATGAATCACTCGGAATGTGGATATTTTCTCTTAGTATACATAGTATAAAGAGTAAATATAAAGCAACACAACTTCATGCACATAAATAGAAAGATAGAGTATTTGGGTTGATAAGATCTCATCATCTGAACACGGTTGTTGGAAAAAAAACATCGACTCTTATCCACAACAATTCATCTATCTTACTATCTTTTCGCGTCTTAGCTCTGCACGCGATAAGTATTTTCGTTATTCAGAATCAGTTAGGACTTTCTCGAGTTATAAGGTGTATTGGAATGAGAATGGTTTGAAATTTGTTTTTTGTGGATGTCCTGAGGTACATTTCTAGGCATTTGTTCATTTTCCTTTTCTTTTTCTATTTTCTTTTTCATATTTTTCTAATTTTTTATTTTTATTTATTTTTTTATTTTTGTTGAGCATTTTTCTATTTTTTTTCTTGCCCCCTTTATTGCAACATTTGGACTTAATTGATGGATTTTTTTATTTTTATAACTCCGGGCTAAATGGGTTTTTTAGATTACCAAACGAAAATGGGAAATTTATTAGGCTCAAAATGTCTAGCAAAAGGAGAATTTTTCATTACCTTTTATGGCTAATGTTTTTGGATAAACAAATGATGGCCTAACTTTATTTATCCGAAATACTCACTATTTTACCATATGCATCTCGAGATTAATTTAATTTTGAGATATTTTTAGCTCGTTTTCAAGACGACATCTCACTCGTTTTCCATAAACAATAAAAAAAATTAGAGATCTTTAACAAACTATTTAAGCGCTAAATTGAACTTTGAGTTAACTATTCACTCGGATTGATTTAATTACTCTTAAAAAGTGATAAGCTTGAAATTTCACCGGGTTAATAAATCTCCACACATATTCGTTAAGTCGCAAATTTTCGCTCAATTTCCTTCTTTGGTCAATTTCGGATTAGTGAATTATGTTTTTTATAAATTAACACTTCAAATAAAAAATTTAGTGATATTTTTGAAAAATTTAAATTCTAATTTTTATTTATTTTGAAGAAAAAAATATTTTTGACTTTTTTCGAATCTTTTCAATATTTCTTTTCTAAATTCATGAAATTTTCTATTTTGGGGGGGACATTTTGAAATTTGTATGGTTTCTAAAAAACGCAAATGTACCGCACCTAACTTAGACTTTTGCATTGTCCTAAATGAGAAGGACTATAATCTAAAATAAAAGAAGTGTGCAGATCAAAAAGCCACAAATATCAAAAAGCAAAATTTTTATTTCAAAGACAATATATTACAAGGAAATAAAGGATATATTACATAGTTCTTGCAATTATAAAACAATAAAGCAGAAAAGAACTATATAAAGAAAGAGCAGCAAAAACATCACAACACAAGAGCTAATGCGAGGGGTCGGTGGTGCCAAATCACGGGTGAATAGGGAGGGGATATGGGGAAATGTGAAATGGTGGAAAAAAATGGAAGGGGAGATGAATTTGGTGGGAAAAACAAAAAGGTGGGGGGGGGGGGGGGGGGGGGGGAAGAATTTGTAGCAGGTACTCCAAACTGGTTCGGGGGTTGCAAGAGAACCAGTTCGCTTGCAAATCGATTCGGCCATGGCCCTCTGCCTCAACCCGTTTTTTCTTTATTTTCCCATAGGCTAGGTGTTCCAACCCCTACCTCTCCCATCTAATGTATCTCAAGCATACCTAAACACTTTGGGACCCCAAGACACCTCAACCTCACTCTCTTAATGCGCGTATGCCCACCTGTGCATGAAATCCCAATGTGATGCTCCTAACCTTCCAAAATCGTGACCTCTATGAACCTATAACATACCCTAAAGCGTACTCTACTCACTATTATACAATAAAAAATCACCCCATACACGTCGAGGGTGCGACGACCTCTCTCTCCCCCCTAAAAACTCACTTGATCCCATGTACGGGGTCTGATACTATCCTCATCTCCACCTTTCTCACATCGTAAACCAATAATTGGAATACGTTCAGATCATCCCCATAGGTATGGATGACGCCTCGAGGCTCATGATGAATGATGTGAATGAGATCATCGTAGTGCCCAATCGAATCGCAGCATACTTGTCCCGACTTGGAGGGAACATCTCTATGAAAATTGAAACAATATGTTAAACCTAGATTCCCCTTACACTCGGGACTGCTTGAATCGACATCTAAATCAGATGAAACACTAGTCCTCTCCTTGATCGCATCCAAGAAATCAAGTGGCATGGGTGGATGGTCACAAAGAAGGAATTTTTGCCATCCGATATTTCCATTTGTTCTCCTCTAAGTGACAAAAAGAGTCCAATAATGATTGGACTTCAACATTGAGGCTCTCATTCATCATTCTGAATTTTCTCTTACTCTCATAATACTCTCTCTTACTCTCATCAAACCTCTCTCTCCCACTCACATCCACGTGCTCATTTTTGGTCTCAATAGGCATGATTAAACATTTCTCTTCTAACTTTCACTCAACGTTAAAATTATTTCTTTTACCTTATGCAACAAGACATACCCCTAACGGCTCTCTTGTGCGATTCCTCTCAATGTGTTCTCGTACTTCCTATTACATAAGATTCGTCTTTCGTAATTCTCCCCCGTCACCCTCTTTCTTGGTGATGTTGAACCGCCATTCATAATTCTCCCTCATTACCCTCATGCTTGGTGATGTTGAAGATATTTCTTTTAAGAGTCATGTCCCCGAATGTGAGTTGAATTTACCCATTGCGTTTATTAATTAAAGCATTAACCATAACTAAGAATGGGTGGCCAAGGATCACTGGAACATGATTACTCAGGAAAGTAGAGGGCTCTTTATCCTAAATGGAAAATCCACAAGGAAGTAGAAAGTTTCAACTTGGACGATCATGTCCTTAATGATCCCCCAAGGTATCTTCATAGAATGATCCGCGAGTTGAAGGGTCATCTTTGTGGGCTTAAGGTCCCCCAAACCTAATTGCTTATAGATGAAGTAAGGGATAATGTTAACACTTTCCCCTAAATCTATTACCGATCTATGAATTCGATTATTCCCCATGATGTACGAAATATTTGGTGCATCTGGATATTTATATTTTGGTGGAAGATCTCTTAACGGTACTAAACCGACGTTCTGTGCTAAAAATAAATTTTTCATTATCTTTAGCTTTCATTTCACCATGAGCAAGTCCTTAAGAAACTCAGCATATGCGGGAATCTACTTGATGGTTTCAAGGAAAGGTAAATTAATCTTAACTTACTTAAGAAAATCTCAAACATCATCACAGGTAGTCTCTTTGGAGTGGGATACTAACCGTTGAGGGTATGGAGCAGCAATGGGAGGTTTCACAACCACCTCGAAACTGTCTGTGTCATCATTACCACTCTTTCTCAAGGTAACATATTCGGTCTCTTTCGTGCCAAGTGAAATCTCCTTATCATTCTACACGTCGTGTGGAAGAGGTGACAAGTCATCAGCTCGTCCACTAAGCAGAGTGGTTACCACACTACATTTCTCCTTTTTCTCATCACTATTAAAGCTAACACAATTTTGACCTTGGGGAGGTCTTTGAACTTGATCAAGGAACTTTACATTCTCTTGGACAGTTAGTGAAGATTGCAACTTTAACAATAACGCCTTTAAGTCGGCATAATTTTGGGCGTTTTGAGTATTTATCGTTGACTGAGTTTGTATGAATTAATTTAGAGGGTCCTCAAGACTTCTTAGTTGTGGGGTAATATAAGGCGCAGGGGGTGGCTCTTGTATTGGTGTAGCTTATTGGAAAGGTGGGAGTTATGGCAGGGTTGGTCAACATGGAATTTGAATTCAACGCTACATTTGGTTGCCCATAGCTAAAACCTAGATGGCTCTGCCACGAAGGGCTATAATAATTCTCGTTAGGGCATTAAAGTTACCCTTAAAATCTCCTACCACTTCCACTTGATCTTAGAGCATCAGTTTGTAGGTGGTTATCGTTAGGCATTCCTTCGTTGAATGTCTCATCTCACAAGTAGCACACACTTTCTCTCTCAATGCTCGAGTGGATCCAGATATGTCACTCCCCTAGTCTCAACCACATCCTCTAACCTCTTTTCTAGTTGATTTATTTGGAGTTTTAATTCGTCTTCCTTATCCAATTGATAGAATTCGGATGCAGAATGAGTCATGGAAGTTTGTTTAGGCTTGGGTCTGATGTATCCCACATTAAGATGTAGCTAAGCATGATTGCGACTTAAAAACATGATTTCTACGTTGCATGTTAATCTATTCATCATTAAGGTGTAGCTAAGCATGCAAGATTTAATTCTAAATTATAAAATATGCCAGAATATCAGAAAAATAACTAATATCAAAGATCAAAGGATAAGAAGACAAAATAGATTGAATATTTCTTGAAAAAGATCCACAAATCATAAACTTGATAAAGAAATAAACTTCTTATGTTCTAGCCTCCTTTCCTCCCTCAAAAACTTGGTTAAACTAATGTAAAGTATATATAATATTAAGCTACAACCCCTCAGACTTGTTTTTCGAAGAGTCCGCAACCATTCAAACTCTTAGAAAAAAATTCAGAATAAAATAAAATTTCACGCTCAGGTCATCCGAGTCGGTTCCCTTGGAATCCGAACCGATTCGCAGATCAACTTTTCTAAATTTTCTCTTTTTCCACAGGATTATCTTCGTATAACTTATTGACCGTAGGCTGGATTGAGGTGTCGTTTCTTTCACTGTTCTTATTAATTCAAGATTCTTCAACTTTACAGTTGGCGTTGCCTTCGGACTATGGCTGCAAATTGCGAAATACCCTTCAACTTCTTTTCCTTTGTTTCTTTTCACTATTTCGATTTCTCTCCCACATTCACTTGCACGAAATACCAATAAAACACACGAGAAATACATAAAATAAGAAATACTTGACGAAAATGGTTTGTAGCATATATATGATATAAATTCAGTTTATTTACTCTGCTCGAGATAATAAAAATGCCTAAATTACGGAGATAAATATGAAATATTTACGCCGAATCTGTACCAATGTGAAAAAATACGGCAAGGAAAATAATAAATATGACCATGTGAATGAAAAATTATGAACATTAACATCATATATATTTAAAATAATTCCCCCTTAAATATATAAGTCCTCTCGGTAGACATAATAGAGCAATAAATAACTCTAAGCAACCTAATATGCTTTGATAACTATATTCCCCATATCTATAAAATTATCCCCCTTTTATCACGAAAAACGACAAAGTAAAGAATTAAGAACATGATGGGATCAATTTATGGAAGCGTTTTAAGAGAGTAAAACATAATAATCAAACCAAAAAATGGAGAGGAATCATATAGTGAGTGAATAATTAAAATGGTATTCTAACCAAGATATAATCATAAGATTAACAAGCATACGATCAACAATTTAAACCACACAGGATAAAATACATCACACAAATATATACGAGACACCAAAAGGTAATAAGAATTCAAAGGTTAAGAGTTTGTAAGGATTTTGACGAATATGAATAATACAAACCAAAATCCAAATAACTCGAACAAAAAAACATTACATCACTTATACTTCCTCTTCAACATCCCAAAGACACACAAATCATTAAGCTAATTGTTAGCAACATGCAAGGTGTCCCTAATAATCTGCTTATGAATATCAAAGTGGTGCTAGAAATCATCATAAAAGGAAGAATTCATCGGACCAAATGATGGTAGAAAACTATGGCCCATTTGAGTATATATCCAAGAGATGGTGGAATACAAATCATTTCTAGTGATGGGATTGAATAGATAATTATGATGTAGGGGGATGACAAGGAGGTGGTATAGTAAGGTCATCAAGGTCACTAGGATGAGCACTACACGTGAAATATGAATCCACATATAAAGCGGATTACAACTTTTCCTCTTCATCATTTGGAAGAATACGAACTCCAAACTCCATAAGAAAACACACGATCAATCGACCATAAGGAAAAGAGTGAGCTTTAAAGCTGTCCTTAGTGAGCTAAAAAAATTTGTGTTTCGAGTAAGATCTTTCTAATATATACCAACACCCATGCTAATGTTGTAAACCAATCGTGCAATTTTAAGAGTTACATTGTGCAGGTGGTATGTGGGTAAAACACAAGAACAAACAACCATGTTTAGGTTGTAAAACTCTTTATCAAGATAAACATGAGAAAATTCCCTACCATTCCATTCATGCCAATAGTTATCGCTCAAAAGAGTGATAGCATCTCGGTAACTAGGTTTACTCAAAAATAACTCATAAGGATATTTAGGGAAGTTTTCTTTTGGAACACTAAATTGGTTGTTCCATCCACCAGAGTTGAATGAAATCCTTTCACCATGTTAGGGTAACATGGTCCAGCTTGAGAGAAAATACCAAACCAGTCTTTTCTATACAAGAACTCGTACAAGTGGGTGTCAGAAAAAGAGTCCAGATTAATTTACCTCTCCCATTGCACAGGATGTGTAGCAAATAGTTCTTCAAATCTGGACTGATTGGTAGAAGTCAAGGAATGCGATCTAAATTTAAGAGTTATAAGATATCCTAAAATCACAAACCAAAACACAATCACAAAGATACTATGAGATACGAAAATGAAAATAAAGAAACCAACACTATGAGTAGATAAATTAAAAAAAGTAAATCAAAATATATAGACACTAAAATCTACCCAAGAAATTCAATCTAAACCCAAGATAAGTAGAAACTCATTAATCAAAGATAAGATATATGTATTGCTCTATTCATAGAGTGCATTGAATGTACAAAAATGGCTACAAAATCTATCAAAATAACTATCACCAATACCTAACTCTAAAAATGAGGAAATATTAATCTATGGAATAAAAACTTACCAAGATGATGATTAATCTACTAGAAGGAAGTTAAGACGACCTAAAAGATTTTTGAGATACTAAAAATAGGAGGAAGGAGGGAGGTTTCGCTAAGGTGAAAAAGGTTTTGAGAGATAAATTGGGAAAGATACAAAAACATTCCCGATTTGGGCATTTTATTACTCCTATGGATTGTCACTGCAGTGAGAGTGCTCTAGCAGGCTGCACCAACATAGCTACAATGAAGCTCCAGTGGCATAAGTCGTGCTAGCTTCCAATGATTAAAACAAACTATTTAAAAGCAACGTAATTAACAATGAATGTACATATTGATTCTTAACTTAAAAAATGGGTACATTTAAATCCTTAAAATACTATTTTGAATGACCGAACAAGCTATAATGGTTCTGGGTTATGCCAAATACTTTACAAAAGAAATGGTTTGAGCATTCAATTAGACTGAGGTCAAATTAAAGCCAAATAAAAGGTAGAGTTATTTCGAAGACATAACTCATGATACAAAGTGAATAAAATCGTATTAACCTATAAAATCGAAGAATGAAAATCAATGTTTGAACTCACTTTTGAAAATTTTTGACTTTATGAAATAAAGAGAAAGCCTCATTTTCCTTGAAAATAAATAAAATTTCCAACTATCATTTTTCTCCCTTAAATAGAGATTTATGATTATAATATCTTAAATCTCATATCTCTAATGTTGCTAAATTTTTGGATAGATAAAATCTTTGAGATATTACTTTTGATAAAATATTTCATGTGGAAACTTTAGCTCAATCATTACAAGGGGTGGAGAACTATTTCCAATTTTTCAAAGGTATTCTCACGACCCAAAGTTTCATCATTTTCATACATAAAAAGATTAACAATGACACCCTTTAATCAAAACATCGCATAAAACTTTTAATTTTCAGTAGAAGTAGAAAATAAATTCCTTTATTATATTTTGCATAGAAAAACTCAAGTTTATCCTATGGTATAAAAGTGCGTGAGTCATGACAAATATTCTAAAATAGCAAGCTCAATTTACCAAGACAATTCAAGCTATAAAGTATAAGTATAGAGAATTAAAAGCCATAAATAGACATATTAGTACAATATCTAAGCAATAAATTTGCATTTAAGCTCATGGAATAAAATAATATCTAACATGCATAGAAGACCAATATTATACAAGGACAAAATTTGAAGGTATGAACAAAACAAAGATCACAACTAAAGAAAAAAAGGTGATAGAGAGAAGTTAAGATATATATCCAAAATAGTAAACCAAACAGTCTAAGACACCTAAACCAAACTAATCATATTTATTTTTGAATAAGAACCAATCCTTGACACCTTTTTTAGAGATTCTATTTCACATCTATCAATAGTTAGCTTTGGTACCCTATTCGGATGAAGTCTTAAAGAGTTGGATATTGGAATTAAAATGGGAAGTGTGGGAGGATAAAACATTTTTCCTTTCCCTTTTCCTTTGGAATAAACCTTTTTAGGGGCTTCCACCTTTTTCTTCCCTTTCCCAACTACCATTTTACCCTTATCAAAATCACCTAAATATGACGCGGGCTGAAGAAAAATACAAATTTACTTAAGATGTCCTAATTTACCTCAATATGTTCACCTAAATGGTTATGGGTCGATAGGGAGCTTGAGTTATTGCTTCCTAAGTCTAAAGCAAAACTCCTTCAATTGTCCTTCCTTGTAGAAATAGGAATACATGAAACTCACCTTTTATTTGCTTCCTTTTGGTATGGAATGAGTTGAAGATTCTCTAATGGGCGATGGAAAATGGATTGGGATGCTAGAAATCTTCGTTAGACATAGAACCATAACTTTTAAAATTAAGTCCTTATTTATCCATAGTGGACATCTTGGCACTAAAAATAATTCTATCCAATTTTTGAGACCTACCCTCCATATTCATCTTAAAAGTAGTTGTGGATAGTATCTTGGTATAAAAAAAAGATTTGGTACTCTGGGAGCATTCTTGAGTATTCACGCTCATGTAGAGACGTGCTAAGCAACCAAATCTCAATATGACAACTCAAAATGTGATGCACTAATTATAACATGTGGCGCAACAAAATCACTCACACAACTCCTACTCACCATAGTCATTTGGTTCTCGCTATTATCTAGATTGGTAGAGAGTTCCATGTTATGTCTTTAGAGGTCTATGGATTCCTAATAAATCTTAACATAGTTACTTAAAGATAACCTTCCTCTCCCTTCTTAATATTGCTCAAGTCATTTCTTCATTAGGCGAAAGAGGAAAATTATTATCCTCTAAATTATCTAATTTATTAAATTTCTCTCTTTCCATAAATGTGTCATAGTTTCATTCTTGAGAGCCATCTTCGAAGTATGATTCATCATCACTAAAAGAGGCTTGATAAGAACTTTTTCACCATTATGACTTGTATTTAAGGGATATTTCTTCGACATGTGACCTCGACCACCACACGTAAAACACTTTAGGGTCCTTGGAGATTCATTTTTTTTTCTCCACAACCATGACTAATATCAAATCCAGGCGGATAGTTTTTAGGTGCGTCTCTAGACTAAAATAATTTTTCCACTTCTTGAAAAACATAGTGAGAAATGAGGGATATGCCCTTTTAGCCTTAAAAGTTATATTTTTAGCCTTTTTTTAGGAGGAAATCCTTGGCGATAAGATAAACTCACCTCATAGGTTTGAAATGATCCAACCAATTAGTCTACACATATTGACTTCGAAAGAAAGGCTTTAATGTCTTTAATGGTATCCACTTTTCCACGAAACCTATGGGGAAGAGATCGTAAGATTTTATCAACAATCTTATTCTCTTTAACAGTCTTCCTCAGAGCTAAGATAGAGGTAACTATATCATTCATCTCTACATAGGTCTTTTAAAAAGTTTCGTTCTCGTTCATGATAAGAAGTTTGAAATGAGTGGTAATCCTTGTAGGTTGAAACGCTTAACAGTGGAGGTGCCTTCGTATATCGTTTGTAACACATCCCAAGCCTCCTTAGATATTATGCATGTGGATATACGTCTAAACTCACTTGGGTAAATGAATCCAAAAATAGTGTTAAGTCCCTTCATTTTCCACCCATTATCCTTTAAATCGTTATTGCACCAACTAAATCTAATCTTATCAACTTGGACGCCCTCGATAACAGTTTAGGGACAAGTCCATCCTATAAAAACCTTATTCCAAATGAGATAGTCTATAGACATTAAATATGTTGTCATATGGGCTTTCCAATAGGAATAATATCTACTATCACATGGATGAGGACGGAGATTTAAACTTCCATCATTTCACACATAAAGAATCTATGCATAGGTTTTTACACCTAAAACTTGGAGATTCGATCCGATACCAGTTAAGAGTGTGCTTCTCGATGGTAGCTACCTAAGTAAAACTTGATTCCCCTAATTCAATAAAAAGGCTTGTCAATTTATTATTTATAAATGGCTTAAAAATCCAAAAGTCTACACGATAAAATATTTTATGAACTTTTGGAATCATTCAAGTTTTATCTTCTTATTGAAGACAATGGTTCTAAAAGATGTAGAAAGATTAAAATAAGAACAAGACCGAATGTACTAGGGAAATCCCAATAACGAAAAAAACTTTTGTAGGTCCCCGTATATAAATTTCAACAAAAAAAAACTTTTGCTTGAGCGAAATTAAGTTAAAGATGAATACAAAACAATTTGCTCTTTTGAAAACACTCTTTTCAATTTTATCAAACCACACCAAATTGTGAATCAAATTAACTTAACCAAATTTTATCTTGTTTAACCCTAAGCATGAAACTAGTGATTAAAGAAAGTAAAATAAGGTAAAGTAATACTCATGACGCTGGTGTACGAGGAAAACCACAAATGGGAAAAATCTCAGAGGCCCAAGGCCAGACAGTCACTATGATAATAGTTTTACAAAGTCAGACGGTAGTCTTATAGATACACCCACGAGACTTGACGCTCCTCTAATCTTCGACCAATCTTCAAAGTGCCCACACAGAAAGTAGCCTTCTTCCACTATTCTTATCCACAGCAGTCACCTCCATGAACTCCTCGGTATCCACAGATACGACCTTGTGTCGTCGACGATGTAGAACACAAAAGGAAACTTATTCGCTTCTCCACCGCAAAACCAGAAATCTTCAAGTGTTGAATAAACCCAACTTAGTGCAACAAAGATCACATAAACATATGGTAATGATAATTCAGATCTTTGTAAACTCTAAGGATGTTTTATAGTAAAAACACTTAGAAAACTTTGTGCAGAAAACTCTCTGTATGGTAAACTATTTTTCGTACTGCACACACTTCGAGAAAACTAGAACAACCTATTTATAAATATTTTAAGGCGGTGGAATATATCATTTAAGCGAGATACTGCATTGTTCTAATGGCAGCTCCTCTCGTTCGAACAACATCGTATGTAGTTTGAACGACAGTGCCCTGATTAGAGTCCAAACCTATTTAATCTCTAATCCAACCTTATCAGTTCTAAACGAAGTGTAAACAAGTAATACACTTTTAAAACATTTCCAAAAACATTTTCTTTTAAAAATAACATCCTTTTTTTTATAAAATAAAATTTTGGGTTTCATTAACATTATGCATTCACACCCACGGAATATCGTAATGCAGTTGAACTTTGAAGATGAAGAAATGTGCACCAATTAAAATTTGGCATAATTAATTCCTTGCAGCTTTTCCGCAACATCCTTAATTAATCTTCGACACTTCATAGTCTCTGTGGGATCGGACAATAAAAATTTGCCTATGACTCAATGGTGTTTTGTTCCGAGAATAAGTTAAATCTATACATGGACATAATTAGAAATTTGGTCCTTACAAATCTCCCCCTTTGATTATTCCGGGACAAAACCAACAATGAAATGCCCAAGTTGGGCCTTCAATCCGTATGACACCTAAATCCCATCCCATAAATCCCAACATAAAATTACATCATCAGTATAGGATAAGACTTATAAAAGATGGACCGATAAGCATGAAACTGTTTTGAATGTTAGAATGTGATGTAGACTTGAAATCTCGAATCTCTTTAAGCATAACTACACACATGAAAAAGATAAATACCCAGTGAAGTATGGAGGAACAAATGATATAAATCAATATGAAAACTCAAATCAGAGTCATTTCTTATGTGAGTAGATATGAAACCACTTTGTGTAATCAGGATACCACGTTGAATACAACTATGAAACACACAAACCTCCCCCAACATCACATACATCTCCCCTTTTTTGTCTCGAATAGACTATCTATTGAAAATATAAACAAATCTAGCATAAACTAATACCAATTTGATTAAATCAACTTGAAAAATAGCTAGATAAACATGAAATAGCCAGATAATTAGATCAATCAATGTAAAATTAGTAGCTAGCAAACAGTGAATCACACAAAACATGTCAAATCCAAGAAGGTGTGATAAAAAAATGCAAGAAAAAAATCAGCTCCCTAAAAAAAGACTGCATAAACAGTATGTCCAGAAGCAACCTAGTACCAAAATATGAGTAGTATAAAACAGTAGGGTATTGAAACTGGTGTGGGATGATAAAACCAGACGTCGCTCAAACGAGCCACGGACGTCGTTGGAACAAAACAAAATGTTGCTCGAACGATAATATATGTCGTTACAACGACAGCTTCTCACGATAATGGGTCTCACTCGAACGAACAGATCAAACTTAGACAGTTTCCCAAAAATATTAAACATTGCTGCCCAGCGAAAAATTTCCTGGAAATTTTAACTGGAAAGGGATCAAAACAGCAAAATAGTGTCAAAACAGTAGCTAAACGAAGAAAAATCATAACAAATAAATATGAGTAACATGTTAAGATAGTACCGATGTTCTCAAACATGATCATGGAATGAATGTGTGTGAACTACAACAAATGAATCACAATTCCAATTAATCAAAACGATCAAGAATCTCTAATTGATAGCAATCGATCATCAAACTTTATCATAGCCATATGTGACAATTAAAGTGTGAGCTTAATGAACTAAAAAACATCATGCACACAAATCCGGAATTTTGACGATTCTACAAACAATAGCGTCATGACACGAATTTTCAACGTTAGGATTCTTTGTGCTAACCCGTTTAAATTTTTAATCCATCAAACTTGAGAAATGTGTTACTAAAGCCGTTTATGAAAATAAACTATTTAAGTAACTCCGAGTTGTTTTTTGAAGAAACTCTTTTAAATCAAAAAGGATTAATCACAAGATGTGTTTAATAAAATAGTATGTACGAGATATGTTCAAAATTTAAGCAACAAGTTTAAAAGATAATTTAAACCAGTTTTAAACACAGCACAACCAAGAATGAGATGAGAAAATGTAGAAGGCTTCTGTTCACAATTTTTTACGTGGTAAAACCTCACAAATTGATGAAACATCCACGACTCCCTCTACGGAGTAAAAAGAAAAATCCACTAAAAACAAATATATGAGTTACAAACTATTTAACTAACATGCAAACAACTCAGACCTATATAAGTTTGAGAATGTACCCTCTGGTGTCCTTAAACTTCTCTGCAGTTATGATTATAGATGTAGTTCTCCCAGTTTGTCAACTTTTGATTTGTTCCAGCACTTTACGTCGACATATGTTCTCAAGATCTTATCACCAACACTTTTCGTGTTGTAGGGTGTAAGTGTTTGTGAAGGTGATCTCTAACACATGCATGCACACACACACACACTTATTAAGTACAAACAGTCCTAACAAATTACAGTTTACACTATTGTAACAACCCTCGATTCTGGGAGGCTCATTTTATACTAATTTTACCGCATAAGGTAATTATATAAAATGTGGGGACTGGAGTAAATATTAATTTAATGAATTGGAAGTTAATATTTACTAGATTGATGCATATTTACTGCATGTGAAAGTAAATAACATCAGGTTGCATGTCTGTAGTGTCATGTATTTTATATGGCCTTTTAGTTTAAATGATTTTGGAACTCGAAATAATTTCTAAAAAATTCCGGATGCCAGTTTAGAGGGTGTAGTTAGTCTCGGAAGGTGCGAGACAGTCAAAATAAGTGCCATATTGTATTTTTGTGTTTCGGGCACTTTTACCTGGTTTTAGCTTATTCGCGTATTTGGGAGTCATTTTAATGTGGTATTAACCATTTGAGTTGGGAGTTTTAACTTAAGCCACGATTTTAGTATCCAAAATCCCTTATTTTTCCCCATTTTATGTCTTGAACATAGAGAGACAAAGAGAGAAAGAAAGAAGAAGAGAAATGGAGAAATGAGAGAGAGATTGAAGATGGAGGATTTGGGATTGCTTCTTCTCCAAATAAATCTGAGATATCAACCCTAAGGCAAGTTTTCTACTTGCTAATATGTGATTTAAGATGCATAAATTGTATGATAATTGTGTATTTCCATTTATGGTTTAAATGTAGAATTTGTGGGATTTAAACCCTAGTCTTGATTTATGTTGAAGAAATTGTGGGTTTTGATGGTTAATAATCATGTAGATTTGTTTGGGGTAGATTTTTGTTGTTGGTTGTGTATAAAAAGGAAGAGATTTGGGGTTTGGAGGATTTAGGCTTCATAACCCTTCGTAGCCATTTTTGGCAGATTTGCAGGTCCGAATCGATTCGGCCCTTTGGGCGAATCGATTCGCTAAGGGGAAATTGGCAGGTCTGCATAACCCGAATCGATTCGGGGTTAAGACCGAATCGATTCGGTCAATTGAAGAAGGTTGGTTTGGTTGTCCGAACCGATTCGCTTTTTGGGGCGAATCGATTCGCTAGGGCGAATCGATTCGGCCCTTGGGCGAATCGATTCGTTTTCCTGCTGTTTTTGAGTTAATTTTTATAACTCAATTTTAATCCTTTTCTTTAAAAATAGGGACTAGGAACCTTCTTGAATGAAGTAAACTTAGAGTCCTAGAGTGTGAGATGAGTTAGATGTCTACCCTACATTAGGAATGGGTTATGTGGGGATTTTTCGGGGTTAGGCCTATTAATGATAAGGGATTCTTTTCTTCTAGTTAATTATTATAAAACTAGGAGATGTAGTGTTATGTTCGGGAGACCTTAGGAGCTTAATTAAGCTATACGAGTCTTGATGGTTTATATTACCACCCCAAAAGAATGTTGGGAGACTTTAAAAGTTCGATTGAACTATGTTAACCTTGGTGGTTCATAATAACGCCATAAAGGTGAGTTTAGAGAATAAATTGAAAGTCATTTCATTCCTTCGAAAGATGATAACCTTGGGGTTCTAAAATAACCTCCTAGAATGCTTGGAGATGATGAAGAGTTTATTTACTCCTTTGAGGTTGTAGTGTTGATATAAGTTATCGTATGGCTCCGGATTATAAGCTCTATCTAGTACTAGAAGTAAAACAGTAATGGTTTCGAATAAAAATGAAACATATAAATGGATGTGGTATGGATAGTAGTAGATGGTAATTTACTTAATCATGAAACCGGTAAATAATGATTTACTTGATTTTGAAATAATAAATAAAATGGATGTTACACACCTCTCTAAATACCATCTTAAGGGAAGTCTGCACGATAGGTGAAGCCCCCTGGCTAATGAATGCAGGGTGGATATAGTCCTAGGCCATGGGAGCGCTTATGGTTGTATATTATTTCTGCGGGGGTAGGGAGATTCCGGGTGTGGTCTTGGCTACCACGCAGGCTCATGGCCGCTTCCCGACGTTTGCGATAGGATCCCAGGTTGTCTTATGATAGGCCCTGGAAGATGATGGTTATTTAGGGGCGCGCTCTGTGGGGAAACCCGGACGGGCGGTCTTAGAACTCGTTATATGTATATAATTATAACAGTTCATAATCAAGTGGGACTTGATGTATTTTAATATGCCATATAGAGCATGATAGAGTGCCACATAGAGCACATATAAATGCCACAAAGAGCATTTGAAAATGATTATTTTCCTGATAAGGAAAGGATTTTTACAAAGGGTAAAATGGAAATATAATTGCCTTAAAGAGCAAAATATTGTGTTTATAAATATATTTCCTGCTAAGGAAAAGATATATAAAATAATTAGCACCTTGGGTGAAGTCTTTAGTTTAATGCTGCTTATTTTATTCCTGCTTAGCTTATGTTTTAAATTGTATAGGTAGCTTCTTATTTCTCTTTCTTCACGGTTTATATTACATAACTGTCATACTCTTTATTCATCTGGTAATCATATAGAACCGGGCCCTGACCGGTTACATTTTCCTGTTGCATATTCTTCTTGTCTCTGCTCAGGTACTCCGCCGCAAGGATGCCTGATTTGAATTCTTATTCCGATGTTTTCGACGAGCCGTGATGCATTGCGGGTATTACGGGATACATTTGGTATAGACGCTTTCATTTTCATTCTAGTTAAGATCAAGTCCGTTATTCGGGCGGGAGGCCCAAGCTTTTGTAAATGTCTAATGAAATGTTTTTAGTAACTTATTGTACTTGTGTATTATTGGTGTATCAGTTTAGTGACCGGTTATATATTCGGTCTTTTTATGGTATTCTTGTTATATCATTTATATATGTCTTGGGGTTTCCCTTATCTTTCAGGAATTGGGTTGTTTGTTTTCATTTATTTACCTTCGAATCAAAATTTTGGCAACCCGTTTTCTGAAATATTGGGTGGTTATCCTGGATACTCTATATTTTGTTATGATGCTGAGAATGATTCCATCCATGATTCCGTTATATTGGAGTATTGGGATGGACACCCCTTATTTTGGTGAGCGGGTTGTCACAGATGGTATCAGAGCATCAGGTTCTAGAGTCCTTAGGAATCTGTGTGGACGCCTTAAGTTTTCAGCGTTGCTCTTGATTTGATGTAAAGCCTTAGGATTAAGATCGTTGATTTTTCTTGTGAGATTTCGTCCTTCTACCATGAGGTAGAATCTATAAATCTTTTGCGTATTCGTGTGAGAATAATTAGCCGATTGAAGTAGGGAGTTATGGGAAGGTTTGTGGGGAACTGTAAGTTGTGGTCGGGGATGAGGACCGCTTTAGAGGCCGCTCCCTTTTTTTGTAGCAATTTCTGTTTCGCTATTACGACTACAAATTTCAGATGATTTAGTTTCCCAAGTACCGCAAGAAGTAGGAAGTGGTACTAAACTTGAGAATTCACGCGATGTTATATTGAAATGGAGAAGTTCCCTGTAGTAGAATGGAGGAAAATCCTTCACCCATAGAAGAAGTGTTGTGGTGATGTTAATGTGGTCACTATATTCGTGGGTGCCAGAAGTTTGACCCATAGAGAAGCCCGGTGAATACTTGCAATGGCGAGTTTCTCTGGGATAACTGGACTGAGGAGAAGGTGGATTCCCGAATGTTCACAAGACGTTCGGTTAAAGACCAATGGCGAATATGGTGTTGTACGGTTAGAGAAACGAGATCATGCACCATGAAGTGTTAGGCTCCAAAATAGGTGTTGTTAACACTTCTGATGGAGTAAGAATCGTGAAACCCCATCGGTGGACACCCACCTGGGGAAGTTTCATTAAAGTGAGGAAGAGGAGGCCAAGAGCGTGTCCTCTTTTACTGAGAAAGTAAGAGGGACTTCATGGGCAATTATTGTTAGCCAGAGTCGGAATAGCGGCTATGATGTGGAGTGTAGAACCACTCATTTTAAGCTTCGTTGAGTGGAGAGCAAGGGCAAGAGTAAAGTGCCTGGTTGGGGAGTTGGTGGAGATAATGTTGGTATGTGTAAGGCTCGAATATGGAGTCTGAGAACCATTAGTATTGACTCGGAGTGCTTGGCACGAATTGTGGAAGGAATTCTACCCTATAGGTGGGTAGTGTATGTTCTTTAGGATAAGATTTAGTAGTATTGTGTCTACAATAGACTCGGGTGTGTATTTTGAGCTTGTAGTAGTATTTACGTTATTATAGAAGTGTAATTATATGACTTCCGTGGTATGGAAGTTCTATCTTTTCCTCACTCGTTATGAAGCGAGTGATGATATTTTTATATGTATACGTGTCATATGCGTTACTTGGTTTGAGTGTCCTATTGTTTACTTGCATTGTGCGTGGATGCTATGACTTATCTCCACGACCAACAAAGTTAAGTAGTAATGCATAGGAGGGGTTCCTTGTTTGGATTCCGCTTTTGCGGGACGCTCCACGCATGAACCTTAACGATGTTGGGAGTGGAGAGATGCCATATTTCCTTTCTCTTATTTCATGTATAGAATGCTAAGGTAAAGTCTAGAAGTAGAATCTTATTTGTAGAATTGTACCGATCCCGATCATGTGTCTTAGACCGTCACATCTTAATGACCGACAATGCGAGGTAGTAGTGTAACGGGAGGGTTCCTTGTCTGGATTTCGCTTCGGCGAGACGTCCCACGCATGAACCCGAGCGAATGTTGGAAGTTGAGTAAGGTCTTGGGCACTAGGGATGTCTTTGGTATTATATGCTTACGATTTAGGTAGGATATATAGATAGACCTTAGGATTTTTAGGATGTAAGACCTCGAGGGTAGGTGGTGTTAGTTTAGGATGGTTGTTAGGAGTTGACCACGAATAAGTCGTGGGTTAACTCTAGATAGGGGTTCGATCCCTAGGAACGAGATTTATGGGGTCTCGAGAGGTTTGGTAGGTTCGGCCGAAGGATATGAGGCATTTCTTAGAGATATTGTTACGTTGGTAACTTCATTTCCGGGGAGTTAATGAGGACGGGTGGATCCTCACTCCTGAGCCATGATTGTAAGCTCGAGAGTGAGTTTAATGAGTAAGCTCTGCCAGGATTGGGGAGTAATAGTACTAGGACATAGATTCACTGTTTATGCGTCTCACAAGCTTAAACTTGTGGAGAGTAATATCCCGTGCTTGAATTAAGATTCATCGTGGTAGTGATCACCTTAAATAGATAAGGCACTACTTCCTGGGCAGGAAATTTGGTCCTTCTCGTAAGCAACAAGTTGTTGCAATATGTTGTGGGAGAAATCGAGTTGGTACTCGGAGTTAAAAAGAACTAGTGATTGGATATTTTCTCATTCGCTAAGGAAATGCGATTGGGCTAGTGGACGTGTCGAGTAGAGAACTCGTCAGGGAAAATGGTTATGGCATGGAAGGCCAAGTAGAGTGAGTATGACTCAGAAGACTCTATAGCGAGAGCATTTCGATCTGTGATTGACAATTTCACCTACTCGTGCGAAGAAGAGTAGTGGTGGAATGAAGAAGGGTATTCATAGACGTTTGCATGGAACTACGATCATCGAACTGGTCATGATCCCAATTGATAAAATTGGTGACCGTCGACCCAATCGTTGCTTTTCCGCCCATTATGGACGGACTACATGTAGAAAAGTACACCCCATTCTCGATGGGGAATGGTAGAACCGTGGGAGGTACCTATTATAATAGGGTGGACCGAGACTATATATTCGTGTCGAAGGTTTAGCAAGAGTTTTCGCAAAGTAATGGGAACCGTATGGAAATGACGTATATCCTACCACCCTAAAGTGGATGGATGAAAGGGAGGAAATTTGCTTATGCCGAAAGGCGTATTACGAACGTGCGCCTTAGTATACATAGCAGATGGGAGCAGTGATGGTATGGATGGAGATTTTCGCGCAACCATTAGGTTTTGGAGTGGTCTTATGGATCATTTCCTAAGGCATGGTATTGTGAGTGGCCCAGCATGGTCAGTTGAGTAATTCGTAAACTCGTTGGATGGAACCAATGGGTAATATGTTCCTTAGACTTGGAATGGTCTCGGAACATTTCTTTAGAGATTTGGCTTTTAAGCCATACGCCTTGATGAGATACGTCGATGCGGGGGATAGCTGAGTAGCGTTGGGGCTAAGCCACTTAGAGCCGGTATGGATACCCCGAGGTGAGATGTAACTTAATTCTGATGATTTGGCTAATTGTGCCGAGTCATGTGGACATCATGTTCCTCCATAGGAAGCTAGAATCGATGGTTAGTGAAGAGCGCCTTGTGCTGCTAGACGAGAGAACGAAAGATGATTGACTGAGATCGATAGGGTCGACCTTAGTCTGAGTCCATTTGGGACGTCGCAATAACGAGGAGTTTGTTTAGGATGGTAGAATCCTAGTTTAGAGTAGTATACCCTTATCGGATTTGGGTATGCCCGAATTTTGGGGGCAAAATTCCCTCTTAAGGGGGGGAGTATGTAACAACCCTCGATTCTGGGAGGCTCATTTTATACTAATTTTACCGCATAAGGTAATTATATAAAATGTGGGGACTGTAGTAAATATTAATTTAATGAATTGGAAGTTAATATTTACTAGATTGATGCATATTTACTGCATGTGAAAGTAAATAACATCAGGTTGCATGTCTGTAGTGTCATGTATTTTATATGGCCTTTTAGTTTAAATGATTTTGGAACTCGAAATAATTTCTAAAAAATTCCGGATGCCAGTTTAGAGGGTGTAGTTAGTCTCGGAAGGTGCGAGACAGTCAAAATAAGTGCCATATTGTATTTTTGTGTTTCGGGCACTTTTACCTGGTTTTAGCTTATTCGCGTATGTGGGAGTCATTTTAATGTGGTATTAACCATTTGAGTTGGGAGTTTTAACTTAAGCCACGATTTTAGTATCCAAAATCCCTTATTTTTCCCCATTTTATGTCTTGAACATAGAGAGACAAAGAGAGAAAGAAAGAAGAAGAGAAATGGAGAAATGAGAGAGAGATTGAAGATGGAGGATTTGGGATTGCTTCTTCTCCAAATAAATCTGAGATATCAACCCTAAGGCAAGTTTTCTACTTGCTAATATGTGATTTAAGATGCATAAATTGTATGATAATTGTGTATTTCCATTTATGGTTTAAATGTAGAATTTGTGGGATTTAAACCCTAGTCTTGATTTATGTTGAAGAAATTGTGGGTTTTGATGGTTAATAATCATGTAGATTTGTTTGGGGTAGATTTTTGTTGTTGGTTGTGTATAAAAAGGAAGAGATTTGGGGTTTGGAGGATTTAGGCTTCATAACCCTTCGTAGCCATTTTTGGCAGATTTGCAGGTCCGAATCGATTCGGCCCTTTGGGCTAATCGATTCGCTAAGGGGAAATTGGCAGGTCTGCATAACCCGAATCGATTCGGGGTTAAGACCGAATCGATTCGGTAAATTGCAGAAGGTTGGTTTAGTTGTCCGAACCGATTCGCTTTTTGGGGCGAATCGATTCGCTAGGGCGAATCGATTCGGCCCTTGGGCGAATCGATTCGTTTTCCTGCTGTTTTTGAGTTAATTTTTATAACTCAATTTTAATCCTTTTCTTTAAAAATAGGGACTAGGAACCTTCTTGAATGAAGTAAACTTAGAGTCCTAGAGTGTGAGATGAGTTAGATGTCTACCCTACATTAGGAATGGGTTATGTGGGGATTTTTCGGGGTTAGGCCTATTAATGATAAGGGATTCTTTTCTTCTAGTTAATTATTATAAAACTAGGAGATGTAGTGTTATGTTCGGGAGACCTTAGGAGCTTAATTAAGCTATACGAGTCTTGATGGTTTATATTACCACCCCAAAAGAATGTTGGGAGACTTTAAAAGTTCGATTGAACTATGTTAACCTTGGTGGTTCATAATAACGCCATAAAGGTGAGTTTGGAGAATAAATTGAAAGTCATTTCATTCCTTCGAAAGATGATAACCTTGGGGTTCTAAAATAACCTCCTAGAATGCTTGGAGATGATGAAGAGTTTATTTACTCCTTTGAGGTTGTAGTGTTGATATAAGTTATCGTATGGCTCCGGATTATAAGCTCTATCTAGTACTAGAAGTAAAACAGTAATGGTTTCGAATAAAAATGAAACATATAAATGGATGTGGTATGGATAGTAGTAGATGGTAATTTACTTAATCATGAAACCGGTAAATAATGATTTACTTGATTTTGAAATAATAAATAAAATGGATGTTACACACCTCTCTAAATACCATCTTAAGGGAAGTCCGCACGATAGGTGAAGCCCCCTGGCTAATGAATGCAGGGTGGATATAGTCCTAGGCCATGGGAGCGCTTATGGTTGTATATTATTTCTGCGGGGGTAGGGAGATTTCGGGTGTGGTCTTGGCTACCACGCAGGCTCATGGCCGCTTCCCGACGTTTGCGATAGGATCCCAGGTTGTCTTATGATAGGCCCTGGAAGATGATGGTTATTTAGGGGCGCGCTCTGTGGGGAAACCCGGACGGGCGGTCTTAGAACTCGTTATATGTATATAATTATAACAGTTCATAATCAAGTGGGACTTGATGTATTTTGATATGCCATATAGAGCATGATGGAGTGCCACATAGAGCACATATAAATGCCACAAAGAGCATTTGAAAATGATTATTTTCCTGATAAGGAAAGGATTTTTACAAAGGGTAAAATGGAAATATAATTGCCTTAAAGAGCAAAATATTGTGTTTATAAATATATTTCCTGCTAAGGAAAAGATATATAAAATAATTAGCACCTTGGGTGAAGTCTTTAGTTTAATGCTGCTTATTTTATTCCTGCTTAGCTTATGTTTTAAATTGTATAGGTAACTTCTTATTTCTCTTTCTTCACGGTTTATATTACATAACTGTCATACTCTTTATTCATCTGGTAATCATATAGAACCGGGCCCTGACCGGTTACATTTTCCTGTTGCATATTCTTCTTGTCTCTGCTCAGGTACTCCGCCGCAAGGATGCCTGATTTGAATTCTTATTCCGATGTTTTCGACGAGCCGTGATGCATTGCGGGTATTACGGGATACATTTGGTATAGACGCTTTCATTTTCATTCTAGTTAAGATCAAGTCCGTTATTCGGGCGGGAGGCCCAAGCTTTTGTAAATGTCTAATGAAATGTTTTAAGTAACTTATTGTACTTGTGTATTATTGGTGTATCAGTTTAGTGACCGGTTACATATTCGGTCTTTTTATGGTATTCTTGTTATATCATTTATATATGTCTTGGGGTTTCCCTTATCTTTCAGGAATTGGGTTGTTTGTTTTCATTTATTTACCTTCGAATCAAAATTTTGGCAACCCGTTTTCTGAAATATTGGGTGGTTATCCTGGATACTCTATATTTTGTTATGATGCTGAGAATGATTCCATCCATGATTCCGTTATATTGGAGTATTGGGCTGGCCACCCCTTATTTTGGTGAGCGGGTTGTCACAACTATATGCAGTGATCTTTATTTTTCTTTCTTCTCAGAAAACTTTAAACCTTTTTGACCTTTCAAACTATCCCAGAATCCACGGATACCTAGCTAGGAAGACAGACAAGGTCTTAATCAATCTCAGAATTTAAAATAAAAACTTTTTGAGATTGAAAACCTCCAAGTGAGATTCCAAACTAGGTCAAAGGTTTAGTTTTACAAGAACAAGAAACATAAAGCATTTATTGTTGATTTCAAAGTAAGAAAACGTTTTAGAGAAAACAATCAACAATATATTTCTCAAGATGAGAAATAAAATGAAACTAAGTGTAATGTAACATGAATAACTCAGATCTGAGATTTCTATGGAAACAGAAACTAGATCTAAGTAAAAGTCTAAGTTGGAAACAAGATCTCACGAACACAAGGTTACAGCAACAAAAATAACTCAACTCAAACTCTCAAACACTTAAGAACACACAGGATGGTGTTTTTGGTTATGGTGTTTTGAAGAAGTGTTTGGGTTAGGTTTGAAGAGGATTTGGACGAAGTTAGGGTTTCTAACTTTCTTCTCTCTCTGGTTTCTCTCTTCTCTCTCTTCTCTCTCTACGCTCTTAATTTCTCAGAGGAAATGAAATGGCAAAAATCTTCGAAGTTTGAGAGAAGGGCCCTTTTTATAGGGAGAGAGGAAGGTTCGAGATATCTGATTCAAACCAAGGGCTGAGATCGAGTCAATTTAGATTGACTTGAATCTAAGGGCTCACACAAGGCGGTGCTTAAACGAGCACTGATTGGCTTAAAAAGCTACACGGGGATTCATCAAGGCAACATGCAGACCATTGATAAGAAATGATCCGAGGGCTGATAACACACGCGATTGTTGTCTCTGTAAAGAAACACAAATCTAACCAATCAGAGGCAGACAGGTGTTGGCCAGTTATGGGATGTTAAACGCGCGTCAAAACTAATTACAAAGCACACCCTAAAGTCTCTGCCGCTTTCGGATTCTACCCATGGTAACATTAGGCCATAAAATACAACAATTCATATTTGGAGATTGACCCCAAAACTTTTTAAAAAAAATTTTAATTATTAAAACATGGTTTAAAAAATGTTTAAAAAATCCCAAAAAATTATTAAAATTCAAACTTAGGGATTTAAACACACACAACTCATGTACACACATACTAATGCAATATGATGTGAAAAAGATGAATTCTAAGTGTGTGAGTGTTGGCAATAGTCTCTTGATCATAACAAGAAAGAGAGATGAATAGGCAATCCAACTTCTGAGGCTCTTTGGTTTCTAGGAAGACACAATTTTGTCACAATTTCCAAACTAGATGAGCACTTATACAATATAGACTCAGGTGAGTCAAATGTATAAGGGCTTCAATCTCCCCCTTTGGAAATATGAGACAAAATCTCCTTTGAGTCATCTTGAACTCGTAGGGCAACTAGAAAAATAAGAAAAACTTATTCCTATCAAAATTCTATCTACCCAATACCTAGAAATCAAAAATAATACATAACTCAACTAAGTACACTTGAATACCCTATTACAACTGTTGAGAGTAACTGTACAACAAGAACCTGCAATAATTCACTAAGATCAAGCTGTTTAGAATATCCAAGAGTTGAATAGACTCAAATTTCCCCCCCATTTTGTCTCAAATGGATAAAGGGAAAAACTTGGATAAACAGCAAAAAGATTAATCAGCATAAACCATACCAATAGATTTACGTAATGAAATGAATCTATTATAATCTAGAGGTTTGGTAAATATATCTGCGAGTTGTAGATCAGTAGGAAGATAATTAATTTCTAACTCCTTAGATTCAACCAATTCACGTATAAAATGATGTCTTATTTTAATATGCTTTGTTCGCGAGTGTTGAACAGGATTTTTAGAAATATTAATCGCACTTTGATTATCACAATAGAGATGTAATTGGTTTTCTACCATAATCACTTAGCATTTGTTTAAGCCACATTAATTGAGCACAATAGCTGCCAGCGGCTATGTATTCAGATTCAGCTGTTGAGAGTGATGTGCAGTTTTGTTTTTTACTACTCCATCCTACCAAATTATTACCTATATAATAACATGCTCCTGAAGTGCTTTTACTATCATTAGTACACCCAGCCCAGTCAGCATCAGTGTACCCAATTATAGTGCTTGGTGTGTCATTAGTGTACCAAAGTCCTAGATTTAGAGTGCCATTTACAAATTTAATGATACGTTTAACAGCATTCAAGTGGCTCTCTTTAGGGTTATTTTGATATCGAGCACATACACACACAACATACATAATATCAGGACGCGAGGCAGTAAGATATAGTAAAGTGACTATCATGCTACGATATAGAGTAGGATCTACAGATGGTCCATTTTCATCTTTAAAAAGTTTTAGCGTAGTACTCATGGGCGTTTTGGCATTTTTAGCACTCTCAAGGCCGAATTTCTTAACGATCTCTAAAGCGTACTTAGATTGCGAAACAAATAATCCTTCTGGATTTTGTTTGACTTGGAGACCTAGGAAGAACTGTAACTCCCCCATAAGGGACATCTGAAATTCCTTACTCATAATTTCAGAAAAGGATTTTACTTCTGAGGTAGAAGTTGATCCAAATATAATATCGTCTACATAAACTTGAGCAATCGTAATGTGTTTGTCAAAATGTTTGACAAATAAAGTTTGGTCATTTCCACCTCTTTTGAAACCTTTATCCAAAAGAAAATTGGAAAGTCGCTCATACCAAGCTCTAAGAGCTTGTTTAAGGCCATACAAAGCCTTTTTCAGACGAAATACATGATTTGGATGCTTAGGGTCAATGAACCCATTAGGTTGTTCTACATAGGTTTCCTCAGCCAGTATTCCATTAAGGAACGCAAATTTGACATCCATTTGATATAATGTAAAATGCAAGTGACAAGCTATAGCGAAAAGCAGACGAACTGATTCTAAACGAGTAACAGGAGCAAAGGTTTCGTTAAAATCAATTCCTTCTATTTGGGAGTATCCTAGAAATATGGCTTTATCTCCCCGGCTCTCAAATTTAGATAAGTGTTCCCTATCTTTGCATACATAACAAGTACTGCCAAAGGTTCTAAGGTATTTGAGATTAGGCTTCTTATTGTACCAAAGTTCATAAGAGGTTTGTTTGGAATTCTTTCTAAGATAGACCCTATTAATGATATGACACGCAGTACGAATAGATTCTACCCAAAAATATTTAGGTAAATTCTTGGCATGTAACATGACACGTGCCATCTCTTGTAAGGTACGATTCTTTCTCTCGGCGATTCCATTTTGTTAAGGATTCTTAGGAGCACTAAACTCGTGTTTGTAACCATTATACTCACAGTATTCTACAATACCAGTGTCTTTGAATTCACCACCTCTATCACTACGAATTCTTTTCACTTGAATATCCTTCTCATTTTCGATCCTAAGAAGAATTTTTAGGAAAGTTTGAAATGTTTCAGACTTTTGTTTTAAGAAGGCTACCCAGATAAATCTAGTGAAGTCATCAACCATAACTAGGATGTAACTGTGTCCACAAAGACTAACATTTTGGGAGGGACCCATTAGGTCCATATGGATGAGTTCTAAGGGATTAGAGGTGAGAATGTCTTTGACTTTCTTATGAGGGACCTTAACAATTTTACCTTCTTGACAGGAACCATAAACAATATTTTGAATGGGTTTAATTTTTGGAATTCCTCTTACTATGTCTTGAGTAGAAAATTTACTAAGATTATCGTAATTTATATGACCCATTCTGTTATGCCATATCTCGTTGTCATCCATTCTTGCAACATTACAAGTTTCAGAATTGTTCTTGACAGTGTAACAGTTGTCAGGAGTTCTGAATCCAGTAATTATGCATTCACCTTTTTCATTTAAAATCTTGCAATTGTTCTTTGAAAAGGTAACAGTATGGTCTGAGTCAAAAAATTGCGAAATACTAAGTAAGTTGGCCTTTAGATCTTTAACTAGAAGAACATCTTTAAGAATAGGAAGCCCATCTTCTTGGAGAGTTCCTTTGCCTATGATTTGAGATGAAGCTCCATCACCAAAAATGACTTTACCACCAGCATATTTGGTTTTGTTTAAAAGTTTAGTTTCATCTCCCGTCATATGCTTAGAACATCCGGAGTCTAAATACCAACCAGATGATGCGTGTTCGGCTTTAAAACAGTAACCAAAATATAACACTTCATCTGAGGTAATAGATCATCTTTTCTAATCCAAATTGCTCTAGTTTTCATCTTGCGCTTATTAGCTCTTAACTCATAGAATTTGAGAGCATTACATTTTTGCTGAAAAATATTTTGCGCATGATTTTGAGTTTTGTGAAAGACTTGAGCGTTTGGTTTAGAGAAGTGCTTAGGATTCCTTCTAGGAAATGTTCTTTTAGGTTTGGTCTTTCTCTTTCTATAGTTAGAGTTTTTATCTGGCTGTCTAGGAAGTATATAATTGTTTCGACTCCTCCTAGAATAGTTAAAGTTCTGGTAAGTACGAGGATTATAGATAGGTTTGACAAGTCTCCTAGCATAGCAACCATCGAAAGAGTGACCATATATGTCACAGTAGGAGCAATAAAGATTGCTCAAGATGGGGGTCTCCTTAGGAAAGTCTCTAAACAAAGGTTTAATAGAGTTTTGAGGCTGAACTCTATTTCTAGTTGGTACAGTTTTGAATGCAGACTCACTCTTCCTAATAGAAGGAAAGACGTATTTAGCCTTAGGTGAACTTTTAAGCTTAGAGCAACTTGATTCCCCAATGTTAAGACTTTGATTTTTCGAATCAAACTCAGTTTTTATGGAATGAAAATCTGGGCATTTTCAATAGGTCTTTTGCCTCCTGACACAAACTTGATAGGTTCAAAATGTTTTGTTTGTGTTTTCAAATTGGGACAAAATCCTATACCAGTTCGATCATCAGAATTGGTTTTAGATTCAGCAACCAATTCATCAAAACAGTTAGAATTGTTTTCAAATTTTGTAAATTTTTTTAAAACAGTTGTTGTCTTTTCTTTAGTTTGTTCCAATTCTAACAATGTCCCTTTGTATCTTTTCTCCAGAATTTCATTAGTTTCAGTCAAATTTTTCAGTTTTTCATCAAAAACTTTAATTTCACTTTCATGAGTTAAACATTGGGTAGTGTACTCTTCAGCATTCAGTTTAACCATCAGACTTAAATCTTCCAATTTCTTGGTAAGATCTTTAACAGTCTTCTCTAGTCTGTCGCTTTTCTTGAGAGTCTTAGTGTAAAGTGTGTGAATGTCTGGGAGGTCTTCATTGTCCGAATCACTCAGTGTGGTGTGTGGAGTGACCCCCTAACGATTCATTTGTTAAACTCACACACCCATTGACATCGTCATTATCGCCATCCCTTTGACTCACACACCCCGAGGTAGAACATGCAACATTCTCAGTAATCAAAGCATCTAAACCAGTAATAACCACATTCGAATTATCAGTCATAGAGTTATTTGGTTCATCCTCATTAACAAACATAGGCATGTCATCATTATAAATAATCTTAGCAAAGAAGGACATGCAAGGATCAAAAGCATCTGATGACTCAGGTTCCTCATTTTCAGAGTCACTTGAATCATCCCATGTTTTGCAGATGTTAGCTCTAGTGTGTTTGTTTTGAGTGTTCAAATTAACTCTACAATCTTGTGCAATGTGTCCCAGTTTACCACATCTATAGCATTCAGTCTTCTTAAGGTCTCTATTAGGTCTAGCGTGAGAGTCCTTGTGATTTTTGTCATTATTTTTCTCATGAGGCTTGTGACTAAAGGGAGTTGGATAATTTGACTTGCCTTGTTTATTTGCCACTTTGTTTATAAACTTAATGATTTTCTTGAACTGTTTAGTCATTAAGGCAATCTGATTGTCCAAACTCTCTATATCGCAGTCCTCATTAGATTCAACAATGGAAGTATTAGACTCAGGTTTAATCAATTTAGAAGAGAAGCTTAGATTGGAACTAGTCTGTTTCCTATGGGATTGGGTTAATTGTTTCTTAAATTCAAGTTCCATTTCCACAGTTCTTAATTTACTACTGAGTAATTCAGGAGTGAGATTTATATCACACATTTCCTCAATAGCATATCTTTTGTTGTCAAACTTCGGTGGTAATGATCTCAGAATTTTAGATACAATTTCTTGTCTATCATAGGTTATCCCATTAGCATACAGTTTGGTCACAATATCAGTCAGGTTCATATAGAAATCATCAAATGATTCAGTTTCAGACATAATTAATGAGTTATATTACTGGATAAGCATTTGGGTTTTAGCAGCCTTAACTCTAGTGTCTCCTTCATGAGCAGTGACTAAGGTGTCCCAAACTTCCATAGAAGTGGTACAGGATGAGATTCTTTTGAACTCATGTTCATTTATAGACATAAATATAGCATTATTTCCTTTATTGTTATTTCGAGAAACTTGTTTCTCTTCTTGAGTGAACTCATTTAGAGTTTTCTTAACCCTCTCATTACTTCCTTCGTTGGTTGGTTTAGTAGGAAAAGTATAACCATTTTCAACAATGTTCCAGACATCATCTCCCAAAGTTCCTTGAATGAAAGCAATCATCCTTACTTTCCAGTAAGCAAAATTGGTTCCATCAAAGATTGGAGGTCTGGTCAAGTTACCAAATCTTTCATTTTTCTCGTCCATATTTGATTTTCAGAAAACAATTTCAGAAACACAGGATCTTTTTAAAAGAAGTTTACAAAGCTCTGATACCAATTGAGAAATGCATTACTAAAGCCGTTTATGAAAATAAACTATTTAAGTAACTCCGAGTTGTTTTTTGAAGAAACTCTTTTCTTAAATAAAAAAGGATTAATCACAAGATGTGTTTAATAAAATAGTATGTACGAGATCTGTTCAAGATTTAAGCAACAAGTTTAAAAGATAATTTAAACCAGTTTTAAACACAGCACAACCAAGAATGAGATGAGAAAATGTAGAAGGCTTATGTTCACAATATTTTACGTGGTAAAACCTCACCAATTGAGGAAACATCCACGACTCCCTCTACGGAGTAAAAAGAAAAATCCACTAAAATAAATATATGAGTTACAAACTATATAACTAACATGCAAACAACTCAGACCTATATAAGTTTAGGAATGTACCCTCTGGTGTCCTTAAACTTCTCTACAGTTCTGATTGTAGATGTAGTTCTCCCATTTTGTCAACCAAAGAGCCTCAGAAGTTGGATTGCCTATTCATCTCTCTTTCTTGTTATGATCAAGAGACTATTGCCAACACTCACACACTTAGAATTCATCTTTTTCACATCATATTTCATAAGTATGTGTGTACATCTACACCTAAGGATAAGAGTGAGAAACCTAAGAGAGGTGAGTCTGATAGGTGTTTTGGGTGTGAGGGGTATGGTCACAAAGTAGCCGAGTATCCCACTAGACTTAAGAAAGAGCAAGAAACCAACAATGTTCAAGTGTTGAACAAACACAACTTGGTGCAACAAAGATCACATAAATATATGGTAGTGATAACTTAGATCTTTGTAAACTCTAAGGATGTTTTATAGTAAAAACACTTTAAAAACTTTATGCAGAAAACTCCATAAATGGTAAACTATTTTTCGTACTGCACACACTTCAAGAAAACTGGAATAACCTATTTATAAATATTTTAAGGCGGTGGCATATCTCATTCGAACTCAATACTGCATCGTTCAAACGACAGTAGCTCTTGTTCGAATGACATCGTAAGTCATTTGAACAACAGTGCCCTGATTAGAGTCCAAACCAACTTAATCTTTAATCCAACCTTATTAGTTCTAAACAAAGTGTAAACAAGTAGTACACTTTTAAAATATTTCAAAAACATTTTCTCTTAAAAATAACATTCTTATTTTTATAAAATAATATTCTGACTTTCATTAACATTATACATTAATACCTGATGAATCTCGGAATGCAATTAAACTTTGAAGACGAACAAATGTGCACCAATTAAACTTTACCATAATTAATTCCTTGTAGATTTTTCGCAACGCCCTTAATTAATCTTCAACACGTCATAGTTTGTGTGGGATCGGGCAATAAAAATCTACCTATAACTCAAAAATGTTTTGTTTCGAGAATAAGTCAAAACTATACATGGATTTAATTGGAAATTTGGTCCTTACAAATCTCCCCCTTTGACTATTCCAGGAAAAAACCAACAGTGAAATGGCTAAGCCGGACATTAACTCATATGACGCCTAAATCCCATCCCATAAAATGGAAAAATAAAATTACATCATCAGTACATGATAAGACTTAAAAAAGATGGAACGGCAAGTATGAAACTGTCTTGAATGTCTGAATGTGGTGTAAACTTGAAATCTTGAATCTCTTTAAGCATACCTACACACATGAAATAGATAAATACCCAGTGAAGTATGGAGGAACAAATGATATAAATTAATATGAAAACTCAAATCAAAGTCATTTGTTATGTGAGTAAATATGAAGCCACTTTGTGTAATCACGATACCACTTTGAATGCAAGTATGAAACTCACAAAACTCCCCCTACATCACATACATCTCTCCCTTCTTTTGTCTTGAATAGACAATCTAGTGAAAAGTCACAGTCTGTGTGGGATAGAACAAGAAAAATATACCTATGGTTTAAACGTGTTTTGTTCCGAGAATAAGTCAAAACTATACATGGACTCAATTGGAAATTTGGTCCTAACAACTTTCGACTGATTAGAAAGACAAATGCTCTATGGTATAGTTTTACAACTCGAAGAAATAGACTTACAACCTCACGAAGTGGAAATCGACTAGACACCCTTTTCAACCATATTCTCCATAAAGAGTCCAACAAGTGGAATATGATGCATAATCGTAACCAATTTTGGTCCGCAACCAATGCCTTTAAATACTTTGGCCAAAAGTTTCATCTTCAAAGTAGAAGCACCTTATTTTGTTTTGGGATGAAATCTTTAAGTAGCCAAAATGTTACACTGAGATACTTTAAGGGAATCATATAGATATGTGTGTTGGGTGTCTGTAAAGGGGTGGTTCTTTCAATATTAAAAATGAGTTTTTTCAAGCTAAGGAAGAGATAATATTTACTCACCAATGAAGATTGGATCTTAATTACAAGATGAGTGAATATACATCTATGAAAAATAAAGGGCTGAAAGAACTCAAAGAAGGGGAGTGTAAAAATATGCTCTCAAATATGTGAAATGTTTTGATTAGCGAAAATATTTTTTAAAAGCTCTCACTCTTGGTTTGGAAGAGTAAGAAACACACTAAGTTATATCCATTTGATTTGAAAAGGTTTAAAGGCTCAAATGTTAGGTCTCGCACTCTTAAGGTGTCACATAGTCACATCAAGGTCTAATTCACCCTAAAAAGTAATACTTGACATACTAAGAAAGAATATCTTAAAGAAAGATCATCTACGAAAATGACATTAGGCACTGTCAGACATGCTTCATAACAGGGTCATTGCAGTGAGCAATTGTGTCACTGCGGCGAACCTGAAGTGAATCAAGTTAAAACTACATCCAGACTTTTTTCATAGGGACAGAAGAGACTAGTGAGGCAGTGTCATTGCAGTGAGGAAGACCATCGCTACGGAAAATCTGTTGCGATGCTAGTCATGCCTTTGTCTAGTTCATGTAAAAGAAAAAAGGCATCAACAAGATGTTGTAGCGGCAAGGCAAGCTATCATTGTAGCGAGGAAAGCAACCGTTGTAGTGAAGCTGAGGTGAGGCAGGTCATGGATGTGTCTAGAAAATATTTTCCAGTTTCCTTTGAAGATTTTTTGAAATTTTTTTTAAGGCAAACTCCAAGTTTGTTTATTTTTCCCATGAAAACGCATACTTAATGTGGGTACCCGGATTTTCCATCATGGGCCCGGATGAGTAGCCTAATAAAAATGGCCCAAAGTCCAAACCCTTTGCACCTTAAAAAAATTCAGTTATGACTTAGTCTTCTCCTAGAATCTCGTATAGAGATATTCTAGGAGAGAAAGATGGATATGGGGGAGTCCAACACCCCCACTCCCCGAAGATAGGCACGTGTATAATAAACCCTAAGCCTGGGGCAAGAGGCACGCAGTGTATTCTCTGTAAACTCTCCCTGGAGTACATAGAAATAATACTTATTGCACCACCTTGGACGTAGGAATTCTTACTGAATCACGTACATACTGCGTTGTGTGATTGCCATTCTATGTTCTATATTTTCCTTGGTGATTGTGCTTTTCTTATCTATTTGTGTTGAATATAATTGTCACCATAATTGGCGTCGTCTGTGGGATTGTTAGTCTTCCTTGAGTTAAGCCCTCACCAATAAAGAATCTAGAATGTCTGATCACAGCAGTAACGCCCCTTAAGCAAGAGATATTCAAGAGCAGCCTGCTCCTCGCAGGATCAGATCCAAAGTTCGTCGTTCAAATCAGAGAGCTCGCCCAGAGCGACACGCATCAGAAGAAAGTCAGGGACCAATGAGGTCCACACAAATATCCATATTGATCAATGCTTATGAGGTAAGACTCCAAGAGCAAGGAGAGTCTGCTCGCAATCAAGAGGCTGAGAGGTGGAGAGAGAACTCCATCGTAGCACCAGGAGACGTCCGTACCGCACTCCTAGCCCTCAGGCGAGCAAGTCTCACAGCCGAGGAAGGAGCCCTAGATGCAGATCCTAAAAAGTTGAGGGACACGAGTCGGATGACGATCTGCTCAAGCAACTATGACTACCTCGCCATTACAGGAGCCCAGCTCGTAGCAAAGAGAATATCTGAAATTTGGTCCGAAGGGAGATGGACCAACACCCAGCGCATCGCGGTGCCAAATTGACTAGGGAGTTTTCTAGAAGAGCTCTCAAGACTCAGATGAAATCCCCTTTCTCAAGGGAGATAGAAAAAGAGGAATCCCCCAAGAAATTTTCTATTCTGAGATTTAAGATCTAGAATGGAAAAACTGATCCTACTGATCACTTTAGGCAGTACAGGCAAGCCATAACTCTCTGGAACCATCAGGATGCATTGATGTGTCGAATCTTCCCCTCAAGTCTGCATGACGTAACACATAAATGGTTCGAAAGACTCCCTCAGAGGTCCATCAGGAGCTTTGAGTCCCTCATCGATCTCTTCACGGCTCACTTCATCACTAGTAGCTCCCATCTTAAGAGGATGTATGCTCTTCTAATAATGAAGAAGACGTCACATGAGAGCTTCTAGGACTATGCAAAGCGATACTGTGAATTGTTCAATGAGGTCGAGGACTTCTCGGAGCAAGTAGAAATGGCCTCTTTCAAGATCGACCTACTAAACTCTTTCCTTCTGTACCAATCCCTGATAAAGAAGGAGGCCACAACCATTGACGACCTGATGGCCCGAATCGAGAAGTATGCCAAGATGGAGGATGTGACACGCCTCAATACAGGGGAAAATGCTGGGACTAAGCTCGCTGCCAATGGAAACGACAAGACTGAGAACCAAAGGAAAGGAGGTAAGAATAGAAGAAAAATTGGCCCCAAGAATGGAGGCAAGAACGATGTTTCGAAAGCATTCCAGGCAGTAAACACTGTCTTCAAATAACTAATCTATAAGATCCTGGCAAAGATAAAAGACGAGCCATTTGTTAAGTGTCCTAGAAAGATGAGAGGAAATCCCTCGAAAAGAAACAACGCACTGAGATGCACATTTCATAAAGAGGGAGGGAATAAGACTGAGCACTGCAAATATCTTAAGTCTCACCTCGAAGAACTGGCCCAGTCTGGGCACCTGAATGATTTTGTGGAGAAGAAGGAAGATAAAGTCACTACTAATGGAGAAGAAAGACCTGACAACGTACTCGATGACGATGCTGGCCATGAATTCACAGTAATTCACGGGGTATCTGATATAAAGAAGATTTAAGGAAATTCAGCCCGGATGGAGGTAAAAAAGCTTACAGCAGTGATGCAAGATTTTCAGATCAATACCGCAAAGACACAGCAGAAAAGCATCGACGAGTAGATGACGTCGACTATAGCAAACATAGCGTGTTTACAGATGAATATCTGGTGGGAGTGATAACCCCACATCATGATGCTTTGATCATTACTCTCAGGATAACTAACTACAAGGTCGACAAGTTTCTCGTCGACCAAGGAATCTCGTCCGAGGTAATGTATCTCGACCTGTTTAGAAAATTGAACTTGAGCGTCGCCAGTGTCCCTTTAGTTAGCTTCGTTGGAAAAGTGACTATGCCCTTGAGAAAGATCGTGCTACCAATATGGGCGAGGAATGTCTCCAAGATAATTGATTTTCTAGTAGTCAACATTGACTCGTCATACCAAGCAATCCTCGACAGAGAGTGTCTACATGCGATGAAAGCAGTCTCCTCGACCTACCAGCAGTAACTCAAATATGTGACCGAGTGAGGAGTAATGGTGATCCATGGTGATCAAGCGATGGCAAGAAGGTTATTCATAGCAGCCATCCGCCCAAAACCAGAGAAGAATGCTGAAAAGCCCAAAGAGAAAGTTGAAGAACAAGAAGGTATGATACCTTCGAAATAGCAGTTAAAATATGAAAGACTCGGAGTGGAAGAGACCAGGCTCCTCCCCTCTAAACGGGTCATCGAGAAACTCGAGGAGGTTACAGATGGTGGTGGAGAGGATGGAAGTATTTTCTTGATTGGAGCTTCTCTCACAGATCAGGAAAAGAAGGAGTTAACGATTCTGCTGAGAAGCAACGTAGACATTTTCACGTGGGAACCATACGATCTGCCTGGAATTGATCCCAGTGTGGTTTTTCATCAGCTGCACATTGACCCCACTTTCAATCCTATCACGTAGAAGGCACGGTGAACTGTGCCCGAGAAGGCCAAAGTCGTGAAAAAGGAAGTTGAGAAACTACTTGATGCAGGATCCATTCGAGAATTCTAATTCCCTAAATGGTTGTCTAACCCAGTAGTAGTCCCAAAGAGTAATGGAAAATGGAGAGTCTGCATTGACTTCACTGGCCTTAATAGGGCTTGACCTAAGGACAGTTTCCCTCTCCCAAAAATCGATCAATTAGTGGACGCCACAGCAGCTCACTAAAGAATGAGTTTTCTGGACGCACATTCGAGGTATCATCAGATCCCGTTGTACGCACCAGACCAGGATAAGACATCATTCATCACCACCATTAGATTATACTGTTACAAAGTCATGCCCTTTGGGCTCAAAAACGCAGGGGTAACCTACTAGCGGCTAGTCACTAAGATGTTCAAAGACCAAATGGGAGACACCATGAAAGTCTACATCAACGATATGTTCGTCAAAAGTAGGAACAAAGAAGACCACCTCTCAGACCTATCAAGAACATTCGAAATCCTCAGGAAATACCGAATGAAGCTTAACGCGAGCAAGTGTTCTTTCGATGTCCTGTCAGGAAAATTTCTTGAGTACTTGGTCAGTGAAAGAGGCATTGAGGCTAATTTGGACCAGATCGATGTTGTCAACAGGGTACAACCCCCTCGCACAATACGTGACGTACAGAAACTCACCGGCATGCTCGCTGCCTTGAACCGTTTCATCTCAAAGTCCTCCGAGAAGTGCAAACCATTCTTCTAGATCCTGAAGGGAAACAAGACAGTAGAATGGAATCAAGATTGGTCGCAGGCATTGGACGAGCTTAAGGCTTACCTTAGCTCACCACCCCTGCTCGTCATACCCCAAGAGAGAGATTCCTTGTACTTATACCTCTCCGTTTCCTACCACGCTGTCAGTTCTGCACTGATGTGCGAAAAAGCAGGAATCCAGCACCCTGTCTATTACGCGAGCAAGACCTTATTAGAAGCTGAGCAGTGGTACCTGTTAAACGAAAATGAATTTAACCCATTAATTAATATTTAACTTGTTTAATTGTAATTAATACACATTTTAGTTTAATGTAATATAGTGATTTTGATGATTCCAAACATATACTTATTGTGTACTATATAAATATTTTTAATTTATAAATATAATCTTTTTTAATTGTATTCATATGTGTTATTTATAGTGACTAACTTATATACTCCCATCTATATAGTATACTAACTTATATATGTACTACATACTAGAAGCACACTAGTAGTTATCTGTTTTTAAATCTAAACTTTTTTCCTATACATGTATTATTTTATATGCATTTTTTTATTCATTCGTATAATTTTTTTTTGTCATAATTTTATTTGTTGACATGGAAGTAAGTAAGTTAATAAAAAAAAAATGAGCCTAACTAAGTATTTGTTAGGAATATTTACCTGCTCAGAATTTCATGACAAATCATGCTCAATGGAAATAACAAGTGGAATGAACACTTTCATTTATATATTAACGTACAAAATTATATCTACTTTTTTATGTTTATACATGTATATAATTAATATATAAATGCTTAGTTGTCCTTATGTCTTACACTTGCTTTATTATCCTATCTTATCTTATCCTATGGGTGATAGTTTAATATCTTATTTATACATTCATTAACGCCATGCTGTGAGCCCAAGTTAAGTCCCTTATATGGCTAGCTTCTTTTTAAAGAGCAATGTATACATAGATCATGTTCTTTATATATAACCATGAATCATAACACATGTAATTTTATTTTGAAGCTTTGTCTTGAAAATTTAACAACAGTGTAAAGTTGTTGTCATCAACACTGACTTTTTGTGTTAGTATCCTTGCCCCAAAGTTATCTTGTATAATGATTATATTATTTATATAAATATTTTTCTGGCAATATATCTACACTCTTATTTATATTTCATCTATCAAATCTTTCTTTTCAGTTTGTTCAGTCCCACTTTTCCTTTACGAATGATGAGAATTTGCACTTAACCCTCCTTGAGCCATGCTCATGTCAGATCACATCTTGTCTTGCAGATTTTGATATATCATATTTGGAGCTTCATGTATCTCTTTTCTTGTAAAAGAATATATTGTTTCTTTAAAGTTTTTTTTATATGCTTACATATTTACATGCCTATATGTGACACCCCGCCTAATTAAATACCGGGCGATCACTCCTTTATTAAATTAAATCAAGGTAAACAGTTGGTTCATTCTCAGCATCACTGTCGATAAATTTTTTTCCAATTTAACACCCTAAATAATTAAGCTAAGTGTCAAAAACATTTTTCATACAAACTTCCAAATTTTAATTACAGAAAAGATTTACTTACACAAAACAACATTTCTACGATATAGAATCACACCACGATGAACTAAAATAAAACCATACATTCGTCAATCGAATGTCAACATAATAAAACCAAACATCATAAACTATCCTGAATAAATCCCATAAAACAATACTGGAATAACTAAAAATATAAAAATCCCAACAATAAATGAAATGATGAAAAGGGCGACACGTGCCCAGTAAATGAGAGTAGTAGGAGTGGAGTCAATAACAGAAGCCGTCTACTCAAGTGACCTGCAACTCCCACTTAAGCTGCAGCTCGTTCTTCACAAAGGATCCTAAGGAAGACGCACATGTGGCTGGGCACCTAAAAATATACATATATATACAAAAGAGAGAGAGAGAAAAAGAAACGGGTCAGGGCCCGAAAGTGTGTTTGATTTTATAATACGTTAAGCAAGTATTTAAATTGATACAGGCCAATGCAAATCATATTAGTTCGACACTCTCTTGAGAAATTCTCACCTCTCTTCTAATGTGCACGCCTATCGTACTAACCTTCCCAAATAATTTAGTTTATCTTAACTTACTCATAAGTTTTCAAAATCGAACGATGACAATGTTTTAAAAAGGTTACTTTCAATATGTAGCACTCCTCTCATTTTAGCTTCATTAAATTATAAAGTTTCCCAGTGTCTTCTCATACTTTCACAAAACAAGTATTTAAGAATTTGAGTCAACAACCATGTTCTACTTAACAAATCACAGTAGGCAGTTTAAAGTTTATAACCTCATATATATATTAACTACTCATATAATATACATATATAACAGCACCCCAACTAAACTATGGTGCGGGCATACTCTGCTATCCAATCCCCGTATCGCTCACACAAAGGGAAATACAAGTTCGGAATCACTCTCGAACTGTATTAACATATACAAAACAACGTTGAGGCGAAGCATAGATTCCAAGTCAAGAGGTCAGTACATACCCACACATCTCTTAGGACCGTCCAACTATCAATCTGATAGCCCGTACCTAGGATCTCTATCTTCTAGGGTACGAATCAATATCCCCCATAAAGCAACACAGGATAAGATCATCCCAGCGCGGTAACCTCAGGGATAGCAAGTAGCGAGGGTACGTTTTTCACATGTATATAATATATGTACAAACAATCATATAAATATACCAATTTCATCATGTTAATATAGGTCACTCTCCTTACCCATAATTACAACATTTATCCTTAATCTTACATTTTTAAGATTTCGTATAAGGTTTCGTCTCTAACCTTAACTCGGAGGGTTTTCTCACTAATTACGTGACACTCGTGGATTTTATCCATCCAAGTAATAAATTCAGTAGGTAGACGTCTATTCACTATCGTAGGTATTCGTTGTAATCTCTCACTTAAAATACGCAGTTCGTCGTTCCTTAATTAATTATCCCTTAAACCCAATTATCATTTCATAATAAAGTTCTCAACACATAATCATATGTCCTACTGGTCTCTTCTATATCCCAAAACATTTTATTTATAATGCCCAAGAAATATTCCACGGTAAATTAATTCAACTAATTAAACAAGGGGAAAAAGAGTTTACCAGGAGGGGTCGATCAATCGACGTCTGGGGCTCGATCGATCGAACCTTCGATCGATCGACTCTCTAGGTTCGATCGATCGATCAAACAGGTATTTCGATTTCTGCAGAAGTGCAGTTACGGGTTTGACCAATATTCTTCATTCAAATCCATAATTTCCAACACTAATCGTCCCAAAACTTATACTACAATCATGGTAATATATTTCCAGATGTTTCTAACGTTAAGCATGCATATAACCATCATTAAACATGATTAAACAACCTAAAATCTCATCTAATCATCAAGAACCCTAAGTTTCCTTAACTTTTGTTCTAATCAGTTTTCTCCAGAATTTCCTTCTAACATAACATCACAAATTCGTGGGTTGATCATCTACTTCACATATTATTATCAGAATATGGTTATAACGATTTCTACATGCAAATCCCTATCAAAAATTGGGGTTTTCTTCCTTTAATTATACTCCTAATCATTCCTACACTAATATGATTATTGCACTAACAAAAATACGCAAGTTAAACACTTGCCTGGGATTTCAGAGGTCTGGTTTCCTGCTGATATTGGTGTGGTTGCGTTCTCCTCCTCGCGATCTACGCGTTGGTGGTGACGGCGGTGCAATCGGTGGTGTTTTGGGCCTTGAATCACCTTGAGAGTTCTCTCCTCTCTTCTCCAATGGCCGTTCTAGGGTTCTGAATGTTCTAACCCTAAAAGGCTGACTTAAATGGCTGCTAAGGATGGCTGAAATTTCGTGGGTTTAATTACCCTATTTTGTAAAATGACCAAAATGCCCTCCCGGGTCACTAATTAGGCCTAAAAACACCCCGAGGCCCGAACTAAACCCCTGGGTACACTTTTCGGACTATCTCGACCCTTGCGGACGCATTGGCGCACTCAAAATGACCATACGGACAACTTATAAAATATTCACTTTTTAATTAACATAATTAGTCCCGACGTGACACGGGCACGTCCCGACTTAAATTTCCGAAATAGTCATTTAATACACCTATGACATTCAATATAACCAATATAATATATTACTATGCTCATTAGTAATATTCAACAAGTTTCTTATAATTACTAACTCTAGTCACGTTAATAATTATAACATAATTAATTTCCGGATTTTTATTAAATAAATCATCACATTAAATTTAATAAATCCCCAAATTAAATATAGCATAAAAGTACGGGGTATTACATACTTCCCCCCTAATAATGGGATTTCGTCCCGAAATTCGAAAAATAAGTCATACCTGGTAAAAACAACTCTGGATATCTCTCGCGCATATCTGCCTCACGCTCCCAAGTGGATTCCTCCACATTATGATGCTCCCACTGGACTCGCACAAGTGGAACTACCTTCGACCTCAATCTCCTCTCACTATAGTCTAGGATAGCCACCGGTCTCACCTCGTAAGAGCTATCAGGCTGTAAATCGATCTCGTCTATCGCGATGTGCGTATGGGCCATATCATCCCGAAGATATCATCTCAGCGACGAGATGTGGAATACATCATGGATGCGATGTAAATGTTCTGGCAATCCAAACCTGTATGCTACTGGCCCAATTCTCTCGATGATGGGAAATGGTCCTACGTACCTCGGAGCCAACTTCCCCTTCTTCCCGAACCTCATCACTCCTTTCATAGGAGATACACGCAACAACACTTGATCTCCCACATGAAACTCCCGGAAGAACCGTTTCGCATCGGCGTAGCTCTTCTGTCTGTCTTGGGCTACCCGAATACGACTCCTGATTATCTCAAAAGTCGCGGAGGTCTCCTGAATCACTTCTGGCCCTAATAACTTGTTGTCCCCCACCTCGAGCCAACAAGTTGGAGAACGACAAGGCCTGCCGTACAAAGCCTCAAATGGAGCCATGCCAATCGTAAACTGATTAGAGTTATTATAAGCAAACTCCACCAGTGGAAGGTGTGGCTCCCAACCTCCTCCGAAATCGAGAACACACATGCGTAGCATATCTTCCAACATCTGATTAATACGCTCTGTCTGTCCATCTGTGTATGGGTGGTAAGCTGAACTCAGTCTCAACTCTGTACCCATAGCCTCCTGAAAGCTTTCCCAGAAACGTGACACAAAAATCTTGTCTCTATCTGACACAATATTCAAGGGCACCCCATGCAATCTGACAATCTCAGCGATGAACAACTGGGCATACTGACCCGTGGTATAATCTGTCCTCACTGGTAGAAAATGAGCCACCTTGGTCAAACGGTCTACAATCACCCAGATAGAATCATGGCCCCGCTGTGATGTAGGCAACCCGGTAATGAAATCCATGGAAATACTTTCCCACTTCCACGCGGGTACTTCCAATGGCTGAAGTAATCCTGACGGTTTCTGGTGGTCCACCTTCACTAGCTGGCAAGTAGAACACTTGGACACAAATTCAACGATGTCCCTCTTCATCCCACTCCACCAGTACTGTCGTCTCATGTCCTGGTACATCTTATCACCTCCCAGATGTACTGCAAATCGGGACCCATGAGAATGAGTCATCACTTCATGACGTAGCTCCGCTCCTTCTGGGACCACTAATCTCCCATTAAATCGCAACCCTCCATCCGAACTAACAGAATAGGACTCAGCACCCTCGGCTAGAAGTCGTACAATCTGCTCCTGACAAAACGGGTCTGTGGTCTGTGCCTGTATCACCCTCGTAACAATCTCGGGTGTGACTGACATCACGGATATGAAAGAACGTGCTACTGCGTCCTGGTGACCCAACTCCTTCCACTTTGCTTTCCAGATGTCCGCTATATCGTCAACCGGTCTACGGCTCAACGCATCAGCAACTACGTTGGCTTTCCCCGGATGATACTGTATATCGAACTGGTAATCTTTCACAAACTCTACCCATCTGCGCTGACGCATATTCAGCTCTCGCTGAGTGAACAGGTACTGCAGTGACTTATGGTCTGTGAACAAACGGAATTTCTCGCCCAATAAATAGTGCCTCCAAATTCTCAATGCAAAGACGAGCGCAGCTAACTCCAGGTCGTGGGTGGGGTAATTCTTCTCATCCGGCTTAAGCTTGCGGGAAGCAAAAGCTATAGCCTTCTCCTCCTGCTGAAGTACTCCCCCAAGTCCTCGTAAGGACGCATCTGTGTAAACCAGGTACTCTACACCCGGCTTCGGTAAAGCAAGGACTGGTGCAGAAGTAAGCTTGTCTTTTAGCTCGTCGAAAGCTAATTGACAAGCATCATCCCAAACATACGGTACCCCTTTGCGAGTCAAATTTGTCAGCGGACCCGCTATTTTGGAGAATCCCCCAATGAACCTCCTGTAGTAACCAGCTAACCCCAAGAAACTACGCACTTCCGTCGGTGTCGTGGGCTATCCCCATTCCCTCACCGCTGACACTTTTCTCGGGTCAACTGCAATCCCCTGCTCAGAAACAACGTGCCCCAAGAACTGTACCTCTCGTAACCAGAATCCGCAATTCTCGTACTTAGCATACAGCTGATGCTCTGGTAGAGTCTGAAGAACCTGCCTCAAGTGTTCGGCATGCTCCTCCTCGGAGTATGAATATATCAAAATGTCATCTATGAAAACGATGACAAACTGATCCAAGAACTCTCTGAATACTCGGTTCATCAAGTCCATGAAAATGGCTGGAGCATTTGTGAGTCCGAACGGCATCACTCGGAACTCATAAGACCCATATCTCGTCAAGAAAGCAGTCTTCGAAACATCCTGCTCCCTAATACGTAGCTGATGGTACCCCGACCTCAGATCTATCTTCGAAAAGAAAGTTGCTCCCCTCAGCTGGTCGAACAGATCATCGATTCGAGGCAACGGATATTTATTCCGTATCGTGACCTTATTCAATTCCCGGTAGTCCACGCACAATCTCAGTGAACCATCTCTCTTCTTTACAAATAAGACTGGAGCGCCCCAAGGTCAGATACTCCTATGAATGAAGCCCTGACCTAATAGATGCTCAATCTGATCTCGTAGCTCTCGCATCTCTGTCGGAGCCATACGGTACGGTGCACGTGCTATAGGTCTCGTATCTGGCAATAAATCTATAACGAAGTCTATCTCACGACTGGGCGGTAGGCCTGGTATATCCTGAAACACATCGGAATACTCCCTAACAACTTGGATCGAATCCAAAAGAATCACAACCTCCTTAGAGGTATCCTCCTCAATGTAATATAAATGAGCGGTCGAACCTCCCTCTGGGCGAGGCATCGCCACTACAAACATCTCTTGCCCCGGAATGATAAAAACAATGCTCCCACCGAAGCAATCAATCATGGCTCTATAAGATGCGAGCCAATCCATACCAATGATCACATCATGCTCGTGCATGTCTAAGACTAGCATGTCTGCAGGCAATACCAAGCTACCAATCTCTACCCCTACTCCCCGGCATATAAAGAATATAAGTGACCCACTCCCCAGTGGTGAGTCGACACACGTCACGGTGCTCTCTGTTGTGGCTAATAATCCTAAGGACTTCGCAAAATGCGTAGCTATAAAATAATGTGTTGCCCCCGTATCAAACAAAACTTTACCCATAGTACCATGGATAGGAAACATACCCTCAATCGCGGGTGGTGCCTGTGGAGCTGCTGCCTGGTGGACGTTATAGACACGTCCATACTGCAGTTGCCCCTGCTGCACAGGAGCTGCTGGAATGGCTGGTAGGGCTGGCACCTGGGCTGGAGCTGGAAGGGCAGGTGGGAAGAGTGGTCTCTGCGGCTCATTACGGGCTCCCTGCTGCTGTGAGGCCCTATCGTCCTCTGGGCAATCCTGACGCTTATGGCCGTGCTTGCCGCACACAAAACACCGGCCTCTGAAATTACCTCCCCTCTGTCCCTGCTGACCACGGCCCTGCTGGCCGTTACCTCCACGCCATTGGCCCTGTTGGCCCTGATGTGCACGCTGTTGGCCCTGCTGGCCCTGTTACTGACCCCGCTGTCGGTGCTGACCCTGCTGATTAGGCTGGCCCTACTGGCTAGGCTAACCTTGATGGCCCTGCCTGTATCCCCCGAATCCCTGCCTAGAATCACCTGAACGAAATCGCTTAGCAGGGTCCCCCTAATGGGAACTCTGCTCGTGCTGACGAGTTTGTCGATGAGTTGGTGCCCCACCGGCACTATTACCCCCGGTCCTGCCCTGCTGGCTGGACTCTCCTGCTCTCTTGCTTCCCTGAAGGTGGAAGCGGTGATCCTGGCAATGTAGTAACGCTACATTGAGTACATCAGTGAAAGTACTCAGGGATAGATTTCCAATAAGGTGCTGACGGATCCTCCAAGCTAACCCGTCGACGAACAGCAAAATCTTCTTGCCCTCAGTGGGTGCCTCATCCGGCACAATAGTGAGAAGTCTCGTGAACTCCTCCTCATACTCTGCTACAGTAAGATTATCTTGCTTCAGATTTAGTAGTTTCCGCCTCATCTCCGTCTGCACTGCAGGTGGAAAATACTTGCGGTCAAATCGCTCCCAGAACATCTGAATAGGGATCGTGTCCCTCTCTTCCAAAGTAGTAGTGGACTCCCACCACTGTAATGCGGCTCCCACCAGCTTGAAAGAAGCCAATAACTGCTTTTGTACTTCGGTGCACTCATACATGCGAAGATGCCGCTGGATGTCTTTCTTCCATTGGCTAACCGTGATAATGTCGGAGCTACCAGAGAACTCAGGGGGATGTGCTTTCTGAAAAGCATCCCGAACCCTCTCCCATGCAGATGGAAGCTGTGTTGGTACTGGCGCCACTGCCTGGACCTGGGGTGGAGCCTGCTGAATCACCGCTATCGCGGCATTCACCTCCTGAGCAACTATGGCGGCCACTTCATTTGCATTCATTGTGCCTGGTGCCAGAGCTGCTGGTTGCTCGACCTGGGCACGCCTATCTTTCGGAGCACGTCTTAGAGGCATCTGAAACGTGAACAAAACTTATCAGTCTACAGTTATCATCGAATCTCAATTAACTGAAGACTTAAACGTAAAAACAGGAATACAACAAATCCTAAAAAATAGGGCTCTATAGCAAAAAAACGTTAAGCTGAAAGCGAAATAAGCCGTACAGATCCTATGGACACTAGAACCTGATGCTCTGATACCACCTGTGACACCCCGCCTAATTAAATACCGGGCGATCACTCCTTTATTAAATTAAATCAAGGTAAACATTTGGTTCATTCTCAGCATCACTGTCGATAAAAAAATTTCCAATTTAACACCCTAAAAAATTAAGCTAAGTGTCAAAAAAAAATTTCATACAAACTTCCAAATTTTAATTACAGAAAAGATTTACTTACACAAAACAACATTTCTACGATATAGAATCACACCACGATGAACTAAAATAAAACCATACATTCGTCAATCGAATGTCAACATAATAAAACCAAACATCAAAAACTATCCTGAATAAATCCCATAAAACAATACTGGAATAACTGAAAATATAAAAATCCCAACAATAAATGAAATGATGAAAAGGGCGACACGTGCCCAGTAAATGAGAGTAGTAGGAGTGGAGTCAATAACAGAAGTCGTCTACTCAAGTGACCTGCAACTCCCACTTAAATTGTAGCTCGTTCTTCACAAAGGATCCTAAGCAAGACGCACCTGTGGCTGGGCACCTGAAAATATACATATATATACAAAAGAGAGAGAGAGAGAAAAATAAACGGGTCAGGGCCCGAAAGTGTGTTTGATTTTAAAATACGTTAAGCAAGTATTTAAATTGATACAGGCCAATGCAAATCATATTAGTTCGACACTCTCTTGAGAAATTCTCACCTATCTTCTAATGTGAACGCCTATCGTACTAACCTTCCCAAATAATTTAGTTTATCTTAACTTACTCATAAGTTTTCAAAACTGAACGATGACAATGTTTTAAAAAGGTTACTTTCAATATGTAGCACTCCTCTCGTTTTAGCTTCATTAAATTATAAAGTTTCTCAGTGTCTTCTCATACTTTCACAAAACAAGTATTTAAGAATTTGAGTCAACAACCATGTTCTACTTAACAAATCACAGTAGGCAGTTTAAAGTTTATAACCTCATATATATATTAACTACTCGTATAATATACATATATAACAGCACCCCAACTAAACTATGGTGCGGGCATACTCTGCTATCCAATCCCCGTATCGCTCACACAAAGGGAAATACAAGTTCGGAATCACTCTCGAACTGTATTAACATATACAAAACAACGTTGAGGCGAAGCATAGATTCCAAGTCCAAGAGGTCAGTACATACCCACACGTCTCTTAGGACCGTCCAACTATCAATCTGATAGCCCGTACCTAGGATCTCTATCTTCTAGGGTACGAATCAATATCCCCCATAAAGCAACACAGGATAAGATCGTCCCAGCGCGGTAACCTCAGGGATAGCAAGTAGTGAGGGTACGTTTTTCACATGTATATAATATATGTACACACAATCATATAAATATACCAATTTCATCATGTTAATATAGGTCACTCTCCTTACCCATAATTACAACATTTATCCTTAATCTTACATTTTTAAGATTTTGTATAAGGTTTCGTCTCTAACCTTAACTCGGAGGGTTTTCTCACTAATTACGTGACACTCGTGGATTTTATCCATCCAAGTAACAAATTCAGTAGGTAGACGTCTATTCACTATCGTAGGTATTCGTTGTAATCTCTCACTTGAAATACGCAGTTCGTCGTTCCTTAATTAATTATCCCTTAAACCCAATTATCATTTCATAATAAAGTTCTCAACACATAATCATATGTCCTACTGGTCTCTTCTATATCCCAAAACATTTTATTTATAATGCCCTAGAAATATTCCACGGTAAATTAATTCAACTAATTAAACAAGGGGAAAAAGAGTTTACCAGGAGGGGTCGATCAATCGACGTCTGGGGCTCGATCGATCGAACCTTCGATCGATCGACTCTCTAGGTTCGATCGATCGATCAAACAGGTATTTCGATTTCTGCAGAAGTGCAGTTACGGGTTTGACCAATATTCTTCATTCAAATCCATAATTTCCAACACTAATCGTCCCAAAACTTATACTACAATCATGGTAATATATTTCCAGATGTTTCTAAAGTTAAGCATGCATATAACCATCATTAAACATGATTAAACAACCTAAAATCTCATCTAATCATCAAGAACCCTAAGTTTCCTTAACTTTTGTTCTAATCAGTTTTCTCCAGAATTTCCTTCTAACATAACATCACAAATTCGTGGGTTGATCATCTACTTCACATATTATTATCAGAATATGGTTATAACGATTTCTACATGCAAATCCCTATCAAAAATTGGGGTTTTCTTCCTTTAATTATACTCTTAATCATTCCAACACTAATATGATTATTGCACTAACGAAAATACACAAGTTAAACACTTGCCTGGGATTTCAGAGGTCTGGTTTCCTGCTAATATTGGTGTGGTTGCGTTCTCCTCCTCGCGATCTACGCGTTGGTGGTGACGGCGGTGCAATCGGTGGTGTTTTGGGCCTTGAATCACCTTGAGAGTTCTCTCCTCTCTTCTCCAATGGCCGTTCTAGGGTTCTGAATGTTCTAACCCTAAAAGGCTGACTTAAATGGCTGCTAAGGATGGCTAAAATTTCGTGGGTTTAATTACCCTATTTTGTAAAATGACCAAAATGCCCTCCCGGGTCACTAATTAGGCCTAAAAACACCCCGAGGCCCAAACTAAACCCCCGGGTACACTTTTCTGACTATCTCAACCCTTCCGGACGCGTTGGTGCACTCAAAACGACCATACGGACAACTTATAAAATATTCACTTTTTAATTAACATAATTAGTCCCGACGTAACACGGGCACGTCCCGACTTAAATTTCCGAAATAGTCATTTAATACACCTATGACATTCAATATAACCAATATAATATATTACTATGCTCATTAGTAATATTCAACAAGTTTCTTATAATTACTAACTCTAGTCACGTTAATAATTATAACATAATTAATTTCCGGATTTTTATTAAATAAATCATCACATTAAATTTAATAAATCCCCAAATTAAATATAGCATAAAAGTAAGGGGTATTACACTATACATATATCACATTTACTTGAAACTGTCTCGGACACTTATTTTTTTTACGAAAACTCTTAGCCTAATATGTATATATTTACGTTTTTTTTTTGTTGTTAAACAGAAAATTAATTTTTGTTACGTGTATTTAAAATATTTTTTTCATAAAATCGATAACGTTTTTTTTGGAAAATAATTTTATTTTTATATATATTTATATAATTTGATACATATAAAACACCTATGTATATTTTTTTTATAAATATCTTACACGCATATATTATGTTTATCTCTGGTTATGAGCCTGATTTCAACAGATATTTCTTTGGTGTAGTTGGTATATGTCCAATCTCATTTTCTTATATAAAATCTTTGGGAGATTCTTTGCATCCTTTTGCCTTGGGAAGGCACGTTCATGTGGCTTAATAGTAGTCTTGTCAAGACACCATTTGATTTATCCAAATCTCTCGCCTATTATTTGACTTGGACAAATTGTATTTTTTTTGTTGTTGACAGATTGAAATGATAGTAACAACAGTATCCTAATTTTTATGTCTTTTAGACAATTTGTTAAGACCACGAGTTATCTGTGATATGATTTAGCTGGCTTTAGTAATTTTTTTTTACATGGTTGAACGAAACCTTTTTATACTTGGATTTTATTTTTTATCCAATGCTATCTGAACGCATATTTGAATTTGAACAAGTTGTATTTATTAATTATTTATGTTAAAATCAATATAACCAGCATGCGCTTATTATCAGTACAAAACATGGTCTTATACAGTTTGGATACAAAATGCTGTACTCCACCTTTTATGTTTTTATTTTTATTTTTTTATATATACTGATTTGACCGAACTGACTTTGGCAGAACATAGGGTTGTGCAATTTTGTTTATATATATATATAACCTCTTTCTCTCTCGGTATATAATATTTTTTTTCTGCAAGAATTTATGAAGATAGGTTTGAATAGATACAATTTTCTCTCAAAGATATAGAGCATTTAATGCTCTCTCAGTCTACAGACTCTATGGGGGAGACCCATACTCTCAATCAGAAATTTTTTTCATCATTTATGATGAAGAACTCATCCACAGCTTTTCTTCCAACGGTTATTTTTTTAAAGGCTACAAAAGAAGACCACATTCAGTTGAACGCGACACACATGAAAAATTAGAGAGCAACTAAAAATTTATTCAGCTCACATACAATCAAGAGAGCAACCAGAAATATAGTTACTCTGCTCATACACTCAGTTCAAGAGAGTAATACAAGAGTTATTCAGCTCTACATATTTGAGACAGCAACAATTAATATACTCAGTTATTTGTTGAAGAAGAAATTTTAAGAACATAAGAATCATTACTCTGCTACAAAAATTTCAAGAAGAAGACTAGTGCCAAAAATCAGATTTATTATAAAGTCTCACTCAAGAAGAAACTCGGATCAATTTGTATTTTAGAGAGTTTCGACATCCAAACTTTGTACTCAACATTCGGATTTGTTTGAAGCTGGGATTTTAGCTTCGGTTGTACTTGGAGCCGGTATTTGCTTCAAGTGTCTGTAAATGGTGGTTTGATTCTACCGTACAAGTGGATCAGGACTAGTGAAGCGCGGGAGACGGTAGCTTGCTCTTGGCGCGTGGACGTAGGCCGGGTTTTGGCCGAACCACGTTAAAAATACGGTGTCATTTATTTTCAGCATTTAAATTTAGTTATATGCTTGTGATTGATTTATTTTATTTTTAAGCCCTTTACTTGCAAGATATTTAAATCTGAAAATTTGGTAAATTTATTGTTTGAGATTAAAATAATTATTTTCGTAATATTTAATTAGTTTCAGAATATTATTTTTTATTAATTACGAAAATTGTTTATAACTTTTTTGGATCTTATAATCTTAAAATATAACTTGTTTAATTTATTGAGAATATTTATTTGATATTCTTGTGTGAATCACTTTAGATTAAATCCAGAATATAAAATACAAAAATTGATTATTTATTTATTGGATGTTGTAATCTCTTATTTAATCAATTGTAAGTATTAATTTGATAACTTATTTATTGTATGTTATAATCTCGGATTTATATTGTTTAAATCAATTGATTACATTTATTTAATCATTATTTGTTTAATCATTTAAGATTTATTTAATCGGAAATTTGTATTAAGTGTTTTAAATTAAATATTTTCTGAAATTTTAATTTAACCCGAAAAGTTTGTAAAATCTCAATTCACCCCCCCTCTTGAGTATTTTTCTGGGCAACAATTGGTATCAGAGCTAGTGCTCTTCTTATTTATTTTGATTTAACAATCATAGAGTTAAAGATCATGACAAACTTTTCTTTATTTATTTTAAATGCTGCACTCTACATTTTTATTATTTGTATGCTAAAATGTTTGATGTCTTGTAGTTGTTCATTGTTTCATTATGTGAGAAGAAAATGGACACATACTCAACCTTGCATTTCAAGCTTTATTTTAAGGGAAGAATTCAATCCTTGCTTATATGCTAATATTGATGAATCAAGCAGTGAGGAGACAAATGCTACTTGTCTCATGGCAATTGATAATGAGGAGGTACTCTCTAATCCTAACTCTAGTGATAGTGATGATGATATTGTTGATGATTATGATGAATTACAAGATGCATTTAGTGAGTTATATGAAAAATATGAAGAAATTGGAAAGAAATTTATTGCACTGAAAAAGACTCATTCCAAATGTGATTTTATATCAAAAGATTTTGATAATCTAAAATTAGAAAATGAATCTTTAAAAAGTGAAATTAAATCTTTGAAAAAGGAAAAATATGTTAGTGTTCCTAATCCTCTTGAATCTGAAAATATTGAGTTGAAAAAGGAAATTGAATATTTAAAGAAATCTTTAGATACCTTTACCAAAGGAAATGATTATTTTCATAAAATTATGGAAAAACAAAGAATTCGATTTAATAATAATGGTATTGGATATGAGGAAGAAAATGAGAAAAAGAATTATTCTAATTTATTTAAAAATGATGCCTCATCTAGTCATTCTAACTCTTTATGTTCATATTGTGGTAGACATACACATTATTCCAAATTTTGTAAATTTAGAAAAAGAAAATATAATACTAAATTAGCTTGGATTCCAAAAGAAACAATCATGTATGCTAACCCTAATTTGCCACACTCTTTTTGGGTTCCAAAAGATAATGTTTTTAGGTGCAAAACCGGTATTGGGACGTGAACAAAAATTTATGAGAATTCAATTAGTGTTAGATTTTTTTTCATGTTTCTTAAGTTGAACACATTCTTTACTTGACAAATATTGTGATATGTTGTTTTCATATTTAATACACTTATTTTCATGAAATATTATTTCATATGATTTTTAGATTTTATATGCTTATTCATGAATATTAATCTGATTAAATTCATGTTATTTCTAAATGTATCATTTGTTTGAAAATGTGAATACCCTCACTTTTTGTCCAAAACAAAGTATACTAAGGTTGACAAATTATTTATATACCTTGATGAATAATATATTTTTGTATATGATAAAATTGACATTGATGATTATTATCTGTTACGTACATTCTAGTATGTCATAAAGTTGCGTATGTCGTTATTGTTCTTGATGATTATCTCTTATTATGACTACGCTTGAATTTTTTGATAAGAAAATGAATTCTGAAATTTTCTATTTAATATTGCTTTATGGACCTAACACATTCTTGGATGGAAAAGAGAAAATATTTAAAGTTGTGTAGGTTGCATTTTGAGACGGAATGTGGATTTTCAAGGCATATGAATTGGTATCATTACAGATTTCAAAGTATGATTGCCTAATGTTGGAAATGCCACACTTGGAAGAAGTTTCTTGAATATATCTTTGGTATTGGTAAGGTGGTAAGGAGCACCCTTCTTGAAATTAAATCATATATTTGTTGATGATTTATTTTATGATATATTTCCATGCATAGAATATTTGTTATATTACATGAGCGTGTTGATTGAGTATTTAGTATTCACATGTAAATTTGTATATTTATTATTCTTGATGATTTTATGTTATATGACACATACACCTGATTTTGATGATAATTTTTTTTAGGTGAAAATTCATAATCTTTATGTATTATACATCTTGACATATTTTTGTGAATAATAATATTGGATTAATTCATGACTTTATTGTATATAAAATTCAAACGAAAATGTCATTTGAGAATTTTTTGATAAAGTGTCATTTGTATAAATGTTAGTCATATGAGCTACTTGATGATTTTATGATATGCACTCATTAATTTTGATGATATGATCATATTAATCTTTATGTGCTAAATTTATGACATGTTACATGTTTTGTGCCATTCATTAAATTTTAGTGACATTTCATGAAATATATAATTTTTATAGTTAATTTTTGTTTTACTTAAAAAATCGGTTGATTATTGAATTTTTTTTTTCTGTTTAGTTTCATGGCATGTTATATGATTCGATTAGTTGAAAAGTATTGTCTTTTATGAAGAACATTATTTTTTTTTGGAACAAAATGACTCTTATAATGTTTGTGCTTAAAAATCCGAAAATATATTGAAGTTGATTAACTTATGTCACTTTCATTATTGAAAAATTTATTGAGTGATTTAAAAGTTCTTCAGCAAATAATTTTGTTATCTGTTGAAAATATGAAAGTATTGATTTTCATAATGTACTTTCTGTTATTAAATATCTGAAATTATTGAGTTTGGTTTATTTTGGCCTCATGATATGTTTCATTCTTGAAAATTGATTTAATGACTTTCATGGAAATATTACATCTTATTCGAAGATAATTAAGAAAGAAAAATATAGAAAATATTTTATCTCATGAAAAAGATGCACATTATTTATTATATGCATATATGCCTTAATTGGTATCCCTTAGGGGGAGATAAAAGTTTATTGAATTTTTTTTTATTATTTGTCAGAAAAATGCTTGATCATAACTTTGATTTATTTTTATGGATATTGCAATTGAGTTGATTATTTCGAGAATTTTAGCTCACATCTTGATAACGGCAAAGCTTAAGTAAAATGGTAATGTATTTTTTTGCTGCTATTTCTAACTCATGTTATGTGCCTATTTTTAATTATTTGAACACATCGAGTTATGAAATGTATCATGGTTGTGCACTTGGAAGTTTTTTTTTGGTGATCTAAAACAAAAATTAATATGCGCCTATTGAAATTTTTTTTGTTGCAATTTTTTTGGGGAGAATTACTTATGCACATTGATATATCTCTCGTATTTGCATTATCTGAGAACATTGAGCTATGATTTCTAGTTTTACATAAAAAGTTGTTTCGAGAAATCATTGTGTGCAACGCACGGTTTGTGTGTGACTACAACAATTGGTATCATTTATCATTTTTGTGACTTATGCATTATTTGATGATATTATTGTCTATCTACACATTCAAATACATGCTATAAAAAATTTATGATGACTCGTGTGCGTATTGAAAATTTTCATGTTATTTATATGTTCCTTGAGATTTATGGTTGAATCCCATGCACGAATTATTTTTGATAGGGGGAGCTTCGCCCTTTTTACCCGTGACACTGAATTTATAAGAAATATCTTTTTGATAATGTCAAAGGGGGAGAAATATTTATGATTCACTATTTGTGCTTAATATTTCATTTTATGAATATTTGTGAATCATTGTTTGTCATCATCAAAAAGGGGGAGATTGTTAAACGAAAATGAATTTAACCCATTAATTAATATTTAACTTGTTTAATTGTATTGTAATTAATACACATTTTAGTTTAATGTAATATAGTGATTTTGATGATTCCAAACATATACTTATTGTGTACTATATGAATATTTTTAATTTATAAATATAATCTTTTTAATTGTATACATATGTGTTATTTATAGTGACTAACTTATATACTCCCATCTATATAGTATACTAACTTATATATGTACTACATACTAGAAGCACACTAGTAGTTATCTGTTTTTAAATCTAAACTTTTTTGCTATACATGTATTATTTTATATGCATTTTTTTTTATTCATTCGTATAATTTTTTTTTGTCATAATTTTATTTGTTGACATGGAAGTAAGTAAGTTAATAAAAAAAAATGAGCCTAACTAAGTATTTGTTAGGAATATTTACCTGCTCAGAATTTCATGACAAATCATGCTCAATGGAAATAACAAGTGGAATGAACACTTTCATTTATATATTAACGTACAAAATTATATCTACTTTTTTATGTTTATACATGTATATAATTAATATATAAATGCTTAGTTGTCCTTATGTCTTACACTTGCTTTATTATCCTATCTTATCTTATCCTATGGGTGATAGTTTAATATCTTATTTATACATTCATTAACGCCATGCTGTGAGCCCAAGTTAAGTCCCTTATATGGCTAGCTTCTTTTTAAAGTGCTATGTATACATAGATCATGTTCTTTATATATAACCATGAATCATAACACATGTAATTTTATTTTGAAGCTTTGTCTTGAAAATTTAACAACAGTGTAAAGTTGTTGTCATCAACACTGACTTTTTGTGTTAGTATCCTTGCCCCAAAGTTGTCTTGTATAATGATTATATTATTTCTATAAATATTTTTTTGGCAATATATCTACACTCTTATTTATATTTCATCTATCAAATCTTTCTTTGCAGTTTGTTCAGTCCCACTTTTCCTTTACGAATGATGAGAATTTGCACTTAACCCTCCTTGAGCCATGCTCATGTCAGATCACATCTTGTCTTGCAGATTTTGATATATCATATTTGGAGCTTCATGTCTCTCTTTTCTTGTAAAAGAATATATTGTTTCTTTAAAGTTTTTTTTATATGCTTACATATTTACATGCCTATACATATATCACATTTACTTGAAACTGTCTCGGACACTTATTTTTTTTACGAAAACTCTTAGCCTAATATATATATATTTACGTTTTTTTTTGTTGTTAAACAGAAAATTAATTTTTGTTACGTGTATTTAAAATATTTTTTTCATAAAATCGATAACGTTTTTTTTGGAAAATAATTTTATTTTTATATATATTTATATAATTTGATACATATAAAACACCTATGTATATTTTTTTTATAAATATCTTACACGCATATATTATGTTTATCTCTGGTTATGAGCCTGATTTCAACAGATATTTCTTTGGTGTAGTTGGTATATGTCCAATCTCATTTTCTTATATAAATTCTTTGGGAGATTCTTTGCATCCTTTTGCCTTGGGAAGGCACGTTCATGTGGCTTAATAGTAGTCTTGTCAAGACACCATTTGGTTTATCCAAATCTCTCGCCTATTATTTGACTTGGACAAATTGTATTTTTTTTGTTGTTGACAGATTGAAATGATAGTAACAACAGTATCCTAATTTTTATATCTTTTAGACAATTTGTTAAGACCACGAGTTATCTGTGATATGATTTAGCTGGCTTTAGTAATTTTTTTTACACGGTTGAACGAAACCTTTTTATTCTTGGATTTTATTTTTTATCCAACGCTATCTGAACGCATATTTGAATTTGAACAAGTTGTATTTATTAATTATTTATGTTAAAATCAATATAACCAGCATGCGCTTATTATCAGTACAAGACATGGTCTTATACAGTTTGGATACAAAATGTTGTACTCCACCTTTTATGTTTTTATTTTTATTTTTTATATATACTGATTTGACCGAACTGCCTTTGGTAGAACATAGGGTTGTGCAATTTTGTTTATATATATATATAACCTCTTTCTCTCTCGGTATATAATATTTTTTTTCTGCAAGAATTTATGAAGATAGGTTTGAACAGATACAATTTGCTCTCAAAGATATAGAGCATTTAATGCTCTCTCAGTCTGCAGACTCTATGGGGGAGACCCATACTCTCAATCAGAAATTCTTTTCATCATTTATGATGAAGAACTCATCCACAGCTTTTCTTCCAACGGTAATTTTTTAAAAGGCTACAAAAGAAGACCACATTCAGTTGAACGCGACACACATGAAAAATTATAGAGCAACTAAAAATTTATTCAACTCACATACAATCAAGAGCGCAACCAGAAATATTGTTACTCTGCTCATACACTCAGTTCAAGAGAGTAATACAAGAGTTATTCAGCTCTACATATTTGAGACAGCAACAATTAATATACTCAGTTATTTGTTGAAAAATAAATTTTAAGAGCATAAGAATCATTACTCTGCTACAAAAATTTCAAGAAGAAGACTAGTGCCAAAAATCAGATTTATTGTAAAGTCTCACTCAAGAAGAAACTCGGATCAATTTGTATTTTAGAGAGTTTCGACATCCAAACTTTGTACTCAACATTCGGATTTGTTTGAAGCTGGGATTTTAGCTTCGGTTGTACTTGGAGCCGGTATTTGCTTCAAGTGTCTGTAAATGGTGGTTTGATCCTACCGTACAAGTGGATCAGGACTAGTGAAGCGCGGGAGACGGTAGCTTTCTCTTGGCGCGTGGACGTAGGCCGAGTTTTGGCCGAACCACGTTAAAAATACGGTGTCATTTATTTTCAGCATTTAAATTTAGTTATATGCTTGTGATTGATTTATTTTATTTTTAAGTCCTTTACTTGCAAGATATTTAAATCTGAAAATTTGGTAAATTTATTGTTTGAGATTAAAATAATTATTTTCGTAATATTTAATTAATTTCAGAATATTATTTTTTATTAATTACGAAAATTGTTTATAACTTTTTTGGATCTTATAATCTTAAAATTTAACTTGTTTAATTTATTGAGAATATTTATTTGATATTCTTGTGTGAATCACTTTAGATTAAATCCAGAATATAAAATACGAAAATTGATTATTTATTTATTGGATGTTGTAATCTCTTATTTAATCAATTGTAAGTATTAATTTGATAACTTATTTATTGTATGTTATAATCTCGGATTTATATTGTTTAAATTAATTGATTACATTTATTTAATCATTATTGGTTTAATCATTTAAGATTTATTTAATCAGAAATTTGTATTAAGTGTTTTAAATTAAATATTTTCTGAAATTTTAATTTAACCCGAAAAGTTTGTAAAATCTCAATTCACCCCCCCTCTTGAGTATTTTTCTGGGCAACAGTACCTACCACTAGAGAAGCTCGCCTTTGCAATTGTGGTAGCTTCAAGGAAGTTGAAGCACTACTTTGAAGCCCACACTATCATCGTCCTTACATCGCACCCCTTAAAGCAGTCCACGAAAAGCATATTTATCGGTCAGATTGACTAAATGGTCGGTCGAGATCGAATGATTTGACATCCAATTTCAACCAAGGAATGCAATCAAAGGGCAAGTCTTTGCGGATTTCATAGCCGAGTTCACCGACTAGCAGCCTCTCGACCAAATTCAACCCATGAAGAAAAGAGAGAATCACACAACAGAGGGAATATGGAAATTATTTGTTGATGGGGACTCCAATTCAAAGGGGGCAGGAGTAGGCATTATGCTTTTCACTCTAGAAGATACAATCCTCGAACAGGGAATCAGGCTTGGATTTGAAGCCTCCACTAATGAAGCAGAATATGAGGTTTTAATAGCCGGTCTCTAGAAGGCACACACTTTGGTGGCAAGACAGTTACAGGTGTTCGGCGACTCACAACTAGTCTCCAATCAGATAAATGGGGACTACAACACAAAAGATGAAAGAATGGCAGCCTACCTCGCTTTGGCAAAGAGGCTAATGGCCAGCTTCGAAGAAGTCAGTGTCCAGCAGTTTTCCAGAGGACAGAATAACCATGCTGATGCCCTTGCAGCCCTGAGTTCGTCAATCAATTTTGACTTAAAAAGAACAATCCCCATTGACTTCCTCACCCATCCGAGCATCAATAGTAGCAATGAGCTACCAAGCGTGGAGCATGTGCTCCAGATTGAGTCAGCACCCAGTTGGATGGACCCTTTAAGGGACTATTGGAAAGATGGCGCACTTCCAAATGATAAGAAGAACGCTCACCAGATAAGAGTCAAAGTTGTTCGCTTTCACTTATCTCCTGAGGGTAAGCTGTATAAGAGATCGTTCTTTGGTCCTTACCTTCAATATGTTCACCCGAAGGATGTCGAATAAATTTTACATGAACTCCACGAGGGAATCTGTGGAGGCCATATTAGAGGAAGGACATTAGCTTTCTGAGCAATGAAGGAAGGCTACTAGTGGCCATACATGCAAAGAGATTCTACAACATATGTTTGCAAATGCGAGAAATGCCAACTTTATGCTCCCATGGTCCACCAACCTGCCAGCGACCTAAGATCACTTTCCAGCCCATGGCCATTCACCCAATGGGGAATGGACATCGTGGGACCTCTTCCTACTCTGTCGGTAATCACAAATATATGTTGGTCGCAACTGACTACTTTACCAAATAGATCGAAGCAGAACCACTGGCAAACATCCTAGATGCAGATATGATGAGATTTATATTGAAAAATATAATTACCCATTTTGGGATTCCCAAAACCATCATCACCGACAATGGAACACTGTTCGAGAGCAGCTCTTTCCAAAGTTTCTGTAATGACCACGGAATCAAACACCATTTCATCTCGGTGGCCTATCCTCAAAGCAATGGCCAAGCCGAGGCTTCCAACAAAACGGCGATCGATGGGTTAAAGAAATGATTAGAACGAGCCAAAGGTGAATGGGTGAATGAACTACCGCATATTCTATGGGCCTATCGCACTACCCCAAGTCGAGCAACGGGGAAACCTCATTCTCACTAACGTATGGAATGGAAGCGGTCATCCCATTGGAAGCAGGCCTACCAACTATGAGGTTCGCCCTTATCGACCAGGGCCAGAATGATGCAGAATTGCTCGTTAAACTTGGCCTAGCTGACGAATGCAAAGAACTTGCCTTAGTGAAACTAGCGAGCAATCAACAGCAACTCACAAAACACTATAATGAGAAGGTCAATCCAAGGGCATTCCGAGTTGGGGACTATGTCCTAAGGAAAGTCCTTGGCAGCGCAGTAAAACCATCAGACGGAAAGTTGGGGCCAAACTAAGAAGGACCATTCAAGATAACAAGAGATGATCTGCGAGGAGCCTATCACTTAGAAACGCTGGAAGGCAAAGAGATACCCCGAGCATGGAATGCAGCCAATCTTAAGAAATTCTATTTCTAGTTTTTCCTTTTGTCCTTTATCAGATTTATGAAACTAGAAGCTCATTTACTTATGATTAATAAAAGTTATTGCATTCTACGAAGTGTCAGTTAACTAGTATATGAACTTTTTGACTCGCACACCCTTTCCAAGTGACAGGCACACTAATCATTACACTATATCAGGGAAATCACCCTCCTCATATTTTCGTTATGAAGCACGAACAACCTCTTAGCATTGCCAATGGCAATATATGAAGCCCTACAGGAGATCCTTAGGCAATATGGCCAGGTCAAAATTTATCGCCAACAATGTTTAGTTAATAAAATCCTGATCGGATAGAGCATTCAACACCAGGTGTGTCCTCACCAATTGCCACACTTAGGCCTAAGAGATTGTGACGACATGACCTAAAAGGTAAAGTGGGGCAGAATGGTATCTCATAAGCATACTAGACTGGAGGGACACTTACTCGACAATGCAAACTTACCAATCTAGTCGACCAAGAGAGGCCCAAGATTATTAAGCAAATAATAAATGATGTAAAAAATACAAAACACTTATTTAGTCGGCAAGTTTTCCCAAAACATAAATTTTATATTACTTCATCACATTTACAACAAGAAAGTACAACTCGTGTTTAGTCGGCGAGATCGCCCAAAACATCAATATTACATTATTTCATTACATATGTATATAGAGTTATAACTAGTAAAATCTTAATGAGGCTGAGGCCTCTGAACAAGATAATCATCCACTTGTGCTCTTCGATCGTCATCTGGATGGGGGACTAATTCCTCCTCGACTTCATTTACATATGACTCCAATAGCTGATGAGGGATGGCATTGATAGGGATCCACTAATCATCCCTTATGAAGGAGTTAGGCCTTAAAGTGGAAGGAGAGATCTCGTGATGATATCAGAGTATTGAGTTCCTTGGAACTTGTAGCTCCCTTAGGGAACTCAACCATTCCCTGATAAAGGAGAGCTCTTCAAACTCTGTCAGCCTCATCGGAGCATTTACCCAACCTTGGTGGTAACCATCAGCCCATACTCACCTAGGTCCTCTCTTAAACAGATGCCTCAGTCATGTGACATCCCTTTGAAGCCCAGTAGTAATCACATATACTCGATGGACATCTTCACAGAGCTCATCTATTTCTCTAGTTGGACTTCTTACGTTTGTACCAGCTTGCAGAACAGTCAATGGGGTAGAACCTCGCAGCATCATAGGAAAATCGCTTGGTCTTATGCCATCTCATGATGAGGAGGAACCCCTTAAAACATGAGGCGCAGTGCTTGGGGCATGCTCCCTGAGGCGCAACACTTCCCTCCTCAAGGACTCATTTTCCTGCTGCATAACTTCTCCGACCTGGTTGATCTCAGAGGCAACCAGAAGCCTAATTCTCAGAGTATTCACCTCTTCCTGGACTGAGGCACCGACTTCCTCTATTTCTTGAAGCATGTCCTTTAGTTTGGCCACAAGCTCAGATTGGTCCTTAAACTTCTGATTCCTCAACCTAAAGGACTTGTAGATCCTAATGAAGGCCTGGCGAACTTGAGGACTCGCATTAGGACCAAGGTCCTTCCTAGTTTAGAGGTGGAAGGTATATACTCTTTTACATCAATCAACTACAAGCCATAAAAGAGCAGTAAAGGATAAAATTATTCAGTACACTGAGTGAAAAAGTCTTCTCTTTTCATTCATACATAAAGGATCAGAGTACATTGAGAATTATAAAGGAACATTACAAACAAAGATACAAAAGCAATCCTAAGAATAGATTAGCTGGCAACCTCAAGTTGTTCAGAATAAGCTGGCTGATTCCCCTTGTCAGCAATAGTAGGAGCATCTCCCTCAGTAGGGACAACTTCCGTTGCCCGAGTAGGAAGGGCATTAATAAGAACTAACTGGGAAGCAGGGTCAACGCCTTCGACGGTTGGGGTGGTAGCTTCATCTACGATAGGCTTTGGGCCTGGATCGTGCTCATCAAATAAAGGATAGGCAACATCCACCCAGTTAGCCAAGAGGGCCTTGTTCCAACGCTTCTTGAAATTCAGAAGGCTGATGTAGCCTATCTGAACCTCGACATCTTCATATGTGGAAGCCTACTCGGAATTATACGAATCTTCCTTAATGGTGGCTGCCTCGGACTCCTTCTCCTTAAGCTTCCCCTTTAGAACTGTATTCTCTTCCACCACCGCTAGCTTACTCGAGCACACTAAATCATAAGCCTGCTGCTATTCATTCAGTTCTTTGACAATTGCCTCATTCGCTCGATTGGCTTCAATAAGGGCCAAATCATAAGACACTTGAGCAACATCAGCAACCTTCAGGCTAGCCTCGAGCTTAGTACTTTTCCCTTTCAGACAACATTCTGCTTCTCCAGCTCATCACTCTTATTCAAAAGCTCATCGCGAGAGCGATAGAGCACAACGAATTCAGTCACGAACTGCAAATAAAAGGAAGGGATTAAAAGAGAGAAATAAGTAAAGTCTTACCAATGTTAAGGAGAAGAAAGAGACTTACCAAGGCTACCCTCTGGACCCGATGTTCTTGTACTCGATCAGGAAAGCAGCGGACCGGGGATGTTCACCGTCAACCAGGGATTCCCTAATATTCCAAGCTTTAATCAGCTCGGCAACACGAACCTCGCTAAGGGCAGGTTCCAAGTTCTTCATCCTCGCTGAAAAGAAAATAGGAAAGTATAAAAACGATTACACATTAATAAGGAGATTAAAAGATCAAAGTGAAGACTACCTATGTACTCTTCCCCATAAAAGGGAACGGTGAATCTATCAAACCTCACCCCCTCGGTCTGAGGGGAGGACTGCCAATTCCTAGCAAGAAAGCCATCGTGCCAGTAGTCCTTATGGGAATCAGGTAAATTTACTACCAATACCCTATCAGGACTCCTGGCCTTGAGGTAAAGAAGACCAGAGCTCGTTCGAGATAAGGAATAATAAAAACAAACTTCAACGAGCCCTAATTTAGTGCCATAGAGTTGATTTATCCTATGGACACCATTAACTATTTTCCAGACATTGGGCGAACACTGTGCAGGGACAATGTTGAAATAAACAAAGAAATGAAGGAACAAATTGTTTGGAGGAAAAATAAGTCCCCCTTGGGAAAGCAACAGGACGTGAATCCAATGAGCTCCCTCTATCTCTCTAACATTCTTAGGGAGAGAGGCGCACTCAATCTCTACCCATTCTGGGATGTTATAGAACTTCCTAAACTCAGACACTGATCTATTACCTATCTTTGTCATTTGAAAACCCTAAACTGCAAATTCAAACAAAACTCAACAGAGAAAGCACAAAAAGAGAGTGAAGGGAACTTATTAGATGAAAATTTGGCTTGGACGATGCAAGTTCACAAGCCCGGATGACGAGGTAGATTGAAAGCGAAGAAAATGAAGATCTGGAGAAAAGGGCACAACAGCTAAAACTCGCAGAAGATGAAGGAACACTCAGAAGTTTGAAACGACAACTACGGAACGCTGCTCTAAATAACTTTTAAAACGCTCCCAATCATCGCTCACACGACACGAAGCAACTACCGCCTAAATCAGTTCTCAACTTTGGGAAGATTTACATGATTTACAAAAGAGACATTATGACAAATCATTTAAATTTATTGAGCCCGAATTGTGGCCCAATAACGTAAGGGCAATTGTGGGTACCCGTATTTGCCATCACGGGCCCGGACGAGTAGCCTAATAAAAACGACCCAAAGTCCAAACCCTTCGCACTTTAACTAAATTCATTTATGACTTAGTTTTCTCCTAGAATCTCGTATAGAGATATTCCAGGAGATAAAGATGGACGTGAGGGAGTCCAACACCCCCACTCCCCGAAGATAAACATGTATATAATAAACCCTAAGCCTGGGGCAAGAGGCATGCACTGTATTCTCTGTAAACGCTCCCCGGAGTACATAGAAATAATACTGACTGCATCACCGTGGACATAGGCATTGTTGTTGAACCACGTGCATACTGTGTTGTGTGATTGACATTTTATGTTCTTTATTTTCCTTGGTGATTGAGATTTTCTTATCTATTTATGTTGAATATAATTGTCACTACACTTAAAATACACAAAAAGATTCAATTCTTTATAAAATAGAATTTTATGTGTGAAAAGTATATTTGTATGTTTATTTGATAAAATTACAAAACCAAGGTTAACTAAAAGATTTTTCAATTATAAAAATAGATTAATTGAGGAGAATCTAAGCTCACTAAGTCATTTAACTTATCCCAAGTGGTGTACTTGAGGTTTTACATTGACTGGATTTGGTTTATTAATGAAGCTTTCATTGACCTTTTGGACAAAGACTTAAACATGTTTTGTCAAGGAATTTAACTATATATTTTATGGAGCACATCGAGTATACTATACTCTAACAGAATTGTTGACTTATGTTAGATCACACATTTAATGGCGGTTATGGTTTATTGATTAATTAAATTCATGTTAAATCTCAAACCAAGAAAGAACATGCTAAATTATCATTTTTGCGCGAAAATAATGATACTAAACATAGAATATTGTCATTATCATGTGAGTATTTGCGTTATGGACTTTAGGATTTATTAGAAGGAGTTTTGAATTTTATTTAGAGGTATTAAGAACAATAATGGCATCTTGGGTTTAATCAGAAAGAGAGTTGGACAAAAAAGACATTTTCCTGAAAGAAGTTTAAGAGTCATGGAAGAATCCCATCCTTAGTGGGGTACCATCCCACTATAGCGGTTATGCTAGTGTTGTTATGGCAGTTGGGGGCTTGGGAGGAGGGGCATTGGTCTTTTTTTTATTTCTTTTGATTAAAGATTTTTATGTGACCTTTGGCTAGTATGTGTGTGTGTGTGTGTGTGTGTGTGTGTGTGTGTATATATATATATAAAATAAAGAGTAGAATAGTTGTCACTATTCCATAATAGTATAAGCTAAGTAGAGGTTAGGATTGATTGTTAGAAAGATGAATCCAATGGTTAAAAATTAAGGGTATTTTTGTAAAGTTTCTCAATCACTTATCCTCCTAACCCTAACATACTTTCATTTTCTCCCTCTTCTCTCTAGATAGCGGCCGCTCCGACCTCTCCCTCGTTCGACTCCCTCCCCCTCACTCATTTTCTCACGTAAGTAATCTCCCTCGCCTCCCTAATACACACACACATACACACACACACACACACACAGATATATGTCACACATGCATCCATATTTGTGAAACCCATACACACATGCGCACAAATCTGTCATTTTGAAGCTTTTATATTGAACTTTTCGGGGATTTAAAAGTGAGGAATCGAGACTACGGTTTGATGGATTTGGGTTGTATGTGTTTGTTTTGAACTTCCTTGCCGATATGGAAGGAATCCCACAATCTTACATGTTTTAGATCGAGATCTTAGAAATCCCACGGCTATGGTTTTTTCGATTTTCTATTTTTCATGTTCTAGATCTTAGATGATTTTTTATTTGCACATTCTAACCATTCTTTGCACATTCTAACTATTTTTTTGCTATTAATTATTTTATTTGGGATCTTTCAATATACCTCCCTCTTCTCTCTAAAATGTTCTTTTCTTAAGATAATTATAGATTTTGTTTCATGCGTTTGAATTTGGTAATGGTGGCGGTACATGGATTATTATCGGTATTCAATCCATATAAAGTTTTGAGTGTTGATGTAATTCTCAGTGTACAAAAATATTTCATTTTAAAAATTTATTATGTCATTTTTATTTTATATCTACACATGAACTGAATTTTGATGTTGTTTTGTACCTATGCCATCAAGGTCAAGTGTTTTGAAGCTTATCCCCTGGAAGGCATCACCAAGTAGCCTTGAAGGTTTAGTCCTACAAGGAAATACCACTAAACGTGAAGATGCGCAAATCAAAATTTGAGGAACCAAGGCGTTCAGAAGAGTTTTATAGACAGATGATGCCAAACATCCTGTATGCCAAACTTTCGTTGTTGACAAAAGGAACTTTACTTTGTATTGTTAAAACTTTTATTATAATAGTGTCAATTTGGTTTAAAAAATGTGTATATGGTTCCAATTCAACTACTGCTAATTATAACTGCCATTGTTAATTGTAATTGACTCGGATGCAGGGGAAAAAATATCAGCATAAGGTTAAGGTAACAGCGGTATATTTGCAAATCCCCTCTCCGCACATTCAAATGGATCTTAAACTTTAATGTTCATTCGGAATGTTCTATCATCCCAGTATGGAAGCAATTCTAGACTTCATCGGTGAACGTTTCATCCGTATAAATTTTGATAAGGTTTTTATTTAATACTTTTAAGATTGGGGGATTATTGAGGGATTTTCACTGATTACTACTTACGTTTTTATTATTTTATGTAATTGCTATTCAAGTTTCTTTATTTTTTTATTTTAAAGGTGACATGGATTTTATTTTTATTTTTGTAATTTTTAGTTGCATTTTTTATTTATTTCTAGCACCACTATTAAATTTAGGGTATATTTTGGATGAGTACATACTGTATTTTGTTAAACATGATCGACTTTTGGACTTATTTGCTGAAGTTTGCTTCATGGAAGGTTTCTTATAAATGGACTTATTTGTAGGTATTGAATTTATATTCCGTAGGGTATGAATTCAATTAGAATGTTTCTTATAAATGGAAGCTTTTAGTGGTTTATATTCTGCAGGGCATGAATTGAATTAGTGTATATTAATGTTTTTAGAGTTTTAAAATGAGAAACACCACGGTATTCTCGATCTCTTCATATAATATTTTTCTATTTATGAATCAAGGTTTAAACTCATGGTTTATTTTTTGTTTTGCAGATATTTCAACAGTAGTTATCCTCATCATTTTGTGGTTTAGATCTTAGTTGGGGCTCATATTTATTAAATTTTTTATCTCTCGAATTTTGAGTTGTCTCTCAAGGTAATCAATTATACCTTTATATGGAATAGCTTGCACCTCCAATAGAGGCTATTTTTTGAATTCAACTCTACCTTTCGTTGGGAATATATTTCATTGGGAATATATTTCAAAGCTCTCTCTTGAACCAACACTTCAAAATGATACCAGCTTGAGCTCTCACCAGATAATAAGGTTGGTCAATTAAATAGATTGAAATTTCTCTATTTGATGCTTATTGATAAATCGTTATTTAACTGTTTGTGATAAATTTTGCTGATAATACAGACAATAGAAAGCACTCTCCATGAAAATTTTTATTGTGTGAGATCTTTTGTAGCAATCCTGGTAAAACAAATCTTTTTTCTTCTACAGTAATTTAAAAGATTAAAAAGAGCAATAAACTCATGATGATAACTGTTTATACTGATGTTTCAACAGAACTTCGTAGATTTAGATGGAAGTGAAAGAGATTCACAATCAAATGTAGAAGGTGCAACGCTTTAGGAAGGTTTCCATATAAACCTTAGCTTGATGACCCTTACTTACAACTTTAATTAGAATGCTAAGGTCAGTGGAGAAGACATATAAACTTTAGCTTGGTGACCCTTACTTGAAGAATGGTTTTGTAAAAATATGTTTTGTCGAATGATAACTATTTATTTTAATTATTATTTTTAATCCATATGGCTGAAATGCTAGATTTGTAACCATTGTTTATGTTCACCTGATAGTTTTTTTTGCAGACTTCAATTCTTATTTTGTTTTGGAAACTTTTTATCTCAATAACAGGTGGTTTGTTGCTTTGGATATCAATTTGATACATTCTATGTGAAGTTTTTAACTGAGACATATAATTTTTAGTAAATTTCCAAGTGTATATATATATATATATATATATATATATATAAGTTTAATCAGTTTGGGGAAGTATCTAGATCTAAATGACTGCATCCCGAAGTAGCAACAACATATAATCAGTTTCTATATCTAACTTTAATTAGTTTGGGGAACTTTTTATCTCAATAATAGGGGATTTAATCAGTTCGCTGCATATAAAGTAGCAACAACGCCCCTCATTAAACATAAACTGTTAAGCCAGGTAACCGTCTCCCTCGGCAAACATTCGCAGCAGCGATTCGCAACAGCAAGCCAGCAGTTGTTAATGTAGGTAAGGAATTTACGATTTGTGAACTTACGGTTGCTCTGGAATATATACATATTTATGTGTTTGTTATGAAATTGGAATTCCTATATAGCAGTACCGTGACACCAAACAAAATTAGAAACATGCCAAGGATCTCTGTTTTGTAAGCTTTTGTACCACGTTATTAATGTATGTAAGGAATTTATTTTATATGTATGATATAGTTATGTTTTAATAATATAATTTACATATATTTATTATTTCGACTCTTCAGTCATCTATTTTGTTTAAGTATGTTTGGTTACAAATTATTTCAAGTAATGGCATCCATATGACTACACATGAATATCAATGAGATTGATTGATTGATATATCAATGGCATCATCTATGTTATTTTATTGTTTTACACTAATTCTTTTATTATTTTACACTAATTCTTTTATTTAAAGGACGGATGAGTTGGTAGGATTACAAATGTTATTAATCTTATGAATCCAGTTCTGAACTTTCACAATAATGGAGTTCTGAATAGGCTTAGTGTGATTAAAATAGCGGCATTTGGAGCTAACTATAACTCCCATTACACTAGCAAAACATCATATCGAGTTTTCAATGCCGTCTCTTTACACCAAGCTAGATGCAAGGAATTTAGAGATTCCTACGGTCCAGTATCTCAGCGAAATGATTTCAGACCGCTTGGGTTACTGTACAATCTACACTTTGACACACAGTGAATTTTGATCCTTTTATCATTTAAAGGGAGAGCATTAAGAAATAATTTCTACATAAGTCTAAATATATTTGTAGACTGTTTATTTTTATACTTAAATATCATCTCTATCCAAAAAAACTGTCAGATTTTCATAATTCTACCATTAAAAGTTCATGGGGCCACAAATATTAATTTCCATAGAAGGATGGTTACATATATAACTGTAGATATTAACCTGACACGGTTGGTTACATATATAACTGTAGATGTTCTTCTTGGCATGGATAAAAGTCCATTTTTTTTTTGGCTTGGAACCATGAGTTTTGGTGACAACTTTTTGCATAGTTCATATTTGTGATTGTAATTCGTAAATGATATGTTATCATGATATTATACGTTTGCGATCTTTGTATGACCTGTACTATAGTTTGGAATAACACTTATGAGGTTTGTTTTGTTATACAAACAGTTAAAATATTGAACTGTTATCCATTTATGTATGTTATGTTTCTTTAACGGCAATTTGTTCTATTGATGTTTCCCTATTTTTGTAGGTCTCATGGAGCAGAGAAAATTGTGGGGCAAAAAGATTTAGTGTTTTTTCGAGAATTAATATACTCGACCCACCAGTGCATGTGCTTGCGATGTTTTATGTGATTGATAGGTTTCTACACGCCGAAGGAAATTGAAGTATCTTGGGATTATTACAAGGGCACCTTAATTTGGCTTGCCACTCGGTCTCGGCTAATGAACGGATCACCTACCCGATCTCGGCTAATGATTCCGTCTAGTTGGTCTATTTGTTTTGTCATTTGTATCTGGTAATTTCCTGTACAGAAACTCATATGAAATTTTGAACTGAATTTGGCTACAGCAACTTCATGGGGTGATGATCGATGAGTTTGCTGCTTGCAAGACTAAATTGTTGTATTTTTTTTTTTTCATTTTTCCGATAAAATCAAATTGGCCTACTAGAAGTTTTCCAATTAACTGAATTGACTTAAGCTTACTCACGAATCAATTAACTATTAGCACGCTATGCTAAAACCATCTCTAGAGCATCATACAAAATGGCAGACCAAACTATGATTTGGTAAGATAATTAGTAAATGTAAGGCTGTTTTGCTCACATTTGACATAACAAGTAATGGCATTTAAAACACTCACACGACCTTTTGATTGCAGAATAAGTTAGAGCCCAAAGAAAAGGAAGTAGTAGAATCTCAAAAGTTGCCTCCTACTCAAATGCCCCTGACAGTAATGGTTTGATTGTTAGTTCCTACTTTTGTTTCATCTTATTTGTCCTATAGCGCACAATTTATTGAAAGGTTTTCTATTAATGCAGATCCTTCAGAATCTGAGAAATCTTTGGACATACCTGTTGGGTGAAATAGTGGGCCTAAAGGATAGAGACATACTACAACATGCTGGATTATAACTGTGAGGATCTTCAAAATTTTGGCTCTACTAATAGTTTCATGGAATTTCTAATTGTAATTCTTGCTCCATTATTATCACAAAGGATACGTTCTATTTTTTAAATTAGATCTTAGTTTTTTTTTACAATTCATGGTCTTTTCATTCATTCATTTCCATATCTGATATGAATACAACCCACCAAGTGTTAGGTGCATCCATTCTTTGCTGCAAAACGGTAAACCACAATTCCAATCCTATCCCCATCAGGCGGACTATCCGTGTGTAATCCTTGAACATCAAAGTAATTTCTGGCCTTCTTGAAGAAGAGAGATTCTTTCTTCCACCTCCTCGAGTGACCCATCTTCTTAATTTCATTTCCGCCTCCCAACAACATAAACTTCAAGGTCTCAAGCAGAGGCTCATAGAGATGATCATGATAAACAACATCAGATACCAATACAATATCAAAATCTCTTCCAATACTTTTCATATGCTCACTATGCCCCCAACCCAGTGGGTCCACTTCAATAGAGCCTCCGTTGAGTTGTATAACGCTAGAGTTAGCAGCGGCATTGAATAGGAGATTAGGTAGCGCGTGAGGGAGGTCTGTGACTGTCACTTTAGCACCCAGTACCGCTGCAGCCGCTATTCCCACGAGACCCATGCCAGAGTCGAGCTCCAGAATGTTGAGTTGGCTGTTGAGTAAAGGGAATATATTTGTGGTGGTATTGGTAGGTTGACAGCGGTGGTTATCTAGAAGGGTGATGAGAGTAGTGGCAGCTGGCCAGAGCTGGAAAGAGATGCCTTGGGATGGGAATTGCCTTATAACCACAGTGGATTCAATTGAACGGAATTAATATTCTTGTGGGGTGTGGGTCTAGAGTTGGTAATGACATTTCGTTGGCATTTTTCATTTGGAGAAGCATTGTGAAGGAGTTGATTTCGATGTCCTCTATTTCGATGTCCTCTTCTTTTTCTTGGGTGGACATATTGTTTGATTTGATAGCTGCCGCTGAGACCTTATTTATTTCTTTTTATTGTTCCATAATAAAAAGATCATTCTTCTTTAGGGATGTAAAATGAACTAAGCTATTCGAGCTCGGATTGTGTTCGTTCGGAAAAAAATTTGTTCGAGATTAGCTCGTTAAATAAATGAGCCAAGCTTGAACAAAAATTTAAGCTCGTTATCTTATTGAGGTCGGCTCGTATTCGCTTGCTTAGAAGCTCGTTCGAGTTTGGATCGTAGGATTAATGAACCGAGCTTGAACATACTTTTAGGCTCGTTTACATTTACAAACCAAGCTTGAGCAGTCTTAAGCTCGGCTCGGCTCGCCTCATTTTCACCCCTATTCATCTTTGGGTCAACCGGGTGAGGCGAAGGCTTAATTTTTTCAGATTGAACTTGGATAATTTCTTCCGGATAAAACATGGGTCGTTGGATCAGTCATCTTTATGCTTTAGTCTTTTGTTATTTTATTTTATTTATTTATGTCAGTTTTGCCCACACATTTTCTTAAAAGTATTATATTTTGATTTTTTTCTTCATGTTTTATCAATGATCCTTGGATGACTAGATCTTTGTAAAATTATACTTTTAGGGGTATTTCGAGTGGTGAAATGATTATAGGAGTTTCTTACAGCCTTAAGAATTGTAAAACTGGAATGTTGGCAGAACTCCCAAATATTTGAAAATTTGATTAACGTATTCCACCAATGCCACTCAAATATCTCCAAATAATAGTATTTTTTTTTTAAGAAAAAAAATCCTGATAGGTAAAAAATATAAATTCTTGATACCTTTGACACTAAATCTCTATCCACTATTTATGATCAAACCCCATGATGAGGAAGTAAAAGAATCAAAGATCGATACAATGATCAATAATATTTTTTAGGTTTATTTATATTTTGGCCCCATTTATTTGTGCTTTAGTAATCTGATCCCCATAATTTTCATTATTTGGCACTTGGTCTTCAAAATAACTTTTCAAAATTCCGATCAATACTTTCTGGAGGGGGAAAAGATAAATGAAAACTTCATCGATCAGACTGTGCGATCACAATTAAAAAGAGGTTAACGACTCAAAAGTCGAGCTAATCCTACTCTTTCTACCTAAGGAAACGACAAACGAGAGATCAATATATAACTTTATCCAATCTGTGTATACATAATGTGAATCCAAGCACTAAGACAAACTATATATATGTACTAACATATTCTACTTTATAAGTAGAATAGGTAAAGATTACGTAGTTTTGAATTTTTCGCCGTGCCTTCAGGCACGGACATTCCGCTAGTGTGTGTGTGTGTGTGTATATATATATATATATATATATATATTATAGGAAAGAGTTTTTATAAACCTTTTGGGTACTTTGGAGTGTATAATTAAGTAGATAATTATGTATTATATATTTAAGTTACGGTTATTCAGTTAAGGTAAACAATTGATATTTATTGAGGATGCGTACGACTCGTGGTATACCATTGGGACCATGTGCCACATGTGTAAGTAAAAATGTATAATAAGGCATCGGTTATATTTTGTAAGAATATAGTTTACTGAATGTGCTCCATATAATAGTTTGTCTTACTTCCTTGTCAAAACATGTTTGAGACTTTGTCCACGAGGTCATCGAAAAATTTCATCAACTTCAATCCAGATTCACTCATGTCAAATGTCGAGAACACAGCTTAAGAAAGGTATAAGACTTATAGGTCTTAAATTCACACATTGATTAATTGTTTCATAACTGCTTTTTTTTAATTAACCGTTTTTGGATAAACTGTCAAATACACTATGTAAATATACATTTCATATAGAAAAATCTAATTTTTTAGATATTTCATTTATACTGTTTATTTTAAGTACGGATGATCTTTGTTAGGACAAATATACTAAGTGTTTTACTAAAAATTATTTTTGAATTATTTTCAAGCAAAACTGGACAAAATTCTAGGACAGTCTCGCAGGCTCCTTAGCCACTAAGTCTCACATATTTGCTAAAGCAAAAGACCTTAGCTGACACTTTTTGACCCGTGCTTTTTTTCGTGGATGATCTTGTGACCTGCATTGTTTTAGGATAGCCACAATGAATAAGTTATTCACTGCAGTGACGCAATCAACAATCATATATGACAGTGCCGAGAGCATATTTTTTTCAAGATCTTTCATTAAGATCTTCTTGGTTTGTGTACCATGTACACCTTTTCGGATGCCTTCAGCTTAGAAGTGACTACATAACTCCATAGGAGTGTGACACCTAACCTATTAGATTTCAAACTCTTTAAAATCAAAAGGCTATATAGTTATGTGTTCCATACTCTTCCCAACCAATAGTGAGAGCTTTGAAAAATATTTTATCTGATCAATATGTTTCAAATATTTGAGAGCATATATTTCACTATTCTTTTTTGAATTCTTCAAGCCATTGATTTTGGGATTTTCTCTTTGAGAAAACCTTAGATATTTATTTATTGGTCATTGTGTTAAAAAAACGTTTCTTAAACTTTTTTAGTCGTGAGTAGATATTTTCCCTTCCTTGCCAAAATATCATTTTGAGATTTAAAGCACCAAAACATTGTAATGCACCAACACAACTTTTTAGGATTCCTTCAAAATCTTTGGTGTAGATTTTTTGGTTTCTTGAAGGCCCCATTATTGGAAAATTTTGCTTCAACTTTAAAGAATAAATTTTTAGCGAAATATTTAATGATATTATTCGCGAACCAAAATCAGTGATGGTTGTATAGTGATCTTTAGCTAACGGTGCTCTCCTTAGAGGATATGGTGTGGAAGAGTTTCTAGTCAATTATAATGTCACGCGGTTGTAAATATTTGTCTTTTATTTGTAATATATCTACCATAGTGCATTTTCCATTCTTATCGATCGACATTTTCTCTTTTAGTAGGTTTTTCCCTCGTACATCCGGTCTTGTGCATATTTACTTCTTTTTTTCATTTTTTAAAATCCTTGTTTTAACTAAGAATATAAAATTTGGATTATAAAATCTAGTATAATATTTTGTCACATAGACTTTGGGATTGTTAACCATTTTGATAATAACAATTTAATAAACCTTTTGCTAATGTTAGGTGAATTAATTTTTATTTAGGTAGCTGCCATCGAGATGCACACTCTCAACTAATAATAAAGTGGATCTCCATCGTTTTAGGTGCTATAACCTAGGTTTATATCCTTTTATATACAATGGATGGAAGTTCAACCCTCTGACCTCCTCCATCTGATGGTAGTTATTGATGCAAAAGCTAGACTATGCTAATTAATTGATCACGGATAAATAGAAATAAAAGAGACAAGAGATTTTTAAAGCGGTTCGGCTTAAGGAAAGAGCCCACGTCCACTGTTGTGTATTGTTTTAGAATTATTCAATGGCCTCTCTTTTCGTGTCCTTTAGATGAAGGGTTTATAATGTATTTATAGCCCCCATAGGTTGTACAAGGGACATAATATCAAAGGATAAAATGTCTTTATTTCGTAGACATTTACATCTGTACAATCATTCATGTATACAACTTTGGTGTTTTTCTGTCATCGTTGGTCGATCTTCCTAGTGTTGGTCGGCATCCCTGGTGATGGTCGACATCCATGGTGTAGGTTAGTATTTCATCCTTGCTGACTAGGATTAATTTTCCACGGTACAACACATGTTAGTATTTGAATGGTCCACGCAGATGGAAAATTTTTGGCATCAACAAAAGCCCCCCAATGATTTATGCTTGAAGTTTTCACAAGAGTATTGAGCATTTGGCTCTTAAAGTTGCTCGGGCAACAATTTTAGGCCTGGTCGGTTTTTGACTTCCCATACTTGTAAAAATTTATGGTTTAATTATGAAAATATAATGCGCATGGCATTTTTGAAATTATACCCAACTTTAACGATTCGTTTTTAGGCAAATCCGTCTTTTCTGTCTTTTAGCCGCCACCAGTTCAATCGACGTTGCCTTTTAATCATTATTTTTCCAGTTTTTGAGGCAACCTATAAAGAAGGGGAAAGGCCACGAACTTTTATTACCTCAAATTTTCGGAGTTTTTTCGCTACAGTTTCTTCAAGCTCTCTCTCTCTCTCTCTCTCTTGTGCGATCGTTTTCTGTTCTTTAGTTCTTGTTGAATCCTTAATTCCTGTAAGAAATATTTCTTTTCTCTTCTATTATTCATCACTGTTTACTCTATTGATTCTCTTGATGAATTTAGAAATGAATTTAAGATTCCCTCTTGGGTTATTTTGGAACACGCTACTTTACCTGCTGATTTTTTCTCACTTACTGAGGGTCACTGGTTTTCCTCTATTTTTATAGTTGAGTGTGGGTTTACCTTTCCTCCAAATCCACTGTGCCTTGAATTTTGTCAGTATTTTGATGTTGTCCCAGCTAGGGTAGCCCCCAATACTTGGAGGGTCGTAAATGGAGTGTTTAGGTTGAATCAAATTCATGGTACCCATCCGAGGATTCCAAAAATAATGTTTTATTATAAGTGGGTGACTGGTGACAACACTTTTTATTTAAAGACTAGGGTTGTAAATAAAGTGTTAGTAGTTAATCTTCCTGATTCCTATAGGTATTATTTTAAGCATGGAGTTGTTGTACAAAATTGGTAATACACCCCTTTGATTGGGAATGCTGAGTACCAAGGGCATAGATGCCCTCCTTTTGGCAATGGGATAGGTTATTCCTTATTTAACTGTTATGTCCTGTACATACTTATTTAAATGTTACACTAATTGTTTCTATGTGAATTTCGATTGCAGTTGATAAGAAAAGAAAGTTCCCAAAGGAAAGTGAAGTGGACCTCAAGGAGTTGAAATTTATTTGGGGACTTCATAAGAGGATTGGTGAAGAGCATATTAGGTATGCATCATACTTGTTACAGTAAAAGAATGGTATTTCCTCTTTCATTACTCGTACCATAATAGTCATTCCTTCCCCTATAATTGATCTTAATCAGGAACCCTTCTCTACCTCCTCAGTCGATGCATCAGGCAGTTGTGATCTTCCTGCCCATTCCCCTTCTTCCTTAGATTCAAACTTACCTCTTGCCGCTACAATGGGGAAAAGGAAATTTCCCAACATTTTTGGATATATAGTTGCCAGTACCCCTTCTAAAAAAGTTGATGAAGGGGTGAAAAATAAAGATGAAGCTCGAAAGAAGCCCCCAGCCAAGAAAAGTGAAGAGAGCCCCTTAAAAAGAATAAGGAAAGGGCTCCCTTCTAAGTTAGCAGAAGGTTCTTTTGAGCTTCCCGACCAACGAGAGTTGGTCGTTTTATCTTTTTTTTCCTTTCCAGTATTCCTTGGACCTGGATTGGCAAGACAACTAGTAAGGTCTGTGACTTTACTAGACCATAGAGGTGCCACAACTGCACTGCCTCGTTTCAAAAGTTCTGACAGGGATACTCAAAGCCTTACTCTGGTATGTTCTTTTACCTTCTTTATTTTTCTATTTCTTTGTTTGTTTTTCATAACACTGACTTTTCTTATTGTCTTGCCACTACACCAAATCTGCCGAATTATCACGATCATTGACCTTGACAAGTTCAACTTGTCAAGGTCAATGACCGTGACAATTCCTGGGGTGATGACTTTTTTTGTCACGGACTTGTCACGGCCATTGATCATCACAAGTTCGTCAAAATTGTCACGGTCCCTGACCTTGACAAGTTTTGTCATGGTTAAGGACCGTGACAAGCCCGTTACATTTTATAATAAAAAAATTATCACGATCATTGACCATGACAATTGTGGACAGAATTGAAAAAAAATCTGTTGGCCAGTATAGCCACTGCCACTACCACTGCCCAGCAGTATATTTGTACCTGTTCAAACATTATATATCCCAATAAAATAGAGATAATGCAAATATACACTCAAAATAGAGACAATATGCATCATGATATAATCCAAATGTAATTCAAATGTAACAACTTAAAACAATTCAATTCAAAGAATGTCACTAAATGTCTGGGGTAGGGTTAACTCTGAGGAGGTGAGTAGGCCACAGGATATACGAATTGACATACCCATTAATATACACCGTGCCATATTGTTCGCGCAACCACAATGGGGAGTTCTCCTTCCCGGGTATCATATGCGTGATGAGCACCTTGGACTCGATGCCTTGAAGCTCACGTCCATGAACTAGTGCCCCCTGGATGATATTCGGGTCCCTCAACCCCCGCCCTATCCGCTGGCCATTAAATATGTCCATTATAAACACGCTCGGCCAACCAAGTGTTGACATCGGTTTGTTGAAGGGAGCCAAATAGGGAAGTGATCATTAAAGTTCGAACGTGTCGGTGATGAAGCAGCAAGGTCTGCATCTTCATCATCCTGCACCTCCTCCTCCACCGCCTTCTCCTTCCCTTTCCCCTTACGGTTTTTGCCCAACGAACGCTTCATGAATGAGAACATATCTTGGATCGTCGCGTCCAAATGGGAAAGCTTCACGTCATGCGAGTCCACCGTCCGAGCCAACCCGGTGTCGCTCGTCTCCAATCCGATGATCCTAAATTTGACCACCTACGAGCTCACCCCCTTGTCCTCCCCTTGCGATCAGCACCAAGTACTTGGCTGAGTGCGTCTGTGGACAAAGATGCCTTGTCGGCATCAAACTGCGACTCATGCACTTCCTTAAGCTTTGTCTGAAATGATAAAAAGCACATGATTAGTAAAATAAGTAAATTAAAAAATTATAACTTAATTAATAAGTGTCGAATTACCTACAATCGTGGCCGCGATGCTCGTGGTCACCTCCTTATCCTTACCCTTCTTCGTTCGAAGAGACAAATAAGTATCGATCCTATGTGGTCTACCCCCAGGGCCACTCCCTGTCCCTTGAAATAAAATAAAGTAAAATTAGTATCGGCCCCGCAAAGTAAAATAATGCAGATTAATATACTTCTGTAGTTATAGAAAAATTAAATCTTACCATCATTTTATGCTCCACCTTGGCATAAGACGTCCGACCAGAGTAGTGCATGTCCGTCTTTTTTGCCCGATTTTCCCTCCCCAATTGGCGAGATGCCAATTGTCGCTCCTCGATCTCATTGTCAATGAACTTTTTCCATTGTGCCAATGAGATCAGCTCCTTCGGCGGGACGGATTCACACATTCAGATAACGGACTCTCGTGTCTTCCCAAAGTACCGGGTCCGCATATTTTTCTTCCACGTCTTGTGTTGCTCCCTCAACTGCTCCAAGACGGAATCGCGTAGCTTTGGATTCAGGCTGAATTGTTCATGTCCAACAAATACAATGTTAGTTGAGAATAAATATAAATATAAATATAAAATGAAATTGAAATCAAAATCGAAATTGAAATTGAAATATTCATATAAATATAAATATAAAATCATTACCTGTAGTGCCACCTGGAATCTTCTGAAATAGAGGGTTCCCGATGGGGTGAAGCAATGGGTAAAAGAATTGGTTGAGACTTCTCTCCCATCGGAAAGGATTCACAAGCGATCTGAGAACAAAACAGTTAGAAGGAACAATGAGTTAAATGAAAATCTTAACAAGTGTTTTCATTGTTAAGTCACTGTTATAGGTGGAGTTTGTGAAAAATCTTAACAAGTATTTTCATTGTTAAGTCACCATTATAGGTGGAGTTTGTGAAAAATCTTAACAAGTGTTTTCATTATTAAGTAACCGTTATAGGTGGAGTTTGCAAAAAACCCTAACAAGTGTTTTCATTGTTAAGTCACCGTTATAGGTGGAGTTTGCAAAAAATCTTAACAAGTATTTTCATTGTTAAGTCACCGTTATAGGTGGAGTTTGCAAAAAATCTTAAACAAGCGTTTTCATTGTTAAGTCACCATTATAGGTGGAGTCTGCGAAAAATCTTAACAAGTGTTTTCATTGTTAAGTCACCGTTATAGGTGGAGTTTGCAAAAAATCTTAACAAGTGTTTTCATTGTTAAGTCACCGTTATAGGTAGAGTTTGCGAAAAATCATGAAAAAGCATTTTCATTGTTAAGTCACCATTATAGGGGGAGTTTGTGAAAAGTTTGAGAAATGAGACTCTTCTAGATTGTACATTGTCAAGAATAAAGGACAAACAACAAGAAACGAAGAGAAACTAACGAAGTACTTCAGCAATGGTTGTAGCAAGGAGAGGAGTCACCAAGGGGGCCACAACAATGGGAGCTGTTGGGGGCAGGCTTACCTCCTCAGAAGCCTCAACGACAACCTCAACTAAAGAAGACTCAATGTATGATAAAGATCCTTCACCAATGAAAGGTACCAGGCCAACATAGGACTCCCACTTGAGGAGGACGTTTGTTGGAAATAATGACCCCCCCGATTTTAAAATCTTCTTACTACAAAAAGCTATTTCAATTTCCTTTTAAATAGATGCAGAAGCGAGATGGTTCAATTTAAACACTTACATAAACACCAAATTTTAATTTCTTTCAAATTAAAATTAAACAAATTCAAAGTGAAATTCAATTAGACAGCAATTACATTTTTCACTTAAACCAATTTAACCCAAGTCCTAGAAATTTGCCTAAGTCATATTTTTAATATTACCAAAATAGGCCAAACCAATTTTAACAAATTAAACGATGACTTGAATTAAATTAATATATACCCAAAGTGAATAAGCACCAAATTAAGCAAGTAGTGATTTAAACCAAATTTTATCTTTTTACCTAAGCATGCATCTAGGTGGATTTTGCAAAAGATAAAATAAACAAATAAACCACTACGCCGCGATGTACGAGGAAAAACCCACAATGGGAAAAAATCTCGGATGGCCCTAGACTTAAGTCCACTAAGTATTGTTTTACAATTACAAGATAGATGACTTACTTCCTCAACTCGACTCCTTTCAAGCCTTGACGCGTCTTCTTCTAAACACCTCCGCCTAGTCGACATCCCCGGAACTCCACCGGACCTTGGACTTCACCAATGAGACTTTAAGAACACCTTCAACCACACATGGTGTCCTTCACCATGTGAGAATTCCGTAGCAAAACAATGTGACTTCTTCTTTGAGGGATGTAGAAGCAAACCCAAACTTCTCTTCAACTCGGTAGAGAAAAACCCGATGCCAAACACTCCAAGAAAGATATTTATATGGAAACTTGGAATAAACAAACTATGGGTCAAAAAGTGTTTAAGAAATTTTTCTTGAAAAAATGAACACTCAAAACATGAACTTTTTCATTTGAAGTTGAACTCTCTAAAACTCTCTCTAGGAGATGGAGGAATGTGAAAAAGTTACTTTGAAAAAGTTAGTTCCCGCACTAGATAAGTTTGTAAAAAGTTAGTGGGGAAAAAGTAGTGGGATAGAGGTGAAAAACTTCCCAAAACTGCCAATTAAATTTCCCGTTAGAAATCTCGTTCGAATGAAGTCTCATTCGAACGACCCTTCTAACGAAGTTCCAGTGGCCTGATGGGAAATCTCATTGCCAAACTCATTCGAACGACATTCTCGTTCGAACAAAACAACTCGTTCGAACGACAATATTGAACGAAGTTCCAGAGGCAAGTCGTTGGCAAACCTCGTTCGAACGACAATTTCGAACGAAAAATCAGAAAGCTTAAAAATTAAATTTTAGCCCAGAAACTTTATTTTAAAGTTTTAAAGAAACCTTCTAAAAATAAACCTCAGTTTAAAATAAAAATACACCCAATTAAAATTGTTCCAAGCTCTTATATAAATATGTAATGCATTCATACCTTAGGAGTAAACGAAACGAATGTTGTAGACGTAGAAACGAGGCACAATAAACTCGGCATTTAATGAAGCTTTATACTCTTGGTCACTACGTCTTCAACTAACACGTCATAGGCTTGAATGGATAAACTTGAACACTATTATATGACTCAAACGTTTTTGTCCGAAATTGATCCTAAAGTGCATTAAGACGCAATCGCAGAATTGTGTGCTTACAAATCTCCCCCTTTGTCTATTCGGGGACAAAAACAAAAAAAAATCCTAAAGGGCCATCAAGCTCTACTAGACTCAAACATCCGACCCAAACTTGACTCAAGACCCAAGGATTAATATCTTTGCCGATGAAGAAAGTTGTCGTATTTAAAAGAATTCCTGTACACTTAAGCAAACTATCAAACGCATAGGGAATATCAATATATTAAATGCAAATTAAATAAAGATTTCCCCTAAATTAATTCTCCCCTTTATCAACTATGATCAACCTAAGAAGATAGCGCTCTCCCCCTAAGTTAAATCTCCTAAACGTAGATAAGATTACAATAAGTTTAGAAATAATTTCTCCCCCTATCATTCTTCCCCTTTTTGTTCAGGAATAGACAAAGGATAAAAGTAATTTAACAAAATGATGCATAAGGTGATAAGAACATGAAAGCGTATAGGCAACAAACGCATAACTAATCCATTCAAAGAATAAAGGATACCAACTAAGATGCAAGAAAAGGATACTAATATGATACATAAAGTATTAAGCATGTGATATCAATAAAGAATGCAACAAGATAGATACTAATCATGAAGTAGAAGCATAGATGGACTAGAAAGCAAGGCAAAGAAAACATACCATATATACGTAAACATAATGAATATCACTAATGCACACGCACATATACTAGGTATAAACACCACACATGACACAAAATAAAATAAGCTTTTCACATTCATATGGCAAAAATGTGTCATATGGACATGAAAGTGTTGGGGTGTGAACTAGTAACAATTAAATTTAGGCCCAATCACTTAAAACATGTTCATGGAGTTCTCAATTGATTGCAAACTTCATCACATTTGAATATATCCTCATGTGACAATATAAATCGAACTCAATTAACAAACATACACAATGCATACAAGCCTAGACTTTTGATGATTCTACAAACCAATAGATTCATGACATTGAAAGTACAACTAGGATAAACGGACATTGTGCAAACTGTTGATATACCATCCAATCTCCTTCAATAAGCATATAATTTTTGAATGAATATATCAAATAAACATAGGCCTTGGCAATTATTTTTCTTTTAATGCCATATTTTATTTTTAGGCCTTTGAACCAAGTATTTATTTTAGGTCCATTTCAAAACGGTGGCTTACTTTTCGCAAAAGTTAATAATTCCTTTCGGAGCCCTTCCCCGTGCACATTTATATAAATTATTTTTATATCACACAAATCTCACGTGCAACGAATTTTGACATGCACTAGTCCTCCTAGGTCCCAAATATGTAGATGGCAAAATTAATAAGAGAACATCTCACAAATCTTAAATATAACATGTGACAAATAAATTTCAAAAGAGCTCGTGCATGTGTCAATTGACGCATATAAAACTAGAATCCATTTTAGCAATACAAAATCCAACTACTCCATGTAAGCATGGTAAAGAACATTTTAAGGATTAACAATATTAACCAAAAGTTCTATCCACATGAGAGCGAAAAAGAAGGGATTCAAATACAAGTATATGCCACATAAAATGTGTCAAACTAAAATTCACAAAAACAAAAATCTTTTTGAGTTTTTGAAAACTTTAACCAAAAATAAAAATAAGAACTCAAAAGACAAACAAAAATCATTTGTATTTTTCATTAATCTTAAATTACTAAAAAGGTAAAACATAAATTAAAAACAAAAATATTTTTGTATTTTATATTTAATGTAAATCAAAAGAAATATAATACAAAAGATAAACAAGTCATGATTTCGAGCATGAGATATGAAATAAAGCAATGACTAGAAAATGACTAAACATGCATATACCTAGAAATGATATATAATATGAAGCACAAAAAGCTAGAGTATGCAAAAAAAACTAACACATTCAACCTTTAAATTTAGCAAGGGAGGTTTCATGTGAAAGCAAATGAGAATCAGCAAATCTAATATCTAGCGCGTCTAAAAATGATTTCCTAACCCATATAGATGTATACTTAAAATGATGGGATTTGGGAACTAATGAAATGCTAGACATAGACTTCCTTGGGCTTCTTTTAAGATCAAAACAAAATGACCTAAGGTGACCTTTCCTATCATAATGCAAGCATGTGTAAACACGAGGAATGTTACCTAATGTGTGACCTTTTCTAAAGTCCTTGGATAAAGTTGAACTTCTAAAACAAATAATGGTCTTAGCTTTAGCAACAGAAGTATTTGAAAAAGATGAGCTAGAACCATTACAACTACTACTCGAGTCAAGTAAGTCATTTTTCATTTTTAAAATTTCGGACTCAAGTAATAAATTAGACTCCTCAAATTTACGGGACTCCTTCTTTAAATTTTTAATTACACCTAGAAGGTTATCACGCTCCCCCTCAATGTGAGCAAACTTGTCCCTAAGAATCTTTTCTCGGCAATCACTATCTTTCTTGGACATTTCTAAAATATTAAAATTGTAATTTATGTCCATGAGCGTTTCAAGAAAAATATCTTTTTGAGATAGGGAGTTTTTGCAAAAACTCAACTTTAGCTTTAAAACAAGAATTCTCATTTTCAAGAAGTTTAATTCTTTTTGCAAATCTCAAATTTAATTCTCTTAATTTTTCATTACACTTATTAAGCCCATTAAATTCCTCTCGAATAGCAAAAACTTCATTATCATTAGAAATAGACAAATTATCATTAAGACGTCCCATCGAGAGATACAAAACAAAAATGAGAGCGAGTAAAAAAAATGAACCATCTAAAAATACAACGATCACAAAAATTATAAAAGCCGAAAAATAGATCTTTGACGTGATAAATTAGCGCTCCAGCTCTGATACCACTTGTTGGAAATAATGACCCCCGATTTTAAAATCTTCTTACTACAAAAAGTTATTTTCAATTTCCTTTTAAAGAGATGCGGAAGCGAGATGGTTCAATTTAAACACTTACATAAACACCAAATTTTAATTTCTTTTAAATTAAAATTAAACAAACTCAGAGTGAAATTAAATTAGAAAACAATTACATTTTTCACTTAAACCGATTTAACCCAAGTCCTAGAAATTTGTCTAAGTCATATTTTCAATTTTACCAAAATAGGCCAAACCAATTTTAACAAATTAAACAATGACTTGAATTAAATTAATATATACCCAAAGTGAATAAGCACCAAATTAAGCAAGTACTGATTTAAACCAAATTTTATCTTTTTACCTAAGCATGCATCTAGGTGAATTTTGCAAAAGATAAAATAAACAAATAAACCACTACGCCACGATGTACGAGGAAAAATCCACAACGAAAAAAAACCTCGGACGGCCCTAGCCTTAAGTCCACTAAGTATGGTTTTACAATTACAAGACAGGTGACTTACTTCCTCGACTCAACTCCTTTCAAGCCTTGACGCGTCTTCTTGTAAATACCTTCACCTAGTCGATAACCCCGGAACTCCACTGGAACCTTGGACTTCACCAATGAGACTTTAGGAACACCACCAACCACATATGGTGCCTTTCACCATATGAGAATTCCGCAGCAAAACAACACGACTTCTTCTCTGAGGAATGTAAAAGCAAACCCAAACTTCTCTTCAACTCGGTAGAGAAAAACCAGGTGTCAAACACTCCAAGCAAGATATTTATATGGAAACTTGGAATAAACAAACTATGGGTGAAAAAGTGTTTAAGGAATTTTTCTTGAAAAAATGAACACTCAAAACATGAACCTTTTCATTTGAAGTTGAACTCTCTAAAACACTCTCTAGGAGATGGAGGAATATGAAAAAATTGCTTTGAAAAAGTTGGTTCCCGCACTAGATAAGTCTGTCAAAAGTTAGTGGGGAAAAAGTAGTGGGATAGAGGTGAAAAACTGCCCAAAACTGCCAATTAAATTTCCCATTGGAAATCTCGTTCGAATGAGATTTTCGTTTGAACGAAGTCTCATTCGAATGACCCTCCTAACGAAGTTCCAGTGTCCTGATGGGAAATCTCGTTGCCAAACTCGTTCGAATGACATTCGCGTTTGAACAAAATAACTCGTTCGAATGACAATATCGAACGAAGTTCTAGAGGCAAGTCCTTGGCAAACCTCGTTCGAAAAAAATTCTCGTTCGAACAAAAAACTGGTTCGAATGACAATTTCGAACGAAAAATCAGAAAGCTTAAAAATTTGATTTTAGCCCACAAACTTTATTTTAAAGTTTTAAAGAAACTTTCTGAAAATAAACCTCAGTTTAAAATAAAATACACCCAATTAAAATTATTCCAAGCTCCTATATAAATATGTAATGCATACATACCTTAGGAGTAAATGGAATAAATGTTGTTGACGTAGAAACGAGGCACAATAAACTCAGCATTTGATGAAGCTTTATACTCTTGACCGTTATGTCTTAAACTAACACGTTATAGGCTTGAATGGATAAACTTGAACACTATCCTACGACTCAAATGTTTTTGTTCGGAATTGAGCCAAAACTACATTAAGACTCAATCGGAGAATTGTGTCCTTACAAAGTTTGACCTCCAAGCGATGCCCCAACGTTGGTGGATGCAGAGGAACCACCACGCTGGGCAGAAATATCAATCCTGGCCTTGGGAATATGAAGACCACTAAGAAAAGAGGGTGGGGTAAGATCTGGAGAAAACTTAAAAAATAAAGCTAAGTTTTAGAAATGGGGAATAAGTATAGAAGAAGGGAGAAATACCTTTAAGTGTTACTTACCTCAGTTATGGTACCCAATAGGGGAACTGCAGTTAGGGGTCTCATCAACACAGCGGGAAGAAGAATGTTAGTTAACAAAGACGTCATTTCGACCTAAGGCATCCCAACATATTAAAGTTCATCATGTTAAATAGAAAGAAGGGGTGGAAGAGAGAAAAGACGTCAGACCTAATAGTGATTGATAATGTGTTACCTCGGGGGAGCTTTCTGCAGCTGAAACGATAGGAAAAAGAACCTCCGGCTGAGGTGATAATTCAGAAGAAGCTGGTGGAGTTATCTCTGGTTGAGAAGAGATTCACACGGACTCAATAGAATCACCCCCCGCAGCAGCGTCCTTTGCACGTTATAAGGCCAAACGGAGAGAGTAAGTAAGCCCAACCATGGGGGAACGTGGAGGAGTTACATTGGTCTGAGAGGAACGAAAATGTCCCCCCACGAAAAGGCTCACAGGGGGGCTGGGTCTTTTTTATTCAACCTCATGTACTAAAGTTGTTAAGAGTTAAACAAATGCAACATGCCTTAGAAAAATGGGAGTAATAACAACAACACACATGCATACCTCGGATCCAGAGGGAGAATGCGAGGATACCACTGGCAAGGGAGGAGAGGAGGCAACAATAAAGGGAGCTGGGGGGAGATGTACATATGGAGCTCGTTTATTCTGGGACTTAGTATCCAAAATCTTCTTTCTCACACCTGCAACACCAACACTTCGAGGAACCCTTGAACTCTTCTTTCTCTTTGACCCTGTCTCAATTGGATCATCCAAGATAGTGGGGAAGGCAGTAAAAGGAGGAACAACAGGAGCGTGTCATTGAAACTCAACATTTATTCGCTCTACCTCAGCCTGAACTTTCCTTCTCAACTCCTCACTCATTTCTCCAGAAATGGGAGGAGGAACAGAGGCAATGGGGAATTCCTCCAAAGGAGTTTGAGGCTAAGTTTGAGACTTAGACTTTGAGGAAGTCCCACTCTTGGACTTTCTAGTTTTTTTGGCTGGTGGCTGGGAAGGCCCTTCGCAGGAAGATGCTTTGGTTGTAACACCTTCAGTATAAACATCTTCAGTAGGAGCAGGCTATTTGGTTGGTTGCAACGGTCTTGGATTTTAGTGTGGCAGTAGGGATCATTGGGCAATAAGGGGGTAGCTCAAGGGGATGACCTTTAACGGTCTTACTCAGAGGGAACTCAACTCCAGGAATAGAGTTGCCTTTGAGGCCTAATTCCAAGGCAGAGAAAGAAAGAACTAGGGTATACTAGTGGGGACTTTATATGAACTCACGAATCATGGTCAGTACCATCAAACGGAATTGGGTGGCATATGAGTTAGGTACGTCCCCTTTCCTAGTATTACTGGGGAGGGTGACTCGACCATCCATAGTAGAGGTCACACCAAGTACCGGTGCCTCAAGGTAGAAGGTGCAAGCCTCGATAAAAGTAGCCCTTTTATTCCTTAATTGAAATACAGGTTGAGGATCCCCTTGATCAAACCCGAACTACCTGCTACACCTATAGGGGTTATAAGGTTCAGAAGAATATCCCCATTCAGTAAAGGAAGTAAGAAACCCAGGAGTGAACAAAAGCACCATGGACTATGAAGGATCTTCTACAACTGGAACAAAAGTGACCGTTCTAGCTGTAGAAGGGAAAAAATTCCAAGTATAGGCGAAGGTAGATTCTCTGTATGGCCTCATGACAAAGGAATCAAAACGGTCAAAAACTCCCATTATCTCCTTTCGATTCATTTTTTTATGGAAGCATAAGAGGCGTGGGGGTTTAATGCCTTGGCTCACGAGATAAGGGACAGACTTGGAAGCATGGCAGGAAAATGGGTATAGAGGAAACCCGTTAAGATAACGGTATTGGAAAAAATTGACCAAGTTGTAACGACCAAAGGATCATGCCATGTCAAGGTGGGTTCGATCCAACCAAGTATAGAGGGACCCCAAAGCAATGGCGGCCAGAGGAAGGTTGAAACCCCTATCCAAACAAATAGAAATGCTTATAAGGTCCCTCCTAGGCTGGTCGTTAGGTTTCCCAATCAAGAAGAAACAAGAAAGGAACACAAGAATGTAGGCTGGTAATTCCCAAGATGCAAAGTGACATCCTTCGCAGTAGGAGCTTCAAAAAAATAGATAATAAGGGGAGTAAAAGTAGCCTTTTTAGAAGAACCAGTATAACGATGGAAAATTCGATCTAGCTAAGCTCGGTCAGCGGTCTTTTCGGCATCCAGGGCCTCATCAAGATAAGTAAACTCACCTATGGATTCGAACCCATGTAGCTCACAAACATCTTCAAATGTTATGGTGAGGTCTCCCTAGGCAGCGAAGAACGTGTGAGTTGTAATGTTCCATCTAGAAACCAACACTTGGAGTGAAGCATTGTGCTTAGAAAGAGTGAACTCCCCAAACTAGTTGGCTCAGTGAAGACTAACCTTGGCAAGAGCTACAATATGATAGCTCTGCAAGTGTGTGTGTCAGGCAGAAAAATGAGCTGGCGATCCCCCAGGTGCTTCGAAATCGATCTAGGAGTAAGGGAAGTCTCCACGATCCAACCGGAAGCGTAGAGTCCCCTCTCGAAGAAGAAAGCCCCACTTTGATGAATCTTCGTCTTCATCACCCAGTAGAAAAGGGTCGTACTTGGCTAAAAAATGCAGGTCTTGCATGCATCGGAGAACTCATCATCCTTGACAAAAATGGGAGACCGACAGTAAAAACTAAACTACTCTTGACGAGCAACATCTAGGGCAATGAGATAGACAGGGTTTTTCCGAAGCGCGAGCGTCACCTATGCGCCGATCATTTTGAATTCGGCTCACTTGAACTATACAAAAACCTAAATTATGACTACACTCAACGGGTGAGTAAAGCAGTAAGTCTTGTATCGAAAAATCCTCAGAGACGAGTTGCTAGAATTTATAAGGTTTAATATTCCTAAATAAAAGTGTAAAAGGTGATTATACATAAAAAGGTAAAAGATGCATAAAACGGACATGTTTAATCTAGGTGAGGGAAAATGAAACTAGATTAACAAAGTGGCAAAAACTATAGGTTGCGTCGAATATCCCTCACCCGAGTTAATTAGTATAAAATGGTTACATGGGTCGACGAGTTATTTAAAATGCGTCTCGTTTCAAAAGTTAATTGAATCAAGGGCGGTTACGCCCCTAAATCCACGTAAAAGCCTAATAAGATTTTGGCGTCAACAAATACCTCAGAAAATTACGCACGCAAGGTGATAAGCACGAGAAATATATGATACGCCCCGTCAAATATCCTAGGGATAATAACTTGGACAACGCACCCAAAATAGACTCATAAACTCCATCACCAAAGCAAAGCAATGCATCAACCCGAATGAGTTCCATTCAAACACAACCTAATTTAAATTAGCTAGAAATCATATTAAAAATGCGATAAATAAACACGGTAAATCTACACTAGAAAGAAACTAAATCAAAGCATGTAAAGAAAGCATGTGAACCTAATTAACAAAGCACGTAAATTAACTAGAAAGCAAGAAATAAGGAAATACACACTATATTAATGGATAGGGTAATGAATAGTACAACTTACAAACCCAATTGGGTGTCAATCCAAAGAGAAATGAAGAAGAACTCTTCAAAAACCCAAACCCTAAGCTAAACTACCTAAAATCTAATATATCCTAATTATCTCCTCTCTCAAATGAGATAAATTAATTATATACAAAATATACCATGGAAAACTTGTAATTAAAAAGGAAGAAAAAGAAATATCAGCAGGACCGAATCGATTGGGATGGAAATATCTCGACGCTGCCAAAGGGGAGCCAATCAATTTGTCTGAAAACCGAATCGATTCAGAATGGAATAATTGGCACTCTGTCTCCAACCGAATCAATTCGGCAAAGGACCAAATCGATTCGAACCTACATGTCTTGAATCTTCCCCTGTTTTTGGTGTGTTGAAATTCCCTTCCGCTCAAAAGCCCGTAACTACTTCGATATAGCTCCAATTTGCGTACCGTTTGTGGCCACACGAAGCTTGTTTAGAGGGATTCAACTTCCATGAAGACATTGGGCCAGTTGCCCAAATTGTGAAATGACAAAAATGCCCTTGCGCGTGAGATTGTGTACGGAACTTTGCCAGAACGCATACAAAATTCATATTAAGCATCCAAATACCTATAAAATCTCAATTAACCCTTGCAAAACATGTTAACATAGAAATCTGAGGTTTTCTGGTTAATGAGCATAAATATAAGGATTAAGATATCTGAGGGGGCTAATAACGCATAGGTTAACAGGTGAAATACGCAATATTTGCGTCGTCTCACACCCCATAACTTACACATTGCTAGTCCCTAGCAATCAAATAGGATATAACAAGAACTTCAAGTAAACCAAAAACAGGATACAAGAACGAAATAAGATGAAAAACATGGATGAAACCCACAAACATCACACAGTTTCCTCAAAATATGCCCAACCCAACATGCGGCAAGCCCAACAATAGCGAACAAGATTTCATACGCATTGTTAGTAGTTCAAACAAAAGTCCGAATCATTAACATTATAGCTTGCACCTCATAGAATTAAAACCTTAAACTGTGGGAGGGGAGAGAGCACATGCAAAGTGTGATTTGGCAAAAACTTAAATAAGTCGGATAAACATTAAAGCATGCATATATTCAATCCTCACGGGAATTGCACTCAACAAATGAAATCACTCAGAACGGGAGGTAATACACGGGACATGAAGGCAAAAAGAGTAAATGTAAATGGAAACTAGGCCGCACACATGTCACAAATGAAGAACGCTATATATAAATTGAAAAACTTGTAATCTCAATGAAAGATATCGCTTATTAAAGGAGGCGAAATGCATTTTCACAGATTATCAAAACTATTTAAACTTTTAAATTAAATGCACCCTAAGATCACATAGGACTTGAATAGGGTTGTAATGTAGGCTAGGCTAAGGTACGAAATGAAAGGAATGTATGTACAAATTCAAAGTGTTCGGGATGAAAACTCAGGATAATGGGCAAATGTGGGCAATATCAAAAAATGGAAAACAAGTTCCAAACAATCATTAGCTATATCATTTGGAGAGCAATCAAAGCTTATTGAACACTATACACGACATATACAACTGTCTCTTTCTTTTCTTTTCTTTTATTTTCTTCTTTTTCTCATGTTTTCTTTTGTTTTCCTTTTCTTTTTGATTTCTCTTTTTCTTCTTTTTCTTTTTCACTACACTTTCTTTTCTTTACTTTTCAAACTCTCATATGCCTAAATTGCAATCGACATCACAACAACAACATTCAATCCCAAGTAACATTCCAAATAAAGGTATAGAAAGTGTATATATGGGCTAAAACTCCAATTCAGAGTTGGTTATGGGAGTGGGTTATGAAATGAAAGGCTAATATTTAGGCTCAAAGTGGTTGACGAGGGGAAACATTTAAGGTGAGGTCAAGGTCAATATGGGTGATATAACAAAGATGGCCTATGATCGTTTCACAAAGTTTACGCAATTCTCGAGTCAAAACACTATATGAAAATCATGCTCAAGTAATACATTTCATATATGAATTCAATTAATGAACGATCAAATGAATGAATAGTGAGATTACCAACGAATTCAACATTTTCAAAGAGGAAAGAATAGTGTATACACTCACAAATGATGAAAGGTACAAAGATTACTTGGTGTAAGTATATACAACGCAACAAAAGATTACCGAGTTATAAAAATCTTAAACCAAATCAATAAAGAAAGAATGGTGCATGTGCTCATGGGATTAAATTTTAATTCATGAAGTTCTTCACAATATAAATAAGTGAGGACTAAAGTCTAATAACTTCTAAAATCGAGAACATGCATCATTGGGTTGTCTATTGGATCGGGCAATTATTGAAATTTATCATTGAAAACAAAGGAAAAATGCCCAAAAAATGAGAAAAAAGAAAGAAAATATTTTTGAAATTTTTGATTTTTTCTAAGAAAAGCATACCAAGTAACTAACATGTGAGAAAAAACATGGACTAAATAAAGAAATGGATAGAATATCCCACACCCCCTAACTTAAAACCTGACATTGTCCTCAATGTGAATTAAAAACCATGCTAAAGAGAGGAAAAGAGTGATATTACCCAAAATTGGAGCGATCCCCATAACAACAAGTCCAAAGGATCAACAAAACAAGTTAGTACTGAGCATAGCAAAAATAAATAACAAAAAGTTAACTAATTACACTAGACTAAAGCAAAAAAGGAAAGAAAAGATAAAAAGAATGAAAGAATAAAAAGCTAACTATATACAACCTATTATTTAGGCTTCACATTAACTGTACACTAGAAGTCTAAATAGTTGAGAGTCCAACGCAAAAATAATTTGACTTTGGAGGATAACCGGTGTACCCTCACTCTCAAGCATGCCCTTCGAAAAATATGAATTCCGTTTGAATAACGGAAGGCATGTGTAAGGCGGAAGAAATGAACCATCGCCAATTAAAAGTTTTGGAGGGACGATGGGGGATTTGGATTGAACGGGTGACAAAAACATGTGGGGACCGAGAAAAGCCTAATATCCTCCCAAATATTTATCAAGTGGAGTGGGAGGTGGCGCACATGAGGGCAAAGATGCCTTCATGGAAAGCAACTCGAGCAAGTACTCTTCGTCAGTGAAAGGATTGAACGTTTTAATGTTCGGCACCGATTCATCAGGTACTTATGACGGTGTGATAATAAAGAAATAAAATGGGGAGGAAAGAAATTCAAACTCAAGAGATGAGTTATCATCACTCAAAGTTGGAATTTCAAAGGAGATAGGATCATTTTTAATGAAACTTTCTTCTTTGGGATCCAAAGAAGAAATCATCTCATTGCAAATGGATACTACATCCGTTTCATCCTCACTTCAAATATCTATTATGCGATGGGCCAAGTAGAGAATTGTTTGTTCCAAAGTAGGCACAAAATCCTCATTTGGTTCGAAACATTCCTCGACTTCAAAAGTCTCGGAAGAGAAATCTTTATCGGATTCGAATAATAAATCCAAGACTTGCTCCCAACAATGATTTTCTTCCCGATAACGTTCTCCATACCTCTCGTTCTCAAGCATGAGCAAATCCTCACCGAAAGTCATAGGCCGATGTGCAGATGCTTGAAAATGAGGAGTTTGAAAATCATTATCGGCACTAAAGTTAAACTCATTATTATACAAATTTTGAAAAGTATTGGAATTTGTTTCAAAATTCCTATTATAAGGAGGTAAAGGCCCAAAATCATTATTATCATCATCAAAATACACGCACTCCAAAGCTTGACTTTTGTAATACTCGCCCAAAGTCATTTCAAATGTTGCAATTTTTTGGGATTCTAAGTATTGACCAAAAGTCAAAGGTCTGCGAGAATTTTGAGAATTATCATAATGATTACCAAAAGAATTGAAATAAGACATGCTTACCCCAAAAATGGCTCGAAGTGGTGAATTCCACAAAGTATATGCGCGCGCGATGAATTCGAGCGTTTCTAAGTGCTCAAATGTAGAAGTCCTACAAAAAATTTTAGCAAATAATACAAATAGAAAGAAAATATTATGAAATACAAAATCAAAAAAAGTCTAAAACAAACTCATCTTCGAGAACGGCGCCATTTAATAGACAAGGTTTTTCCGCGGCACGAGCGTCACCAACGCGCCGGTTATTTTGAATTCGGCTCACCTGAACTATACAAAAATCTAAATTACGACTACACTCAACAGGTGAGTAAAGTGGTAAGTCGGGTATCGAACAATCCCTAGAGACGAGTTGCTAGAATTTAAAAGGTTTAATATTCCTAAATAAAAGTGTAAAAGTTGATTATACACAAAAACGAAAAAGATGCATAAAAGCGAAATATTTAATCTAGGCGAGGGAAAATAAAACTAGATTGACAAAGCGGTAAAAACTATAGGTTGCGTCGAATATCCCTCACCCGAGTTAATTAGTATAAAATGGTTACATGGGTCGATGAGTTATTTAGAATGCGTCTCGTTTCGAAAGTTAATTGAATCAAGGGCTGTCACGCCCCTAAATCCGCATAAAAGCCTAATAAGATTTTGGTGTCAACAAATACCCCAAAAATTATGCACGCAAGGTCGTAAGCCCAGGACATACATCATATGCCCTATCAAATCTCCTAGGCATAATAACTAGGACAACACACCCGAAATAGACCCATTAATTCCATCACCAAAGCAAAGCAACGTGTCAACCCGAGTGAGTTCCATTTAAACACAACCTAATTTAAATTAGCTAGAAAGCATATTAAAAACGCGGTAAATCTACACTAGAAAGCAACTAAATCAAAGCATGTAAAGAAAGCATGTGAACCTAATTAACAAAGCATGTAAATTAACTAAAAAGCAAGAAATAAGGAAATACACATTATATTAATGGAGAGGGTAATGAATAGTATAACTTACAAACCCAATAGGGTGTCAATCTAAAGAGAAATGAAGAAGAACTCTTCAAAAACCCAAACCCTAAGCTAAACTACCTAAAATCTAATATATCCTAATTATCTCCTCTCTCAAATGAGAGAAATGAATTATATACAAAATATCCCATAGGAAACTTGAAATTAAAAAGAAAGAAAAAGAAATATCAGCAGGGCCGAATCGATTCGAAATTGGGTCGAATTGATTCGGATGGAAATATCTCGAGGCTGCCAAAGGGGTGAATCGATTCGGCTGAAACCCGAATCGATTCGCAAAGTGGAGCAAATTGATTCGGATGAAATCCGAATCGATTTGGAATGGAATAAATGGCACTCTATCTCCAACCGAATCTATTCGGTAAAGGACTGAATCGATTCGAACCTACAGGTCTTGAATCTTCCCCTATTTTTGGTGTGTTGAAATTCCCTTCCGCTCAAAAGCCCGTAACTTCTTCAATATAGCTCCGATTTGAGCACCGTTTACGGACACACGAAGCTTGTTTAGAGGGATTTAACTTTCGTGAAGACATTAGTCCAGTTTCCCAAATTGTGAAATGAAAAAAATGCCCTGACGCGTGCGATTGTGTGCGAAACTTCGCCGGAACGCATACAAAATTCATATTAATCATCCAAATACCTATAAAAGCTCAATTAACCCCTACAAAACATGTTAACATAGAAATCCGAGGTTGTCTGGTTAACGAGCATAAATATAGGGATTAAGATACCTGATGGGGCTAATAACGCGTAGGTTAACGGGTGAAATACGTAACATTTGCGTCATATCACAGTGGTAATAGTGATAGTAGTAGGGGTGGCAGGTGTTGTATTAGTGGTAGACATAGTAGGATTGCTTGAGGTGGCTATTAAAGATGATAGTGAAGTACAAAGAAAAGCTTAGAAAATGCACCAGAGAAGTAGAAATGGAGTGGCTAGAAAGAGAGGATGATTGAGGAGAAAATCTTGGCAATAATGGAGTTTTGGCAGAGTTTCTCTCTCTAGAGTAGACGCATGTTTGAAGAAGATGAAGAAAAAAGAAGTGTTTTGAAAAATAGACATTTGAATTCTTTTAACCCGTCTTTTGAATTTCCCACCACCACACGTGCAAAGCCGCCTATAATCATTTCAAACAGACACGTGGCACTTCAGGAAGTGTCCTGACAGTTGAAAAGATAGCGCCACATTATTAATGAAATGACGCATGGGAAATAGAAAGGGTTTCCTTCCTAGTCAAGTTTGAGTTTTGGCGCCATAATTTTTGTCAGACATATCCAATAACTCCTAACGAGGAAGATGTCCCAATGGTTCAAAAAAGCTACGATGTTCCCTCTCCACAAGTCCAAACATTGTTTAATTATGACTCAACTACATTGGGTAGAAATTTTTTACTTCTTCAAACATGGCAAAATGACAACGTAGCAGAGCTTAAACGAGGTAGTACCTTCAAATGAGAAGAATTTCCTCGGAAGAAGTTTACAAGGTAGAATTTCACAAGTCTCAATGATAAGGGCAGTCGTAACGGGAGAATTTCATTTCCCCAGAGTTAAAACGGGTATTTGAGAAAGTTAGCAGGTGTTAAAAGAATTCCAATTCAGCCAAAGAAGCAAAGATAGAATGCTTGAAGCTCAATAATGGAAAAAGTGGCGATGGCCCTTCGCAAATCGTCGACAATACGCAGCACTTTGGTTCAGGTCCACTAGGGAGAAAGGCACCAAGGTTCATCGGATTGAGAAGTTTTTGTGCAAACATTTTTTGCTCCCATAATAAATCTCTCCACGAAGGGTCAAATGTAGAGGGGGATTGAAAGTAATCATAAGATTAGAGATAACCTCTACATTATAACAACAGTGTTTGGGATTAAAGTAGCGAGGCAACTCAAAGTGATGCATCTTAGTGTGGAAGCCCAGAGGAACCTTCCAGTGAAGAAACTGACCAAGAGAGCTCGTACTTTAGCCTGGTTGTTTAAATTAGTCTTGTTGTATCTTTAGTTTACATTGACTATGAGCTATAACGATTGTAATGATGTAACGAGTATAAAGATTTTTAGTGTGAGGTAGAATGGTACACGTGAGAGACCAGACGTGGTAGGGCCTGAGAGAGTTTTCATGCTCTATTGAATTACCTCGCCGTGGGAACTTTAGAGGGATTTGGTTTGGAGGATTGATAAGTGGGGCACCATTGGGGCTTGTCCCGACCATCTTAGATACACCTGGTAAAACACCAAAGGACCCTAACCGTGGAACCTCGGGTGGAGAAGCCTTGGGTTCCATCAGGCGTTGAGTTTCGTCGGGTATCAAGTTGTGAACCAAACAACCCTCTACTTAATGCCACATCTACCATATGTTATGTCACTAGACAGTAAGGAAATGTCAAATCTGCACTTGAATAAACCACCGTGGTATTTGGGGTTATCAGACAGTTGGTGACCCACCTCTATGATGACAGCTGATCATAGAAAATATTGCGTATTTCATCCCTCGAACCGATAAATTTTAGCCCCCTCGAGTATCTTATTCCTTATATTTATGCTCGTTAACCATACAACCTCGTATTTCTAGGTTAACATGTTTTGCAGGGGTTAATTGAGCTTTTATAGGTATTTGGATGCTAAGTGTGAAGTTCGGACGCATTTCGCTCGATTTTTCGTACACGATCGCACGTTCAAGGGAATTTTATTCAATTCATAGCTTGGGCACCTGTCCCAACATCTCCACGGAAGTTGTAGCCCTCCTCACAAGCTTTGTGTGGCCGCAAACGGTGCGTGATTCCAATTCAGAACGAATAAGTCACGACGATTCTAGCGAACGGAAAATGCAAGCATGGAAAAATAGCATGCAGCTTGGCTGATACCTGCTTGATCGATCGATCAATCAAAAAACGGGGGCATTAGTCTAATTAAACGGGATTTGGGTCACTTGGGCTTGTCCCATTAGGCATTTGGGTCACTTGGGTCATTTGGATCATTTGGGTCACTTGGGCTAATCAAAAAACGGGGGCATTTGGGTCACTAGGGCTTGGCCCATTGGCAAAAAACGGGATTTAGTCTAATTAAAAAATTATAAGAAAAAGGGGAACGACTGATTTGAGTTTAGAAAATACTTAGTGGGATAGGAAACCCTAAGAAGCAGTTAAAGGCAAATTGGGGGACAAAAGAAAGAGCCAAAACAAGGGATTTCATCTTCAACCTTGGGAATTCACAATTTCAAATCAGACACTACGAATCCTAAAGCAAGTGGTTAACTTGCTGTAGCCATTTAATTTGCTTTTCGATTCATATTTATGTGATGTGAGTAATTAAAATTCATTTTGGGATTTAAACGGTATAAACATGGGGGTTTTGGTAAACCAATATCCTGATTTCTAAATTGTGTAGAAATTCATGTGTAATCTGAGAGTAGTATATATATATATATATATATATATATATATGGTAGGATGTAATCCAGATGAACTAGAAACGAATTTGAGGCAAAGATTTGATGTTAAAATGGGCTAAAGGTTAAAACGGATTTTTTCCCAAGTTTATGAAAACAGTCGAGAACGAAAAATTTAATGATGTTTGTGGACTTTATGGGGGTCCCTTATGAGGTTTTTTTTATATATGTTGTTGATGGGAATACTTGGGTTTTACTGTAGAAGAAGTTAGGGTTTGAAGATTTTCATCCATCGCTAAAACAGAAGGGGTAAGAAGACGTTGACCTGTACGATCGATCGATCGAGGGTTCGGGATCGATCGATCGATGGTTCAAAAATTTTGACAATTCGCTCAGTTTATATATATAAGGGGAAATTAAGTTAAATTTTTTTCCCATACCTTATGTAATGAGAAATAAATATAGGGTTACAATCTAATTAATTGTGAGGGAAAATTAATTAGGATTTGGAATAAATTTAGGTGTGGCACACTATGGTTAAATTTGGAAAGAATATTTCAAATTAATTAATCACGAATTTGGGGACGAGTCCGGGTATATTGGTTGGGCGATACTAAGGTGTTAATTTTATTTAAGATGAAAACTAAGTAAATTAGAGTCGGGAATTTAGACTCGGATATTGTTTTATTTCGGGCCACGAGAGTAAGTCCAAATATATTGGTTGGGGCGACATCAAAAGTAATTTAATTAATTAATGTGCAAATTAATTAATAATTAGAGTTGGGCCATAAACTCATAATAATATGAATAGGCTTGTGTTATAGACTTAGTACACAGTATAGTCTGGATAATTAATTTTATTTATATATATATATATATATATATATATACGGTGTGCGATGTTATATATATGGTGTGTGTATTAATATCAGTGGCTAGATATTATTATTGCATATACTCTAGTGCTATAGGGGGGGTTACGCGTAGTGAATTGATCCCATAGCTTGAGGAGTAGGACGAGTATATTCGCACGTCATAGCGTCCGTTATATGGGTGAGGGGAATCTCACTTTCAGGGAAGGAATATGACCGCCTCCAATTTCTATGTATTAACCAAGTTAGTGAGCGATTCTGACTTGGGGTAACTAGGTTATGTGAATATACCTAGTGGAATAGCTCTGTCCGGTGAGTTATTACATGGGAGGATGTTTATTATTAATTATTATTTCAGCATGTGTGTGAATGTTGTAATATGACTACGTATATAATAAGGTAGATAATTATATAAGAATAAATTAATATAGGTCGTGAATTGTATTACATATAATGGGTGTGAAAGTTATATGAATTTAAAAGGGGAAATGATTAAGTAAGTTACTGTTGTTAATAACTTAGAAATCATAATTTTGTCACACTCGGTTAGAGTAGGATGGTTGCAAGGGGATTATATCAGTTATCTAGTCATGAGAGAAATAACTAGGTAAATTAATTAAGGCATTGGTAGTGCACATTAGAGGAGGGGTGAGAATGTCCTCAAGGGAGTGCGGCACTAACTAAAATATGGAGAGCATGCATATTTACTTATTACTGCAAGTTAATCATTTGCTAAATATTTTCCATATGTTTTGGGTACTAACCCTTGCTATAAAAAATTTTAAAAACCTTTTAGGTGTCCAGCTACAGGGACGTCAGGCTTGACTCATTTCAGGGATCCGTTGCTGCAGCACATGTGGATGTTACGGGAGTTTGATAGGCGCCTCACTTCTTTCAGTTCTAGTATAGAGTTCCTATCAGTCATTCAAGCATGTTGCTCACAGATTTATTCAGTATTTATGTCAGACCTGTTGTGATTTATTACTTGTCTTTACTTCTGTTGGATTGTGTACTGATGGTTTATTCGGTCAGTTAATTAATTGTTAATGGTTGATTTCAGTTAATTGTGAATGTTTATATTATTTTTTTTCCGTACGAGTATTTCATTTTAGTTAATGAAAGATAAAACTTGCACCAGTCTAATTTTTCATACTTAGGTGGTAAGTAATTAAAAAGGCGACAGTGATGCTAAGAATGAACCAATTGAGAAACCTGTTCTAATTTAATTTAGGACTGATCACCCGGGGTTAATTAGGCGGGGTGTCACATTTGGTATCAGAGCATCAGGTTCTAATGTCCTTTGGATCTGTGCGGCCTATTACGTTTCAGCGTAGCGTTCGATTGTTATATAGCCCTATTATTAGGATTGTTGATTCATTTTTTTCGCATGTGAGATATCATATTTCTTCTATTAGTTTTTGTATAAATTGTGTACTTATACAATTCGATCTATTTTTAGATGCCATCGAAGAGGAAGAGAGCGAAGAGGGCTAAGGCTAGATATGAGATCAGTGAGGCTCATCAGTAGCCACAGGTACTTCCACCACCACCACCACCCGAATTGATCTCCACTACTTAGGTGGTAGTGATAGTGGCTCAGGCAGTCGAGACAGCGATGCGGGCTATGGCAGCTCATTTTCCACAGCCCCAGGCACCACCTCCAATGGCACCAGCATATCAGGCTCTAGTGGGGCCACTGTCTTAGCAGCGAGTTAGGGAGACCTTTCAGAAGGGTCACCCACCCGAGTTTCAGGGTAGCACCGATGTAGTAGAGGCTTATGACTGGAAGAAGAATATTCAGCGGCATCAGTGCATGCTGGAGTGTACCGATGTGTAGAAACAGATGCTTGCTACCTTTGATCAATCGGGGGCATCCTTACAGTAGTGGGAGTCAGTTACCACCATTGAGTAGCGGGATTTGATGTCGATATCCGAATTATGGATGCAGTTCGACCGCAAATACTTCCCACCAGCGGTAGAGGCTGAGAAGAGGAAGAAGTTCAGTGAGTTAGTACAGGATGACCGGTCAGTGGCAGACTAGGAGGAAGAGTTCACCCATTTGGCAAACTTTATACCAAATGAGGTGAGCTATGAGGAGTGAAAGAAGTCGAGATTCATGGATGGCTGAGCCTAGAGGATCAGGAAGCATTTGATTGGGAATCCGGCATTAGTGACTTACACAGATGTCATTAATGCTGCACTTGTACATTTCCAGGATCATCGCTTATGTGCGAATGGGAGAAAGCGAGTAGGGGAACAAAGCCAGCAGGGCAAGGGAATTACTGGTGGTGACACGAGTAGTACTCAGCAGCAGACTAGCAGTCAGCAGGGGAATCAGGCTAAGAAATTTAGGCCTGGTGGGTTCCGACCGGGAGGACATGGGTTTAGGCAGGGGCAGCCGGGCCCAAATCAATAGCAGCAGGTTCTTCAGGTCCGTCAGGTCCAAGGGAATAATGGGGGAGGCCAACAGGGCCAACCACGTTAGGGCCAACAGGGCCAATGACAGGGGGATGGTTAGAAATGATGTTTTGTTTGTGGCCAGCCAGGACACTTCAAGAGGGAGTACCCGCAGAGGGGAAAAGGTCATCAGCAGGGTGCCCAACAGGGGCAGATGCCGCCAGCAGCACCAGCTCCACCGGCCCCACAACAGTAGGGGCAAATGCACTACAGGCGTGTATATAACATTCAGGATGTTCTCAATCCTCCAGTACAGTAGGTTCCGCCAGCAGTTGAGGGTATGTTTCTTATTCATGGGCATGATGGTAGTATACTTTTTGACACGGGAGCATCGCATTCATTCATTAAATCTAATTTTGCTAAATGGGCTGGGTTACTAGAGATCGCGGGTAGTCTTCGTATGTGTGTAGAGTCCCTAGTGGGCAGTGGGGCTTTGATTCACTCGATTTGTCAAGGGGTGGATATTTTAATCGGGAGTCTTAGTTTAGCAGCGGACCTCTTAGTGTTAGATATGGAGGGTTACGATGTCATCCTGGGTATGGATTGGTTGGAAGGTTATCGGGCGACTATGGATTGTTATGAGAGGACGATCGTGTTCTCCATTCCGATACAGGAGATATTCCTAATAGCGATGTCGATGCCTGAGGGAGGGTCGCACACCCACTTGTATTACATTGAGGAGGAAACCTCACAGGAGGTGGTGGTTCCGTTGGACTCAATCCCAGTAGTGAGGGACTTTGAGGATGTGCTCCAGGAAATACCAGGGTTACCACCCAATAGGGAAATCAAATTTGTAATCAATTTAGCACTGGGGATGAGGCCAATTACTTAAGCCCCATAGCATATGGCCCCTTCAGAGATGCGTGAGTTGAGAGAGCAGATTCAGCAACTCCTGGGTCAGGGTTTCATTCGGTGGAGAACATCGTCGTGGGGTGCACCGGTGTTGATGGTTCACTTTGGTTATGCATGGACTATAGGGAGCTGAACAAGGTGACGATACGGAATAAGTATCCGTTACCTAGGATTGATGATATATTTGACCAATTCAGAGGGGTGTATTACTTCTCCAAGGTCGACTTGAGGTCAGGGTATCATCAACTGTGTATCCGAGAGGAGGATGTTCCTAAGACCATTTTTCTATCGCAGTATGGATCTTACGAGTTCAGGGTGATGCCATTCGGGCTCACCAATGCACCAGCGGTGTTCATGGACCTCATGAATAGAGTTTTCAGTGAGTATCTCGATCAATTTATCATCGTGTTCATTGATGACATCATGATCTACTCGCGCACCGAGGAGGAGCATGTAGAGCATCTGCGTATGGTCCTACAGACACTGCGGGATCACCAGCTCTACGCTAAATTTTGGAAGTGTGGATTTTGGCTATGGGAGGTACAATTTCTTAGCCATGTGGTGTCAGATCGGGGTATTGTAGTGGATCTGAGTAGGGTGTCGGCGGTGAGGGAGTAGGGACAGCCCACGATACCGACTGAGGTGTGCAATTTTCTGGGATTGGTCGGTTATTACAGGTGGTTCATTAAAGGATTCTCAAAGATTACGAACCCTTTGACGAATCTGACTCAGAAAGGGGTTCCTTTCACTTGGAGTGATCATTATCAATTAGCTTTCGATGAGCTAAAGGACAAGTTGACATCTGCACCCGTACTTGCTTTGCCGAAGGGAGGACTAGAGTATCGGGCTTACACTTACACATCCTTAGAGGGACTTAGGGGTGTGCTTCAGCAGGAGGAAAGGGTTATAGCGTATGCGTCCAGAAAGCTAAATTCCCACAAAAGGAATTACCCCACTCACGACCTGGAGCTAGCAGCGGTCATTTTTGCTTTGAGGATATGGAGACATTATCTTCTAGGAGAGCAATTCACTTTATTCACGAATCACAAGTCACTTCAGTATCTATTCACACAGAAGGATCTGAATATGAGGCAGAGGCGGTGGTTAGAATTCTTGAAAGATTACCAGTTTGATATTCAATATCATCCTGGTAAGGCTAATGTGGTAGAAAACACATTGAGTCGAAGACCAACTAGGGAGATATTAGAAGTTTGGAAAGTGAAGTGGAGAGAGCTTCGACATGAGGATGATGTAGCTAGGGCCTGCATGTCAGCATTATCCATCACACCTGAGACCATTATTCGGGTTTTGAGGGCTCAGGCAGAGGATCAAATATGCTAGGATAGGGTGAGCCAATTGTTAGCCGAGGGAGAAGAGGGTTACTCGATCAACTCGAAAGGAGGATGTGACACCCCGCCTAATTAAATATCGGGCGATCACTCCTTTATTAAATTAAATCAAGGTGAACAGTTTGGTTCATTCTTAGCATCACTGTCATAAAAATAAACTTTCCGATTTAACACCCTAAATAATTAAGCTAAGTGTCAAAACCATATTTAAACATTACTTTCCAAATATTTTTATTTAAAAAAAATGATTTATTTATTTATTAACAACATTTTAACAATTAAGCATCACGCCCCAATAAACCTGGAACACAATCCAATTAATTTAAAACATTCGTCAATCAAATGTCAACGTGCGAAATATAAAGTAACACAATTCAAACTGAATAAATCCCATAGTGACAATACTAGAAATAACTGAAATACAAATGTCCCAATAACAATGAAATAATGGAAAGGGCGACACATGCCTAATAAATGAGAATGCTAGAAGTGGAGTCAATAAAGGAAGTCGTCTACGCAAGTGACCTGCAACTCCCACCTAAGCTGCAACTCGTTCCTTTCAAGGGATCCTAAGCAAGACGCCCCTGTGGCTGGGCACCTGAAATATATACATATATATACAAGAGAGAGAGAGAGAGAGAGAGAGAAATGGGTCAGAGCCCGAAAGTGTGTTTGATTTAAAATACGTTTAGCAAGTATTTAAATTGATACAGGCCAATGCAACAACATATTACAGCGACACCCTCTTGAGAAATTCTCACCTCTCTTCTAATGTGCACGCCTATCGTACTAACCTTCCCAACCTTTTATCTTATCATTTATCGCACTAATCTTCCCAATGATTTAACTTATCTTAGATTACTCGTAAGATTCAACATTTAACGATTCCATTTCGAAAAGGGTATTTCAATTAGTAACCAAAGTTCTCCATTTTTTCTTTATAAAATCAATAAAGTTTTCCAGTGTCATATTATACTTTCTCAAAACAAGTATTTATTATTTGAGTCATCAACCATGTCCTACTTATCAAATCACAGTAGGCAGTTTCAATTTCCAAATCTCATATATATTAACTACTCGTATAATATATATAAAATAACAGCACCCCAAATAAAACTATGGTGCGTGCATACTTCTACTATCCAAACCCCATACCACTCATATCAAGGGGAATACAAATTCGGAATCACTCTCGAACTGTATTAACACATACACAAACAATATCGAGGCAAAGCATAGATTCCAAGTCTCTAAGAGGATGGCACATACTCGCGTCTCTTAGGACCGTCTGAACTATCAATTCGATAACCTGTACCAAGGATATCTATCTTCTAGGGTACAAGTCAATATCCCCCATAAAGGTCCCATCGAGATAAGACTGCCCCAACGTGGTAACCTCAAGGATAGCAAGTAGCGCGATATGTTTTTCACATGTATATAATATATGTACACACAATCATATAAATATACCACTTTCATCATATTAATATAGGTTCCTCTCGTCACCCATAATTACAACATTTATCCTTAATTTCACATTATTAGTATTACGTATAAGGTTTCATCTCTAACCTTAACTCGAAGGGTTTTCTCACTTATTACGTGACACTCGTGGACTCTATCCTTCTAAGTAGAAAATTCAGTAGGTATACCTCTATTCAATATCGTAGCTATTCACCAAAATCTCTCACTTGAAATACGTAGTTTCATCATTCATTATATAATTATCCCAAAAGAAAAATTCTCGTCTTATAATAAAGTTCCCAACACTTATTCATATGTCCTACTGGTCTTTCCTATCTCCCAAAATATTTTATTAAGAATACCCAAAAATTATTTCACGATAAATTTAGTTTAACTAATTAAATAAGGGAAATAGGAGTCTGCCAGGAGGGGTCGATCGATCGAGGTCTGGGACTCGATCGATCGAAGCTCTATGCTCGATCGATCGATCAAGCAGGTGTTTTGATTTCTGCAGAATTGCAGTTACGGGTTCTACCAATTTTCTTCATCCAAATCCATGTTTTCCAACCCCAAATGTCCCAAGAATTCTACTACTAACATTATAACAATATACCAGATGTTTCTAACGTAAGGCATGTACATATTCATCATTTAAACATGGATTTTAAACCCAAAATTTTATCTAATTATCAAGAACTCTTTTCTCCAGAATTTCTTTCTTATAATCATCAAAATTTCGTGGTTAATTTCCTCTACATAGCAGGGGTTTCCAGAATCATCATATAAACCAATACTACATGGATTTTCCTAACACAAATTGGGTTTTCTTCCACATATTTCATCCCTAATCATTCCTAGACTAATATGGAAATTGCACCAATGAAAATAGCAAGATAAACACTTGCCTGGGATTTTTGACGTTCTGATTTACGGCTGATTTTGGTATGGTTGCGTTCCTCGTCTCGTGATCTACGCGTTGGCGGTGACGGCGGTGCAAACGGGTGGCTTTTTGGCCTTGAATTGCCTTGGAAGCTTTCTTCTTCCCTCTCCTATGGCCGTCACTTGTGTTTAGAGTTTCTAACCCTAGATGACAGTCCAGATATATGATATAATCCTTGGTATTTTCGTGGGTTTAATTACCCAAAAAGGTAAAATATCCAAAACGCCCTCCCGGGGTACCAATTAGGCCTAAAAACGCCCCTAGACCCAAACTACACCCCCGGGTACACTTTTTTGACTATCTCGACCCTTCCGGACGCGTTGGCGCACTCAAAATGACCATACGGGCAACTTATAAAATATTCATTTTTTATTTATCAAAATTTAGTCCCGACGCGACACGAGCACGTTCCGACTTAAATTTCCGAAATTGTCATTTAACTCACTCATGACATTCAATATAAATAATATAATATATTACTTTGATCATTAGTAATATTCAACAAATTTCCCATAATTACTAACTCTCGTCACGTTAATAATTATAACATAATTAATTTCCGGATTTTTATTAAATAATTAACTCACATTAAATTCAATAAATCCCCAAATTAATATAGCATAAAAATACGGGGTATTACAGAGGACTACGCCTTAATGGGAGGTTAATTGTGCCAGAGGATGAGGAGTTGAGGCACGTTATTATGACAGAGTCCCATGGTTCAAGATTTACGGTACATCCCGGCGAGGATAAAATGTACCAGGATATAAGGAGATAGTATTGGTGGGCAGGAATGAAATGGGACATAGCAGAGTTTGTCTCGAAATGTGCCACATGTCAGCTCGTGAAAGTTAACCATCAGAGACCATCAGGGATGATATAGCCGCTAGAAATTCCAGTGTGGAAGTGGGAGAGCATCTCCATGGACTTCATTACAGGGTTACCTGCATCGCAGAGGGCTCACGATTCCATATGGGTTATTATGAATCGGTTGAATAAGGTGGTCCACTTCCTGCCAGTTCGCACGGATTTTGAGACGATGCGTTATGCGCAGCTATTCATAGCAGAGATTGTTAAGATGCATGGGGTGCCGATAAATATTGTGTCCGACAGAGACAAAATTTTTGTGGCCCACTTTTGGCAGAGCTTTAAGGAGGCCATGGGCACGGAGTTACATTTGAGTACATCCTATCACCCACAGACCGATGGGCAGACTGAGAGATTCAATCAGATGCTGGGAGACATGCTCAGAATGTGCATTTTAGACTTTGGGGGAGGATGGGAGAGATATCTTCCTTTGGTAGAGTTCGCGTATAACAAATCTTACCAATTCACGATCGGTATGGCACCGTTCGAGGCACTATACACGAGACCTTGTCATTCACCCGCTTGTTGCTTAGAGGTGAGGGACAACAATCTATTGGGGCCGGAGATTGTTCAGGAAATGTCTGCCAAGATAGAGTTGATCCGAGGGCAGATTCAGATATCTCAGGATAGGCAGAAGAGTTATACTTATGCTTCACGGAGACTTGTGGACTTAGAGGTTGGGGACCAGGTATTAGTCCAGGTGTCCCCTATGAAAGGGGTGATTAGGTTCGGCAAGATGGGTAAGTTAGCATCGAGGTACGTGGGACCTTTCCCTATTATTGAGAGGGTGGGATCGGTAGCATATACACTGGGATTTCAAGAGCATCTTCAGCGGATACACGACGTGTTTCATGTGGCATCACTGAAGAAATATCGAAGGAGCGAGAGGGCCATCTGGAACATTCCACTCAAGGAAATTGATTTACAGCCAGACATCTCATATGAGGAGAGATCGGTGGCTATTATGGACCGTAGTGAGCAGAAGCTACGATCCAAGGTTGTTCCACTAGTTAGAGTACAGTAGGGTCATCACAACGTTGACGAGTCTACCTGGGAGCGGGAGGAGGATATGCGGGAACAATATCCATAGCTATTCACCACAGGTAAGAACTAATTTCGGCGGCGAAATTCCTTCGTAAGGGGGGAAGTATGTAACACCCCGTATTTTTGTGCATTTTAATATTTAATTAATTCAGGAATTTAAAATTACTTGTGTATTGTAATTTTAATTGAATTAAGTATGGAAAAATATATTTAAATATTAATCGGGGAGTGAATGGTTAATATTTAGGGAAATTTATTTATTAAGTGAATAGTAATAATTTATTTATGTCATTTCGGGTATTAATGATGGGGTATATACTTATCTCCATCGGGAGTCGGTATAGACTAAATTGGGTGTGAGATAAGGATTTTCATAAATTATTTCGGACGCCAATTCTGAGGGTACGGTTGAGTCCGAATGGTTCGAGATAGTCAAAAAAGTGTACCCGTGGGTAGTAAACGAGTCACGAGACATTTCTAGGCATAGTCAGGCCCACACGGGGGCATTTGGGTCACTTGGACTTGGCCTATTAGGCAAAAAAGGGGATTTAGCCTAATTAAACAATTATAAGGAAAAGGGAAATGACTGATTTGAGTTTAGAAAATACGTAGTGGGATAGGAAACCCTAAGAAGCAGGCAAATTGGGGGACAAAAGAAAGAGATAAAACAAGGGATTTCATCTTCAACCTTGGGAATTCACAACTTCAAATCAGACAATACGAATCATAAGGCAAGTGGTTAACTTACTGTATCATTTAATTTGCTTTTCGATTCATATTTATGTGATGTGAGTAATTAAAATTCGTTTTGGCATTTAAAGGGTATAAACATGGGGTTTTTGGTAAACCAATATCGTGATTTCTAAATTGTGTAGAAATTCATGTGTAATCTGAGAGTAGTATATATATGTATATATATATATATATATATATATATATATATATATATATATCTTTTAGGATGTAATCCGGATGAACTAGAAATGAATTGGAGGCAAAGATTTGATGTTTAAATGGGTTAAAGGTTAAAACGGATTTTTCCCCAAGTTTATAAAAACAGTCGAGAACGAAAAATTTAATGATGCTTGTGGACTTTATGGGAGTCCCTTATGAGGTTTTTGAAATATGTTGTGGATGGGAAGACTTGAATTTTACTGTAGAAGAAGTTAGGGTTTGAAGCTTTTCGTCCATGGCTGAAACAGAAGGGGGAAGAAGACGCTGACCTGTACGATCGAGCGATCGAGGGTTAGGGATCGATCGATCGATGGTTCGAAAATTTTGACAATTCGCCCAGTTTATATGTATAAGGGCAAATTAAGTTAAATTCTTTTCCCATACCTTATGTAATGAGAAATAAATATAGGGTTATAATCTAATTAATTGTGAGGGAAAATTAATTAGGATTTGGAAGAAATTTAGGTGTGACACACTATGGTTAAATTTGGAAATAATATTTCAAATTAATTAATCATGGATTGAGGGGGCGAGTCCGGGTATATTGGTTGGGCGATACTAAGGTGTTAATTTTATTTAAGGTGAAAACTAAATAAATTGGAGTCGGGAATTTAGACTCGGGTATTGTTTTATTTCGGGCCAGGAGAGTAAGTCCGAATATATTGGTTGGGGCGACACCAAAAGTAATTTAATTAATTAATGTGCAAATTAATTAATAATTAGAGTTGGGCCATAAACTCATAATAATATGAATAGGCTTGTGTTACGGACTTAGTACACGGTATAGCCTGGATAATTAATTATATATATATATATATATATATATATATATATATATATATATATATATATATATATATATATATATATATATATGGTGGGTACATTAATATCAGTGGCCAGATATTATTATTACATATACTCTAGTGCTATAGGGGGAGGTTGCGCGTAGTGGATGAATCCCCTAGCTTGAGGAGTAGGGCGAGTATATTCCCAGGTCATAGTATCCATTATATGGGTGAGGGGCATCTCCCTTTCATGGAAGGAATATGACCTCCTCCAATTTTTATTTATTAACCAAGTTAGTGAGCGATTTTTACTTGGAGTAACTAGGTTATGTGAATATATCTAGTGGGATAACACTTTAGAGAACATACATCCGGTGCGTTATTACTCGGGATGACGTTTATTATTATTTCAGCATGTTTGTGAATGTTCTAATATGACTGCGTATATAATAAGGTAAATAATTATATACGGGTAAATTAATACAGGTCGTGAATTCTATTGCATATAATGGGTGTGAAAGTTATATGTATTTAAAAAGGTAAATGATTAATTAAGCTAATGTTGATAATAACTTAGATATCATAATTTTGGCACACTCGGTTAAAGTAGGGTGGTTGCAAGGGGATTATATATGAGTTATCTAGTCATGAGAGAAATAACTAGGTAAATTAATTAAGGTGTTGGTAGTGCACATTAGAGGAGGGGTGAGGATGTCCTCAAGGGAGTGCGACACTAACTAAAATATGGAGAGCATGCATATTTACTCATTACTGCAAGTTAATTATTTGCTAAATATTTTCCAAATGTTTTGGGTACTAACCCTTGCTATAAAAACTTTTAAAAACCTTTTAGGTGTCCAGCCACAGGGATGCCAGGCTTGATTCATTTCAGGAATCCGTTTCTACAGCATATGTGGATGTTGCGGGAGTTTGATAGGCACCTCACTTCTTTCAGTTCTAGTATAGAGTTCTTATCAGTCATTCGAGCATGTTGCTCACAGATTAATTCATTACTTATGTCAGACCTGTTGAGATTTATTACTTGTCTTTACTTCTGTTGGATTGTGTACCGATGGTTTATTCGGTCAGATAATTAATTATGAATGGTTGATTTCAGTTAATTGTGATTGTTTATATTATTTTGTTTCCGCACGAGTATTTCATTTTAGTTAATGAAAGATAAAACTGGCACCAATCTAATTTTTCATACTTAGGTGGTTAGTAATTAAAAAGGCGATAGTGATGCTAAGAATGAACCAACCAAGAAACATGTTCTAATTTAATGTAGGACTGATCACCCGGGGTTAATTAGGCGGGGTGTCAAACATTGGAGTAACCAAGTAGGAAATGGGTATGCAGCGTTGCCCTACTAGTGTTGCTGCTGCGGCCGCGGCCAGTATAGTACATAGGTGTACTGATGTGGCCTTTGAATGATATGCACCAAGGTTGAGCTAAATACCACCTGAGTCCGTTCCTTGATGTTTTGAACCTTCTGTAACACCTTCCCCAGTAGAGGCCGCGACAGGTAAGGTAGTTGAACTACCACGCCGCATCCCTACCTAGGTAGTGGGAAAATCCCAAAATTGAACCCCAAAAACTGAGTTTCTCCCAAAAAAAACTCGTGGAAGGTATACCTACTAGGGTCTATCCATGAGTAAATAACCTCTCGGTGCACAAATGGCACAACTCTAATGATAAATCGTAGATCATAGGCAAAAAATAAGAAAAAGTGGAGTAAACATAATCCTTCCCTAATCATTCACCTTTTTGGGGCTAAAGCCCATCATGCTTTTCAGCATTATCTAGATGGAATGAGGTCATAGGGGTATATAGAATAGATCTGAGGTCATAAAATAGAGACCCAAGAATAGATCTGAATATGTGAAATTCCCATTTAAGGGTGTAAATAAAAATAGAGCTCAATAACCAGCATCTACCCATGAGATGACGATCCATAGGATCCTCAAGGATCGAATAAGGTGTTTAAGAACTCAAATATATAGATAAGAAAGATTGAAATATCTCGATTCCCACAGACGGCGCCAAATTAATGATAGGAGAAATCGTCCACTAGTCGTTCTCGTACCAGCAAATCAAGTGTAAAATATTTAATGAGCAAACAAAGCAAGTAAATATAGAGAAAACAAGATATAGAGTGATTCAGCATCTAAAATAGGCATATGTCTACTGTGTTGACCTGTTCTCATTATATGTGATGTATTATACAATATAATCGTGCCTAAAGAGGCATACAAGCATGAGAATAAAGGAGAGTACACGATGATTGATGATTTTGGTGTGCCAGAGAGGTGGCTGCGATGTGGATGAACAAACCCCAAGTTGTATACTGAGGTTGTGTATAGAGAACCGGTACTGTAGAACCTACCCCGGGAGTGTGTAATCGATCCAATCTCCCGAGTTTTCGAGGTGTGGTCCTTTATTTATAGGATATATGCTCACATGATTTGAGCACGTGATGTACATAAAGTCTAGGGTTATTGTAATGGAGAGGGATGCCGCCTGTATGGCAAGCAACGTGAGTGTCGTATCCTATAACAAGTTAGAGATAAAAGGTGTCGCACCTTGTACTGGATGGTTCCGTGGCATGTTGATGGGGGCCGCATCCTGTGATGAGGTGGGTCGCGCCCCTATATTTGGTAGGGCTGCACACCGAGTTCAGTAGGGTCGCACCCTATGTTGATAGGGGCAATGGCATGAAAGCATATGAAGTGTAGTATACCTTCTGCGGGAGGGTGCTATACTTGTACTATCAAGTATTTCAGAGTATTTTCTTTTTATTTGTATTATTTACTAACCTTTTTGCAGGACTTCCACATTTGAGCACTTAGAAACGCTTGAATTCATTCTGCACGCACCTACTTTGTGGAATTCGCCACTTCGAGCCATTTTTGGGGTAAGCATGTCTTATTCCAATTCTTTCGGTAATCATTGTTATAATTCTCAAAATTCCCACAAACCTATGACTTTTGGTGAATACTTAGAATCCCAAAGTATTACAAATTCAAATATGACTTTGGACAAGTATAACGAAAGTCAAAATTTGGGTTATTGGAATTTCGATGATGATGATGATAATGATTTTGGTCCTTTACCTCCTTATAATAGGAATTTTGAAACGAATTGCAATAGTTTTCAAAATTCCTATAATAATGAGTTTTCGTTTAAGTCCGATGGTAATTTTCAAAGTTCCCATTTTCATGGATCGGCACCTCGACCTATGACATTCGGTGAGGGTTTACGTATGTATGAAAATGAGAAAATTGAAAATCGTTATCGGGAAGAAAATCGTCATCGGGAAGAAAATCGTTATTCGAAACATGACTTCGATTTATTATTCGAATCCGACGACGATTTTGCTTTTGAGACTTTTGAAGTCAAGGAATGTTTTGAACCAAATGAGGACTTTGTGCCTACTTTGGAACAAACCATTCTAGACTTTGCCCATTGCATAATAGATATTGAAAGTGAGGATGAGAATGACGTAATATCTATTTGCAATGAAATGATTTCTTCTTTGGCCCCCAAAGAAGAACATTTTATTGAAAATGATATTATTTCCTTCGAAACTCAATCTTAATGCAATGATGATTCATCTCATGAGTTTGAATTTATTTCATCCCCATTTTCATTCTCTGTTATCACACCGTCACAAGTACCCGATGATTCGGTTTCAAACTTTAATGTTTTAAACCTTTTCGCAGATAAGGAGTACTTTCTCGAGTCGCATTCCATGATTGCATCTTTGCCTTCATGTGCGCCACCTCCCATTCCACTTGCTAAATCCTTGGGAGGATATTCAACTTTTCTCGGTCCCCACCTATTTTTGTCACCCGTACAATCCAAACCCCCCATCTTCCCTCCAAAACTTTTAATTGACGATGGTACATTTCTTCCACCTTACACATGCCTTCCGTTGTTCAAACAGAATTCATATTTTTCAAAAGGCATGCTTGTATGTGAGGGTACACCGGTTATCCTCCAAAGTAAAATCGTTCTGATGGTGGACCCTCAACTATTTAGACTTCTAATGTATAGTTAGTGTGAAGCCTAAATAGTAGGTTGTATATAGTTAGCTTTTTATTCTTTCTTTCTTTTTATTTTTTCTTTCTTTTAATTTAGTCTAGTGTAATTACTTAACTTTTTATTATTTGTTTTTTCTATGCTCGGTACTAACTTCTTTTGTAGATTCTTTGGACTTGTTCTTATGGGGATCGCTCCAATTTTGGGTAATATCGTTATTTTTCTCTCTTTGGCTTGGTTCTTAATTTACATTGAGGACAATGTCAACTTTTAAGTTAGGGGGTGTGGGATATATTATCCATTTCTTATTTAGTCCATGTTTTTGCTCACATGTTAGTTACTTAGTATGCTTTTCTTGAAAAATTTAAAATTTTCAAAAAGATTTTCTTTCTGTTTTTCTCCTTTTTGTGCTTTTTGCCTTTGTTTCCAATGATAAATTTTAATAATTGCCCCATCCAATTGACAATCCAACGATGCATGTTCTCAATTTTAGAAGTTATTAGACTTTAGTCTCGATTATTGATATTGTGAATAACTTCGTGAATTAAACTTTAATCCCAGGAGCACATGCACTTTCTTTGTTCTATTGATTTGGTTCAAGATTTTTATAACTCAGTAATCTTTTGTTGCATTGTATATACTTACACCGAGTAAGCTTTGTACCATTCGTCATTTATGAGTGTTATACACTATTCCTTCCTCTTTGAAAATGTTGAATTCGTTGGTAATCTCACTATTCTTTCATTTGATCATTCATTCATTGAGTTCATACTTGAAATGTGTTACTTGAGCATGTTTTTCATATGTTATTTTGACTCTATAATTGCGTAAACTTTCTAAAATGATCATAGGCCCTCTTTGTTATATCACTCATATTGACCTTTACCTAACCTTATATGTTTACCCTCGTTAAACCCTTTGAGCCTAAATAATAGCCTTTCGTTTCATAACCCAATTCCCATAACCAACTCCAAATTGGAGTTATAAACCATACACCTTCCATACCTTTGTTTGGAATGTTACTTGGGATTGAATGATGTTGTTGTGTTGCGGTTTGCAATTTAGGCATATGAGAGTGAGAAAAGTAAAGAAAGTAGTGAAAAAAAGTGAGAAAAAGAGAAAGCAAAAAGAAAAAGAAAATAAAAGAGAAAAATGAGAAAAAAACGAAAAAAAAAAAAGAAAAGAGAAAGTTGTAAATGTTGTGTATATAGTTCAATAAGTTTTGATTACTGTCCCCGATGATATATCTAACGCCTTTTTGGAACTCGTTTTCCAATTTTGATATTGCCCGCATTTTCCCATTATCTCGAGTTTTCATCTTCGAACACTTTGAATCCGAACATATATATCCTTCGTTTCGTACCCTAGCCTTGACTACATTATAACCCTATAAAGTCCTATGTGATCTTAGGTTGATGTAATTTAAAAGTTGAAATAGTTTTGTTAATCTGTGAAAATGCATTTCGCCTCTTTTAATGAGCGATATCTTTCATTGAGATTACAGTTTTTTAGTTTATATATAGCGTTCTTCTTTTGTGACATGTGCGCGACCTAGTTTCCATTTACATTTATGCTTTATGCCCACATGTTCCGTGTGTTACCTCCCTGTTTCGAGTGAATTCACTTGATGATTGTAATTCCCGTGAGGATTTAATATATGCTTGATTTATTTAGTATCCGGCTTATTTAAGTTTTTTCCAAATCACACTTTGCATGTGCTTGCTCCCCTCCCACATTTTGAGGTTTCAATTCCATGAGGTGCATTCTATAATGTTAATGATTCGGACTTTTGTTTGAATTCATTCATCTTCCTAATAATGCATATAAAATCCTTTTCGCTATTGTTAGGCTTGTCGCATGTTGGTTTGGGCATATTTTGAGGAAACCATGTGATGTTTATGGGTACCATCCCTGAAAACCCTCACGAGACGACACTCGTCCACTAGGATGACCTAGGGGTTTAACGGCTTATTGCATATGCTAAATGCAATCGAATCGCTCGTAAAAGTGGCCTTTTGATTTTATACCATACTTTTGTACTATCTCCTGCTTTTGGTTTGCTTGTAGTTCTTATTGCATCCTATTTCATTGCTAGGGACTAGCAATGTGTAAGTTAGGGGGTGTGATCATACGCAAAAATTGTGTATTTCATCCCTCGAACCGACTCATTTTAGCCCTCTCGGTTATCTTATTCCCTGTATTTATGCTCGTTAACCAGAAAACCTCTGATTTCTATGTTAACATGTTTTGCAGGGGTTAATTGAGCTTTTATAGGTATTTAGATGCTAAGTGTGAAGTTCGAACGCATTCCGCTCGATTCTTGTACACGATCGCATATTCAAGGGCATTTTAGTCAATTCATAGCTTGGGCACCTGGCCCAACATTTATATGGAAGTTGTAGCCCTCCTCGCAAGCTTTGTGTGGCCGCAAACGGTGCGCGATTTCGATTCGGAACAAAGAAGTTACGGCGATTCTAGCGGACGAAAAAGGCAAGCATGCAAAAACAGCATGCAGCTTGGCTGATACATGCTTAAACAATTTATCGATAAAAAGGATCGATCCTTTATATTTTTTCCACGATTTCAACCTTCAATCGATCGACCAAAGGGGTCGATCGATCAATCCCCTGTTTTCTGCAGATATTTTGGCTTTTCTTTTCTTTTCTCTTTTCTTTTCTAATTTAATTCCTTTTACTATATAAAGGAATTTTGATGTAAGAACATATATAATTCGTTTTAGCTTAGGGTTTGGGGATTTGAGAGATTCTTCTTCAATTCTTCTTGGTTTGACACCCATTTGGGCTTGTAATTGGAACTTTCATCTTCCCTCTCAGTTAATATAGTGTGTATTTACTTAATTCTTCCTTTCTGGATAATTTACATGCTTTGTTGATTAGGTTTACATGCTTTATTTCCTTGATTTCTAGTGTAGATTTATCGCGTTTATATCATGCTTTCTAGCTAAATTAAATTAGGTTGTGTTTGAATGGAACTCACTCGAGTTTACGGGTTGCTTTGCTTTGGTGATGGTGTTTACGGGTCTATTTCGGGTGTGTTGTCCTAGTTATTGCGCCTAGGAGATTTGACGGGGCATATCATGTATGTCATGTGCTTACGACCTTTCGTGCACAATTTCTGAGATATTTGTTGACGACAAAATCTTATTAGGATTTTATGCGGATTTAGGGGCTTGACAACCCTTGGTTCAATTAACTATCGAAATGAGACGCATTCTAAATAACTCATCGACCCATGTATCCATTTTATACAAATTAACTCGGGTGAGGGATATTCGAAGAAACCTATAGTTTTACTCGCTTTCTTAATCTAGCTTTAAATACTCTCTCCTAGATTAATATTTCCCTTTTATGTATCTTTTCCGTTTTAGTTTGTAATCACCTTTTACACTTTAATTTCGGATTATTAGATCTTATAATTTCTAGCAACTCGTCTCTATGGATTTTCGATACCCGACTTACCGTTGTTCTTGCCTCGCAAGTGTAGTCGTAATTTAGTCTTGATTATATCACCATGATGAAATGAAAAAAAATGACTGTGTCCTTACAAGAACACACCTTTCGTGCGTGATCAACAACCACCTGACACACAGTGGTTAGGAAAAAGGCATATCTTGGCGTTTAATGTTTATGACGTGGAGCTAACTAGTGCATCAAGCATTTAATGTTTGTGATATAAAGTATGACGGATGTATTTTACAGTCTTTAATGACTGATTTACCTCGGGAGTGGTGTGGGGGCTATTTAAGGACCCCAACCACCTCTGGGGAGAGGATGTTCTTTTTGAGAGTTCAGAAGTCATTACTAGAGAGAATATACATCAGAGAGAGATTTATTACAAACCAGACAGTTTACTCACCTACCATTGTCATTTATTACGAAGCTTTAATACTTGAAAGATATTATTGAGGGTGGTCGGGGTGTTTGGATGCCTGCTAAGGTGTACCTAGTGTGCTCATTTTCTCTCTCCCTCTAAACGAGTTGCTTCTGAGTTCATTATTATCTTTTGAGTTATACACGAGAGATTTGTGAGTTCAAATTGAGTTTATCTTCACTAAATTGTGTATGCATGTCCTGCAATTAATCAATAGTGTTACTAGTTAACTTATCATTACTGTACTCAAAAGGGGTTACGCCTCTATCTAATCTAAACTACCCTTTTACAGGAGGAGAAGATGAAAGCTGGTGAAGGAGTTGCCGAAACTGCTCAGGATCTAGCTAATAAGTTGCAGAACGACTTTGATGCTGAGAAAGTTAAGACCGCCTAATTACAGAAGGATTTAGGTGTTGAGAAGGCAAAGAGGACTAAGGCCAGGGAGTTTGCGTTCAACAGAGGCTAGGATAAGACCATTGGAGCAGCTTCTTCACAAATTGAGTTTGTGAAGAAGAAATGCTTAAAGGATGGTTGATTTTCTGCTTTGGTGGAGGTCAAAACTCCAAAAGACTCTCAACTATTCTTGCGACATGATCCTGGGACCCCTCCGAACATGGACGAGGAAGCTGATGATGGGAGTTCTAGTGAATCCCTTATGATGATGGAGTCTGTTGATCAACACCAGGATGTTGATTCTTCTGCTCCATCCACAGTTATTCCTTTTCCTCCTTCTGCCCCTGCTTCCACTTCAGCTGATCCTGAGTCAAATAAGAATAAGGTGTAGATCCGAGAAGTTTTTATTTCCCTTTTTTAGTAGTTTTACTTTTTCTTTTTAAAGATGTACCTGTATTTTCCCCTTTTATTAATGAAAAGATAAATGTTTTTGTTCCTCTTCTTATGTTTTTCTACGCTTTGCCCCTTGTTGATTGATAACTTTCTTCTTCTTAATATTTCATGGACAAATTGGAATATTTCTCATCTACTAACTCCGAGCTACTCCAGAGGTGTAATGAGCTTTTCAAAGCTGGTCACTTATCTATGACTGATGCTGACCTACTGAAGTTGCTCGGGGAAGGGGTATCCGAGCAATCCAAAGAGGCTTATGTTTATCTGAAGTGTCTTATTGATCAATCAGTGTCCAATAACATTGTCTATTATGAAATGGTTGAAGAGCTGTAGGGGGATCATAATGAAGCTAAGGCACTTATGCATGAGGATTATGAGAAGAAATTATAGGCCCTTAATGAAGGTTGGGGCTTTAAGCAAAAGTTGGATAAATTTTCTTCTCATTTTCGAAGATAAGAATTCCTGCTTAAATGTGAAGTGGATGAAGTAAGGTACATTTACAAGCTTCTAGATGAAGAGAACAACAATTTGAGAGATGAACTTGATGATTTAAAGTCATCCACTTATGTTTTTTATACTACAGATGAGGGTCATTCATTCTTAGAGGCTGAGAATGCAAGATTGAGTGAGGAATTAGAGGCTCTGAAGAAATTAAAACGTGCTTCTTCATCTTCCCAAGATAGAGTCTAACCTGGTCAAGGTATTATAGAGGAAGCTAGGACCAAATAGACTCTTACCAATCAAGATGCATAATCAAGCTAAAAAAATCAAGCCATTGCGAAGATGTCACAGAAGCTACAAGCCTTTTTCAAACAACTATATACTCGATCTTCTCAGTTACGAGATAAGGATGTCCTGTTGAAAAAACTGCATTACCAAGTTGACAAATTTACCTTTCAATTCCATAAACAACCAATGGAAGTTTGGATGGATGAGTACAATGAAGCTTTGGGGAACTTTGATGATAAACTTCAACAAGCTAAGAATGAGAGCTATAATGGGGTTGGATGAATGCTTTGATAGTGATGAAGGTGGATCAAAATAGCCAATTGTGGGACTGGTATGATCTAGGCTTGCTTGAGCTTGACAATCCCCCATTAAAATTAGATGTCAATTGGACTCCAGTCCATCGTATTCCTCAATTCTTAATTTCAAAATACTTGGGAGATTATGAGCTTCATGATGAATTAGAAATCGTCTGACCTCCTCATCTTCTTGATCGTCCTAGTACTAGCAATACCGGAATGCTTTAGGATTTTAACTTTAGTAATTCTCCTTACACTTTAGATGATCCTCCTAATGGAATGGATTATGTTTCCAAAGCTGAAGGGAAACGTCCTGCATAATGAAGCTTTGAATGTTATTGTGTTAATACAGTCATGTAATTAATTTGATTTAATGAAATGGAAATTTGATCAATTTATCTTATGTTGGATGTTAATCATTTCTTTATCATTAGTTCTATTGATACACTTTGATTAAGTTGATTTTTAATAACCAATGAGTGTAAATGTTATACTAGCATACTTAGATTAAAATCTAAATTTCGAGCTAGTTAGATGAATACATAGGTTCTACTAGCATACTTAGATTAAAATCTAAATTTTGAGATAGTTACCCATGTGTATCCAAAGGTTTTATTAATGCACCCAAATGTTAGGGTTTTTGCATTAGATACCAGTGGCGTGACCAGGTATTTGTGGAATATGTGCTTGTATTCCTCTTGAGGAATCTTTGCAACGTTCTTCCTATACTTTGCCCAGTAGGATAAAGATCTTGTCTTATCCTTATATTCGTGGACCAATTTTCTTGAGGATTTAGCATCCTGTTAACTTGGACTTTGTGTATTAGCCATCATGTTTGTGGCGGCTCCGAGAAACTTATTACTTCTATCGAGTAACTCGTTTGTATTCTTGTGTTCTTCCGAGAAAATTTCATGGAAATATTTATTGAGTCGAGTAACGATTTATAACTTTTATTAATTAGCTGTAGTAGTGGTGCCACTAGTACTCCCAAAAAATTTAAAAACAAAAAGGGAAAGAAACTTAAGATTTTATTAATACAGCAAGTTGAGTTCAAACTGATTACAACACCATTGGTAATATTTTCTGAGATTCTCCGTATGCCATGGGTTTTTGAATTCTTTGCCTTACAAGGTTTCAATTCGATAAGTTCTAGCTCATATCACTGCTGAAATACAGTATGTCCCATGCAATTTGGCCTCAACCTTGTTATTTTTCTACAGCACTTTCTTTAACACATAATCTCCTTCCTTTAAGTTGGTCGGTTTCATCCTTTTATTGTAAAAATGACTTGTTCTCTGTTAGTAGGCTGCATTTCTCAGGGCAACATCTTCTCTTAGTTCCTCCATCATATCTAGATCCAACCTTCTCATTAAGTCACTTACAGGAGAGTTAAAATTTAAAACTTTATGGGATGGTAAACCTAGCTCGGCAGGAATAACAACTTTAGTCCCAAATGCTAACATATATGGGGATTCTCCAGTTACTATTCGCGGTGTTGTTCGGTATGCCCACAAGACAGAATGCAGCTTGTTTATCCAATTAACCTTGGCATCATCAATTCTTTTCTTCAACCCATTAAGCAAAGTTATGTTCATAACTTCAGTTTGTCCATTACTCTGAGGATGTCCTAGAACTGAATGAAATTTTTGATCATTGGACTGAGCACAATAATTTGTGAATTCATCATTGTCAAATTGTATTTCATGGTCGGTAATGAAAGCATAGGGCAACCCATTCCTACAAATGATGTTTTTCCATATGAACTGGTAGACCTTTTCAAAAGGCATGTCTATCAAAGGCTCTGTCTCAACTTATTTTGTAAAATAATCCACGACGATAATCAAGTATTTAAATCTTCATCGGGTAGTTGGTAGTGGTTCGACCAAGTCTATACCCCACATGGAAAACGGCTATGGTGAAGTGATTTGAGTGAGAATAGCTGTGGATTTTTTAGAATAGTGGAGAATCTCTGACATTTATCACACTTCTTGGCAAAAGTTGCACAATCTGCTCTCATTGTTGGCTTGCGTACTTTGCAGAAGTGTTATCCCTGCTATGTGAGCTCCACATGATCCTTCATACACCTCCTAAATTAGATCTTGGACCTCTGATGGATGCACACATCATTGCAAATTGATTATTAGTCCTCTCCTGTACAAAACACCTTTATCTAGTACATACCGAGACGCTTTATAACTCAACTTCTTTGCTTCAACCATATTTATTGGTAGAGTTCCTTCGTTCATCCATAATGGCCCCATATCTATGGCAATAAAATTGATCATCAAATCTTTATCTATGCTCATATTGGCCATAATCTCAATTGGGATAGGTCGTCGGATTTCAATCCTGGTAACTGAGGCGAGCTGAGCAATGGCGTCAGCTCGAGCATTTTCCAACCTTAGGATTCTATTAATCTGAACAACTGGTAATTTTGCAATGACTTACATCCTTGGATAAATACTTGGTTGTTAATTCTCATTTTTTTCCATATAAACCCAGTGTTTGGTTCACCACTAGTTGAGAGTCACTATATGCCGCGACTTGCTAGGCATTCAATGATTGGGCTAAACTTAGGCCCACAATAAGAGCTTCATACTCTGCCTCATTGTTCGAAGCTCGAAATTAAAAATGTAGTGCATACTCAATATCAATACCATCAAGAGTGTTAAGTATTATACCTGCTCCACTGCTGATTAGACAAGATGATCCATCAACATATAAGTTTCATATTAGGACGTTGTCAAACGCTTGGTCTGTAAAACTTCCATAGTGGAATATTTTGCCATTTCCTTCTTCATACTTTCTGGTCATCTCTTGTGTTAGGGAAGAAGAATTTAGTAGGTCAAAAATCATTTCTTTTGAAGAAAGTTCTTCGAGATCTATCTTATTAACATCACTTCCTCCTGGTTCTTGTTCTACCTATTTACTTTGTTGCTCGGGGACCTCAAAGTAAGTGAACTCTGCTATGAAATCTGTCACTGCTTGGCCTTTCAAAGAAGACCTTGGCTCATATATGATATCATACTCTCCTAATTCCATGGTTCAATACATTAATCTACCAGATGTCTCTGATTTATGCAAAGCGTGTCTTAGAGGCATATCAGTGTAGACTACGATTGTATGGGATTGTAAATAAGGTTTCATTCGTTTGGATGCTTCAATTAGTGATAAAGCCAATTTATCCAAATGAGGGTACCTGATTTATGCTCCTAAAAAAGCCTTACTGGTATAGTATACGGGTTTTTAAACTCCATTCTCTTCTCGGATCAATGTAGAACTTAGTGCAGATTCAGAAATAGCTAAGTACGGGTACAATTTTTCACATATGATTGGTCGTGAGAGTAATGGAGGTGACCCCAAATACTTTTTTAATTTCACAAAAGCTTTTTCACATTCTTCGTTCCATTCAAAACTCTTTTTGATCACCTTGAAGAAGGGAAGGCATCTATCTGTAGCTCGAGACACGAATTTGTTCAACACTGCTACTCGTTTAGTCAGTCTTTGCATATCCTTCTTACAAGTTAGGGATTAAATTTCAATTAATGCTTGGATCTTATTTGGATTTGCTTCCATTCCCCTTTGATTTACTATATACCTGAGGAACATTCCCTCTTACACTCCAAAAATGCTCTTGGTCGGATTCAGCATCATCTGGTGCTTCTCAAGTTGATCAAAAGTTTGGCTGAGGTCGGTAATGCAATCAAACACCTTTTTAATTTTTGTTAGCATATCATCTACGTAGACTTTCATATTCTTTCCTATCATCTCCTCGAACACCTTATTGACCAGCCTTTGATATGTAGCACCTACATTTTTCAAACCAAAAGGCATAACATTATAACAGTATATTCCTCGGGGAGTGATGAAAGAAGTGCTTTCCCTATCCTTAGGTTTCATTTTTATCTGGTTGTAACTAGAATAAGCATCCATAAAGTTAAGTAACTTATGTCCTGATGTTACATCCACGAGTTAATCTATTTGGGGCAAAGGAAAATGATCTTTTGGGCATGCTTTATTTAAATCTGTGAAATCGACACACATTCTCCACTTGCTGTTTTTCTTTTTGACCATAACTACATTGGCCAACTAGTCTGGGAATTTCACTTCATTAATAAAAGTTGCTTTCTGAATATTTTCAACTTCTTCCTGTATGGATTGGTTCTTCTCAAGACTGGACACTCTTCGCCTTTTCTTTACTAGTTTAACTTCTTCGTTTACGCTGAGTTTATGGCAGAAAAAGTTGGTATCTATCCCAGGCATATCTTCATGACTCTAGGTAAACACATGCTTTATATGTTTAAGAAAGATCACCAGTTCCTATTTAAGAACAAGATCCAATATTGTCCCTATTTAAGTGATGTGATCCGATTTGTCATCGTCTAACACAATGTTTTCAGTTGCTTCCACAATCTATCCATTTACTAACTATGTTTCATCCCTTGGATCTAAGGTTTTAACCTCAGAGTCTTCATCAAGCTCAGGAGTATCTACTTGATAGGTGGTGGTTTTCTTTTTTATTTCTTCCAAGTCTTCTTGCTCGGTGGAAGAGTAGTAACATTCCCGAGCTACTTTCTCATCACCTTTCATAGTTTCCACAGTAAAATTAGTAGGGAATTTTAGACACTGACGAACAGTGGATGGTATTGATTCAAACTTCTTTAGTCCTACTCTTCCCATGATTATAATGTAAGCTGAATGGACATTTTTATCCATTACAAATAAATGAATATTCTCTTTTTGGCTAGTTGGCCAGGTGACTATCATTACTTCCATTTTAGTGGTTCCCAAAGGAAAGACTTTCTCACCTGCAAAGCCAATTAATGGTCGTTGATAGGGCTCTAATTGGCTGAGTTTAAAATCCAAGTTGGTGAAATAAGGATAGAACATGATATCCGTCGAGTTGCCATTATCTACTAATTCGCTAGAGATAATGATTTATTTCTTTCTGACTTTGAATACTAATGGGTCGTCGTGAGGATACAGTACTCCTGAAAGTTCATTTTTAGAGAAACCAATTACTAGCTTGTCTTTGTTAATCTTCCTTGGTCGATATTCTTCTGTAAATTTTATCCTCTGTATGTACGAGCAAGTTTGTACTTCATGAAGGTAAGCTTTTCGTTCAACTCTATGATCTCCTCCTCCTGCATCTCCACCTGTAATAATTTAGTAATCAAAAGAACCAAAATTGATACAGAATACCTCACATTTTGGTTGCCATTTTTTTTAAGAAGATCGGGCTCATCATCCTGATCATCTTCATGAGTTCTTTTCTTCTCCTCTCTGGGCTTGTAAGGAGATTTTGATCATCGTCGAATTCCCTTGTTGTTCTTTAGATCAACATATTGATTCAGCTTTCCTTATAGAATCACAGTTTTAATCTCATTTTAAAGAGCTACGCAACGTTTCGTCGTGTGATCGTGATACCTATGGAATTCGTAATACTTAATTTTATCTTTCTTGGTCGGAGAACATCTCCGCTTATCAGGCCAACTCACATCTTTGTTGTGCTTGATTTCTTACAAAACATGGTGAATTCCCATGTTTAACGACGTATAGTCGTTGTACTTATTGATTCACTCCAAAAATTCTTTCTATTTTGATTCCCTGTGTTCTCTAGGATCTTTATGATATTTCTTATCATTTTTGCCATTAACTTTTTTTCCCGAGCTAAGCTTTGCTGACATTTCTTCCTCGGCATTCATGATCTTTGTTACTTTAGCCATTAGTTCTTCCATTGTCCTCGGAGGATCCTTGGCAAGAGTGTAATATAATTTTTCGAGGAGCAATCCACTCATGAGGGCAGTTATTGCAGTCTTCTCCTTATAATCCACAACTTCTAGTTTCTCGTTAGTAAAATGAGTGATATAATCTTTAGTGCTTTCTCCTTCTTTCTATCTTACACTAAGTAAGTGTGCCACCCTTTTCACATGCTTTGCTCCAAAGCAAAAGTTGTTAATGAATAGCTCGACCAGTTGGGTGAAGCTAAAAATGTGTCCTCAAGGAAGACCATTGTACCAGATTTAGGTAGATCCAATAATGGTTCCAGAAAATGCTCTACATCTCATTTTGTCGGGAACGACATAAATATCAGCAACTGCCTAGTATTGTTCTATATGGAGGATTGGATATGTTTTTCCATCATATTTGGGTGTTACTACTAGAGCCTTGAACTTTGCTGGAGTGGGAAAATCCACAATTGCCTATACAAACGGAAACCTTTTATAAAGCTTCTTTGTAGTGGGTTTCTTGTCTTTGTCATTTCCCCCAATCTATCTTCCAATCTTTGTATGGAGCCTTTCCATGCATCATTAGCAACATTGGATTTATGCGTTGCAACTTTATTATTTACTGATCTGTCTTCCTGACACCGTTGCTCGGTTCGAGCAGCAGTTCGTCGGCCATTTGATCTGGACTGAGTTCTGTTTTCCCTTTAATCAGATGGTCATCAGATGTTACTAGTGAATCACCCTATATCTTTGACTTACTTAAGTCTATACTATATAGGTGCTCATCTAGTTTGGAAATTGTGATAAAATTTGAGTCCCATCCCTTGTTACCAAAGGAATATCAGACTCAACTTGATGCCTCTATAAGTTCTGAAAGGTTGCTCACCAATACCACACACTAGAACGCATACATACATCATATCTTGCTATAATTGGTTGTGTGTGAGTTAATTCCCTTGAAATTGATTTTCTACTATTTTTGGGAATTTTTAAATAATTCTAAGAATTTAAAACGACTTTTTGGAATTAAAATTATGGATTAAAAACCATTGGGGTTAGATTTATAATTTGTTTTTCTAGCATAAAATCTGGTTGGGTAGAAACCGAAAGCGCTTGAGAATATTGTGGGTGCAATTTGTATTTCTAACAAATCTAAAACACGCATTTTTCATTTCATCACAGCCTTACACGTGTTGCCCTTATAACTGCCATATTTGTGTTTTCTCAAACTCATATTCTCTAGACTCACTGTGCATCATTGGGTCATTCTAATCAACAATATGCATGTGTTTTCTGTTAATCCCTGTGTTTGATTTGAACCAATCAAATCTGTTTTAAATACGGTGGCTTAGTTGCCCTTAGATTAACTTCGAATCAATCTTGATCATTTATTTCCCCTCGATCTTCCAGATCCTTCGTCTCTCAGTATTTAAGGAGACTTCGTCTTCAATTTTGTCTTTTTGTCATTTTAAACCTCTGAGAGAAAAGAGAGAGAGAAGAGAGAGACAGAGTTAGATATAGAGAGACAGAGTTCGTAAAGTTTTTACAAACCCTAACTCAAACCTCAACCAAATCCAAACCAGAAAATCTTTTTCTGAGTATTTATAGTTCGAGATTTGTGAATTTTTCCTCTATTGTCTTATATCTCTTTGCAAACTTAACCACTTTGATTAAGTCTCTATTTCTTTGTATAGAAATATGATATTTGGTTTCTATGATACAGATCACTTAGTTATTTGCTAGATCTGATTTCTTATTTCGAGAAATCTAATTTTGTTGGTTGATTTCGAAATAAATGTTGTTTTCAAACCATAAACAAACAATAACCTTTATGATTTCAACTTACTCAAACTGTCAGACTTAGCTCTAGTTTTGAGATCTTGATTGGGGTTTTCACTTTCAGTTAATGTTTTTAAATAAATAAAGTGCATAGGATCTTGGCTAGTTTGTATAGCAAGATTCCTTCTTGATCTTCCATTATTTTAAAGATCCAAAGTCTAACTTATTTGACTAAGATGATTTTAGAAATCCTCGCATCTAAAGAGATCTATTTGTAATTTGATAACTCATATTGTCTGTAATTAAGTGTGTGTGAGTTGCATGCATGAGTTTAGAGAACTACACCACATAGACCTTCACACTACTACACTGAAACATGTTGGTGTTGAGAGATTGGATACTTAGAGTCGACACAAAGCTAAAAGGAGTAAAGTTACGAAGTTAGGAGAACATCAGCAACAATCAAAACCTTAGGAGAAGTCAGAACACGCCATAGGAGTTGGTACATATTTTAACTTAGATTAGGTTTGTTTGTGTGTCTTGATTGTTATATAGCTTGTAATTTGTTTTTCAGTTTTTGTGGACTTTTTACTTTTGTGGCGTAGAAGTCACCGTGGATATTTCCCCAATTGGGTGGGGTTTTACCGCATTAAAATTGCTTGTGTACACTTCCTTTTACTCTCATCCCTTTCTTAAAGCTGTGTTCGTTTATTTTTCTTAGAGTTTTGTTTTTTAAAACTAGTAAACCTATAACTGAAATTACTCGTTCATAACTATTTTACACATCTTGTGTTTAAAATTTATTTTAAGAAAAGAGTTTCTTCAACAAACTGTTCGGAGCCATTTAGATAGTTTAATCTTGTATTAAACGACTTAAGTGGTACTTTTTTAATTGGTATCAGAGCTTTAGTTTCTTAAAAAAAATTTAGCTCTTGTGTTTCTAAAATTATTTTCTCAAAACAAATTATGAATGAGAAATTTGAGAGACTAGGTAACCTGTCTAGACCCCCTCTCTTTGATGGAACCAACTTCCCTTACTGGAAGGTAAGCATGGTGGCATTCATGCAAGGGACTTTGGTAGATGATGTCTAGGAAGTTATTGAAAATGGTTACACTTTTCCTACTAAACCAGCCGCTGAATGAAGTAATGTGGGATTAGAAAGTTACTAAGTGAATTCACTAAAGAAAAGAAACATGTTTCACTTAATAACAATAAAGACAAAAATGTCATTTTCATGTCTATCAATGAACACGAATTTAAGAGGATATCATTCTGTTCTACCTCTAAAGAAGCTTAGGACACCCTAGTGACTGCACATGAGGGTGATACCAGAGTTAAAGCTGCTAAAACTCAAATGTTAATCCAACAGTATAACTCCTTGATCATGACTGAGACTAAGTCATTTGATGACTTCTATATTAGATTGATAAAGATTGTGACCCAATTGCATGCTAATGGGATTGTTTATGATAGAAAGGAAATTGTCTCTAAAATACTAAGATCACTTCCACAAAATTTTGATAATAAAAGATATGCAATTGAGGAGATGGATTATCAAAATCTTACACCTGAAATCCTCACTAGCAAATTGAGAACTGTGGAAATGGAATTAGAATTTAAGAAATAATTAACCCAGTCCAAAAAGAGACGGTCTACCTCCAATCTTGTTTTTTCATCTAAGTTGACCACACCTGAATTTAGCATACCTAATATTGACTTAGATTCTTGTGAGGACCGTAAGTTAGATACTTTGGATAATCAGATTGTCTTAATGTCTAAACAGTTCAACAAAATTGTGAACTTTTGAAATAAAATCGCTAAAAGACAAGGCAAATCTACTTATCCAAATCAATCTAACAATAGGCTTGATGAGAGAAGACAAGACAAGCATCAATCTGATAATCACAAGAGACTTGAGAAAGACCTTAAGAATATTGAATGCTATAGATGTAGAAAGCTAGGACACATGGATAGTGACTTTAAAGTTATATTAGACAAAATACATAAACATAATAAGGCTCATTTAAGCAAGACTTGGGATGATTCAAGTGATTCTGAAAATGATGAACCTGAGTCATCTAACAATTTTTACCCTCGCATGTCATTCTTTGCTAAGATAATCTACAATGATGATGAAGAATCTGATCATACCATGACTGATATTGTGCCTACTGGTTTATCTTCCTTATTTCTTGAGAATGTTGATAATGCTTCAAACGTTGTGTGTGTGAGTCAAAGGGAACGCGTTATTGTTGATTTCAGTGGGTTTGTGAGTCCTAAAAATGAACCGCTAGGGGACACTACACACTGCACACTTAGCGACTCCGAAAATGATGACCTTCCTGAAATTCACACACTGTACACAAAAACTCTCAAGAAAAGCACTAGGCTTGAAAAAACCATCAAGGATCTGACCCAGAAGATAGAGACCTTAAGTCTGATAATCAAACAAAATGCTGAAGAGTATACTATCCAATGTCTAACTCATGAGAATGAAACCAAAAATTTTGAACAAAAACTTAAAAAGTTATCTAACTCTAATGAAATTATGGAAAATAAATACAGAGGAAAGTTGTTAGAATTGGAACAAACAAAGGAGAAAACATCCACAGTCTTCAAAAAATGTGCGAAATATGAAAATAATTATAAGTGTTTTGAAGATTGTGTAGCTGAAAGCAAAACCAATTCTGATGACAGAACAGGAATAGGTTTTTGTCCCATTTCTAAAACACAAACTAAAAACCTTGAAACCATAAAGTTTGTGCCAGGTGGCAAAAGACCTATTGAAACTTGTCCAGATTTTCAAGTTTTAAAAACTGATTTTGATAAAAATCAACTGAATCTAGACATTGGTGAATCAAGTTACTCTAAGCATAATGTTGAACAAAAGACCAACTATGTTCGCCCTCCTATTCGATAAGAAGATTCAACGTTTCATCATGTGCCACCTAGGAATAAGACTAGAGCTCAAAACCTAGACAAACCCTTAAATAATACATTTCCCAAGGTCATGAGTTAAACATGCCATCTTTACTGCTCCTATTGTGATGTCTATTGACATTTCTTAGACGATTGATATTCCAAACGTCTATATAATCCAGTTTATACCTCTCATGTTTAGCATAACTTCAACTATTCTAGGAGAAGCCGAAACAACTATGTCCTACCTAGACAGCTAGACAATAACTCTAACTATTGTAATAGAAGGAAAAGGACTAATACCAAAAGACAGTCTACAAGAAGGAATCCTAGATTCTATTCTAGACCAATTTTTCCAACTATTTATAACAACAATAAAATTGCGCAAAAATATTTTAAAGAAAAGGCATAAGCTCGCAAGTTTGATCAAATACGAGCTAATTTGGGTTAGAAAAGATAATCTATTACACTAGTTAAAATGTAGCATAGTGATCAGCGCTTTTAGAGCCGAACATACTTTAACTAGATGGTATTTAGACTCAGGATGTTCCAAGCATATGACCAGGGATAATTCCAAACTCTCAAATAAAACTAACTTCTCTTGAGGAAGAGTATTGTTTGGAGATGGTGTAACAGCCCAGATCATTGGCAAAGGAACATTCTATGAAAAAGGATTGCCCATTATTGAGAATGTTCTATTGGTAAAAGGAATTAAAGCCAATTTCTAAGTATATCACAGTTTTGTGACCCCAACCATACTGTCACTTTTTCAAAGAATAATTTTAAAATTTTAAATGAAAAAGGTGACTGTTTTATTACAGGACTCCGTACTCCAGATAATTGTTACACAGTCAATCTAGGTACAGAGGTCTGTAACATTGCCAGAATGGATGACAATGAGATATGGCATAATAATTTGGGTCACATTAACTATGATAACCTTGGAAAATTATGCTACCAAGAGATAGCTAGAGGTCTTCCCAAAATCAAACCAATTTCAAACATCGTTTGGGGTCCATGTCAAGAAGGAAAAATTATCAAGGCTCCCCATAAGAAAGTTGAAGAAGTTCTATCCACTAAACCTCTATAACTCATCCATATGGACCTAATGGGTCCCTCTCGTACTGTTAGTGTTTGTGGCAACCGTTACATACTTGTTATGGTTGATGAATTCACTCGATTTACCTGGGTTGTCTTCTTAAAACATAAATCAGAAACCTTTCAAAAGTTATTAAAAATCTTGGTTCGTATAGAAAATGAAAAGGACACCCAAGTAGATAGAATTCGTAGTGATAGAGGAGGAGAATTCATAGATTCAGGTATCATAGCATATTGTAACTATAATGGTTACAAACATGAATTTAGTGCTCCTAAAACACCTCAATAAAATGGGATTGTTGAGCGTAAAAATTGTACTCTTCAAGAAATGGCCCATGTGATGATTCAAGCGAAAAACCTACCAAAATATTTTTAAGTAGAATCCATTTGTACTGTCTGTCATTTAATCATTCGCGTATACTTAAGGAAGAATACCAAACAAACATCCTATGAGCTTTGGTATGGAAAGAAACTTAATATAAAATACTTTAGAACCTTTGGTAGTACTTGTGATGTCTATAAGGACAGAGAACATTTGTCTAAATTCGAAACTAGAGGTGATAAAGCCATCTTTTTAGGATATTCTCCAAACAGTAGAGCCTATCGTGTCTACAATCTTCTTACTAAAACCATGATGGAATCCATTAATGTGGTTATAAGTGACACTAATGTATAAAGTAAGACCAGAGAATCAATTATTGTGGATGAGTCCGAAAATATTTTTAATTATGACTCTATAGAAATAGTTGAATCTTTACCATTTGAGACCCCTGATGTACCTAACTAAGTTTCCAAAGATCATCCTTTAGATAGTGTAGTTGGTAATCCTACTGAGCCTGTTCTTACAAGATCTCAACTTCATAACATTCCTTATTTTGAATGTTTTGTGTCTCTTATTGAGCCCAAAATGTAAATGAAGCCTTGAATGACTCTTTATGGATAAGTGTTATGCAGGAGGAACTTCTTCAATTTTTCATTCCTGATGTTTTGTATCTTGTACCCAGGCCTGAAAATAAAAGGGTTATTCGCACACGTTGGATTTTTAAAAATAAGACTAATGAGTCTGGGATGATTATTAGGAATAAAGCTAGATTCATCTTGAAGGAATAGATTTTGAGGAAACCCTTGCTCCTGTCACTCGCCTCGAATCTGTCCGTTTACGTTTTGCCATAGCGTTTCATTTTTATTTCACTTTATATCAAATGGATGTTAAGTCAGCCTTCTGTAACGGAATGTTGACTGAGGAGACCTATGTAGAACAACCCAAAGGGTTTATTGACCCTAATCACCCAAATTATGTTTATCGTCTTAAGAAATCTCTTTGTGGGTTAAAACAAGCTCCTAGAGCTTGGTATGAGCGTCTATCCACCTTTCTTTTAAAATAATATATTTAGGATAGGAAGAAATGACCAAACCTTATTTGTCAAACATTTTGACAACAACATTACTATTGCTCAAGTATATGTTGATGATATCAGTTTTGGTTCTACTTCCCCTTTAGAAGTTAAGACCTTCTCTGACATTATGCACAAAGAATTCCAAATGTCACTTATGGGGGAGTTACAATTCTTTTTAGGACTCCAACTTAAACAGAATTCATAAGGATTATTTCTATCGCAATCTAAATATGCTTCAGAGATTGTTAAGAAGTTTGGCCTTGAAACAGCTAAAGACACGAGGACTCCTATGAGTACCACTGTCAAACTCTCTAAAGGTGAGAATGGAAAATCTATTGATACCACTTTGTACCGTAGTATGATAGGAAGCTTACTTTATCTTACTGCCTCCCATCCTGATATCATGTACTCTGTCTGTCTATGTGCTGGATATCAAAATAATCCTAAAGAGAGTCACTTGTTGTGCGTTAAAAGAATTATCAAATACATAAAAGGCACTCTAAACTTAGGACTTTGGTACACTAAAGACACCTCTAGTAATATAGTAGGTTATACCGATGCTGATTGGGCTGGGTGTATCGATGATAGTAAGAGTACTTCAGGCGCATGTTACTCCATCGGTAACAACTTAGTCGGATGGAATGGTAAGAAACAAAAATGCACTTCCTTGTCTACTGTCGAATCCGAATACATAGTAACAGGAAGTTATTGCTCTCAATTACTTTGGATTAAACAAATGCTAAAAGATTATGGTATCACTGAAGATAAGTTGCATCTCTACTGTGACAATCAAAGCGCGATTAATATTTTAAAAAATCATGTTCAGCACTCTCCTACTAAACATATTAAAATCAGATATAATTTTATACGCGAGTTAGTTGAATCTAAGGAGTTGGAAATTAATTATTTGCCTACTGAATTATAATTAGCTGATCTATTCACTAAACCCTTAGATAATGGGTGTTTTGAATCCTTACGCAAGTCGATTGGTATGATTTGTGCAGAATAGTGCTAGATGATTATTGACTATTTTTCTTTGCCCTTTGCCAATTTGAGACAAAATGGGGGAGAAATTTGAGTCCTCTTGGACATTGTTGTATATTCTCATCTAAAAAGCTTGATCTTAGTTATCTTATTTTCAGGAATCAGTACCATCGGTTGCAACAGAATTTTGTTAGGGTATTGATTTGTATTTAGTTGAGTTATGTAATTTTATCTTTCTAGGATATTGGGTAGATAGAATTTTTTGTATGGTAATAGGATTTTATTATTTATTTTGTATCTCTACGAGTTCTCGTTGACTCACAGGAGATTTTTGTGACAACTCGTCTAATAAAACACTGGGCGATCATTCCTGTACCAAATTAAAACAGGAGTCGCATATGATTCATTCTTAGCATCACTGTCGAAAACCAAATTAATTACTAATAACCTATTAGGCTGGCGTCAAAATTTTATTCAACTAATCTTTTTAAACAGCAGTACAAGTTAAAATATCCACCCAGTTTATATAAATGGAACTAAAAAGAAATAAAATAGCCGAACACTCGAGAACAATAATACAACCCAATCGAATGCCTCACTAAAAGACAGAGAAAGAATAAATAAATGCAGTTGGTTTATTAACCTGAATGTTTATACAATACCTCCTATCTAGATTAAAAGAAAAGAAGCGTCTACGGTAAACCTGCATGCATCCATAGCTGCTGCAGCAGACGTCTGACTCGAAGGAAGTGTCATACGGGCGTCCCTGTGTCTAGACACCTATAATTTATATATATATATATATATATATATAGCAAAAGAGGAAAATATAGAAACGGGTCAGCGCCCGAGTTGTGAAAATATTTTGTAAGTGCATAAATGTTTTATTTTTAGAAAATATGTTTTATCTCATATTTAAATTGGTATCGCACTCCCTTGGGATGCCCCTCACCTCTCTTCTAATAGTGCAAATCTATCTCATACCTAACAATTTCCCTAGTTAAGCTACCCTGCCTAACAAAACCGTTTAACCCAAATCTATTACCATCCTATTTAACCCGAGTACTAAGGGTTAAACTTCTCCCCAGTCTCAACACTATGCCATATTCGTGCATGGGGTGTCTCGCGAAGCGAAATCCAAACAAGGACCTCCCCCCCCCCCCCCCCCCCCGATACACTACTACATGGCAAGGTCGATCATCGAGATCCATTAGACACCCAGTGCATAACGTATATAAATACATATATATAATTAATTAGATACATTGTCATACTCACTTTTATATACCTATCACATTTTGAGTCCGGTTATAATCTCTCGGAATTAGAATTTAATTTATCTTTCTTTTATCTCTTTACTCTTATAGAGATATGTAATATCTTGTTCTCATGCACAAGTAATATACCATACACACAAGTACAATAACCATCCCATCGAGCTATAACTCGAGGATGCGGTCTCTATGCTATCATCTACCAGGGAATAGCTCACGTATCAACATGGGTACCAACAGTCGGAATCTCACACCGCCTTGGTAAAACCAAATCACCACGTACGGGAAGCGGTCATAGTTCCTAACAGGCAATGAGACGAAACATATCCACCACGTCTCACCCCTAATAAAAATCACACAATATAATATAACCATGGACGCTATGACCTGGGGATTATACGCTCCCTGCTCCTAAAGCCAGGGCCTCACCCACATCGCGTAACTTCCCATGATAGCACTAGAGGGGGTATGCTTCACATAAATATATATACCATTCACACATAGATATATATACAATTTCGTATTTTATATATATATATATATATATATATATATTAATCACAATGTATATATACATATTCCACATTGTTTCTCAAATATATAAAAATGGCCATGATTGCCAATCACATATAACGATGACCCATAATCCCAAAGATTCTCTTAAATTATAATATTTCAGCATTCACAAACTCACGATACTATACCCAAAAGTATTCCCACACTTGATAAATAATCTTTACCTTATTCCCGTTTAAGGATACGCATATAATCCCAAATATACCAATTCACACTAACTATGCAAATATACTACTTTCTTGACTTAGTTTCATAGATATCGCATCAACTATATTAATAGTCGTCAATAGATATGCCGGATAACCATGAAATTCTCTTGAGTTCGTGTTCCAATTCCACCCTAATCGCGTCCTAGGATTTCCTCAAGCACAATCGGCCCAATAATTATCCTAATCGCATACATATACTTATATACACTTGCCGAATAACTTCCCCGAATGTATCTCTCTTCCTAAACATTCATTAGGTCCATACACCGAAATTACATCTCAATTAACCCAAGGTCAATTCACAACTCCTCAATTCCTTTAAAGACATAACCCTCTACAATACTCTAATTTCTAAGGCCCCTAAGTTTTAAACCCAAAGAGGAGAAGGAATAAAATCTCCAAAATCTTGGACTAAAAACAGAGTACCGGTCAATCGGCCCTGGACCTCCGGTCGACCGCGGCTTGAAATTAAGCCTAATGAGCCAACCAGTAGCCCTTTTTTCCTTGACGCGATCGACCGGCCATAGGGGCGCGGTCTACCGGCCACACCAGTTCTTCAAAAATAATTATCCAATTTTCCAACAAAAAAACCCAAACTCCATTATTAGGGTTTCTACTCTACACCAACAACTTCACAACATTTAAACATTCATTTCTAGCTAACTCATCAATTAATTAGGGGATTAAACAAATTTTCTTAGATTTAAACCTAAAACCCATTAAACCCTAGTTTTCTCCTTTCCCCCATTTCAATTCATATCTTTTACTCCATTTACATTGTTTTAACACTAAAAATCATTAAGAGTTTACAATACATCAATATGTAAACTCATATTCAATTTCTTTTCCAAATTTATTTTAAGGGTTCTAACCCAAAAATTATATAGTTTACGAACTATGATATGAGATATATGCACGAAATGAAATAAAGCAAGTACACACTTGCCTGAAGGATAAAATTCGACGACCTCGAGTCGAATCCTGCAGAGTTTGGTCGGAATCTCCCTTTTCTCTCTTATTTTCTCCTCTTCCTTTCTTTCTCTCTTCCTTTCCTTTTCCCCCACTCTCTCTTGCCTTATATATGAGAGAATAAGGGTTTATCCCTTTAAAACCTAAAAATTCCAAAAATTATTATTTAGATAAATTCCTCAAATTTCCAATTTACACCCAAATATGAAATTTAATTATCCCCAAAATTTCGGGTTGTTACATACTCCCCCTTACAACGTAATTTCTCCCTCGAAATTCGGATATAACCTACACCACCATCTTAGGATCGCTAATTCAACTACGTCCTAGTACCCCCAAAATCGAAAGGTGCTAACACGATGGTCCTTTACCATATTCCACCTATCTCAAGGTGTATGCTCAAACGTACTATCTTCACCACCATCTTAACCAATTCTCCTAATGCTACAATGTTAATCCGGTCGTAAGGTTGATTCTTGCATCATAATGCACCTAGTGCTTCTATAACCACCTATAAAAAGAACTAGCCTATAACTACCTTTCTAACATCTCGCAAAGCTGATACTCTTGCTTATACTCTAACCACTCGCTCAAATAATCTCTCTCAAAAAGGAAATTTCTCTAACACTTAACTACTCCTATCAGTCCCGTCGCTTATCATGGGCGTGCTATCTCTTATTTCCCTTATACAATTGGAATATCGCGTACCTCTTACGACATTCCATTCAACCACTTCACTCTCACTTATAACTGCCTTACGGTATAATCTTCCGATTTATACACTACACCCCCTTCTATTTCTGGCGAAATAATAAATCAACTTACTAAGGTGCCCATACACATTCTTACCCGTGCACATCTGCACATCAATTGTGAACGTTTTACCTGGGTTTTCCTAACCCAATACCCCAAACTGCAATCTTTCCTATAACTGGAAATGAAATCCTTTATAAAGTTAACCCACCCATCTTCTTGCGGTTGACTTACAACTATCTCCTTACATCGGCGCCACTAAACCTTCTGACCTTAAATTTTAGTAATCCTATGATCAATGTGTTTCCAACACATGTAAAACTAGTACTATCCTAAATATATCCCGAGTGCCCAAGGCCTCTCTCAACTTCCGACATTGGCTTGGTTTCATGCGTGGGATGTCTCGCAAAGCGAAATCCAAACAAGGAACCCTCCTGTTACACTACTTCCTCGCATTGTCGGTCATCGAGATATAACGGCCTGAGGCACACCACCGGGACATCCTAAATCCTACCTTGCTAACCTATTAACATTCTTCTACTACCACATCCTTCTATCTTAACGAAATGGAAAGTTTAACCAATGGGGCGTCCATTCTCTGCCGAGATGTTACGATCATCTTACCCTGAAGCACATTACCTCCAAAAGTTGCCTTCTGCACAAGGCCAAGCCATAAGCCTTAAATCAATTTCTTTCACCTTGCCTCACCCCCATACTTGCGGTGAGAAAAACATTTCAGTGCTTTTCCATATCACTTCCATCTCTATAATCACACAATTAGCACACGGCTCTCAATCCCTAGTGTTTTCTCTACACTAGGTAACTTATCAACCAAACCAACATCCTTACATTCGATAACATCTCTCCACTCCCGACGCCGTTAAGGTTCATGCGTGGAGGTCCGTTAACTTCAATTATGCAACCGGGATAACCCTATCCCTACTTTCAACAAAATGTGGTCTGAACTCCTATCTCTATCCAGGAGACACACCACCAAGCGCTCGTACTAACACTAAGTCCTTGCGCAAACAATAACAAGCTTAAACTCGTAGCTCAAAAAATAAATCTTGCATACCTTAAACCACCTCTATAAGGTAGCCACGCACTCGTATCACGCTAATGAAACATCTGCTCCCCGAAGTTCCATCCACACATATAATAGAGGAGAACTCAAATCATTAGTCTGCTGTCGCTCCGATCAATGAAGAACATAATATACTCAAAATGATATCACACTCGTATATTACACATAAAACGAGTAGTATAAACCATATATACACTCAAAATATCAACACCCACTTTTATAGCGAATGAAGGAAAATATAATTCCGCTACTAAGGAAAATAAATAGGCCTACATGATATAATATTTTTTATACCGCCACAAAGCTCGAATTACACACACGAAGCTAGGGCTAACGAAATACCGCAACTTTAGTCACACCAAATCTACCTCCTTCATCTGAGATAACACTCATGACAAAGATTCCACTAAATCTCCTTAGCTACTCCAAATGGTTCTTGGGCATAGTACACTTGCCCAACCGAACAAAAATTTACTTAACTCAATGCCTCATCCATGGACTCCACTCGTATCCTGCGTGGTTCTATGCTCCACATTGCAAATTTTCCCATCTCTGGCCATCCTAACCATGTTAAGGTTATTAGTATCCTAGACGCTATAGTCTCGATCTTGACAATCGCTTTCATAGTCCCCTTTAACTTCTTTGTTAAAAGGAAACTCCACTACCGACTTCAACAGCCCTGTTTCAACGAATTCCCTGGGTGGATGTCCACTAATGGGGTTCTCGAACACATACATTCTCAATATTACTCCTTACTCACTGTCGGCCTCCGACCGATCCCTACGTGAGTACTTTAAACTGCATTCTTTTCATTCCTGATAAATCATGGGGACTCACGGTTAAAACTTATTCTTAAGATCCCTTTAGGGGCAAAACATCCTATTCCCCTAAATATGGTGATCACTGTTCCCACCATTTCAATACCACTCCTGCGAGTGAAAAATTTTCCTCAAATTTTCACATCTAGGTATTTCCATACCTTGCTCTAAGCCAAAGCTCCTGAGCCCTCTACTTCCATGAAAACACTTTACACTTACTCCGTATAATTTTAACTTTAGTGTATGGTCCTTATCAAAGACCTTTCAAACCTCTATCCAACTCAACTTCACCGGGTAATTCAACTTTAGCACCACTCTCTACCATGGTGGTACTTGGATACTCATGACTACTATACTTTAGTAGTCGTTACAACAATTCTTAGCAAATGCCACTAGGAGAATGACCTCTACTACGGTCCTAGTCTCCAACTTCTACCAGCTGCTCCAGCTAGGCCCCGCCTCCTGCTGCTCTCAATAGGGCCTTCCTTGGTTGCCCTTCCTTTCTCAGCTACGAACCGCAAATGAGCACATAAAAGATTTCCTATAATCTTATATAATGGCGGGAGAACGAAATCTGACAAGAGGAATCAATAGTCCTAATCATAAGACTCTATATCAAATCGAGAGCAACACTGAAAGCGTAGTACGTCCGCACAGTCCTAAGGACACTAGAACTTGATGCTCTAATACCATCTGTGACAACCCGCCTAATAAAATACTGGGCGATAACTCCTGTACCAAATTAAAACAGGAGTTGCATATGGTTCATTCTTAGCATCACTGTCGAAAACCAAATTAATTACTAATAACCTATTAGGCTGGCATCAAAATTTTATTTAACTAATCTTTTTAAACAGCAATACAAGTTAAAACATCCACATAGTTTATATAAATGGAACTCAAAAGAAATAAAATAGCCGAACACTCGGCAACAATAATACAACCCAATTGAATGCCTCACTAAAAGACAGAAAAAGAATAAATAAATGCAGTTGGGTTATTAGCCCCAATGTTTATACAATACCTCCTATCTAGATTACAAGAAAATAAACGTCATCGGTTAAACTTCATGCATCCATAACTACTGCAGCAGACGTCTGACTTGAAGGAAGTGTCATCCAGGCATCCCTGTGTCTGGACAGCTATAATATATATATATATATATATATATATATATATATATATATATATATATATATATATATATATAGAGAGAGAGAGAGAGAGAGAGGAAAATATAGAAACGGGTCAGAGCCCAAGTTGTGAAAATATTTTGCAAGTGCATAAATGCTTTATTTTTAGAAAATGTGTTTTATCTCATATTTAAATTGGTATCGCACTCCCTTAGGATACCCCTCACCTCTCTTCTAATAGTGGACACCTATCGCATACCTAACAATTTCACTATTTAATCTACCCTGCCTAACTAAATCGTTTAACCCTAATCTATTACCATCCTATTTAACCCGAGTACTAAGGGTTAAACTTCTCCCCTCTCAACACTATGCCATATTCGTGCGTGGGGTGTCTTGTGAAGTGAAATCCAAATAAGGACCCCCCCTCGATAAACTACTACTTGGCAAGGTCGATCATCGAGATCCATTAGACCCTCAGTACATATATATATATATATATATATATATATATATATATATATATATATATATATATATATATATATATATATATATATATATATATATCCAATTAATTAGATACATTGTCAAACTCACTTTTATATACCTATCACATTTTGAGTCCGGTTATAATCTCCCGGAATTAGAATTTAATTTATCTTTCTTTTATCTCCTTACTCTTATAGAGATATATAATATCTTGTTCTCATGCACAAGTAATATACCATACACAAGTACAATAACCATCCCATCGAACTATAACTCGAGGATGCGGTCTCTATGCTATCATCTACCAGGGAATAGCTCACGTATCATCCTAAGTACCAACAGTCGGAATCTCACACCGCCTTGGTAAAACCAAATCACCAAGTACGGGAAGTGGTCATAGTTCCTAACAGGCAATGAGACGAAACATACCCACCACGTCTCACCCCTAATAAAAATCGCACAATATAATATAACCATGGACGCTATGACCTGGGGATTATACGCTCCCTGCTCCTCAAGTCTGGAGCCTCACCCACATCGTGCAACTTCCCATGATAGCACTATATGGGGTATGTGATAATAAGCTTTTTGTGTATGTATCGTTGTCTTCAAAAGCCACTCTCAAAATTCTCTTGAGTACCTACAAAACTTGTCTAAAAATAACTCGTATTGCGGTAAGTACGGGTATCAATCCAACTTTCAAGGTGAAACAATTAATGTGAAAACGTGCGATTCAATTTTTTTTTATGAAAATATTTTTTTTTTTTTAAACAATTTCAAGGGAAAAATTAACTAATGCCAAAATTACGAAATGGCTAAATAATGAACAAGAATGTGCAACCAAGTGTGAAATTATGTGAGAAAATCAAGAGATGGGATTACACTGCATCTTCAATTATTTTAATTTCTCAATTTATTAATTTTTAAATATTTCGAGATAATATTAAATCGATAATCTAACTCTCGTTAAAATTATAAATTTAATAAAATCTTTTTCTAGAATATTAATTTAAAAAAATGTCACACGATGAAAAAATATGACTTATACTATTTTCAGAAAATTACCCATTATGATCAATATAACGAAAACAATAGCAATCTTCAAATTTCAACATCGAATTAATCTTCAAATTTCGGAAAAACCTATCTCTAGTTCGATTCCTAAATTCAAGCATTATTTCGTTCAATTAATTTACTAACTCTCGTTACATAAATTAATCGGTGATAATTAAAAATTAATTTACTAGGAAATATAAAATTAATAAAACCAAATAATTAAATTAACATCATTCGCAATGTATCCGATCCCTTGAACGGAGTGTTTAGCCAAACATTCTCATGTGTGCATAAACAATAATAAATAATATGTCAAGAAGGAAATAAATTGAAAAGAGAATGTAGAAATACAATACGCATTTTTTTTCACAAATTTGTCTTGAAATGCGCGTTGACATGCGTCCAACTTCTTCACAATTTTCAGCACTTGATTACAAAAAGAAGAGTAGAAAGTAAACCTAAAATTTATTCTTAAGCTAAACTAATTTGTTTTGTATATTTTATGGAATTTTTTTATGACCCTAAAATATACATAATACACACAGTTTGTCTCTCTCTCTACATCCCTCTTTTTCTTCTAATATGAGAGTCCCTTTTATAAGATGCATCCCTTGTCTTTTAAAGTCCACGAAGTGTTTCTCTTTGGGGAGATTTTTTTGGGATTTCATTTATTTGGATAAGTCAAAGGGATATGTGGATTCATGTAAAATCTTAGCAGGTGGAATTTGTTCCTTTTTTGAAGGACAAGATTTGGTTTGGTTGGGATTTGTTAGTGGATTTCAAACTGGGCCCCGGATTTCACGGGTTGGACTGCCGTGGGTCGCAGGTCAGGTGTTTTTGGTTGGGTCAGGTTGTTAATGCTGGGGCAAGGTGGGTTTCGTTGTGGCCGGAGGTGGCAGAAGTGGACGGTGATGGGCAGGTGGGTCGGAGGCTTGTTGTGGTTTGACAGGGGTTAAAAACGGGTTTGGGAGTTGGATGGCAGGTGGGTTGGGTCGCGCCGCTATTGCGTCGCCGGAACTGGGTCCAGCTGGTGGACGGGGCAGTGGCGAAAATGGGTAAGGAGAGGTGACAGGTCTGATCGGTTGGGGACTGTCGGGTTGTGGGTTGGTTCGGCAGAGGTGGAACGGATGATGAGGGATGAGATATGAGAGAGAGGGTGGAGGTTTTTTTTGGTTGTTATGGAGTTTGGTAGTGTAAAGATAGAGGAAAGAGAGTGTGGGGGGAAGAAGATAGGTTTGGGAGTTTGTTGGGTGCGGGTGAGGGTGTAGGTGAGTATGGTGAGGGTGAGTGTTATTTAGGTGTGTGTATTTAATTTGGACTCTTAAATAAAATAACACTACTAAAAAAAATAAAATAATATCTAAAAAGACTTTTAAAAAAACTAACATCTCAAACTAAATAAAAAATGAAAATAAAAAGAAATAAAATAAAACTCTATTAAAACTAAAAATATATAATCCTAATAAAATAAAACTAAAATAAATAAAAGATAATATATAAAATGAAATCTAATAAAACTAAAAAATAAATTCTTAAAAAAATATCATAATAAAATAAAATAAAGATTAAAAATTAAAAACTAATAAAAATCAAAATCAAAATAAAGAAATAGAAAATAAATCCTAAAATTTTTTAAATAAATCTAAATAAGTCCTAAAAATAAAATGACTAAAAATAAAAATCTGGAAAAATAATAAAGGTGCAAACTCAACACACACGGGGCTCGGGGATTGGACTGGGCTCGGTCTGGACTGGGTTAACGTTACGGGACTGATTTGGGGCATCGGAACTCTTTTGGGCAAGCTCAAATAGGACTCCAGACTTTGCGGTCTCCTTTGATTTCTTCGATGCACGCTTTTTACCGCTTTTGCTTCGTAATTGACTGGATTTAGCATTATTTGTACCACAACTGCGTATTGACCTGAGAAATAAATAAATATGAACATAAGGTCATTTTTATTAAAAATGAGCGACTAAAATGCATCTATTCGGGATATAAAATAGACATTTTTGGGTGCTTATCACACCACCCCCAAACAGAACATGCTAGTCCTTGAGCAAAATTAGAGAGAAAATAGAGATAAGTTACCAAAAGTGTACCACTTTCGCAGGCACTGCGATTGCACTTAGCATGTGCAACAAGCCGTTAAACCTATAGGTTGCCCTACAGGACGAGTGGTGTCTCGTGAGGGTTTGCAGTGAATGTACCCACAAAATTCAAAAACTTATTTAAATGCAGTGTGAGAGTAGATGCTGAAATGCTATACAACCCAACTTAAAAGGACATCAAGGAACACCGTATTCAACTATCAAAATGAAATTACTTAATACCAAAAGCGTAATCCTTCCTAAAACTCAGCGTGTGTAGTGTGAAACAATCTTAAGTATCATTAGAGTAATTCTTAGATCACCTATATAGGATCAACGTTTTGACTTCAATTCTCACTGGATATAACTCTCTGAATCGAACTCTTTGAGATTTGGGTAAGTGTATCTCTCTAGTGTCTGAGGAGGCGAGTAAATGTAAACAAGTTCAAACGTCTCACACACTTTTTTGAAAATGACGGATACATGAAAAAAATCTGATCTCATGAAGAAATGCTAACCACTATATTGAAAATGTCGAGTTATTCACCATATACACTTCTCGTTTGCCCGAACATTTTACCAAAGGTGAAAATGGTGTTTATGTAAGGTATGAAGGAAAAATGAAGAAGATGAATGATGGGAGTGTTTTGAGAAGAGTGTGACACACTTTGATTGACTATTGTGTTCATCTTTTGAATTTATGATCGCATATTTCTTTTTCCTCTTTTTTATATAATTTTTTCTTTACTTTTTTTTTTTATTTTTTTTTTATTTTTTATTGCGATACATTTTTCTTTTCATAACACAAATAAAGACAATTTACATGGAAAATTTTAAACACTCTTTTTCTCAAAAATTATTGTAATGATATATGAATGGTATATGGGACATATATGGATAAGGAAAACATGGGATGATAATAAATGGAGTGAAGGGTAAAAATGGTAAGTTATGGAAAAATTGGTTTAGTATTCGGGACAAACTACAAGACACATGTTTCTTACAACTCGAAAGTAATTTCATTCTCAGTGATTAAGCCAAATTTGAAAAAATGATGAGATCATGCAACGACTAAATGCGGTACCCAAAGAAAGCTGAGTCAATACATAAAAACCCTCAAAAATGTGAAACACTCAAATCTCATGGGTTTAAGTCGCCACTAGTGATCTTTTAAGGCTCTCTTGAGAATATTGTTACTCTTCAACTTTTGATTGTAAATGTGATAGTGCAAATTGTCGAGTTTAGGAATTCATGGTGCAAATACGCTTAAATAAGTATTAATTAATTTATTTGTAAAAAGTGTAATTTTAGGGTCGAACACTGGTATTCCGAGATTTCTAAAGGAGGGATGATAGGCAAATCATGTCATAAAATTTTATTTTTAACTGCACAAAAAGTTTAAAATCACTTGTTTCTGAAAATTTTCAAAAGAGGTACGATTTTGATAAATTTTCCACCCCTAAACAAAAGAGAACATCGTCCTCGATGTTTAAAACTATATATAAAAATAAAAGAACAAGGGAGGAAAGATATTACCATAATGAACCGCTAATGAAAATGTACCGCACTCTGGAGCATAGATGAAACCTAAAGAACAGATGTGATACAAAAATACGTACAAGTCTATAAAGTATGTGAAAAATCATTGGGTGGTGTGAAACACCACCCCCAAATAGGATAAGGCGCGTACTCAAAGATAGGGAACAACGGGCTGCCTCCCGGTAGTGTTGATTTTAACATCTTCAGCCAGACCGAGCCGTTCTCACCCTAAAGATTAGATATGTGAAAGTGAGGGGCGGCAGAAAAATTGGGTAATGAAAATCACCCCCAAATAAGACTGGAGCGTCAGATAAAGGTTAGAAAAAGTCAATGCACTTGTATGGCAAAGTGCATCACTCGATGCAAAGCATCGGTGGACCATGGGAGGGTGGGTAGGAGGATACATGGACGAAGGGTAAGGGTGAATAGGCACCGGTCACAGGCCTTATTGAGCATAAATGTGAGGGCAACAAGGGCCCTATTATATTGGTTCTCTAATTGGTGGGAGAGGCAAAATGGCTTAGGAATAGTCTATAAAGGGACGGTGATAATGGTCATGCCGTAACACGCCAGGGAGCTGTCGATGAAAAAATCAACACCACAAGGTAGTGGTGTGGATAAAGTAATAATCTTGGTGTCACGAAAGATTAGAGTAGCACAAATACTCTCATAGATAGTGGTGTCAATGTAAAGTGCACAAATGGGATCGTGGAGCACTAGGGTGGAGGATGGATGTAGGTGAGGACCTAAATGCGTAGATGGGAATAGGTGAGGTGCAATAACAAGGTCCAAACTAAGTGGTGGGATGGAAGGGACAGTAGGTGGGTCGGGTGGGACAAAGGGTGGGGGAAGATGATCTAACTCAAAAGTAGGGGACACACATTCATCGGGAGGTGGAAGGGAAGACTCAGATTGGAGTGTGGTATCTAAAGATGGCATGGTCAACTTCTCGATTCGAAAGTCATCATCTAAAGTAGTGGAAAAATCCAACGAGGCATCCAAATTCGAGATGGATGAATCAATGTTAATATATGACTCAACGGGAGCCAAACATGGTGGGATAGGAGTCATATCCAGAGAGGTAGACACCATCTCTGATGTTATTTCGGGACATTGGTGAGCACTCGTAGCCGAAACTAACTTAAAAGATAGGGTCATATCAGAGACATATGCAATTGGGACATAAGGTAAAAGCTCAGGTGTAATGAAGGATTCTATAGAAGGGGAAAGGCAAACCTCAATGTTGGGTTCGAGAGGGTAGGGCGGTGTAGGATCAGTCTCACAGTCAATGGATAGGTCAACACAATTGTCAACTTGGGGCTCGGACCACTGGGTGGTCTCAATTGTAAGATTCTCAGGATGATAGGGTTGGTCACACTCAAAATCCGTGGCACAAGACGACACATTATCATCCCACACGGTGCAACAATGGATTGACTTGTGGTGAAATCCGACTCGTTCGCACACTCAAATGCAGTAAACCTGTGTTCAAGCCGTTGAAGGGCTTCATTTTAAGATTGAAGAGTGTGCGCGAACTTGTGTAAGAGGCTCTCGAGAGAGGATGTGCAAGGCGGTGGGGAGATGGCGGTGGGTGGTGGTGGTGGGTGAGGTGTACACAACTCGCTAGAAGCACTAGGATGTGGAGAATACTCATATGAAATATGGGTAATGGGGTCAAGTTGGTCATCCACAAGAGAAATATCTCCGTGAGAGACAAAAGGTTGATTAGCACGAGGAGCATAGTAAGGAGACTAATGGGGAAGAGGTGCACGAGATTGCGATGATGACTATTGGAACCCGTAAGGATCCACCACATGGTGTTGGGATTCATATTGCATGGAAGGGTGATCAAGCCTCCATGAATAGCTTGGGTACTCATACCCCTCGACATTAGATATGTCGTGACAATACGTCGAGGGTGGGTCCAAAACAGTATCATTGGGATACACATGTTCCAAGGTGGATTCAACTGGAGAGAATATAAATGGACACTCATGGGATAAGTGGTCGCTAAGAAAGAAGTGTGTGCACGGCGAAGCATGGGATGGGTTAACACTCGTCACCGGAGGCGGTGGAAGATGAGATGTGTGCATGGACGACACATGAGTATCAACGGTGTGCGTTTGAGAGTTTATGCCCTGAATTAATGAATCAAGGGTCGATTCGGGCTTATCATAAAACAAACTTCGAGAGAATGTGAAATGGCCAAAGTATTCCCGTAAAGGACGTTCTTCGTCCATGACAAGAGGAATATTTTTCGATTTTTAAATATTTTTCAAAAGAAAAGAAAATCTTTTTGTGATTTTTGAAAATGAGAAAAGGAAAATCTTTTTGGCATTTTAAATATGGAGAAAAAAAATCTTTTGGGGCTTTTTGAAAATATTTGTAAAAAAGAGAAAAATAGTTTTGGGATTTTTCGAAAAAGGGGAAAAATGGACTCGTGATTTGGACGAACTAACTAAAATTTACTACCGAAAGAATTGTGTTGGACACACACGAGTCAAGAAAAAATCCTAACGAGCAAGTAGCCAATTATTATCTTTAAAAATAGTGAAATGGGTAGTCAAATTTTAATTAAGTCTCCGGGGGACAAAATTCACGGAATTTATCTTTGTGATCGCCTGTTGCAAAAATGTGTTCCTACGGGGCTAGCTAGTTGATTGATTTTAAATTTAATGACAGCTAGAGTAGCACACAATGGATAAGCAAGTGAGTCGGGTGATGAAATCCCTTCTCGTTGCAATGATCGGGTTCAGGTCTTAGGTAAATTAATTCATCAAACCATTTAATTTAAGTGCGATGCAGAGATTAAAAGCACACAGGAGCAAATAAGCACACAAAAATTGAACTCGCTGACAGGAGATTTGTTAGTGATAAAGAGCTTACCTCCCACAGTTTTTACACGCGTGGGGTGAAGACCAAGTTGAGTCGACTGGGGGGAAGCTCGCCTAACTTCAGTCGTCCCCAGGAGTCTTACCGACCCAAGGTAGAGAGGCTTCAAAATCCTCGCCTTTGGATGCCCTCTTTCTACCTTGTCCGGTTTCCCTTTTCACTTTTTTTTAATGAATAATTATTACAAAAAAAACGGTGTCAAAATGCACCAAATAAATACAAACCTTCAAAAATCTTATACCAGTCCAATGAGGAGGGAGGAGGAATAATAATTACAACTAAAAAAATAAAATTTACAAGTCTTCAATTGCTTCCAGGCCAAGAAAGCAGTAATGACGCCATTTGATAAGAAGCTTTTTGCGTATGTATCGTTGTCTTCAAAAGTCACTCTCAAAATTCCCTTGAGTACCTACAAAACTTGTCTAAAAATAACTCGTATTGCGGTAAGTACAGGTATCAATCCAACTTTCAAGGTGAAACAATTAATGTGAAAACGTGCAATTCAATTTTTTTTTATGAAAATATATTTTTTTTTATTTTTTGAAAACAATTTCAAGGGAAAAAATAACTAATGCCAAAATTACGAAATGACTAAATAATGAACAAGAATGTGCAACCGAGTGTGAAATTATGTGAGAAAGTAATGAGATGGGATTACACTACATCTTCAATTATTTTAATTTCTCAACTTATTAATTTTGAAATATTTCGAGATAATATTAAATCGATAATCTAACTCTCGTTAAAATTATAAATTTAATTAAAAAAATTCAGAAAATTAATTTAAAAAAATGTCACACGATGAAAAAATAGGACTTATACTATTTTTCGAAAATTACCCGCTAGGATCAATATAACGAAAACAATAGCAATTTTCAAATTTCAACACCGAATTAATATTCAAATTTCGGAAAAACCTATCTCTAGTTCGATTCCTAAATTCAAACATTAATTCGTTCAATTAATTTACTAACTCTCGTTACATAAATTAATCGGTGACAATTAAAAATTAATTTACCTAGAAATATAAAATTAATAAAACCAATTAATTAAATTAACATCATTCGTAGTGCATCTCACCTCTTGAACGGGGTGTTTAGCCAAACATTCTCATGTGTGCATAAACAACAATAAATAATATGTCAAGAAGGAAATAAATTGAAAGAGAACGTAGAAATACAATACGCAATCTTTTCCACAAATTTGTCTTGAAATGCACCTTGGCATGCATCCAACTTCTTCACAATTTTTAGCACTTGATTACCAAAAGAAGAGTAGAAACTAAACCTAAAATTTATTCTAACGCTAAACTAATTTTTTTTGTATTTTTTCTGAAATTTTTTTATGACCTTAAACTGTACCTAATATACACAGTTTTTCTCTCTCTCAACGTCCCTCTTTTTCTTCTGATACGAGAGTCCCTTTTATAAGATGCATCCTTTGTCTTTTAAAGTCCACAAAGTGTTTCTCTTTGGGGAGATTTTTTTGGGATTTTATTTATTTGGATAAGTCAAAGGGATATGTGGATTCATGTAAAATCTTAGCAGGTGGAATTTATTCCTTTTTTGAAGGACAAGATTTGGTTTTAAAAAAAAATGGGTTTGGTTGGGATTTCAAACTGGATCGCGCCCCGGATTTCTCGGGTTGGACTGTCGTGGGTCGCGGGTCAGGTGTTTTTGGTTGGGTCAGGTGTTTTTGGTTGGGTCAGGTTGCTAAAGCTGCGGCGAGGTGGGTTTCGTTGTGGCCAGAGGTGGCAGAAGTGGCCGGTGATGGGCAGGTGGGTCGGAGGCTTGTTGTGGTTTGACAGGGGTTAAAAACGGGTTTGGGAGTTTAATGGCAGGTGGGCTGAGTCGTGTCGCTGTTGCGTCGCTGGAACTGGGTCCGGCTGGTGGGCTGGGCATTGGCGAAAATGGGTAAGGGAGGTGACAGGTCCGACCGGTTGGGGACTGTCGGGTTGTTGGGTGGTACGGCAGAGGTGGATCGGGTTATGGGGGATGAGATATGAGAGAGAGGGTGGAGGTTTTTTTATTGGTTATGGAGTTTGGTAGTGTAAAGATAGAGGAGAGAGAGTGTGAGGGGAAGAAGATAGGTTTGGGAGTTTGTTGGGTGTGGGTGAGGGTGAGGGTGTAGGTGAGTATGGTAAGGGTGAGTGTTATTTAGGTGTGTGTATTTAATTTGGACCCTTAAATAAAATAACACTCCTAAAAACATAAAACTAGACTAAAAATAAAATAATATCTAAAAAGACTAAAAAAAAACTAACATCTCAAACTAAATAAAAAATGAAAATAAAAAGAAATAAAATAAAACTCTATTAAAACTAAAAATATATAATCCTAATAAAATAAAACTAAAATAAATAAAAGATAATATATAAAATGAAATCTAATAAAACTAAAAAATAAATTCCAAAAAAAATATCCTAATAAACTAAAATAAAGATTAAAAATTAAAAACTAGTAAAAATCAAAATCAAAATAAAGAAATAGAAAAATAGAAAATAAATCCTAAAAAATTCTAAATAAATCCTAAAAATAAAATGACTAAAAATAAAAATCTAGAAAAATAATAAAGGTACAAACTCAACATACACGGGGCTCGAGGAATGGACTGGGCTAGGTTAAGGTTACGGGACTGATTCGGGGCTTCGAAACTCTTCTGGGCAAGCTCAAATAGGACTCCAGACTTTGCGGTCTCCTTTGATTTCTTTGATGCACGCTTTTGACCACTTTTGCGTTGCAATTGACTGGATTTAGTATTATTTGTACCGCAACTGCATATTGACCTGAGAAATAAATAAATACGAACATAAGGTCAATTTTATTAAAAATGAGCGACTAAAATCCATCTATTCGGGGTATAAAATAGACACTTTTGGGTGCTTATCAGTATGCTTCACATAAATATATATATACCATTCACAAATAGATATATATACAATTTCGTATTATATAACATATATATACTTTAATCACAACGTATAAATACATATTCCACATTGTTCCTCAAATATATATATACCATACACACAAGTACAATAACCATCCCATCGAGCTATAACTCGAGGATGCGGTCTCTATGCTATCATCTACCAGGGAATAGCTCACGTATCAACATGGGTACCAACAGTCGGAATCTCACACCGCCTTGGTAAAACCAAATCACCACGTACGGGAAGCGGTCATAGTTCCTAACAGGCAATGAGACGAAACATACCCACCACGTCTCACCCCTAATAAAAATCACACAATATAATATAACCATGGACGCTATGACCTGGGGATTATACGCTCCCTGCTCCTAAAGCCAGGGCCTCACCCACATCGCGTAACTTCCCATGATAGCACTAGAGGGGGTATGCTTCACATAAATATATATACCATTCACACATAGATATATATACAATTTCGTATCATATATATATATGTATATATATATATATATATATATATATATATATATATATATATATATATATATATATATATATATATATATATATATATATTAATCACAATGTATATATACATATTCCACATTGTTTCTCAAATATATAAAAATGGCCATGATTGCCAATCACACATAACGATGACCCATAATCCCAAAGATTCTCTTAAATTATAATATTCTAGCATTCACACACTCACGATACTATACCCAAAAGTATTCCCTCATTTGATAAATAATATGTACCTTATTCCCGTTTAAGGATACGCATATAATCCCAAATATACAAATTCACACTAACTACGAAAATATACTACTTTCTTGACTTAGTTTAATAGGTATCGCATCACCTACATTAATAGTCGTCAATAGACGTGCCGGATAACCAAAAAATTCTCTTGAGTTCGTGTTCCAATTCCACCCTAATCGCGTCCTAGGATTTCCTCAAGCACAATCGGCCCAATAATTATCCTAACTGCATACATATACTTATATACACTTGCCGAATAACTTACCCGAATGTCTCTCTCTTCCTAAACATTCATTAGGTCCATATCCCGAATTTACATCTCAATTAACCCAAGGTTAATTCACAACTCCTCAAGTCCTATAAAGACGTAACCCTCTACAATAATCTAATTTCTAAGGCCCCTAAGTTTTAAACCCAAAGAGGAGAAGGAATAAAATCTCCAAAATCTTCAACTAAAAACAGAGTACCGATCGATCGGCCCTGGACCCCCGGTCGATCGCAGCTTGAAATTAAACCTAACGAGCCAACCAGTAGCGCCTTTTTCCTTGATGCTATCGACCGGCCAAAGGAGCGTGGTCGACCGATCACACCAGTTCTTCAAAAATCGATTGTCCAATTTTCCAACAAATAAACCCCGACTCCATTTTTAGGGTTTCTACTCTACACCAACAACTTCACAACATTTAAACATTCATTTCTAGCTAACTCATCAATTAATTAGGGGATTAAACAAATTTTCTTATATTTAAACCTAAAACCCATTAAAACCTAGTTCTCTCCTTTCCCCCATTTATATTCATGTCTTTTACTCCATTTACATGGTTTTAACACTAGAAATCATTAAGAGTTTACAATGCATCAATATGTACACTCATATTCAATTTCTTTTCCAAATTTATTTTAAGGGTTCTAACCCAAAAATCATATAGTTTACCAACTATAATATGAGATATATGCACAAAATAAAATAAAGAAAATACACACTTGCTTGAAGGATTGAATCCGACGACCTCGAGTCGAATCCTGCAGAGTATGGCCGGAATCTCCCTTTTCTCTCTTCTTTTCTCCTCTTCCTTTCTTTCTCTCTTCCTTTCCTTTTCCCCCACTCTCTCTTGCCTTATATGGGAGAGAATAAGGGTTTATCCCTTTAAAACCTAAAAATTCCAAAAATTATTATTTGGAGAAATTCCTCAAATTTCGAATTTACACCCAAATATGAAATTTAATTATCCCCAAAAGTGCGGGGTGTTACAATTTTGTCTCATATTTCCAAAGGGGGGGACTGAATCCTCCTATATAATTGACTTACTTAAGTCTATACTATATAAGTGCTCATCTAGTTTGGAAATTGTGACAAAATTTGAGTCCCATTACAAGTTATCAAAGGAACCTCGGACTCAACTTGATGCCTCTATGAGTTCTGAAAGGTTTCTCACCAACACCACACACTAGGAATGCATACATACCTCATATCTTGCTATAATTGATTGTGTGTGAGTTAATTCCCTTAAAATTGATTTTTTACTATTTTTTGGGAATTTTTAAATAATTTCTAATAATTTAAAGTGATTTTTTGGAATTAAATTGTGGTTTAGATTTATAATTTGTTTTTCTGGCATTAAATTTGGTTAGGTAGAATCTGAAAGCGCTTGAGAATATTGTGGGTGCAATTTGTATTTCTAACAAATCTAAAACACGCGTTTTTCATTTCATCACAACCTTACACGTTTTGCCCTTATAACGACCAGGTTTGTGTTTTCTCCCACTCACATTCTCTAGACTCATTGTGCATCATTAGATCATTATAATTAACGATCTGCATGTGTTTTCTGTTAATCCCCATGTTTGATTTTGAACCAATTAAATCTATTTTAAATGCGGTGGCTTAGTAGCCCTTAGATTAACTTCGAATCAATCCTGATCGTTTATTTCCCCTCGATCTTCCAGATCCTTCTTCTCTCAGTATTTAAGGTGACTTCGTCTTCAATTTTGTAACTTTTAGTCATTTTAAACCTCTGAGAGAAAAGAGAGAGAGAAGAGAGAAGAGAGAAGAGAGAGATAGAGTTAGAGAGAAAGAGAGTTCGTAAAGATCTTACAAACCCTAACTCAAACTTCAACCAAATCCAAACTAGAAAATCATTTTCTGAGTGTTTATAGTTCGAGATTTGTGAAGTTTTTCCTCTAGTGTCTTATATCTCTTTGCCAAATTTTTTCTCAAGATGAGTTCAACCTTCTACTCAAATTTTTATCCAACTAATCACATACATGAATACTCTATTCCTCTCCTTTGGTATTATGCGTTTTAAGTATTGCCGAAATCTTAATTTAATGTTTTATTAAAATCAATTAGCAATCTAATTAGAGAAAGTGGATACAAAAAACTTGAGGCTATTTTTAAGAAATGCTTTAATATGATTAAGATTCATAACCCTTAGGTATGTAGAATTCATGAGTGGATTTTGGGTTTTAATGTTGTAGGTTGCATGTAGAAAAATCCTAGTTTTGAATTAAATGAATTTGGGGGCATATAACTCACATAATTTGTGTAGAGATGGTGAAATCTGGATTTTGATGTATAAATGATGAAATCTCGGTGTAGTTAATTTAAAATAATTAAATGAAATTAATTGGGTGTTTATAACGATGTGATGATTAAATTAAGATTTAATTGAAATGGACTATTATGCGTAGCTTTATACATTGATTAATTATGCTTGTTTTGATTAATTATGCTTGTTTATGTGACTTGTTGGTATTATAAAATTGACATTGTGACGACTGGGTTGTTGGGTATTTATGCTCTACCTAAATTTTAGGATGCCTTCTAGGTATGGGACTAGTGGGGAGGCCTTTTGATGATTTACGCTTGCTAGGTATGGGACTAGTGAGGGTAGATCATTACGACTTCATCGTGTCGGGGGTGGGCTAATTTTTTATACTTTATCTTTATTACGCTAACCTAGGCATGAGACTAGGTTGAGGTTTTTGTTAGAAAATCATCCTATACATAGGGTAAAACGTTTTAATAACTTGGAGATCCTTAGGTATGGAACTAAGGGGTGTTTTGAGGATCTCACATCGATTAAAAGGGTGGGATAATTTATAAATTGTGAAATCGAGAAATTATTATGTAATGCCTAAGATATAAATGGATATTAAAAATTGGTGGCGACATAATGTGTCAGGGACCGACAGTTTAACCGGGTCATCTTGGGCGATTTATGTCGTGTCGTGTGTTGGAACCTTGTCATATTGCAGGGTAATCGATAGTTTAAACGGATTTCAGTCGGCTATTGACAAGGGGAAGTGTGACACTTTGGTGGAAATTACCACCCGGGGCGGGAGGACCGCCATAATAAAAAGTGAGAATAATAATAAAATTGGGTTAATTTAATTAAATAAACATCGTGGGACTTGGGAATTTGAAATCATACTGGTGTGATTTTAAAATGGGAAATTTTGAGGGTAGTTAATGATTTAGATTTATCGCGTTTAAGTATCTCGTTTAAATTAAAATATTCTATTGTGACATTTAATGCGTCTAATGCTACTGCCTGGATTCAAAGATCATATTTGAGGGGAGTAATGTGTATTCATGCTCAGGGCTCTGACCTCGTACGTTGACTAACTTTTTCAGGATAAGTTTTGGAGAAGCTGCATAGGATTATCAGAGTTATTGTTTGGAGGTGCAGTTGTAGTTTATTCATTTTATTGTTTTATTTCAGTTAGACTTTCCTTTTCAGTCGTATTACATTATGAGACTTCATTTTGATTTTTATTGGGCCATTCGGTTCCAAAGTTGTTTGAGGTTTTCAGTTGGATTATTCAAATCTTTATTATACAGATTTTATTTAATCATTATTGGAGATTGGATTTATTCGGAGTTTTAGCATGTGATGGATCTTTTATCGTGTAATTATTATGATCAGTTGGTATTGATTCAAATTTTTATCTTATGGATCGATTATTTATGTCTCGTATTTGTCTCATGCTGAGAATGGTAGTTATTTAGTTCATTCCCGGCGAAGTCCAGCGGCCACCCCGTCTGTCGGATTGTGCGGGGTGTGACAACACACACCTCATATATGTAATGAAATGAAATCCTAGAGTGTGTAGTATTGTTGGTTTACTACCCGTTGAACCATATTCCTTATTAATGTAGATATCTTTGAGATCATAAAGAGGCAACGAGTCACAGGGGATGACACAAATTTTGTCTATATTTCGAAACTAGATAAGCTCTTATATATTATACTCAAGTAAGTCACATATATAGTGTGCTTCAGTCTCCCCCTTTGGAAATATGAGACAAAATCTCCATTGACTCATCTAGGACTCTTAGGGATAATAAAAAAAACTCAATCCTATACAAAATTCTATCTATCCCATATCCTGAAAATGAAAAAGTACATAAATCAACTACAAACAAACCAATACCCTAAATATATCCAATAAAAGTAGTGGTGTTGAATCCCTGAAAAGTAAAACAATCTCAAGGCAAAGATCAAGGATTTTTGTTGAATTATACAGCAAAATGTCCAAGATGGACTCAAATATCTCTCCCCTATTTTGTCTTAAATGGACAAAGGGTGAATAATCACAAATAAGCATATTCTAAAGAATAAATGAAATATATATCTATCAGGTGATAATAATCAACGGGTCACATCATGGATCTCCTACATAAAATAGATATAGTAGACGTCTTTTGCAAATTTTTAAACGACCTTGCCATATATCCTCAAAGATCAATTGCAAGCATGAGTATTACAGGAGGATATATTAAAATAAGATAGATACTATTCGGGATGTGTCATGCCAATAGACTTCCTTAAATATTCAAATCTTGAGTGAACTAGAGGCTTAGTGAACAAATCTACTAATTGAAGTTCTGTGGGTAAATAATTAATATACAATACCTTATATTCTACTAATTCAAGTATAATATATTTTAGAATACAAAACTATTGGGTTCAAACATATTCGCACAAATATATTTTGGATTGAATTTTGTGAATAAAAAAGGTTTTCTAAGCTCAAAAGGTTGAAAACTTTTTCAAAATATATGCAGAAATAATTTTGGCAAAATTCTTAATGAAAATAAACACGAAACAGGTATTTATAAAGCGAACACAAATTTCATAGAAACCCTATTCATTGGAATGAAAATGAGGCTCATTCGAACGAGAATGATAGTCGGTTCTAACGAAAATGAATCTCATTCGAATGACTTCTCGATCTCATTTGAACAAGTTCCAACGGCCTTCAAATGATGCCAAACAGTACGCCAGTATGCCCCCGTTAGATGCTCATTAGATAAAGACATCGAATGATCTTCGAATGATTAAAGCATCTCTTTCGAACGAGAATTCCTTCTCGTTTGTACGAGGCAGAAGAATTTTGAAAAAATTAAACATAAAAAATAAATTTTTAAAAGAAAAAATCATGTTTCGCTTTTAAATAAAAATCAAACATCCCAAAATAAATTCAATGAATAAATTTAAACTTGTAATAGTATTATACCTTCATAGTATGGAGATCCTTGAAAGTCAGAGATGTTGGATATTCAGTCCTCCATGACGGCTCGAGTCGAAGTGTAACGAGATATGCCAAAATCTATGTAAGCCTAAGCTATTGAAAATATGCTCTTACAAATATCCCCCTTTAGTTTATTCTAATACAGATATAAAACCAAATTCCAAGTTACTATAAATTCCCTAAGACAATGAAAATATCCTAATACCCTCCCATGCCCTAAAATGGAGAGGTAGAAGAATAATGATTTCTTTAAATCACCATTTCTTCTTGTTCTTCTCTTGGGCGCTTTGTCTTCATTGAGTGTAATATGAATATGATATTTCAAAAGTACCTACACGCATGAAACAAAGCAAATACCCATGATGCATCGAGTTTGACATATCCATAAAATCCTCCCTCACAAATCAAACTCTGTACATTTCCCCCGTAATTTGTTCTCCCCCTTTTATTTTGTCCGAAATAGACAAGGAGTACAAACTAAAGATGAAATGTAGGGAACATCACCAGAAAATATGAATGACACATATGCAATGATAATCTCAAAGGCTCCAAAAACTATTTTAGAAATTTTTAATTTTTTCAAGTATAAAAATTTTCACAAATACAACACACCATGGAGCACAAAAATACCCAAATTATGCAAACGGGATGTAGGGATGTGAACATATTCCATAGGTTAATTAACATAGACAAACATAACACATGTGCATAAAGGATTGAGACATCACTGACGAAAGATCTCAAAATCTACCTAAGTTGGAAAAACGGTGAATTCATGTGAAATTGACTTAACCTAATCAACAAATCAAGACCGTATGTGATTTTCATACCAATTACGCCCAAAACTATGTAATGTTTTTTTGAGATTTTTATAGGACGTGCAAACCCATTGATATTTGACTTAACTCTTTCAAAATATCATATATTGAATTCTTCTCTCAATTCTTTTGAAGAAATTAATGCTCATATGTAGCGAAGCATGAATGTTCTTATAAATTGGTTCGACACTTCTATTTTTATGTGCCTTTAATCTTTTATGCTCTTTTATTACTGCAAATAGTGTCTATTCACGTAAATTCAACCTATCTTTTGCAGCCCAATTCCATTGCATAAAATATATAAAATTTACCAGATAAATGGATTTCTATTTTTTTTTCAATCCGAGCAATGGTTCTTATTATTTGTTTTTTCGCATTTAGTTCATTTTAAAGGCGAGATTGAGATGAAAACACTACGATAAACACGTGATAGGTAAGCGAAATACTCAAATAAGTATGTGCTCGTGTGCATTAAAGGTGATAAAGAGTCAAGCATGTAGCAAGTTGTCATCATATCACATCTTAATGACTCGACACATTATAAAGCACATAAATAAAATGATGTCACATCTCAAAACACTACAAAATAGACACTTGAATATGGAATGAATGGGTGACTCATACATATTTAATGTTCATCCACATATGGTGTAGAAAAATATAAAACTGGTTTTGAATTTTTCAAAAATTTTATGAAATAAAATGTTTTTAACTTTTTCACTCTTTCTTAAAAAAGAAATCGAAAATCTTTTATTATTTTTCAAAATTTTTCAAGAAAAAGAAAGCTATTTTTGTAGTTTTTGAAAAATATATCAAAATGAAAAAAAACATATAAGTACAATGATAGTTCATAATAGCAATTGGGATATATGATATGAGCATGAAAAGCACCCTATTTTAGCAAACAAGTCTCAACCTCAATCATTAGTCCCAGAGGAGTTCTCTAAAGGAGATGACATCCTATGAAAAACATCAATTAAATTTTGTCAAGTTTTAACTAAATTCTCTACTTGCTCTCATAAACTCTCAAAATCTCTCATGTGATGTGCGCGAGCATATGGAGTAACATGTGTCGGAGTGCGCACGAGAATACATATGGGTACTCGTGTGATAGCATATCGTGGAAGATACCTGTGAGACATTCGCCCCAACTTAAAACAAAACTCTCTTAGGTGATTTCTTTGCTTGCAATGGGAATAAACATACACGGGCTTGGGTCCACCTCTCTCAAGATGTGTAGGACAAGCTCTCCTAGGTGGGTTAGATCAAGAGTCTTATGGATCTAACACAAACTCGAGAATCGGGTTGGGTGTAACATGGGAAGTGGACGCACCGTCGTAACATACTCCTAGGCTCTCAATGTTATCTAAAGCGAGACCGAGGAGAATATTTCCAATCTTCTTAGATGTGTCCTCTAAAGTAACCTTGGCCTACTAGGCATATTCGAGATCTCTCTCAAGTTGGAATACATGGGATTCAAGTTTCTCACGAGTCTCCAATGAAGATTAAAGATCTCTTATAAGAATAACCATGATGTTGGTCAAATCACTCTTTTCCCAGCCTACAACGATCAGCTGTTCACATAAATAAACTTTTACCTTATCAAGTTGACTCGCTAATCCCTCACACACCCTCAAAACTTTTACCCCTCTCTCAAAATATAACACCCTAAGAGACAAATCCTTATTAATCTTTTTTTAGCTTCAATGTCTCGGTATAAAGATCACTAAATGCTTTTTAGAGATCACCTTATTCCGCACTCAAAATCTCATCCTCACAGTCACTATCTCCCGAATGAATAAAAAATAATCGAGGCTCTCACATTTAGATATATCCTCATCGGCGTGGGACAAACTAGAAGTTCTAATGTGACTAGTCATGAACGCAACACACGGTTCATGTGGTGATTCTCCCCCGAAATAAACCGACTCGATGTCACTATCTCTAAGAGTGACTTTATTTGCAATATCTTTACCATTTCTCTTTATCCCAATGGGACACTTATGTGCCTTGTCCCATTTTCCCTCGCACTCATAACACCTTATATATTCCTCTTTCTCACCGTTACTCTTTACCAGATTCTTATTTTTGTTTTTCTCAAAAATATTTTTATTGAAAGAATTATTTTAGGAAAAATTGAGAAACTTTTTAAACAAAATTGCAAACAAGGCCAATTCATCAAAATCACTCTTTCCCTCAGAATCAAACTCACAAACTTTTGTTTTCTTCTTTTTCTTAGTTTGAGTCTTTAAAGTAACTCTTATATCCTTGGGTTTAATGGTTTTGGGGAACATATCTATATCATACGTTTAAAGATCTGCTACAAATTCTTCTGGTGTCTAAGATCCATGGGGAACTAAGAACGGTGACCTTAGGAATAAAGTGGGCAGGAAGCGGTCTCAAAATATTTTTCACCACTCTCGTTTTCAAAATTTTCTCACCCAAATTAAAACTTGAATTAACGTTGTCCGATAAATGCGCATAAAACTCACTGAATGACTCGAACACTAGCATAGTGATGGTCTCAAATTGGGTGGTCATTTTTTGAAGCTCTAAAGTTTATACAATGTTAGTATCCTCATGAGTGAGCTGGAGGGTATCTCATGATTCCTTAAACGTAGTGCACGTTATGATGAGATGGAACTCATCAGGGTTGACGGCTCTAAAAATATCACTAAGTTCATGAGAATTAAAATTACTCCACTTAAATTTCTCATCACTCCGGGAAGAAACAGGTTTAGGGCCAACAACATTATCAATAGTGATCGTGGGAGGAGTCTGTAACATCCCATAATTTTGAGGATTTAATATTTAATTATTTTTGGGAGATATAAAATTATTTAAATTGGAGAAACTAAAATTTTTGATTCGGAGAATTTATTTGAGTGGTAAGAATTATTTATAATTGACGACTTTAAGTTAAATTGTTCGAATTAATGTGCGTCGCATTTTGAGGTCAAAATTTGGAACTGTTATAAAGTATTTCAGATGACAATTTTGAGTGCGCGGTTGAGTCTGGATGGGTCGAGATAGTCAGAAAAGAGTACCCGGGGTAGTAATCGGGTCTTGGGGAATTTTTGGACATAGTCGAGCCCACACGGGGTGATGCCAAAAACGGGATTAAGGGTTTTTAACCAAATTGTGAGACTTATTGAACGGCAGTTAACAATTATAAACATAGGGTTTGAGAAAGACACAGAGGAAACAAATCTAAAAGCAAATTGGGAACCTTTTTGGAGACAAATTAAGGGACAAAGTGAGTGTTCGTCGTCAACCATTCTCTACACCAACGGATCAGACTCTGCGAATGATTCCAGAAAAGTGGTTAGCTGTTAAGATACTTAAAAATAGGTGATAACCAATTCATATTATAGTATATGTATATGAAAATTCGTTTTGGGTGTGTAACCATAATTAAAATTGGGTTTTTTCCGAATTTAGAGTAATGGACAGATTTAATTCCTTAGTGGATGTTAAGTTATGATTTGAGAATGTGAAAATTGAATTGTAGGGTGGATTACAATATGTATTAGTGATTAAATTGACTGAAAATGGTGAGGTCGGATTCGATAAAACGAGACCCGGGTATACTTATGATTATGTATAAAATTGATGATGAATTAAGGTCTCTAGAATGTTTAGCCTTTTCTTATGTGGAGGTAATGTTGGTTGTGATTGGGTAAGGGTTTGGAATGAAAATAAAAGCTTGAGGTTTCGTTAATCGTTGAACATAACAGCGAAGAAGAAAGGGACCTGTTCGATCGATCGATCAACCCAGGGGATCGATCGATCGATGGTTCCAGATTTTTGACAGATCGTCTTATTCAATATATAAAGGGAAATTAATTTAGGATTTAATCCCCTACTTTTATTTAGCGATAAATTCATGTGTGGAACATATTCCTTAACAATTATAAGGGGATATAATTGGGTTTAGTAGGGTGATAATTGTATGTCACGAGATGATTAAATTTCGGGAATTAATTCGTAGCTATTGATTTTGGACCGAGATAAAATGTTCGGGTATGGTAGTTGAGAGGCACTACATTATTAAATGAATTGAGGTGTAATTTATTAATTAAGGGGCGAAACATAGAATCGGGTATTAACGAAGGTACGGGCCAAGTGAGCGAGTCCGGGTATAATGTTGGGCGACACCAAGTATTAAATTAATTGATGTGTTAATTATTGAAATTAGAGTCGGACTGTAGACTCGGGAAGGTAATAAATTAATTAAATAGAAAATTATTTAATTTGAGTCAAACCATAGACTCAGGAATATACAGGCTAGTGTTACGGGTTTTAGTACACGGTAAAGCCGGAATTTATATTATATATATACGGTGTGGTGATAGTATATATATATATATATATATATATATATATATATATGTGTGTGTGTGTGTGTGTGTGTGTGTGTGCGTGTGTGTGTAATTTGTGTGTGCTATTAAATATCAGGGACTAGATATTTATTTAAGTTATATACTCTAGTGCTATCAAGGGAGGTTGCGCGTTATGGGTGAATCCCTTAGCTTGAGGAGTAGGGTGAGTATATCCCCAGGTTATAGCATCCGGTATATGGGTGAGGGGCTTATCTCAGTTTCAGGGAACGAATATGAACGCCTCCATTACGTTTATATTTTTGGGCCAGGTTGGTGAGCGATTCCAACTTGGGTAACTAGGTTATGTGAGCACACCTAGGGAGATAGCACTTTAGAGGAAAATTATCCGGTGAGGGTATACTCGGAGGGATGGATATACATATGATATATGTGTGGATGTTTTGAATAAAGGTACATATATAATGGTGTTAAATATTATATGCGGGTCATAATACAGTATGTGATGTATTTTCTTTATATAACTTGTGTCACAGTTATATGATATTATTTAAAAGGAATTAATTAATTTAATTGGTGAAAAACTTATAACCCATTAATAATAATACTCGGTTTAGAGAAGTATGGTAGGGGGAGATTATGCCAGGACTAGTTGGATGGAGTAGTATAACTAGGTGGGGTTAAGGTAACCGTTAGGTGTGCACAATAGTGGAGGGGTGAGAATATCCTCAAGAGAGTGTGACACTAACTTAAATATAAAGCGCATTCATACATTTTAAATCACTGCAGTTAATTCACTTGCTAAATATTTTCAGAATGCTTTGGGTTCTAACCCTTGCTATAAAACTATTTTCAAAACCTTTTAGGTGTCCAGCCACAGGAATGCCAGACTTGATATTCTATTCTAGGGACATGGAGCTGCGGTATATGTGGATGCTAGCAGGAGCTTGAATTAGACGCATCGTTCATTCTTTCCTAGAGTAGGAATCATCTATCAGTTTCAGTTTACTTAGGGCATGTCGCCCAGACTTTTCAGTTGCCGTTTTTAAATTTATTTATTTTATTGTTGGTCGACTGTATTAGACTATTTACTTTGGTGGCCGATGGTTTATTCGGCAAATTGTTTAATTAATTATTCAGTTTATTTAATTCAGTTATGTGAGTGGTTTATGTTTATTTCTGCATGTACTGTTTTGTTTAATTGAAAAGTTAAAATTGGCACCAGCTTTTTGGAATACTAGGTGGTTAGTAAGTTTAAAAAAGTTTTTCGACAGTGATGCTAAGGATGAACCAACTGGGATTCCTATTTTGATTTTATATAGGACTGATCACCCAGTATTTTATTAGGCGGGGTGTCACATATGGTATCAGAGCATCAGGTTCTAGTGTCCTTAGGAAATGTGAGGATTTTCACGTTTCAGCTTAGCGTTCTTTGATATAGAGCCCAATCATAGGATTGTTGTTTCCTCATACGTATGCGCATTAACGTTCTTGTGCCCATTACTTTATATTTTATGGTGAACTCATACGATTCGATTCTCATTTCAAATGCCGCCCAGGAGAGAGAGCAGCTAGGGCCGGAGGGGGAGATGAGACTAGAGAGGCTCATCAAGAGCCAGAGTTACCACACCAACAGCCAGAGATGATTTTGACAGCATAGGTAATTGAATTAGTGGCACATGCAGTTGAAGAGATGATGATCGCAATGGCAAGGTACTTTCCACGAGATCAGCCATAGGCATTAGGGGTACTGGATGTTCAGGCCCACCCGGGGCAGTCGGGGTGGCAGCAGGTATGAGAGGTTTTTCAAAAAGGGCATCCACTAGAGTTTCGAGGGGGTTCAGATGTGGTGCTAGCGTGTTAGTGGAAGAGAGATATCCAGCGTCACCTACGCGTGGTAGATTGCAACGAGGTGCAGAAGAAAATGCTAGCCAGTTTTAGGTTAGTGGGAGCAGCGCTACAATGGTGGGAGTCGATCACCGCAGTTGAGGAAAGGGATACAGTAACTATTACCGAGTTTTGGGTGCAGTTCGACCGCAAGTATTTTCCATCAGTAGTTGAGACCGAAATGAGGAGAAAATTCAGAAAGGTAACTCAGGGGGACCATTCAGTGGCCGATTACGAGGAAGAATTCACTCGTTTGGCAAATTTTGTACCGGATGAGGTAAGCGATGAACAAAAAAAGATAGCAAGGTTCATGGATGGGTTAGTCTCGAGGATCAGACAACATTTGATTGGAAATCTTGCATTAATGGCTTATACGGATGTCATTAATGCAGCACTCCTGCACTGCCAGGAATATCGCTTCCACGTGAAAGGAAGAAGGAGGGGAGTGGAAACTGACCAGTTGAATAAAACAGGAGGGAATAGTACCCAGTGGGGTGTCCCAACAGCAGACAGGGGGACATCAGGGATAGGATTCCCGGCAGGGGAATCAGGTCAAACGATTTAGAGCTGGAGGCTATCGACAGAATGGCCAGGACATCCGACAAGGCCAACAACGAAAGGATCAATGACAGGGTGAATTTATTAGGAGGTGTTTCATTTGTGGGGAAGAGGGACACGTGAAGAGAGATTGTCCTAAGCAAGGTGGGGGTCAACTACAGGATGAGGTCCTGGATGTGCAGCCACTACAACAAGTTATGGGTGCGTTCGGGCAGGGGGAAGCTCCTCTGGAACTCGAGGATTAACCATTACAGCTAGAGTATGGAGGTAATTATCTTTTATCCTATGGGCATGGGATATGTTTTGGGTGACAGTGAGGGTGTCACGATATAAAATTATTTTTTTCACTAGAATTCGTGAGTGAGTCGGATTTAGTGGGTGCGCTGGCTGTAGCAGCCATAGTATGTAGATAAAATGTTTCCATGGGGTAGCAGAGTCCTTTGGTGTTAACCACGAGAGAGATGAGGTGGACACTGAGATGAGGTTTGAAGTATGCGAGGAGTCACTACTTTAAAAAATTATGGGAGTAGGGTTGACGATTTTCCCAAATATCAACTGGATAACGATGGATTTGAACTACTGTGGATAGTGGGGGGTAAGTTTTGGTGTTCGCGACACCAGGGTATGAATTTTACTAGGTATCACCTGAGAGGGCATATGGCCTATATATATATATGTTTCACTGTGTGGTGCGATAGACATATAATGAGGTCTTGTGTTCTCATATTTTATCCCAGTAAGTAAGGGTGTTTACTGAAGTGAATCAGGGTGGTTAGATTTATTTTCGAGCATGGAAGGATAGCTCGGTGTTTACTTTGAGCAAGAACTAGTGATAGTAAAGGCGCGATATTTCATGTTATCTTTGTAGCATAAGGGTAGGCGTGCATGCTTTTGTGTTAAGAGACAAGTATTTGGGGGTACGTGTTATGGATTGAGGGTCTAATGGATCTCAATGACCGACAATGTTAGGTAGTAGTGTATCGGGGGGTTCCTTGTTTGGATTTCGCTTTGAGAGACGTCCCATGCATGAAACTTAGCGCAACGTTGGAAGTGGGGAGATGTTTGGTCATTAGTCCATGGATTGGGTACCCCGGCCAGTATATATATATATGTAATATAACTACGGGTTGAAAGTTATATTACGGGTTACAACTAGCATAGTCGGGTAACTTTCGTGTGGTAAAGCATGGGGATAGGGTGTATGGGCTCCCCAGTTAATTAAGGCAATTTTTGTGTGGTCAAGCACGGGTACAAGGTGTATGGACGCCCGGGTTAATTAAAATTCATATTCATGTAATTTATAGCTAGAAGCGGGAGAGATAGATATAGCGAGCTTAGAGGCACATGACTAGAGAGTGATATTTGAAGCTTGGAGCACTAGGCTTATCTTAATTTCGAGGACGAAATTCCTTTGTAAGGGGGGGAGTATGTAACACCCCGTAATTTTGAGGATTTAATATTTAATTATTTTTGGGAGATTTAAACTGGAGAAACTGGAGAAACTTAAATTTTTGATTTGGAGAATTTGTTTGAATGGGAAGAATTATTTATAATTGGCGACTTTAAGTTAAATTATTCGAATTAATGTGTGTCGCATTTTGAGGTCGAAATTTGGAAATGTTATAAAGTATTTTGAATGACAATTTTGAGTGAGCGGTTGAGCCCGAATGGGTCGAGATAGTAAAAAAAGAGTACCCGAGGGTAGTAATCGGGTCTCGGGGCCTTTTTTATCATAGTCGGACCCACACGTGGAGATTCGGGCCATTTTAAGTAGGCCCATGTGGCCAAAAACGGGATTAAGGGTTTTAACCTAATTGTGGGACTTATTGAACGACAGTTAACAATTCTAAACCTAGGGTTTGAGAGAGACACAAAGGAAACAAATCTAGAAGCAAATTGGGAACCTTTTTGGAGACAAATTAAGGGACAAAGTGAGTGTTCGTCGTCAACCATTCTCTACACCAACGGATCAGACTTTGCGAACGATTCCAGGAAAGTGGTTAGCTGTTAAGATACTTAAAAATAGGTGAGAACCAATTCATATTATAGTATGTGTATATGAAAATTCATTTTGGGTGTGTAACCATAATTAAAATTGGGTTTTTCTGAATTTAGAGTAATGGATAGATTTAATTCCTCAGTGGATGTTAAGTTATGATTTGGGACTGTTAAGATTGAATTGTAGGGTGGATTACAATATGTATTAGTTACTAAATTGACTGAAAATAGTGAGGTCGGATTCGATAAAACGAGACCCGGGTATACTTAGGGTTATGTATAAAATTGATGATGAATTAAGGTCTCTAGGATGTTTAAACCCTTTTCTTATGTGGAGGTAATGTTGGTTGTGATTGGGTAAGGGTTTGGAATGAAAATAAAAGCTTGAGGTTTCGTTAATGGACGAACATAACAGCGGAGAAGAAAGGGACCTGTTCGATCGATCGATCAACCCAGGGAATCGATCGATCGATGGTTCCAGATTTTTGGCAGATCAACTTGTTTAATATATAAAGGGAAATTAATTTAGGATTTAATCCCCTACTTTTATTTAGCGATAAATTCATATGTGGCACATATTCCTTAACAATTATAAGGGGATATAATTGGGTTTAAGAAGGTGATAATTGTATGTCACGAGATGATTAAATTTCGGGAATTAATTCGTAGGTATTGGTTTTGGACCGAGGTAAAATGTTCGGGTATGGTAGTTGAGTGGCACTACATTATTAAATGAACTGAGGTGTAATTTATTAATTAAGGTGCGAAATATAGAATCGGGTATTAACGACGGTACGGGACAAGTTAGCGAGTCCGGGTATAATGTTGGGCAACACCAAGTATTAAATTAATTGATGTGTTAATTAATTAAATTAGCGTCGGACTGTAGACTCGGGAACGTAATAAATTAATTAAAGAGAAAACTAATTAATTTGAGTCAGACCATAGACTCGGGAATATACAGGCTAGTGTTACAGGTTTTATTACACGGTAAAGCCGGGATTTATATTATATATATACGATGTGGTGATAGTATATATATGTGTGTGTACTTTGTGTGTGCTACTAAATATCAGGGACTAGATATTTACTTAAGTTATATACTCTAGTGTTATCAAGGGAGGTTGTGCGTTGTGGGTGAATCCCATAGCTTGAGGAGTAGGGTGAGTATATCCCCAGGTCATAGCTTTCGGTATATGGGTGAGGGGCTTATCTCAGTTTCAGGGAAGGAATATGACCGCCTCCACTACATTTATATTTTTCGTCCAGGTTGGTGAGCGATTCCAACTTGGGTAACTAGGTTATGTGAGCACACCTAGGGAGATATCACTTTAGAGGAAAATTATTCGGTGAGGGTATACTCGAAGGGATGGATATACATATGATATATGTGTGGATGTTTTGAATAAAGGTACGTATATAATGGTGTTAAATGTTATATGCAGGTCATAATATCGTATGTGATATATTTGCTTTATATAACTTGTGTCACAGTTATATGATATTATTTATAATTAATTAACTAAGTTAATTGGTGAAATAACTTATAACACACTAATAATAATAATAATACTCAGTTTAGAGTAGAATGGCAGGGGGGATTATACCCGGACTAGTTGGACGGGGTAGTACAACTAGGTGGGGTTAAGGTAACCGTTAGGTGTGCACAATAGTGGATGGGTGAGAATGTCCTCAAGAGAGTGCGACACTAACTTAAATATGAAGCACATTCATACATTTTAAATTACTGCAGTTAATTCACTTGCTAAATATTTTCAAAATGTTTTGGGTTCTTACCCTTGCTATAAAACTATTTTCAAAACCTTTTAGGTGTCCAGCCATAGGGACGCCAGACCTTATATTCTATTCTAGGGACACGAACCTGCGGCATATGTGGATGCTAGCAGGAGCTTGGATTAGATGCATCATTCATTCTTTCCTAGAGTCGGAATCATCTATCAGTTTCAGTTTACTTAGGGCATGTCACCCAGACTTTTCAGTTTCCATTTTCAGATTTATTTATTTTATTGTTGGTTGATTGTATTGGAATATTTACTTTGTTGGCTGATGGTTTATTCGATAAATTTTTTAATTAATTATTGAGTTGATTTCATTCAGTTGTGTGAGTGGTTTATGTTTATTTCCGCATGTATTAAAAAGTTAAAATTGGCACCCGCTTTTTGGAATACTAGGTGGTTAGTAAGTCTTAAAAAGTTTTTTGACAGTGATGCTAAGGATGAACCAACTGGGATTCTAGTTTTAATTTAATATAAGACTGATCACCCGGTATTTTATTAGGCGGGGTGTCACAGAGTCCACCCTCTTTCACAAACTAATTAGACTCGTTCATTTATAGCTTTTAAGACAGACCTCATTCTAGCCTTCTAGTAAGCATAATTGGTATCTTCAAAGATGGAGACTCGATTATAAAAAAATTCATTAAAATTCGGCTATTAAAAGATCAAGAATTGTTTTTAAAAAATTGATATAAAAAAAGGAATTTTACTGAAAAGGATCACACAGTATTTTTGTGTAATCAGCTATGATACCAATTTGAGAGTGCGCTATTGGGATTCTAATAAATTATTTATATAATTAAATGTCCAACACACACAATATTCAAATTTCATCGTTTTATCATAAAACGTGCATCTAGGTGGTAAAATAGATAGATTTAAATAGGCATTTAACAAAGGCAGATTCAGAAAAGGTCCATTACAGGCAAAACCTTTTATTTTCAGTACTTTAGAGAGTTTACAAGACAATAGATTTACCAACTACTTGATACTAGCCACAAGTATATTGTGCAGTGTCTTCGTAGAATCTCTAAAGAATACTACTCTATGAGGAGAAGTTCACATGCGACCTTCCACGCTCGGTATCCAACGATCCCCACAAGAATTAGAATGGTATTTCGTGAAGAAACTTTCTCCATAAGAATTATGTATGCAAGGAGACAAAACTATAGGGTTCAAATAAATTCACGCAAATATATTTTGGGAATGAGTTTTGTGAATCAAAAAGGTTTTCTAAACTCAAAAGGCTGAAAACTTTTGCAAAATGTATACAGAAATAGTTCTTGCAAAAGTCTTAATGAAAACAAACACGAAACAAGTATTTATAAAGTGAACACAAATTTCAAGGTGGTGTTATTCGTTCAAACAAAAATGTCGCTCATTTGAATGGGAATAGCAGTTCGTTCTAACAAAAATGAATCACGTTCGAACGACTTTTCCATCTCGTTTGAACAGGCTTCAAACAACCTTTAAATGACTCCAAATAGTACGCCAGTACACCCTCGTTAGATAAAGATATCGAATGACCTTCGAATGACTAGGCATCTCGTTCTTACGAGAATGCCTTCTCGTTTGAACGAGGTAAGCGAATTTTGAAAAACAAATACACATTAAAAATGCCTCGATTTTTTAAAAGAAAAAATAATGTTAGCATCCCAAAATAAATTCAATGAATAAATTTAAACTCTTAATAGATTTATACCTTCATAGTGTGGATATCCTTGAAAGTTGGAGATGTTGGATTTTCGGTCTTCGATGACGGCTTGAGTCGAAGTGTAATGGGATATGTCAAAATCTATGTAAGCCTAAGCTATTGAAAATATGCTCTTACAATATATATATATATATATATATATATATATATATATATATATATATATATATATATATATATATATATGTATGTATGTATGTATGTATACTCATGACTAAACCCATAGTCTAATAAATATCTACAATATCTTGGTATACAAATATAATCCAAAGTGTATGGTATTACATCCAACTACATCACCTCAACCTGGTGGTCCTGTCGAGTAACCAACCCCACCATGTATAATATATAATTATCATTATCATAATACATACATAGTATATAGCATAACACTAATATACCCAATGCCCATTCAAATCCCCACACCGTATTATACTAATAATTATATGTTTATTATGCTTAAAAACTAATTAATCAAAACCCCGCATTCAAGGCCTCTTAGTTTATCACATTATATATATATATATATATATATATATATTGTGTGTGTGTGTGTGTATATAAATATACACCAACGTAGGCATCCTAAATAACCCGCACCCGCTAAACCCTAAATATGGTCCAAAAATAAAAAATTTATAGCATTGGATTGATCCGGCAAGTCCACTACGTCGAGTTTCGTCCCAATGGCGGTCCCACAAAATCCCAAACTCATATTAAGCATATACAACAACCAAATCCTTTTCATCCTTACATATAACTCAAGGATTGATATTTATAACAAGTTCTTGTAAGATTTAATGTGATTCCAACATAATTGAGGAGTCAAATTCATATAACCACATTATAACCCTAGCTTCATCATTCCCATTCAATTATGCCAAATCAACATTTAATTAACTTTAATACTTTCATTCAATATGTGATTACTCATTAATCAACAATTTAAACTAGAAAAAAAATAAGATTGACAACATCTAATAACTTAAAACATTTTAGTCAAGGGTTTCCAATAATATAAGGCAAATAGTTGTAAGTTAAACTTGAGTTTTAACATAATATGGGTTTACACAATTAATCAATTTAAATCTACAATACGAATGTTTAAAGTATATCAAACTAGGCATTTAGTCATGGTTTTAATCTATGATAGACTCAAGGGTGACAGAATTAGGTTTTTGAATTAGTCACGATCTTGGGCTGTGACAAGTGTTTCCATGGATTTTAATCGTGACAAACTCTTAAAAATTTTACGGCCATTCTCAGTGGTAGTTTTTACAAAATTTCCTAGTTTACACGTTGTCATGGTTAATGGTCATGACTAAATTATCATCGCTTCAGGTCGTGTCAAGCCTGATGCGAATTTCAATGACAAAAAGAAACTTTTGATGTACTAAAATATTAAAATATACAAATCAAAACCAGATTTTAAACCTTTCTAGCATTCTCCTAACTAATTGATTCATACGTAGCGAGGAAAGTCATAAATGTATTACATTAATATGATAAGCAAGACAGTATTTCTTGCATTAAAGGAAACTTGATTCTTGATTAAGCCCTATTGAGAGTTCTTCCTCTTCTCCCAAAGCTTGTCCCTCTTTCTAGAGTTTTAATCTTATGATGTGTTATGATGTTTGATGAGGGTTATAAACCTATTTGACACCATAAACCCACAGTTCTACTATGGCCCCATTTTTAGACCCCGAAATATGCCCAAAATACTAATCGAATACTTTTAAAACTTGACCTAAAAGTATGCTTACTCCTGGGGGTAAATTTTCCACATTAAAAACACTATCTCAAGCCTTTGTACACCCCAAAGTTTTGCCCTAACATACCAAACAGAAATATCAAACTAACTACAAGCGTGTTAATTTAATTTATGAGTCATCCACAAATTATTTGAAAATTCTCATTTTAAATTCTGGTTAATAATACAGATCAATTAAACCGTATAAATTACCCGTTAATTCACCTGAGTACATATTTGTTATAAATTAAAAATAATTTATTTCATTCCCAAAAATACGAGGTATTACATTCTTCCTCCATAATAATGGAATTCCTTCCTCGAAATTTGCCCAACTCCTATCTCATAACACAAATAAAGATAGAAAAATTGTAAGTTGTTGGATCCAAAATTTAGCAATCGATAGAAACTCATACATCAAATGAATTATCCAAATAAGAAAATCCCCTAGTATACTCGTAACCTACCCTTTGAGTGTGGGACCCAATAGCCTATGGAATCTCTGAGTAAAAAATCATAAACCAAAGCCATTATTATACACACTCTTCAGTGCTATGAAAAATCAACCATGTTACGAAAATCCAATTATATGTATACCAGTCAGCAGCTCACCTGTATTTTGGCAAATCAACCCTGCCCTTCTGCCCAATAGCTCACTCGCGTTATGGAAGATCAAACTGCATTATCCAACCTAACAACTCATTCACATTATAGTGGACTAGTGCACCAAAATAAAAAGTAAATTACCCATGAAATCCTTCTCAACGGATCACTCATGTCGTGGTAGACTAATTTGTTAAATCCAATCTAACAACTCAATTATGCTACGGCGGACTAACACGATAAAATAACTAGCAACATGTTGCAGTAAATCACCCATGCCAACCATCCTAATAGCTATACATAACATATCCAGTGTATCTGCATACCATACATACCATTTCCTTATACAAATACAGATAAGGAGAAACAAATTGAACATGAATAAACAAAGCAATAAGGGCGTACTCTAGTCCGTCTGATATGGTACCCATTTGTAACACCCCGTAATTTTGAGGACTTGGAATTTAATTATTTTTGGGAGAAGTAACATTTATTTCAATTGGAGAATTTTAAATTTGACAAATGAGGTCAAAATTGGAAGATGTTATCAAGTATTCCAAATGACGATTTTGAGTGCACGGTTGATCCGGGATGGGTTGAGATAGTCAAAATGACTGTACTTCGGTTTTATTTGGGTTCTGGAATATTTTAAGTTAGTTTGACTCAAATTGGAGTAAACGAGTCATTTAAAGTATGTATTATCATTTAAAGTTGGGTATTTTGTAAATAAGGCTTATAAAGCCTACATGAGATAACGATCTCATTCTTGAGATTGATAAGCTCTAGAGAGAGAGGAAGAAGAGAAAGAGGATAAAAGCTTGGAGGTTCCGGCCAATACGCGATTTTGAGGATGATTAAACCTCTATAACTTTGAGGCAAGTGATTAAACTTTCTAAATAATCTATGTGTGTAATTTATATCATGATTTGTGGATCAAACTATGGATTTGGGGGTTCAAATGTTAAAAACCTAGGTTTTGGTTAAATCTTACATTTGAGGTGTGTGTATATGGATTGGAGGTTGCATAATTAGTTGGGTTGATGTATATAATGAGTTTTGATGTTAGAAACATGATTGGGTTGAAGATTAATGGTTGTAAGATGATATATTTGGGCTTTGAAGAAAATAAGCCATTTCATAGCTTGCTGAACAGGCCGAATTGATTCGCCCCCCTTTACGAATCGATTCGAAATGTTGCAGACTTACAGGTCTGTGTGACCGAATCGATTCGAATCCCAAAATGAATCAGTTCGTCCTAAGACATACTTACAGGTCCTTTAGACCAATCAATTTGCTTTCTTGCGAATCGATTCACTTTTAGGACCGAATCGATTCGAAAAAAAGGTTGTTTTGTGAAGTTTTTCTAAAGTGAATTTTACTCCATTTCGATTGGGTTTATCGATTACGAACATTCTTATATGATGCGAGAAACATGTTTTGGAGATTTATTAGGAGTTTCTTATATGACGTGATCTTGGGAATGTATCGAACTATTTTGGGTATATATATATATATTGGAGTTATTGTATCGACTTAGTGGGAAGTCATATTAGCTAGGGGTAAGTTATTATATGATGTGATGTTGGGGCTCATCGAGGTGGATGTAAAGGTATGACTTGGAGTTGTTATGTTGATTGTCGTGTTGAATTCTCCTAGCGACGGGATTTTTATTTAGAGATGATAGGGGACCAATGAGAGAGAGGTCGTGTACCCTTAGTGACGTTAAACTTAGGTATTTAATCTTAAATGCGATAGCGTTAAATATTCACATGAGTAACTGAATCGAAATCTGAATTTGGAAGGATTCAATATACTAGCGACTAATAGTTTATGTTTATGGTTATAGTCGGAATAATTATTGTATATCGGTGTGCATCTGGATATAGATGGTGTGTGTATGATGATTTTTATATACATTCAGTTTTGAGATAGTATCCTTAATGTTGGTTAAATAGGGAGACTATTCATATCATAGGTGTAATGGATGAGTAAGTTTCAAGCGAGGGATCGTATAATGAAATGAATTAGAAGGGTATACGTTATAGCATCGGTTAGTATAATAAGAGTTATATACCTATAGCCGAATTCATTTTTTTATACATACAGACGGGAGATAGTATGTATGTGTATGTGTGTGTATATATATATATATATATATATATATAACGTGAATGTATATATCTTGTGTGATGGTTTGTATATATGATGTGATCGCATGTATATCTAGTGTGAATGATATATATATATATATATATATATATATATATATATATATATATATACTTATTGTGTGAGAATACCTAGCACGTGCTATCATGGGAAGTTGTACGATGTGGGTGAGGGCTCTGGCTTCAGGAGCATGGAGCATGTAGTCCCCAGGTCATAGTCGTCCATTACTTATTGCGTGATTTTTTATTTTGGGCGAGAAGTCTTGGGTATGATTCGTTCTCACTTTCAGATTCGAAACTATGGCCACTTCCCATATGTTGTGTTTAGTTTGATTACCAGGGCGGTGTGATAATAGTCCGGTGGCTGGTAACCCGGGATAAAGTGAGTAATTCCTGGAAGATGATAGCATTGTGAAGTATATTTATATCCTATAAGTGAATATGTTCTGGATATTTAAATGCACTCTAAGTGTGTTATGTGTACGTACTTGTTAGGGTTGAATGATCGTGTTTATAAATAGAAATAAGGTTATATAGACCCTAAAGGTTCTTGCGATATCTTATTCGTTTACTTAGAGATAGTTGTTCATCATAAACAGCTGAGGTTATATGTGTTGCATACTGAGGGCATAACGGATTCCGATGATCAACATTATCAATGAGTAGTGTATCGGGGGGTTCCTTGTTTGGATTTCGCTTTGCGAGATGCCGCACGCACAAAACATCGTGCAATGTTGGGAGTGGGGAGAAGTTTAGTTCTTGGTACTAGGGTTATGCGTTATGGCGAGATGTTACTGTAAGGACATAAATTTTTAATTGAGTCCCCATATTGTTTGACTTAATTCCGTGAACAAAACTGTGTTTGTAATATGTCATAGGGAGAATTTTATTTTGTCACGATACCACTTGGTCTATGACGTATTGAAGAAATTGAAGACGTTGCGGCAAAGCTTTAAAGATTTAATCATGCCGATGTTTATTTGGTGCAAGTTTTACTCGTCTTCAAAGTTAATTTCATTCCGAGATCACTCAGGTATGAATGCGTATAATTAATGGTGCTCGGAATTATTTTATAAAAGATAAGGATGTAATTTTTATAAATAAAAATGTTTTTAAATGTTTTAAAAGTGTTTTAATGGTTTAAACTTTGTTTTATGATGATAAGCTCGAAATAGAGTTTGACTAATTTGAATCTCTTTGTTAAGAGACGTTTTTATCTGAAAGTCAAACTTTCGGAAGGTCACTCGAGCGACATTGGATCTCATTCGAACGAGATACAATGTCGTATGAACGACATGCTTAAGTCGTTCGAATGACACGTTTTTCGAGGCGGCATTTAAATCCTATTTAAGTAGTTTTTGCATCATAATTTTGTAAGTGTGCTTTCTGGAAAATAGTTTTATGAACCCGAACCTTGTTTGCACATGTTTTCTAAGGTTTACAAGTCTTAAACACATACTTAGAGTTTGCAAAGATCCGAGTTATCATTCTTATATGTTTAAGTGATCTTGCGGCACCAAAGTTGTTTGTTCTACACATTGAACACAAAGGGTTTTGTGGTGAAGAAGCGACGTATCAAAGCCATATCGGTGGACACCGATACATACGTGGACGCGTGTGTTGTGGACAGAGATCGTAGAAGACGAAATTTCTGTGTGGCCACTATTGAAGAACGGTTGAAGATCAGAAGGAGCGTCAAGACCCGTGGGGATCGAGTCTTAGTGTAAGGCTAATCTGTCTTTGTAAAACCATTGTTCATAGTGATTGTCTGGCTTGGGCCGTTCGAAGTTATTTTCCCGTTTTGGGTTTTTTCCTCGTACATCCGGTGTTGTGAGTATTCTTTACTTTACTTTACTTTCTATAATCTCTAGATGAATGTTTAGGATTAATCAAGATAAAATTGGTTTAAAGTAAGAATTGGGATTTCACAAATTGGTTTGGTGCATAATTAAAAGTTGGATCTTTTTCGTAGACAAATTGGTTACACATCGGGCCACTCACATCAATCTTCTTCAGTTACTTTATAAGTATATAAAGATGATGTGTAACTATTCTGATGCTAATAACTTATTTAAGTTACTAAGTAGAAACTGATGAATTCTAGTAAGGTATATGTATGTAGATATATATATATATATATATATATATGTTGATGTATAAGTTCCGACGTAAACTTAGGATATGATAGAAGGGGAAGAGTTTGGGTTATACTTGAGATAGTGGGTTAGGTGGGTGTAGATTATGTGTAGATTAAGATTGAACTGCCCCTAAAATGTATCGGGTAGTTTAATTAAGGTTCATGTGCATACGTTTAGGTCCGTGCTTTAGTCGAGGGGTGAGTTTGGATTCCACGAGAGTGCGACTCCACTTAAATTATGAAATTGTGCATTTATAATTATTATGCATTTTAATGCACTTGCTAAAATGTTTTCACACCTCGGGCTCTGACCCGTTTATATTTCTCTCTTGCTATATATATATTATAATATATTTTAGGTGTCCCACTGCAAGGACGCCAGTGATGCTTTTCTATCCAGTGTTCTCGGAGTTGTTGTAGATGCGGGCTATTGCAGGATCTTGTTATAGTCGTTTCCTATCTTTTGTAATCTAGTTAATAATTCATTTTGTATATCGGGTCTATACCCAAGGGTTATATGTAGCATTTTATATTTCTTTACACGGGATGTTGTATTATTTTTTACCCGACAGCATATTCGGGTATAATTCTTTTGTTGTACTTATTATGTTTTATTTGAGTACTTCCTTTTATTGTAGTACGTGTGTATGCATTATCAGTTTTAGTAGTTACTGTGTTGCGGGTATGTTGATTCATTGTATGATTTAAAAAATTTTGGCATCCTCTTATTATAGTATTGGGTAGTTAGCTATATTTATTTTAGTATTGACAGTAGATGCTGAGAATGATCCAGTTGAGATTCCTGATTTATTTTAGTATAGGGTTGGACACTTATTATTATTTTAAGTGGGGTGTCACAAGTAGTATCAGAGCATCAGGTTCTAGTGTCTTAGGATCTGTGCGGGTTTTTTGCGTTCTTCCGTAAGCGTTCTTGATGTAGAGCCCTATTTTTAGGATTTGGTGTCTTCACTGCACCTATATTTTCTTCTGCGATGTGTAATCACTTGAACGGCGTTCTGATACAGTTGCTCTTGTTTCAGATGCTGCCGAGAAGAGGTCGTTCAGGCAGGACAAACATAGGGTTTGATAATACAGAACCCCACATGTCTCGAGGGACTGTGACTGCGACCGAAGTTGCCAATATTGTGGCGCGGGCAGTAAAATGCTGCCATTGTTGCGATAGCACATCAACCTGTAGCTCCGATAGCTCAAGCCCACCCAAGGCCATCTGCGTGGGAAAGAGTACGAGAAGACTTTAGGAAAGGACATCCTCTAGAATTTTCGGGGGGAGCTGATGCAATAGTTACGAGTCAGTGGAAGAAGGATATCTAAAGGCACCTTCGGATGGTTGAATGCAGTAAGGTGTAGAAACACATACTCGCCACCTTTAAACTAATGGGTGCATCTTTCCAATGGTGGGAATCAGTCACCATATCGGAGTAGAGAGATGCAATGCCCATAGCAAACTTTTGGGTATGATTTAATGGCGGTGTTTGAATTATGGGGGAGATTTGATTGTTTTGATTTCTATTTATGTCATTTCAAACTCGACACGTCACGAAGATATTTGTTTCTTGTCTGATGTGTGTAGGTACAAAATTAAGATCATTATTTTGCACACCCTCATGATAATAAAGAAAACATAGAGATTTGAAGATTTCAAGTTGAAGATTTTTTACGAAAGTTTCAAGACTTGCATTTTTTGTGCCATTTCATTTTTGGGTTCATGGTAGGGTATTAGATTTGTATAGGACATTTGATCTGATAATTTGGATGTTTTTAGTTTGTTCCGGCATAGACATAGGGGAAGATTTGTAAGGACAAAGTTTACATTGTCCTCTTTACATTAGAGTATGTCGTATATCGCTACAACCATCGAAGAAAGTTCAAGTTCAATCATGCATCAACACAGATCCGAACATCAACATTCTTTAACAAACAAGCCTCTGTGAGATAGATTTTGATAAGGTTGTGTTTAAGTCCCCTAATTGTTCATTTAAAGTGTTGGGATAGTTTTTCTAAAAAAAATTTAAACAAATGAGGCGAAGTTTTAGGAAAAATATTTTTTCGCTGATGTCGTTCAAACGACATGTCATTCAAATTAAAGGGCAAGTGACATAGCATCTCGTGCGATACCTCGTTTAAAGCTCGCTTGAAGTGTTTCATCTAACGACATCATACTGTTTCTTATTTTTAACTGTCGTTAGAAGGTTGCGCGATAACTGGATCAAACAACATTTGATGTCATTCGAGAGACCTCCCATTATCATTTGAACGAAGCCATCAACCCAAAATTTTTATATATACATGTTAAATGAGTCCATTTTACTTCAGAAGACCTGAGTGCTTCAAACTATGAAAAATGCAAACTGCAGAATTTTTGTGTTCTCATTTAAAGGTGTTTAACTGTGTTTTTCAATTCACCAATCATCCCAATAGCTTAAGTGAATTTTTTTGGAACCCAAGATACAACTTTGGTGAAGTTTCTCTTGTAGAGATGAACTCTCTATGACTGACTTCGTAGCTCTTGAGGGAGGTGCTGGATGACTACTGCCGTCACTTGGGAATGCTTGAGGGTATTTCTTACTAAAGACAGAGTTGCGGTTATTGTGGGTTTGTTGCGATTAATCCATTGTTGATTCTAGGTTGAGGCCTATGTGAGTGTTCTACGAAATATTCATTGCAGATTTCATTGTATATGTAAGTTGTGATTTATTTTTCATAGTGAAATAAAAGGTTTTTCCCGAAAGGGATTTTTTCCTGAAATCTGTGTGTCATCAATTTATGTTTATTTGTGATGGCATGATTTATATACCTAGATGCATGTGTTAGGGCTTAATTAATTTAGATAAAAAAACTGACATCTAGTTAAATAAGTTTAAAATTGAAAATTTATGAATCCACATTAACAATTGATATTACACAGCATTCTCAAATCAGTATCAAATCTTTTTAGCTATTTTACCTTTACACATGAGCAATGAGAAATGCTCTATTTTTATGGGGTAAGTTCTACTCATTGGAGGGAGGCTATTTGCAATCTTTTGGGAATCATGGAGGAATCACCTTCTTTCAATTATCTAGGTGTACCTATAATTAGAGGAAAGCCTAAAATATCTCACCTGCAACCTATTGCTTATAGAGACAAAATCAAACTAGAGATTTGGCAAGGAAAATAATTACTTTGTCTTATAAACATGTCGTCAAAAGGTGAAAATGTAAAACAGCTATAAAACGATCCCGTAAAAGGCATGAACACCTTGCACGGGATCAACGTAACTCATAGGAATTGATCATGTAATACCAGGACTCCTGATCTGAGAATATGATTATAATTTGAAAATATTTATACCTAGGTTTAAAACATTGTCGCCAAAGGGTGAAAATGAAAGTCAATCGAAAAAAGGTCCCGTAAGAGGCATGAACACCTCGCACGAGGCCAACTAACTCATAGTAACTGACCGTGTAGTTCGAAGATTCCTGATGTGAGAATATGACTATAATTTGCAAATAGTTATACTTAGTCTTAAAAATATGTTGTCAAGGGGTGAAACATAAAGCAGCCACACGACGATCCCATAAGAGGCACGAATACCTCACATGGGACAAACGTAACTTGTAGGAACTGACCGCCATAGTCATGAAACTCCTAATTTTAGAATATTATAATTTGAAAATAGTTAGACTTGGGGTTAAAAACATTTCATCGAAGGGTGAAAACATAAAGGATCCACAAAACGGTTATGTAAGAGGCACGATCATCTCGCACGGGAGTAATATAACTTGTAAGAACTGACCGTGTAGTCATGGGACTCCTGATTTGAAAATATGACGATAATTTTCAAAGAGTTAGACTTTGGATTAACAACATGTCGTCAAAGGGTGAAAATGTAAAACAAACACAAAATGATCTCATAAAAGGCACAAACACGTTGCACGAGATTAATGTAACTGTAAGAACTAACCGTATAGTCCCAAGACTCTCGGCTTGAGAATATAATGATAATTTGAAAATACTTAGACTTAGGTTAAAAACATGCCATAATAGGATGAAAATGTAAAATAGCCACAAAACGGTTACGTAAGAGGCACAAACACCTCACGTAGGACCAATCTAACTCGTAGGAAGTGATCGTGTAGTTATGAGACTCTCGGTTTGAGAATATGATACTAATTTACAAATAGTTAGACTTATGGTTAAAAACATGCCGTCAAAGGGTGAAAACATATAACAACAACAACAAAACGGTCCCGTAAGAGGCACGAACACCTTGCTCAGGTGCAACAAAACTTGTATAAACTGATCACATAGTCATGAGACTCCCGATTTCAGAATATAACTATAATTTGCAAATAGTTAGACTTTGGCTTAAAAATATGATGTCAAAGGGTGAACACATAAAATAACCATAAAATGGTCCCATAAGAGGCATGAGCATCTCGCATGGGAACAATGCAACTCGTAAAATTGACCGCATAGTCCCGGGACTCCCAGTTTGAGAATCTTATGAGAGTTTGTAAATAGTTAGACTTAGACTTAAAAACATGTCATAACAGGGTGAAAATGTAAAATAGCAACAAAACAATCTCGTAAGAATTACGAACACCTCACACAGGACCAATATAAATTGTAGGAGCTGACTTCGTAGTCACGGAACTCCCAGTTTGAGAATATGACTATAATTTTCAAATAGTTAGAGTTTGGCTTAAAAATATGCCATCAAAGGGTGAAAACATATAACAACAACAACAACAAAAAAAAAAAAAAAAAAAAAAAAAATGGTCTCATAAGAGAAACGAACACCTTGCTCAAGCGCCATATAAATTGTATAAACTGACCACATAGATACGGCCCTCCCGATTTGAGAATATGACAATAATTTCCAAGTAGTTAGACTTTGGCTTTAAAATATGTTGTTAAAGGGTGAAAATATAAAACAACCATAAAAGGGTCCCGTGAGATATATACACCTTCCAGAGGACCAATGTAACTGATAGAAATTTATCACGTACTTCCGAGACTTTCGATTTGAGAATATAAAGAAAAATTGTAAATAGTTAGACTTAGGCTTAAAAACATGCCTTCAAAGGGTGAAAACATAAAACAGTCACAAAACAGTCTTGTAAGAGGCATGCACACCTAACGATGACTTTTGTATATGTCATTGTTGAAAGCCAAGTTAGTCAAAACCTCAAATACCTACAAAATATAATAAACTCAAGTGTAGAGGTAAGTAATGGTATCAATCAACTTCCTAAGGAGTAAGATAGAGACAAATTCAATTGTAATTCACTTTTTATTTTCTTTTTGTTCTTTTTCACTTTTCTACTTTTTTTTAGCTTTTTCAAATATTAAAACAATTAGGTGAGGTGATGATTTAAACTAAACTAAACTAAATGTGATATGATAACAACTAACTAGAAAATTACTAAAATGAAAACAAAGTCTAACACTAAAATAAGAGATAAAGTGAGGTAAATAATTGTGAGAACAATCAAGGGGTGGGATTACACTACAAATTTTAGTTATTCTAATTAATTAATTTAATTATTTGAATTCTCCCAAATTAATAACAAAATTACAAATCAACTCTCGTCGAAAATCATTTACCCTCTCTCGAGGCGTAAATTTAAGGGTGAGGGATCAAAATTAACATTCAAAGGGACTTTTCAAGTAATTAAACTAATTAAAATAAAATAACATCAAATAAGGGTTTTACCCCACCCCTTTAAAGGGGATTTAGCCTAACATGATATGAAATTTGACAAACTAATAATCAAGGCTACTAAAATAAAAGAGAAGAGAATGGAACAAGCAAACCAAATTTCTTTGAGAAAGTTGAACTCTACTCTTCCAAATTGAAGCATACAATCCCTCCAATTGAGCATCCAAATGATTTGAAATTAAATATTCACTCAATTAACTCTCTTACAATATTTAATCTCACAGATATCTAACAAAAATACAAAGAATAAAATAAAACTATTTACAAATATTTCTACCTAATTTATTCTAACCTAACTCTCTACTTTTCTCTAGAATTTTCTCTCTCTCTTTGATGATGAGTTTCCCCAAATGGTGTCTTGAGTCTTCTTTTATAGTAGAGGCATGGCACACATGGGGATAAGGGGTATTTTGGGTAGACAAAGGTACAAGAGGGTGTGTAAGGTATTGGGTGAAGGTTTATTTAGGAATTTAATGGAGGGTGCATGTGGTTTGGGTGTGAGGTCATGATAGTGGGAGAATGAGGGTATAAAATCTGATTTGGTATAAGTGTTATTTTTGGGTATTGAGTAAACTAGGTAGTTGGGGGGTATTTGGGTAAAGTGCTAAAAAGGGGTTAAGTGGCACATGGATTTTATAGCATGTGGGTATTAGTTGGTTTTGGCTTATTTGGCTTTTGCTTTACTTTTGGCAGGTGATAATCATGTAAGAGGTTTAGAAATGGCATGGGTCTTGAAATGGTGAAATGGGTTTGGGGGATATTGCCGGAGTAGGGTCGGGTTGAGGTTTGCAGGTGGTCGCCGAACAAGGGTTGTCAGCGTCGTCGAAATGGTCCTCCGAGCAAGAAAAATCTCGGGCTGTTGATGCCTCCAAGGAGTTGGAGAAGAGAATAAATGCCTCGGAGAAGGCAAATAAGGAGCTTGAAGAGAAGCTCAAAACTGCAAGAGAGTTTGAAGATAAACTCAAGGCTGCCGAGGAGGAGTTGGCTCAACTTCGGGAAGTAGGTCGGCAGAAAGAGGAAACTGAGCAAAAACTGAAAGCTGATGATGACTTGTTGTCCGAAAAGCTTGCCTTGGAGAAGACCAAGAGGAAGATGGCTGTGAAGAAGTCCTTCAGCTCTGGCTGGGACAAGGGGTGGAACAAGGGGTTGGCTGCCATGGTGTCGCAAGTGGACTATGGCGGTCTCAAATATTTTAGGGATGGATGGGTTGCTGCCCTTCAGGAGATGAAGGTGGACGAGTCTTCCGATCTCTTCCAGAGACATATCCCTGGTCCCCCTCCAACTCCAGAAGAGTTAGAAGAGGACGAAGCTACCTCTGAAGAGTCTTCGATGGTGATGGGAGATCATGCCCTAGCCTTCCAGCCTGCTACCGAGGAAAATCAATAAATGGTTTCTTCCTCCGAGCAACTGCCTATTCTCCCCGAGCAACCTACCTCTTCATCCCAACCTCCCGAGAAGGTTTTGGGAGATAAGGAAAAGGTGTATTGTTGTTCGGGTTTCTCTTTATTTTGTTTCTCTTTATCAAATGTAACCCAGAAGATGTAACTCTGAACTATGATCTAATAAAACTTGAACTTTTTTGCATATTGTTGTCTATCTTTCATTCATACTCTGCTTATTCTTCTTATTGATGATTGTTCTTCTTTCTCTATTAGTTTCTGTCCAGGATGGAACTGCTATCTGCCCATGATACAAAGTTACTGCAACAATGTAATGAGTACTTTAAGGCTGGTCACACAGACCTGAGTGCTGCACAAGTTATCGACATACTTGGTCAGGAAGCTTCAGAACAGGCAGTGGAAGCATATCAATATCTGAAGTGTCTGATTGATAGGGCTGTAGCCAATAACGTTGCCTATTATGAAATGATTGAGGATCTTCAAGGCACCCTCGAAGACCTTCAGCTTCAATACAAAGAATCCACTGCTTTGTTGTATGAGGGGTACGAGAAGAAGTACCAGCAGATCATTGCCGACAAGGGCTACGAGAAGCTCTTTATTGGGTACGATGTAAGGGAGAGAACCTTGAGAGGTGAGATCGAAGAATGCAGACAGATTGCTGAGTTGCTGGAAAAGGAAAATAACAACCTGCAGAAGGAGCTGTCACAATTGAAGTCTGCAGCTTCCACTTCTAGTGCCTTGATCCCAGTGACCGATGAGGGATTTTCGTTCTTAGAGGTTGAGAATGCCAAGTTGAGGGAAGAGTTGGAGACTTTGAAGAGCTCTGGCACCTCTTCATCTTCTCGTGGTCGAGCAAGAGCTCCTCGGGGACGAGTAAGAGCAGCTCGGGTTCTTATCGAGGAACAGAGGACTCAGTCTGCCTTAGAGAACCAGGATTTCCAATTAATGGTGAAGAACCAGATGTTGTCTAATATGTCAAAGAAGATTAGGGACCTGGAAAAACAGATCTCTGCGCAGAAGTCAATCTTGGAGAATAAGGAGATTTTCATCAAGAATCTCCACGAGCAGCTAGAAAGGCTAACATATCAGTTCCACAAACAGCCCAGGGAGTTCTGGATGGCTGGATACAACGAAGCACTATTCCACTTGGACGATCGTATCCAGAATGCCAACAATGAGGGCTACAAGCAAGGCTGGCTGAATGCCTTAGGTGTGTTGAAGCTCGAACAAGGTCATTATCTGTGGGACTACCATGATCCCGGGTTGCTCGACTTGCCTGTGCCACCATACAATTTGGACATGGATTGGATCCCTGCTCGGGCCATTCCTCGGAGCTTAATTTCAAAGTATCTCGGTGACTACAATTTACATTCTCAAATCGAGGTATCTCGTCCTGAGCATCTCTTAGATCGACCATCCGTGATGAATGTCAGGATGTTGAAAGATCTCAACTTCATCAATTCTCCTCTGTCTTTAAATGATCCGCCTGCTGGAGAGGAACCTGTGCCAAAAGAAGAGGGGAAGAGACCAGTAGAATAGGAATTTTTGATGTAATAGTTAGTATACATGTCAATGTAACTCTAATTTCATTATCAATGTAATTTATTTTGAATTCAATGAAAGACTTTCATTTTTATTTGCAAATCTTGATTGCTATTGTCTTGTAATTATCAAACACTTTATATTTATGCATATCTATTAAAAAGATAACAATATTGTGTTGTTTGTCGACCAACTCAGTAACAATTAAAAAGTTATAAGTATCAATACTGTTGCTCGATCACTTAATAATAAAGTAATGAGTATAAAAATGTTGTTTAAAATGTTTCCAACCAACCAAGGTTGTTAGACTCTCCATGCCGACCAACTACAGTTAGTGGGTTTTTATCCCCGACCAGCTATAGTTAGTCTTTTTGAAATAATTTTACCCATAAAATGTTTCCGACCAACCAAGATCGGTAAATTTTGCTTGTCGATTAACTACAGATGGTGGGTTTTTATCTCCGACCAGCCATAGTTAGTAGACTTTTCTCTTAAATGTTTCCGACCAACCAAGGTCGGTAAATTTTCTTTGTCGACCAACTACAGTTGATGGGTTTTTATCCCCGACCAACCATAGTTAGCAACTTTTGCACTTTCTGGAATAATTTTACCTCCCGACCAACATAAGTTGGCATTTACGAGAATATTTTGTTTCCTAGCCAAACAGGTTGGCATTTTTAGGAATATTTCGTTTCCTAGCCACACAGGTTGGCATTTTTTGGAATATTTCGTTTCCTAGCCAAACAGGTTGGCAGTTTTAGGAATATTTCGTTTCCTAGCCAAACAGGTTGGCATTTTTAGGAGTATTTTGTTTCCTAACCAATCGAAGTTGGCATTTTTAGGAATATTTTGTTTCCTAACTAACCGAAGTTGGCATTTTTAGGAATATTTTGTTTCCTAACCAACTGAGGTTGGCATTTTTAGGAATATTTTGCTGCTGAGCAGTCTGAGTTTTGCCGAGTTTTGCTGAGTAGTGTGTAGCACTAGTATTCCCCGAAAAATTCTCAATAAAAGGAGAGACTTTAGCAGAATATCTTCATTTTATTCATACTGATGGAACTGTGTTACATATGCATCACTGATAATACTTGCGTGGGTGCTCTGCATTCCATGCATTCTTGAACTCCTCCCCCTCTAGAGTTGCTATTCGATAAGTTCCTGGTCGAACAACTTCTGTAACTCGGTATGGTCCATGCCAGTTTGCTTCTAGCTTATTGTGCTTTTGAATTACTTTCTTCAGCACATAGTCTCCTTCTTTCAAGTCGCACTTCTTCACCCTTTTGTTGTAGAACAAAGTTGTTGGCTGCTGGTAAGCAGCATTTCTAATGGCTGCTTCTTCTCTAACTTCCTCGAGCATGTCTAAATCCAGTCTTCTCATTAAGTCGCTGACAGGGGAATTGAAATTCAGTACCCTGTGTGTTGGAAGGCCCAACTCGGCAGGTATAACGTCTTCACTTCCAAACGCCAGCATGTATGGTGATTCTCCCGTTGCTACTCGGGGAGTAGTTCGGTAAGCCCAAAGTACTGATTGTAACTTGTTGATCCAGTTTGCTTTTGCATCATCCAATCTTTTCTTCAAGCCATTTAGCAGCGTTCTGTTTGTCACCTCAGTTTGTCCATTGCTTTGAGGATGGCCTGGTGCTGAGTGGACCTTCAAAATATTTGATTGATGACAATAGGCGGTAAACTCCTCGTTATCAAATTGTGTTCCGTGGTCTGTGATGAAGGCATAAGGTAGGCCATATCGACAAATGATGTTCTTCCAAACAAATTGATACACCTTCTCGTACATTATATCAATGAGTGGCTCAGCTGCTACCCATTTAGTAAAATAATCCACTGCGACGACGAGGTACTTGAACCTTCCTCGAGTCATTGGCAGTGCCCCAACCAAGTCTATTCCCCACATGGAAAATGGCCAAGGGGAAGTTATAGGTGTCAACAATGCTTGTAGAGTTCTTCGGATGGAGGAAAAGCGCAGGCAGTTGTCACACTTCTTGGCGTAGGCTATGCAATCAGCCCTCATCGTCGGCCAGTAGTATCCTTGCGTCATCACCCTTTGTAAAAGCGTCCGACCTGCTACATGTGCTCCACAAGACCCTTCGTGGATCTCTTCAATTAATTCTTTCACCTCGGAGGGGTGTACACATCTCTACAAACCTGTCATAATTCCTCGTCTATATAAAACACCATTAGTTAATACATACCGAGCATCTTTAAACTTTAATTTTTTGGCAGCGAGCTTGTCAATTGGAAATTCTCCCTCTTCGTTATACGCCCTGATGGAATCCATCCAAGATGGTCCTAAATCAAGGGTGATAAAGTTCATCATCAGATCTTCATCTATGCTCCGACCAGCTAACACTTCAATTGGGATTGTTCGTCGTAGCTCGGTGCGAGTAGCTGATGCTAGTCGAGCTAGGGCGTTTGCTCTCGCATTCTTCATTCTTGGTATTCTGACCAGCTGAATAGCGGCAAATTCTGACACCATCTCCTTTGCCTTTGCATGATATCTGATCATTAATTCTCCTCTAACTGCATATACTCCCATCATTTGGTTTATGATCAATTGAGAATCACTAAAAACAATGACCTGTTGCGCCTCCATAATTTCTGCCAAACTAAGTCCTGCAATCATGGCCTCATACTCAGCCTCATTGTTGGAAGCTTTGAATTGGAAACGCAAGGCGTATTCCATATCGACCTCATCCGGAGTGCTCAAAATAATCCCCGCGTCGCATCCTGCAATGCAAGATGAGCCATCTACATATAGCCTCCATATAGGTAACTCGTCTTCGAATTTATGATCAGTCAGAGTTCCTCAGTGAAATATTTGTTGCTTCCTTTCCTCCTCGGATTTTTCTTGCTCTTCGTCGATCATTTCTTCTTGCCCTTTTACCAACTGGGGTTGGTCTGAGCCCGAAGTCAATGATCTTGTAACATCCACTTGCCCTTTTACCAACCGGAGTTGGTCTGAGCTAGTGTTTGTTGATCATGTAACATCCACAGGTTGATCAGTGAGTAACTCTTGTTTCTCATTCGGAGTCTTCACAACTATCTCTGCGTCACATCCTTTAACATCCACACTCCCTTTTAGCAACCGGAATTGGTCTGAGGCTGTGTTTGTTGATCCTGTAACATCCACAGGTTGATCATCGAGTAACTTTTGTTCCTCGGAGCTATCAGGATAGGTGAACTCCGCTATAAAATCTGCTACAGCCTGTCCTTTAAGAGATGATCTGGATTCATAGACTATATCATATTCACCGAGCTCTATTGCCCAGTACATCAATCTTCCTAATTTTTCTGGCTTATGCAGGGCTTGCCTCAATGGCATATCACTATATACTACTATAGTATGAGCCTAGAAGTATGGCCTCATTCTCCTACTCGCCTCAATCAGCGCTAGTGCCAATTTCTCCAACCTTGGATATCTGATTTCTGCTCCGAGGAAGGCCTTAATTGTGTAGTAAATTGGCTTTTGTACTCCATTCTCCACTCTGATCAACACCGAGCTAACTGCATTCTCGGACACTGCAAGGTACAAGTACAATTTTTCTCCCATCACTGGCCTGGACAACAGTGGAGGTGCTCCCAAGTATCTTTTCAAGTCTTGAAAAGCCTTCTCGCATTCATCATTCCACTCAAAAGTCTTTCTGAGTGTCTTGAAGAATGGGAGACATCTATCAGTTGCTCGTGACACAAATCTGTTGAGTGCCGCTACTCGTCCTGTGAGACTCTGTACTTCCTTCTTCGTCGTTGGAGATCGCAGCCCTAATAGAGCTTTGATCTTTTCAGGATTTTCTTCAATGCCTCGTTGATTGACAATGTACCCGAGGAACATCCCGTCTCGTACTCCAAATATGCACTTCGTCGGGTTCAGCTTCATTTGATATTTAACTAGTTGATCAAAAGTCTGACTTAAGTCAACTAGATGATCGACAACTTTCTTGCTTTTCGTCAGCATATCGTCAACATAGACTTCCATATTGTCACTGATTTGTTCAGCAAAGACTTTGTTCATCAGCCTCTGATATGTCGCACCTGCATTTTTCAAACCAAAAGGCATAACATTATAACAATAAGTTCCCCTAGGGGTAATGAAAGAAGTACTCTCTCTATCTTCAGGTTTCATTTTAATTTGATTGTAGCCAGAATAAACATCCATGAAGCTCAGCAACTCGTGTCCCGAGGTATCATCCACCAGTTGATCAATTCGGGGCAGTGGAAAGTGATCCTTTGGGAATGCTTTGTTGAGGTCGGTGAAGTCTACACACATCCTCCACTTGTTGTTTTTCTTCTTTACCATCACCACATTAGCTAACCAATCTGGATATTTAACATCTTCAATGAAACAAGCTTTCTGGAGCTTCTCGACTTCCTCCTGTATAGCTTGATTCTTCTCGGGACTGAATACTCTTCTTCTCTGATTCACAGTCTTGATCTCCTTATTCACATTGAGCTCGTGACATAAGAAGTTTGGGTCTATCCTAGGCATATCTTCATGACTCCACGCAAAAGTTTGTCTTCTGCTTCTAAGGAAAGTTATCAATTCCTGTTTTAATGAGGCTTCCAACGATGAACCTATTTGAGTAGTTCGCTCAGGGTGCTCGTCGTCCAGAATGATGTTTTCAGTAGCTTCCACCACTTGACCCTTCACGAGTTGCGACTCATCTCGAGGATCCAATGTTTCAATTTCTGCACCTTCATCCACTTGATAAGTAGTGGTCTTTTTCTTTGATTCTTCCAGTTCTTCTTCCTCGGGGGATGAATAATAGCATTCCCGAGCTACTTTCTGATCACCTTTGACAACTCCTACTCCAAAGTTTGTTGGAAATTTTAGGCATTGATGCACTGTAGATGGCACAGCCTCGAACCACTTCAATCATACTCTTCCCATGATGATATTGTACGATCATTGGACATTCTTGTCCATCACGAAGAAACGTATTCTTTCTGTCCGACAAGCAGGCCACGTACCAATGAATATATCCAACTTGATCGTCCCAAGTGAAAATACTTTCTCTCCAGCAAAACCGATGAGGGGTCTGTGGTAAGGCTCCAGTTGAGATAGCTTTATATTTAAACTATCGAAACATGAGTAGAACATGATGTCTGCCGAGCTACCATTGTCGACCAGCACTCTTGAAATCATGACCTCCTTCATTCTCATTTTGATCACCAGCGGGTCATCATGAGTATATAAAACACCTGCAAGGTCATTTTTTGAAAAACCGATAACCAATTTCTCCTTGTTCACCTTTCTCGGGCGATCTTCCTCAGCTAGATTTATTCGCTGAATGTACGAGCAAGCTTGGGCCTCACCGAGGTAAGCTTTTCTTTCTGCAGTAAGGTCTCCTCCTCCTGCATCTCCTCCTGTAATAACATTACAATCAAATGACCCAAAGCGTATTGAAAATACCTCCCGTTCTGGATGCCTTGGTTTCTTGGGAAGATCGAGCTTGGGCCTCACCGAGGTAAGCTTTTCTTTCTGCAGTAAGGTCTCCTCCTCCTGCATCTCCTCCTGTAATAACATTACAATCAAATGACCCTAAGCGTATTGAAAATACCTCCCGTTCTGGATGCCTTGGTTTCTTGGGAAGATCGGGGTCATCTTCTGGATCAACTTCATGGTTTCTCTTCTTGTTCTCCTCTGCTCGCCGAGGAGATCTAGACCTCTCTCTAGTTCGGTCGTTGTTTCTTCTTTCGCCTCCCCGATCAACATACTTTGTTAGCTTTCCTCGTCGGATGAGTGTTTCAATCTCATTCTGAAGAGCTATGCAATTTTTGGTCATATGGCCATGATCCTTGTGGAACTCGTAATATTTTTCCCTATTCCTCGTGTCAGGGTCTGCCTTCATTTTCTTTGGCCAGTTTAACTCCTTGCTGTTCTTAATTTCTTCCAGTACGTGGTTGATATTTACCTTCAAAGGTGTGTAATTATCAAATTTCCTCAAGACCTCCCATGACGACCTATTTTTGGATTGTTTGTCACCACCATTGTTCTTATGTTCTTTCTTCTTAGCTTTATCACCTTCCACTTTGGTTTCTTTGGCGTCCATATTCTTCTTCGCGTACATAGCCTCCTCGGCATTCATAATCTTGGACGCTTTTCCAATCAGGTCTGCCATGGTTCGAGGTGGATCTTTGGCCAAAGTGTAGTACAACTTATTTGGCAGCAGTCCACTCATCAAAGCAGTAATCGCTGTCTTCTCTTCATAATCAATGACTTCGAGTTTCTCGTTATTAAAACGAGTTATATAATCTCTGGTACTCTCACCAGCTTTTTGTCTAACACTTAACAAATGTGCTACTCGTTTAACTGGATTTTCTCCAAAGCAGAAATTTCCAATGAATAACTCGACCAGTTGAAGAAAAGTTGAAATCTTACCCCGAGGAAGATTATTATACCATATTTGAGCAGATCCGGTAAGTGTTCCCGAGAATGCTCTGCATCTCATCTTATCTGGGACAGCATAGATGTCTGTTGCAGCTTGGTATTGTTCTATATGAAGGACAGGGTCAGTCTTCCCATCATACTTGGGAGTCACAACAGGTGCTTTGAACTTTGATGGTGTTGGAAAATCAATAATATCCTGGACAAACGGTGTTCCTCGAACAAAGGTTCATTGTAGAGGGTGCTTGGCCCTAGCCATTTCCCCTAATCTATCCTCCAGCCTCTGAATAGATCCTTTCCATGCATCATTTCCTTCCTCGGGCCTATTAGTTCGAGAAACTGATCGCGTTGAAGTGGCTTCCTGGGATTTATCTTGACGAGCAGTTGGTCGATCATAGGATTTATCTTGACGAGCAGCTGGTCGCGACTGAGCAGATCCTTCCCTTAAATCTGATGGTCGTCGAAAGCTCCTTGATGCTTCATTAAGAGGACTATTTTTCCTCCTAGGGCCTAATCGGTCGAAAGGAGAAACCCTACTTAATCTTTCCAATGCGCTGGTCCTTTCTGGGGAGAGGGTGACACATTGTTCAGTATCTGTGGCTCGCACTGACGAAGTTCATCCAGGTTAATAAGAAAAATCTTCAGATTCCTCATTGCGATATGAATTAGTACGCCTTGTACACAAAGAAGGCGCACGGTATTTCTTTGATTGCTTCGTGGTCCGAAATGGGCTGATGCACCGCCATGGAGGGTTTGGATGAGTTGTCGCATTGTTTCTTGCATGACGGTCTGGCCCTGAGCCAGATTTGCCATTATTCCAATCAGATCTGGAATAATGGGTGGAGCAGATGGATTTGGAGGGGTTCCAGTGTTTCGATTGCTGGATTCAGGAATATCATCCATTGGTAATGGATTGTTTTTTATGAAAAATGATATTATCAGTCGTTTCCCACAGACGGCGCCAATCTGTTGATGTAAAATATTAGATCACTCTAATAATTCAATCACAGATAAATAAATGAGACAAAGAATTTTAAAGTGGTTCAGCCTTATAAGAATGGCCTATGTCCACTGTTGCTTTATTGCTGAGTGTTTGGTAATTCTCGATTATAAGTTCTATCAAGAAATTCCACTATGGATTCAGGTCCCCCTCTACAATGAGGATTGTACAACGTATTTATAGCCCTGAGGCTGTAATGTGAAAGGGTAATACATTAAATGATATACATATGAAAGGGTAATACATTGAATGCCCTCTTTACGTGTGCGTGTGAATGATAAGCATTTAATGAATCAGTTGAACTGTTGATTATCCAGCTATTAATGCTTTGTTCGAGATGCATCTTGGACCGCCTGAGTTGCTCAGACCGCCTAAGCTTCTCGGTACTCAAGAGTTCCTCGGAGAGGCATTGTTCCTCGGAGCTTGTGAGTTCCTCGGGGAACTAGTCTTCCTCGTTGTAGTCTTGTTCCTCGGAGCGCGTGGGTTCCTCGGGGAACTAGTCTTCCTCGTTGTAGTCTTGTTCCTCGGAGTGCGAGAGTTCCTCGTAAGTGTTGGTTGTTGCCACATAGATAGCCACGTGTCTTCATATGATTGGTCCATGTCAGCAGATTAAATTTGGCATCAACATTGGTGTTTAAACATTTTTAGGAAATAAAAATGTTGGAAGAACGTTTATTTTGTTGAAGAATAAATTACGAATAAGTCTTTCAAAGTTTTCTTGGAAAAATTATGATTTTTGTGTAAATCATGAAATTTTAAGAAGTTTGGTGCTAAACATTTTATGGAATAAAATGTTTTGATATGATATCAACTTGCGAAAAGGAAGATATTACAAAAGTTGGACATTTGTTGAATTTATAAGAAATATAATGTCCTTCGGTCTTGAAAAGTATATTTTTGCAAGTGTTATGAATTTTCTAGAATTAATTGTATGTTTAACCCATTTAATAGGATTTTTGGAGTTAAATCCATCTTCTCATGTGCATAAACTTGTAGTGGTTTGGTGATGAACATATAAACAAGTTTAATGACGATTTTATTGGGTTCAAACATGAAATGAAGAAATAAGAAAATTCAATCCTTAAGGCATGTGTAATGGGTGTTAAAATGTACGATTTCAATACTACAAGTGTTAGTAAAGAAAATGGTGTTTTTCTTATATACTATTCTTATATGTTCAATAATTTTTTGAAAATGAAAGTAATGAAATAAAGATGAGTTTGGAAACAAATGGCTAAAATGGTAATTTTACATAAAGTGGGATATTTTTATGAAATAAAAATGTTGAAAAGGGTGTTAAACATGATGGTCAGAAATGAATATAATTTTGGAATAAAATCAATGATAAAGTGTAAAGGACAAGTAGAGATGATTTTTCAAGTGTAACACAAGTTGGGGTGGAACCCCAGGTTTGGCTTCGGCCAAGTAAAAGGAAAAATTGAATGATGTGGACATTTACAAAATGTTAAAACACGTTAATAAGGACCCAGATGACACAAGAAAAATTAAAGAAGGCCCGGAGCCCTGGATTGAAAGACCAAAAATTACTAGCCCGAGCATATGGTGGTGTCGTCGGTGGTATGTAGCCTGTCAAAGTACGCGATTATTGAAAAGTTTTGAGAAAAAGATAATGAAAATAGAATATATCAAGAAATGTGTTTTGTGGTGAATACGTAAAAATACAACCTAACTTGAATGAATTAATAAATGTTCCGATGAAGGATAAAATGGACAAATAATGTGAAGATTGATTAATGTACATAGTGTAAACAAAAGATGAAGTAAGTGAGTAAATGGGTGGTTAAGCAACCTAAGAGGTTTAACCCATGACTAACACAAGGGTGTGTTGTGAAAGGTTTTCAAAGGTTAAATATATTTTTTTCAATTGGCGTTTGCGTGTGTTGAAAGGGGAATTTTCAAAGAAAATACTGTGGAATAGTACAAATAAAGTTAGTAATTTCGGTGAAAGAAATCATTTTCCTTAACAAAGTGTTTTTGTTTAAAGTATTTAACTGGGTATGTTAAATCAAGGAATAAATGTCAAGATAAGAAAAAAAGGGAGTCCTTTTGTAAGATTAAGGTATATTAATCGAAACAAGTAACATTTAAGAATAAAAATGGTTTCATATATATATATATATATATATATATATATATATATGGTAGTTGCATGTGCACGTAGAGTTTCGTTATGTCGTTCGATTCTAAACTTCATCTGTATATTTCCCACTGAGGATTCGGCTCACTCCCTCATTTTGTTACGGAAGGTCAGGTGAAGTTTCATATTTTGAGAGCGTTATACAGGTAAGTAGTCTTATTTATTTTACTTTAGTAGCTTTGTATGCTTGGACTCCCGGGATACTTCCCATGGGTCCCTCACATAGTTTGATTTGAAATTGGAATCGCATCATAAATAAGGAAAACGGTAAGTAAATGAAATTGAACTAGAAGCATTAGTTATGTGGTTTCATTACACTTCACATCTAACGCTCGGGTCGAACTAGGTTGACCACAAGTGACCCATAAATTCAGTTCGGGGCATTGCAAATAGTATCAGAGCTCTAAGTTTAAATTTCCTATCGGGAGTGATGTGGTGAGGTCGGTAGTGGATCTTTCGACATTGGTTTCGATTTGGGTCAGTCATGGTAGTTTTGGTGATGATTTAGTTCATGTCCTCGACGGTGAAGTCAAAGAGTTAGAACAATGGGTGATTTCATTGTCAAATGGCAGGCGACCAACTTAGTTATTATTAATCGCTTATGTACTTATGATTTAGATATATTAGTAAGTCACGAGTGTTTATGAAAGCAAGTGGTGGCAAAACCGCAGGTTTTTACTGTGAAGTGCTTCTGTGCCAATCACTAATGATATGAGAAGCCAATAGAGATGTAAAAAATGGTGAATGACATATGTCGAATTAGAAACATGAATCATATAAAGTCAACCGTGGAGATTAGGTGACTAGTGTTCCATACCTATACAGTATTAATTAGTGATAGAAATGCATTAAGTTATTTGACTAGGTACTTTCGGGTAGTTAGTACCGATGGGGTGATTAGGATAATTCGATCCTTGGTGTAGTATCGAGTCGTAAGGCAAGATGATTTGGTAAATAGGAGGGACCGTGTTGATCAACACTTGGGGATGTGTACTCGGTCTGAGTTGGTAAGATATTATTGTTGTAAGTGTCCTAGTGATTCTTGGTTAAAGGTTGTACTTCTTAGGGTATGATGAGAGTTATAGGAAAATTGCGATTAGTATGTTACGTAGGAAACTATGACGGTTGAGGAGACTTGGGAGTCTTCTATTTTGGGGTTTTAGAAAATATGATGCAACTTTGAGGAATAGGATCTTTAGTGATGTCGGTGATGCAGACCTAGATGTTTATAGGTTATAGGCGACATCATGTATCCTTCCAGAATCCTTAGTAGTGTTAGTTGTGGTTTGTATGTGGCATGTGGTCACAACTGTTTAGAGAAAATATAATATCATTATCTAACTGTCAAGGCTCGTTTTAGCCTCTGAAGTAATGGTTGGGTGCTAGGTAAATCTAATGTGAGTGTAGTTTAAGGGCATCTTGGAGTGTCCGTAGGACTAATTGTATGGGGTATCGATGAGGATATAAATCGACTTGTTATGATATCTTAAGGTATTCAATAGTTAAGTTGAACCATATGTAGAAGCTCATAGACTAGTGTCTTTACGATCACCTAGTAATCACGATGTGTGTATTGAAAGGTTTGTAGAGTGAAACTATAATAATAAAGGCGTGGATGATGAAATCTTATTGGGTCTTGAGGACTTTTACATGAAATGTGTTTGGTGTCCTTAAGAGACCAGTTAAGTTCTGAATGAAAAGGTGTTATAATTTTAGTAATGATTATGTTGAGGGTCAGGTGATGATCTTAGGTCACTGATTGAGGTTTAAAAGAGTTTAATAGTCTACGTGCCAGGTGCAGTTTCTCGAATCCAAACAGATGGGTGGTGTATCCTCCAAGGAGGAATTAAAAGCTAGTGTTATTTATAGTGTGTGATGCTTGGGTGTCATGGAATCACTATTAGTGGAGGTGTGATACTTGATTTTGAGAAGTATTGGGAATTTATTCGAGACTTAGGTTTATGACGCCACGTGGAGACTTGAAAATGGCAATCAAGGTAGCGTAATATCGAAGCATTATTAGAATGTTCATATGTTGACAATATATGCTAGGATAGCCTTAGAAAGGTAAGGGATAATTCTTGGCACTTCCTCCCAGTACGGATTAGAAGATATAACCCTGTGTGATATTTACTACCCTTTGAATGCCAATGGCGATCAGTATGGCCATCACGTGAGTTCAGATTGGGTATAACCTAGAAGTAAGCTTAGTGACAACCTTGTATAGTTAAAGGATACAATTAGGTGAATGTCTCTCTTGGACGGAATACTACCTAAGGGGATTTTTGGATTGCGATCATGACATGATAAGGCAGACAGTAACCTATATGTAGTAGGTTGGTGATGTCATCACTAGTAAATGGACTAGGCCAGTGTAAACAAGGGCGTTAGGCATTCACCAACCAAAGTGGTTCATGTGTGCCAAGTATGTAGGGGGAGGTCCTTACTCCTAAGGATAAAAGTCGAGAGTTTAACTTTCTAGAGAACGACAGGTTATGTTACTTTCGTCTTGAGAGGATGAATGATTGTGACTCGATTTGTCACGGTTAGTGACTCAAGTTAGGGTATGTTTTTAGGTTAGTACCCAGTGAGAACATCTAGGATGAGTGATAAGACTTCAAGCATATAGCGTAGGTTCTCTTTTCGTAAAGCATAGTCTAACGTGTACGGGCGGGATTTTATCGAACGGTTGCTTAATCCTTCTGATTCTTATGTGTTCCTTTCGGTTTTGATAATTAAGGATCGGTATTTCCACGTATGTAGTAGCTCAGATTGGTACCATGTTATGGTACGGCGCTGTTGAGCCTGGTAGAGTGCGGGTGGACCCGGTATGGTCAATGTAGATCGGTAACTGGGTGCGAACTATCTGAGGTATTCTTGCTATTGCACAAATTTCAGTGTACGCGTGGTTGCACTTTCAGTTTCATGGTTTGCTCATAGAACTTTCTTTTCTTAGGATTAGCGACCTCTCGACTGGTCGACAGGCACTCAGTGGTTCTGGTTGTAAAGAGCGGGATGATGACTTGAGGACATTGTATAATGTTAGAACTCGAGTTAACTTAGCACACAGTGTTACTTGGCCACGGTGAGTGGATTGGTGTGATGCTCAAGTGAGTGATCAAAGGTGAAACGCCTATATTAGTACTAAGGTCATCAGAATGATGCAGCGAAAGGTGTCAATTGAATGTGCAGTGATGATTTGGTCGGTGTATTACTCCTAGAAGTGAGTTCTGAGTATTGTAAAGTTAGTCTCAAGCTCAGGCAAAATTATGTAGTGAGGATAACCTGAAAATTCGTGGGGACACAGGATATGTAGTCCTACGAGTAGAAGAGTGCCAGTCCCGAAGATTTGGGGGCTCAAGGCGAACTTGTAAAATGGGGCTTTTATATGATTTTTTTTACGAAAAGTATATTATGCATTTTTACAAGCTAACAAGAGACGAACAAAATAGAATACACAACAATCAAATAATCAATCTAGAAAATTCCAACCACAATAAAATAAAGGAACAATGGAACTTTTTTTTGCTGAATTTGTAAAGAAACTCTGAAAACCCTTCTTCGCTAAAAAAAGGCTGAAGAAACACATAAAAAAATTAACATCATTAGAATAAAAAAAATTAATAACAGATTAAAAGGATCAACAATATTAATAACAAGAAATTAACAAAAAAAAGTAACAACAAGAACTATAATTAAAAAAAATGATAGATTAACAAAAAAATGATAACAAGGACATATAACTTTCTATTAACTTTTAATCTACATCATTTAAATCAAAAAATATAAATGTTGTTTTTTTACTGATCTAAGTGTTTAAAAATATAAAAAAATGACAACAAGAACAACATTTAAATCCAAAAATATAAAAAACAACATCTAAATCCAAAAATTAACAACAATAACTATAATTAAAAAAATATAGATTAATAAAAAATTACAACAAGAAGTTAACAAAATGAGAACAAAACCGGATAAAAGATGACAAGAAGAAGAGATAACTTTTTATACACTTTTAAACACTTAGATTAGTAAAATAACAGCACTTAAAAAAATTAATAAAAGTGTTTAAGAGATTAGTAAAAAAAAACATTTATATTTTTGTCTTTAAAAAATAATATGAACAAGAACAATTTAACAAAAAAAATTAACAGCATTTTACAAGTGTTTAACAAATTAATGAAAAAATAGCATTTATATTAACAACAATGAAGATTTCAATCTAAAAAATTAACATGTGATGATGAGAGAGAGTTAATAAAAAATGATACAACCCTCTTAAATATTTTTGGACTGAAACTTGAGAGTATTGTAAGCAATTAAAAGAGGGTTGACTTTTTAGAGACGATGAGACAGAGTTTAAATGGTTAAAACTTGGATGGAATTTGGAAAGTTTGTGTTGGGTGGGTGGGAGTCATTCTGTTCAATTCTGAAATGGGTGTAATGAATGAGAAAATGAAGATTAATCATAATTTGTTGGTGGGTGTGATTTAAGTTTATTTTTTGGGCTTGGGCCTATGTTTAGAAACTTATATTATACATACCTATACAATATTTGGGACCTATATTTTTATATCAGGTTTGGGGGCCTAAGGCAATTTCTTCATTGGACTACGCCTTGGGTCAGCCTTGCACTAGAAATAGTTCTTGATGATGAATTTGATGATTGGTTGTGTTACGGTTCACTCTTGGGTGAGTGTCGATCACTAGAGAAGGTTGCCTCTAGAGGCGCCGATATGCTTTGTGTGACGATCCGGATAATATTTATGATAAATAATGTTTAAATCATGCTTATTGTATGGGATGGGGATAATGTGTTATTAGAATATATAATGTTAAGTTATTGTGTTTAGTCTAATCCTACCTTCATAACTTATGAAATATTGAATTAGTCAGAAACACAAATTTGTGAAGTCTTCGGTAAGAATGTTCAAGTTCGGGACTAGTTTTGGCCACTATAATTTGGTAATTAACTTGAGGTGAAAACTAGATAGTTATAGATATATGAGTTAAGTTTATAACACAACAAACGGTGTATAAAACAAAGGTACGAGGAAGTAGTTATGCTGAAATTACGAACAGGGGGTAAGTAGTCATTTAGCTTTAAAGGATATTTCGTCTTATATGGTGACACGTGTCATATTTTAATTGGACCAAGGGGGAGGTGACATATGACGACTTATAACACTTGAAATAAGCTCTTCCTTCATCATATTTCATACAGGAAGAGTTTTAGCCTAAGGTGACAGATTCGGGAACTTCGTGAAGAAGAAAGTGAGGAGAAACATTGAGGAAAAATCCGTAGAAATTACGTAAACGTCCATTAGATAATTCTATCCATAAATCTTTTTTTTTTATATTACTTATTGAAAGGATATAAATCATCAATTTTTTATTAAACTTTCATTCCTTTATGGTTATGCATGGATGGATACACGTTTAAAGAAAATCGAAGGGGTAAATCATTTATATGGACTTCTTTAGAACCCTTCTGTGTTCAAACTTCTATATATTTTTGTATATTTGTTGGAATTGAATAATTCTAGTTAAAAAAGAAAATAGACTCATATATGTATAATATATCCGAAACTTATGTGAAAATACCAAGAAATGAATCTTTGGTGATATTTTGAAGTTCAGGTAGAAAATCTGCCCCAAAAGTGTAAGTATGCACACCATATGCTCGATGTTTTGCTTGACATGGTAAATGAATCTAAAAAATTATGAAACTTTAAATTTGTATTTTTCAATAAGTTTATTGATGTTGGGTGAAATATCATAGAAATTTATGATACATAAAAATTATGAAAATTCCTGGAAGTTGACTAGATGATAGAGGGGCCTATAGGGCAGATTTGCTATGTAGCAAAGAAATGAGCATATCTTGCTCTAGGAAACTTGAAATGATATGTCATATTTTGGATTTGGAACCCAATATGTTAAGTATGAAACTAATAAGAATAAATTAAAATATATTTCGCCTATGATTTGGGTATGGTAAATATCTTACCATAAAGTTAGATTGGACTTCATTTACGATATATGATTTAAATGGGATTATATGATGCTTATAAATTGGGTTAAGTTTAAGTTTTATTTGGATTGTTAATATCATTATGATAATAATGATGCTGTAAGAATAAATATGTGGAAGGGAAGAAGAACTGGTTGAACCAGTGCCAGACAAAGGCAAGGGAAAAACACATGAAGTGGCCAAGGTGAGTGTACTCAGTGGAAAAAGGTATTGGTGTATTGTTATGGATATGATCATGATGTTATGAATATGAAACTGTTCTTTTTGCATGGTTATGGATACTATCTGAATATCACTAGTTGGTAAGATGTATTACACATGGTTACATATATGATCAAAATAATATTGAATATGAAATTGTTCATTTCGGTTTACCGAAATGGGAGGTTACTCCCCGACCTGGAATGGGGGAGAATTGTCTATTACAGACAGGATATGTGAATCATGATTCGGATAAGTTAGTCATTCTTTATGAATGATCCAGATAAGTATATAATTGGTCATTCTTTATGAATGAGCCGGATAGGTATATAATTGGTCATTCTTTATGAATGAGTCGGATAAGTATATAATTGGTCTTTTTTTATATATGATACGGATAAGTATATAATTTATCATTCTTTATGAATGAGACTGATAAGTATATAATTGGTAATTCTTTATGAATGGGCGGGATAAGTATGCATATATCATCACGGGGGTACGATTTATTGCATTTAATTTTATGCAATAGTGTAGTAGTGATGCATTTGCTGAGCTATTTTGCTCATGGTTCCTATGTTTATGTTTTTCAGGTATTGTGATATCACTGCCAAATCTAGGAGGTCGGTGGGGTTATCAAGGGATGCATAAAACCATGATTTTTGTCAAACATAAATGTGGTAATTTTAGCCCACTTATCTTTTTAGGAAGTTTGAATAAGCATAATTACCTTAAAGTTGTCTAAGGTTTTAGTTTTATTGATTCATGTTAATAATTGAAAAAGGATACTTGTGATTATGGTTTGGTTAAGATAATTATGATTTGACTCTCTTTGACTTTCAAGCTTAATTATAAGCAACTGGTTTGGGGTGTGTCAACTTTTTTTAGGAGATAAAATTCCAATTGAGTCCCTGTATTATTTTGATTTAATTCCGTGAACAAAACTGTGCTTGTAATCTATCATAGGGAGATTTTTATTTTGTCACGATCCCACTTGGTCTATGACGTATTGAAGAAAATTGAAGACGTTGCGGCAAGGCTTGAAAGAAATAATCATGCCGAAGTTTAATTGGTGCAAGTTTACGCGTCTTCAAATTAATTACATTTCGAGATCACTCAGGTATGAATGCGTATAATTAATGGTGCTCGGAATTATTTTTATAAAATATAAGGATGTAATTTTATAAAGAAAAATGTTTTAAAGTGTTTTAAAGTGTTTTACACTACATTTTATTCTGATAAACTCGAAATACAGTTTAACTTATTTGGATCTCCTTTAAAAGAGACATTTTGAACTCAAAGTCAAACTGACACACCAGCTCGTTCAAACGATAACCAATCTCGTTCAAACGAGATGGGTATGTCGCGCGAATGACGTGGCATTATCGTTCGAATGACGCGGTTTTCGAGGCGGCATTTAAATCTTATTTAAAGCGTGTTTTCATCAGAGTTTCGATAATGTGCATTCGGGAAAAATAGTATACCATCCAGTATGTGTTTTCACATGTTTTCTAAGGTTTAAAAAGCATAAACACATCCTTAGAGTTTGCAAAGATCCGAGATATCATTCTTATATGTTTAAGTGATCTTGTTGCACCAAGAAGTTTGTTCTACCATTGAACATCACGTTTTTGCGGTGAAGAAAAGAGAAGGACTTCCTTTTCGACATCGTAGATGAATCAAAGCCAATTAGTGGACACCGAGACATTCGTTGAGTCGAGTGTTGGGAGTAGGTATCGTGGAAGACGGAATTTCTGTGTGGGCACTATTGAAGAACGGTAGAAGATCGAAAGGAGCATAAAGGCCCATGGGGATCGAGTCATTGAGTAAGGCTAATCTATCTTTGTAAAACCATTATTCATAGTCATTTTCTGGCTTGGGCTGTCCGAGGTTGTTTTCCTGCTTTGGGTTTTTTCCTCGTATATCCTGTGTTGTGAATATTCTTTACTTTACTTTACTTTACTTGCTTTAATCACTAGATGCATGTTTAGGATTAATCAAGATAAAATTGGTTTAAAGTAAGAATTGGTTTTTCACAACTGGGTTTGGTGAAAATTAAAAGTTGGATAATTTTGGTAAAAATTGGTTTGATTTGAAACACACGCAAAAAGGGATTTTTTCAACTTTGGTATCAGAGCCTAGGTTTTGGAGGTTCTGGGGTGAAGAGCGCCTAGATTTGGCAGTGGAAGTAGAAATTATTTTGAGTCATAAGTAAATTGTCTTTTGTTGACTAACAATTATTAGTTATACATATATATTGGTGTTGATGTAAAAAAATAGATTCGATCTAATTATTTTAATCACAGATAAAAATGAATATATAAATAAGGCAATGGATTTTTAAAGTGGCTCAGCCTTATGAGAATGGCCTACGTCCACTGTTTTTATATTGCCGATTGTTTATTTGGAATCTCGATAATGGGTTTTCCAAGAGATCCAAAAGTCCTCTTCTTATGAGGAGGTTACAATGTATTTATAGCCTTGAGGTAGTACATATGAAAAGATAATGCGTTGTTATCTAGTAGACATATACATCTGTACGATAATAAAGTGAATTTAATTCGCAGTCGTCTTTTGATTCTCTTGGTCTAGATGCTCTGCACGCCAAGTAGCTCGGACTACCTGAGTTGCTCGGTATGCTTAAGTTGCTCAGAGCATTATGTTCCTCGGGGCTCCTAAGCTGCTCGATATGATTGAGTTGCTCGGGGCACTTGAGTAGTTTGGTGATAGTATGTTATTTGTTGGAAGTATTTGTAATTGTCACATAGGTTGACACGTGTCGTGAAGTGAATGGTCCACGTACGCAGACTAAATTTGGTATCAACAGAAGCCCCCAATGTTTCACAATTGAGATTAATGGAGAGTGTGGAACATTTTACTTGAAAACTGCTTGGATTACGGACTTTTATGGATTTTAGAAAAAAATTATAATTCCTTTTTTAGAGCATAATATCAGACGTCATAAATATTTTGAATTTTCACGATCACTTCGATATTTTTGCCCTTTTCATCTTTTAATCGCCGAAAATGCCAACGTCTTTCCTTGTAATCATTGTTTTTCTCTATTCCCGATGTAAAGTATTTAAGTGTGACAGAAATCCTATCGTTTTTCACTTTTCAAATATGTATCTTTGAACTCTTCATTTTCTCTCTCTCTTGTGCCTTTGTTCTTTCCATCGTTCATTGTCAACTGATCTTTTTTTTTTCTGTAAGATTTTCTTCCCTCTTCTTTATTTACTTTGTTCATCATGGTTTATCTTGTTCAATCGCTGGAAAAATTTTGATCTAAATTTTCAATCCTTTCGTGGGTTATTTTAGAAAAACTTTCTGAACTTTCTGATTATTTTTCTTTGGCTGAGGGACATTGGTTGCCAAGTCTTTTTGTAGTTGAATGTGGCTTTTCTTTCTCGCCAAATTCCTTGTGTTTGGAGTTTTGCCAGTACATAGGTTAAATCAACTTCATGGAACTCGATTAGGGATTCCAAAGATTATGTATTGCTATAGATGGGTTACCAGTGACAGTACTTTCTATTTTAAAACTAGGTTTTTGAATAGAGCGTTAGTTATCAATCTTCCTGATGCCAATAGAGATTATTTTGATCATGGGGTTTTGATGAAAAATTGGCAACACCCTCCATTAAATGGAGATGATGTATACCAAGGTCCCAGGTGTCCACTTTATGGCAATGGGATAGGTTGTTTTTATTTTTGAAATCTTGTTTTCTTTGTATTTGATAAAATGCGTCACTGACATTTGATTTTTGTTTATTATAGTTGACAGTAAAAGAAAACCTCTAAAGGAAACTGACGTTAATATAAAGCATTTAAAACTTATCTGGAGCTTGCACCAATCTGTTGCTGAGGAGCATATTAGATCTACTTCTTACTTGTTGTAATATAAAAGCTACACTTCATCTTTCACTGCTCGTCCTCGTCCAGTGGTGGTTGATCCTGACCAAGTACCAGCCTCTGAGACTAGTGTGGAAGGTTCTTCTTCTGAATCGAATATTCCTATCACTGATCTGATGAAGAAGAGAAGGGATCCTGCCTTTTTTGATAATTCTGCCTCTGCCACTGTGGAGGCAAAGAAGAGTAAACAAGATGTTCCAGAAGAAGGGACAATGATTATAAATGTACCCCCTCCCACATCTGCCCAGGAAGCTGGCAAGAAGCCCCCTGTGGCTCCGAGTAAGACTGTTGTTGTATCTCCTTCGAGCGATGTTGTTGTCATTTCACCAATAAAGACAAAATCCTTAGTTGAAAATGTTCATGCTCCTCTGAGGAGATTAAAAATAAATTCTTCTGAGAGACCCGCTGAACCTATCTCTCAACCTTCAAATGTTGAAAGTAGTGTTCCAGTTCTTATTGCTCCGACCTCTGCTGTGAGCTTGGTAAGATCCTGGATTGTTCCAGAATCTCAAGATGTTGAAGACACCTTTTCTCACGAGAAACTTACTACACTGGCTGCTCAACACATTTCTTCAGTAAGTATCTTTAGCTTGACCCCTTTATTTTTTAATACTATGTTCATGTATTGACTTAAAGTTATTTCTTTTTTTTCAGCTGGTGGTGTGTTTCAACAGCATTTTGAAGAAGGATGAAGCTATAAGGGCTTCAATCTCCTCGGGTGGAGTAGAGGAGGATTTTGTTGGGCTGACCCAATCTTTGAAAGACTCTCGTCAAAAGTACGAGTGAGATAAAGATGCTTGGGAGAAGCAATTAAAGTCTGTTGAAGCGGATCGAGATCATGCTGAAACTGCCTCCAAAGAGTTGGAGAAGAAGTTGAAGGAGGTCGAGCAACATAATAGCGAGTTCGAGGTCAAACTTAAATCTACCGAGCAACGTACGATAGAGGCAAAAGAAAAATAGAAGTCTACCGAGGAGCTTCTGAGAGAAAAGACCTCCTCTGAGAGAGTAAAGAGGAAAGCTGCAGTTAAAAAATCTTTCAGTGTTGGCTGGGACAAAGGATGGAACAAAGGCCTGACTGTCATGTCTTCTCAGATGGAGTTTACCAGTGTCAAATATTTTAGGGATGGATAGGTCGCAGCCTTGAAGGAGCAGAAGGCTGTTGAGAAATCTGAGTTATTCCAGCAGCACACTAATGGCCCTCCTCCCTCTCCTAGAGAAGAAGAAGAGGATGAAGTTTCTTTAGATGAATCTTCTATGATGGCTGGAGATCAGGTCCCTTCTGTTTATGTTGTTCAGCCTTCCGAGCAACTCTAACCAGCCAACACTTCTGTCGAGCAGCTACCCTTGCTTTCCGAGCAACCAACTCCTTCCTCCAAACCTTCTGAGAAAGTCGCAGGAAACAAGGAGAAGGTGTAAAGTTGTTCGGGTTTTTATTTTGTTGTTTTCTTGAATGTAACTTTGAACTATATATCTCCTTTTATGATGAATAAAAATTTGAACTTTGGTTGTTTGTCTTGAATTTCTCTTTTACTCGCTCTGTGTGCATCATTATTGATCCTTTTTATTTCTTCTCTTTGCTAGTATATGGACAGGATGGAGCTCTTATCAGCTCATGATACAGCTTTGATGAAGAAATGCAATGACTATTTTAAAGTTGGTCATGCAGATCTTAATGAGGCCCCAATAATTGACATCCTCGAATCAGGTGCTTCTGACCGAGCAGTTGAAACTTATCAATATTTGAAGTGCTTACTCGATCGTGCTGTGGCCAATAATGTGGCCTAGAGAAAAAATATCAATAATTGAGTGTTGATAAAGGGTATGACAAATTCATCTCTACTCATGAGAAGAAAGAGAGTGTTATGAAGCTTGAAATTGAAGAGCATAGGCATATCGCTAAGTTCTTGGAGCAGGAGAACATTACTTTGCAGGAGGAGATAAAACAACTCAAATCCCCTGCCTCTTCCTCGGGAGCCTTGGTCCCCATTAATGATGAAGGTTTTTCATTTTTGGAAGTAGAAAATGCTAACTTAAATTATGAGTTAGAGACTTTAAAACGAGTTGGACCCTCCATATCTACCCTTGGTCGAGCAAGATCTTCTCGTGGACGAGCAAGGGCTGATCGGGTCACCATTGAAGAAGCGAGAACTCAATCGGCTTTAGAGAATCAAGTTGTTCAGTTGATGGCGAAGAACCAAGCCTTGGGAGAAATGTCTAAGAAGATTTTGAACTTTATCGAGCAACTCTCTAATCAGAATTTTGTTCTCTAAAGTAAAGAAATTCTTGTGAAGAAACTCCATGAGCAACTAGAAAGGTTAACTTATCAGTTTCATAAACAACCCGAAGAATTTTGGATGACTGGGTACAATGAAGCTTTGTACCATCTTGATGCTAGGATACAACAGTCGAATAATGAGGGGTACAAGCAGGGATGGTTGAACGCTATGTGTGTGCTAAAATTGGAGCAAGGACACTACTTATGGGATTATTATGATCATGGAGTGCTCTATTTGCCCGTGCCTCCTTTTAAGCTTGATATTAATTAGATTCCTGCTTGCGCAATTCCTCAATGCCTGATTTCCAAGTATCTCGGTGATTACAGTCTTCATGCAAACTTTGAGATAGCTCATCCATAACACTTGCTCGAGCGACCATCCTTAATGAATGTTAGAATGCTGCGAGATTTAAACTTTATAAATTCCCCTTATTCCTTAGACGATCCTCCAGCTGGGGTAGAACCTATGTCAAAAGCATAGGGAAAGAAACCAATAGAATAGGATATTTGATGTAATGAATTAGTCTTCGTATCTTGTGTAATCTGATTTACTTTAATGAAGAAAAAGTTTGTCTTTCGCCATTTCATTTTCTTCTAAACAATTTTTAGAATGTCCTTGATATATGTATATACTATACTTATCCCATTTGTTGTTTGATTATAGTGACTTGTCACTCTTTGGGCCTAAGCAATGGAATGATTTACATCCCATGTTCCTGCTTAGTTGTAGTAATCTCGTATGGATTACCTTGTTGCCTAGAGTGAATGCCCCTAGAGGTCATCCAGCTTATGGCCTAGTTTGGTACTAACCAACCGGAGTTGATTGTAATTAATTTACCGACCAACCGGAGTTGGTGATAATTAGTTCCCGACCAACCAGAGTTTGTGGTAATTGATTCCTGACCAACTGGAGTTGGTGGTAATTGATTCCTGACCAACTGGAGTTGGTGGTTATTGATTCCCGACCAACCGAAGTTGGTGATAATTAGTTACCGATCAACCGGAGTTCGTGGTAATTTATTTGCTGACCAATCGGAGTTGGTGGTAATTGATTCCCGACCAATCGAAGTTGGTGGTTATTGATTCCCGACCAACTGGAGTTGGTGGTAATTGATTTGCCGACCAACCGGAGTTGGTGGTAATTGATTCTCGACCAACCGAAGTTGATGGTAATTGGTTCCCGACCAACCGAAGTTGGTGGTAATTTATTTGCCGACCAACCGGAGTTGGTGGTAATTGATTCCCGACTAACCGGAGTTGGTGGTAATTTATTTACCGACCAATCGGAGTTGGTGGTAATTAATTCCTGACCAACCGGAGTTGGTAGTAATTTATTTGTCGACCAACCGGAGTTGGTGGTAATTGATTCCTGACCAACTGGACTTAGTGGTAATTGATTCCCGACCAACCGGAGTTGGTGGTAATTAATTTCCTGTGTTGCTCTGAATTTGGGTTTGTGGTTTGTGTAGTGTGTTGCACTAATACTCCGAAAAACTTCAACAAAAAGAAATGGGGGTGAGACATCACTTTATTCATTTTGAAAAAACTGCGTTACATAGGAATTTTAACTAATGATAATACTTGCGCAGATGCACTGCATTCCATGCATTCTTGAATTCTTCTCCTTCTAAGGTTTCAATCCTATATGTCCCTGGACGAACAACTTTTGTCACTCTGTAGGGTCCATGCCAGTTGTCTTCCAGTTTTTTATGCTTTTGGACCACTTTATTCAGCACATAATCCCCCTCCTTCAGATCACACTTCTTCACTCTTTTGTTGAAGAACAAAGTTGTTCACTGTCGATATGCTGTATTCTTGATTGCTCCTCCTTCCCTAACTTCTTCGAGCATATCCAGGTCTAATCTTCTCATCAAGTCACTGATAGGAGAATTAAAATTAAGCACCCTATGCGTGGGTAGACCCAATTCAGCAGGTATGACAGCCTCACTCCCAAATGTCAGCATATATGGAGACTCTCATGTCGCTGTTCGTGGTGTGGTACAATAAGCCCATAGCACGAAATGCGGCTCGTTAATCCAGTTTCCTTTTGCATCACCTAGTCATTTTTTTAAACCATTCAGTAGCGTTATGTTTGTCACCTCAGTTTGCCCATTGCTTTGGGGATGGCCTGGTACAGAGTGGATTTTTAGTACATTGGATTGATGACAATACGCAGCAAACTCCTCGTTATCAAACTGGATTCCATGGTCAGTAATGAATGCGTGGGGAAGACCATATCTGCAAATAATATTCTTCCAAATAAATTTATAGACCTTGTCATATGTCATATCAATAAGAGGCTCAGCTTCCACCCATTTAGTAAAATAATCCACAGCGATCACGAGGTATTTGAATCTTCCCCTGGTCGTTGGAAGTGGTCCGACCAAGTCGATCCCCCACATGGAGAATGGCCAAGGAGACGTTATAGGTGTTAAAAACGCTTGGGGAGTTCTTCGGATGGAAGATAAATGTTGACATTTATCGCACTTCTTAGCATAAGCTACGCAATCAGCTCTCATCATTGGCCAGTAATACCCCTGCATTGTTATTCTCTTCAAAAGCGTTAGTCCTGCTACATGGGCTCCACAAGGCCCTTCATGAACCTCATCGATCAAATCTTTCACTTTGAAGGGATGGACACATCTTTATAGCCCTTCTATAACTCCTCGTCTATATAAAATGCCATTGGTCAATACATAACGAGCAGCTTTAAACTTTATTTCCTTGGCTGTGAGTTTATCAGTTGGTAAAGCCCTCTCTTCAATATAGGCCCTGATGGGATCCATCCAAGATGGTCCCGAGTCGAGGGCAATGAAGTTTGTCATCAGATCTTCATCTATTCTCCGACCATCCAGGATTTCTATTGGGATTGTTCTTCGTAGCTCGATGCGTGTGACTGATGCTAACCGAGTTAGGGCGTCTGCTCTTGCATTCTCTAATCTTGGTATTCTAATCAACTGAACTGCAGTAAAACTCGATACCACCTCCATTGCTTTTGCATGATACTTTACCATTAATTCTCCTTTTCAGCATACATCCCCAGAATTTGATTTACGATTAACTGGGAATCACTGAATACAACGACCTTCTCTGCCTTCATAGTTTTAGCCAGATTTAAGCCCAAGATCATAGCTTCATATTCGGCCTCATATTAGAAGCTTTAAACTGAAAGCGCAGAGCATACTCCATATCAATCTCATCTGAATTTTTTAAAACAATCCCCGCTCCATTGCCTGTAGTGCACGAAGAGCCATCCACATACAAATTCAATATAGGTACTTCATTATCGAACTCTTGATCAGACAGAGTTCCTCGGTGGAATATTTGATTCTTCCTCTTGTCCTCATCCAACACTTCTCGTTGCTCATTGACTATCTTCTTTTGATCATCCCCAACTGAAAGTTGGTCGGGGGTTAAATTTGGTGATCCAGTAATATCCACAGGTTTGTCTATAATACACTCTTGTTGTTCTGGGGTATCAGAATGAGTAAAATCCGCAATAAAATCCCCTAAGCGATGATCTAGGCTCATAAACTATATCATACTCACCAAGGTCTACTGCCCAGTACATCAATCTTCCTGATTTCTCGGGTTTATGCAGAGCTTGCCTTAATGGCATATATGTATACACAACTATAGTATGAGCTTGGAAGTATGGCCTCATCCTTATGCTTGCTTTGATCAGCGCAAATGCCAACTTTTTCAACCTTGGATATTTGATCTCTAATCCTCGGAATGCCTTGCTGGTGTAATAGATTGGTTTTTGCACTCCGTCCTCCAATCTTATCAATGCCTAGCTAACTGCATTCTCTGAAACTGTCAGATACAAGTATAATCTTTCTCCCATCACTGGTCTGGACAACAATGGAGGTGTCCCTAGATATTTTTTTAATTCTTGAAAGGCCTCCTCGCACTCATCATTCCACTCAAAATTTTTTCGAAGCGTTTTGAAAAATGGGAGGCATCTGTTTGTTGCTCGTGACATAAATCTGTTAAGTGCTGCAACTCGCCCTGTGAGGCTTTGCACTTCCTTCTTCATGGTTAGAGATCGTAGCTCCAATAGAGCCTTGATCTTTTCAGGGTTCGCCTCGATACCTCGTTGGTTAACAATATATTCGAGAAACATGCTTTCTCGTACTCCGAATATGCATTTGGTGGGATTCAACTTCATTTGATATTTGTCTAGTTGATTAAAGATCTGACCTAAGTCAACTAGATGATCGCCAGCTTTCTTGCTCTTCGTCAGCATATCATCAACATAAACCTCCATGATATGACTGATTTGCTCTGCAAACACCTTGTTCATCAGCCGCTAATATGTTGCACCTGCATTTTTAAGTCCAAAAGGCATAACATTATAGCAATAAGTTCCCCTTGGGGTGATAAAAGAGGTACTTTCCCTGTCCTCAGGTTTCATTTTAATCTGGTTGTAACCAGATTAAGCATCCATGAAACTTAACAATTCGTGCCCCGAGGTAGCATCCACCAGCTGATCAATTTGGGGAAAAGGAAAATGATCCTTTAGGAATGCCTTATTAAGATCGGTGAAGTCTACACACATCCTCCACTTTTAATTTTTCTTCTTTACCATCACCACATTTGCTAGCCAATCAGGATATTTGACATCCTCAATAAAAAAGGCTTTTTGTAGTTTCTCTTCTTCTTCTTACATAGCTTGGTTCTTTTCAGGACTGAATACTCTTCTTCGCTGCTTTACTGGCTTTACCTCCTTGTTCACATTAAGCTTGTGGCACAGGAAATTCGGATCTATCCCAGGCATATCTTCATGACTCCATGCAAAAGTCCATTTTCTGTGCCTTAGAAATGCTATCAATTCCTTTTTTATCGATACATCTAGTGATGCACCAATTTGAGTTGTTTATTCTGGATGCTCTTCGTCCAAAATGATATTTTCGGTAGCCTCCATGACCTGGCCCTTCACGAGTTGAGACTCGTCTCTAGGGTCTAACGTTTTAATCTCTGCATCTTCTATTACGTCCACTTGATAGGTAGTAGTCTTCTTCCTGGATTCTTCACGTTCCTCCTGTTCGGCAGATGAATAGTAGCATTCCCGAGCTTCTTATGCTCAACTTTCATAACTCCCACTCCAAAATTGGTTGGGAATTTTAAACATTGATGTACAGTAGATGGTACTGCCTCGAACTTCTTCAGACCTACCCTTCCCATGATGATATTGTAAGATGATTGGACATTTTTATCCATTATGAAAAAGCATAATCTTTCTATTCGACCAGAAGTCCATGTACCGATAAGCATATCCAACTTGATCGTCCCAAGTGAAAAAACCTTATCTCCAGTAAAGCCAAGGAGGGGCCTATGATATGGCTCCAACTGGGCTAGCTTTAGATTCAAACTGTCAAAACATGGATAGAACATGATATCTGTAGAGCTACCATTATCCACCAGTACTCGTGAAATCACCACTTCCTTCATTCTCATCTTGATCACCAATGGGTCATCATGAGGATATAGTACACCTACCAGGTCGTTCTTAGAGAAACCAATGACCAGCTTGTCTTTATTCACCTTCCTCGGGCGATCATCTTCAGCCAGATTTATTCGCTGAATATACGAGCAAGATTGAGCCTCATTGAGGTAAGCTTTTCTCTCCACAGTAAGATCTCCACCTCCTGCATCTCCACCTGTAATAACATTACATTCAAATGATCCGAAATAGATTGAAAATACCTCACGTTCTGGCTGCCTTGGTCTTTTGGGGAGATCGGGGTCATCTTGGTCATCTTCTGGATTTTCTTCGTGACTTCTCTTTTTGTCTTCTTTTGCTCGACGAGGAGACCTAGACCTTTGCCTTCCTCGGTCATTGGTCTTTCCACCATTTTTGCGATTAACATACTTAGCTAGTTTTTCTCGTCTGATGAGTGCTTCAATTTCATTCTAGAGAGCTATGAAACTTTTGGTCGTATGACCATGATCTTTGTGGAATTCGAAATATTTGGTCTTGTCCCTTTTGTTAGGATCTGCCTTCATTTTCCCTGGACAGGCTAGATCCTCGCGGTTCTTGATCTCCTCCAGAATGTGATTTATATCGACCTTCAAAGGAGTATAATTTCCAAATTTCCTCATCTGCTCCAGTGCTTGCTTTCTTTTCGACTGCTTGTTGCCACCATTGTTCTTCTGATCCTTCTTTTCAGTTTTACCATCTTCAACCTTGGTCTCCTTAGTGTCTGCATTCTGCTTCGCAACCATGGCCTCCTCTACATTCATGATCTTAGTTGCTTTTGCCATCAATTCTGCCATGGTCCTAGGCGGATCTTTGGATAAAGTGTAGTACAACTTATCTAGCAACAGTCCACTCATCAGAGCAGTAATTATTTTTTTTCCTCATAATCAATTACTTCAAGTTTCTCGCTATTAAAATGAGTAATATAGTCCCTGGTGCTTTCACATACCTTCTGTCTAACACTCAGCAAATGTGTTACTCGTTTGATTGGTTTCGCTCTAAAACAGAAGTTCCCGATAAAGAGCTCTGCTAGTTGAAAGAAGGTCGCAATTTTCCCCCGAGGAAGGTTGTTGTACCATTTTTTAGCAGATCCGATAAGAGTTCCTGAAAATGACCTGCATCTCATCTCGTCTGGAACTGCATAGATATCGGCAGCAGCTTGGTATTGTTCTATATGAAGGATAGGGTCAGTTTTTCCATCATATTTAGGTGTTACCATAGGAGCTTTGAATTTTGATGGTGTGGGAAAATCCACAAATGGTGTCCCTTGGACAAAAGTTCTTTGTAGAGGATTCTTGGCCTTAGCCATTTCCCCTAATCTGTCCTCTAACCTTCGAATAGATCCCTTCCATGAATGGTTTTCCTCTTCGAGCCTATTTGTTCGAGCAACTGATCGCATTGAATTTTCCTCTTGTGATCAAGCTTCTGGTCATGATTGGGCAGAGCCTTCCCTTAGATCGAATGTTCGTGGAGAGTTCCTCGATGCAATCCTAAGAGGACTTATATTCCTCATATGGCCCAAACAGTCAAAAGGAGATACTCTACTCAATTTTTCTAGAGCACTAGTCCTTTCTGGTGATAGAGTGATGTTTCGTTGAGAATCTGTAGCTCGCACTGATGAAGTCCGACCAGGTTGATAAGAATGATCATTAGATCTCTCAGTACGATACGATTCTGTGTGTCTAGATTAAGATACCTCTGAGAATACTGTTCACCTAGTTCGTGAAGAGGGTAGACGAGTATTTCTCTGAACACTTCGTTTTCCTGATTGGGCTGACACTCCGCCTTGAACAGTTTGTATAAGTTGACGCATGGTTTCTTGCATGGTCGTTTGGCCTTGAGCTAAATTAGCCATTATGCTAGCCAGATCTGGAACATTTGGGGGAATACATGGATTTGGAGGGATTTCAGCGTTTTGATTACTGGATTCCGGATTATCGACCATTGATGATGAATTATTTTGGTGAAAAATGCTAAGTACAGTCGTTTCCCACAGACGGCGCCAATCTGTTGATGTAAAAAAACTAGATTCGATCTAATTATTTTAATCACAGATAAAAATGAATATATAAATAAGACAATGGATTTTTAAAGTGGTTCAGCCTTATGAGAATGGCCTACGTCCATTGTTTTTGTATTGCCGATTGTTTATTTGGAATCTCGATAATGGGTTTTCCAAGAGATCCAAAATTCCTATTCTTATGAGGAGGTTACAATGTATTTATAGCCTTGAGGCAGTACATATGAAAAGATAATGCGCTGTTATCTAGTAGACATATACATCTGTACGATAATAAAGTGCATTTAATGCGCAGCCGTCTTTTGATTCTCTTGGTCTGGATGCTCTGCACGCCAAGTAGCTCAGACCGCTTAAGTTGCTCGGTGTGCTTAAGTTTCTCGGACCATTAAGTTCCTCGGGGCTCCTAAGCTGATCGGTATGATTGAGTTGCTCGGGGCACTTGAGTAGTTTGGTGATAGTATGTTATTTGTTGGAAGTATTTGTATTTGCCACATAGGTTGACACGTGTCGTGAAGTGAACGGTCCACGTCAGCAGACTAAATTTGGTATCAACAATTGGTGTGTTGGACACAAAATGTAAGGATCTTGTAGGAAAGGGAATGAGATGTTAAGGTTTATTAGGGAACGATGGCGAATACATGTATTTTAGTATGAATCATTGCATTGTTTTATTTGTGGTATGGACAAACATGTCAATTAAGGAAAAATTTTAAAGAAAAAAAATTGGTATACGAAAAAAATGAAATATTGGAAGTAATCTCTTCTTATACTGGAATATGAAGACTCGAGGTGTGTCATTTATTAAGCCATGGTTTGGTATGTGCCCATTAATGTGGGAGAATGAGGAACGGGAACCCAGATTTTGTTAAAGGATGAGATGGTAAATTGTTAGAGTGTGAATAAAATGAAGATTCATATGGTAAAGGTGAAGTGAAAAGAATAATAGTTGTATATGTTTAAATTTAATATGTGAAATGGTCTGAAATTCAATTACTAGTCAAAATATCATAATTGATCCGAATATCGCTTCATACTGTATTATAATAAGTAGAAGAAAAGAGTAATAAGAGTTGAGATGTACTTCTTTAATATTATGAGTATATGTAGTGGATATTACCCTTGTGACGTTTTGAAATGCTAATATGAATAATAAAGTTGAGACAAGGTGTTAAAGAGTTGGAAGTTTAAAAATATTGGGGAGCCATTTTAAGAATATGTGTTGTGTATAAGTATGGGAAAGAGTCTAGTCAGGTTGGAATATTAATAACTGGTTTGGGTGGATATTGAGTTGTATTTGTCATTGCGCCTATATATTATAACTAAGGGTATGTCATATAAAGAATATGGTTGACATTATAATGAGTCACTAGAAATATGTGTAAGGATAATGTGCTATATGAAATACTATAATGTGATACATTAAGGTATTTGTACAAGTTATTTGAAACAAATACGACATATAAAAGTTAGAGAATTATTATGAGGTTAGTAAGTATGGTTATAGTTTTAAGTGGTGATGGTACGTTTAACATCCATGTTACCAAACGGGTAAGATGAGTGTATTAATGATATTTCATAAGAATATCATGTTAATAAACATTGGGATAAGATTATGATTGTAAAGTTATTGTGTTGGATAAATGACTTGCTAAGGTCATTGTATGTTTAGTTAAAGAAAAATCAAATGATACTGAAAAAGGGAATATAATGAGAAGTTAGATTGAGTTCATAGTGCATGACTGCACAATATACATGAAGGTGAATATGAAATCTTGGTTAAGAATAAACATTTAGTGAATGATTGTTCAGTTTTGATATATGAATAGTAGTGAGGCTATATTTAAATTAAGAAATTATAAGGATGATATTTATGATACTCTTAAACTTCAGAAATGATACAGAAAGTAGTTCAGGTCAAACACATGCATTTGGTGTTGGATGGAAGATGGAAATGTGATGTGTAATAATCTAGTCTTGTACTATGATATTTATGATTTGAAATATTACACGAATATAAGGATAGACTATAGGAATGAAGGGAGAAATGTAAACAATGATACTAGGTTTGTTAAGAATGTTCACTCATTGTGAATATATGATGATACAACTGATAATCTATTATATGTGAATGTTCGACATACATATCAAAAGCTATGAAGTAATATATGTGTTGGGAATTGGTTTTCATTGATAAGAAATCATTAGATGATTATCCATACATGTAAATGATAAAGAAATTGAAGATATTATGAAAGAAGATTTGTCATACATCAAAGAACCGGTGGAAATTATTGATTGAAACGAGCAAGTATTAAGGAATAAGGTTAGTCCCATAGTTAAAGTGTTGTGGAGGATAACTTAAATTAAATAATCAACTTGGTAAAGGGAATATAGAATGAGAAAATAGTATCCCCAATTGTTAGATAAGTGAAATCCATCCTAAATTTCGGGGACAATTTTCTAAGGGGGGAAGGTTGTGACGACCCGGATATGATTATAATAAACCATGTTTAAATCATGATTATCGTATGGGATGGGGATAATGTGTTAATATAATATATAATGTTAAGTTATTGTGTTCAGTCTAATCCTACCTTCATAATTTATGAAATATTGAATTAGTCACAAACACAAATTTGTGAAGTCTTTGGTAGGAATGTTCAAGTTCAGGACTAGTTTTGACCACTATAATATGATAATTGACTTGAGGTGAAACTAGATGGTTGTAGATATATGAGTTAAGTTTATAACACAACAAACGGTGTGTAAAAAAAAGGCCCGAGGAAGGATTTATGCTGAAATTACGAACAGGGAGTAAAGTAGTCATTTAGCTTTAAGGGATATTTTGTCTTACATGGCGACACATGTCATATTTTAATTGGACCAAGGGGGGGTGAATTATGCCGAATTATAACTATTGAAATAATCTATTCTTTCATCATATTTCATAAAGGAAGAGTTTTAGCCTAACGTGAGAGAGTCGGGAATTTCGTGAAGAAGAAAGTGAGGAGAAAAATTGAAGAAAAAATCGTAGAAATTACGTAAATGTCCCTTAGGTATTTCTATCCATAAATATTGTTTATTTTTTTATATTACAAATTGAAAGATATAAATCATCCATTTTTTATTAAACTTTCATTCCTTTGTGGGTATTCATGGATGGATACACGTTTAAAGAAAGCCGAAGTTGTAAATCATTTATATGGCCTTATTTAGAACCCTTATGTGTTCAAACTTCTATATCTTTTTATATATTTGTTGGAATTGAATAATTCTAGTTGGAAATGAAAATAGACTCATATATGTACAACATATCCAAAAATTATGTGAAAATACCAAGAAATGAATCTTTGGTGATAGTTTGAAGTTCAGGTAGAAAATCAGCCCTAAAAGTGTAAGTATGCACACCATGTGTTCGATGTTTTGCTTGACATAGCAAATGAACCTTACAAATTATGAAACTTTAAATTTGTATCTTTCAATACGTTTATTGATGTTGGGTGAAATATCATAGAAATTATGATACAGAAAAATTATGAAAATTCCTGAAGTTGATTGGACGATAGAGGAGCCTATAGGGCAGATTTGCTATGTAGCAAAGAAATGAGCATATCTTGCTCTAGGAAACTTGAAATGATATATTGTCTTTTGGATTTGCGACCCAATATGTTAAGGATGAAACTACTAATAATAAATTAAAATATATTTATCCTATGATTTGGGTATGGTAAATATCTTACCATGAAGTTAAATTAGACTTCATTTACGATATATGATTTGAATGGGATTATATGATGCTTATGAATTGGGTTAAGTATAAGTTTTATTTGTATTGTTAATATCCTTATGATGATACTAATGTTATAAGAATGAATATGTGTAAGGGGAGAAGAACTAGTTGAACCAGTGCCAGATAAAGGCAAGGTAAAACACATGATGTGGTCAAGGTGAGTGTACTCACTGGAAAAGGTATTGGTATATTGTTATGGATATGATCATGATTTTATGAACATGAAACTGTTATTTTCGCATGGTTATGGATACGATCTGAATATCATTTGTTTGTAAGATATATTACACATGGTTACAGATATGAGCAGAATAATATTGAATATGAAATTTTTCATTTCGGTTAACCAAAATGGGAGGTTACTCCCCGACCTGGAATGGGGAAGAATTTTCTATTGCAGACAGATATGTGAATCATGATTTGGACAAGCTTGTCATTCTTTATGAATGAGCCGAATAAGTATATAATTGGTCATTCTTTATGAATGAGCCGGATAAGTATATAATTGGTCATTCTTTATGAATAAGCCGGATAAGTATATAATTGGTCATTCTTTATGAATGATCTAGGTAAGTATATAATTGGTAATTCTTTATGAATGATAAGGATAAGTATATAATTGGTCATTCTTTATGAATGAGACAGATAAGTATATAATTGGTAATTCTTTATGAATGGGCGGGATAATTATGCATATATCATCACGGGGATATGATTTATTTCATTTAATTTTATGCAATAGTGTAGTAGTAATACATTTGCTGAGCTATTTTGCTCATAGTTCCTATGTTTATATTTTTCAGGTATTGTGATATCACTGCCAAATCTAGGAGGTTGGTGAGGTTAGCAAGGGATGCATAAAACCATGATTTTTGTCAAACGTAAATGTGGTAATTTTAGCCCACTTATCTTTTTAGGAAGTTTGAATTAGCATAATTACCTTAAAGTTGTCTAAGGTTTTAGTTTTATTGATTCATGTTGATAATTGAAAAAGTATACTCATGATTATGGTTTGGTTAAGGTAATTATAATTTGACTCACTTTGACTTTCAAACTTAATCATAAGTAACTTGGTTGGGGTGTGTCACTTTGGGTATTAGCAAAGGTAGTCCTAGGACTTAATTGAGCACGATCATCAAGTGAGTAAAAACTCAGAGTCAGTTATATGACGTCAATGGTTAGCATAATGGTGAATATTAGAGTATGACATATGTTGAGCTTTTGGTCACAATCCCTGTGTAAGGATAGGCGATGCGATCTTAGACATTGAGGACTTCGATGATTTTATCTTAAATTATTTCAATTGAGAACACACTATATGGTTTATTTACTTGAGTCTGTGCCATATAAGTGTTCTAACTAGTTTGGATATGTTGACAAAATTTAATTTGATTTGATCTCTTCTTCATAGTATAATTGAAGGCTTCAAACAGCATCAAGCTACATCAAAAATCAACCTTCAGTGTAAAAGAAAAGTTAAAACAATTCATGAATTGCATTAATGTGTGTGTTAAAATGATTTTAGATATGTTAAAATATTTTTTGGGAATTTTTAAACGACTTTTAAACAGTTGAAATGAGTTTTTAAACATTTAATAAATTAGATTTAAAATGTTTTGGGGATAAAAGTTGGATTATTTTAGTTCCTAAAAACTTCTTGGGTAGATAACAGAACTGGCAGATAATATTGTGGTACAAAGTTAGATATTTTAAAATTTTGAAACCCGCGTTTTGTATCAACTCGTTGTGTGACACGTGTGTGCACCTGAGTCGATGGTTTTGTGTTTCTTCCCCCTCACATACCTGAGGTTCAATCCCAACTGTTAGATTAAAAACTATCGATGGTTTGAATGCGTTATTAATCAATCCCAATGTAAAGCCAATGGACCATTCGAGTTGAGCGGTCCAGTGGTGCGTTTACAGTCATTTAGATTTAAACGATCCATATTCCTTTAATCTTAACCCTTGATTTTAAACATTAATCCACAACCTTCTCTCAGTAGTATAAATAGGACCCTTATGTGTGTCATTTGAGAACTTTTGGAAGTCGTCCAACCGAGAGGAAAAAAGAGAGAAGAGCGAGTAAAAGGAGAAATAAGAGAGAGAGAGAGATCTGAGTGTTTTCACTAAAACCAAACCCCTTCACATTCGTAGTGTAAACACATCGCTGAAAAACACCTTTTTGAGAGTTATAGATTTCGGTTTTCTTGAGAGTTTGGTTAGTTAAAGAAACCTCTTCATACGATATCTCTCTTAGAATCATGACTTCTAGGTTTTTCTTATTTTTCTTCCTATAAATCTTGAGAAATACCATTGAGATACATTTACAAATTAATCTTTAAGTATTTCTATGTATTTTTAGTTTATAAATACACAGTCTAGTTGGATCTAGGTTTTTATTGCATATATTAGTAGATCCAACATCTCTACTTTCATGACATTTGAAAAAAGATTTCAAAAACCATTTTGTGGATATATCTAAAAAAAATCTCTTAAAACAAAGTTTTACAATTTGTAAAATAATTTTTGTATATAAATAAGTTTGAGTACTAGATCTATCTTTGTAAATATATAATTTCATATCTAAAATCATTTTCATTGAGAAGTCTAATTTTTTTGGAACTGATTGATGATACGAGAAATCGGACACAAGTCGCTCTCGTACGTTATGCCAAGTATGGAATAAATGTAAAGCAAGCAATAAGGAAAAGAACACAAGATATAGAGTGGTTCAGTTATAAAAATGAGTCTTCATCTACTTTGGTGTTTCACTCTCATTACATACGTAGTGTAATACAGGTTTACAATACCATGTGAGACGTACAAAAGAGATAATAGAGAAGAATACATGTAACTGGATAGATAAATTACTAGAGATGTGGCCTTCCTACGATAGATCGAGTTGTGGCTTCGGAAATGGGGAAAGCCCCTAAGTAGGGTGATCTCTAGAGAGAGATGAAAGTGTGGCAAGGCTTCGCCAAGTATTTCCTCCTTCACTCCCCCAATTATTAGGTGAGCATCTCTATTTATAGGAGATATAAAGACGGTGTCATATGTTTAGGACACATGATATATTAATAAGTCTGAAGAATGTAGGATTTTTCTAGAAGTTGGACATCTGTCAAGTGTCCAGTAATAAGAGGGTTTCGCGACCTGTTTGAGCCCAGGCGATGGACAAGTGTTGAAGAGGATGTCACGGACTGTTTAAGACCAGGCAGCGGCCAAGTATTGAAGAAGGTGTCGTGGCTTGTGTGTGTTCAGGCAGCGGCCAAGTATCCAAGTAGCACTGGCAAACAAGCGGGCTGAGACTATTATGGGCGGGCTGTAACACCCCGCTTAAAATAATAACGGGTGTCCAGCCCTATACTACATTAAATCAGGAGTTTCAGATGGTCCAGTCTCAACACCAACAGTCGGTACTACATAATATAGGACTAACTACCCGATATCATATAAGTGAGATGTTAGAATAAATTTAAAACATGCAACAACTAACAAACCAACACCATAAAACTACTAATAAATAAGAGAAATATGCAAGAAGAACTATAAGAAATGAAATGCTAGAATAAAATGAAATGAATAACTACTACTGAAAATGCTACAAAGAAGTAAACCCGAATAAGCTGTCGGGTCACAGCCAATACAATGACTGAAATGGAATAAATATAAACATGTATATAAATATCCCTTGGGTACAAACCCGATATACAACAATGAATCCTACCTAGAATTTTAAAAGGAGGAAGCGACTACCAGATACATCCCGCAACAGTCCGCACCTGTCACGGCTCCCTAGACTCTGGATAGAAGGTCATCCGGCGTCCATGCGGTAGGACACCTGTAGTAATATATATATATATATATATATATATATATATATATATATATACAAGCAGGAGAGAAAAGTAAACGGGTCAGAGCCCGAGTTGTGAAAATATTTAGCAAGTGTGTTAACCGTGCATAATAAATATCGGTGCACATATTTCATAATTAAAATGGAATCGCACTCTCGTGGAATCCCAACTCACCTCTCATCTAAAGGCGCGCACCTATTCGCGTCCTCAAGTTTTATCAGTTAAACTACCCCAATTTATTAGGACCACCTAACTTATCATAGGCCTAGCCTATACCCACGAGATCTACCTTCCTATCATAACCCAAGAATCCACCCCCTTTTTAAACCACAGATAAGTATTTATTTTCAATCGTAAGTTCCTTATTAGGCTTAGTGGATTCTGGTTTATACTTTAACCATTTTAGTTTAATAAGTTACCCAATATGCATTTGGGTAGAACATATGATTTAAATTTCTAATTAATAAGCATGCAAAATTATTATTGACACAACCTCCCTCCAATTTCAACGTTGCGCTGCGTTTCGTGCGTGGGGTGTCTCGCAAAGCGAAATCCAAACAAGGAACCACCCCGTTACACTACTTCTTGTCAACGTCGATCCTGGAGATCCATTATGCCACACATAAATATCGACAGAACTTCTCTCTACTCTCAACAATGTACTACATTTCGTGCATGGGGTGTCTCGTAAAACGAAATCCAAACAAGGAACCTCCCCGTTACACTACTCTTTGACAATGTCGATCATAGAGGTCCATAATGCCGTACATACCATATAATGCTACTATTACTACTACTAATACTATTACTACTACTACTAAATTTTAGACTACAAAATGAAAACATTTACAATCTCCAATAATATACTTGGGATGATGTAACCGAAATGTTCCTTAAATGCGATACATCAATCCCCCAATCATCTAGTACATCATAATCATCCAAGATGTACTCCACAACGATACCATATCCTTTTTATCTATAGGATATATAAATATATATATATATAGGCATTTCATTCTAACCATATATATATACACACCATCATCCAATCCCATGACCATGTATACATACCATATATGATGTACAAAGGCCATGCACAAATAAATACCCGGCTATATATAGCGCCGATAAACTGCATCAATGCTATCATCTTCCCAGTGCCCGGCTCACGTAGCAATACTGGGGCCACCATGGTGGGACTAAACGGCACCCATCTCGTGGTAAAGACACGCACACGACGTCCCGGGAAGCGGTCATAGCTCCAAAACGGCAATGAGACGAAACATACCCACCACGTCTCATCCCAAAATATAAAAATGTAAATCACATAATAACACACGGGACGACTATGACCTGGGGAATATCCACACCCTGCTTTTCTAGCCAGGATGCTCACCCTCTACGCGCGCAACTTCCCAATGATAGCATGAGCGGGGTATGCTTAACCAAATAAGTATATATATCATTCACATGCATAATATATATACATCCATATGATCCAATCATATGACCAAATAGTAAACCAGCATATACGGTTTAAATATCCATACCACATATGTCCACAACATAAATATATCCATATATTTATATGCATACAGATATATATACACCTACACCTATTCACATATCCATATATCTATATATATAAACTAGTTCTCGTTCATATGTATAAGATATACAAACCCGGCTATAAGTATACATAAATCCTCAATATACAAGCCGTCACCACAAACTCATATCATTTACCTTGATATGTGAATACAATCCCTCACTTGAAACATATTCAATCATTTTTCCTATGATGAATAGTCTCCCAAAATCATATGTATTTATATATACATATATATTCAACCTTAGGGTTATCACCCAAAATTTTGTGTAGGAAACCATCACTACACATACCATCCATACCCGAGAGTAAATTAAAGAATCTAGCAATCATTTTGACTATCGGTATACACAGGAATAATAGTCTATAAGCCTCAAGCTCAATCTTACCTTCATAAAAATCCCATTTCTCTCGATTTCGACTATGGTTCATTCACTTTTGTGAATCCCCTAGTCTAAGACCTATCGGATTTATTTCTTAAAGTTTTATCATTTCTAAGGGTATGCAACTAAACTCTTCCATTTGGCCCCAAATCGTATCTTAATAATATCCTATCCTTATGAGGATTCGACATAAAGGTTGGCCTAGAATTTCACGTAACTCTCTCTAAGAGTTCTCATCCTCACATCGCATCTATACTTACTTTCGGTCTATAGGTAGGATTCTCAATCCCAAATGAGGTTTCCCCAAAATCTCTATACATAACTCCAAACACATACATGGATATATTCTTCTCCAAAAATTTTGAGAAGTCCCCACTATCATACTAGGTGAGAGACCCCCTATGAGTCTCCAAAATATAACTATTACTTCATAAGAGAAAGCCCCAAATTAATAAACCCAACCAACAAGGGCTAAAAGTCCTCCTAGATAAACCCCATAAAACAACCCTCAAGGAAGCCCCTAATAATAAACTCCAAAAGAAAAAGGGAGAAAAGAACTCCAAACCTTAGGCTAAAAATAGGGGACCGGTCGACCGGTCCCAGACCCCCGGTCGACCGCGGGTCCAAATTTTGCCTACGAAGAAATGCAGTAGGCTTTTCCCTTAAGGCGCGGTCGACCGGTCCCCAGACCGCGGTCGACCGGCCATACCAGTTGCCTTGGCCGATTTCCATTTTTCAACCAAAACCCTAAATCCTCAAACACCCAAATATCATCACCAAATCCCCAAATCTTTAACCCAATAATATTCTTAGTATGTAAACTCATCCTACATTTCATCCCAACAATTTATTTGTCATCAAACCCATGTATACACATTGATTTCAAGATTTAAACCCAAAATTATAGGTTTTGACATTAATACCCAAAAATCCATTTCTTTAACCCACAAATTATGAAATGAAATACAAAAATAGCTATTTAGCAAGATTAAACACTTGCCTCAGATTTGTAGAGGTTGGATCGTCCTTGATGTCGCGGTTGGGCCGGAAATCCGAAGCTTTTCTTCCTCTCTCTCTTCTTTTCTTCTTCTTTCTCTTCTTCTTTCTCCCTCTAGGGCTTTTTCTCTCTTTCTCTCAAATGAGAAATGGCTTCATCCGTAAGCCACTAAATCCTTTAAAACATAAACCCAATTTTAAATGTTAATACACAATTTAAATGACTCCTTTACTCCAATTCGAGCCAAACATACTTAAAAATATTCCGGAGTCGAAATAAAACCCAATGACAGTCAGTTTAACTATCTCGACCCTTCCGGGATCAATGGTACCCTCAAAATCATCATCCGGAATACTTTAAAATGCCCTCTATTTTTGGGCCTCAATTCCCAAATTTAAAATTCTCCGATTTAAATTAAATTTTATTTTCCCAAAATTTAATTTCTCAGTCTCCAAAATCGTGGGGTGTTACAATCTTCCCCCCTTACAGAAATTTCGCCCGCGAAATTTCAGATCTGCCTAGGACCTCAATATCATCTAGTTCTACATCAACTCTTAGGATCACTATACGGATCCTTACTAGTTCTCACATTGAACCATATAGATTTTTAAAACGAATAATTACCCCGGGGAGCCCATACACCCCGTACCCGAGCTCTACTCGTAGAATTTTATTGAGGCTCCATCAGCCTCAAATCATAACATAACCCTCGGCATTATTATCTATAATAACATACTAAATATATAAAAGTTTGAAAATTCCCAATGGTTGAACTCTCCTCAATTCCCGACGCTAGCTGCCTTTGTGCGGGGGAGGTCTCGCAAGCGAAATCCAAACAAGGAACCCTCCTAATACACTACTGTGTAGCTAGGTCGGGAATTGAGATTAGTTGAACCAGGGCTAAAGTTTTATAAAAAGATTTTTATATTTTAAATACTGCCCGAGGGCCCATACAACAACGATATAATTTATATTCCGCGTCTTTCGACACGCCAAACAAACACCTTATGTTTAAAACACAAGGCCTCAACAAATACAATACTTCTAACCGCTATCTAGTCCTCAAACTAGTACAACCATGAGCTAAATTATCCGCTCAACATACACCTACTAAACTTGAACTACTCAAGTATGAAAATTCTTCTACATCACATCAACACCTTTCCACAATATAAGTTCTCCCTTCGTTAGAACACTTCAATTATGCGCCCTAACCTACCTATAAGACAATCGTCTTATAACCAGTACTTAACAAACTCCAATTGTTTTACTTCATCTGTGGATCCTTATTTAAAATCCTCTACTCCTTCCAGGACAATCGTTATTCCTAAACCTATTTCTCCACAAGAGAAACATCTTTCTCAAAATCCTTCTTAACCATATGAACGACAAAATGTAATTGTGGCAATCAAAAACTCCCTCAGTCCTACACAACGAAATTGAGTCTCCAAATTTCTCCTTCATCCCAGAAAGAAATACTCCTGATATTGGGACAACTACACCTTCCTCACATCGGTAAGAGTCACCAACATCAGGTTTCCTAACAAAGGTTAACGGGTTCTCAACCTAAACTTCCCAAGGACTACACTAACCTCTCCTCAAACTTATTTTACTAAGTCCAAGATTCACTATTCGAGTAAATTTTTCCTTTCTTACTCAACTACCGATAAATCACCTCACGCCACTGCTAGAAATCTCCTCAATATCTCTTCCAGAATCGGGGAACCCCCGATTAAAGCGTACCCAAAATATGCTACGGGTATTTTACTTCTAATCCTATCATTTCGTAGACGACAAAATCTAGGCGACGTTTGAAACGAAACAAGAACAACTGTTATCAGAACGTCAATCAAGTGAATATACTTCACAGAAGAAAACAACACAGTGAACACAACAGTCCTAACTGCAGGGCTTTATGTCAAGAACGTTAACGGAAGAATGCAGAAAACACGCACAGATCCTAAGGACTCTAGAACCTGATGCTCTGATACCATCTGTAACACCCCGCTTAAAATAATAACGGGTGGCCAGCCCTATACTACATTAAATCAGGAGTTTCAGATGGTCCAGTCTCAACACCAACAGTCGGTACTACATAATATAGGACTAACTACCCGATATCATATAAGCGAGATGTTAGAATAAATTTAAAACATGCAACAACTAACAAACCAACACCATAAAACTACTAATAAATAAGAGAAAGATGCAAGAAGAACTATAAGAAATGAAATGCTAGAATAAAATGAAATGAATAACTACTACTGAAAAGGCTACAAAGAAGTAAACCCGAATAAGCTGTCGGGTCACAGCCAATACAATGACTGAAATGGAATAAATATAAACATGTATATAAATATCCCTTGGGTACAAACCCGATATACAGCAATGAATCCTACCTAGAATTTTAAAAGGAGGAAGCGACTACCAGATACATCCTGCAACAGTCTGCACCTGTCACGGCTCCCTAAACTCTGGATAGAAGGTCATCCGGCGTCCATGCGGTAGGACACCTGTAGTAATATATATATATATATATATATATATATACAAGCAGGAGAGAAAAGTAAACGGGTCAGAGCCCGAGTTGTGAAAATATTTAGCAAGTGTGTCAACCGTGCATAATAAATATCGGTGCACATATTTCATAATTAAAATGGAATCGCACTCTCGTGGAATCCCAACTCACCTCTCATCTAAAGGCGCGCACCTATTCGCGTCCTCAAGTTTTATCAGTTAAATTACCCCAATTTATTAGGACCACCTAACTTATCATAGGCCTAGCCTATACCCACGAGAACTACCTTCCTATCATAACCCAAGAATCCACCCCCTTTTTAAACCACAGATAAGTATTTATTTTCAATCATAAGTGCCTTATTAGGCTTAGTGGATTCCGATTTATACTTTAACCATTTTAGTTTAATAAGTTACCCAATATGCATTTGGGTAGAACATATGATTTAAATTTCTAATTAATAAGCATGCAAAATTATTATTGACACAACTTCTCTCCAATTTCAACGTTGCGCTGCGTTTCGTGCGTGGGGTGTCTCGCAAAGCGAAATCCAAACAAGGAACCACCCCGTTACACTACTCCTTGTCAACGTTGATCCTGGAGATCCATTATGCCACACATAAATATCGACAGAACTTCTCTCTACTCTCAACAATGTACTACATTTCATGCATGGGGTGTCTCGTAAAACGAAATCCAAACAAGGAACCACCCCGTTACACTACTCTTTGACAATGTCGATCATAGAGGTCCATAATGTCGTACATACCATATAATGCTACTATTACTACTACTAATACTATTACTACTACTACTACTAAATTTTAGACTACAAAATGAAAACATTTACAATCTACAATAATATACTTGGGATGATGTAACCGAAATGTTCCTTAAATGCGATACATCAATCCCCCAATCATCTAGTACATCATAATCATCCAAGATGTACTCCACAACGATACCATATCCTTTTTATCTATAGGATATATAAATATATATATATAGGCATTTCATTCAAACCATATATATATACACACCATCATCCAATCCCATGACCATGTATACATACCATATATGATGTACAAAGGCCATGCACAAATAAATACCCGGCTATATATAGCGCCGATAAACTACATCAATGCTATCATCTTCCCAGTGCCCGGCTCACGTAGCAATACTGGGGCCACCATGGTGGGACTAAACGACACCCATCTCGTGGTAAACACACGCACACGACGTCCCGGGAAGCGGTCATAGCTCCAAACCGACAATGAGATGAAACATACCCACCACGTCTCATCCCAAAATATAAAAATGTAAATCACATAATAACACACGGGACGACTATGACCTGGGGAATATCCACACCCTGCTTTTCTAGCCAGGATGCTCATCCTCTACGCGCACAACTTCCCAATGATAGCATGAGCGGGGTATGCTTAACCAAATAAGTATATATATCATTCACATGCATAATATATATACATCCATATGATCCAATCATATGACCAAATAATAAACCAGCATATACGGTTTAAATATCCATACCACATATGTCCACAACATAAATATATCCATATATTTATATGCATACAAATGTATATACACCTACACTTATTCACATATCCATATATCTATATATATAAACTAGTTCTCATTCATATGTATAAGATATACAAACCCGGCTATAAGTATACATAAATCCTCAATATACAAGCCGTCACCACAAACTCATATCATTTACCTTGATATGTGAATACAATCCCTCACTTGAAACATATTCAATCATTTTTCCTATGATGAATAGTCTCCCAAAATCATATGTATTTATATATACATATATATTCAACCTTAGGGTTATCACCCAAAATTTTGTGTAGGAAACCATCACTACACATACCATCCATACCCGAGAGTAAATTAAAGAATCTAGCAATCATTTTGACTATCGGTATACACAGGAATAATAGTCTATAAGCCTCAAGCTCAATCTTACCTTCATAAAAATCCCATTTCTCTCGATTTCGACTATGGTTCATTCACTTTTGTAAATCCCCTAGTCTAAGACCTATCGGATTTATTTCTTAAAGTTTTATCATTTCTAAGGGTATGCAACTAAACTCTTCCATTTGGCCCCAAATCGTATCTTAATAATATCCTATCCTTATGAGGATTCGACATAAAGGTTGGCCTGGAATTTCACGTAACTCTCTCTAAGAGTTCTCATCCTCACATCGCATCTATACTTACTTTCGGTCTATAGGTATGATTCTCAATCCCAAATGAGGTTTCCCCAAAATCTCTATACATAACTCCAAACACATACATGGATATATTCTTCTCCAAAAATTCCGAGAAGTCACTACTATCATACTAGGTGAGAGACCCCCTATGAGTCTCCAAAATATAACTATTACTTCATAAGAGAAAGCCCCAAATTAATAAACCTAACCAACAAGGGCTAAAAGTCCTCCTAGATAAACCCCATAAAACAACCCTCAAGGAAGCCCCTAATAATAAACTCCAAAAGAAAAAGGGATAAAAGAACTCCAAACCTTGGGCTAAAAACAGGGGACCGGTCGACCGGTCCCAGACCCCCGGTCGACCGCGGGTCCAAATTTTGCCTACGAAGAAATGTAGTAAGCTTTTCCCTTAAGGCGCGGTCGATCGGTCCCCAGACCGCGGTCGACCTGCCATACCAGTTGCCTTGGCCGATTTCCATTTTTCAACCAAAACCCTAAATCCTCAAACACCCAAATATCATCACCAAATCCCCAAATCTTTAACCCAATAATATTCTTAGTATGTAAACTCATCCTACATTTCATCCCAACAATTTATTTGTCATCAAATCCATGTATACACATTGATTTCAAGATTTAAACCCAAAATTATAGGTTTTGACATTAATACCCAAAAATCCATTTCTTTAACCCACAAATTATGAAATGAAATACACAAATAGCTATTTATCAAGATTAAACACTTGCCTCAGATTTGTAGAGGTTGGATCGTCCTCGATGTCACGTTTGGGCCAAAAATCCCAAGCTTTTCTTCCTCTCTCTCTTCTTTTCTTCTTCTTTCTCTTCTTCTTTCTCCCTCTAGGGCTTTTTCTCTCTTTCTCTCAAATGAGAAATGGCTTCATCCGTAAGCCACTAAATCGTTTAAAACCTAAAACCAATTTTAAATGTTAATACACAATTTAAATGACTCGTTTACTCCAATTCGAGCCAAACATACTTAAAAATATTCCGGAGCCGAAATAAAACCCAATGACAGTCATTTTGACTATCTCGACCCTTCCGGGATCAATGGTACCCTCAAAATCATCATCCGGAATACTTTAAAATGCCCTCTATTTTTGGGCCTCAATTCCCAAATTTAAAATTCTCCGGTTTAAATTAAATTTTTATTTCCCAAAAATTTAATTTCTCAGTCTCCAAAATCGTGGGGTGTTACACGGGCTGAATATGGGCCAAATCTATTTTTTCATTACACTTCACACCTAATGCTCGGGTCGGACAGGGTTGAGCACAGGTGGCCCATAAATCTAGGTCAGGGCGTTACACCTAGGCTTAAAAATATGTCGTTAAAGTGTGAAAACATAAAACGGTAATAAAATGGTCCAGTAAAAGGCATGAACAACTTGCACGGGATTGTAACTCGTAGAAACTGGTCGCGCAGTCGTGGGTCTCCCGATTTGATAATATGAAGAAAAATTTCAAATAGTTAGATTTAGGCTTAAAAACATGACGTCAAAGGGTGAAAGCATAAAATAACCATAAAACGGTCCTGTAAGAGGCACGAATACCTCACACGGGACCAATCTAACTCGTTGGAACTGAGTGCGTAGTCACAGGACTCCCGATTTGAGAATATGACAAAAATATATAAATAGTTACACTTAGTTTTAAAAACATATCATCAATGGGTGAAAATATAAAACAATTATAAAACGGTCCCGTAAGAGGCATGGACACCTCACATGGGACCAATCAAACTTGTAGAAACTGACCGCGTAGTCACGGGACTCCCGGTTTGAGAATATGACAAAAATATGTAAATAGTTAGACTTGGGCAAAAACATCCCATCAATGGGCGAAAACGTAAAATAATCACAAAACGGTCTCATAAGAAGCACGAAACCTCGCACAGGACCAATGCAACTTGTAGGAATTGATCGCGTAGTCATGGGATTCTTAGTTTGAGAATATGACTATAATTTTCAAATAGTTAGACTATGGCTTAAAAACATGCTGCCAAATGGTGAAAATGTAAGCAGCCACAAAATGGTCCCGTAATAGCCACTAACACCTCGCACGGAACTAATGTAACTCATAAGAACTGATCGCTTAGTTACGAGACTCCCTCTTATGAGAATATAAAGAAAATTTACAAATAGTTAGGCTTAGGCTTAAAAATCATGTTGTCAAAGGGTAAAAATGTGAATAACCACAAATGGTCATGTAAGAGGCACAAACACGTCACACGACACCAATATCACTTATAGGAACTGGCCGCGTAGTCACGAGACTTTCGGTTTGAGAATATGACTCTCGGTTTGGGAATATGAAGAAAATTTGCAAATAGTTCACACAATCTTTCTACTTTAATAGGAATTTTTTTAATTAGTTTACTATTAATATCTTCTATGTTTTGTGTCTTATATTTTTTATAGGATAATATTTCCGCAATATATTTTATCCACTTGGAACACATGAACAAATCAATGGTTTACGCCAGGTTGATTGTTTATTTATTATTGTTTTTGACATTTAAGAATATTATTTTTAATTTTTTAATGGTCGGGCAGGCTTTTGTAGTAATTCAACAGGCTGGTTTTCATGTATAAACAAATGAGACTCTATCAATTTTTTTTAAAAATTGTAAAGAGTTGTCAATACGATTAACTACTATATTTGGATATTTTATTAAACTATAATCTTATTTTGATAAATGATTTTTTATTAATTGCGGGTTATGTACAAGAAGTTGAAGAGACATGTTTTCTCACGTGTCCACTATATGTATGACATTGACAGAAGTTTTTTTAGCTTGGCGACTATATTTATCATCTTAATTTAAGGACGATTTTTCATTTGACAATTTCATTTCTTATTAATTAGTATGATTTTTCAATCATTTAAATATTTTGACTTGGATGCGACAATTGTTTGCACTTATTGATTTAAGATTTATATTAGGTGATTGGATGTAGTTTAATGTAAAATTTTGTTAATAGATACGTGTTTTAATGAATGCAAATGATATATTGAGTTTTTGGTTGGATGATTTGACATATAATACAAACTACATGTCATTTATTATTGTAGCGTACAACATATAATAATATAATTGTTTAGATTAATTTTTTTAATCAATTGGGACATTTATAAATCATCCCTTATACCCATTTTTGTATTAATTGGGAATACCTTTTGGGATGGTTGTGTCATCCTAATTATTATTTCCAGAATCTGAATAGTATTATGGACAGACAATCCGACACTTTTCTTTGCGCAAGAGCGAAATTTTTTTCGCGGCAATACCTTTCGAGATGGCAAAATCCGTCCCTACTGCCAAATGTGAAGCGTCCATGAATTAACATTTAGTATGACAAAATCCATCCCTGAAATATTTGCGACGCCTAGTAAAGGGATGAATTTTTGCCGTTGCAAAATATGTCCTAATTACTCTTTGGGGAAGGATTTTTGCCATTCCTAATACACAATTTTCTTGTAATGATATTAACACTTTCAAATATTTACAAACGTAGACAAGGCCCCAACATAATTTTGATAACAAAGTCAAAACTATGTAAAATCTTCAAAACTAGATAACTAAGGGAAGATACTTAAATAAATATCCTCAGGCACACCCTTAAAAACTTCGCAGACATATTTAGACTCTAACTGGCCATTCAGGGCAACTTCCACTTCTTGAATGACATGTCTTATAACTACAAGCTTCTCTTGCCTTGTTTTCAGAAAATTCTTTCCAAAAGATATTCAAATCCTCCTCTCCACACCAGCTTTGTCACTAAATTTTAGCACTCCATATCGACTCTCACACCAATATCGCAGTCAATGTCCTCGTAAAATTTGACAATGTTGCCCAGAAAAATACCCAAGAGGGGGGGTGAATGGGAATTTTATAAACTTTTTGGGTTAAATTAAGATTTCATAAAATATTTAATTAAAAGCACTTAATCCAAATTTTAGATTAATAAATCTTAAATGATTAAAACAATGAATATTAAATAAATACTACCAATTAATTTAAACAAGTTAAAATTACAAATTTAACACCCAATAAAAGTTTAATCAATTTTTGTATTTAATAAAATTTAGTATTCTAGAATTAATTAATTAATTTGAAAATAATTATTTTAATCTTAAAAATATTTTTATCAAACTTCGAATTTAATTTATTTTCAGATATAAGTGCTGAAAATATAAAAATAAACAAGCCCAATCAAATAAATAAATGCAAGTGCGAAAAATAAGTGACACCAAAATTAACGTGGTTCGGTCAAAACCCACCCTATGTCCATGCGCTTAAAGCCCCCATCTCCTATGCGCTTCACTAAACCTGATCCACTTGCGGGTAGGATCAAACCACCTCTTACAACCGTCTGTAAGCTAACTCCGAGCTTCAAACTCCATGGTCCACTTGAGGGTAAATACCAATCACCGTTGACAACGCGATCCAATTACGGATAGGACCGAGTAACGTTACAACCAAAGTTTCAGCAAAGCTTCAAAATAAATCTAAATTTGTAGTACAAGGTACTATAATGGAACTCTTTAAAATACAATTTGTAATCTGAGTTTCTTCTTCAATGACACTTCAATAAATTATATTGATGTGTGCTCTAGTCTTCTCAAGTTGAGATCTTTCTTATTGCACTAGTATTTTTTTTATGTGTTCCTTTGTATATTTGAGCAGAATATAATTTTTTATTTCTCTCTTATTGGTTGATGTAGCTGAATAATAAATTAAAAAGCTCTTTATTAATTTCTCTAGTCTCATTGCGTGTAGTCTTCAATGCATCACTTGAATGCTTTTAAAATGTAATGCCAAAAACTAGTTGTCAGACACATTTCTTCGTAGCATTAAATGCTTCTGATTTTGGTGAGATGAAGTAGTCTGAAAATTGATTTGCAAATCTCCATTTGTCTTCTAAAAAAAATATAGTTGTTGCGATATGAAAAATGATTGCATATCTCCTGATTCATTTTTGGGGAAGATATAGTCCCAAAGATAGAGTCTCTTCCTCTGAGTAGAACAAATTGAGTTTCTGTAAAATAAAAGTTAGTAGCTCAATAGATAAACGAAGATCATGTGATATGTATACTAAAATAAGAAAATAAGAGCTCTATATCCAAGATTGGACATATGCAATCCCAAGACAGACTATGGGACCATTTGAAATAAATTTATATAATAATTAGATTATATATATTATATCTCGATTCGAAGTTAGTACAAATCCAACTGACTGTTCAAACAGCACAAAGATATGATTTAACCAATGATTTATGCTCAGATATGACAAGGGAGTTATAAGGCGTCTTAGAAAAGGAGTGTGGGGCCCGAGGTAAAATCTAATATATATATATATATATATATAAGCGTGTAAGTCTGCCCAAGTGTGGGCTTAATGCTCTTAGACAACACAAGTTGTTAACATATAAATGGTTAATGTATAGGTTAGTGTTCAACTATTACCATTGTAGCCTAGCTCGGCTCAAGAAAAAAAGATGGTCGACGTCATTTTAAAAAAATATTTATATATATAAACGCATGTGTATATAATCGCACGTAAGAGCAGGTAATAAAATAAAAAATATATATACGCGTGGGGCTACAAACACTGCTTAAGTAGTTGGCGTACGAGGAGACTGTTTTAAAAGAAAACGTTAACAATATATATAGCTTACGCGTGGTCCAAGATGTGATTTAACCAAGATCAAAAATCGTGGCTCGAGGTGCATTGAAGCAACCCATCTCGTGGTACTAGCGTGTGGCTCAAAGTTTAAAAATGACTCACTGCGAAGGCTGAATATGTGTGACTGGAAGGTAAAGGTTCCAAGGCCAGTCGCTAAAAGGCTAGGTTATATAAATACAAAACATATATAAATTTATATTATATAAAATATTAATAACATATGCATAAGGTGAGAAAAGAACTAGCATATCAATAATAAAAGTGTATGTATTACGATATAAAAATTCTTTTAAGTATATTTATAATATAAAAATATATTTTAAATTATGAAATATTTACATAATACTAAATAAATATATGTTTGAAATTATCAAAATCAATATATTACATTAAACTAAAATGTACATTAATTACAATTAATATAACTAAATATTAGTTAAAGGACTAATTATATTACACGATCAAAATCTTCTCAAGCCAAGAAAAATCAAAGCCAACTTCTTTCATATCACATTCTAATTCATTTCTTTGGGAATAAGCTCTCAATAGGTGTCTATCTCTTGATCCCCAATAATTAGGTTATGAAGGAGGGAATTTCAAAGCCTAACACCTTTTTAAAAAAAAGTCAAATGTATCCAGATAATGACAAAGCAACACATATCCCAGATAAATTAGGCCCCTCTAGAGTAATCCCAACCAAAACAGAAAAAATGACACCAACTCATCAGTAAAATATTTTTTATCTAAAGAGTTGCCACATGCACCACGTGATTAGAACCACGAGAGAAGAAAGTAAATTGAAATAATTCTCTAAAATAACTCTCGAAATAGAAGGAATCATGGGAGAAGTAACAAGAACCAAAAATGGGAGCTTGATGTAACCATCGACATCCCATTAACCATTATATGAGAATATATCGAAGTAACCTAAGGAACACTTGACGAGATGACAGGATTCATAGGTAGGAAGTCCCACTCAAAGTCACAGCATCACATTTAGATTTGAAAGAAGAAAAAGAAGGAGTCGGCATGACATCAACACCAGAAGCACTTGGAGGCAAACTGGAAATGTTATAAGGAGAATCTTGGGATTCCATGCTAAAAGAGACAGACAGAATCAAAGATGAACCTACGAATACCATAGGGGTGAAAACCACAAATCCCGAAAGTATGGGACTTAACGATAGCGTAAATCTAACCAAACTAGTAACAATGGATGCAGATGTGTCACATAATCAATAATCATGAGAAAAGGTGGAAGATATATCCTTGTGTTAAATGGAAGTTTACCACCAACATTAGCACTAGAAGGGGGTTAATGGTCACAATGATCGGATATAATGATGTAGTGGAAGCATTGCCTCAATTACGTAAGAAAAGAAACCCTTTTTTGTACATAGTCAGAGCGAAAATAATTTCCCTTTTGAAAACACACAAAAGCACAAACAATAATTTATTACCTAATGGATTAGACAGTTGAGAAAATCTAGAAAATTAAAGGACATAAACTCACTAAAGGCAGTGACCCACCACCTTGAGTGATTGAAGAAGAATTCGAAACAATGGTTGTATTTGAGTAAATAGGACTTAGAGAATTTGGTTCTCTAAAAGAAGAATGCAACGCTAAAGAACTAGCACCAGTTGCGGACTTCGAAGATGTAGAAACAACATGTACATCCTTCACCGACTCAGGGGCCACAACAAAGTCAACCTCGCTTTGCATCTCCCTCCCCCTCAGTCTAAAAGAAGAGTTTATCTCAACTAAGCAATGAAAAAAGAACAAGATAATGAAAAAAAAAACATCCCTCACTAGTCGCTCTCCCCTAGGAAGATTCCCTCAATCAATTCAGAATCACCATCCCCACCATATTATCACCATCCTACCCCACTTCCCATATAGGTTCCTCTTTAGGCCGATATTCATATTTACCCTCTTTCAAGATAGATTCGTCGGTTTGCTCCAATATCCTCATTTGAGCCACAATCCTATCACGCCTTTAAGCCTTTGGCAAACGAATGGTCCCATCACATGGTGGAATAACCACCACCTCATTCGAATTGTTTCCCCATACAAATTTTGTATAACGTAACTAGACCAACATTCGCACCATACATAATTCAAAGAAGTAATGAGTCCAAATACACGTTGAGAACACAGTGATCAGAGACCAAGTGGCAAAGACTTCTTCATTACAATATCGAAGGCAAAGCTCCTCGATGATGAATAATAGGTTTCAAAGAACTTTGAATCTTTATGGTTATATGAGAAGTTGTGGGCTAATCAAAACCAACTTACCTTATACATCGTTGAGGAATATAAAACATGACACAATGACCTAATTACGTTACAAATGGCAATTGAGCCCCCATCAATACAGGGTCGAAATTGAAACTTGTCAAGATCATCAATACGGCATGCAAGAGTGCCCTAGCATGCCCATTAGTAACACGTGAATCCCACCTCATTATCTTAATAGGAGAATACCCATTAGTAGTATCATCAAAATGGTTAGGCAAAGAACAAACATATAAAGAGTTTTGAAAAGGAACACCATATACATAATCGAAGGAGAAATTTTAAAAATATCATATCAGCCATACAACTAGTCAAGATCCTGATGTAACCTATCCAACCATGCATAAAGATTTCTAAGACATCGGTCAATGAAGCTTTTGGCCAAGTAGCAATCAAGAAGCGATTGATAAACACACTGTTTGGGACAGTAATGAGGCATTCTTAGAAGAAAGAATTTGAATAATAGGCAGCAAAAAGGAAATTGAGTAAAGAGCGCCTCCACGTTCAACATTAGGAGCAATAATCCTCTTTAATCCTCACGGATCTAATAGTTGCCTTGACATCTTAAATAAAATATTTTTTTCAATTGCCATAAGTGAACTTGTTTCTCTTCGAAGAAGTTGCCGATTGGAGAGCACTCTTATAATGAGCACATGTTATACACCACAATTGTAACATGCCAACATTCGTTCATTCCTCTTGGATTGACTCCTCAATCTTAAAATCCCCCAAAGGATTGAGACTTCAAAGATCATAAATATCCCCCAACAAAATGGTGAAACTCCCCCAAGTAGAGACAAAGGTATGCGTCTCTTTCGACCAACAGAATATCAAAGTGGTTATAGCAAGAACACTTTTTGCAATTTTAAACTTTCTCAAACCTGCCTAATGGGTTACAGAATGATCATAGCCTGGAGTCGTGACCACGATGGTCACGATTTCAAACTATCACCAATCCTCTATCTAGGTCACCTCTTCCCTTAGTTACAGAATTTTTATGGTGGTCACGAATTTGGACCGTGACCACCTTGATCACATATTTAGACCGTGACCAACCTCTTGTGACCATTATAGGTATATGGCATAGTGGCACAAAACAACAAGCCCACAAGGTCAAGAATAACAACATGCTTAGTAGTATCAAGCACATGATCAACCTGGATACTCCACTCAAAGGCGCTCTCACACCCCGCTTCAGACGAAGACGAAGTACAAAATCAGGCACAGACACTACAATCTCATCAACACACACAACATCATCCCAAAAGACTTCTGGATAATTGGCAATAACATTTGGCCCCAAAGGAGTATTAAACATTGACGATTGATGAAATTTATGCTCAGTAATTAAAAGGGAGCCTAAAATATTAATCAACCAGGAGGAATATGTCCGCCCTTTGTCAAGAGGGTTTCATTATTATCTCATTTTCGAAAAACCTCCATAGTCGGAAATCAAAAGAAAATAAAGTGGAGAATTATAAACTCTTAGTGAAGCATGATACCCCACAAAAAATCGAAAATATATAACAAGAAAAATTAAACTCAAAGAGGGAGAAGAAGAAAGTAAAAATCACAAAAATGGTGATAGGAATAACAAATGGGATTATGTAAGGATATTTATACACGAGTCACACTACCCAAAAAGACTATGGAAGGGACATGGAGAACTTAAGCGACTCCTAGGGATAAGCGAAAATCTGCAATGACTAGGCTAGACTTAAAGGAGAATTTCAACCGGTGGGCTATATAACTAAATTGATACCACGTGCATAACATTAAATGGAAATCTTAATGAATCGTTCTGATGGCTTGATTGTTTCACATGCGCATAATCGTTGCATATAATGCGCATACGAGAGGGGAAAACTTATGGGTCCATGCGATTAGCCTAATTGATTGGGTTAATTAAGATGATTACTCATTTTAGTTACTTAATTCCCCACTAAAACACTATTAAAGTTACAACAGCAAGACAAGTTCTTGAGATATACTCGAGCAAGAAGCAACAAATAGGCAATCGAAGGTAATAGGGGAAATGTCCCCTCGGTTCCAACACTAGGTTTCTACTTACTCATTTTAGCAATGTTTTCAAATGTCAAAGGGGGGATTTGAGTTGGGCAAAACTTAAGCAAACCTCAAAGGCACAATAGAAAGTATAAGCTTTGTAGTTTTGGGATCTCTGGAGGATTTTGGCATGGACGTTAGAGAACAATGCCCATTGCCAATCATCCCAAGAAGAGAAAACCATCCTCAAACCAGTATCGGTATACTTTCGAGAACCACCATACAACAAACCCTAACATCATATTTTAGATGTGACAAACACTATAAAAGTACCTTATCCTTGAACAGTCATTCTTCATTGTACCTTTTCAATTATCATGATACGCTAATGCCCTTCGAATCAACATTAATGCAGCCCATAATTATGTTAGCTAAAACTCGATTACCCATAAGATCAACGACCATGATCATCTCACTAACCATTATATATACAGCATATTGCATTTACTCAGGCAGAAACTCCAGTTATTGTCACTCTGCCTGCCGTCAATCTTGATAAAAACAGCCTTAAATCCACTCATACTCCACCTCCCAAACTTTCCCCAAGTCACTTGATTATTCTTTGGCACCCATCGCCCCACCATCAATATTGTTATCCCTTTAAAATGACTTTTTGAGAAAATGAATCTTCCTGATAACCAAACTCCCTTATTATTACAAGCATTGATGTTGGGTTGACATCCAGTCCTTATTATTGATAGGGTGTTTGTTCTCTCACACTCCATAGTATCACTCTTGAGAGTCCTCTCTAATAGTTACTAGCTTTATTGTCATATGTTACCTATTGTTTATTCGATGTCAGTTGTCATTATCATTTGTATTTCCTGCCATTTTTATTACTGATTGCGTAACATTGTTATTACATTTTATAGATGATAAAGACATCCAAAGCAGGTTACGTCTAACTCCTTGGGGGGCATAATGATAATCCCAACTCATGTACACTACCTTCCTACTAAGATGGTAGATGGTGAATGGGATGGAAAATGACCACCCCACTTTTGTCTTTAGAGAAAACACGCAAAAGTTTATTTTTTAGTTTAGAAACAACTTCTACATTTTCTATTTTGAGTTTCTTTCTTATTTTTTGTATATTCAAATACGCATTCTCTTTTTATTTTACTTTTGTTAAAATACTATTTTCCATGTTGATTGAATTTGAATTATATAGTTTATCTCTCAACGTTATCTAATCAAACGAATAAAGCAAACAAGCTTTTATATAGTGAGTTTTAAAATAACTCATAATTTTATATTTTTATTTCTCTTTTATATATTAAATTATTAGATTTTGTTATAATACTCCTCTCCAATCCTCTACTGTGATTGTCCAAAATTATCGAGTCAACATCTCTTTGTTGAATAAACAAGGAAAGAAAGCAAAGAAGACTTTTTATGGTGAGTTTAAAAGAACCTAATTTTCTATTTTTTTTCTGTTTAATGTTTTCTTAACTTTAAATATATATTTTTTCCCCTTTAATTAGATTGTGATATATATTTTTTCCCCTTTAATTAGATTGTGTTAGGACATTACACTATCCAGGGCAATTGAGTTTTAAGATTTACAGCCAACCTCTCACTATTGCATATTCAAATAAAGAAAATAAACAAGGTTTTATTTAACAAGTTTAGAAATAAATTATATATTTAATTTTATTAGTTTCTTCCTAATTTTCTTTATTTAATTGTGTTTAAATATATTTTTTCTTTTTAACAAACAAATAAAGCAAACAAGATTTTATATAGTGAGTTTCAAAATAACTTCTATTTTTATATCTTTATTTACCTTTTATATATTTAATTATTAAATTTTTTTTAATACTACTCTCCAATCCTCCACTGTGATTGTGTCCAAAATTGTCGACTCAGACTCTCTTTGTTGAATAAACAAAGAAAGAAAGCAAACAAAGGCTTTTTAAAGTGAGTTTAAAATAACCTAATTTTCTATCTTTTCTGCTTTTTAAAGTTTAAATATATTTTTTTTTCCTTTAATTAGATTGTGTTAGAACATTACACTATCCACGGCGATTGAGTTTTAAGATGTACAGTACAGCCAACCTCTCCCTATTGCATATTCAAATAAAGAAAACAATCAGGGTTTTCTTAAACAAGTTTAGAAATAAATTATATATTTAATTTTATTAGTTTCTTCCTAATTTTCTTTATTTATTTGTATGTTTAAATATACTTTTTCGTTTTAACAAGATTTGGTAAGATATGTAAAAACTTTTACTTGAATCAAACATTCAAAGAGGAGAATATGGAGGTTAACGTGAACAATCAAGCTACACCTGGTTACTAGAGTTAAACCTCAGTGATGATACATCTTTACCATTCGTAATTTTAAATAGATCTGTAATATTTATAAATTGAGATTTAGTCTCTTTTCTACCAATAACTTTTAAAAAAATCGAAGTTATGAATCAATTATGATATTAGCAATGCATATTACAAGTTTAGAATTGTGCAAGAAAGTTTAAATCATAAAATATATATTTGGGCCATGTGTACTTTGGGGACTGCTTAAATTATAACCACGCTTGCAAAAATTCAATATCAAACTAAAATAACCACTACTAACCAATATGGAATCAATAATGCCAAGTGACTTGGCTTAAGAGTAGTTAGTTGAGTACAGACAAATGTCTTCCATACATATTTATAGATATCCCCGATTGAACAGAATAACAACTTGAGAGAAGACTTCCCTATATCCCATCAGTCAAAAAAAAAACTACATCAATATAACTAGGCACTAGCACCCCCAGTTTGGTGCAACATAGCATCTATCTCATCGCCATCTTCCATATCCAGCTGTAACACCAAAGTGTTGATATCAGAAACTTGAAAATGCACATGTTTACTTGTGTGTGATATATATCATAGTTGTCATAGGCGATATGTGCCAAGGTCATCGTGGACCCTAGGCGCAAGGCGGGACACCCGCCTGATCGAAGTGAGGCGCAAAGTCTATAAAAACATGAAATCATGGAGCCTAGGCGCAAGGCGGGGCGCGCGCCTAATCGAAGTGAGGCGCAAAGTCTATAAAATCATGAAAAATTGTATATTTATAACAATACGATCATTTATTATCTAAAATTTTAAATATATAGCATATATTATATTATAAACGGTTATAAAGAGACACATTTGTTGAAAATAGAACTAATACCACCATATCAAAAATATATTTTTAAATATCGAATTTTTTTAACAATTTAATTCTAATAATCAATTAAAGAAAATATATTGATATATAAGAAAAAAAGATACTCCAATGTGTGAAAAGAAAAATCAAAATTTACATATAAATTGTTCTATAATGCAACACTCTTCGAGTTTAATTATGTTTATTTCTTGTCTAATAGTAGGGACTAACGAGAAAGATAAAGTTTCACTAAGAATTAAGGAATTGCTTTGGTTAGTTTAGAGATCTACATTATTTTATTGGAAAATATGTAAAATCAATTGCTCCATTCTAGAACTGTGCCTTGAGCCTAAGAGCACAAGGCGCCCACCTTAATGAAGGACCCTTGCGCCTAAGTGAGACAAGGCGCCGATGCCGAGCCTAGGGGAGCCTGGAGTCTAGCCGCGCCTTTAACAATAATGATACACACACACACACACACACACACACACACACACATATATATATATATATATATATAAAGAGAGAGAGAGAGAGAGACACAAGCTTATATGCACATTAAGTTTGCACATCGTTTTTTTAAAATAGTAAAAAAAATAGTTTTAAGTTGATTTTTTTTTTTTTTGTGATATTTAAACATTTCAAGGAACCTATATAAAAAAATTCAGCTATTTTTAAAAAATCGGTCAAACTTTCACTGCTTTTAAGCACTTTAAAAGCCGTGAAAGTTTGACCGATTTTTTCAAAAATAACCAAAAAACAAATAATTAGTTCAATTTTTTTATATGGGCCTGTTGAAATGTTTAAATATCATATAAAAAAAATCAACTCAAAAATATTTTTTTTAATATTTTAAAAAAATTGGTGTGCGCGCGCTCCATGTGCAAACTTAGTGTGCACAGGAACCTGCCTATAGAGAGAGAGAGAGAGAGAGAAAGAGAGAGAAGTGCGGGACCTCATCAGGAGTTTGTTCGGCACGGAGACGACGACCATCAAATAAGAACGCAATAGAGTTGAGCTCCACAGACTGTCGATCGCAGTAAGCATTCATTAGTTTCTTCAGTTGCGTGCTTCTCTTGATTCTAAAAAACACCTCATTGCCATCCTACATATTTTTGCCAAATTAGCCACATGAAGTAACTCTCACACCCATATGCCACAGTAAAAATACAAATGTGTGTACATATATCGTGTAATGCATATTCAGAGCTTCAGCATCTTTCTCACTCCTACATATGTTTTACAAAGCAAGAAGAGAACAGATTTTGGACACAGGAACCCAACACAAAAATCGTGAACTTCAAGATCATGCAACAACAGTAACCTTTTGGAAGAACAAAATATAAAGGATATTTTCTTTCAATTTCCAGATACAGAAAATATGTGTAACCACTAATTTCCTTCCCCAGTCACACAAGTACCATGTAACCCTGGCATGTGGTCAAAATCCATGTCAAATTGTCAATACAAACATATTCACTTACTGATTCTAATTTCATTCACCAGCTAAATATGTAGTATATCTGAAATACAATGATAAACAGAACCAAATCAGGAAACAAAACTGTTCACTCCTGACAAGTTTTCAAAAAAAATAAGTTTGGTAAAGTAATGCCAATAGAAAATCATGATGGCAGCATTTTACCATTTGTCACATTCTTATTTAACAGAAAATCATGACATTTGCATTTTACCATTTGACTTTACAACCAATTTAGTTTTCGTCATTAGACTTTACCCACCATTTTATTTTATTTTAGACTTTGCCACTGTTTTGTAACGGATCGTTCATTAAACGTTACTCATGTGACTCTCACATGCCGGTTTTCAACAGTTCACATCATGGACTTAAAATCTATTGGCCCAATGTCTCAGCCCAAAGATTTTAGGGGTAATTGTGGGGACTGAATTTATCCATCAGGCTCACGAAGTTAGCCGACCAGCCCAGTGCAAAGCAAGAACTGCCCAGCCCAATCTGAATATCAGACATTTTTTAGACATGTGCTTAAAAACATATTGATAGGCTCAAATTGGCTACCAACAATTTCGGAGAGATATTCAGGAACACCTTACAAACTATCTACAAGCTGGATGAATTACTTGCACAATTCAACCACTCATTTATGACTACTATTTATATAAACCCCCACCCCGGGACAGAGGAGATGTAATTTCGATTACTTGAGAGAAACTAATAAAGAACAATGGCCTCTCCGTGGACGTAGGCAAGTTGTCGAACCACGTATATTTGATATCATGTGTGATCAGTTACTTTCTGCTTTTTATTTGCTTTCTAAAATTATTTTTATCATGATAATTCTGCACTCACACCTATCATACGCCTCCCTTTTCCAAATCTATAAAAACCATAACAAGATCCGTCTTTTTTCCCTATACCTCTCCATTACTCTCCTCAATAAATAATCAAATGTCTGTTTAATAGATCTCTTTTTTTAATTTTTGTTTTTTGGTTATTCACTTTTTTATGGAATTTTTAATAATTTTAAATTGATTTAAATTAAAATGCCATGTGGCTGTGAAAGTTAAACGGACTTTCTATCGATTCTGGGCAAAGTCTAAATTTTGAATTAAAATGTATTAAGTCTAAAATCAAGAATTAGTTAAGTAAAAAAAACTTATTTTTTATAAGTCGTTAAAAAATGGTACACTAAATCCTAAATTACGTGTATCTTTAAAAGGCTGCACATTTTTTTTTCACTTTGAAAGGTAGTACTGTACTTTGATAGCTTTATAGGGATTCCCCTACTGTATCTTTGAGGTTAGCCCTTTGTAAGGGTTGTACATTTCTATCTTTAAGGCACAACCAGTTAAAACAGAACCAAAAGACTCCACAAAAGTTACGAATAACTAACTTGGTTCATGCAGAAGTTGGAATACCTGAAGCTTACTGCAAATGCTCGCAAATCAGAGCTTGAATTGTCGGAGCTCGTCGTACGTCGCAACGACTTTAATGCGGCTGATAGCCAAAAGCACTAGAAAAGGTATGATCATTGAGTAAATTACTTTGTGGGAAGTTTTCTTCTTTTTCTTTTTATCTGAATTTTGTTGGTTTAGTTGGCTACAGCCGATGAATCTCCACCTAAGCCGATTAATCTCAAGCTAAATCAGCCACCATCTGGCCCGATGTTTTCCCATTTCCAATTTCCGACACTGATTAAGCCTTGAGCGGGGCGATGGACCAGCGCCTAGGCGAGACAATATATTCGGGCAATAGTGATGATGGGTAAAGGAGCAATATCTACATTAGTTCTCATGGCTCCTCCAAAGACTATCGAGACGATCGACACACCTACGACTAACTTCAAATAATTTGAGTGTGGGGCAATTGGACAAAAAATGTCGGACCGACTCAAGAAAAAGAAAAGTCCAGTCAGTGCAGATGGGCTGGAAGTTAAGGAGTTGCCTACTGAAGCTGATCAACTTGATGTTCTGCCCAAGTTCATGTCTCACTGGATACCGAAGCCAATCCACTTTGATGCTCTAAACCGAGCTCTTTCTAGGATGGGGAGCATGAGGTGAATACGAATTAGTCCATTCAATTTTCAGAATTTAAATTTTTGTTTTATTTTTATTTTTAGTATTTTAAGATATCATTAGGAGTCAAGTAAGTCAATAACAGCTGGATAGGCCATATGAGGAATATTGGAAGAACCATTAGGATTTTAATTAAGGATGGGTTTTATCTTTTGAAGTTACCTTAGTTATCTCTAATGATTTTATCAAATGAGGAAATTTGTGGCCTATTTAAGGGACTTGAAGCATTTTCTTTTCATTATTCAATACTATTTTTTTTATTTGGTTACAATTATTCAATATTATTGAGTTTTAATTTGATTCCCTCAGTCGGAATTTGTTATTATTGACTGTCATTTCGTGTCGTTTATAATATTTTGTAGTATTTCTCCCTCAAATAAAAGGTACAGTAGTTAGTGGGCAGTATCAAAAAATCAAGGGAAATCGTAGAGGCTGTTTGGCCATGGGAGGAATGTTAGAAGAACCATTAGGATTTTAATTAAGGATGGGTTTTGATCTTTTCAAGTTACCTTAGTTATCTCTAATGATTTTATCAAATGAGGAAGTTTGTGGCCTATAAAAGAGACAGTAGTTAGTGGGCAGTATCAAAAAATCAAGGGAAATCGTAGAGGCTGTTTGGCCATGGGAGGAATGTTAGAAGAACCATTAGGATTTTAATTAAGGATGGGTTTTGATCTTTTCAAGTTACCTTAGTTATCTCTAATGATTTTATCAAATGAGGAAGTTTGTGGCCTATTTAAGGGACTTCAAGCATTCTCTTTTCATTATTCAATACTATTTTTTTTTTTTGGTTCCAATTATTCAATATTATTGGGTTTTAATTTGGTTCCCTTGGTGGGAATTTGTTATTATTGACTGTTGTTTCGTGTCGTTTATAATATTTTGTAGTATTTCTCCCTCAAATGGAAGGTACGGTAGTTAGTGGGCAGTATCCAAAAATCAAGGGAAATCGTAGAGGCTGTTTGGCATCTTTTTAAACTTTACTATGCAGCGTCAAAACAGAAAATTTAGAAATTTGAGGGGAGTTCTTTGTAATTTTTCTGAAAAGGAAATGGGACAAGGTTTTTTTTGGTTGTTTTAGAGCTTTTCAAATAGGGTGGTGAGTCTTAGGGCTACACTGGTATCAATGAAGTGGAGGGAGGGACTAGTTAGGAGCTCCAACTAACATCATGTGATGTTGACAGGACTCATCAGATACCAGTGACAAGGAGGAGGGAGAGGGTGGGGGTGGAGGAGGGAGGGGGTGGGGGTGCGGGTCAGGCTGGGAGCGGAGGTGGAGATGGGCGGAGTAAAGAATCTTCATGGTGTTTGACGACGTACCGCAGAATAGCAAAGGTCCTGGTGAAGGGAGGCTTTGCTGGGACTCCATGAACGTCAAAAGGATTGCCAACACCCGTCGATGTCGTGGGTGCTCTCTAATTGTTGGTGGTAAGGTTTTGAAAGGTTCAAGAGGCTAGGGAGGGCTTTTCATTTTTGGTTGGTGCAGATTATCTGCTGGGTTGAGGGTACTGATGGGGCTTTGTCACGAGGGAGCAGTGCACACTGGTGGTTGGTGGAGGCTTGGCAAAGATAGCCAGACGAGGGGGGCGACGGAAGAAGCTCGGGTTGACAGCAGTTTGTGGAGAAATTTAGAGTCACGATGAAAGGGCTAACCCACTCAGCATCCTAATTTTTATCCGCCATGTAGAACAAACTCAGAACACATACTACCAAAAACACACAGTATTTGATAGGACACAGAGTATCTATACTAATAATGTAATTCGAGGATTACAAAGTGGACCAGCAGCCCTCCCAGACCATAAATAGTTATGCACTCCTTACGCTTCGTCACCAGCAACACTCCCTCACCAAAGGAACAACAATACACCCTCACAAGCAGCGCTCCTACACCAGACATTTATGCACTGATTCAGCTTCGTCGCCAGCAACCCTTTTTGAAAAAATCAATCCGCTCGTCTCAACATTCCCGTACCAACAATCAAATACAGTTAATGATCTGTAATACCCCGTATTTTTGTGATATTTATTTTATGGGATTAATTAATTAAATGCGTATTAATTGGAAATTAATCCGGGTTAAAATACTAGCGAGATGCGAGTTGGTATTTGATTATATGTACATATATGTCTATATATGAATTTTGAATTATGGAATTTGTCGTGAGATTGATATACGGCAATTTGGACATTTTATTGGGACGCGGATAACAGTCGCGTCAGGATATAATTATTTTATTATAAAAGTGAATTTAAATTCTATTAACCATATGGTCGTTTTGAGTGCGCCAACGCGTCCAGAAGGGTCGAGATAGTCAGGAAACACTAGCCGGGGGTTTAGTTTGGACCCCGGGGTATTTTTAGGCCATACCGGCAACATAAAGGGTAGTTTGGTAATTTGAGTATTTTTGGGAATTAAAAGTGACGAAAATTAAGAGTTTATATCTGATGTGGATTTGACCCACTAAACCCACTAACCAACCCTTATTAACCCTATAAGCTACGGGGGTTATTAGATTAGGTTTCCAAAAGTCTCCTAAACAAACCCTAGCCACCTTTGGAGAAGAAGGCTTGTAGAGAGAGAGAGAGAAGGAATTATGCAGAAAAAGCTTCATCAAATCAACACCAAATTCAGAGACATTTGAGGCAAGTGATTTAATTCTATTTAATTCAGAGAATGTTTCTTCCATGTTAGATAAATTGAAAGATTTACAATCGTTCTTGGAAGTTAAATAAAAACCCATTTTAATTGGACTTAGAACTTAAATTTTGAGAAGAAATTGCATGTAGAATCGTATAGAGATGATTACCCTGATGTTTATATATGTTGGATGTAACAAAAACGGATCTAATTTGAGTAAATGGATGATTATAAATTCTAGGGTTTATGTTCTTGAAAATTTGGGGAAAAGTGAAGAGACTTGATGATTTAATGATGTTTAGGATGAATTGATTCCTTGAAACACGTTAGTATGTGACCTTGATATGTTTAGGATTGATTAGAGACCTTAAAACATTGTTGGGACAAATTTTGGTTGAGATTTGAGGTGTAGAAATTAGTGAAAAACGAATAAGGATTTCTGGGCTCGAATCTGGTCGCTCGTTAGAAGACCTGCCCAGGTCGTTCGAACGACCTCGTTCGAACGAGCTTCTAACGAGTTGACCATTGACTTCTAACGAGGGTGAAGTTCGTTCGATGGGTTCGTTCGAACGAGATCTCGTTAGAAAGCCCACTTCGTTCGAACGAGATCTCGTTAGAAGACTCAGTTCGTTCGAACGAAGTCTCGTTCGAACAGCCTCGTTCGAACGAGACTTCGAACGAGTTGACAGTTTAGGCTTTTTAGCCTGTTTTGATCCCGAGTGCCCCATAACCTTGTGTATAGGTAGAAATAGCCCTTCCTTGATAAGTAATTGTTATATTTGGGATGTTTGGGATATTATGAGGAGTCAAACCTAGAAGTGTAGTTTGAACCTAAGGGAAAATGTGAAGTAGGACGTGAGCGTCTATTACGATGTGAGCTATTGACGGCCTAATTAATTATACTAACCGGGAACATATAAATGGTGTAGTATTATATGTCCGTACGAGAAGAGATATGTACCAATATATTATGGTGACTACAAAGACGTGTGCATACTTAGTATATATGTATTGATTTTATGTGTATGACATACCTACCATACTTGCTATCACGGGAGGTTTGCGTTCGCATAGGGCCCTTTAATCCTTGTGTTGCCCAGATTTAGATTGGTTACCTCGATGAACATAGGTCAGAGAAGGACTTATTGGGATGTTAATAAGTCTGCTGATCGTGGGAGCGTAGGTATGTGCGTGACCCATGTGATGTGACTGTGTTCGCCTCCATTATTTGTGATGTTGTTATCTGAGAACGATTCCTGAGAGATTCGGAATGCGTGATCCTTATGTACGTGATGTACCGGGATGGATAGCAGAGTATGTGTGCGCCGCAGCTTAGTCTCGGGGTGCTTATATTGTATATTTATGTTGTGGAAAATATACACTTTATTATGGGAACTTTCATATGGTATTGTGTGTATAAATTTGGATAACATAAAAGGTATAATCTATAACGAGTTGTATTACTTTTATCTAAGAACCTGAATTTACGTTAAGCCTCTATTGAATTGAGATCGTTATAATGTTAAATGGGAACCGAGTAATAAGGGTAGAACCTATGACAGTCTAGCTAGATATGATGTCACTTAGCTAGTGATTTGTGTCATTTTAGATGGGTACTTACGTTAGGAGTGCACAGTTAGACGAGAGGTGAGAATTTCATGTGAGTGCACGTCCTAACATGTACTTTGCATTTAATGTTTTAAATGTTTTTAAAGCACTTGCAGGTTTTTAAAATATCTCCACATTCGGGCTCTGACCCGTTTGCTTTTAAATCTATTTTTCTTGTAAAACCATTTTAGGTGCCCAGCCATAAGGACACCATGCATAGGATACTCATTCAGGTGACGAGCTGTAGCTGTTTGTGGAAGCTACAGGGATTTGCTTTTAGACGCTTCTATCATTTGGATTCCATCTTCAGTATTCTTCAGTTGTAGGGCATGTTGCCCAAATTCTATTAGAGACATTTCCATTTCAGTTTTTTTTCAGACTTTGGCATGTATTAATTCAGTATTCAGTATTTCGTTACTTATTTCAGTTGTGGGATTTTTGTGAGGAGTTTTCCTCCGGATTTATTTATATCATGTGATGGTTATTCTATTATTCCGTTATGGTGAATGGTGATATTATTCTTGCTTTAAATCTTTTACTGCATGTTAATCAGACTTTAATTAAAATTTGACAACTTACTTTTTAAATACTAGGTGGTTAGTAATAATAAAATGTTTTCGACAGTGATGCTATTAACTGAGCCAACTTGGCATTTTGATTTAATTTAATAAAGGAGTAGCTACCCGGTACTTAATTAGTCGGGGTGTCACGGGTGGTATCAGAGCATCAGGTTCTAGTGTCCTTTAGGATCTGTACGGCTATTATGTTTCCGCTAAGTTTTCTTTGATATAGAGCCCTATATTTTAGGACTGTTGTACTCTTTTTGTGTATGCTTCGTTCTTCAGCTATTTTAAGTTTATAAACTGTGAACTTATAAACTTTATTCTTTTCAGATGCCTCCACGACGTGCACGACGAGTTCCCAGGGATGCAACGCCCGAACCCCTGCCCGCTCCAGTTCAGGGCATGATGAACGCCGCTGAGGTTGCAGCCATTGTAGCCCAAGCGGTAAATGCCGCCATTGCCGTAGTTCAGCAGGCACCACCTCAGGCGCCGGTTGCCGCGCCAGTACAGGCAAATGCATTCCCGACTGCTTGGGAACATGTACGTGACGCTTTTCAGAAAGCGCATCCGCCAGAGTTTGCAGGTAGCTCAGATGTGGTAGTCTCGAGCCAGTGGAGGAAGGATATACAGAGCCACTTGAGGATGTATGAGTGCACGGATGTTCAGAAGCAGGTGCTAGCTACTTTCAAGCTAGTTGGATCTGCACTGCAGTGGTGGGAGTCGATTACCACCGTGGAGGAGAGGGATACTCTCACTATTCAGGACTTTTGGGTGCGGTTCGACCGCAAGTACTTTCCGTCAGCTGTTCACACGGAAATGAGGAGGAAACTGATGAGTCTGAAGCAGGAGGGTAAGACCGTGGCCGAGTATGACGCTGAGTTCACAAATCTGTTGAATATCGTTCCAGATGAGATACCGACAGAAAAGAAGAAGATTGAGAAATTCACCGACGGGTTGACATGGAGGATCCGTCAGCATCTGTTAGGGAACCTTTCGTTGGCCACTTATTCTGATGTGGTTAACGCTGCTTTGTTACACTGCCAGGATCACCGCTTTCATATGGCTGAGGGCAAGAGATCGGGAGAGTCTAGCCATCAGGGCAGGACTGGAGGACATGGTGCCGGTGGGGCACAATCTGTTCAGGGTAGGGGTGTCAATTATTTCCGAACTTCCGAATTTTCCGTTTTCCGACCCGAATTTTTCCGATTATGGCACCATTTAAAATCGCCGATTTCCAAATTTTCCGATTCCGAATTTTCCAAAAAAAATTGGAATGGAATTGGAAATCATATATGAATTCCGAATTTCCGAATTTCCGATCCGAATTTTCCAATATCATGCCGATCCGATTTATCCAAAATATATTCCGAAATTTCCGAGTAGACGTTGGCTATAGCATCGAATTAGTGTAGTGCGAGTAGACGTTGGCTATAGCATCGAATTATTTGTCCCCCGAGCAAATAGTGTAGTGCATTGTGTTATAAAACTAGTTGTTAAATTTGATGCTAGTAGACGTTGGAGAATGACAATTGAATGTTAAATTTGATGTATAAGACTACTTAACTATCCATTTTTATGTATAACTACAAAAATGTTCGTTCCAATAGTTGTTAACTTTAATTTCTTCCATTTCTTTGGTTATTACTTCCATTATGGTTGTCCATTCTTATTTATAACACTAATGTGGAGTGTTTTATTTTTATTTTAAAAACATTGTTCTCAAAAATTATATTTCCGATATTTTCCGAAAATATTATAACTGATAATTCCGAGTATTCCGAGATTTTTCCGAATAAAAAAATTTCCGAAATTTCCGAAATTTCCGAAGATTCCGATTCAGCCGAATAGGAAAAAAAATGGTTTTCCGATTTTTATTTTTTCCGAATTGGAAAGGATTTTAAAATTCCGAAAGTTTTGGAATTTTTTCCGAACACCCCTATTCCGATCCGATCCATCCGAAACACACCCCTAGTTCAGGGGCAGAGACAGGGTGAGCAGGGTTCCCAGCAGGGCGATCAGAAGAGGTTCAGATCAGGAAATTACAGGCACGGACTGGGAGGTTTCTGTCAGGGCCATCAGGGTCCAAACGGCCATCATGGCCAACAGGGGCAGAATGGGCAGCAGTTTCAGCAGGGCCAAGGGAGGAACGGTAACGGCCACCAGGGCCGGGGACAGCAGGGGCAGAGAGGAGGGAACTTCCCAGGGAAGTGTTATGTTTGTGGCAAGACTGGCCATAAACGACAAGATTGTCCTGATAGGGGCAGGGCCCACAGCAGCAGCAGCAGGGTGCTCGCCAGGAGCCGCAGAGGCCTATGTTTCCCGCCGCTCTCCCCGCACCGCCACAGATGGCAGCATTGCCACCCATTCCAGCAGTCCCAGCTCAGCAGGGGCAGCTACAGTATGGACGTGTCTATAACGTCCACCAGGCAGCAGTTCCACAGGCACCGCCCGCGATTGAGGGTACGTTTCCTATCCATGGCACTATGGGACGGGTATTGTTTGATACGGGGGCTACACATTGTTTTATAGCTACACATTTCGCGAAAGCCTTAGGATTGTTAGCTACGGCGGAGAGCACAGTGACGTGTGTAGACTCACCATTGGGGAGTGGGTCACTTATATTCTTTATATGCCGGGGAGTGGAGGTAGAGATTGGTGGTTTGGTATTACCTGCAGCCATGTTGGTATTAGATATGCATGTGCACGATGTGATTATCGGTATGGATTGGCTCGTAGCTTATAGGGCCATGATTGATTGCTTCAGCGGGAGCATTGTTTTTGCCATTCCGGGGCAAGAGATGTTTGTAGTGGCGATGCCTCGCCCAGAGGGAGGATCGACCGCTCATCTGTATTACATAGAGGAGGATACCTCTAAGGAGGTTGTGATCCCTTTAGATTCTATCCCAGTTGTCAGGGAGTATTCGGATGTGTTTCAGGAGATACCAGGCCTACCCCCCAATCGAGAGATAGACTTTGTTATAGACCTATTGCCAGATACGAAACCATAGCACGCGCACCGTACCGTATGGCTCCGGCAGAGATGCGAGAGCTACGAGATCAGATAGAGCAGCTGTTAGGTCAGGGTTTTATTCGCAGGAGTACCTCACCTTGGGGCGCTCCAGTTTTGTTTGTGAAGAAGAGGGACGGTTCACTGAGATTGTGTGTGGACTACCGGGAGTTAAACAAGGTCACGATACGGAATAAGTATCCGTTGCCTCGAATCGATGACCTATTTGACCAGTTGAGAGGAGCTTCTTTCTTCTCGAAGATTGATTTGAGATCGAGATACCATCAGTTGCGTATCAGGGAGGAGGATGTCTCGAAGACTGCGTTCTTGTCGAGATATGGTTCTTACGAGTTTCGGGTTATGCCTTTTGGTTTGACCAACGCTCCAGCAGTGTTTATGGACTTGATGAACCGAGTGTTCAGGGATTTCCTTGATCAGTTTGTCATTGTCTTCATCGATGATATTTTGGTTTACTCCCAGACAGAGGAGGAGCACGCCGAACATTTGAAGCAAGTTTTGCATACACTACGTCAGAACGAGTTGTATGCAAAATATGAAAAATGCGAGTTTTGGCTGAAGGAGGTCCAGTTTTTGGGACATATTATTTCCGACCGGGGAATATCTGTTGATCCGGGGAAGGTATCCGCGGTGAGGGAATGGGGACAGCCCACGACACCGACTGAGATTCGTAGTTTCTTGGGCCTAGCAGGATACTACAGGAGGTTCATTCGGGGATTTTCGAAGATAGCGAGTCCTTTGACACATCTGACTCGTAAAGGTGTGCCGTTCATTTGGAGTGATGCCTGTCAGTTGGCATTTGATGAGTTAAAGGACAAGTTAACCTCAGCACCTGTGTTAGCATTGCCGAGACCGGGAGTTGAGTATTTGGTTTACACCGATGCGTCTTTGCAAGGACTTGGAGGTGTATTGCAGCAGGAGAGACAGGCCATAGCTTATGCTTCCCGTAAGCTTAAACCTCACGAGAAGAATTACCCCACTCATGATTTGGAGTTGGCGGCAGTGGTATTTGCCCTACGGATTTGGAGGCACTATCTTTTGGGGGAGAAGTTCCAACTGTTCACGGACCACAAGTCCCTACAGTACCTGTTCACGCAGAAGGAGTTGAACATGCGGCAAAGGAGGTGGCTTGAGTTTGTGAAAGACTACCAGTTCGACATCCAGTTGTGACAACCCGCTATCCGGAATAAAGGGTGGCCAGCCCTATACCCCGATAAAATAGAAAAAATCATTGATAAATATCATTCTCAGCATCACAACAATATGCAAAGTATAAGGAATAACCACTCTATATTCCAGAAAACGGGTTATCAAAAACTTTGATTTGAAATAAAAAGAAAAAAAAACATTTTCAACAACCCATAATAGAAATAGAGGGTGGAAACCCCCATAAGCGTATAAGAGAAACCCAAATGATACAAAAGGACCGAACGAAAGGTCGGTCAATAACAACCATACAACATACATTTAGTACCAAGGGTTACAATATAAATCCAGTATACAATTACAAAGGTTTGGGCAACAAGCCCGAATAAACTGAACATAACTAGAAACATGAACGGAGGCGTCTACACAAAATCCCGTGAAACTCGCACAATGTCACGGCTCCTCAAAAACATGTGGAAGGAAAGGTCATTACGGGCGACCGTGCGGCGGAACACCTGAACGGATTATATAGATGTATATATACAACAAGAAAGGAAAACCGGTCAGGGCCGGGTATATGTGATCAATAGATAAATGACAAGTATGATAATGATGCACAATAATCATGGATGATAGTCTAGCACGATAACATCATATATAAGGAGCTAAAACTGATAAAGGACTACATAGAGTGAGATTCATTTGAAACAGAATTAAAAGTGCTTATGAGCCTTTATCCTCATTAATCATATTTCAATTTAAATATTCATTTTCCATTCCTTATCAGGAATATAATAGTCATCATGTGCTCTATAAGGCACTAATCTCAATAACATGCTCTTTGTGGCATAAATTGCTCTTTATGGCATTAATGTTCCATCGAGTCCAACTCGATAATAAGAATAGTCATAAATATAAATATAACGCTTCTAAGACCGCCCGTCCGGGTTTCCCCACTGAGCGCGTCCCTAAATAACCATCATCTTCCAGGGCCTAACATAAGACAACCTGGGATCCTATCGAAAGCGTCGGGAAGCGGCCATGAGCCTGCGTGGTAGCCAAGACCACACCCGGAATCTCCCTACCCCCGCAGAAAAATATACAACCATAAGCGCTCCCATGGCCTAGGACTATATCCACCCTGCATTCATTAGCCAGGGGGCTTCACCTATCGTGCGGACTTCCCTTAAGATGGTATTTAGAGAGGTGTGTAACATCCATTTTATTAATTTCCATTACATGATTAGTAAATTATCATTTACCTTATCAATTTCCCATTTTAACAAAATGTATAAGTTAAATCGGGACTATATGTAATTCGTACCGACATAGCATCCTCAAAAGGAATACAGACTCCAAAGTTATCCTCAAGGCCTCTTTTAGGCTTTAATATAAACCATCAAGTCAAATCTAATCTCGAGTTGAATTCTAAAGTCTCCAAATTGACCTCAATAGATTCTAGACCGATATAAAACTACAAGACAAAAGTGATGCCTAAACATCACCTTAAATCCCCCCCTTTGAATGAATCCTAGGTGAACCCTTTCGAGTCTAGGATGTCGTCCCAACTCAACTAGAACTCTAAACCCTATGTTTACTTCATTTAAGAAGGTCCCTAATCAATAATCCTAAAGAAAAGGGGCTAAAAATGAAAAAGAAAAATTTTGAAAAGTGCAGGGCTACCGAATCGATTCGCCCCCTTGGCCGAATCGATTCGGCCAGAAAGTTTGAGATTCTGCATAACAGCCGAATCGATTCGCTCAGAGGGCCGAATCGATTCGGACTGAAAATCTGGGTTTCTGCATAACTGCCGAATCGATTCGGACCAAATTCCGAATCGATTCGGTCAACAAGACCTGAGCACTGGCCCTAGCCGAATCGATTCGCCCAGGGGACCGAATCGATTCGGGCCTGCGATTTTGCCAAGAATTGGCTATGGAGTCTTGGACTCCATTTTCTACCCAAACTCCAATTTCTTCCAACCAAACTCATATACCAACACTATAAAAACATCAATGATGCTATTGATCATCTTAGAACCTCATGAGTCATCTTTGAGTGAATCAAAACCCAAAAACACATAAGAAAACCCTAAGTTTCTAAACTAAAATCAATACACCATTATCATAACAAATCATCCATCTCAAGACACAAATAGCAAGTAAAAACTTGCCTTGATTCAGCAAATATGCAGATTCCTTGGTGTAGTAGCAATCTCTCTCTCAATCTCCAAAGCTTTCTCTCTTCTCTTCTCTTACTCTCTTAGGTTTAGGAAGGGATTTTGGGGAAATTAGAAGACTTAATAGGCTTAAGTCGTGACTTAAGGTAAATGCCCCACTTAATTAACCAAAAGTGCGATAAAATAATACGCAATAGCATAATTAAGGCACAACCAGTCAAAAATGCCCAAAACTACAAAATACAATATGGCACATTATTTGACTATTTCGCACATTCCGGAATCAACTGCAACCTCCAAATTATCATTTGGACATTTTAAAATTCAATTTAGGTTCCGGTCTCATTATTAAGCCAAATATCATTTTTAATTCAGATGATATTAATAAGCATGACATAGCAATGTTTTCCCATAATTATGATATGTATGCTAACTCACAATAAATATCAACTTTCTACCTTGAATTAACATTCAAATCATAACCCGACACTGGTCTCTAATTACTATACTAAGTAATTACTATAAAATACGGTCCCATAAGCGAGGGTTATTACACCAGTATCACCCGGGAAAGGCTAACGTGGTAGCAGACGCGTTGAGCCGTAGGCCAGCAGATGAGGTAGCAGGGGTGTGGAAGGCAAAGTGGAAGGAGTTGGGACACCAGGATGCAGTGGCCCGATCTTTCATGTCTGTGATGACCGTTACACCGCAGATTGTCACGAAGGTAGTGCGGGCACAGGGTAATGACTCGTTCTGTCAGGAGCAGATAGTTCGATTACTAGCAGAGGGAGCCGAGTCCTATACCGTTAGCTCAGACGGGGGATTACGCTTCAATGGGAGATTGGTGGTTCCAGAAGGGGAGGAATTGCGACACGAGGTGATGGCAGAGTCGCACGGCTCACGGTTCGCGGTACATCCCGGAAGGGACAAAATGTACCAAGACATGAGACGGCAGTATTGGTGGAGCGGTATGAAGAGAGATATCGCTGTGTTTGTTTCGAAATGCGCCACTTGTCAGCTAGTAAAAGTGGATCATCAGAGACCGACAGGACTTCTACAGCCGTTGGAGGTTCCGGTATGGATGTGGGAAAGCATATCCATGGATTTTATCACGGGGTTGCCTACGTCGCAGAGGGGTCACGACTCCGTTTGGGTAATTGTGGACAGACTGTCCAAAGTCGCTCACTTTTTACCCGTAAGGACTGACTACACTACGGGACAGTATGCCCAGCTCTTCATTTCAGAGATTGTGAGACTTCACGGTGTGCCCCTAAATATCGTGTCTGACAGAGACAAGATATTTGTTTCGCGGTTTTGGGAGAGTTTCCAGGAGGCCATGGGCACGGAATTGCGGTTGAGTACGGCTTATCATCCGCAGACCGATGGGCAGACAGAGCGCACAAATCAGATGTTGGAGGACATGCTACGCATGTGCATTATTGACTTTGGAGGTGGATGGGAGCAATACCTTCCACTGGTAGAGTTTGCTTATAATAACTCCTACCAGTTCACTATTGGCATGGCTCCGTTTGAGGTGTTGTACGGTAGGCCTTGTCGTTCCCCAGCATGTTGGTTAGAGGTGGGGGACAACAAACTACTTGGACCGGAAGTGATTCAGGATACTTCGGCAAGGATTGAGTTGATTCGGAATCGCATTCGGGTAGCTCAAGACCGGCAGAAGAGTTACGCTGATGCGAAGAGATCTTTCAGGGAGTTCCAAGTGGGGGACCAGGTTTTGCTCAGAGTATCTCCTATGAAGGGGATTATGCGTTTCGGGAAGAAGGGGAAGTTGGCACCGAGGTATGTGGGGCCGTTTCCTATTATTGAGCGAATTGGACCAGTTGCGTATAGACTCGGGCTACCGGAGCATTTACACCGGATTCACGATGTGTTTCATATTTCCTCGCTAAGGAAATATCTCAGGGATGATTTGACTCATTCTCACATAGCTTTGGAGGAGATTGATCTACAGCCTGATAGCTCCTACGAGGAGGGGCCGATTGCTATTTTGGACCGAAATGAGAGGAAGCTGCGGTCAAAGATAGTTCCGTTAGTGCGTGTTCAGTGGCGACATCACAATGTCGAGGAGTCCACATGGGAACGCGAGGATGAGATGCGCGAGCGTTATCCAGAGTTGTTTTTATCAGGTACTTTCTAGTTCGAATTTCGGGACGAAATTCTGTTATTAGGGGGGAAGTATGTAATACCCCGTATTTTTGTGATATTTATTTTATGGGATTAATTAATTAAATGCGTATTAATTGGAAATTAATCCGGGTTAAAATACTAGCGAGATGCGAGTTGGTATTTGATTATATGTGCATATATGTCTATATATGAATTTTGAATTATGGAATTTGTCGTGAGATTGATATACGGCAATTTGGACATTTTATTGGGACGCGGATAACAGTCGCGTCAGGATATAATTATTTTATTATAAAAGTGAATTTAAATTCTATTAACCATATGGTCGTTTTGAGTGCGCCAACGCGTCCGGAAGGGTCGAGATAGTCAGGAAACACTAGCCGGGGGTTTAGTTTGGACCCCGGGGTATTTTTAGGCCATACCGGCAACATAAAGGGTAGTTTGGTAATTTGAGTATTTTTGGGAATTAAAAGTGACGAAAATTAAGAGTTTATATCTGATGTGGATTTGACCCACTAAACCCACTAACCAACCCTTATTAACCCTATAAGCTACGGGGGTTATTAGATTAGGTTTCCAAAAGTCTCCTAAACAAACCCTAGCCACCTTTGGAGAAGAAGGCTTGTAGAGAGAGAGAGAGAAGGAATTCTGCAGAAAAAGCTTCATCAAATCAACACCAAATTCAGAGACACTTGAGGCAAGTGATTTAATTCTATTTAATTCAGTGAATGTTTCTTCCATGTTAGATAAATTGAAAGATTTACAATCGTTCTTGGAAGTTAAATAAAAACCCATTTTAATTGGACTTAGAACTTAAATTTTGAGAAGAAATTGCATGTAGAATCGTATAGAGATGATTACCCTGATGTTTATATATGTTGGATGTAACAAAAACGGATCTAATTTGAGTAAATGGATGATTATAAATTCTAGGGTTTATGTTCTTGAAAATTTGGGGAAAAGTGAAGAGACTTGATGATTTAATGATGTTTAGGATGAATTGATTCCTTGAAACACGTTAGTATGTGACCTTGATATGTTTAGGATTGATTAGAGACCTTAAAACATTGTTGGGACGAATTTTGGTTGAGATTTGAGGTGTAGAAATTAGTGAAAAACGAATAAGGATTTCTGGGCTCGAATCTGGTCGCTCATTAGAAGACCTGCCCAGGTCGTTCGAACGACCTCGTTCGAACGAGCTTCTAACGAGTTGACCATTGACTTCTAACGAGGGTGAAGTTCGTTCGATGGGTTCGTTCGAACAAGATCTCGTTAGAAAGCCCACTTCGTTCGAACGAGATCTCGTTAGAAGACTCAGTTCGTTCGAACGAAGTCTCGTTCGAACAGCCTCGTTCGAACGAGACTTCGAACGAGTTGACAGTTTAGGCTTTTTAGCCTGTTTTGATCCCGAGTGCCCCGTAACCTTGTGTATAGGTAGAAATAGCCCTTCCTTGATAAGTAATTGTTATATTTGGGATGTTTGGGATATTATGAGGAGTCAAACCTAGAAGTGTAGTTTGAACCTAAGGGAAAATGTGAAGTAGGACGTGAGCGCCTATTACGATGTGAGCTATTGACGGCCTAATTAATTATACTAACCGGGAACATATAAATGGTGTAGTATTATATGTCCGTACGAGAAGAGATATGTACCAATATATTATGGTGATTACTAAGACGTGTGCATACTTAGTATATATGTATTGATTTTATGTGTATGACATACCTACCATACTTGCTATCACGGGAGGTTTGCGTTCGCATAGGGCCCTCTAATCCTTGTGTTGCCCGGATTTAGATTGGTTACCTCGATGAACATAGGTCAGAGAAGGACTTATTGGGATGTTAATAAGTCTGCTGATCGTGGGAGCGTAGGTATGTGCGTGACCCATGTGATGTGACTGTGTTCGCCTCCATTATTTGTGATGTTGTTATCTGAGAACGATTCCTGAGAGATTCGGAATGCGTGATCCTTATGTACGTGATGTACCGGGATGGATAGCAGAGTATGTGTGCGCCGCAGCTTAGTCTCGGGGTGCTTATATTGTATATTTATGTTGTGGAAAATATACACTTTATTATGGGAACTTTCATATGGTATTGTGTGTATAAATTTGGATAACATAAAAGGTATAATCTATAACGAGTTGTATTACTTTTATCTAAGAACCTGAATTTACGTTAAGCCTCTATTGAATTGAGATCGTTATAATGTTAAATGGGAACCGAGTAATAAGGGTAGAACCTATGACAGTCTAGCTAGATATGATGTCACTTAGCTAGTGATTTGTGTCATTTTAGATGGGTACTTACGTTAGGAGTGCACAGTTAGACGAGAGGTGAGAATTTCATGTGAGTGCACGTCCTAACATGTACTTTGCATTTAATGTTTTAAATGTTTTTAAAGCACTTGCAGGTTTTTAAAATATCTCCACATTCGGGCTCTGACCCGTTTGCTTTTAAATCTATTTTTCTTGTAAAACCATTTTAGGTGCCCAGCCATAAGGACACCATGCATAGGATACTCATTCAGGTGACGAGCTGTAGCTGTTTGTGGAAGCTACAGGGATTTGCTTTTAGACGCTTCTATCATTTGGATTCCATCTTCAGTATTCTTCAGTTGTAGGGCATGTTGCCCAAATTCTATTAGAGACATTTCCATTTCAGTTTTTTTTCAGACTTTGGCATGTATTAATTCAGTATTCAGTATTTCGTTACTTATTTCAGTTGTGGGATTTTTGTGAGGAGTTTTCCTCCGGATTTATTTATATCATGTGATGGTTATTCTATTATTCCGTTATGGTGAATGGTGATATTATTCTTGCTTTAAATCTTTTACTGCATGTTAATCAGACTTTAATTAAAATTTGACAACTTACTTTTTAAATACTAGGTGGTTAGTAATAATAAAATGTTTTCGACAGTGATGCTATTAACTGAGCCAACTTGGCATTTTGATTTAATTTAATAAAGGAGTAGCTACCCGGTATTTAATTAGTCGGGGTGTCACATGATCTTCGAAAAACTTTTAACAGAGAAGCCTGCGACGATGCTATGTATTTAATCTTCACACATACTCATTCCAGGCATTCCATTCCATGCATTCTTCTTTCCCTCCAAAAAAATCTACTGCTTTTTCATTCCAAATACAATAAAAGATACAGGTTTTCCTCACTGTTTCTACACAAACAGAACCAATTTGGAGATATTTGCAGTTACAGTCTTCTCCATTGAAGCAAGCGAGTCACAAGTATTTACCTGCTCGTGGCCCACAAGGTAAGAAACACCTTGATTTCATTAAGATGAGACATTGCCCAAATCAATTTGGAATAATAAAAAAAATGATAGAAGGATCATTGCATGAAGATAAATGTTGAAAATATGATTTGCAAGTAGGGGTGAAAATGAGGCGAGCAGAGACGAGCTTATGGTTGCTCAAGCTTGATTCGTAAATGTAAACGAGCCTAAAAGTATGTTCAAGCTCAATTCATTTATCTTACGATCCAAGTTCAAACGATCGTCTAAGCAAATGAATACGAGTCGAGCTCGAGTAGCTTGGTTATTTTACACTAGCTTAGTGTGGATATTGGTGATCGAGCCGAATCCGAGCCGAGCTCAATAAGATAACGAGCTTAAACTTTTGGCTTAACTCATTTATTTGACGAGCGAGTCCCGAACGAGCTTTTTTCCGAACGAACACGATTCCAGCTCGAGTAGCTTGGTTCATTTTACAGCCCTATTTGCAAAAGAACCCTTAATTATCCAAGATACAACTTCTAGAGTCACACACACCGGCTTATAATACTTTGCAAAACAACAACACCGCCACACCCGCACAACAAAATAAATAAATAAAACACTTAAAAACAAGGTTAACAATTCAACACAAAATATAAGCACCAAAACCAAATGCTGCAATAACGATACATACACCAAAACACTTGTCTCGGCGAGAGGACATAGCACCGCTTAGTGCCTAGGCGAGGCGGGGCGCCTGGATTTTTAAGAATACTACAAGACTCGGGGATTGTTCGTTTTTGCTTCTTAAGTCTGAACCTAAACCATTTAGACTTGAAAGATACCAAATAGTATTTTCTTTAATTATAAGGGCCAGGGCTATATCTATATATTTGCCTATGAATGCTTAAGATGTAGAACAGCCTCTACATTCAAAGACTAAGTTTGAATTTAAAAGTTTCAAACATATTTTTCAGATTTCATAATTCAAATATTAACCTTAGATACAAATTAAATAATATCAGCCCCCTGCTTAATACACTGGCACACAGAAAGAAAGCAAAAGGGTTTCTCTCAATCTCCTATTCTCATTAACCAATATCAAAGTATGTGATTACAATAGGAGAAGAGGTCTTTATTAAGGCTCCGTACACTTACGGTGCATTAGTTCTTTCTTTCTCCGACTAAAATCTGAATTTGAAAAATGTTTCTTTTAGGCCCCTTCGGGGTTGTATGCTTTTCCCTCTTAAATTTGAATATGCACCATTAAACCATTTAGACTTAAGAGGCGCCATGTGGTGTCTTTATGCTTTTTTATTTTATATATTAAGAGGCTAACGTTTATATTTCCTTTTGAATATTAAGAGGTGGAAGTGACTAAAATACCTCCATTCAGAAGTTCATTAAGACATAATACCATATTTTTCAAATTTAGATTTCACACTTGGGATTTAAAACTATTATATAATCTCATATTCACTAAATTGAACAGTGGCATTATCATGGAATTTTCCCAATTATCTCCTTATATATGCCATTGTTCATTTTTTTTCACCACTGGAGATCCAATGAGCTCCTTATATGCAGGCCATTTTTCAAAAACTAAGAAAAAAAATATTTATTGATGATCTTTGATCCTCCATAATGAAAACATCAAAAAAGATCGGCAGAAAATTCAATCAAGAAATGGATTAGATGATTATCAAAAGTTTCATCGGCCGAATATCATATATATATATATATATATACAGAAAGGATCTCATGCATACCCAGTTTGCATACCCTCCGTGCGGACCATTTTTTTAAAATAGTAAAAAAAATAATTTCGGGCTGATTTTTTTTTTATAGTTTCTAAACATTTCAATAAGACCATAAAAAAAAATTCAACTCAAAATGATTTTTTTTGCTATTTTAAAAAAATCGGTCAAACTTTGTCAGTTTTTAAGTTGTTTTTAAGTTGTTAAAAACTGACAAAGTTTGACCGATTTTTTTAAAATAGCAAAAAAATTCATTTTGAGTTGAATTTTTTTTTATGGTCCTATTGAAATGTTTAGAAACTATAAAAAAAAAAATACATCAAAAATATTTTTTTTACTATTTTATCAAAATTGGTCCGCGCCAGCGGTATGCAAACTGGGGTATGCATGAGAACCGCTCTCTCTCTCTCTCTCTCTCTCTCTATATATATATATATATACACAATACTGCCTTGTGCATACCAGTCCGCATTGTAAGAGTGCGGACCAGACATGTGTCACCTCACTGCACAGAAAAGAGAGAGAGTGTGCCTATAATTTAGCCTATAATTTCTAGGCTCACCACCAGGTGACACATGTTCGGTCCGCACTCTTAAAATGCGGACTGATATGCACCAGAGCAATACTGTATATATATATACATATATACACACAAAGTCTCCTGTAAGGACTCCTTATGGTGCAAACCCCGGTACATACCATATTTTAAAATAGTAACAAAATGAATTTTTTGATAAAACTTTATGGATATGATCTCCAGGGTGAGAAGATCATGTCTAATTTTTTTCATCAAAAAATTCAATAAAAAAAATTGTTGAGATGAGGTGATGTCAAAAAATAGTATAAATATGCATTTTCGACCTTTGAAAATTTGGGTCGGCGCCAGCCACTTGATTAATTGAATTTTTTGATGAAACTTCGTGGATATGAAAGTTTCATCAAAAAAATTCAATTAATCAAGTGGCTGGCGCCGACCCAAACTTTCAAATGTCGAAAATGCATATTTATACCATTTTTTTACATATCACCTCATCTCAACGGTTTTTTTAATGATTTTTTTGATGAAAAATTGGAGATGATCTTCTTACAGTGAAGATCATATCCATAAAATTTCATAAAAAATTTATTTTTTTACTATTTTAAAAAAATGGTATCTACCACCATAAGGATTCCTTAGAGGAGGGAGCATATATATATATATATATATATATATATATATACCCACTCAGGTTGAATTTCTGAGCAAACTTCTTATAGACCATCTCCTCCTCATGGAAATCATTTACAAAAAAAATATATATATTCCTATTTTAAAAAAATTGGTTTCAATACTTTATTATCAGACTGTAACAGATGAACTATCTCACATATAAAAAGTAGCCGAAACAAGAAGTATAAATTAAGGAAGACATTAATTCAAATAAAACCCAAAAATCCTAGTGAAACCCGAATGATCAGAAGCTAAAACAAAGAATACCGGACAAGAAATACGAGTATTGATCCTAAAAGATAGACGAACAACTTGCAAAACAAAACCCTATAAACCATATGCATGTGTGTATATATATATATATATATATATATATATATATATATATATATATATAGAGAGAGAGAGAGAGAGAGAGAGAGAGAGAGAGAGAGACCTGTCCCTTAACTTTGAGATTGATGTGGGCCGATTGATCGGCAGGCTTCTTGTCCTCCTCTTGGTTGGTAACACCCGACATCCTCACCTATCAAACTCTGGCTCTCGAGATTTTTCTCCACTCACCCAGTTTTTTAAACTAACAGGTCATCTTAGTTGGGGAAAGTAAATTACAAAAAAGGGATTTCAAAGGGTTTAGTGCTATTTTTTTTTAGTCCTTAGTCTTATTGTAATCCGTACGAAACAAGTATCATTCTTTTTTTATTTTTTATAAAAAATAAATAAATAAATAAATAAAAAGAAAATAGACGGTTAAAAAATAATTATGAGAACTTTTGATAGCTATGGAACTTACTACAATTTTAAAAACATATGGAATTGGAGCATAAAACATCGTAGGAGATGGGACTAAAGTCAAAAAAAAATATAAAAAAAAATAGAAGTATGACATTTTTAGTATTTGCAATAAATCCACAAACTCATTTAAAATCAAGGGATTACAAATGGGTCTACTTCACCAAGTACTTAGGCCATCTCCAATCATTTTGACCTTAAAACCATTTATATCCTTGCTGTCAAAGTAATTGTAGAAAGCATTCTTATCTACATGGACACTATTTTGATAATATGGAATAGTTATTTAAAGATAAGGTTTTTACGGTCTAGTCCTTGGACTAACAATTTTGGACAAAAAAATCGGTGAACCAAATTTTAAACGATTAGGTCCAACTTATAAATACCCCAAATTTAAGAAAATCATAAACCTAATCGGCTATTGGAGTTTTCTCTGCAACTAACGACTATTCTCCGAAATCGAAAATAACATCAATCTTATGCTTTGATCGTCTGTCCTATAATCGATTACAGTGTTCTTAATCGATTCTACCTGTATCACTTGGCTCTATCATTTGTAAGTTTATCTTTATCAGCAGTTGATTTTTCTATTTTCGATCGATTACAATAAGTATATGTCCTTTGTTTTAATTCAAGAGACTCATTGTAATATTCATTCATGTGATTGAATAGCTTTTTATACGTTATATATGTATATGTTTCTAATTTGTGTTTTTTATGCATTTATGTTTGGATTCTTAATAAATAAGTTATATTTATCAATATTTGTAATTGTTAGTTGAATGTGCTGAATGAATATTATTGATGTTTCATTCTAATTTTAAGAGTCCTTGATTTTTATTTGGTATTGAATCACTTATTGATATAGGTCCGCGCCAGCGGAAATAACCAGTTCGATATCAGTTTTCAAAGTACACGCAGTGTTTATAAAGTACACGTGATTGATTATTTGATAATATGTGTGTGGTTTATTGCTTCATGTATAGGTTTTTAAAAAGTGCCTGTAAGTTTATATTAATTATAAATAAATATTTTGATATTTCATGCATTAAATTATTGCACACATTTTTAGAATTGTTGACCTTGAAGTAAATGTTTTTCGTATTTGTTTTACTGCAGGACATTATGGTAAGTAGTGTAATAGCAAGGAGTTGTTATTTGGATAATATGGCTTGTATTGAAATATTTGAAGATAGCTCATTAGATTTCATATGCAATGAGTTGTGTATTAGGTTTACTAATTTTAGAAGTGGGAGTTTTTCATTGAGGTATTCATTTGGTGATGAATGTCGGTTCATGTTGGTTTGTGACAACGATGTTTGTTGTATGTTGCGGTCCCAATTGATCGTGAATGCTAATTTCATTTGGATATATGTCATTGATTCATTACCATTTCCATGTAATACATGTCGTGAACGGGTTAACTGCTCTAATCGAATTTTTGAAGGGGTTGACTGCAATAATACAACGTCTGAGAGGGTTGACAGTGGTGATACAAATACACAGAGGTTAGAGTCTTTATCATCAGGCACTAAAAATGATTTTAATAGTTGCATTGAAAATGACTTTTATCTTGGAGGTGTGGAGTCAAGTAAGTCAAAAGTCTATCTTTCGAATGATTGGAAGACTTATATAAGTCATGAGCAGCAGTGTTTTGAAGGAGGTGTAGTGGAATTTCGGGATAAATTGCGAAAGTATGCCGTTGAGGTTGGGTTCAAGTATGTGTATTTGAAGAATGATAAAACTCGAGTGACGGCTGAATGCTCTAAAAAGACTACTGAGAATTGCATGTGGAGAATTCATGCTTCATTATCTACAATAAATGGATACTTTTACATACGTGGAATGAATAATGAGCATACATGTAGAGGTATCTTTCGTAGTCCGTCAGCCAAAATGATGGCCTCCAAGTTGGTTTCAACATTGGTAGCTGATGATCTTAGAGATAACCCGCTATTGAGACCAATTGATGTAGTTAGAGATATGAAGAAGAATTATGGTATTGATATAGCTTATCAATATGCATGGCGTGCAAAAGAGATGTTTGCTGTTGATATACATGGTGATGAAAAGGTTTCTTATGCATTAATGAATAATTATCATGACCTTCTATTGCAGTATAATCCTGGGTCGCATTGCATCCTGGACGTGGAACATGAGAGTAAAAAATTCAAGAGAATATTTGTAATGTTTAGAGGATGTATTTATGGATTTCAATACTGCAGACTTGTTTTATTTCTTGATGGTGCCTTTTTGAAGAGCCGTTACCGTGGAACAATATTATCAGCTACTGCAAGGAATGGGAACAATGGTAAATGAATTTTAACTATTTTATTTTGTGTATTGCATTGAAATTTTGTTTGTTCCATTCCATATCATCAAAATACAAGCATAAAAATATAAAATACCTTTGAAGGTCTTTGTTTTAGTTCACGTGTACTTTTCATTTTTCTGCGTGTATTGTCATGATATGTCTTATTATGTGTAATACTAAGTAAAGTACACGCATAGTGCATGTTAAGTACACGTGAATGTTTTTGTTAATGTCACGTGTACTTTTCATTTTTATGCGTGTACTTTGATGATGATGACTTTATGTGTAGTAATAAGTAAAGTACACGCATTTTACATGTCAAGTACACGTGAATGTTTTTCTTAATTTCACGTGTACTTTTCATTTTTATGCGTGTACTTTGATGATGATGTTATGTTGAATACAAACTAAAGTACACGCATTTTACATGTCAAGTACACGTGAATGTTTTTCTTAATTTCACGTGTACTTTTCATTTTTATGCGTGTACTTTGATGATAGGTGTTGTTATTTAGAAATAATAAAGCAAAGTACATGTTAAAAATGTAAAGTACCTTTGAATGTTTTTGTTTAGTTCACCTGTACTTTACATTTTTATGCGTGTATGTTGATGTTAGTCTTGTTAATAATAAATCCAAGCAAAAGATTGGAAAGTAAACGTGCATTTTATCATGTGTACGGTACATTTTTATGCTTTGTCTTGTTATTTACAAACAATTTAAATTAAACACAATATATTTTCCATGTGTTTTAGGGTCTGCGCCAGCATCATCAATATACAAAGTGTTGTACATGGATATGTTATTTATTTTAATTTTAATATATTTTTATAATTCAGGACTTTTCCCTGTTGCATATGCTGTTGTTGATTCCGAAACCGAAGATAACTGGATTTGGTTTCTAGTCAATTTGCATAGTGCAGTAGTTGAGCAATATCGAAACATAACATTTATATCAGATCGAAACAATGGATTACTTGAAGCTGTTTCGAGGGTCTTCCCGTTGTCTGCACATTCCTACTGTATACATCATTTACAAGGGAATATAAAAAAGAAAATTCGTGGGAATTGTGCTGGATTTCGAAAGAAAATTGTTAAAGATTTTTTGTCTTGTGCATATGCTGTCTCAGTAGATGTATTTCATAAGAATATTGAAGCATTGAAGAAGGAAGGAGGAGCTACTATTGCCGATTTCATTGATAGTTTGCCTCCCGAGAATTGGTCCTGTGCATATTTCCCTAGTAAACGGTATGGTGACATAGCATCTAGTGTTGCGGAGTCATTCAATTCATGGATATTGGAGGAAAGGCATTTACCAGTAATGAATATGCTTGATAAATTGAGAGTGAAAATTATGAATTTCAATGCAAACAAACTTGTTTAGTCTGACACTTGGACAAATGAGCTATGTCCTTTTTTTCAAAAGTTACTGAATGAAAATTGGAATAAAAGCCGACATTGGACTATTAGTCGCTCAAGTCAAAATGTATTTGAAGTTCATTCAGAAGTGCGAGCAACAGTTGACTTAGGATAAAGGGCTTGTTCTTGTAAGAGTTGGCAGATTAGATGTTTTCCATGTTCTCATGTTGTTTGTGTTGTGCGGATGAAAGGGACCAGTATTTATGATTATATTGAGGAGTACTATAAGGTATCTTTCTACAGAAAATCATACTCGATACCTATAGTTCCTCTTCCTGATTTGATTTCCTTAAATATTCCTATTCCTGAAAATCCATCTATCCTTCCACCAATGACTAAGAGACCGACAGGCAGGCCAAGAAATAAGAGAATAAAGTCTTCTGGTGAGATCACAGTAAGGGAAGTTACTTGCTCGAGGTGTAGTAAAACGGGTCATTACAGGTCTACTTGTAAGGAACCCATTTGACTATTTTTAAAATTGTTGAATTCATTCATTTTAACCATTTGATTGAATAAATTAATTAATAAACCATTTGTTTCACATAAATGAATGTAATTTATTTTTAAGTCTCATTCTTTAGTTTTTTTTTGTGTTACTGTACACATATTTTTCATAAAACATACATGATCATTATTCCTTGTGTTCACGTGTACTTTACCTTTGTGTACGCATACTTTATAAAAGCATGCGTGTACTTTACTTAATGTACATGCATGAAGTACACGCATAATATAAATATAATGTGCGTGTACTTGATGAAATGTGCGTGTACTTTATGAAGTACACGCATTGATAATTAAAGTACACGCATTTAAATATAATTGTACATGCATGTTTTAGCAAAGTACACACATATTGATATAACAAAAATCTAATTCAATATACGTGTACTTTATGTATTCTGCATGTAATTTTATCAAGTAGACGTATATAAATGCATATACTATTTGGAAAATTGTTTTTGACATTACAATCTGCTTGTACTTTATAAAAGATATTTGGGTCACTCATATTCTTAAACTCCTATGGGTATTATGGTCCGCTCCAGCGTCATTATTATACAAGTATTTCAATCCGCTTGTACTTTATAGACTATGCATATACTTTATAAAGTACACGTGTAATATATAGAGTACACGCATTTATGTAATATTTTGGGACAATATCTTGAATACACGCATTATTATACAAGTATTTCAATAGGCGTGTACTTTATAGACTATGCGTGTACTTTATATTGTACACGTGTAATATATAGAGTACACACATTTATATAATTTTTTTGGATGAAATGTTATTAATGTTAAAAATTTTAACAAAACACGTGATCATGTTTATAAGGGTTCACGTGTACTTTACTATATTGGGTGTATGACATAACTCAGAACACATTCATGAAAGAAATAAATTTTTTATTAAAAACAAAAAAATAAAGTATAATTTTTTCAAATAACGAAAGCTGAAAAAACTAAACAAGGCTTCTAGTAGGGATGTTTGTCAAAGGCATCCAGGGTGTCAGGGAGAGAGTCAATGAAATTCGACCAGTGTCGAATTTCTTCTTCTATGACAGCTACAAGGCCTTCATGGAGAGCCTTCTTCTCCTTCAGCTTTGGGATTTTCAGGGGAACTTCTTGTGTATAGAAAGACATGAGTTCTTCATGTGTTTGAGGAGGGTCCTCATCCACATTAAATAAATCTATGGGATTGGGTGGAAGTCCTGAATAGCCTTCCCTCACATATGTTTGAAACTGCTCAAAGGCAGTTTCATATGAGGAAACATTTTCCTCAATTTGCCTTATTTTTTTTTATTTCTTTCATCTCTCTCAAGAGTTTCTCGCAAGTTTTTTGCTGGAATAGCCATTATGTTATCTTTACCCTAGATGTAATGGTTAAGAAATGAACAAATATTACTCTTTTATAGGAAAAGTGAAAGTTATTTATTTCTTGACCAGAAGTAGTTGGGAAGTGAGTAATTGAGCTTAATAAATTGATTTTGGTTATTGTGTCCTTAATGAATTCTTTAAAGTAGTTTTCAATTAAAATAATAAATAATTATTATATTAACCACTGCGTGTACTTTAGTAAAAATGCGTGTACTTTGAAGAATTCATTGGTGTACTTAGTAATTATGACTTGTATTTTTCGTGAAAACTGCTTGTACATTGTTTCATAACAATCAGATGCATTGTTTGTCTAAACCTTATGTGGATTGTGGTCCGCGCCAGCGGGAAAAAACCATTTTGGTGTAATAAATATTGTAAACAATAACCAATATAACACAAAATAAATTACAAATATATTTTTTGAATTTGAATCACAATTTATAGATGTTTTTTATCCTTTCGGGGGAAGAAATATTTTGACAGAAGAATTTTCCTGAGTACATATGCTCTTTGTTTTAGCATGTCAGGGTCTTGAAAGAATTTTTGCATTTCTTTGTTTTTGCTTATTTGTTCAATGTAGTACATGCAAAACACCCCACAGTCAACCCTGAAATTACAATAAAACAAATATACAAATTAGTATGATGTGATGAAATTTTTTAAAAGGATACAAATTAGTAATTTTTAGAAATGAAGTTTTTCTTACCCATTATATTGTTTAGGGCATTCATGATCTCTTATTAGGTCAAATTTGAGATCACTTTCCAGCAAGAAATCTACAGTCCTTCTTTCTTGCTCTGTCAATGGATCATCATCCATTGTAAACTCATTTGGGGTACCTTCCTCAAATTTCCTCAGAATTTTGTAACCATTGTTTTTCATTGTTTCTGCTTCAGGCTTCAATAGGGACAGTGTTTTTTGGAAGACAGAAAACTGTTAAGAAGACAAATATTTAGTGTATACAAATAAAAGAGTATATGAAGATTAAAGAGTGAAAAGTACACGCATAATATAAAAGTACACGCATATTTTATTTTTTCATATCACGTGTATTTTAAAATATGATGCCTGTACTTTGCCTAATGTGTTAAAAGTACACGCATAATATTAAAGTACACGCATATTTTATTTTAAAATATCACGCATATTTTATTTTAAAATATCACGTGTATTTTATTATATGATGCGTGTACTTTGCCTAATGAGTTAAAAGTACACGCATAATATTAAAGTACACGTAACTTGAATTGGTTCATTTCACGTGTATTTTAAAATATGATGCGTGTACTTTGATAATTTGGGTAATTATGTACAAATAATACAAAGTACACGCATTATATAATGCACGTGTACAAGTGTATAATATAAGTACAAGTAACATTACTAATTAAGTTTAGGCACCAACCAATTTTTTTGCATCATCGAAGAATGTTGTGTTTTTTACGTGTCATTCGGTCGGAGGGGATCCATGTGGACCACTTTATTTTCTTTAGTGTATATCACAAGTAATGTGAAATATCCTATACTATGTCTAAGTACAATGAACAAATTATTACAACTACCTAAGTATTCAAATAAATCCTTGTATAATTCCCCCTTCTTATTGACTCCGTTTGTTCTACAAGCTTCTATCTGAATAAAAATTATAGACATAGTGTTAATAAAAAACACTGAAATTTTGTTTATCAAAACTTTCGTTTTATTTGTACTTACCCAACAATAATCAGAAAAAGTGTGTGAGTAGGAGAGCCCTTCCTCTGACAATTTTAATCTCAATACTTCGCTAAAGGCAAGTATTATCTGTTTCACACAATATAAAATGGTGAGGAAATAATAATGTTGAAATTTAATAGATGTCTAATATTTGGACTACATACTTGGCTTAAAATTTCTTGATTGTTGAGGACTTCAAGTAAATCTTCCCATGGGACATACGAAACCATCCCTTGGAAAATAAACTCCCTTCATTTTATATAATCAATAAGAATTGTATAATAATAATAACCTTATTCTTTTGCATCAAAAAAAATATAAATTAGCGAAGTGATAAATCATAAAACAATAAACTTTACCCTGGCTCAGCAATTTTAATAAACTCTACAATCTTTTTCTTCGAAGCTTCATCGAGATATTTATATGCTTCGATTGCTTCAAGCTTGACGCGACTTTCCTTCATTTTTTTCAGCTATTGTTGTAGGGCCTTTTCTAAGCTTTGACTCTTTTAGTTTCTTAATTGGTTCAAGCTTTTCTGTTTCGCCGTCAGCTTTTCTTTTCTTCTGACCTCTAGTAAGAGGTCCTTTGGTTTTGGATATTTTTGGGCTGCCCTCAACTTTCTTTGAGGCTAATTCAATCTTTAAACTCGAAATTTCGTCAAGGAGTTGTTTATTAATGTTTTCCTGATATATTTAACAAGGAATGTTGGATTGTAAGCATTTTTTGAAACAATGATTGATTTTCTCTTACGTGTATTTTATATAATACACGCGTGTATTTTAATACATGCGTGTATTTTATAAAGTACATGCGTGTATTATAAAATACGTGTACTTTATAAAATTTATAATATACATAAAATTTATAATAAAATTAAGAAAGTGTAGCGTGCAATAAATATCTATTGTATTTTATAGATACCTGGTCAGTTTTTTTCAATTCTGATTCTTCAAGCATTTTCTTCAACTCCGAAATTTCGTCATTAAGGATTTTATTATTGTTTTCCTGTAATACAAAAAAAATGTTACATTTTAGACAATGCAATAAAATAATGCATGTACTCTTCATTATATCTAATATCAAATAAAACTGCATTAAAAATACTATGAAATAAAACTGCGTGTACTTTGAGAAAACTGCGTGTACTTTGGAAAACTGCGTGTACTTTAAACGTGTACATAGAAAAACTGCGTGTACTTAGGAAAACTGCGTGTACTCTGCATTCAAAAGTACCTGTTGAGTATTTTTCCACTCTGACTCCTCAAGATTCTGCCTCAAAGTCATCTTTTCTATGTCAGCATCTTTCCATTGTTGTAATGTATCATCATACTTTCTTTTGAGATCTTCATTAGTCAGAGACAGATATCCATTCTTTTGTTCCAAAATTCGTGTTGATTCTGCCTGTTTTTTCAATGATATATTAAATTCTTTAATTCTATCTGAGTCACTCATTGTGACTTGATCAAGCTTTTCTTTTAAAGAATTGTTTAACTCAACTAGTTGGGCATTTTCTACCTCCAACTTATTTAATAACCCTTTTTCCTTCAAAAGGTTGGCATTCTCCACCTTTAAGTTCTTCACTTCCTCATGGGCTTCAAAAAGTGAATCACGATCTACCTGCAACTGTACATTCAAAATGGCACTCTCCACCTCCAAAGAGGTCACCTTCTCAAGTGCAACATTAATGTCTTCAGCTTCTTTAAATAGTTGGTTATTTTTTTCCAACAATTCCCTTTTCAAAACAACAATTTGTTCCTCCAAATTAACCTTTGGTTGATCATTTCCCTTCTTTTTCTTTGGAGTCACAATGTTTTTAAGGGGAATATTCCAACCATGTGAAAACTCATTGTCATCAATATCTTCAGCAACATTGTTTGATGATGAATCGTCATGTATAGGACTTTCTGTAGATATGTTCAAAGAGTAACTTGGCCCTTCAAACTGAGATTCCTTTTGTACAGGACAGTCCTTACAAGCTGGTTTACTTATAGCCTGCTTCAAAGTTGTTGTTGCGATGTCATTCTTCACAAAACATTGTTTCAAAGATGATAACTTCCACTTCAGGAATTTTGGAGTATTTTCTTTATATTCTTCAACAGGAGAAATAATTTCAAATTTCTCACATGCCCAATACTGAGATCATACAAAAAATAAAATGAATTTAATACTTGTATTACCTATGGATTCATAATGGAAAGTACAAGATATTTGTTCAAAATACATGCAAAATTAAATGTTTACTTTACAAATTTTACAATTGTATATTGAAAGTACACGTTACCATTTCAAATTACACTTATACTTTGTCAATATAAGTTCACGTGTACTTTCTAAAGTACATTTATAATATTGACAGAAGATATAACAAGAGTATTTTGAGAGTACACTGGTTATATTTACAAAACATAGTACACGTGTACTTTGTAAAATACAAGTGTACTTTCACATGATATAAGACGTGTATTTTCAAAATACACGTGATATAAGATGTGTATTTTCAAAATACACGTTAAATATCAATTGTATTTGGAAATAACAAGAGAAAATATCACATGTATTTTGAAAATACACGTAATATTTTTGAAGTACAGGTAAGTATTGGTATGTAAATTTTGAAATATCAGGAATATCAAGTGTATTTTAAAAATACACGTGAAAATAAACGTGTACTTTCAACATACACGTGAATTTTTCACGTGTATTTTGAAAATACACGTGAAAATAAACGTGTACTTTCAACATACATGTGAAAATATCACGTGTATTTTGAAACTACACGTGAGTATTGCTATGTAAATTTTGAAATATCAAAATGTTTTATTGCTCACCAGTAGGAAAATGACACATCCAGTAACTGTGATAGGTTTTGAACTTGCTGATTTGTCAAGTGAATGTATGAGAAACTCTTGCACAGCAGATGCCCAATCATATTTATTCATTTCCTCAATATTTTCAATGTATTTCATCCAAAATTCTCTAAGGGTGAAGTTTGAGTTGGAGAAAAATAACGTGTTCAAGAAGTGGAGACACACAATTTTAACAAAATCAGCAATTCCTTCATCTGTCTCCAATTCAACTGATTTCTTCAAACCATTTAAAATTTTTGACTTTCCTATTCTTTTTGAGAAGTATCGTGCTTGTAATCCAGATTTTTGAGCAGTATTCGGTCGCTTTTTCAGTTTTATTGATATTAAACCCTCAACCAGGGGTATGCCAAATATTTCACTTGTATCTATTGGCATTATTGGAATACTACTCTTCATACGGATACTTTTGGTTTCCGTATTGTACAGCTCGATAATTGACAAAATATTTTTATTCGTCTTCTTGTGGTCCACTTCTACTACTTTCTCACTGTAGTAGGCATTGAAAAGCTCCCAAAATGGAGTCTTCTTAAGAAGTTCAATATGGCTATTGTTTATTTTATCTTTAATCTGATGCAAATCATGGAGAAAGCTAACAATATTTGACCGATATTGGTCATTCTTCTTTGCAGGACGTTTAGCTTTCAATGCCACCCTAGAACTGGAACTGGAACTGGAACTGGATGAAGAACTATCATCAGAACTGCTCTTATTTTTATTTCTTTCCTCTTCTTGCCTTCATCTTCATCCCCATTATATTGATCTATAAACAAAATTTAAATTACTAACCTATAATGATATGTACAAAAAATAAATAAATGCGAATTAGAATAAAACATAGACTAAAACAATAAAATACATGCGTATTTAACAAAAGTACATGCAATATTTTCACAAACAATTTATACAAGTCTCATCAAAATACATGCTAAAGGCGATAATATATATCGTCAGTTTCATGGTAATACCTAACAGAGGTTGTTCGACAAGTCAAAAACCAATATTCTCTACTCCTAACATATTCAGTAAAGAAGTGATACAATAGCTGAATGCTAAAAGCTCCAACATTATCAAAACCCCTTAAGCAATACTGCTCAATTCGTTTGGCTAAATCCTTCGCTTTCGATTCAGTTACTTGAAGCTGTTGCACATCAAAAGTGCAGTAAATGTCTTCATAGTAGTAGTAAAAACCAAGTAACCTTTTAGCTTTATCATTGATGCGAAGGAGAAAATGAATTTCGTCATCATTAGTACTATTCACTGTCAATGTGAAAGGTTTTGTATTGTTAAGATCTTCGAACGTGCAAGCAGCAGTTTTGTAGTTGAACATGCTTGATCATACGATTCCTAAACAATAACACAACAATACAAAATAGTACACTCATAATACACATTAGTACATGGACATTGGATTGAACAAATTGAATTTCAATGTGCGTGTACTTTCTGAATTTTTTGCGTGTACTTTCAACAAAATACACGCAAAAAAGGAAAAAGTACACGCAATAAAACTAATTATTACCTAATAACATATCATTCAAATGCAGATGGCTATTAGACAAAAAACACTCCTAAATATTAACAAAATAATAATACTTCTTAAAAACTCATACAATATCATTCAAATGCCGCTGGCGGGGACCAAAATAACATAAGATTGATCAAATATGGATTTGAAATTAATATTTTATAGAGTACACGTATAAAACATAAAAGTACACGCATAATGAATTGAGAAATACAATTTCAATGTGCGTGTACTCTGTGTATTTTGCGTGTACTTTTGAAAAGTACACACAAAATACACATAGTACACGCAACACAGGACTTGTACATGTACATATTCTATAGAGTAGACGTATAAAACATAAAAGTAAATGCATAATGAATTGAGAAATTCATTTTCAATGTGCGTGTACTCTGTTTATTTTGCGTGTACTTTGAAAAAGTACACGCAAAATACACATAGTACACGCAACACAGAGCTTGTAGATGTACATATTCCAATCATGTATATATTATCCTAGTCCTTGATAAATCCTCGATAAATGATGTATACACGAGGAAAAGTACAATGATGAAATACATATATCTAACATGGAAAAAGTGTGTTTTGCAATTAAAATGAGGGAAACAAATATATGATGAAATACATATCATGAAAAAGAAGAATGTGATTTCACCAGTCCATATGTCTACAAATTTATACATATGAGAACACAAAATACACAAGGACAAAAAGGTGATAAGAGAATGTATACATACTTGTTAGTGCTGTTTGGAAGAATTTGATTTGGAATGTAAAATGTAGAACTTCAACGATTAGGGTTTGAAAGAAGAGAGTTAGGGTTTTGATCGAAGAGAGTTAGGGTTTTGATCGAACAGAGTTTCTAGAGCTTCGATCAGGAGTATTTATATGCTGTTCTTGACCAAAATTTGATTGAGAAATAGATTCGTTTTGGGCTTTTGATCGAAGAGATGGTACGATTAAGGTTTTGATTCAAGAGAGAATACAGTGTTTTTGGCGCTTCGATTTCTGAATTGTGCGTGTTTGTTTTAATTTCGGGGTATTTATATGTTGGACCTAATCGTTTAAAATTAGTTGGGCCGGGTTTTTTTGTCCAAAATTGCTAGTCCAAGGACTAGAACGTTAAAGCCCCTTTTTTATTCAACTTATTCCAATATATATATGGGGCTTTAACGGTCTAGTCCTTGGACTAGCAATTTTGGACAAAAAACCCGGCCCAACTAATTTTAAACGATTAGGTCCAACATATAAATATCCCGAAATTAAAACAAACACGCACTATTCAGAAATCGAAGCGCCAAAAACACTGTATTCTCTCTTGAATCAAAACCTTAATCGTACCATCTCTTCGATCAAAACCACAAAACGAATCTATTTCTCAATCAAATTTTGGTCAAGAACAACATATAAATACTCCTGATCGAAGCTCTAGAAACACTGTTCGATCAAAATCCTAACTCTCTTCGATCAAAACCCTAACTCTCTTCGATCAAAACACTAACTCTCTTCTTTCAAACCCTAATCATTGAAGTTCTACATTTTACATTCCAAATCAAATTCTTCCAAACAGAACTAACAAGTATGTATACATTCTCTTATCACCTTTTTGTCCTTGTGTATTTTGTGTTCTCATATGTATAAATTTGTAGACATATGGACTGATGAAATCACATTCTTCTTTTTCATGATATGAATTTCATCATATATTTGTTTCCCTCATTTTAATTGCAAAACAAACTTTTTCCATGTTAGATATATGTATTTCATCATTGTACTTGTCCTCCTATATACATCATTTATCGAGGATTTATCAAGGACTAGGATAATATATACATGATTGGAATATGTACATCTACAAGCTCTGTGTTGCGTGTACTATGTGTATTTTGCGTGTACTTGTTAAAAGTACACGCAAAATAAACATAGTACACGCACATTGAAAATGAATTTCTCAATTCATTATGCGTTTACTTTTATGTTTTATACGTCTACTCTATAGAATATGTACATGTACAAGCCCTGTGTTGCGTGTACTATGTGTATTTTGCGTATACTTTTCAAAAGTACACGCAAAATACACAGAGTACACGCACATTGAAATTGTATTTCTCAATTCATTATGCGTGTACTTTTATGTTTTATATGTGTACTCTATAAAATATTAATTTCAAATCCATATTTAATCAATCCTATGTTATTTTGGTCCGCGCCAGCGGCATTTGAATGATATTGCATGAGTTTTTAAGAAGTATTATTATTTTGTTAATATTTAGGAGTGTTTTTTGTCTAATAGCCAGCTGCATTTGAATGATATGTTATTAGGTAATAATTAGTTTTATTGCGTGTACTTTTTCATTTTTTGCGTGTATTTTGTTGAAATTACACGCAAAAAATTCAGAAAGTACACGCATATTGAAATTCAATTTGTTCAATCCAGTGTCCATGTACTAATGTGTATTATGAGTGTACTATTTTGTATTGTTGTGTTATTGTTTAGGAATCGTATGATCAAGCATGTTCAACTACAAAACTGCTGCTTGCACGTTCGAAGATCTTAACAATACAAAACCTTTCACATTGACAGTGAATAGTACTAATGATGACGAAATTCATTTTCTCCTTCGCATCAATGATAGATCTAAAAGGTTACTTGGTTTCTACTACTACTATGAAGACATTTACTGCACTTTTGATGTGCAACAGCTTCAAGTAACTGAATCGAAAGTGAAGGATTTAGCCAAACGAATTGAGCAGTATTGCTTATGGGGTTTTGATAATATTGGAGCTTTTAGCATTCAGCTATTGTATCACTTCTTTACTGAATATGTTAGGAGTAGAGAATATTGGTTTTTGACTTGTCGAACAACCTCTGTTAGGTATTACCATGAAACTGACGATATATATTATCGCCTTTAGCATGTATTTTGATGAGACTTGTATAAATTGTTTATGAGAATATTGCATGTACTTTTGTTAAATACGCTTGTATTTTATTGTTTTAGTCTATGTTTTATTCTAATTCGCATTTATTTATATTTTGGTACATATCAATATAGGTTAGTAATTTAAATTTTGTTTATAGATCTATATAATGGGGATGAAGATGAAGGCAAGAAGAGGAAAGAAACAAAAAAAGAGCAGTTCTGATGATAGTTCTTCATCCAGTTCCAATTCTAGGGTGGCATTGAAAGCTAAACGTCCTGCAAAGAAGAATGACCAATATCGGTCAAATATTGTTAGCTTTCTCCATGATTTGCATCAGATTAAAGATAAAATAAACAATATCCATATTGAACTTCTTAAGAAGACTCCATTTTGGGAGCTTTTCAATGCCTACTACAGTGAGAAAGTAGTAGAAGTGGACCACAAGAAGACGGATAAAAATATTTTGTCAATTATCGAGCTGTACAATACGGAAACCAAAAGTATCCGTATGAAGAGTAGTATTCCAATAATGCCAATAGATATAAGTGAAATATTTGGCATACCCCTGGTTGAGGGTTTAATATCAATAGAACTGAAAAAGCGACCGAATACTGCTAAAAAATCTGGATTACAAGCACGATACTTCTCAAAAAGAATAGGAAAGTCAAAAATTTTGAATGGTTTGAAGAAATCAGTTGAATTGGAGACAGATGAAGGAATTGCTGATTTTGTTAAAATTGTGTGTCTCCACTTCTTGAACACGTTATTTTTCTCCAACTCAAACTTCACCCTTGGAGAATTTTGGATGAAATACATTGAAAATATTGAGGAAATGAATAAATATGATTGGGCATCTGCTGTGCAAGAGTTTCTCATACATTCACTTGACAAATCAGCAAGTTCAAAACCTATCACAGTTACTGGATGTGTCATTTTCCTACTGGTGAACAATAAAACATTTTGATATTTCAAAATTTACATAGCAATACTCACGTGTAGTTTCAAAATACACGTGATATTTTCACATGTATGTTGAAAGTACACGTTTATTTTCACGTGTATTTTCAAAATACACGTGAAAAATTCACGTGTATGTTGAAAGTACACGTTTATTTTCACGTGTATTTTTAAAATACACTTGATATTCCTGATATTTCAAAATTTACATACCAATACTTACCTGTACTTCGAAAATATTACGTGTATTTTCAAAATACATGTGATATTTTCTCTTGTTATTTCCAAATACAATTGATATTTAACGTGTATTTTGAAAATACACATCTTATATCACGTGTATTTTGAAAATACACGTCTTATATCATGTGAAAGTACACTTGTATTTTACAAAGTACACGTGTACTATGTTTTGTAAATATAACCAGTGTACTCTCAAAATACTCTTGTTATATCTTCTGTCAATATTATAAATGTACTTTAGAAAGTACACGCGAACTTATATTGACAAAGTATAAGTGTAATTTGAAATGGTAACGTGTACTTTCAATATACAATTGTAAAATTTGTAAAGTACACGTTTAATTTTGCGTGTATTTTGAACAAATCTCTTGTACTTTCCATTATGAATCCCTAGGTAATACAAGTATTAAATTCATTTTGTTTTTTGTATGATCTCAGTATTGGGCATGTGAGAAATTTGAAATTATTTCTCCTGTTGAAGAATATAAAGAAAATACTCCAAAATTCCTGAAGTGGAAGTTGTCTTCTTTAAAAATGGTTTGTGAAGAATGACATCGCAACAAAAACTTTGAAGCAGGCTACAAGTAAACCAGCTTGTAAGGACTGTCCTGTACAAAAGGAATCTCAGTTTGAAGGGCCAAGTTACTCTTTGAACATATCTACAGAAAGTCCTATACATGCTGATTCATCATCAAACAATGTTGCTGAAGATATTGATGACAATGAGTTTTCACATGGTTGGAATATTCCCCTTAAAAACATTGTGACTCCAAAGAAAAAGAAGGGAAATGATCAACCAAAGGTTAATTTGGAGGAACAAATTTTTGTTTTGAAAAGGGAATTGTTGGAAAAAAATAACCAACTATCTAAAGCAGCTGAAGACATTAATGTTGCACTTGAGAAGGTGACCTCTTTGGAGGTGGAGAGTGCCATTTTGAATGTACAGTTGCAGGTAGATCGTGATTCACTTTTTGAAGCCCATGAGGAAGTGAAGAACTTAAAGGTGGAGAATGCCAACCTTTCGAAGGAAAAAGAGTTATTAAATAAGTTGGAGGTAGAAAATGCCTAACTAGTTGAGTTAAACAATTCTTTAAAAGAAAAGCTTGATCAAGTCACAATAAGTGACTCAGATAGAATTAAAGAATTGGATGAATCACTGAAAAAACAGGCAGAATCAACACGAATTTTGGAACAAAAGAATGGATATTTGTCTCTGACTAATGAAGATCTCAAAAGAAAGTATGATGATACATTGCAACAATGGAAAGATGCTGACATAGAAAAGATGACTTTGAGGCAGAATCTTGAGGAGTCAGAGTGGAAAAGAACTCAACAGGTACTTTTGAATGCAGAGTACACGCAGTTTTCCTAAAGTGCACGCAGTTTTCCTATGTACACGTTTAAAGTACACGCAGTTTTCCAAAGTACACGCAGTTTTCTCAAAGTACACGCAGTTTTCTCAAAGCACACGCAGTTTTATTTCATAGTATTTTTAATGCAGTTTTATTTGATTTTAGATATAATGAAGAGTACATGCATTATTTTATTGCATTGTTTAAAATGTAACATTTTTTTTGTATTACAGGAAAACAATAATAAAATCCTTAATGACGAAATTTCGGAGTTGAAGAAAATGCTTGAAGAATCAGAATTGAAAAAAACTGATCAGGTATCTATAAAATACAATAGATATTTATTACACGCTACACTTTCTTAATTTTATTATAAATTTTATGTATATTATAAATTTTATAAAGTATACGTATTTTATAATTCACGCATGTACTTTATAAAATACACGCATGTATTAAAATACACGCGTGTATTATATAAAATACACGTAAGAGAAATTCAATCATTGTTTCAAAAAATGCTTACAATCCAACATTCCTTGTTAAATATATCAGGAAAACATTAATAAACAACTCCTTGATGAAATTTCGAGTTTAAAGATTGAATTAGCCTCAAAGAAAGTTGAGGGCAGCCCCAAAATATCCAAAACCAAAGGACCTCTTACTAGAGGTCAGAAGAAAAGAAAAGCTCACGGCGAAACAGAAAAGCTTGAACCAATTAAGAAACTAAAAGAGTCAAAGCTTAGAAAAGGCCCTATAACAATAGCTGAAAAAATGAAGGAAACTCGCGTCAAGCTTGAAGCAATCGAAGCCTATAAATATCTCGATGAAGATTCGAAGAAAAAGATTGAAGAGTTTATGAAAATTGCTGAGCCAGGGTAAAGTTTATTGTTTTATGATTTATCACTTCGCTAATTTATATTTTTTTTGGTGCAAAAGAATAAGGTTATTATTATTATACAATTCTTATTGATTATATAAAATGTAGGGAGTTTATTTTCCAAGGGATGGTTTCGTATGTCCCATGGGAAGATTTACTTGAAGTCCTCAACAATCAAGAAATTTCAAGCCAAGTATGTAGTCCAAATATTAGACATCCATTAAATTTCAACATTATTATTTCCTCACCATTTTATATTGTGTGAAACAGATAATACTTGCCTTTAGCGAAGTATTGAGATTAAAATTGTCAGAGGAAGGGCTCTCCTACTCACACACTTTTTCTGATTATTGTTGGGTAAGTACAAATAACACGAAAGTTTTGATAAACAAAATTTCTGTTTTTTTTATTAACACTATGTCTATAATTTTTATTCAGATAGAAGCTTGTAGAACAAACGGAGTCAATAAGAAGGGGGAATTATACAAGGATTTATTTGAATACTTAGGCAGTTGTAATAATTTGTTCATTGTACTTAGACATAGTATAGGACATTTCACATTACTTGTGATATACACTAAAGAAAATAAAGTGGTCCACATGGATCCCCTCCGACCGAATGACACGGAAAAAAACACAACATTCTTCGATGATGCAAAAAATTTGGTTAGTGCCTAAACTTAATTAGTAATGTTACTTGTACTTATATTATACACTTGTACACGTGCATTATATAATGCGTGTACTTTATATTAGTTGTACATAATTACCCAGATTATCAAAGTACACGCATCATATTTTAAAATACACGTGAAATGAACCAATACAAGTTACGTGTACTTTAATATTATGCGTGTACTTTTAACTCATTAGGCAAAGTACACGCATCATATAATAAAATACACGTGATATTTTAAAATAAAATATGCGTGTACTTTAATATTATGCGTGTACTTTTAACACATTAGGCAAAGTACACGCATCATATTTTAAAATACACGTGATATGAAAAAATAAAATATGCGTGTACTTTTATATTATGCGTGTACTTTTCACTCTTTAATCTTCATATACTCTTTTATTTGTATACACTAAATATTTGTCTTCTTAACAGTTTTCTGTCTTTCAAAAAACACTGTCCCTATTGAAGACTGAAGCTGAAACAATGAAAAACAATGGTTACAAAATTCAGAGGAAATTTGAGGAAGGTGCCCCAAATGAGTTTACAATGGATGATGATCCATTGACAGAGCAAGAAAGAAGAATTATAGATTTCTTGCTGGAAAGTGATCTCAAATTTGACCTAATAAGAGATCATGAATGCCCTAAACAATATAATGGGTAAGAAAAACTTCATTTCTAAAAATTACTAATTTGTATCCTTTCAAAAAATTTCATCACATCATACTAATTTGTATATTTTTTTATTGTAATTTCAGGGTTGACTGTGGGGTGTTCTGCTTGTACTACATTGAACAAATAAGCAGAAACAAAGAAATGCAAAAATTCTTTCAAGACCCTGACATGCTAAAACAAAGAGCATATGTACTCAGGGAAATTCTTCTGTCAAAATATTTCTTCCCCCGAAAGGAGAAAAAACATCTATGAATTGTGATTCAAATTCAAAAAATATATTTGTAATTTGTTTTGTGTTATATTGGTTATTGTTTACAATATTTATTACACCAAAATGGTTTTTTCCCGCTGGCGCGGACCACAATCCACATAAGGTTTAGACAAACAATGCATCTGATTGTTATGAAACAATGTACAAGCAGTTTTCACGAAAAATACAAGTCATAATTACTAAGTACACCAATGAATTCTTCAAAGTACACGCATTTTTACTAAAGTACACGCAGTGGTTAATATAATAATTATTTATTATTTTAATTGAAAACTACTTTGAAGAATTCATTAAGGACACAATAACCAAAACCAATTTATTAAGCTCAACTACTCACTTCCCAACTACTTCTGGTCAAGAAATAAATAACTTTCACTTTTCCTATAAAAGAGTAATATTTGTTCCTTTCTTAACCATTACATCTAGGGTAAAGATAACATAATGGCTATTCCAGCAAAAAACTTGCGAGAAACTCTTGAGAGAGATGAAAGAAATAAAAAAAAATAAGGCAAATTGAGGAAAATATTTCCTCATATGAAACTGCCTTTGAGCAGTTTCAAACATATGTGAGGGAAGGCTATTCAGGACTTCCACCCAATCCCATAGATTTATTTAATATGGATGAGGACCCTCCTCAAACACATGAAGAACTCATGTCTTTCTATACACAAGAAGTTCCCCTGAAAATCCCAAAGCTGAAGGAGAAGAAGGCTCTCCATGAAGGCCTTGTAGCTGTCATAGAAGAAGAAATTCGACACTGGTCAAATTTCATTGACTCTCTCCCTGACACCCTGGATGCCTTTGACAAACATCCCTACTAGAAGCCTTGTTTAGTTTTTTCAGCTTTCGTTATTTGAAAAAATTATACTTTATTTTTTTGTTTTTAATAAAAAATTTATTTCTTTCATGAATGTGTTCTGAGTTATGTCATACACCCAATATAATAAAGTACACGTGAACCCTTATAAACATGATCACGTGTTTTGTTAAAAATTTTAACATTAATAACATTTCATCCAAAAAAATTATATAAATGCGTGTACTCTATATATTACACGTGTACAATATAAAGTACACGCATAGTCTATAAAGTACACGCCTATTGAAATACTTGTATAATAATGCGTGTACTCAAGATATTGTCCCAAAATATTATATAAATGCGTGTACTCTATATATTACACGTGTACTTTATAAAGTATATGCATAGTCTATAAAGTACAAGCAGATTGAAATACTTGTATAATAATGACGCTGGAGTGGACCATAATACCCATACGAGTTTAAGAATATGAGTGACCCAAATATCTTTTATAAAGTACAAGTAGATTGTAATGTCAAAAACCATTTTCCAAATAGTATATGCATTTATATACGTCTACTTGATAAAATTACATGCAGAATACATAAAGTACACGTATATTGAATTAGATTTTTGTCATATCAATATGCGTGTACTTTGCTAAAACATGCATGTACAATTATATTTAAATGCGTGTACTTTAATTATCAATGCGTGTACTTCATAAAGTACACGCACATTTCATCAAGTACACGCACATTATATTTATATTATGCGTGTACTTCATGCATGTACATTAAGTAAAGTACACGCATTCTTTTATAAAGTATGCGTACACAAAGGTAAAGTACACGTGAACACAAGGAATAATGATCATGTATGTTTTATGAAAAATATGTGTACAGTAACACAAAAAAAAAACTAAAGAATGAGACTTAAAAATAAATTACATTCATTTATGTGAAACAAATGGTTTATTAATTAATTTATTCAATCAAATGGTTAAAATGAATGAATTCAACAATTTTAAAAATAGTCAAATGGGTTCCTTACAAGTAGACCTGTAATGACCCGTTTTACTACACCTCGAGCAAGTAACTTCCCTTACTGTGATCTCACCAGAAGACTTTATTCTCTTATTTCTTGGCCTGCCTGTCGGTCTCTTAGTCATTGGTGGAAGGATAGATGGATTTTCAGGAATAGGAATATTTAAGGAAATCAAATCAGGAAGAGGAACTATAGGTATCGAGTATGATTTTCTGTAGAAAGATGCCTTATAGTACTCCTCAATATAATCATAAATACTGGTCCCTTTCATCCGCACAACACAAACAACATGAGAACATGGAAAACATCTAATCTGCCAACTCTTACAAGAACAAGCCCTTTCTCTTGAGTCAACTGTTGCTCGCACTTCTGAATGAACTTCAAATACATTTTGACTTGAGCGACTAATAGTCCAATGTCGGCTTTTATTCCAATTTTCATTCAGTAAGTTTTGAAAAAAAGGACATAGCTCATTTGTCCAAGTGTCAGACTCAACAAGTTTGTTTGCATTGAAATTCATAATCTTCACTCTCAATTTATCAAGCATATTCATTACTGGTAAATGCCTTTCCTCCAATATCCATGAATTGAATGACTCCGCAACACTAGATGCCATGTCACCATACCGTTTACCAGGGAAACATGCACAGGACCAATTCTCGGGAGGCAAACTATCAATGAAATCGGCAATAGCAGCTCCTCCTTCCTTCTTCATTGCTTCAATATTCTTGTGAAATACATCTACTGAGACAGCATATGCACAAGACAAAATTTTTTTATCAATTTTCTTTCGAAATCCAGCACAATTCCCACAAATTTTCTTTTTTACATTCCCTTGTAAATGATGTATACCGTAGGAATGTGCAGACAACGGGAAGACCCTCGAAACAGCTTCAAGTAATCCATTGTTTCGATCTGATATAAATTTTATGTTTCGATATTGCTCAACTACTGCACTATGCAAATTGACTAGAAACCAAATCCAGTTATCTTCGATTTCGGAATCAACAACAGCATATGCAACAGGAAAAAGTCCTGAAATATAAAAATATATTAAAATTAAAATAAATAACATATCCATGTACAACACTTTGTATATTGATGCTGCTGGCACAGACCCTAAAACACATGGAAAATATATTGTGTTTAATTTAAATTGTTTGTAAATAACAAGACAAAGCATAAAAATGTACCGTACACATGATAAAATGCACGTTTACTTTCCAATCTTTTGCTTGGATTTATTATTAACAAGACTAACATCAACATACACGCATAAAAATGTAAAGTACAGGTGAACTAAACAAAAACATTCAAAGGTACTTTACATTTTTAACATGTACTTTGCTTTATTATTTCTAAATAACAACACCTATCATCAAAGTACACGCATAAAAATGAAAAATACACGTGAAATTAAGAAAAACATTCACGTGAAATTAAGAAAAACATTCACGTGTACTTGACATGTAAAATGCGTGTACTTTAGTTTTTATTCAACATAACATCATCATCAAAGTACATGCATAAAAATGAAAAGTACACGTGAAATTAAGAAAAACATTCACGTGTACTTGACATGTAAAATGCGTGTACTTTACTTATTACTACACATAAAGTCATCATCATCAAAGTACACGCATAAAAATGAAAAGTACACGTGACATTAACAAAAACATTCACGTGTACTTTACATGCACTATGCGTGTACTTTACTTAGTATTACACATAATAAGACATATCATGACAATACACGCAGAAAAATGAAAAGTACACGTGAACTAAAACAAAGACCTTCAAAGGTATTTTATATTTTTATGCTTGTATTTTGATGATATGGAATGGAACAAACAAAATTTCAATGCAATACACAAAATAAAATATTTAAAATTCATTTACCATTGTTCCCATTCCTTGCAGTAGCTGATAGTATTGTTCCACGGTAACGGCTCTTCAAAAAGGCACCATCAAGAAATAAAACAGGTCTGCAGTATTGAAATCCATAAATACATCCTCTAAACATTACAAATATTCTCTTGAATTTTTTACTCTCATGTTCCACGTCAAGGATGCAATGCGACCCAGGATTATACTGCAATAGAAGGTCACGATAATTATTCATTAATGCATAAGAAAACTTTTCATCACCATGTATATCAACAGCAGCCATCTCTTTTGCACGCCATGCATGTTGATAAGCTATATCAAGACCATAATTCTTCTTCATGTCTCTAACTACATCAATTGATCTCAATAGCGGGTTATCTCTAAGATCATCAGCTACCAATGTTGAAACCAACTTGGAGGCTATCATTTTGGCTGACGGACTACGAAAGACACATCTACATGTATGCTCATTATTCATTGCACGTATGTAAAAGTATCCATTTATTGTAGATAATGAAGCATGAATTCTCCACATGCAATTCTCAGTAGTATTTTTAGAGCATTCAGCCGTCACTCGAGTTTTATCATTCTTCAAATACACATACTTGAACCCAACCTCAATGGCATACTTTCGTAATTTATCCCAAAATTCCACTACACCTCCTTCAAAACACTGCTGCTCATGACTTATATAAGTCTTCCAATCATTCGAAAGATAGACTTTCGACTTACTTGACTCCACACCTCCAAGATAAAAGTCATTTTCAATGAAACTATTAAAATCATTTTTAGTGCCTGATGATAAAGACTCTAACCTCTGTGTATTTGTATCACCACTGTCAACCCTCTCAGACCTTGTATTACTGCAGTCAACCCCTTCAAAAATTCGATTAGAGCAGTCAACCCGTTCACAACATGTATTACATGGAAATGGTAATGAATCAATGACATATGTCCAAATGAAATTATCTTTCATGATCAATTGGGACCGCAACATACAACAAACATCGTTGTCACAAACCAACATGAACCGACATTCATCACCAAATGAATACCTCAATGAAAAACTCCCACTTCTCAAATTAGTAAACCTCATACACAACTCATTGCATATGAAATCTAATGAGCTATCTTCAAATATTTCAATACAAGCCATATTATCCAAATAACAACACCTTGCTATTACACTACTTACTATAATGTCCTGCAGTAAAACAGAGACGAAAAACATTTACTTCAAGGTCAACAATTCTAAAAATGTGTGCAATATTTAATGCATGAAATATCAAAATATTTATTTATAATTAATATAAACTTACAGGCACTTTTTAAAAACCTATACATGAAGCAATAAACCACACACATATTATCAAATAATCAATCACGTGTACTTTATAAACACTGCGTGTACTTTAAAAACTGATATCGAACTGGTTATTTCCGCTGGCGTGGACCTATATCAATAAGTGATTCAATACCAAATCAAAATCAAGGACTCTTAAAATTAAAATGAAACATCAATAATATTCATTCAGCACATTCAACTAACAATTACAAATATTGATAAATATAACTTATTTATTAAGAATCCAAACATAAATGCATAAAAACACAAATTAAAAACATATACATATATAACGTATAAAAAGCTATTCAATCACATGAATGAATATTACAATGAGTCTCTTGAATTAAAACAAAGGACATATACTTATTGTAATCGATCGAAAATAGAAAAATCAACTGCTGATAAAGATAAACTTACAAATGATAGAGCCAAGTGATACAGGTAGAATCGATTAAGAACACTGTAATCGATTATAGGACAGACGATCAAAGCATAAGATTGATGTTATTTTCGATTTCGGAGAATAGCCGTTAGTTGCAGAGAAAACTCCAATAGCCGATTAGGTTTATGATTTTCTTAAATTTGGGGTATTTATATGTTGGACCTAATCGTTTAAAATTTGGTTCACCGGTTTTTTTATCCAAAATTGTTAGTCCAAGGACTAGACCGTAAAAACCTAAATAAAAAAAATGAGACTCACTAATAATTGCATTTACTAAACTTACATAAAATTCACTATCGGTGCGATATAATAACTTTTAAATTATCACCGTACTTATAAATATTTCAAAATAACACTATATTTGTAGTTATAAAAATATATAAATAACAACTCATTTATCAAAAAGAAACGCATGTTTTGCAAAAGGTGACAAAATTTAAAGGAAAAGATATTGGTTTTACGATAACTAGTTGGTGTATATATGTGTTGCACATATGATATATGTTATGAAAATGAAAAATGTTTCTATTAGAAGTTTACTATACAATTGAGAAAATTGTACAATTAAGAATTGATTTAAAACCCATTAGTAAAATTAAATTATCCTTCACCCAAAGTTGTAAAATATGATACTTTAAATTGCTTTTTTAATATATATATATATATATATATATATATATATATATATATATATATATATATATATATATATATATATATATATATATATATATATATATATATATATATGCTTTGTCACTATCGTATTTATAACCACGTAGTCCTTGTATACGATCCCCCCCCCCCCCCAATTGACGATGTGATGCATGCTTATGGCACAATTAGTTAAAACTAATTACTCCTTTTATCTCAATTTATTAGTTCGAATTTGACATATATGTTTATTAAGGACACTAATCAATGTCCAATATAAAGATATTTTTCTTATCTCACATATGACATATGATTCATTGATGTTATACTAAAAATTGGAAGAAGGGCTATTCACTTGGGACGGTCCAAAAAAGGAATAGTCCATCTTAATTCGAGATGGATAGAGTAAAATTAGAGAGAGGTTGATTTATTAATGAAGAAGAATTTTATAAGGATAATATTGACTAAATGACATAAGGGTTGCGATTCATAAAATCTTGATAATTTAATGCTTTATATATGCACTTAACATTGAAAGATCATTTTATTAGAAAAGAAAATATTACATTAAGTGAAACATAAACATTTGTCACAAAAAAATCTGTTTTAAGTTTTACAATTATGACATAAACAACACGATTTAATATTACTTGCAACGGATAGGAATGATCTGACTCGACACGCCAATGTCGGCATGTTTGGAATATATTAATTATATAAATATACGTTTAGAAATATTAATTTAGGGACTAATTTTATAAAATTAAAGTTCATTGTCCTTTCGTGAAGTAGACTATGGGTCTATAAGAATGAAGGAGATGTTAAAATAACTAAATTTTATGATGATAAAAGTGCATTAGTGGTATTTAATAATTTTAGGGACTAATCTTATAATAACATTATTGTGTGTCCTATAGATATAATGGCCATGTTAACAAATCGTTTTTCTACATTGCCCCTATTTTTTTTTGGTTTATGTCTTCTTTTTTTACTTTTACTTTTAAAAGGTACGGGTTTTTTTTACTCAACACCCTTCTCGGTATTTTTGTGGGGTTAAGGAAACCAATAGTGTGTACACGATTTTTTTAATAATGTATAAATTAAATCTCATAATGTATACATGATTTTTAAAAAGTTTTTTGAAAATTTTGTACTTTGTACGTGAAATTTTATAATGTATGAACGGATTTTTATAATATGTACGTGTTTATACATTAAAGGGTGATAGATTTTAGTGCCAAAAAATTTAAAAGTGAACTAGAAACAAAAAAAAAATTGTTCGATGGCTAAAATAGATAGCTCTCTTAAATGTAATGCACATACTATTGTGTCATTTCAGTTTAATTTTTTTATGTATGTGTTGTTGAGCCCTTTTTCCAAAAAAAATTATTTATCTTCAAATATCTCTTTCTAAATTTGAACAAGCTTGATGCTTCAAAATAATAAGTATATTATAGATTTGATTAATCTTGATAGAATTACATATGAAAAATCATGTTTCCTAATTAATTAATTTTCTAAATCAGTTGCCCTTCAACCTTATATTATTCTTTAATTTTCATAGAAAGGATATATGAGAAATTTGTGCAAATTTGGAATAGGATTTTTGCTTCATACCTATTTTAGCTTATAATAGGAATTTTGGTTCACACCTATTATAGTTTAGGAATTTAGGTTCACACCTATTTTAGTTTATACTTTTCTGAAAGAAGGAAGATAACATAAATTTGAGTCCCAAATATACTTTAAAATGGACAAATTGGGTTCGTTCGACATCCAAATCAACATGTGTGAATTCATATTCAACATGTCTGTATAATAAATAAAATTAATTTTTGTTTCAAAAATTTAATCTATTTACCACTTGACTAAAAAATGAATGTTTGTTGGCTTCACTTGTGAAGTCAAACATTACAAAATTAATTGGAAATTAAATCAATAATCTAAGTATATTTAGTCAGAAATGTGTATGTCATATCCATCTTGATTTCTTCGATTTATATTTCTATTAAAAGAACACATTTTTTTCAAACCTCCAATTGAGCTACTTATGTGCAATCCTCTATGATGTGGAAGTATAGATATATAGAAATTTTGAATAAATTTCAATATACATAGATTTATTAGAATACATTGAATAAAAAATGAGACCCACTAATAATTGGATTTAATAAACTCATATAAAATATATCGTATGTGGGATATAATAACTTTCAAAATATCACCATACTTAAAATAATACTTATTTGTAGTTTTAAAAAATATCTAAATAACAACACATTTATCAATAGGATAATATATATAGTAGACACAACATATATAAAAAGGTCTTGAGAGGGGTACATTGATTTTTAGACAGATCAATGCCTTTAGATTGGTTAAGTTACTAAAGCACAAAATAGACCTAAAAGATATAATCACTCCTTAAAACACACACACACACACACACACACATATATATATATATATATATATATATATATATATATATATATATATATATATATATAGAGAGAGAGAGAGAGAGAGAGAGAGACCCCCTTCTGTAAGGACTCCTTATGGTACAGACCCCGGTACATCCCATTTTTTTAAAATAGTTAAAAATAAATTTTTTGATGAAACTTCATAGATATGATCTCCACGGTAAGAAGATCATCTCCAATTTTTTTCATTAAAAAATTCAATAAAAAACCGTTGAGATGAGGTGATATGTAAAAAAATGGTATAAATATGCATTTTCGACTGTTGAAATGTTGGAGATCATCTCACCCACTTTTTGATTGAATCTTTTTATGAAACTTCATGGATATGATCTCGACAGTGAGAAGATCATACCCATGAAGTTTCATAAAAAATTCAATCAATAAAGTGGCTGGCGCCGACCCAACATTTCATCGGTTGAAAATGAATATTTAAACCATTTTTCTAGATATCACCTCATCTCAACATTTTTTTATTGAATTCTTCGATGAAAAAAATTGGAGATGATCTTCTAATCGTGGACATCATATCCAAGAAGTTTCATCAAAAAAATCATTTTTTTACTATTTAAAAAAAATGGTATTTACCGAGGTGTCCTTACATGAGATTTTATGTATATATATATGTCTCTCTGTGTGTATCTAATTTTTCTTTCAATCCATTGCTTCCATATATTCAAACTCAGTACAACCCGTTGCCACGACCCACTTGTTAATTTATTTTGTATTTTTGATACACCATGAACAATATGCCCATATGTTGGGTCATAATGCACATGATGGTAATAACAAAATTTTGTAATTCATACGATAAACTGCGTCATCACGTTTAAAGTTGTCGCATTTCACATCTATCACTTAAATACGTTGTATATAATATTTAAAATTTATATTTCAATTTACAACACTGTCGACGGTTCAATGATGTATTGAAGCAAATGTGTTGAGTTTTACGTAGAGTGATAAAATTATGTTAGGGGCATCTTAATTTAAGCTATTTATTTAATTTTAAATATTTGAACTTACTTATAAGAGTTTTTAATTTTATTTCATAACACCAACTATCCTTATGACTCAGGGTGATAATGCGATCACTTTTGGCTCACATTAGTATCATCCATTTTTATATCACTTATGCACACTCCTCATATTTTCAAACAATAACTACAAATTATCATTATATTCTTTTTAAATATTACTTTTGGTTAAACTAAATATTTTATTTTTATTTGAAGTGCGGTCCTAATATTTGAGGGATTATTCAATTTTTTCATCTTCAACAACTATATATTTTTTAATTTTATTTTATTTTAAAAAAATGACATGTGTGATTCTAATTTGAAATAAATATTAAAAAAATTATTTTCATAAATAAATGGAAAACACTATGAGACAACAAACTTAAAAATAGGTATATTAATATAGAAGGAGGGGACAAACGACTGTTTCACAAACTCATCATGATGTACCATATGTTGCGTGTGACCCTACCATGATAATTGATCTATTGTGCGAGTGCAACATAATAATGAAACGAGATTAATAATTAATTAAGAAGGAGAGAAAGACCCTAGGAACAAAAAACTATCAATCTTTTTGCCAAAAAAGAATTATCATATAGTTGGAATATATTGGATCTTCTCATTGTCTAAACTAATTGTGAGTACGGGAATATCACAATAGAGAAATCCAAGAAAATAATCACAAAGAACAGAAAGTAATGAATACACACAACAACGATATGCTTGGTTCAACAACTTGCCTACGTCCACAAAGCAATTAACATTATATGAAGTGTGTCTCAAGATCCCAGAATATAATCCATTTGCCTTGGGTCAAAGTTAGATTCGTATCAAAGTAAAAGAAATAAAGAAAATGAGAGAGAGAGAGAGAGAGATTTGACAAACCTTTTTTTGGATAAGTGGATAACTTTTTTATGGAGGCGGCTGGTTGCACAACTACCTCCATTTGGGATAAAAACAAATTATACATGATTAGAGATAGTGTTCTCAAGGGGCCTCGACTAGGTGTAAGGGCCTCAGCTAGGGGTTGGGCATCAAGAAAGCATACCAAGTGAAAAAGTCATCGTTTTAAAAAAAAAATTGTAATAGTACTGGAATAGCATGTGTGTGTATATATATATATATATGAATGTTGCTATGTATATATACAATGATTATGGTAGCATTTCTTTTGCGTAATATTTTTCAGTGTGACTCAGTTTTATATTTACGATAACATTGCTTAATCTGTGTCTAATATTTTTATTCTTTGTTATAAGAATCAAATATCAATTGCACAAAGTATTTTTCAAAATATTTTTATTTGTGTCTTAGTGCTAGCAATCATTTATTCATGTATAAGACTTCAAAAAATGTTACTAATGTTAAAGTATAAGGTTTAGAGTATTGTTATTGATATTCATGGAACAATAGGTTCTTTAAAATTCAAAACATATTTGGTGTGTGGTGTGTAAAAAGAAAAAGAAAAAGGCCTAGACACGCCTAACACTTTCTAGAACATTGATTATTATAGATTTTGTAGTGTGTGCGTATATATATATATATATATATATAATAGAGCGAATGAGTCTAGTGGGCAGGCCCGAGGCACCCACTTAGTTTGCCTAGCCATAGGGCTACATATATTCATATATAGATGTAATCTGCTTGAAAATTTTGTGCAGTACGCTATGAAGCACGAACACTCTCCCGGAAGCCAACGTGTCGTGTCCAACAACGTGTCGGACACCTATGAAGCACGAACACTCTCCTGAAAATCACGAGTCAGCTTTGACTCAAGTGATGGTGATTGTGCTTTATTTATGATTCTTAAGGTCAAAGTGTGTTTGAATTTTGTTTTGTATGGTCCATTTTCTTAGTTTCATGTTAAGAATGTTCTAATAATGTATTTTATGGAGAAAATTTGTTTTATTTTATTAATATATATTTAAATATATATTATATATTATACGTATCATAGCGTGTCGTATCCTAGTTTTTGGGTCAATCACGTGTTGCATGTCGCGTGTCGAAAGACAAATTTGTAAGGACATACTTTTATAAATGTCTGGGGTAGAATCTAAGAATTTTCTATTTTTCCCAGATCACAATATGTATGTCTGATACCGCTACATTCGGCTCGTCAACATGATTATCCACAACTGCCTTGATCCGAATCCATGCATCCACCATCTTGACATATACATCATGCTTCATGCGACGTGCTGCTCAACCGTTCCCCCTACTCCACTTCAGATTTTTGGTAAAATGGCTTATTGTAGTTTTTAATATGTGCATAAATATTTGGAAAATTTTTAGAAAATATTTTTCGAAGTCTAATTTGTTTTTAACACAAAGCAGAATTTTTTCTAAGTGTAGAAGCAAAATTTTTTGGTTGTCGAGCTCATTCGAATGACATTGCTCTGTCGTTTAAGAGACATGAGCCTGTCGCGCAATCTTGTTCGAGCGACACGTGTGTCTCGTTCGAGCGACGGAGCCGCCTCAATTTTTGTATATATATGTGTGTCCATTCTGCATGTTTTTCTAAGTCTTTTTTGTACGCGTTTCTGCGACTTACAGTCCAAAAAACAGACTTCAAATTTTTAAGGTTTAATACCCTTTTTATTCACAAATCATTCCTAAATATGTGTGTGAATATTTAAACCTTCAAAGGATTGTTTTTACTCATCTGGAGGAACTTGTGGAGAAGCCGAATCGTTTCCATTGCTGCCCATCTGGAGTTCTTGCAGGAAATTCCAGTCGACGACATCGAAACCGATACCTGAGGGTATTTCGTAGGTCACTCTTGTTTTCAGTATAAACCGTTCTTTACAAATTATAGTGAAAATAGAAGGTTTTGCCCCTTTGGGGGATTTTTCCTCATTTGTGTGTTTGTTTGTGATTGTATGTTCCTGCATGATTATATTGTCTTCAATCACACCTAGATGCATGTTTTAGGATTTAAATGAAAAACGGAGTTTAATTAAATAATTTCTTTGTTTGAACAAAGTGCACTCTCACCATGATATACCTCATGCCTATAAGAGAAATCATCCATCGATACATGTGGGCAAGACATTTGATATACCCGAGTGTACGTGAATTTTCTCGCTATATACCTCATGGGGACATTATGTGTGAGAGAAAATTCGATAGACTCGATGCACATAAACTAGTTCCCTGCTATATACCTCCCGTCGAGAGTTCGGTCAAGTGGTACGATGTGAGGGAAACCGTTCGATATACGTCAAAGGTATAAGGCTAATGGAAGGTGACAGTCATATCACTTAAGCTAATTGTGACCCACAAGTCCAACACCCATCACAAAGTGACCCCCCTAGTATGGGAATTTTTTTTGCTCAATATAGCCATGCTCTCGGTGATGTAGTGCGCAAAGTCTTAATTAACATATTACGAAGAGAGAGTATTTTTTATTGGTATAATGAGTAAAGGGAATATTACAGTGATGGGGAGCATATACAAGTAAATCTAGAATGGAAACTATACTATGCATCGATACACGGGAGTGAGTATGTGACATGGGAAAATATACATGTGAATGTGTGTGGTAGTGAACCAATACATGGATCAACTACAAGTGGTGCTTGAGATGTGTAAGCAAGCATACATACAAGTGTAGGAAGTGCAGTTGTGTGAAATCCTAAGCATGGATATTGTAAGTGGTGTGTGAAGCATGTGAGTGTAAAGTGAAGCTAAGTGTAAGTCTGTGAAGTGTATGTGGGGAGTATATACAAGTGTGTGATGTGTTTAAGAGAATGGACATGATACATACATGAGAGAGAGATATACAAAATGTAAATAAAGGATAAAAGAGAACAAACTGGTAGGTTCATACACACACATGAAAAAAAGAATAACGCCTATGCAAAAAAAGAGTCTAGTCCTCTTATAATGTCCCCACTGAAGTCACCAATGTCTCCATACCGAGGGTCGGGGTCATTGGGGGTGCTATTGAAGTGGATCCTCTTGTCCTCCCCCTTCCGCCATGCTCATGAGATTATTTTCTTTATTGGGGCACTTGATCATCGTTGGTGTGGGATGATATGTAAACATAGAGTCTCCAACCTATTTTGCACAAAAGAGGCAAAATATATGTTTCCCACCTCAAGAGAACGACATTAAGGACAATACTGATGCTTGAGAAACCAAGTAGTTCAAGGGTCCGGGAACTAAGTTACAGAATGCGAAGGTATTAGACACGCATCCCGCCCTTTCGATCTCTCATGGGCATATGATAATCTTCTCTTATAGAACTCCGTGATGTGTGCTTATGTGCATAATGTAAATGGAGGATATAATTGATTGACTCACGTCATGGATAAAGGTGGTGCGAGGTCATCCTTAAGAGTGTTCCCAAAATAGCAATTAAAAATATAATGTAAGTGTTTGTCGATTCACAAGTAATTGTAGAAGAACGATTTTGTATATCACACAAGATACAGGAAAGCAAGAATATAAAATATATATCACGAATATATGATAAGAATAAGGTAAAAAATGTATGTGGGAGGATTCGAGTCGAGGGATTTACACCCAAGAAGCCTACGTAGCCCGGGGGCCTCAAAGTCCACGTAGTTCAAAGACAGTACGAGGTGGGGTTTATCCCATAAATTCAACTAGGGACTTTATTATATGTATGTGTGTAAAAAAGGTGTTTTAGGGTGAGAAAATGTGATGAGAAATACCCATCTGGAATTTACAAATGAACCCTCTTTTTCTTATTTTTTGGTTTTTCTATGAAAATAAAGTATGTGCGAATACTAATAATAAAAAGTTTGAAATTAAGATGTTATGTAACGAAGTAAACGACTAAAGTAAAAATTAAGTAACTACTGCACAAACAAGATAATTCAAAGACAAAGAGGAAGAAATAGAAATTCTTGTGAAGACTTGAAGTATATCTTGATTGTAGATGAACTGATTTCAAGATAAAGTGATGGTGGTTTGAGGAGGTGGGTGGGAATTTACTTAAAAGAGTATGAAAATGATGGAAGGAATGTGGAAAATGCAATTTTGAAGAAATAACAACTTTGAATTCGAGGCAATTCTCTATAAATTGCTCAGAGGGATGTTCAAGGGGGCTTTTCAAATTTACAGGGCTGAGGGGGGTGTCTATTGGCATGGTCCTAGACCTGCCTATCATCATAGAACCCTAGACACACTCCTGATGGGTAGGGTTTCCAAGAGATTGGTTTTCAAAAAAATGATCATAAAATGCGAACCGTAAGTTAGAATTGCACACAGGACAGACCATTGGAAAGGGTATTCAGAGACCTTTAAGAATACATTGAGCCACTAGTGGGTTTGGGAGTTAACCAAAGTCAAATGGAACTCGAAAGTGCTTGTTGGTCATTAGATAAAAAATTCTTGGAGGAAAATAGACCGTTCGTCCTAACTGTAAGGCCGATTCATGCACGACACAGACTGTTGGAAAGACTATTTAGTGAACTTTAATATTTCATTCAGCTTCATACGGTTCGAAGAGTTAACCTAGGTCAAATGGGGCCCGAAAGAACTCGATGATATTTTAAAGTAAAATGGATCATTTGTCTGTACCGTAAGGTTGATTTGCGCATGGGGTAGACCATTGGAAAGGGTATTCAGAGCCTTCGAGAATTCATTCAGCTTCGTTCAATCTATAGAGTTGACAGTATTCAAATGGTGCCTGAGAGATCCTAGTAGCCTCCAGATCAGTTTTTGAGGTAAACTAAATCGTTCGTCTAAACCATAAGGCTGAGTCACACACGGGGTGAATGTAACACCCCAACTAATTAAATACCGGGTAGCTATTCCTTTATTAAATTAAATCAAAATGCCAAGTTGGCTCAGTTAATAGCATCACTGTCGAAAACATTTTATTATTACTAACCACCTAGTATTTAAAAAGTAAGTTGTCAAATTTTAATTAAAGTCTGATTAACATGCAGTAAAAGATTTAAAGCAAGAATAATATCACCATTCACCATAACGAAATAATAGAATAACCATCACATGATATAAATAAACCCGGAGGAAAAACTCCTCACAACAAATCCCACAACTGAAATAAGTAACGAAATACTGAATACTGAATTAATACATGCCAAAGTCTGAAAAACTGAAATGGAAATGTCACTAATAGAATTTGGGCAACATGCCCTACAACTGAGGAGTACTGAACCTGGAATCCAAATGATAGAAGCGTCTAAAAGCAAATCCCTGTAACTTCCACAAACAGCTACAGCTCGTCATCGGAATGAGAATCCTATGCCTAGTGTCCTTGTGGCTGGGTACCTAAAATGGTTTTACAAGAAAATAGATTTGAAAGCAAACGGGTCAGAGCCCGAATGTGGAGATATTTTAAAAACCTGCAAGTGCTTTAAAAACATTTAAAACATTAAATGCAAAGTACATCTTAGGACGTGCACTCAAATGAAATTCTCACCTCTCGACTAAATGTGCACTCCTAACGTAAGTACCCATCTAAAATGACGCTAATCCCTAGCTAAGTGACATCATATATAGCTAGACTGTCATAGGTTCTACTCTTATTACTCGGTCCCCATTTACATTATAACGATCTCATTTAAATAGGGGCTTAACGTAAATTCAGTTTCTCCCATAAAAGCAACACAACTCATTATAGATTATCCCTTATATATTTTCCAAATTTATACACACAATACCATATGAAAGTTCAAATCATAAAGTGTATATTTTCCACAACATAAATATACAATATAAGCACCCCGAGACTAAGCTGCGGTGCACACATACTCTGCTATCCATCCCGGTACATCACGTACATAAGGATCACATATTCCGAATCTCTCAGGAATAGTTCACAGATAACAACATCACAAATAATGGAGGCGAACACAGTCACATCACATGGGTCACGCACATACCTGCGCTCCCATGATCAGCAGACTTATTAACATCCCAATAAGTCCTTCTCTGACCTATGTTCATCGAGGTAACCGGTCTAAATCCGGGCAACACAAGGATTAGAGGGCCCTAAGCGAACGCAAACCTCCCGTGATAGCAAGTATGGTAGGTATGTCATACACAGAAAATCAATACATATACACTAAGTATGCACACGTCTTAGTAATCACCATAATATATTGGTACATATCTCTTCTCGTACTGACATATAATACTACACCATTTATATGTTCCCGGTTAATATAATTAATTAGGCCGTCAATAGCTCACATCGTAATATACGCTCATGTCCTACTTCATATTTTCCCTTAGGTTTAAACTACACTTCTAGGTTTGACTCCTCATTATATCCCAAACATCCCAAATATATCAAATACTCATCAAGGAAAGGCTATATCTACCTATACACAACGTTACGGGGCACTTGGGATCAAAACAGGCTAAAAAGCCTAAACTGTCAACTCGTTCGAAGTTTCATTCGAACGAGGCTGTTCGAACGAGACTTCGTTCGAACGAACTGAGTCTTCTAACGAGATCTCGTTCGAACGAAGTGGGCTTTCTAACAAGATCTCGTTCGAACGAACTTCACCCTCGTTAAAGGTCAATGGTCAACTCGTTAGAAGCTCGTTCGAACGACCTGGGCAGGTCTTCTAACGAGTGGCCAGTTTCAAGCCCAGAATTCCTTATTTCGTTTTTCACCAATTTCTACACCTCAAATCTCAATCAAAATTCGTCCCAACAATGTTTTAAGGTCTCTAATCATCCCTAAGCATATCAAGGTTATATACTAACGTATTTTAAAGAATCAATTCATCCTAATCATCATCAATTCATCAAATCTCTACACTTTTCCCCAATATTCAAGAACATAAACCCTAGAATTTATGATCATCAATTTACTCAAATTAGATCCGTTTTTGTTACATCCAACAAATATTAACATCAGGGTAATCATTTCTATACGATTCTACATGCAATTATTCCTCAACATTCAAGTTCTAAGTCCAATTAAAATGGGTTTTTATTAAACTCTCAAGAACAATTTGATTTATGTAAATTCCTACTCATGGAAGAAGCATTCTCTATAATAATTGAAATTAAACCACTTGCCTTGATTCAATCTCTGATTTTGATGATGATTTGAAGAAGTTCCCTCTCTCTTTCTGCAGAATCCCCTTCTATCTCTCTCTCTCCAAGCTTACTTCTCCAATGGCTATGGTGGCTAGGGTTTGTTTTGGGAACAAATTAGAAACCTAATTCTAATACCCTACTTAGCCTATTAGGTTAACATGGGTTGGTTAGTGGTTTAGTGGGTCAAATCCACATCAGATATAATTTACTAATTTTCGTCACTTTTAATTCCCAAAAGTACAAAATTACCAAAATACCCTTTATGTTGCCGGTATGGCCTAAAAATACCCCGGGACTCAAACTAAATCCCCGGCTAGTGTTTTCTGACTATCTCGACCCTTCCGGACGCGTTGGCGCACTCAAAATGACCATACAGTTAATGGAATTTAAATTCACTTTTATGATTAAAATAATTATATCCTGACGCGACTGTCCACGCGTCCCAATAAAATGTCCAAATTGCCGTATATCAATCTCACGACAAACTTCATAATTCAATATTCATATATCATCATATATACTCAATATAGTCAAATACCAACTCACATCTCGCTAGTATTTTATCCGGATTAATTCCCAATTAATTCTCATTTAATTAATTAATCCCAAAAATAAATATCGCCAAAAATATGGGGTATTACATACTTCCCCCCTAATAACAGAATTTAGTCCCGAAATTCGGAACTAGAAATTACCTGATAAAAACAACTCTGGATAACGTTCGCGCATCTCATCCTCGCGTTCCCATGTGGACTCCTCGACATTGTGATGTCGCCACTGAACACGCACTAACGGAACTATCTTTGACCGCAGCTTCTTCTCACTTCGGTCCAAAATAGCAATCGGCCCCTCCTCGTAGGAGCTATCAGGCTGTAGATCAATCTCCTCCAAAGCGATGTGAGAATGAGCCAAATCATCCCTGAGATATTTCCTTAGCGAGGAAATATGAAACACATCGTGAATTCGGTGTAAATGCTCCGGTAACCCGAGTCTATACGCAACTGGTCCAATCCTCTCAATAATAGGAAACGACTCCACATACCTCGGTGCCAACTTCCCCTTCTTCCCGAAACGCATAATCCCCTTCATAGGAGATACTCTGAGCAAAACCTGGTCCCCCACTTGGAACTCCCTGAAAGATCTCTTCGCATCAGCATAACTCTTCTGCCGGTCTTGAGCTATCCGAATGCGACTCCGAATCAACTCAATCCTTGCCGAAGTATCCTGAATCACTTCCGACCCAAGTAGTTTGTTGTCCCCCACCTCTAACCAACATGCTGGGGAACGACAAGGCCTACCGTACAACGCCTCAAACGGTGCCATGCCAATAGTGAACTGGTAGGAGTTATTATAAGCAAACTCTACCAGTGGAAGGTATTGCTCCCATCCACCCCCAAAGTCAATGATGCACATGCGTAGCATGTCCTCCAACATCTGATTTGTGCTCTCGGTCTGCCCATCGGTCTGCGGATGATAAGCCGTACTCAACCGCAATTCCGTGCCCATGGCCTCCTGGAAACTCTCCCAAAACCGCGAAACAAATATCTTGTCTCTGTCAGACACGATATTTAGGGGCACACCGTGAAGTCTCACAATCTCTGAAATGAAGAGATGGGCATACTGTCCCGTAGTGTAGTCAGTCCTTACGGGTAGAAAATGAGCGACTTTGGACAACCTGTCCACAATTAACCAAACAGAGTCGTGACCCTTCTGCGACGTAGGAAACCCCGTGATAAAATCCATGGATATGCTCTCCCACATCCACACCGGGACCTCCAATGGCTGTACAAGTCCTGTCGGTCTCTGATGATCAACTTTTACTAGCTGGCAAGTGGCGCATTTCGAAACAAACTCAGCAATATCTCTCTTCATACCGCTCCACCAATACTGCCGTCTCATGTCTTGGTACATTTTGTCCCCTCCAGGATGTACCGCGAACCGTGAGCCGTGCGACTCTGCCATCACCTCATGCCGCAATTTCTCCCCTTCCGGAACCACCAATCTCCCATTGAAGCGTAATCCCCCGTCTGAGCTAACGGTATAGTACTCGGCTCCCTCTGATAGTAATCGAACTATCTGCTCCTGACAGAACGAGTCATTAGCCTGTGCCCGTACTACCTTCGTGACAATCTGCGGTGTAACAGTCATCACAGACATGAAAGATCGGGCCACTGCATCCATGTGTCCCAACTCCTTCCACTTTGCCTTCCACACCCCTGCCACCTCATCTGCTGGCCTACGGCTCAACGCGTCTGCTACCACGTTAACCTTTCCCGGGTGATACTGGATGTCGAACTGGTAGTCTTTCACAAACTCAAGCCACCTACGCTGCCGCATATTCAACTCCTTCTGCGTGAACAGGTACTGTAGGGACTTGTGGTCCGTGAACAGTTGGAACTTCTCCCCCAAAAGATAGTGCCTCCAAATCCGTAGGGCAAATACTACTGCCGCCAACTCCAAACCATGCGTGGGGTAATTCTTCTCATGAGGCTTAAGCTTACGGGAAGCATAAGCTATGGCATGTCTCTCCTGCTACAATACACCTACAAGTCCTTGCAAAGACGCATCGGTGTAAACCAAATACTTAACTCCCGGTCTCGGTAATTCTAACACAGGTGCTAAGGTCAACTTATCCTTCAATTCATCGAATGCCAACTGACAGGCATTACTCCAGATGAATGGCACACCCTTACGAGTCAGATGTGTCAAAGGACCTGCTATCTTCGAGAAACCCCGAATAAACCTCCTGTAGTATCCTGCTAGACCCAAGAAACTACAAATCTCCGTTGGTATCATGGGCTGTCCCCACTCCCTCACCGCGGATACCTTCCCCGGATCAACAGATATTCCCCGGTCGAAAATAATATGTCCCAAAAACTGGACCTCCTTCAGCCAAAACCCGCATTTCTCATATTTTGCATACAACTCGTTCTGACGGAGTGTCTGCAAAACCTGACTCAAATGCCCGACGTGCTCCTCTTCTGTCTGAGAGTAAACCAGAATGTCATCCATGAAGACAATGACAAACTGATCTAGGAAATCCCTGAACACTCTGTTCATCAAGTCCATAAACACTACTGGAGCGTTGGTCAAACCAAAAGGCATAACTCGAAACTCGTAAGAACCATATCTCGATAAGAACGCAGTCTTCGAGACATCTTCCTCCCTGATACGCAACTGATGGTATCCCGATCTCAAATCAATCCTCGAGAAGAAAGAAGCTCCTCTCAACTGGTCGAATAAGTCATCGATTCGAGGCAACGGATACTTATTCCGTATCGTGACCTTATTCAACTCTCGTTAGTCCACACACAATCTCAGTGAACCGTCCCTCTTCTTCACAAACAAAACTGGAGCGCCCCAAGGTGAGGTACTCCTGCGAATAAAGCCCTGACCTAACAGCTGCTCTATCTGATCTCGTAGCTATCGCATCTCTTCCGGAGCCATACGGTACGGTGCACGTGCTATAGGTCTCGTATCTGGCAATAGGTCTATAACAAAGTCTATCTCTCGACTGGGGGGTAGGCCTGGTATCTCCTGAAACACATCCGAATATTCCCTGACAATTGGGATCGAATCTAAAGGAATCACAACCTCCTTGGAGGTATCCTCCTCTATGTAATACAGATGAGCGGTCGAACCTCCCTCTGGGCGAGGCATCGCCACTACAAACATCTCTTGCCCCGGAATGGCAAAAACAATGCTCCCGCTGAAGCAATCAATCATGGCCCTATAAGCTACGAGCCAATCCATACCGATAATCACATCGTGCACATGCATATCTAATACCAACATGTCAGCAGGTAATACCAAACCACCAATCTCTACCCCCACTCCCCGGCATATAAAGAAAATAAGTGACCCACTCCCCAATGGTGAGTCTACACACGTCACCGTGCTCTCTGTCGTAGCTAAAAACCCTAAGGCTTTCGCGAAACGTGTAGCTATAAAACAATGTGTAGCCCCCGTATCAAACAATACCCGACCCATAGTGCCATGGATAGGAAATGTACCCTCAATCGCGGGCGGTGCCTGTGGAACTGCTGCCTGGTGAACGTTATAGACACGTCCATACTGTAGTTGCCCCTGCTGAGCTGGGACTGCTGGAATGGGTGGCAATGATGCCATCTATGGAGGTGCGGGGAGAGCGGCGGGAAACATAGGCCTCTGCGGCTCCTGGCGAGCACCCTGCTGCTGCTGCTGTGGGGCCCTGCCCCTATCAGGACAATCCTGTCGTTTATGGCCAGTCTTGCCACAAACATAACACTTCCCTGGGAAGTTCCCTCCTCTCTGCCCCTGCGGTCCCCGGCCCTGGTGGTCGTTACCGTTCCTCCCTTGGCCCTGCTGAAAATGTTGCCCATTCAGCCCCTGTTGGCCCTGATGGCCGTTTGGACCCTGATGGCCTTGACGAAAACCTCCCTGTCCGTGCCTGTAATTCCCTGATCTGAACCTCTTCTGATCCCCCTACTGGGAACCCTGCTCACCCTGTCTCTGCCCCTGAACAGATTGTGCCCCATCGGCACCATGTCCTCCAGTCCTGCCCTGATGGCTAGACTCTCCCGATCTCTTGCCCTCAGCCATATGAAAGCGGTGATCCTGGCAGTGTAACAAAGTAGCGTTAAGCACATCAGAATAAGTGGCCAACGAAAGGTTCCCTAACAGATGCTTACGGATCCTCCATGTCAACCCGTCGGTGAATTTTTCAATCTTCTTCTTTTCTGTCGGTATCTCATCCGGAACGACATTCAACAGATTCGTGAACTCGGCCTCATACTCGGCCACGGTCTTACCCTCTTGCTTCAGATTCATCAGTTTCCTCCTCATTTCCGTGTGAACAGCTGACGGAAAGTACTTGTGGTCGAACCGCACCCAAAAGTCCTGAATAGTGAGAGTATCCCTCTCCTCCACGGTGGTAATAGACTCCCACCACTGCAGCGCAGATCCAACTAGCTTGAAAGTAGCTAGCACCTGCTTCTGAACGTCCGTTCACTCATACATCCTCAAGTGCCTCTGCATATCCTTCCTTCACTGGCTCAAGACTACCACATCTGAGCTACCTGCAAACTCTGGCGGATGCGCTTTCTGAAAAGCGTCACGTACACGTTCCCAAGCAGACGGGAATGCATTTGCCTGTACTGGCGTGGCAACTGGCACCTGAGGTGGTGCCTGCTGAACTACGACAATTGCGGCATTTACCGCTTGGGCTGCAATGGCTGCAACCTCAGCGGCGTTCATCATGCCCTGAACTGGAGCGGGCTGGGGTTCGGGCGTTGCATCCCTGGGAACTCGTCGTGCACGCCGTGGAGGCATCTGAAATAAAAATAAAGTTTATAAGTTCGCAGTTATAAACCTAAAATAGCTGAAGAACGAAGCATACACGCAGGAATACAACCGTCCTAAAATATAGGGCTCTATATCAAAGAAAACTTAGCGGAAACATAATAGCCGTACAGATCCTAAAGGACACTAGAACCTGATGCTCTGAAACCACCTGTAACACCCCGACTAATTAAATACCGGGTAGCTATTCCTTTATTAAATTAAATCAAAATGCCAAGTTGGCTCAGTTAATAGCATCACTGTCGAAAACATTTTATTATTACTAACCACCTAGTATTTAAAAAGTAAGTTGTCAAATTTTAATTAAAGTCTGATTAACATGCAGTAAAAGATTTAAAGCAAGAATAATATCACCATTCACCATAACGAAATAATAGAATAACCATCACATGATATAAATAAACCCGGAGGAAAAACTCCTCACAACAAATCCCACAACTAAAATAAGTAACGAAATACTGAATACTGAGATAATACATGCCAAAGTCTGAAAAACTGAAATGGAAATGTCACTAATAGAATTTGGGCAACATGCCCTATAACTGAGGAGTACTGAACATGGAATCCAAATGATAGAAGCGTCTAAAAGCAAATCCCTGTAACTTCCACAAACAGCTACAGCTCGTCATCGGAATGAGAATCCTATGCCTGGTGTCCTTGTGGCTGGGTACCTAAAATGGGATTATAAGAAAATAGATTTGAAAGCAAACGGGTCAGAGCCCGAATGTGGAGATATTTTAAAAACCTGCAAGTGCTTTAAAAACATTTAAAACATTAAATGCAAAGTACATGTTAGGACGTGCACTCACATGAAATTCTCACCTCTCGACTACATGTGCACTCCTAACGTAAGTACCCATCTAAAATGACGTTAATCCCTAGCTAAGTGACATCATATCTAGCTAGACTGTCATAGGTTCTACTCTTATTACTCGGTCCCCATTTACATTATAACGATCTCATTTAAATAGGGGCTTAACGTAAATTCAGTTTCTCCCATAAAAGCAACACAACTCATTATAGATTATCCCTTATATATTTTCCAAATTTATACACACAATACCATATGAAAGTTCAAATCATAAAGTGTATATTTTCCATAACATAAATATACAATATAAGCACCCCGAGACTAAGCTTCGGTGCACACATACTCTGCTATCCATCCCGGTACATCACGTACATAAGGATCACATATTCCGAATCTCTCAGGAATAGTTCACAGATAACAACATCACAAATAATGGAGGCGAACATAGTCACATCACATGGGTCACGCACATACCTGCGCTCCCACGATCAGCAGACTTATTAACATCCCAATAAGTCCTTCTCTGACCTATGTTCATCGAGGTAACCAGTCTAAATCCAGGCAACACAAGGATTAGAGGGCCCTAAGCGAACGCAAACCTCCCGTGATAGCAAGTATGGTAGGTATGTCATACACAGAAAATCAATACATATACACTAAGTATGCACACGTCTTAGTAATCACCATAATATATTGGTACATATCTCTTCTCGTACTGACATATAATACTACACCATTTATATGTTCCCGGTTAATATAATTAATTAGGCCGTCAATAGCTCACATCGTAATATACGCTCACGTCCTACTTCATATTTTCCCTTAGGTTCAAACTACACTTCTAGGTTTGACTCCTCATTATATCCCAAACATCCCAAATATATCAATTACTCATCAAGGAAATGCTATCTCTACCTATACACAACGTTATGGGGCACTTGGGATCAAAACAGGCTAAAAAGCCTAAACTGTCAACTCGTTCGAAGTCTCGTTCGAACGAACTGAGTCTTCTAACGAGATCTCGTTCGAACGAAGTGGGCTTTCTAACGAGATCTCGTTCGAACGAACTTCACCCTCGTTAGAAGTCAATGGTCAACTCGTTAGAAGCTCGTTCGAACGAGCTCGTTCGAACGACCTGGGCAGGTCTTCTAACGAGTGGCCAGTTTCAAGCCCAGAATTCCTTATTTCATTTTTCACCAATTTCTACACCTCAAATCTCAATCAAAATTCGTCCCAAAAATGTTTTAAGGTCTCTAATCATCCCTAATCATATCAAGGTTATATACTAACGTATTTTAAAGAATCAATTCATCCTAATCATCATCAATTCATCAAATCTCTACACTTTTCCCCAATATTCAAGAACATAAACCCTAGAATTTATGATCATCAATTTACTCAAATTAGATCCGTTTTTGTTACATCCAACAAATATTAACATCAGGGTAATCATTTCTATACGATTCTACATGCAATTATTCCTCAACATTCAAGTTCTAAGTCCAATTAAAATAGGTTTTTATTAAACTCTCAAGAACAATTTGATTTATGTAAATTCCTACGCATGGAAGAAGCATTCTCTATAATAATTGAAATTAAACCACTTGCTTTGATTCAATCTCTGATTTTGATGATGATTTGAAGAAGTTCCCTCTCTCTTTCTGCAGAATCCCCTTCTATCTCTCTCTCTCCAAGCTTACTTCTCCAATGGCTATGGTGGCTAGGGTTTGTTTTGGGAACAAATTAGAAACCTAATTCTAATACCCTACGTAACCTATTAGGTTAACATGGGTTGATTAGTGGTTTAGTGGGTCAAATCCACATCAGATATAATTTACTAATTTTCGTCACTTTTAATTCCCAAAAGTACAAAATTACCAAAATACCCTTTATGTTGCCGGTATGGCCTAAAAATACCCCGGGACCCAAACTAAACCCCCGGCTAGTGTTTTCTGACTATCTCGACCCTTCCGGATGCGTTGGCGCACTCAAAACGACCATACAGTTAATAGAATTTAAATTCACTTTTATGATTAAAATAATTATATCCTGACGCGACTGTCTCACGCGTCCCAATAAAATGTCCAAATTTTCGTATATCAATCTCACGACAAACTTCATAATTCAATATTCATATATCATCATATATACTCAATATAGTCAAATACCAACTCACATCTCGCTAGTATTTTATCCGGATTAATTCCCAATTAATTCTCATTTAATTAATTAATCCCAAAAATAAATATCGCCAAAAATACGGGGTATTACAGTGAATCCTTAGTAAGAGGATTCTAAGCCCTTCGAAGATTCATTCAGTTTCTACTCACGCGAGGAAGATGGCCAGAGTCAAATAGGGCCCAAGAGCTCTCAATGGACTCTACATCAGCTTTTAATAGTAAAACAGACCGTTTGTATGAACCATAAGGCCAATTTGTGAACGAGGTGGACCACTGGAAAGGGGATTCAGAGCCATTCGAAGATTCATTTAGCTTTCACTCTGACGGGAAAGTTAATCGAAGTCAAATGCGGCATGGGAGCGATCGATGGCCTCTAGATTGGTACTCAGAGTATGACCTATGATTAACGGTGAACGAGTGACTTCTAAATACCTAATCTTCAAATAGTTCTTTGGCGGTCCTAGTATTGGGTGTCGATACTCAGCATTTCAGAGATATTACAAAACTTCCATGCCAGTTTTGACAGCCCTAAGTCGTGGGCCTATAACTAGGGTAGAATCTAGTGGACCAATAAATCTCAGCCCAGAGATTTTAGGGGCAGTTGTTGGGGTTGAGTAATTCACTAGGCCTATTTACAAAGTCGGACGATGTGATACCCCGCCTATTTTAATCATGGGTGATCAATCCTTTACTAAAACAAATAAGAATCTCTTTCGGTTCATTCTTAGCATCACTATTAAAAATTTATTAAATTATTGACCACCTATGTTACATTAAGCATGTGCCAAATCTTATCTCTCATTAACATATAACGACATGCGAAAATAAAATAATATAACTCATCCACAAAATAATAAAAGTATGAACCATCATAAGATAAATAGGCAAATGATAAATACCGAATAAACCATCGGTTCTAAAACTAATATCTAAACCATAAGTCTACTGAAATAAAACTGAATCCAAATACATAGTCTAATAAATAAAACTGAATGAATGTATCAATTGAAGGGGCAACAACTGAAATAAAATACTGAATCATAAATCCTAATCTTTGAATGAATAACTAAAGCATCCACACAAATCCTGCAAGCCTCCACAAGTGATGCAGCTACGCATCCCTGGAATGAGTCATCAAGCTTGGCGTCACTATGGCTGAACAACTAAACTGTTATGAAAAATAGATCTTACACAGGTCAGATCCCAAAACCTTTTTGAAAATATTTATCAAGCATTTAAAATAAGTTACTAGATACACATATTAGTTTCACATACACACCCTCGAGTTCCTCACCTCTCAATTATAGTGCACACTTAATGTCTCCTACTTAACCCACCTAGTTATGCTATCGAACCTAACTAAATATAAGTATCTAACTAACCAAAACAGGCTTAGCTCCTCCGTACTTCCTATATGATACACTACCGTAAAACCAATAATTAATATTATCCGAATATTATCATTGAATCATTAATTAAGTTTCTCTACTTAAGTTACTTTTAGATATACACTATCTATCTTTTCTGCTATCACACATAAGTAGAATAATCGTACTTGTATATATTTATCACACTATAACATATATAACTATATCATCCCCCGGAATGGCCACCGCGATGCTTGCATACTTTGTTATCATGTCCATGTACCTCTCGTACCAAATCAAGGACTATCGGTTTGGAATGTCACCTCGAGCCATAAATTAAATCATTCACGTAATGGAGGAGAACATAGTTCTAAGCCTTTGGACTACGCATATACCTAACGTACCCAAATGACATGGCAGTCCCACTATACACTCTCAAATAGTGAACCATCCTAAAATCTATGTTTTGGGACACACATCTAGACCTCGCTCAATTCACAAACGTGGGATCGCCCACTGCGCAAAACCTCCTATAATAGCAGGTAGCGTACGTATGTTCACACACATAACAAATCACATAATAGGTATTCACACAACCTATATATATATATATATATATATACATATATCCTAAGTATAGGTATACACACAACCCATAATATATCGAGTACGTAGTATTTATATCTCTTGAATACTCAATGTACTGACGATTTTCACATAATATTATATTCACATTTTTTTAGTATCACTCACTAACCGAAGGGTCCCAATTATCCCTCAAGTAATTTCAGTAGTTAGCACATCACTATCGTACTTCTATTAGCCGTAGGTTATTATTTGCTTTTTCTGTAACCCAATTTATAAATTCTCGATACGTAAGATAATCAATTAACTATCATCGAACCTAATTCCCAATTTTACATTCAGTAAGATTAAATCGGGACTTAACTATGTGTCCATTGATCTTCTCTAAGTCTTTATATAGTTAAAATAACATTACCAAACCCCCCCACGATCGTCGACAAGAAGAACTATTGGAATAAACAACAGAGCCTCAAATTAGCTTTGGTCGATCGATCAATAAAAATTGTTCGATCCCTCGATCGATTGACATCCCACGATCGATCCTTGGCATTGGTTGCTCCGTTCCAACTATGTTTTTCTCTATGGTTAACACCTCAAATCTCCATGATACCTTCCCAAACTCCTATCCAACATACTTAAATATCAAATATATGTTCAGGGACAATTTCTAAAGTTACATCAAATCTATAAGAAATCTACCCAAAAATAGATTAAATTCCAAAATTAATAAAACCCTATTTTATGGTTTTCTTAATTCATATTCATCAATATACCCAGATTTATTTCAAGTTATTCATCACAAAAAATCAGATTTCGTATTATCGGTATAGAGGGATTAATTCTAACATGAATCCTACCCCAAATCGTGGATTATATCCAAATATATCCCAAGAATACACCCAAATAATGTAATTTAAACCCTACATTACATGGGTATTATAACATTCTTAAAAGAATTGCAAGATAAATACTTGCTTTGATTTAACAGGTCTGATTGCCATTCTGAGATAATGAGGATGTTCTTCCCTTGCTCCAATATCAATTGCGATAACGTTGATGATGTGAAAAAGGTGTGGAATAACCTAGGTTTCTTCTATCCTTCATCTCCTATGGCCTACTCTATCCCCCAAGTATTGTAACCCTAGCCTATAACTTAATTGGGATGATATAACACTCACAAATTCAGAATTCCTTCTAACCTGGCCTCTCAAATGATCAAAACACCCATACGTAGTGCTGGGTTGGTCTAAAAATGACCTGGGATCCAATCAATACACCTGGGTACACTATTCTGCCTATTTCGACTCATTCGGAGTCAACTGTGACCTCAAAATTTCCATTCGAGTCACTCTACACAAATTTCCTATCTGTACCTAAATATAATCCACACACTACTCCCAGTTGAGATATAACACAGTCACGTCAATATAACTTGTTACGTCGTATAATAATTCTCGCAAGTTATTTACTACTCACTTAGTAAATTTATACCGTAAATATTAATCATTATCTCTCCAAATTAATATTTTGCTAAATACATAATATTTAATTCAATTCAATTATCTTACGTGTGTAATAATTTAAAATAATCGAAATAATTAAATTCTAAATACTCAGAAATATGGGGTGTTACATACAACCAACCCACTATAAGACAACACTTCCCAGCTCAACTCAATTGGGTAATTTTACTCTTGTATTTAACATTTGCCTAAGTACCTTATGATAAGCTCAAATAGGTTAACAACAATCTTGGAGAGATATTCATGGATATCTTATGAACTACACTCAACCAGGAAGATTTTCGTGTACAATTCAACCACTTGAACACTACTATAAATGTAAATCCTCACCCCTGGGTCAAAGGGATGTAACTATGAATAGTATAGAGAAACTTAATAAGAAAACAGTGAGCTCTCTATGGATTTAGGCAAGTTACCAAACCACGTATATTGTGTGGCATGTGTGTGATTGCTTTACTTTCTTCCTTTACTTGCTTGCTTTTTGGAAATATTAATTGCGATAGTTATGCACTCACAGTACCTAAATGTCACCAACTCAATTGTTGTCATTTACTATTTTCAAAAATAGGAACAATTGTTCAAAACAAAAAATATTGCGTATATGTTAGTTTATACTATCAGTTTTTCATCGTACACAATATATAGTGAAAAATTTACCATGACTACAAACACTCAACATAAAAAACTTGTATCATTGAAACACAAGCATTATCAATATAGACACTGAAGAAATAAACAATCAATAAATGTTTACCATTGGAACAAATTTCATATATTTAAAACGTACATAAAAAATGATATATTAAAAAACTAACTGTAACCAATTATACTATTCTATTTTTGGGTTTTCAAAGACAACTATTCAAAAGAACAAGAACATTAAACATACGAATGGAGTAGTTTTTTACACGTGACAAAAAAAGTAACTTCAAAACCCCAAACATAACAAAAATTTATCACCAAATTAATTTTACTTAAAAATACGAAATTCAACCTTTGTTTTAAACCCATTGTTCTATTGGAATTTAAAAATGAATCGAAACCAATTACAACCAAACATTAAGCCCTGGTTTTGAGAAAGTTTTAAGAATACCGTACGATAAAAAAATTACTAGAAAATTTGTCACATAATCTCAAGAACTTCGAATCAGTTCGCATATGTCAAATAGTAACTCATCACATCGTTATCTTTCAATCTCAAGATGAAATTTTATCTTCTTTGTTTCCCAAAAAAATTGTATCTAAACCCACGAATATTTGCCAAATTTGGTATGGAAATGTGTAGGGGCTTCAAAAAAGGTTTTCTTGATGTTTTTGTAACTTCATATTTTTTACGATCTTTTTACAAATTTGGAAGCCGTTTTTTCAAATCTTTCAACAAAATAGGGGCTTCAAAGTCATTGGTTAGGGGGTATTTTCGTGAATGGAATAACATGTAATTAGATGGTTAGTGAGTATAGGACCTAAAAGGTGAAAAAAGTTTTTTTTATATAGACCCTATATGAAGAGGATTTCCCTAAATAACTCCTAGTGACTTTTCAACCATCAAATAGTTTCTACTCCTAATGTTTTTAGACTTTCTTTGATGATTTTACCCTTTTAAAACCAACCATCTGTAACTTCTTGGGGGGAAGTTACACTAGTGGTTGAACTTTTTTTTGTTACTATTTTTAAACTTCAAATGATCATAACTTTTGATTTACAAATTCATTTTATACAATATTACTATTTTTGAAATCTCTCCACCGATATTTATCAAACAAGATCATTGAAGCCCATAATATTTCAAAGAAAAACAATTACACAGACTGTAACATTTACTGTGTGCACTGAAAAATTAAATAATTTTATATATGAGATATATAGTACCATCTATTGTGTTAATATTACATAGATAGTAAAATTTACTATGTTCACCAAAAAATGAAATCCATAAATTTATCAGACAAAATCCAAGGAGGGTGCCCATAATATTTCAATGAAAAAAATTGCGCAAACAATATTATTTACTCTGTGAGCCTTTAAAAAAAATAGAACTCAATTAATGGTTAACCAGTTAATGACACTTAATTAAGAAAAAAACATTGAAAATAGGACTGACATATAATACTTATCAATTGTGTTGTCACATTAGTTGTTAGGATTAAACAATAATACGAACAAATTGTTTAAATTAATGGGTCAATTAATGTATAATTCCCAACATAAATATATATCTTCAGACATCCATTTATAGAATATTCTCTTATTTTTAAAGGTTCGCGCCAGCGGCACCCCATTCTACCCCCACCCCCGCCCCACCTATTCCACTACCGGACCTTCGATGGATCCAAACACCCATTTATCTAATATTCTCTCATTTTTAAAGATTCGCGCTAGCGGCACCCAACCTCCCCCTCCCACCCATCCAAGTGTCAATTCTCCGGTGGGCTCAAACGCCCATTTATCCAATATTCTCATATTTTTAAAGATACGCGCTAGCGTCACTCAATTTCCACCCCATTGTCGGAGTTCTAGTGACCTCCATTAGAGCTCCTACAGTGGAGTGGGAAGGGATGACACTAGTGTGTACCTTTAAAAATAAGATAATATTGAATAAATGAGTGCTTAGGTCCATCGGAGTTCCGTAGTGGAGGGGATGGGCAAGGGTGGAATGGGGTGTCTCTTTTACATGGACCATAAAAATAAGAGAATATTTCATAAATTGGTGTTTATGGGACTAAATGGGTTAAATTCAAAATATGTGTCTTTTAAAAAAATATATATTTATGTTGGGGATTATACAGTTGACTAAGCATAAATTCTTCTGAATTTAGTCCCTTAATTTAGTAATTTTAATATCTCGAACAACGTAATTGATTTGCTTTTATCCCATATCATTGCCAATGACTATTTCTAACAAGTACCTCGAGTTTCTTGTATTTCTTACTGATTTTACAGGTATTTAGTGCAAGAAAAGAAAGAAAGAAACCGAAAGCAAGGAAGAGAACAAAGGAAGAAAAGTCAAAGGGCAAAAGCATAAATTTACACCCGGAGTTCGGATTTGAAGCCTAAATAAAAATTGAAGATCATCATCTTACAAGAGCATAGGAAGAAACGTCAATCAAATTGGAGCTCGAGATCAAAAGATATGGCAAGTCAAAGTTGAAAAGAAAAAGTCAAAATTAAAGAATTTCAGACCGATCCGGTTGATATCGGACCGATCCGAAATGCATCCATTCCAGTAGACCTTGGGTCGATACAGAACCGATAAAAAGCAAATCGATCTGATGTGATTCGGACCGGTTTGAATGGAGAAAAAAAGAACCGCTCCGACTAATGAAAAGTAAACCGATCCGATGGGATCCGGACCGGTCCGACTGTTCGAAATTTTGCAATTTATTGTGGAGGCTAAAGAGCTCAAAATCTTGGAAAATCCGTATATAATTAATTATTCTTAGCTGTAAAAACGATACTTGTGTATTATAAAAGGCCAAACCCTAAAGAAAAAGAAAAACACTTTTTTTGGCAAACATTTTTCATATTTTAGAAACCCTAGTTGCAATTTGAAGGAAAAGGAGTATCTCAGATTCAAGTTAAATTATTTTTCAAGTGTTGGTTACAGATTTCAATCTTCAGTACTAGTATCAATTTCCATTCTCTTATTTATTCTTTAGTTTATTTTCAATTCGATTCGCAATTGTTTTGCAATTCTCTTTTGGAGTTATGTTTCTTAGATTTATGATTCTATGCATTGCTCTGTTTTCATCTAACAAAACCATGTCTAGCTAAAGCTTCAAGGGTTGGGAGGCATGAACCCGTCCTGAGGTAAAAGTACCCATGTAGAAAACAGAGTTTAAATTAAAAATTGACAGAATCGTGTGGGAAAATTATACGAACATAGTAGATCTTTTAATCTCTCTTCCCCTAGGTACTTGGGATGTTTAAGAAGACTATGCAAGTGTAATTGTTCTACACCACTTTATATTTACCTTTGATTTCATATGATGCGAGCTAGTTCCCTCATATATGTAATGCTTAGGATCTATAAAGACTGGGTTCAGTTAAGATTTTAATTTACAATTCTAGTATTCTATACGGTAAATTACTAGGGATTGGGGGATTGTATCCTAACCTATTTCCTATCATACTCATATCTATTATCTTTACACTTCTTATTTGTTTTTGTGCACGTAGTTCATTCTAAATTTTTATTCCATCACCAATTGGAAATTTCAAACCATAAATCATCATCTTTTATTTTCTTTGGAGGAATCATTTGAAGGTTAAATAAGATTTTCCTATGTTATTCATAATTGCCAATTTTTGTTCCCTGTGGAGATGATCCCGACTTATCGGATTATTATTAACGCGACAGGCTTGCACTTGAGCTTATAAAACACGCATTTTAGACACATTTGTGTCCGCGTCAAGTTTTTGGCTCTGTTGCCCGGGAATTTCGAGTAAATTGGTGATACTTGGGAAAGTGAAATTCATCCTAATTTGATTCCTACCAAAAAAGAAATTCATCTCATCTCTTATAAGATTACATGAAAAATCTCTTTCCAACCCAAGTTCACAAAAATCCTATTGCTGAAGCTAATTCTGAAAATTCTCATACCACCGACTCTCCACACTTTTGGGTTTCACTTCCTTCACCTAAAAATTCAATCACAAGTCCCACTTTGAGTCAAACACTGAGTGAGGGTTCTGAATCGTTTGGTAGTAATATGTCTGTGAACAGTAGTGTTGGTGTTGGTGCTGGAGAGGAAGAGTTACTGTATCTTCCCATGAAAGATCTTTTCTTTCCTGAGCGAACTATTACCCCTGGTTGCATTTTACACCCATATAATGCCGATCAGTTCCACTTTCATAATGGGATAATTCAAATTCTTCCTACATTCCATGGTAGGGATTCTGAAAAGCCATATATCCATATTAGAGAAGCATATGAGATGTTTGGTGATCAAACCTGCCCACAAGATGTTATTCGGTTAAAGCTCTTCCCTTTTTCCTTAAAGGATAAAGCTAAGACCTGGCTATGGTCACTACCCACGAATTCTGTTTCATCCCGAGAGATATGCAGACTAAGTTTCTCTCTAAGTTCTTTCCACAGCACAAAACCAACTCTGTCAAAGCTCAAATACAAGCTTTCCGCCAAAATGATAATGAAGGTTTCGACTAATGTTGGGAACGTTTTCAGGAGTTAGTTAGTGCTTGCCCACATCATGGGTTTGAAAAACATCATCTTATTTCATTTTTTCACCAAGGGCTTACTATAGCATCTAAACAACTCGTGCATACAATGTGCGAAAGACCATTCTGGGAGCTAGACTCGAGCAATGCCGAGGCTCATCTAAAATATGTAGCAGAGACTACGCAATCATGGCATGTTTCTGACCCCAATAGTCAAAACAAAAATTGACAAATGTCCAACTCGCCTGCTGCATCCGGTATTTATCACTTGGACAAGGACTCTTTGTTAAATCGTCGATTTGACCAATTGGAAAAGAGTTTCAGAGACATACTTGAGGTTCGAATGAGAGAAGTTACCGGACCTATTTAAGCTGGAAAGGAGAAAGTGTGTGCCATTTGTGCTGCTGGGCATTCTACCAAAGGATGTCCTACAATACCTGTCTACAAGGCAATGTACACTGAGCAAGTAGAAGCTATAGGAGGATTTCGAGGAAATTTTAATGTACCGCAGGGGAATGCATACAATCAATCTTGGAGGAATCATCCTGGTTTCAACTACACACAACCACAAAGTGGGATTCCTCCTAATTCACATGTTGCTTTGCCTCCACTCCCTCCTCAATTTCAGCAAATGCCTCCTCTGATGCAAACCCCTATGCAAGAACCATCTCCTGGTCCGTATGTTACTCCACCTAGGTGATCTCTTGAGGATAATATGAATAAATTAATCCAATCTCAAAAGGAGAGCAATGCTAAGTGTGATCAAATGTTAACGGAAATTCATACTAGCATCTCTAGGTTGCAATCGACATTGAATACTCAGGAGAAGGGTAAATTCCCAGCTCAAGGCCAAAGATCTCCTCAAGGGAAAACTACGATTAGCTCTACATCATCGGATTTGCCGGAGCAATGTCAAGCTGTCACGACTTTACGAAGTGGTTGCGTAATTGATCTAGCGCCACCACCTCCCAAAGAATCTAAAGCTAAAAAAGTTTCAGAGTAGGAGGAGACCCCATTGCATATAGATGATAAGGATGAAGAAGGTGATCCTGAAGTTAAAGTAAAACCGCCCACTGCTGATCCATTTTCTCAACACTTGGCACCACCCAAAAAGGGAGCCTCTCGTACTGAAGTGTTAGATGTTCTAAAGCAAGTGAAGTTGAACTTGACATTTATGGATGCTATCCAGCAAATTCCCGCCTATGCCAAAGTCATCAAAGATCTTTTGGCTATCAAACGACGGCTTAAGGTGAAAAAGAATGTATTTTTGGCATAAAATGTGATCTCGGTCCTTCTTAATGATCTTCCCCCAAAATTCAAGGATCCTGGTGCACCCACAATCTTGTGTGTTATTGGAGAGAGTAGAGTTGAAATATCCTTGATAGACTTAGGTGCGAGTGTGAATATCCTTCCATACTCTATCTATAAGTAACTTGATTTACGTGATCTTAAACCTACCCGAATCACTCTACAGTTAGCAGATCGAATAGTGAAAGTTCCCCATGGGATTGTGCAGGACGTGATCGTTCAAGTGGACACATTCTACTTCCCATAAGATTTTGTCATTTGGGACATTGAGCCTTCCCCCCATTCTAGAACTCATGTTCCCATAATTTTAGGTCATCCATTTTTAGCTATTGCTAATGCTTTGATCAACACACGGAATGGGCAAATGTAACTTACTTTTGGAAACATGACCCTCGAGACCAATATTTTCAATATTGCTAACCAAATGGGTGATGAGGATGAAATTCATAAGGTTGATCTTATTGTAGAGGTGGTGGACGAGCACATTGAGAAGATCATAGGTGGGGATGCACTTGAAGGTTGTTTAGTACAAGGTGTTGAGAGCGAGAGTTCCTATACTAAGTTTGAGCATGAAATGGAGGAGTTGGGAGTCTTATTACAAGAAGCAGTGACTTTTGAGGAGTTGATAGAGGTTGACTGGATTTATAGATTTGAGGAACTACCCCCGAGGGAATCACGCATGATCCCCTCTGAAGATAGATTTCCTAGTCTTGAGTTAAAGAAACTACCCTCTCATGTAAAATATGATTTTCTAGGAGAAGAAGATACGTTTCCAGTTGTTGTCTCTTCTAGTTTAAAAAAAGAGCAAGATGGAAAGTTGTTGAATGTTTTGAGGAAGCATAGAAGTGATTTTGGTTGGACTATAGCAGATTTGAAAGGTATAAGTCCTTTGATTTGTACCCATAATATCCACCTCGAGGAAGAGGTGAAGCCCTCGAGAGAAATGCAAAGGCGACTGAACCCAACCATGAAAGATGTAGTTCGAGTGGAGACCATTAAATTGTTAGATGCTGGGATTATCTATCCCATGTCCGATAGTAAATGGATGAGCCCAATTAAGGTCCTCCCAAAGAAGTCGGGTATGACTGTGGTTGAAAATAGTAAGGGAGATTTAATACCTCAACGCACCACCACCGGGTGGCGTGTTTGCATTGATTACCGAAAGCTCAATATTGGAACAAGAAAATAACATTTTCCCTTATCTTTTATCGACCAAGTGATTGAACGAGTAGCAGGCCATCCTTACTATTATTTTCTAGATGGGTATTCTGGCTATAATCAGATTGAAGTGGATATACTTGATCAGGAAAAGACGATTTTTACATGTCCTTTTGGTACGTTTGCCTACAAACGTATGTCGTTTGGATTATGTAATGCGATAGCGACTTTTCAAAGGTGCATGTTAAGTCTCTTTAGCGACATGGTAGAAAAAAGGTTGGAGGTGTTTATGGACGATTTCAGTGTTTTCGATTCCTCTTTTGACTAATGTTTAGCTAATCTTGAAAAAGTTTTTTTCTGGTATGTGGAAAAAGACTTAGTCCTCAATTGGGCAAAATGCCACTTTATGGTCACTGAGGGCGTAGTTCTGGGCCTCATAGTCTCATATAGGGGAATTAAGGTTGATCAATAAAAAATCGAAGTAATAGCTGAGCTACCCCGCCAAAATCACTTAAAGATGTAAGGTCCTTTTTAGGCCATGCTGGATTTTACAAGAGATTTATCAAAGACTTTAGTGCCATCGCTAGACCCTTGAGTAATCTTCTCATGAAGGACACTCCATTTGAATGGAATAATGCATGTCAAGAAGCTTTTGATGAATTAAAAAGCATGCTAATTTCTGCTCCTATCATTCAAGCTACGGATTGGTCGCTCCCATTTGAGCTTATGTGTGATGCAAGTGATTACGCGAATGGGGATATTTTAGGACAAAGGAAAGAAAAAAAATCTCATGTTATTTACTATGCTAGTAGGACATTATTCGGCCCCCAGTTTAACTACTCCACTACGGAGAAAGAATTACTAGCGGTCATTTTTGCTCCCGATAAATTCCGCTCTTACATTGTTGGGTCGCCTATCATTTGTTTCACTGACCACTCGGCACTCAAATATCTTCTGACCAAGAAAGATGCCAAACCGCATATAATCAGGTGGATCCTACTCCTACAAGAGTTTAATCTTTCAATTCAAGATAAGAAAGGAGTAGAAAACATCGTTGCCGACCATTTATCATGGCTCTCATATGACGTACCTATTGATCCAATCCCCATAGACGAGTATTTTTCGGATGATAATCTATTTGCTACTTCTTCTCTTCCCTAGTTTGCGAATATAGTGAATTACCTTGTCACGAGGGCCATTCCCTCCAATTGGACTCCGCAAGAGAGAAAGAAGTTCATTACTTGGTCACGCATGTTCTTTTATGACGATCCATATTTGTTTAAGTATTGCTCCGATCAAATCATCCGAAAATGTGTACCTAATGAAGAAATTCAAGGGGTAATTCGATTTTGTCATACGAAAGCATGTGGAGGTCATGTCTCCAAAAACAAAACAGCTGCGAAAATCCTACAAAGCGGTCTCCTTTGGCCCACAATCTTCTGGGATGTGAATAGTTATTGTAAATCGTGTGATAGATGCCAAAGAAAGGGAGCTATTACTCGTCGAGACATGATGCCATTAACCCCCATACTTGTCATAGAGTTGTTTGATTACTGGGGTATTGACTTCATGGGGCCTTTTCCGCCCTCTTTTGTCTTTCTTTACATCCTCGTTACAGTAGACTACGTCTCAAAATGGGTAGAGGCCATAACTATAAGGACGAATGCAATAAGGCGGTGATAAAATTCGTTTAAGAACACATACTTTCTCGCTTCGGAGTTCCTAAGGCTATCATCAGTGATAATGGTACTCATTTTTGCAATAGGCCAATGGAAAAGCTAATGCAAAAGTATGGGGTCATCCATAAGGTTGGAACGACTTATCGCCCTCAATCGAATGGCCAGGCCGAGCTAGCGAATAGGAAAATCAAGAATATCTTAGAGAAGACAGTCGAACCTAACAGGAAAGATTGGTCTCTCAGATTTAATGATGAACTCTTCTTGTTTACCACGGTCAAATGCCTTCATGACCACTACCCACAACTCACTTAATTCTTCTAACAATAGTGCCAGATAGACATCGATGTAGTCACTTGGCGCCTTTGATCCAAATACCAACAAAGATAACTTTGAAAATTTTGGTCTCTTGCACAATGAAGGATTGACATTTAGTGATCACCGACCATACACTTTGATTATAGATTACATTATCGAATGGATGTAATCCATCTATTAATATTCCTAATTAAATATTATGTTGTTCGTTGGAAAAATCTAGGTGATTAAAATGTATGCCATTCTAAATGGTTGAGTCAATATAATGAAGCATAAGATCATCCCCTACTCCTGCTCGACTGTGCCAAGTCATTACCTCCGTTATCCATGGTACTTGGAAAATATCTTAAACCTAGGACCAATAGGGAAGTATTTTAATAATTTTTGAGACACTTTCGAAAGTGCGCCTCTATTATCATTTAAACCATGCTCTCACACACATCTAGGTTCCCCCTATACTGGATAGTGATCAAGATTTTTATGCTCCTTCTGTCATAATATGTGATCATACATGCAAGTATGAATTGATTTATAATTTATTCCTAAATCTTTGAAGTCATTCTTTTTACTTGGAGAGTTATTTGGTATCATGTTCTATTTAGGGAGTGAATCCTTCACACAATTCAAAATTCCAGTCACGCTATTGTCAGACAGATCAAAATGGCTCTTCAAACTATGCAAACCAACCATGACATACAAAGTTGTGTGATCTTTGTCGCAGTTAATGCATAATGGTTGGTTGGGTCTGAATTTCGAACTTAGAAACTGTAATGTTGTGGGTCCCGAGAGATGATGCGCGGGGGGGGGGGGGGGGGGGGGGAGGGACTTGCTGTCATGGTGGACGCGATAGTGCTTATCTCCCATTCCTCTGCTCCTCCGATGTCAAGTTATCGATTCAGTTGGTTCGATAATTTTCCCCTTAAAGATGTTAAACACCATATCCACTTTTGTCTGATAACTCAATTTAGGCCTAATCATAAATATATTCCGCACGAGGGTTTTTTTAGTTGTTCAGAGTCGTCGGTTTGTTTTATATAAAAATAAATAGAAAGTTTAGGTTATCCCTTTTGGGCTAATCCTAAGGAAGGTTTAGGTGTGAGATTGTCCATAGATTCTTATTATAGGGTTCAAGAACTGACTTACAAGTGGGGAAGGTGTTAGGCACCCCACTTTTTCTTTATGCTTACTTAATTATATGCTTATTATTGCTCTTAGTATTACGAGATTACTTTTAAGTTTATTTTAGAATTTTCTTAGAGAACTTAGTAAGGGAATCCCTTAAAACATAGGTAGGTGCTTAGGTATGAAAACGGTATTAGTGAGATATGTATGCACATCACTTAAACTAGTGTAGGTACACAACGGTGCTTGTGCATGACTTCGTGATAATATAATGGATGTATGTTAATATGTATAGGAAATTCGACTTTGGTAACGAATGTCCTCTCATATGTACATAATTTTGAAGGATCGACTTGCCTAACGGGTGATCGTTAAAGGTTAATTTAGGTGTATGTGCAATAAGTAGCGACTTGAGATATTTGATATCTCATTTGAGATTTTAAGAAAGATAAAAAGTTAATATGAGAGATGTGTGCATCTCTGTTATGAAAACATATTGAGGGATATATTGTTAAGGCTTGTGATATTGGGATAGAGTCAATTTTTTGCCACGTATTCATGTATCCATGAGATCAAAGCCAATATAGCCATGTTGTGTGATTTGTATATATATGTTTGAACGATTTCATGGGGTCGGTCATGACTTTGAGATACTTGGATATCTCATTTAAGTTTAGAAATGGATAATGTATGAGAGGTGAGAACTGGTCGCATTTCAGTGGGTACAATATATCGTGAGACATATTGTCATGGTTTGTGCTCATGAGATGGACTAGGTGTTACACTTACGTACTCATGCAACCACGAGATCAAAGCCTACCACTGCACCAAAATTGGAAAATTGTAACGGTTTTTGTCTGTTACAAAAAATATATGTAACATATTTAATCCGTTACAAAACTGGCATTATTTATTATTATTAATAACAATATTTGTTACTAATAAAATAATTTACAAAATTAATATTTGTAATGCAAAAAAACCCTTACAATTTATTTTTTAACCAATTTGGGATTGGTACACATCCCACATATTAGTAACGGATTTACTAAATTGTAATAGTTTTAACCATTACAAATTCTATATTTGTAACGGATAAAAATCATTACAACGGATTGGGAGTGTCATATACATGTAATAAATTACTTTTGGTAACGGTCAAAGTCCATTAGTAATATTAATATATTTTTTAAAAAATAATAATTTCTTATTAAACAATAGATATAGTTACACTAGTAAAAATCCGTGTTCAAGCAATGCCTAAAAATTTCACTCAAAACATAATTCTAAACATACGTGAGAAAATGAATGAAACTACATTTCAGTGATAAATTGATTTAAAACTACATTTTATTCATAACCATCAAATTCTCAAAGAAAAATGTAGTAAACGATAAACCCTCTAGCTAATCATGATAGTACTTAAAATGAAGTCCAACAACTTCAGAGTTCTAAATAAATTATTATCCCAAAAATAATCTTCATGACATTCCTTACAAAATTAAACTTGATTATCCTGAAAGTAATCTTCATATTTCCTAATAATAACCTATTGAACAAACTCAATCTTAGTAAATGTATAAACATAAATGAGTTAATAGCATAAAAATTTCTTGATTTTGATAGCTATTACAATTTAAATTTAAATTTTTTTGTGTAACACAGAAAAACATGATAATTAAAAAACTTGATCAAAATAATATAAAAATAAATAAAGACCAATGAAGAGCATTTGCGTGTTTACGTGTAACTTGATCATAACCTAAGAGTAATGAAGAACATACCATTTGAAGTTTACCTTGACCCAAGAGCAATGAAGAAAAGATAATATTTTTCCTTTGCCCAAAAACGTTTATTAATAATGACATGTGAAGTAGGTTCATGATCATGTATATTAGCCTCATCAAGTGTAATGAATGTACAACACCCATATGGATGTACACATTTGTAAAACTAAAAACTGAAAATAAACAAGAGAGACTAATATACCTTCAAGTTAAGAAAAAAGAAAAAACATTACGTACAATAGGTTCTTATGGATGAGTTCTAGGGTTTAAAAGTTAATACATCTCTCTCTTCCCTTCTCTCCGTAAACCCTAATCCCTAGGGTTTGGATGGCTACAGCTCCTTCCTCTACGTTGGTTCCAAAGCCTCATGATCCACAAGTTGCATGGAGTAAATCCTTTGCAAGTGTGGTGAAAGAAACCACAAATACAGATATCCTTCTCATTCAAGTTTCCTCCTACAAAGGAGAACCTGCAGTTAAGTTCTCTTCTCAAGATATTCAACAATTAGCTGCTCCGTTCAAATTTTCTATTGTTAGGAAGTTTTCCCATGGCAGACCTTCCCTTGATGATATTCACAATACCCTCCACACAATGAATCTTAAAGATTCCTTTTTCGTAGGGCTTTTGGATAAAAAAAAACATATCATCATTCGATTTTTACATGAAGAAGATTTCACAATGTTATGGTTACATAATCAATGGTTCATTGGAAGAAGCCCTATGAGGACATTTAAATGGTCTCCCGACTTCCGATTAGAGAAAGAAAGCTCTATTATCCCAGTATGGATCTCTTTTCCATCCATACCTATCCATTTTTTCTCCAAATCTTCATTATTTTCTATTGCTCAAGTTGTGGGCAAGCATTTAAAACTGGATAGTTCCACTACTTTTATCAATAGACCTAGTATAGCTAGGGTTTGCATTGAGGTTGATCTACTGGATACCCAACCTGATCGTCTTTGGATTGGTTGTGGTGAAGATGGGTTTTGGAAAAATATTTTATTTGAAGATGTCCCTAAATATTACTTCAACTGCTTTAAAGTTGGTCACGATAAGAAAAACTGTATGCTAAATGCTACAACTCCTGCTGCCCCTAAACTTACCAAAAACAATAATCCCTCTAATCTTAATCCCTAGAGGTCTTTTGGCCCCACAAGAACTGTTGAACCTTTGAAACCTAACCAATAATTCACCATTAAAAAAATTCCTATACCCAAACCCTTGAATCCTCTCATTACCAATGGTGAATCATCCAAAAACTTTTCTAAGAATCTTTCACCAAGTAATATCAACCTACCCCATAACATTAAACCTTCCTTAAAAACTGATCATAACACCACAATCCTCTCTAATGAACCAATTCCTTCTCCAAAAATTATCCAAGATCCTATCCCAAAACCTACACAAGAACTTAGTTCCTAATCAATTCCATCAAGCCTTACCAACCAATCTCTGATCAAGACCTTTACCCCAAAAAAACTTTACCCAGCCATCCAAGAATTTATCAAAAAAATTCAATACGAAGATCTAGACAACTCTGACATGTTGATTCTACATAACTTTATGTTATTTCCCAAAGGAACTGACCTGCCAGTTAAGAAGAAAGATGTCTTGATGAAACCCATGGCTTTATCTGATAATGAAGCTGATCATTCAATTAGCCCCCCTTTAAAGAGGAATTTATTTGTTTCTCTAAATAACTTGACAAGAAAATGGCTATTCAAAAAATTACTTTGGTTGAATCAGAAGAAGATTTGATTACCAAAGCAGCCCCAAAACGCAGGCCTCCTGATCCTATGTTCAAGAGATTAACTAGGGCTAATTCCAAGCTCTCAAAAGGTACCCCACCTCCTGTCTCTCAATGATAAACTTCCTATGTTGGAACATTAGAGGGTTGTCTAACAAACCCTCTAAAATAAGACTCAAGAAACATTGCAAGATTCACTTTCTTCCATTTATGGCCATTTTAGAACCTAAATCCAAGTTGGATCAGTTTGATCAGTTACGTAGGACCATTAATTTTGATGGAGGCTTGTCTAATACCAACAACAAAATATGGTTACTATGGAGGTTTGGGATTACCTGTGTGGATTTGATGAATGGTGACTAGTCCATTTTAGTCAAAATAACTCATTCTCATATCCAATGTGATGTTTTCCTCTCTATTGTTTATGCAAATTGCACCAGATCTGAAAGGGATGATTTGTGGGATAGTTTGCTCCAGCACAAATGTATCTCTAATAATCAACCTTGGTTGATTACTGGAGATTTCAATGTTGTTACTAAGAGTTATGAAAATTTGGGTGGTTGGGAGATTGACTTTAGAGCTGTTGAAGACTTCAATAATTTCATCTTTACAGCTGCTCTTCTGGAAGTTAAATTCTCTGGTACTAAGTTCACGTGGAACAATAATAGAGATATAGATAAAATTTGGTCTAGACTAGATAGAGGCCTAACATCAATTGAGTGGAGTGATACCTTCCCTAATTTCTCTTTATCTCATTTAAACAAGACATGTTCTGACCATTGCCCACTTCTTTTCTCTATTCTTTCTCAATTTTATTTAATAAAAAAAAATTTCAAATTCTTAAATCTTTGGTGCCATCATAGAAATATTAAATCTGTTATTCAAAATTCTTGGAATGTTGAGGCTTTTGGGAACCCACTTAGAATTTTCTCTACCAAGATTCAAAGGCTTAAATCCTCTCTAGTGTCTTGGAATAAAAGCTCCTACAAGAATATCTTTGAAGAAATTACCAGATTTAAAGATGAGGTCCTGTCAAATGAAATTATGTTTGAAGCTTCCCCTACTCCTGTTAATAGGGACCAACTAGCTCTTTCCAAAGCAAACATGCTCTAAGCTCTTAGTAAGGGAGAAAGCTTTTGGAGGTAAAAAATGAGAGGTAAATAGCTGTTGGAAGGTGACACTAACTACAATCTTTTCCATGCCTGTGTCAAGGCCAAGAGACTTAAGCAAATAATACACAAAGTTAAAAATAAAGATGGGATTTGGATTGAAAATCTTGAAGAGGTGCAGAAGGCATTTGTTGATTACTTTGAAGACAATTTTAAAGCTAATTTCATTGATGGAGAAGATGAATTCATTCAAAATCTTGATCAATCTTTATCCCCTGAATAAGACCTTATGCTAGATGTTATGCCTAATGAAGATGATATTTGGAATGCTATCCAAGATCTTAATGAAGATGGATGCCCCGGTCCAGATGGTTACCATGGATTATTCTACAAAACTTTTTGGCAAATCATTAAATCTGACCTTTTAAATGCTGTCTGTTACTTCTTTTCAGATGGTGAACTCCCTAAAAGCTGGACTAGCACCAACATTATTCTCATTCCAAAGTCCACAAACCCCTCTTATTGCACAGATTTTTGGCCTATTAGCCTTTGTAACTATTGTTTCAAGATAATTACAGAAATCTTGCTTCAAGACTCTCTCAAGTCATCCCCTCCATTATTAGCCTATCTCAAGCTGGCTTCATCAAAGGGAGAAAAGTGACTGATAATATTTTCCTTGCTCAAGAGCTTATGTTGAACATTGGTAAGAATACATTTGGTTCTAATGTAGTCATCAAATTAGACCTATCAAAGGCCTATGATAGAGTTTCATGGTTGTACCTTATTAAAACCCTCATGAAATTTGGGTTTTCTGAAATCTGGATTGATATAATTTGGAGGATTATTTTAAATAATTGGTTTTCAACTATTATTAATGGCCAAAGTGCTGGTTATTTCAAGTATTTTAGTGGTCTCAAGCACGGGGACCCCCTTTCTCCTGGTCTTTTTATACTGGTAGCTGAAAAACTTAATAAAGGTTTGCATAAGCTATTTTCTAATGGCCATGTAAAACCTTATTATCTTCCTAGAAATATCCATCTCATTAGTAATTTAAGCTTCGTTGATGACACTATTATTTTCTGCAGTGGGGGTCCTCATAGCATCAAGAATTTGATCAAGTTCCTCAAAAAATTTGGAATTGCTTCTGGGAAATTAATCATATTTTCCAAAAGCAGTTTCACTGTCCACCATTCCATCTTTTCCAATAGAATTAAATCAATTGCCAAATTTCTAAATTATCCTTCAAAAAATCTCCCATTAAATAACTTGGTTGTCCTATTTATTATGGGAGATGTAAGCATTCCTATTTCGAAGACCTGATCCTTAAAATTAGAGCTAGACTTGACTCTTGGAAATCTAAATTCCTTTCTCTTCTAGGAAGAAGAACTCTCATCTCTTCTGTCCTAACATCCCTTCCAGTCCATACTATTGCTGCTCTAAACCCTTCAAAAAAGACCATTTCAATTATTCATAATCTTTTCAGTAACTTTTTGTGGGGGCATTCTAAGGATTTTGGTGCTAAGTTTCACTGGAAGAAATGGTCTGGCCTCTGTTTTCCTATTGAAGAAGGTGGTTTGGGGTTCAAAAAAATGGAAGATGTTTGCAAATCAGCCAGTTTGAAACTCAACTGGAACTTGAAGACCAGTCCCAACCTTTGGTCAGACTTATACAATGCAAAATAAAAGAGAGGTTCTACTCAAGTTGGCTCAAGTTCTCATCGAAGAATTCAAGAGTTTAAAAGCATTTTTGATCAATATTCCACTGTCATCAATGGAACCACATATTCGACTCCCACTCAAGATGGTCAATTCTCATTTAAATCTTCTTGGCACATATTCAGGTATGCTAAACTTGTCTCTACATTGTTTAAATTCATTTGGAATTCAGATATTCCTCCAAAAATATATTTATTTCTTTGGAAATGTCTCCATAATATTGTTCCTTTAGATGTTACTATTTAAGGTATTGGAATCAGAATTGCATCCAGATGCCGTTGCTGCTCTATTTTTACTGAATCTATGTACCATTTGTTTCTAAATGGTCCTATTGCATAATCCGTATGGAAGCACTTTGCACAGCTTCTTGGTGTACAAATTTCTTACTCTTCTCTTCACATGGTTCTTATGTCCTGGTGGTTAAGGTGTCCCATTCAAGATTATCTCAAATTCATGTTTACCATTGTTCCTGCTACTATCATTTGGGAAATATGGATTTACAGAAATTTATGTGTTTGTAATGATGTTAAAATGGAAGCCAAGAATATTATTCATCAAGTTTATGACCTTATTCACTCTTGTGCTTATCATAAAAATTTCAAGTCTTCTACCAGAAACTTTGATTTAATCATCCAATCTTTTAAGCTGAATGTTACCTCATATGTCCCTAGTTCTTTTCTCATTTTCCATTAGATCAAACCCCCAGATGGATTTTCTAAACTGAATTGTGATGGAGCTTTGAAAGGAAATTCAGGTCCTTCTGGATCAGGTGGTATAATCAGAGATCACATGGGCCTACTAATTAAAGCTTTTGCCTCTTTTAAAGGTTCTATTTCCAACAATAAAGCTGAAATCTTGGCCATTCTTAGGGGATTAAAACTTTGTATATCTTTAAGTCTGCACAATATCATAGTAGAATCTGATTCTAAATTGGTGATTGACATGCTTAATGGTATTACGAAGTCGATTCCCTGGTCCATCATTGAAGTTTTCTATGATATCAAGCTTCTTCTAACCAAAATTTAAGTCAAATTTCAGCATACTTGGAGGGAGAATAACAAGATTATAGACAGTCTAGAAAATCACGGAGTAGCTTCTAAATGTTCCTCTTCCTTCAATCAAGCCATAGATCTTCCAATTTTAGCTAGAGGTCACTACAAAAGGGATCTTCATGGAGTTCAATCCATCAAAAATTTTAAATAATTTTCTTGTCCTGTATGTTTTTTCTTATTTTCCCTCTAGTTTGTATAAGCCGCCTTGGTAGGGCTATTCCACCTTCATTAAATCTGAGGTTTATTTAAAAAAAAATGTTTGATATAGGATTTATCTTAGGAAGACCTCTAACTATTTCTTGAGAACACAATTTACCAAGGCTATCAAAATTTATGTGATCGAACCTATTATGCCAAATCTCATTGTCATCCATTCTGGCAATGCTACAAACCTCATTACTTGGATTAATCGTGTAACAGTTATCTGGAGTACGGAGGCCTGTAATAATGCCGTCACCATTTTCATTTAAAAGTTTACAATTATTCTTTAAAAATGTGACAGTATGGTTAGAGTCACAAAATTGTGATATACTTAGTAAATTTTCTTTAGACCTTTTACTAGAAGTACATCTTCTAAAGTAGGTAACCCTTTTTTATGAAGTGTCCCTTTACCAATGATCTGGGATAGCACCCCATCTCCCAAAAAAACTTTTCCTCTTGAGAAGCTAGTTTTATTTGAAAGTTTGGTATCATCCCAAGTCATGTGTGTTGATACCAAAATTTACCATCCTACATAGACCAATTACAAGCCAGGATGTGTCATCCTATTTGGCACAAGTCCAAGTCAGCATGATAGAAAATCCCGAGCAATAAGGAAGCCCAACCAACATAGTTACCCAACCAATAGACGAAAAGTCATTTTGTATAGCCAACCAAGCGCCAATTGTCTTACAGTCTGTATTGCTTGTGAAGTGACAACATTCATATAATCAATTATCATTATGTATTGATGTAAATTCCTAACAAATAAAGGCATTCCATCCATTCACATGACAAGGATCAAGCCCCCCTTTGTCTATAAATACATTGTATCACCCTCATTGTAAGGGATCGAAAAACAACTCAAGGCAGTCAATACATAACAGTGGACGTAGGTTATTGCATTGATCCGAACCACTTTCAAAAGTTTTCTTGTGTCTTATTTATTTTAATTAACTTATTTGTGATCAATTAATTAGGCTTAGTCTAGTTTTTTGCATCAACAAATTGATGCCGTATGTGGGAATGTGTTGCTAAACGTTTTCATTCATTCATTATTCATTACCCATGGCCAAAATTCCAGAATCAAGCACTAAAAATGAGGGAATCCCGCATAATCCTTATGCCCCTCCTAACAATAATGATTTGACAGGAATTTTGGCTAGCCTGGCCAATGGTCAAGAGGCCATGCAGGATATTATACACGACGAACTGAAAGGTCTAGTCAGAGATAAATTCACAGGAAGAAAGTTCAGTAAGATCTGGATGTTGGTATAAAAAATTTTCCATCCATGGCATTAGCAGCGATGCTGGGAAAGGTTCCATTCAACATTTGGAAGACAGATTAGGTGAAATGGCCAAAGCCAATAATCCCCTTCAATGAATTTTTAATAAGGGGTTCCCCTTTGTGCAAACCATCATGTATTTCCCTACGCTACCCAAGTTTAAAGCTCTAGTAGTCACTCCCAAATATGATGGGAAGACTGATCCAGTTCTCCACATAGAGCACTACCAAGTAGCTGCTGATATCTATGATGTTCATGATGAGATAAAATGTAGGGCGTTCTCAGGAACAATCACTGGATCTTCTCAAATCTGGTAAAACAGCCTTCCTCGGGGGCAGATTTCTTGCTTTCAATAGCTAGCCAAACTATTCATTGGTAATTTTTTCTTTGGAGCAAAACCAGTGAAATGAGTAGCTCATTTACTCAGTGTGATACATAAGGAAGGAGAAAGTACCAGGGATTACATCACTCGTTTAAATAATGAGAAACTGGAAGTAATTAATTATGAAGAGAAGACAATAATTACTACTCTCATGAGTGGTTTGCTCGCTGATAAAATATATAATATTATGGCAAAAGATCCACCAAAGACGATGACAAAATTGATGGTCAATGCAGCGAATATTACGAACTCCGAGGAATCTATGATTGCTAAAAAGAATTCAGACGCAAAAGTGGAAGCAAAAGCATAAGGGAAGTCAGATAAGAAGGAGAACAACAATCATAATGAGCGCAGGAGTTTGAAGGGAAAGGAAGGCCTTGATCGGCTCAGGAAATTCACTAATTACACTCATTTGATGGTGGATATACATCATGTATTGGAGGAAATCAAGCACCACAATGATTTGAGTTGGCCTGAAAAGTTGAGATCACCTGCCGATAAGAGGGATAGGTCCATGTATTATGAGTTTCACAAAGATTATGGTCATACTACCAACCGATGCATTACCCTCTAGAATGAGATAGAAGCACTCATCTGAAGAGGAAAGCTGGACATATTTGTTAATTGGCGAAATGGTGGAAGAAATGCAAGAAGAGGTTGACATAAATCTAAATCGCCAGTTAAGCCCAGGGAAGACAAAAAGAGGAACCACGACGATGATCTAGAAGATGATCCCGATCTTCCCAAGAAACCTAGACAACCAAAACGTGAGGTATTCACAATTAGTTTTGGATCTTTTAATTGTCACATGATTACAGGTGGAGATGCCAGAGGAGGGGATAACACATCTAAAAGGAAGGCTTACCTCAATGAAGCTCAAGCTTGTTCCTATATCCAGCGTATCAACCTCGTCGAGGAGGATCGACTAAGAAAAGTTAACAGGGATAAGCTCGTAAATGATTTTTCTAAAACTGATTTATCAGGAGTTTTGTATCCTCATGATGATCCTTTAGTGATCAGAGTCAGGATGGAATAACTATTGGTAGCAAGACCATTAGTGGACAATGACAGTTTGGCAAACATCAAGTTCTATCCCTGTTTTGATAGTTTGGGTTTAAAACTCAGTCAACTAGAGCCATATCACAGGCCACTCATTGGATTCTCGGGTGAAAAGGTGTTTCCACCGGGAACTATCAAGCTGGATATGTTGATCGGGACTTGCCCGATGAGCAAGACAGAGAAGGTAAGATTCTTTATAATGGACAAAAATGTTCATTCTACTTCTAATATGATCATGGGGAAAAATCATCCCCGAAGGAGGAGAAACATTTCTTAAGATGCGCCCATGAAACAATCTCCATACGCACACATAAACATACTCTGATTTCATACAAGTTTTTTTAATAACATGTACATGATCAAATCAAGAAAAACTTTATTATCTAACTATTCAGATTTTAATACATGCGGAAATTAAAATCAATTAAATCTGATTTAATTAAAAGTCAAATTAATAACAATCTGATTTATTACGTTACAATCCAATATATCTCATATGAAGAATTATTCCAATTCAAGTAATTTAATCATGTAATAATTTTAATTTTAAATCATACATAGAATAAGATGAGGATAAGAATATTAACAAGTATGATTTTTTAACGTGGTAAAAACCCAAACTAGGGAAAACATCCACGACTCCCTCTACGGACTAAAACAAAAATTTCTCTAAAAAGAATTATCGGTTACAGGCTATATAACAAAATAAACACACAAACAGACCTATACAAGTTTAGGAATGTACCCACTGGTGTCCTTCTAACTTCTCTGTAGTTCTGATTGTTATATTTGTTTTCTCAACTTCGTAACTCCTTTCTTCTTGTTTAGCAAATTCCAACTCAGTCAAAAACTGATCTCTCAACAACATACTAGTTGTGCAAAACGTGTAAGTGAATATGTTCTAAATGCAAACCATGCAAGAACTTAATTCTTAACACAATCATATAAGTTTTCTTCAAAAACTTAACAAAAATATATTTGTAATCAAGAAAATAAGTTTTCTATAAAAACTAAAGAAAAATTTATTTTCAATTAACAATCAATTAAGTTTTCTATAAAAACTTACTAAATAAATTTTCAATCATAACTCTTATAAACATTCTTAATAATAAATACAAACAACACTTATAATGAACACACAATAAGATTATTCAATCATTTAAGAAATATGTGTTCTCAATCTCTTAGAAATATAACATACAATTTTATGAGGAAAGTGTTTACAAATTATTTCACAAATATGAGAAAACAGATCTTTAAAAAGATTTTCAATAAACATGTAAGATCCGGAGAAATTCTGATTTGAACATCATATAGCATCTAACACAAAATCAGAATATTTAGATCATAAAAATATTCAATAAAATTCGAATTTAAAAATCTAAGGAATTCTAGTTTTTGTAAAAAATTATTTCATCATGAAAGCACATAAATTCTCTCTACAATAACATAATATTTCAATCTCTAACATATGAGATGATGTGCAATATCATTGACCATTCAAAAAAAAAGAAAGAATAAAGATGAAGTAGAATGAACACAATGTGTGTAAAATAATACTTTCTTCTCTCTTTGATATTCTATCTAATTCTCTATATTTTCCTCTCTATAAAACTTAAACCCTTTTGTGTTTCTCACTCTAGAAAATATGACTGAAAAAGTCTCTCAAAAAATCTAACTCCAATAAACTCTTCAATCAGGTTTATATAGGTGAGAAAACAATATTCTAGAAAATTTTAAATCAAGGGTTCATATTAAAAGTTATAATCTAGGGTTGAGGTTAATTCGAGTTAAAACTAATTAACAAATTAACAAACTAAGTCTGTTATAAGAACAACTTAAGAACTTAAAATCATTAAAGATACAAACAAGATGGTATAGGGTTTTAGTTGTAACAAACTCCAACGGATATAATACTCAAGGCTTTCTATTGGTTCTGCCTGAACAAAGCTCCAACACTCAAATAGTGACAGTTGGCATATAACCTAAACACTCTCTCTAAACCAATGAAATCTAAATGTTAACTGGCGGTTAAAAGATATAACCGAAGAGTGTATAGCTGGCAATCAACTCGAAACAGTCCTAGGGTCAAATCTTTACCCATAAAAACTAACTCCTAATAAAGTCTTAACATGTCTGACCGAAACAGGTCTAGGATAACTTCTATTCGGACACTTGATTATCTCAATAGTACGACAAACAGTCCCATGGTATAAAATCTAAGGTATAAAACCAATGGTTATAACCATGATCTCCTTATATCTCTATACAACTGGTAGCATCCTAAGGCTATAGGTACAAGGTGTACATCTAGAACAATTGGGACAACAGCTAGAAGCTAAGGCAAACAGGTACTGCAAAGGTCACTAGCGGTACAAAATATAGGCTCCGGTTGAAATAGTGGTCTAGTCTAATTTAATGCAACTAGTAAGGTATTGGCTCAAACCTATAGAAATCCCCGTAAAACTGGATGAACAGTTATATTACGCAAGGCTAAAACCAAGAGTCTTAAAATAAAAGACCTGGAAGCTAGTAAAGGGTATAAAGATAAAATAGTGTACTGAAAGGTATGGATAATAAACGTAAGGTTTTTTTGAAAAATAAACCTATATGAGTAGGACAAAAAGTGTTCAAGCGGGTCTTATACATCTTAGGTCTATACCAAGTCAATTCGGCAACAGCTAACATAGGTTCAGTAAGGTTTAGGAGTCCTAAGGTAATAGGAAGAAATACGTACAATAGCACGTCATAGCACTTCAATGCAAGTTGGTCAAGAGAGATCAAATCTCTATAAGATTTCTTCATTTCCTAAAGCACAACATGTACAGAACCAACTAAAGAAAGGTATATGGCCTCTAACAACAAAGTGGTTAAATCAAGTCCTAAAGTATTCCCAATAGATATGAGATATCTATTGCTACAAGATGACGAAATCAGCAATATCATGTAACAGGTTTTAAGCATCCAAACATATATCAGATATTGAGTAATATATTACAACCAATAGGCCATGCACATATCGACACACTAACATATGAATTAGTTAAAAAAAATTTAAACTTTAAAATATAATTCTGAAAATTATTTTAAGAAAAAGAAAATCATTTTTAAGTAAAACTTATACTAATTTTATTTAAAAAAATATTTTCAGAAAAAAAATGTAATCTCACTTTCACCAAAAGTTTAGTTACACAATTAAAATCGTAGATCAATATATATGCATGCGTGTCTAATGTGTCAAGTGCAAATGTGCATCACACGTGAATACCTTTACTCGAATATGTCGTTGAGTAGAGTCGAGGTATGCTGAGTCGTCGAGTAACGTTGTAAGATGTACCAAGGAGAAGGATCGAATAAAAAAATATGTTTTGACAGAATATCCAAATTAGTTGAAACGCCTAAATAATGTAGACTCAAGTAAGTCAAAGATTTAGGGTGTTTCAATCTCCCCCTTTGGATATTTACGACGAAACCCTTCGAGTATATCTTGGTACTCTTAGGAAAAAATAAAATCACCTAAGTCCTATACAACAATTACTATTCTACCCAGTCCACAAAAAATCCTAGAAAATAAAAATTACAATAATCAACTATACATCAATTTACCCTAACACCTTCTTGTGGTTTCCTGCATTAAAACATTAAAACCAAACTCACAAGAACAAGTGTAAGATATCATATAAATTGATAAATCATTTTAAAAACAAGATATCATGATAATAATTCAAGAATCAAAACAAATAAAATGATGTACTCTTCTCCCCCCTTTTGTCTCAAATAGACAAAGGATAAAAAATGATAACATGAGGAAAATTAAAATGAATATAACTACCATAACAAACATATTAACGGTTATAATAAAGTGTCACTCCTACATTGTCATGATTTTAAAAGGTGTTTTTTTCCTTCACAAACATCCATACCCTAAAATCTCAAATGACATATAATTACCATGATTATGACAGGAAAATATGTAAATATGGTAGAAAATGAATAAAGCACATTCATATAGTCTTCAAGGACTTCTCAAATAAAAATCAAGGATAAATAACATATTAGACATAATTTAAACATGTTCAGCATATTCTAGAGTAATAAACAAATAAGGTATCTCCCCCTCAATCAATGCTATGGTTAAAAAAAAATATTATGCTAAGCATACAAACCATAATAGGGGTTATAAATTTAAGAAATAGAATGAGAACAATTAGAGGATATAAAATAACATGTTGTCTACCATGAAGTCATACATATAAAACTTATCATCATATATGGATATAAAAAGTAATCAGATTTGTAACAAGAAATCATATGATCAAGAAATAAAGATCAACACTCCAGACAGTTAAATCTTATTCGGAGCGACCCGCTCTGATACCAATTGAAAAATCATCCCCGAAGGAGGAAAAACATTTTTTAAGATGCGCCCATGAAACAATCTCCATACGCACACATAAACATACTTTGATTTCATGCAAGTTTTTCTAATAACATGTATATGATCAAATCAAGAAAAGCTTTATTATCTAACTAATCAGATTTTAATACATGCGGAAATTAAAATCAATTAAATCTGATTTAATTAAAAGTCAAATTAATAACAATCCGATTTATTACATTACAATCCAATATATCTCATATGAAGAATTATTCCAATTCAAGTAATTAAATCATGTAATAATTTTAATTCTAAATCATACATAGAATAAGATGAGGATAAAAAGATTAATAAGTATTGTGGGTACCCGAAATTTAGAACTATGGGCCTAGACGAGTAGCCCAGTACTGGCGGCCCAAAGTCCCGGCCCCTCATCTTTTATAGTTAATCCAGTCTCCCCCCACGATCCCATGAAGGGAAGTTATGGGGGAAATGGAAAACGTGGAGGAACCCATCACCCCTACTCATCTACATGCACATGTATATATTAAACCCTAGGTCCGGTGCAAAAGGACAAGTGGTATTCTCTGTAATCACTCTCCGGAGTATATAAAAATAATATCGACTGCACCACCATGGACGTAGGCACATTTTGGTTGAACCACGTACATCATTTGTTGTGTGATTGGCATCTCTTATTCCCTGTTCTCTTCTTAATAGTCTTTCTCTCATATTTATTTGTATTGCATAACAACTGCATCTACAATTGGCGCCGTCTGTGGGAAGCGTTCATCTTTCCCTGAGAAGAGCCCACATAAAGAAAGGAGTTTAAGATGTCTGGTCACAGCAGCAATGCCCCCCAAGCAGGAGATATTCAAGAGCCACCTGCTCCTCGCAGGATTAGGTTTGAAGTTCGGCATTCAGATCAGAGAGCTCGCCTGGAAAGACCAGCCTCAGAAGAAAGTCAGGGACCAGCGAGGTCCACACAGATATCCAGGTTGATTGATGCGTACGAAGCAAGGCTCCACGAGTAGAGAGAGTCTTCTCGCAGGTACGAGGCTGAGAATGCTCGTTTGAAAAGAAGACTGGAAAGACTAGAAAGGGAGTTTCGTCTTGATAACCAAAGACGCCCACATCGTACTCCTAGCCCTCAGGCAAGCAAGTCTCGCAGCCGAGGAAGGAGCCCTAGGCGAGAATCTCAAAGGGACGAAGGAGACGAGTCAGACGATGACCTCCGCGAACAGCTTCGAAGAGCTCGCCGCCACCAGAGCCCTGCTCGCAGCGACGAGCTCATACGAAACATGGTCCGCAGGGAGATGGACCAGCATCCCGCTCACCACGGGACAAGATCAACTAGAGAACTCGCGAGGCGAGCTCTCAAAACCCAGATGAAATCACCTTTCATGAAAGAAATCGAAGAGGAGGAAGCTCCCAAGAAATTTGCCATTCCAAGGTTCAAGGTTTACGACGGAAAGACTGATCCCATCGATCACGTCAGGCAATACCGACAGGCAATGACCCTCTGGAGTCACCGTGATGCCCTGATGTGCCGTATTTTCCCCTCGAGCCTTCATAATGTAGCACATAAATGGTTCGAAAGGCTCCCCCACCGGTCGATTAAGAATTTCAAATCCCTAGCCGAACTCTTTACGGCCCGATTAATTACCAGTAGCTCCCATCCCAAAAGGATGGATGCTCTACTGATAATGAAGAAAACGCCTCAAGAAACCCTCTGAGAATACGCGAAGAGGTACTGGGAGTTATTCAATGAGATCGAAGACTGCGCGAAGGAGGTGGCAGTGGCCTCCTTCAAAATTGGGCTCCCTAATTCTTCCCTCCTCTACCAATCCCTGACAAAGAAGGAAGCTATGACCATTGGAGACCTTATGGCCCGAATAGAGAAATACACAAAGGTGGAAGATGTCACCCGCTCTAATACAGGAGAAAACGATCGAGCTAAGCTCACTACCAAGGTAAGTGAGAAAGCTGAGAACCAGAAGAAAGGAGGGAAGAACGGGGGAAAAAATGGCTCCAAAAACGGAGGGAACCAGGGCGCATCGAAATCATTCCAGGCGGTCAACACCGTCTTCAAAGAACCAATTTACAAGGTTCTCACGAAGATCAAGGATGAGCCATTCATCAAGTGGCCCAGGAAGATGGGGGGAGATCCCTCGAAGAGAAACAATGCATTGAGATGCGCTTTTCACAAAGAGGGAGGGCACAAGACCGAGCACTGCAAAGCTCTTAAGTCTCACCTCGAAGAGTTGGCCCAGTCCGGGCATTTGAACGACTTTTTGGAGAAAAGGGCAGAGAAAGTGACTGCCAACAGAGAGATGAGACCCGACAATGTGCTGGAGGATAATGTTGGACACGAGTTCGTCGTAATTCATGGAGTATCTAACGTCAAACAGATACAAGGGAACTCAGCTCGGATGGAGCTGAAAAAACTTACAGCGGTAATGCAGGCCTTTCAAATCGATCCAGAAAATCACAGTCGGGAAAACGTCGACGAGCAGAAGACGTCAACTATAACAAGCATATTGTTTTCACGGATGGAGATTTGATGGGAGTAAGAACCCCACATCATGATGCTCTGGTCATTACACTCAGGATAGCCAACTTTGACATCGACAAACTGCTCGTCGATCAAGGAAGCTCATTCGAAGTAATGTACCTCGACCTGTTCAGAAAATTGAAGTTGAGCATCTCTGACCTAAAGGAAGCTACTGTTCCTTTGGTCGGCTTCGCCGGGAAAATGACCATGCCTCTAGGCAAGATAGTGCTGTCAGTTCATGATGGGAACGTCTCTAAAATGATTGAATTTTTGGTAGTTGACATCGAATCGCCGTACTAGGCCATCCTCGGCAGAGGATGGCTTCATGCAATGAAGGCGGTCTCCTCGACCTACCATCAGAAGCTCAAGTATGTAACCGAGCGAGGAGTAATGGAGATCCACGGCGACAAAGCAATGGTAAGAAAGTGCTTCATAGCAGCCATCCGACCAAAGCCAGAGAAGAAGGCCGGTCAACCCAGCGAGAAAGTTGAAGAGGGTGTGATACCTTCTAAATAGCAACTAAAGTATGGAAGACCAGGAGTAGAGGAGACCAGGCTCCTCCCCTCCGAGCGGCTCATCGAGGACCTGGTAGAAGTTATAGCCGAAGTTGGTAACAATAGCAAAGTCTTCTTGATTGGAGCATCTCTCACCGATCGAGAATGGAAGGAGTTGACGACCTTACTGAGACACAACGTAGATGTCTTCGTATGGGAACCATACGAGCTGCCTGGCATATCCTGGAATGGTCTGTCATCGGCTGCACGTCGACCCCACGTTCAAGCCAGTCACGCAGAAAGCACGAAGAGCTGCACCTGAGAAGGCTAAAGTGGTCGAAAAGGAGGTCAAAAAACTGCTGGATGCAGGATCCATACGGGAAGTACAATTCCCCAAGTGGTTATCCAACCCAGTAGTGGTTCCGAAGAACAACGGGAAGTGGAGAGTTTGCATCGACTTCACTGACCTCAATAGAGCATGCCAAAGGATAGTTTCCCCCTCCCAAAGATAGACCAACTAGTAGATGCCACTGCAGCTCACGAGCGAATGAGTTTCCTGGACGCATACTCAGGGTATCACCAGATCCCCTTGTATGCCCCAGACCAAGACAAAACGGCGTTCATAACGATGGTTGGGTTGTATTGCTACAAAGTCATGCCATTTGGGCTCAAGAATGCAGGGGCAACCTACCATCGGTTGATCACAAAAATGTTCAAGGATCAAATGGGAGATACAATGGAGGTCTACATCGATGATATGCTCGTTAAGAGCAAGAAGAAGGAAAATCACCTCTCAGACCTGTCAAAGACCTTCGAAATCATCAGGAAGTACCGAATGAAGCTTAATGCGAGCAAGTGTTCCTTCGGTGTCCAGTCAGGAAAATTTCTTGGATACTTAGGTAGCAAGAGAGGCATAGAAGCTAATCCGGACCAGATCGATGTAATCAATAAGGTACAACTACCTCAAACAGTCCGGGACGTGCAGAAGCTCACTGGAATGCTCGCTGCCTTAAATCGCTTCATCTCCAAATCCTCCGAGAAGTGCAAGCCTTTTTTCCAACTTCTAAAAGGGAATAAATCAATAGAATGGAGCCCGGACTACTCGCGAGCATTGGACGAGCTCAAGTCTTACTTAAGATCTCCACCGCTGCTTGTCATACCACAACCAATGGATTCTTTATACCTATACCTCTCGGTATCCAGTCACATTGCCAGCTCAGCGTTAATATGCGAGGTCGAAGGAATCCAGCACCCCGTTTACTACGTGAGCAAGACCTTATTAGACGCCGAGCAAAGGTACCTGCCATTAGAGAAGCTCGCCTTTGCACTAGTTATAGCCTCGAGGAAACTGAAGCAATATTTTGAAGCTCATACTATCATCGTCCTTATTTCGCACCCCCTTAAGGCGATCCTGAGGAAAGATGATTTGTCGGGAAGATTGTCTAAGTGGTCAGTCGAGCTCGGTCGGTTTGACATCCAATTTCAACCAAGGACCGCTATCAAAGGTCAGATCCTCGCTGATTTCATAGCCGAATTCACTGGCGAAGAACTCCCCGACCAACCTCAACCAACAAAGCAAAAAGAGAACCCAGCAACAGTGGAAACCTGGAAACTATTCGTTGATGGAGCCTCAAACTCAAAGGGGGCAGGCGTAGGCATCATCCTCATCACCCCAGAAAACACCATCCTTGAGCAAGGAATCAGGCTTGGATTTACAGCGTCCAACAACGAAGCAGAGTACGAAGCCCTAATATCCGGTCTCCAAAAGGCGCAAATTTTGGGAGCAAAACGTTTACAGGTGTTCGGCGATTCTCAACTAGTCTCCAATCATATAAGTGGAGAGTACAACACGAAGGATGAAAGGATTGCAGCCTATCTCGCCCTGGTAAGGAAACTAATGACGAGCTTTGAGGAGATCAGCATCCAGCAGTTTCCCAGAGGGCAAAACAGTCATGCCGATGCCTTAGCAGCCCTAAGCTCGACAGTTGATTCTAATCTTAAAAGGGTCATTCCCATCGATTTCCTCACTTGTCCAAGCATTAACCACAACAGCAAGCTGCCAAACGTGGAACAAATACTCCAGGTGGGATCAGCCCCCATCTGGATCGACCCCTTAAGAGACTATTTAAAGGAGGGCACGCTCCCCTAGGATAAGAAAATCGCCCACCAGATAAGAGTCAAAGCTACTCGCTTTCACTTATCCACAGGAGGCGACTTGTATAAGAAGTCCTTCTCCGGTCCCTACCTTAGATGTGTCCACCCAGGCGATGTCGAGCAAGTGCTGCGCGAGCTTCAAGAAGGAATCTGTGGAAGTCATATCGAAGGAAGGTCTCTAGCCTTTCGAGCAATGAAGGAAGGCTATTGGTGGCCATATATGCAAAAGGACTCCGTAGTATATGTTCGCAAATGCCCAAAATGCCAACTTCACGCTCCAAGGGTCCACTAACCAGCCAGCGACCTAAAATCCCTGACCAGCCCGTGGCCCTTCGCCCAATGGGGGATGGACATCGTGGGACCACTACCCACTGCTGTCGGCAATCGCAAATACCTGTTGGTTGCAACCGACTACTTCACCAAATGGATCGAGGCAGAACCATTGGCAAACATCCGAGATGCTGACATGATAAGATTCATATGGAAGAATATAATCACTCGATTCGGAATCCCCAGAACCATCATCACTGATAATGGGACACAATTCGAGAGTGGCCCCTTTCAGGACTTCTGTAACGAGCACGGGATCAGGCATAACTTTAGTTCGGTGTCCTACCCTCAGAGCAATGGGTAAGCAGAATCTTCCAACAAAACTGTGATCGATGGATTGAAGAAGCGACTAGAGTGAGCCAAGGGCGCATGGGCAACCGAGCTACCCCATGTCCTATGGGCATACCGAACAACTCCTCGGCGAGCAATAGGAGAAACCCCATTTTCGCTAACATATGGCATGGAATCAATCATTCCACTAGAAGCGGGCTTGCCAACAATGAGATCCGACCTCGTTGACCAAGGCCAGAATGATGAGGCGTTGCTCGCTGAACTCGACCTCGCCGACGAGCGTAGAGAACTGGCCCTGGTGAAGCTCGCGAGCTATCAACAACAGCTTGCAAGGTATTACCACAAAAGGGTTAACCCAAGAAGATTCCAAGTTGGGGACTATGTTCTAAGGAAAGTCTTGGGCAACACAGTAAGGTCATCAGACGGCAAGCTAGGCCCAAACTGGGAAGGACCCTTTAAAGTAACTAGGGACGACCTGCAAGGTGCATATCATTTGGAAACAATGGAGGGCAGAGAGATACCACGAGCATGGAATGCAACTAATCTCAAGAAATTTTATCTTTAAATTCTCAAGGAATTCTATTGTTGAATCTTTCTCTTGTATTTGTTATGTGAAAGGAATAGTTCATTCCCCCTATTACGAATGAAATCAGTAAACTGCATTTTATCACACATCTTTTTCCAAATCACAAGCACAATGATCGATATAGAAGGGGAATACCCTTCCTCAGGTCATCGTCGTGAAACACGAAAGACCTCTTAGACTTGCCCTTGGCAATATATAAATCCCTACAGAGGATTCTTAGGTAATACGACCAGATTTTATACTGGCCATCAAACCTACTTTGGTTGAACAAAATCCTGATCGGATGAAGACATCCAATACCAGGTGTGTCCTCGCCAAATGCCCTACTTAGGCCTAAGGGAGTGTGATGACACAACCTAAAAGGTAAAATAGGGCATAATGGTATTTTGGTATTATACTGGACTGGGGGGACACTTGCATGGCAAAATAAAAAGGATTATAAAGCAGCAAGAATATAAAAAGAGTGGATGAACACGTTTACTTGGCAAAATCTCCCAAAACACGAATTTTTCATTGATCTCTTATATTTACATGTTTACTCGGTGAAGCTCGCCCAAAGCATTTACATTATCGAAAAAGACAAAAGAATAACAACTTGTTATATTTACAATAAAGATAATACACGTTTAGTCTGCGAACCTCGCCCAAAGCGTTTACAATATCAAAAGAAAAAACTTGCAAAAAATTCAAGAAGGAGGAAGCCTCCGAACAAGATAGTCTGCCACCCTAGCTCTTCGTCCATCATCAGGAGCAGGGACCAGCTCTTCCACAGCCTCATCTGCGTCCAACTCTAACAGTTGCCGAGGAATAGCATCAATGGGGATCCATCTGTCATCCCTCCTGAATGGATTGGGCATCAGAGTGGAGGAGGACATCTCGTGACGATACCATAACACTGAGTTCCTCGGGACCTGGAGTTCTTTCAAGGCACTCAACCACCCTCTGATGAAAGAAAGTTCTTCGAACTCGGATAATATTGTGGAGCATCTAACCAGCCTTGGTCATAACCGTCAGCCCATGCTTGACGAGGACCCTTCTTGAATAAATTCCGCAATCGAGTAACGTCCCTTTGAAGCCCAGCAGCAGTTACATATCCTCGGCGGACATCATCATGGAGCTCTTCCATCTCCTTATCCCGCTGTTCTTCTGCTTCCCTGTTCCTGCCCCTGGTGCTCCTACCAGCTCGCGGGAGGGGAGGGCGAGTGGAACCTCGCGGCATAGGAGGAGTATGTCCAGCTCGCGAAGACGAGGAGCCTTGAAGAATCGTTGAAGCAGTGTTCGACGCATTCTCTCTAAGTTGCAGGACTACCCTCCTCAGATTTTCATTCTCCTGCTGCAGGAATTCCCCAACTTGATTTATCTTGGTGGCCTCCAGCAATCTTGCTCTCAGAACATTGACTTCCTCTTGTACAGAAGCACCAATGTCTCCCATCTCCTGGAGCCTGTCCTTCAGCTTAGCCACCAGCTCGGACTGATGCTTATATTTTTGGTTCCTTGACCTAACAAACTTGAAAAGCCTAACAAAGGCCTGGCGAACCTGAGGACTGGCATTGGGACCAAGGGTCCTGCCCAATTGAGATGTGGCAGGAATATAGTCTTCTACATCAGTCAACTACAAGACATAAAAGTGCAAAGGAAAGAGAAATCAATCAATACATTGGAAAAAGAAGCCTTTTTATTTCATTATTGAAGGTCAAAGTACATCGAGCAGGAAACGAAAAATTACAAACAAAAGTACAAAAGAAATCCTAAGGAAGGATTAACTAGCAACCTCAGGCTGCCCAGGGATGGCTGGCTGCTTCCCCTTATCAACAGCAGCAGAGGCATCCCCCTCTACAGAGATACCCTCGTTCACCTGGTCAGGACCAGCATCGACAAGAGTTGTCTGAGAAGTAAGATCAACACCCTCGATGGCTGGGGCAGGGGCTTCTTCATCCACAGTTGGCCTTGGACTCGGGTCGTGCTCGTCGAACAACGGAGACTCAGCATCAACACCAGCAGCTAGGAGGGCCTTGTTCCAGCCCTTCTTGAAGTTCAAACGGCTGATATAGCCTATTTGAACTTTGGCGTCTTCATAAGTCGTAGCCCATCCGGAGTTGTATGAATCCTCCTTGATGGTGGCTACCATGGACTCCTTCTCCTTCAGCTGCTCGGTCAGGGCCTTGTTCTCCTCCACCACACCCAGCTTGCTCGAGCAGACTAGGTCATAGGCCTGCCTCAACTCGCTCAGCTCCTTGACCGCCGCATCCCTCTCTCGGTTAGAATTGATAAGGGCCAGATCAGAGGAAGCTCGAGCGGCATCAACAACCTTCAGGTCAGCGTCCAGTCGAGAACCCCTGACTTCCAGAGCAGACTTTTGCTGCTCCAGCTCGCCATTCATCCTCACTAACTCATCGCGAGAGCGGTAGAGCAGAGAAAAGTCCGTCACAAACTGCCAAAAATAAGGAAGGAATCAAGAGGGAGAAATAATTAAAACTTGTTAAGGAATTGAAAAGGGAAGGAACCTTACCAAGGCCAGTCTCTGGCTAGCTTGGAGGGCCAATTGATCAGACCCTAGTGCCCTCTGGCGATCTGCTGGAAGAACTGCCCTCTCAAGCAGTGCAGGAGCCAGCTGAGGGGAAGTGGCAACCGAGGCCCCCTCGGGCAAAGCTGACACCGGGACCAAGGCTTGCCCTGCCTTCGTCCTCGACTCCATCTTCCTACTCTATTCCTCTCTCTTCCTCTCCATCCTTTTCCTCTCCTCCACCTTCTTCCTCTTCTCCTCCTTCTTTCTCTCCCTCTCTCTCACCTACTCTTCTTCTCTCCTCTTCCTCTCTTGCTCCTGAGTGGAAGACCGAGAACCAGTAGCCACGGCCCCAGAAGAAGATTTTTGTTTCTTCGACCTCTGTGAAAGAAGCACATGATCCTCATCATCATCGTCTCTAATCAGGTTCTTCCTTGGAGGCATACCTTCGCCTGAACTACTGGTAGTGCTCGACGAGTCTTGAGCTTCGGAATCCTCTTCAGAGGAACTACTACTGTCAGAACTCCCTACACCAGTCACATCACTCGCAGGCTCACTCTCAGAGCTGATCTCCTCTTCGTCCAACTGGATAGGCTTAGCTGTAACCTCTTCAAAAGAATCAAACTCTAGAACACTATCCATAGGTCGTGCTACGAAGCTGGAGCCTGTGTTCTTGTACTCCAGCAAAAAGGCAGCAGATCTGGGATGCTCGCCGTCACCCAGAGGCTCCCTAATATTCCAAGCCTTCACTAACTCCGAGATACGAACCTTGCTGAGAGCAGGCTCCAAATTCTTTGTCCTCGCTGTGGAAGAAAAAGCAAAGAGAGGTCAGAAAAGTCACAAGTCAGCAAAGGTTGAAATAACAGTACAATGTCTACCTATATATTCTTCCCCGTAAAAAGGGACAGTGAACCTCTCAGACCTCGAGCCATCAAACTGGGGAGGGAACTGCCAATTCCTAACAAGTAAACCCTCTTGCCAGTAGTCCTTATGGGAATCAGGTAGGTTTACTACCAATACCCTATCAGGACTCCTACCTTTAAGGTATAAGACACCTGAGCTAGTTCGAGAGAAGGAATAACAGAAACAAATCTCGGCAAGTCCTAACCTAGTACCATACAACTGGTTTATTCTATGGACGCCATTTACTATCTTCCACACATTGGGCGAGCACTGTGCGGGAACAATACTGAAATAACCAAAAAAATGCAGAAATAGATCATTAGGGGGAAAAGTAAGTCCCCCTGGGAGAGAAACAAGACATGGATCCAGTGGGCATCCTCTATATCCCTAACTTTCCTAGGAAGGGAGGCACAACATTCAATATCTACCCACTCAGGAATATTGTAGAACTTCCTCAACTCAGAGATTGACCTATTTCCAATCTTCGCCATTGAAAAACTCAAAGAAACTCTACAAACCAAAGACAAAGTGCAGAGAAAGGTCACGAGAAACTTACAAAATAGAGGATCAGTTCGAGTGATGAAGAAGCACGAGCTTAAGACGACTAAGAAGCAATGGGAATGGGGGATTCAGAGAAGAAGGTATGAGGCACTAAAGTTCTCAGAAGAAGGAAAAATACTAGAAAGGCTGAAACGATGGATGGAAAAGTGGCTATCCCAACAAGCCTTCAATTTTAATCATAGCGCACGGATAGCGAAGCGGATGCTGCCAAAGCAACTGCACAGTTTTCGAAGAATCACAAATCAGCCATGATGGCTGCTCATTTAAATCCATTGGACCCAAAAACATGGCCCAACAAATTTAGGGGCAATTGTGGGTACCCGAAATTTAGAACTATGGGCCTGTACGAGTAGCCCAGTCCTGGCGGCCCAAAGTCCAGGCCTCTCATCTTTTATAGTTAATCCAGTTTCCCCCCACGATCCCATGAAGGGAAGTTATGGGGGAAATGGAAAACGTGGAGGAACCCATCACCCCCACTCATCTACATGCACATGTATATATTAAATCCTAGGTCCGGGGCAAAAGTACAAGTGGGATTCTCTGTAATCACTCTCCGGAGTATATAGAAGTAATATCGACTGCACCATCGTGGACGTAAGCACATTTTGACTGAACCACGTACATCATTTGTTGTGTGATTGGCATCTCCTATTCCTTGTTCTCTTCTTAATAGTTTTTCTCTCATATTTATTTGTATTGCATAACAACTACATCTACAAGTATGATTTTTTAACGTGGTAAAAACCCAAACTAAGGAAAACATCCACGACTCCCTCTACGGACTAAAACAAAAATTTCACTAAAAAGAATTATCGGTTACAAGCTATATAACAAACTAAACATACAAACAGACCTATACAAGTTTAGGAATGTACCGACTGGTGTCCTTCGAACTTCTATGCAGTTCTGCTTATTATAGTTGTTCTCTTAACTTCGTAACTCCTTTATTCTTGTTTAGCAAATTCCAACTCAGTCAAAAACTGATCTCTCAACAACATACTAGTTGTGCAAAATGTGTAAGTGAATATGTTCTAAATGCAAACCATGCAAGAACTTAATTCTTAACACAAGCATATAAGTTTTCTTCAAAAACTTAACAAAAATATATTTGTAATCAAGCAAATAAGTTTTCTATAAAAACATAAGAAAAATTCATTTTCAATTAACAATCAATTGAGTTTTCTAGAAAAACTTACTAAATAAATTTTCAATCATAACTCTTATAAACATTCTTAATAAGAAATACATACAACACTTATAATGAACACACAACAAGATTATTCAATCATTTAAGAAATATGTGTTCTCAATCTCTCAAAAATATAACATTCAATTTTAAGAGGAAAGTGTTTACAAATTATTTCACAAATATGAGAAAACCAATCTTTAAAAAGATTTTCAATAAACATGTAAGATCCGGAGAAATTCTGATTTGAACATCATATAGCATCTAACACAAAATAAGAATATTTAGATCATAAAAATATTGAATAAAATTCGAATCTAAAAATCTAAGGAATTCTAGTTTTTGCAAAAAATTATTTCATCATGAAAGCACATAAATTCTCTCTACAATAACACAATATTTCAATCTCTAACATATGAGATGATGTGCAATATCATTGAGAATTCAAAAATAAAAACAGAATAAAGATGAAGTAGAATGAACACAATATGTGTAAAATAATACTTTCTTCTCTTTTAGATATTCTTGTGACACCCCGCCTAATTAAATACCGGGTGGCCAGTCCCATACCAAATTAAAACAGAATATACAGTTGGCTCATTCTTAGCATCACTGTCGAAAACATTTACAACTCACCCAATACCCAATTAAGCTGGTGTTAAAAACTTTCCAAATTTTAATTCAACAAAATCCATTTCTAGTTTAAGAATAACACAACACATTTTATTCTACAACACTGATAACCAAATAGATAACAAAAAGAATTTGAATGCAATTGGAATAAACATTCCCAAATAATATTAATCCATTACAGTAATCCCAACAATATTAAATGTATTAAAACACACGAATACAATAGTATTTGACCCCGATAGAAAAAGATAACTGAATCCTTTGGGTGACAAGCCCTAACTAAAAGATCATTGTGATTCAAAAGAAGATAAGCGTCTAAGCAATACTCCATAGCTCCATAGCTCCATAGCTCGTCAAAATCAACTAAGGTTGGTGTCCCTGCTACTGGACACCTAATATAGAAGATATAATAGAAAAGAGAATATTCAAGGAAACGGGTCAGAGCCCGATTATGAAAATGATTTTTAAAACAACAAGTATTTAACAAGATGTTAGCATCCAACTCTCACTTGATATTCTCACCTCTCAACTAGAGTGCACATTTAACGTTTTCCTATTAACCTCCTAGTTAATGATTCCTCTTTTCTAGTTTACATATTATGATTCAATCTCATCTCATAACCCCGTATGCCCCATACCATAAGTCACATAATCATTCATTTACGTTATTCATTTCTATGAATCGTTTCTCATTAACATGAATCATTTCTCATTAATATGAATTAAGCTCTTCAATAAATATTCATTAACTTATTTTAATTCTTCTTTCTCAATTCACCATTTTCTACATTTATCACACAGTAGATGATTTAAGCACCATATGTCTTTTTACTCATTTAATTCATTATATATATATATATATAATACGGAACCCCAAGTCACAACTGCGGTGCAATGCATTACTCTGCTTTCATGTCCCATCATCACTGGTCGCCGAATAGGGGACTAAGGGTTCAGTAAGGATTCCTCGAACTACAAACAACAACATACAAGTTGGAGGCGAACATAGTTCTCGTATCCATGGGTCACGCACATACCTACGTTCCCACAGTCAGCGGACTTATCAACTCCCCGATAAGTCTTTCATAGACCTATGTTCTCGAGTGACAAATCAAAGATCCCATGGATTCATCAGGATATGACTGCCCTCATGCGCAAACCTCCCGTCGATAGCAAAGTAAGCTAGTTATGTCATACACATAATCATCAATCAATCAAATAGGCATTATCATACCTATATTATACTATCAACAAGATACTTAGATTACCCTTAGATTATTCCCATACGTAGCATTATATCTCTTTAAATCCCACGTATTAAAATATCATAACTTTACTTCATAATTTAATTATCCCCGAGCCTCACTCAATACTCAAGGTTCAAATAGGTTTTTCCTCAACATATATTCAGTAAGAACTTACTAATACCCTACTGGTCCATATCGCCATATCTCTCGAATTACTACGAATTAAACTCTCCCTTTAATTAAGGTTAATACCGGTAGTTTCAAATCTCTTCTAAACACATCTTCTTTCACTTAGGATTAAACCGTCTTGTAAACTTAAGGATACCCAGGTGTTATATTAAATCACCCCTACTGGTTCTATCTTTGATCCTCATGCCTCCCAATTAGAATTCAACAGATGAATCTAACAACCGAAATTCCTTTAAATTAATTATCATTATTTTAATCAATTAAATCCCAATCAAATTAATTCAAATCTTAACTAGGGCTTACTGATCTATTTTAAGTCCCATAATATCCAATTAATAATCACCAAATTTTTACAAAAGGTTTGGGATAAGAATCAATATTAAAAAGAAACAACTTTAACAATTATGGGGAGGTCGATCGATCGAAGGCAGGGGGTCGATCGATCGATCACTCAGGTAACAACCCAGTTTTTCTGCATTTCTGCAACTACGGGTTTAGCGTTTTTTTGATCATTCAAACCTTCGTATTAACAACCCAAATGACTTATAATCCTTACTACATGATATATCAACATATACAAATGATTTATAATCATCTAAACATCATCAAGAGATTGAATTAAACGCATGTTTATATCCTCTTCTTCCAGAAAATTATCAACATAATATCTACAAGAACACATAAATGGTTTTCAGAATTTCATTAACAGATTCATGATTATTTCGTGTATTACTAATTACCTACAACATGAGTTTGATTTCTATATCTTTTCAGTTTCCAGAAATCCATTTATAACTTCATCTTTATCTCCCAAACATGAAAATCATTTCTTTATATAACTATTTTAACATGGACAATATACAAACTTAGATTGCAATTATAAAACACTTGCCTCTACTGAAGGTCTGATCCTTTGGTGTAGTATATCATAGGTGGTTCTCCCTTCTCCGGTGAACTTCTGGTGGTGGTTGGTGGTGGTGACCTTTGGTCTTTGTTCTTCTCCTTCCCAAGTAAGCTTTTCCTTTCCCAAGCAACCTTTCACTCTCTCTAGGAAGATGACTTCTCTATTTTATGTAGAGGAGATGAATAACCCACGTACACTTAATCTCCAAATACTTATAATAGGACAAAATCCAAAATCACTATTCACCCCCTTGTAAAAATGACCAAAATGCCCTTTTGGGTTGTCTTTTCATTTCCAAATGACCCGAGACCCAAAATTAACATCCAAATAGACTTTCTGACTATTTCGAACCTTCCGGACGCAACGACGCAGTCAAAATGACTATAAGGTCGATAGAAAATAAATTTGCTTTTTTAATCTCACAATTTAGACCCGACACGTCCCATACCGCGTCCGACTAAAAATCCAAACTACTGAATTAATAACACACCGCCATATCAATAGCATCACATTCATATATTACCTAAATATCTTTAAATAATATTCAGAATTATACTTTTTAATATCCTCAATTCGGATAAAACCCAAATGAATTAATTAATAATAAAATCCAATTAATCCATTAATTTAAAATATAACCCATTTTAAAAGTCATTAAAATCACGGGGTATTACAATTCTCTCTAATTTTCTATATTTTTCTCTCTACAAAACTTAAACCCTCTTGTGTTTCTCACTCTAGAAAATATGACTAAAAAAGTCTCTCAAAAAATCTAACTCCAATAAACTCTTCAATGAGGTTTATATAGGTGAGAAAATAATATTCTAGAAACTTTTAAATTAAGGGTTCATATTAAAAGTTATAACCTAGGGTTGAGGTTAATTCGAGTTAAAGCTAATTAACAAATTAACATACTAAGTCTGTTATAAGAACAACTCAAGAACTTAAAATCATTAAAGATACAAACAAGCTGGTATAGGGTTTTAGTTGTAACAAACTCCAACGGATATAATACTGAAGGCTTTCTATTGGTTCTGCCTGAACAAAGCTCCAACACTCAAATAGTGACAGCTGACATATAATCTAAATACTCTCTCTAAACCAATAGAATCTAAATGTTAACTGGTGGTTAACAGATATAACCGAAGAATGTATAGCTGGCAATCAACTCGAAACAGTCCTAGGGTCAAATCGTTATAAGAAAAAACTAAAGGTTTAACTCTCCTAACTCCTAATAAAGTCTTAACAGGTCTGACCGAAATAGGCCTAGGATAGCTTCCATTCGGACACTTACTTCTCTCAATAGGACGAAAAATAGCCCCATGGTATAAAATCTAAGGAATAAAACCAATGGTTATAACCATGATCTCCTTAAATCTCGATACAACTGGTAGCATCCTAAGGCTACAGGTACAAGGTGTACAGCTAGAACACTTGGGACATAGCTAGAAGCTAAGGCAAACAGGTACTGCAAAGGTCACTAGCGGTACAAAATATTGGCTCAAACCTATAGAAATCCCGGTAAAACAGGATGAATAGTTATATTACGCAAGGCTAAAACCAAAAGTCTTAAAATAAAAGACCTGGAAGCTAGTAAAGGGCATAAAGCCGAAATAGTGTACTGTAAAGGTATGGATTATAAACCTAAGGTTTTAAAAAAAAAAAACCTATATGAGTAGGACAAAAAGTGTCCGAGCGGGTCTTAGACATCTTAGGTCTATACCAAGTCAATTCGGCAATAACTAACATAGGTTCTGTAAGGTTTAATAGTCATAAGGTAATAGGACGAAACACGTACAATAGCAGGTCATAACACGTAAATGCAAGTTGGTCAAGAGAGATCAAATCTCTATAAGATTTCTTCATTTCCTAAAGTACAACATGTACGGAACCAACTAAAGAAAGGTATATGGCCTCTAACAGCAAAGTGGTTAAATCATGTCCTAAAGTATTACAAATAGATATGAGATATCTATTCCCACAAGATGACGAAATCAACAATATCATGTAGGAACCTTATTCCCACTCCAAAAAATATTTCCCCTACTCCTCTTTTTAACTCTAAACACAAAAATGATTAAAATGTCCTTCTATACATATTACTTAGGTTAAACAATTTATTAATACATTTATTTATAAAAGAAAATTATTTTGAACAAATATAATATTTTATATAAAAATCTATTATTTATTTTTAAATACATAATATTCTGAAAATAAAAAAAACATAATATTTTGAATATAAACAAATCTAATATTCTGAAAAATAATTTTAAATCTTCTGGAAATAAAATTATTAATATTTTTTATAGAAGTGGAAGTTAATCAAAAAACTCAAATATTCTGAAAAATAATTTTAAATATTCTGGAAATAAAATTATTAATATTTTTATAGAAGTGAAAGTTAATCAAAAAACTCCGATATTATTTATTTAAAAAATTGAACATTCTTTTTCATACAAAAATACTGGATAACATTGTTTTTAAAAGAAAAAATGGTCGGGATTTTTATTATAAACTCTATTTTTTATAATTTCTTATAAAACATAATTTTATAATAAAACTGTATTTTTTTTTGTAAAAAATTAAGAAGTAACTTTGACACATTACTACTTTTGTATTTTATACTTTAACACGACATGAGATAAATAGCAGGTTTTATAATTTTCACACCACATTAAATACAACATACCACAAATAACACGAGTAAACTAATTAATTTAATATTGTGTCATTGACACCAAATTATTCGTGATATATTATATTCAATTTGGTGTGAAAATCATAAATCACACTATTCGTGTTGTGTGTCGTACATTAAATTACAAAATGCAAAAGATATTAATTTATCAAAATCACAACTTAGTTTTTACAAAATGCAATAAAAACAGTGTATTTTTTTTTGTAAAAAATTAAGTTGTGAGTTTGATAAATTAATATTTTTTGCATTTTTAATTTAATGTACGACACATAACACGAATAGTGTGATTTATAATTTTCACACCAAATTGAATATAATATATCACGAATAATTTGGTGTCAATGACACAATATTAAATTTATTAGTTTACTCGTGTTATTTGTGTTATGTTGTATTTAATGTGGTGTGAAAATTATAAAACCTGCTATTTATCTCATGTCGTGTTAAAGTATAAAATACAAAAGTAGTAATGTGTCAAAGTCACTTCTTAATTTTTTACCAAAAAAATACAATTTTATTAAAAAATTATGTTTTATAAGAAATTATAAAAAATAGAGTTTTGAAAAAATATAGTTTATAGTAAAAGTTCTGACCATTTTTTCTTTTAAAAACAATGTTGTCCAGTATTTTTGTTTGAAAAAGAATGTTCATTTTTTTAAATAAATAATATCGCATTTTTTTGATTAACTTCCACTTCTATACAAAATAATAATAAGTTTTTTTTCCAGAATATTTAAAATTATTTTTCAGAATATTAGATTTGTTTATATTCAAAATATTATGCTTTTTTATTTTCAGAATATTATGTATTTAAAAATAAATAATAGATTTTTTTATAAAATATTATATTTGTTCAAAATAAGTTTTTTTTTTTTGATAAATAAGTTTATTAATAATTTGTTCAACCTAAGTTATATATATATAGAAGGACATTTTGGTCATTTTAATGTTTAAAGTTAAAAGTGGAGTGGGGGAAATTTTGTTTGGAGTGGGAATAGTGGTTCCCTATCATGTAACAGGTTTTAAGGATCCTAACATATATCAGATATTGAGTAATATATTAAAACCAATAGGCCATGCACATATCAACACACTAACATATGAATTAGTTAAAAAAATTTAAACTTTAAAATATAATTCTAAAAATTATTTTAAGAAAAAGAAAATCATTTTTAAGTAAAACTTATACTAATTTTATTTAAAAAAAATATTTTCAGAAAAAAAATGTAATCTCACTTTCACCAAAAGTTTAGTTACACAATTAAAATCGTAGATCAATATATATGCATGCTTGTCTAATGTGTCAAGTGAAAATGTGCATCACACGTGAATACCTTTACTCGAATATGTCGTTGAGTAGAGTCGAGGTATGTTGAGTCATCGAGTAACGTTGTAAGATGTACCAAGGAGAAGGATCGAACAAAAGAAAAATATGTTTTGACACAATATTCAAATTAGTTGAAACGCCTAAATAATGTAGACTCAAGTAAATCAAAGATTTAGAGTGTTTCAATCTCCCCCTTTGGATATTTGTGACGAAATCCTTCGAGTACATCGTGGTACTCTTAGGAAAAAATAAAATCACCTAAGTCCTATACAACAATTACTATTCTACCCAATCCATAAAAAATCCTAGAAAATAAAAATTACAATACTCAACTATACATCAATTTACCCTAACACCTTGTGATTTCCTGCATTAAAACATTAAAACCAAACTCACAAGAACAAGTGTAAGATATCATAGAAATTGATAAATGATTTTAAAAACAAGATATCATGATAATAATTCAAGAATCAAGACAAATAAAATGATGTACTCTTCTCCACCTTTTTGTCTCAAATAGACAAAGGATAAAAAATGATAACATGAGGAAGATTAAAATGAATATAACTATCATAATAAACATATTAACGGTTCTAGTTAAGTGTCACTCCTACATTGTCATGATTTTAAGAGGTGTTTTTTTCATTGACAAATATCTATACCCTAAAATTTCAGAGGACATATAATTACCATGATTATGACAGGAAAATATGGTAGAAAATGAATAAAGCACATTCATATAGTCTTCAGGGACTTCTCAAATAAAAATCAAGGATAAATGACATATTAGACATAATTTAAACATGTTCAGCATATTCTATTGTAATCAACAACTAAGGTATCTCCCCATCAATCAATGCTATGGTTAAAAAAAATATTATGCTAAGTATACAAACCATAATAAGGGTTATAAATTCAAGAAATAGAATGATAACAATTACAGGATATAAAATAACATGTTGTCTACCATGAAGTCATACATATAAAACTCATCATCTTATATGGATATAAAAAGTAATCATATTTGTAACAAGAAATCATATGATCAAGAAATAAAGATCAACACTCCAGACGGTTAAATCTTATTCGGAGCGACCCTCTCTGATACCAATTGAAAAATCATCCCCGAAGGAGGAGAAACATTTCTTGAGATGCGCCCATGAAATAATCTCCATATGCACACATAAACATACTATGATTTCATGCAAGTTTTTGTAATAACATGTATACGATAAAATCAAGAAAAACTTTATTATCTAACTAATCAGATTTTAATACATGCAAAAATTAAAATCAATTAAATCTGATTTAATTAAAAGTCAAATTAATAACAATCTGATTTATTATGTTACCTGAAGAAGAACCAGGCTATACAGGAAGAAGTGGAGAAGCTTCAAAAAGCTTCCTTTATTGAAGATATGAAGTACCCTGATTGGCTGGCTAATGTAGTTATAGTCAAGAAGAATAACAACAAGTGGAGGGTGTGTGTGAATTTGCTGACTTGAACAAAGCGTGCCCGAAGGATCACTTTCCTTTGCCACAAATTGATCAACTGGTAGATGCTACTTCAGGGCATGAATTGTTGAGTTTCATGGATGCATATTATGGTTATAACCAGATCAAAATAAAGCCAGGAGACAAAGAAAGTACTTCCTTTATCACTCCCCATAGAACTTATTGCTATAATGTTATGACGTTTGGTCTGGAAAATACAGGTACTAGTTATCAGAGACTGGTGAACAAAGTATTTGAGGAACAGATAGGCAAGATTTTGGAGGTGTATGTTGATGACATGCTCACTAAAAGTAAAAAAGTTGTTGATCATATTGTCGACCTCAGTCAGACGTTTGATCAATTTGAAAAGCACCAAATGAAGTTAAACCCCGCCAAATGCATCTTCGGAATGCAGGAGGGAATGTTCCTCGGGTATATAGTGAATCAAAGAGGAATTGAAGCCAATCCAGATGAGATTAAAGATCTGATCTAAATGAATTCCCCGAACTGTAAAAAAGATTTTCAAAGGCTAATTAGGCGAGTAGCAGCACTTAAGAGGTTTGTGTCAAGAGCAACATACAAATGTTTTCCATTCTTCAAGGTACTTAGAAAAAACTTTGAATGGAACGATGAATATGAAAAGGCATTATTGGAGTTGAAGAAGTACCTGGGAGCACTACCGTTACTTTCTCGACCAATGTTGGGAGAAAAGTTGTATCTGTATCTGGAAGTATCTGAGTTCGCAGTTAGATCTGTTTTGATAAGGGAGAAAAATTGAGTTCAAAAGCCAATTTATTACACCAGTAAAGCTTTACGAGGAGCAGAAGTAAGATATTCCAGACTGGAAAAATTGGCACTGGCTTTAACTGAAGCTAGTAGACGAATGAATCCATACTTTTAAGCCCACACTATAGTGATCTACACTGATATGCCATTAAGGCAGACATTGCACAAGCCCGAGAAATCAGGAAGAATAATGTATTGGGCTGTAGAGTTGGGGGAGTATGACCTTGTGTATGAACCTAGTACTGCTTTAAAAGGCCAAGATATGGTTGATTTTATTATGAAATTCACTTATGCAGAGGTCCCCGAGTAGTAAGGGACTCTATCTGAGCAACATACATGAGTCATTAGACCAACTGGAGATATGCTCAACCAACTCCAAAAAGGGGAAAATATAGAAAAAGACCAGCCAAAACTGTCCAGTGGAGTACATGAGATGAAGAAGAAATATGAGGAGGCAAAAGATAAAATCTTCCATCAAGGGACTTTGACAAGCCAAGCGTTTGACAATAATATCCTCATATGGATTTTATACGTTGACGGGTCATTTTACAAAATCAGATGTGGAGCTGGAATCATTCTTAATACTCTAGATGAGATAGACATAGAGTACGCTCTACGTTTCCAATTTCAAGCCTCCAATAATGAAGCAGAGCATGAAGCTGTGATTATTGGTCTAAATCTAGATAAATCATTAAACACCGAGCAAGTTGTGGTGTACAATAATTCACAGTTAGTTATAAATCAAGTGTTGAGTTTATATGCAGCGAAAGGAGAACTGATGACCAGATGTTTGGCTAAAATTTTGAAAGTAATTTCCACCTTGTTAGCAGTTCAGATGGTTAGCATTCCAAGATTAGAGAATTCCCGAGCAGATGCATTTTCTCGGATAGCTTCAGCAACCAAAACAGAAATACGAAGAACTATTCGTATTGAGCTACTTGCTAATAGGAGCATTGATGAAGATCTGGTGGTCAATTTTATTACAGTTGATATCGGGCCATCTTGGATAGACCCCATAAGAGCATATATTGAAGATGGTATTCTTCCATCTGATATACTTGAAGCTAAGAGGCTGAAATACAAAACTACAAGATACGTGCTAGATGGTGGTGTGTTATACAGAAGGGGATTAACTGTTGGTCTACAATAGTGTGTGCATGTAGCTGAGGTAAAGGGTTTAATTAAAGAAGTCCATGAAGGATACTGTGGGCCCCACGTAGCTGGAAGAACGTTGCTATAAAAATACATACGCAAGGGTACTACTGGCCAACCATGTGAGAAGATTGTGCAGATTTTGCTAAGAAATGTGACAAGTGTAAGAGGTTTTCTAGTATACGCGAGTCTCCTCAAGCCCTCTTAAGAACAATCACCTCACCCTGTCCTTTTTCCATGTCGGTAATTGACTTGGTCGGGCCCCTGCCAACCACCCGAGGAAGGTTCAAGTACCTAGTTGTAGATGTTGATTATTTTACAAAATGGGTGGTAGCTGGACCGTTGATTGATATGTCCTATGAAAAGGTTTATCAATTCATCTGGAAAAGTATTATATGCCGGTATGGCTTACCATATGCCTTTATAACTGATCATGGTACACAGTTTGACTATGAAGAATTCGCTTCTTACTGCACCCAATCCAACGTCAAAAAAATCTACTCTGCTCCTGGCCATCCTCAAAGCAATGTCCAAACAGAGGTAACTAATAGAACTTTGCTGAACAGACTGAAGAAAAGGTTGGAAGATGTAAAAGAAAATTGGATTAATGAACTACATTCAGTCCTGTGGGCTTATCGAACAAATTCAGAATAGCTACTGGAGAAACTTCCTATCTATTGCCATTTAGTACTGAAGACGTAATCCCTGTTGAGCTTGGTTTACCTATGCATAGAGTTCTTAACTGCAATACCCTAGTTAGCGATTTAATGAGAAGGTTGGATTTAGACATGATGCAAGAAGTCCGTGAAGATAAAACTTTAAGGAATGTGGCCTATCAAAAAAGGACTACACGTTTCTACAACAATAGGGTCATATTGAGTAAATTAAAGGAGGGATATTATGTTTTGAAGAAAGTTATTCAGAAGAATAATAAACTGGAAGCCAATTGGCATGGACCTTATCGTGTTACTGCAGTTATTCGACCAGGCACATATAGGATTGATCCTTTGGAAGGGGAAGAGTTCAAGAACCCATGGAATGCAAAGAACTTGAAGAAGTACTATCAGTAAACGTAGTTGTGTTGTACTCAGTTCACTTCAATATTAATGAGAACATGATTTTCTATTTTTTTTTATTTTGTTGTTTTCTTTTTTGGAGCAGTAGTGATATGCACTTATAATATTATGATAGTAGCTCTAATTATGACGACACCAGCAAAGTTGTTATGCATCAACAAAAATCGCCAACAAAGTTGTTCAGTATACACTAAGGCCACCAATAAAGTTGGTCGGTAACATTATGAAGACACCAACAAAGATGGTCTGCATTAATAAATATCACTAAAAAAGTTAATCGATATCCACAAAGGCCACCAACAAGGTTGGTCGGTAACATTATAAAGCCACCAACAAAGTTAGTCGGCATTAACAAAAATCACCAATAAAGTTGGTCGATATCAATGAAGGCCACCAACAAAGTTGATCAGCATCAATAAAACCACCAACAAAGTTGGTCGGTATCAAACTTATAAAACCATGCAAGGCAAAATTGTAAGTCCCAAATGCTTGGTTAATGAAGACCTGGATGACAAATGTTCATCTAAACTAGGCTAAAAGATGGACAAATGTTCCACTTACGTCTGTGAACCAAGGTAACTATTGCAATTACCATAAAATTCAGGTACATTAGTAGAACCATGGTGAAGCATTGATAATTTGAATAAAACTTAGGATAATCCTAAGAATATCAATAAAATCGGTGAAAAAATAGAGATTAACTAAAGCAGTTGATCCATTCATAATCAAAGACTAGAAAAATATTCACAGACATTCAAAGATTAACTAAAAGTTGACCCATTCAAAAAATAAGCTTTTCATTAAATTTAAATGATTACATATTATTGCTCAAATATGGAGACACAAAATATACAAAAATTATTCTATAGGATGCTTTCCTTTAGCTTTAGAAACAGGATCCATACCAGCTCGAGGATCATCCAAAGTAAAAGGAGAGTTGATGAAGTTAAGATCCTGAAGCATCCTGGTATTGGTGCTACTAGGACGATCAAGAAAATGAGGAGAATGAATGATCTCAAGCTCGTCATGCAATTAATAATACCCCAAGTAATTGGAAATCAAACATTTGGGAACATGGTGAACAGGTACCCAATTAACATCCAACTTGAATAGAGGATTGTCAAGATGCAACAAGCCTCGATCATACCAATCCAATATATAATCATTCCTATCCACCTTTAGCACAGTTAAAGCGTTAATACAACCCCATTTGCAGGAATTATTTTGGGCCTGTTGGAGTCTATCATCGTAATGTCCCAAATCTTCATTATAACCACTCATCCAAAATTATCTAAGTTTCTTATGGAATTAGAAAGTTAATCTATCAACTTGCGATTGTAGTCTCTTTAGTTGCCCATCCTTAGCCTCCAATTGAGAAGATTGAGTAGATAACTGCTCAGATAAAGTCTGCAGCTTTTGAAATATTTCAGCAATAGCTCGGTCCTTTGATTTTAACTGTGCAGCTTGGTTGGCAAGGGCCTATTGGGTCCTAAGTTCCTCTGTAGTTCCTCGGCCAACCCTATTTCTATCTCGGGAAGAAGAAGCAGACTTAATGTTTTCCAAGGCCTCCAATTCATCTCTCAATGTGACGTTCTTAGCTTCTAAAAAGGAATGACCTTCACAGGTAGTAGTAATAATAACTCTAGAGGAAGACTTCAGAATGTTCAATTCATTTATGAAATTACATTTCTCCTCTTCAAAGAGTTTGGCAATGGTACTAGTTTCTTTAATTTCAAGCTTAAGTAAAGCTTCCTTCTTATTATAAATAGAGACAAACTTATCAAATCCCCAACCTACACTCAAACTTTGATACTTCTCCTCATAACTCTGATGTAGTAGCGCAGTGGATTCCTTATACTTTTCTTAAAGTTCTTATATCATTTCATAATAGGCAATATTATTTACTATCGCCCGATCAAGTAAGTACTTAAAATATTTATAGGATTCTCCGACTTTCTCTGAAGCATCATCACCGAGAGACTTAGTAACTTCTTCATCGGATAAGTCCATATGGCTAACTTTGAAAAAAGTATTGCATTTTCTCAGTAACTCGGTATCATGGGAAGACAGCTGTGCCATCTTCATAATAAACTAGCAAGAAGAAATAATCACCAATCAACAATAAGAATGGAGAATATGTATAATCAATAAGAGATAGAAAGGAGCAATAAAAGGTTCTTTTATTGATAACAAAGAGTTAAAGTACAATCAAAACAAAGGAAAAAGAAACAACAAAAGTAAAAGAGAAAAATGCCAAACAACATTACACCTTATCCCTATCACTCTCAGCCTTCTTGATCTGCTCAGAAGAAGGGGCAGCAGGCTGGAGTTGCTTGGTTTGCTCAGTTGGAGGAGTATAAGACTCATGGACTTTAGGTTGTTTGACAACATATTCAACTATAATTAAAGACTCATCAGAAGAAGCTCTATCTTCAACTTCTTCCTCAATGACTAGAGGAGGCCCATTAATATACCTCTAAAAAAGTTTAAAGTCTCCATTTGTTTTCAACTCTTGAAGGTCAGCAACCTAACTATCTTTGAAACATTTTTCTTCACATACTCAATCCGAGTAGAAGAAACATAAATGGCTTTGTTTCGACCCTTATCCTAAGAAGCATTGAAGGAGGTCTTCACAGTATCCCTTCTTTTAGCTCTGATAGAGGACACAAGCTCTTCATCAGCCTTTGCCCTGTGCTCAGCTTCTTCTGACATGCACTCAACTTCCTCTTTATGGCGCTTAGCTTCCTCTTTCTCGCGTACATCTTCATCATTCTGGATCCCAACCTCCTTAGCCCTGTGCTAACCTTAAAGGGCATTTTTATCAGAGGTTTGACAAGCCATTTCATCTGTCTTCAATTTCTCTACCTAAGTGCTCCTCTCAGTCTCCAAGGCTTACTGAGAGTCAATCAGAGACTTATTCAAACTAGATAAAGCTTCGCCCACCACATTCGAAGAAGAAGAAGCCTTGATTGATTGCATCATACTTCTCCAGCATATTATTGAAGTGCACCAAGAACTACAAAAAATGAAGATTAAAATGAGAATATAAAGAATGTAAATGAAAACCAAACCAAGATAATGGAAATTACTTACTGATGTAAGGTTATGAGCAGCCAATTTAGAGACCTTCGTTCTGGGGAGGTTATCATCCACGTCCCTGTGGTTTGGAAGAGTACCAAACTTGATCAACTTCCTAGCCAAACCAGGAGTAATGTATTTTAAAAGAACAACATTAGATGAGGACAAATCGACCAAGGACAGTTGGTCAGTCACTCAATCCGCTTGCTTCTCTGCAATCCCTCTCCTAAGTCTCCTTATAGGAACTTCAATCTCTTTAGGAGCTACATCCTTAGGAACCAAGTCTTTGGGGGATGTTCCTTGGGGGCTAGATATTTGGGGACTGGACTTTTGGGGGATGGGGGCTTCATAACATCCCCTATTTTATTCTTAGCTCCTTCAATAGATGATTGGGAGCTAAAAGAAACACCACTGCATAGATCAGGAAACTTCCTCTTCTTCATAATTTCAGATAGAGGGGTATCAGAATCAATAACAACCTCTTGGTCAAGATCAATTACCAGAGTAGGAGATATAGCAGGTCTGTCAATAAAAGAAGAAATAGTGTTCTTGTACTAGGGCAGATAAGAAGAAGACCTCACATTCTCCTCAACAAATACTTTGTGAAGTCCCCAGATAAACTTTAACTAGTTCAAATTTACTTCGGTCTCTTTGGGGCACTTTATTTCTTATTCAACTGCAAAATAATTTATAAAACAATAGTCAGTATGAAATTTTATCAAATATAAACTAGGCAAATTTACTAAACATAAAGCAACCTATTCTATTGCCAAAGAGTGGACATCTAGGTCCTTGGTATTTGACACTCCAACTAAAGAAAAATGTTGCCAATTTTTTTATCCCTATTAGAATCAGGGAGATTAACTACCAAAGCTTTACTAAGAGCCCTAGTTTTCAAATAAAAAGTGGTATCACTAGTTACCCAATTATAATAAAATATAACTTAGATGGGTTCCATAAATTTTATTTAACTTATAAACTCCATTAAGAACTCTCCATGTGTTAGGAGCCACTTTTGTAGGTACAATGTCAAAATATTGATAAAACTCCAAACACAAGGGATTCGGAGGAAATGTGAAGCCACATTCAACAACAGAGAAAAAATTAGAAGGAAAACTGGGACGTTCTAATACAACCCAAGATGGAATGTTAAAATCGGTTAAGAACTTATCAAGTGACTCGATGGAGTAAACCATGATGAAGAAAATAAATAAGAAGAGAAGAAAGCTTCTTACAAAGATTTAAGGATTCAGTAAGAACTGAAGACAGAAAAGAAAACGATCGCACGGAAGCAAAGAACACAGCAGCAAACTCAGAAGTAAAAGGTAAAAAATGATCGAAGTTTTTACCGCCCTTTTTATAAGACGCATTAGAATTTGGGCCAATTAATGATTAAAGCAAATGACGATTGTATTTATGATGGCTAACAGATGAAAAGACAAAGATACCCTAAAAGTATTTGTAAAAATATAAAATATTTACAAATTTGCCATTGGCGCTAAAAAACTATTAAGTGAATAAATTTCACAAGTCTGGAAGCTCTGCAGCCAACCAAACAACCCGAACTACTACGAAAGCATAATATTACACACTTTCGCATAAACTTCAAGTATGAGATATTGGGGGCTTCTGTTGATACCAAAATTTACCATCTTACATGGACCAATTACAAGTCAGCATGTATCATCCTATATGGCACAAGTCCAAGTAAGCATGATAGAAAAGATTGACCAACAAGGAAGTCCGACGAACATAGTTACCCGACCAATTGGAAAGCCTGACCAACAGTCGAAAAGTCATTTTGTATAGCCAACTTAGCGCCAGTAGTCTTACAGCCTGTATTGCCTGTGAAGCGACATCGTTTATATAATTAATTCTCATTATGTATTGATGTAAATGCCTAACAAATAAAGGCATTCCATACTTTCACATGACAAGGATCAAGACCCCCCTTGGGCTATAAATACATTGTAGCACCATTATTGTAAGGGATCAAAAAACAACTCAAGGCAGTCAATACATAACAGTGGACGTAGGTTGTTCCATTGAGCCGATCCACTTTAAAAAAAATTCTTGTGCCTTATTTGTTTTACTGAACTTATCTGTGATTAATTAATTAAGATTAGTCTAATTTTTTTTGCATCAACATTGTGTTTAGAACATCTTGAATCTAAATACCATCTAGATGCTGTATGCTCGGCTTTTAAAGCACTGATCATGATATTACATCTCATCTGGGGTATTAGTTCATCCTTTCCAACCAAAATTGCTCTGGTTTTTAAACGTTTACGCATATTAGCTTGAATAAAGTAAAATTTGCGAGCATTAGTCTTTTCTTTAAAACATTTTTGAGCATAATTTTGAGTTTTCTCAAATCTTTGAGCATTTGGTTTAGTCATGAATCTAGGGTTTCCTTTTGTTGATGATCTTTTAGTACTAGATCTTTTCTTCCTATTACAATAGTTAGAGTTCTTATCTGGTTGCTTGGGAAGAATATAGTCATTTATGCCTTTATTAGAGTAGTTAAAGTTATGATAGACCGATTTATAGACGTTTAGAAAAACATCCATCTCCAGAATGGCCATAGACATCACAGTATGAACAATAAAGATGGCTCGTAGGAGACTTATCCTTAGGAAAGCTGTCAAACATGGATTTGCCTAAAGGTTGGAATCTAGATTTATTTCTAGGGGGAACAGGTTGAAAAGATGCTTCGCATTTTCTTATGGGAGGACAAATGTATTTAGCCTTATGTTAAACATTAAGCTTAGAAGTACTGACCTCACCAATGTCTATCTTTTGATGTTTTAAATCAAAGTCATTTTTCAAAACTTGAAAGTATGGACAAGTTTTAATAGGTCTTTTGCCTCCAGACAGAAAATTAATAGTTTTAAGATTTTTAGTTTGTTTGTTAGTACTGATGCAAAAACCTATTCCAGTTCTGTCATCAGAATTGGTTTTACTTTCAGCAACAAAGTCTTCAAAATAGTTTGAGTTATTTTCAAATTTAACAAATTTTTTGAAGACTGTTGATGTCTTTTCTTTGGTTTGTTCCAATTCTAACAACGTCCCTTTATATTTCTTTTCCTGAATTTCAATTCGTTCAGATAAATCCTTTATTTTTTAAGCAAAAGTGTTGGTGCGATAAGCCCCCAAATTTTAAAATCAAAATTCTTTATACTTTAAAATCAATTTCCTTGTTAGATATGCGGAAGCGTTGATGGTTCGATTTAAACAACAAATACACAAATTTTAATTTCCTTTTCAAAATTAAAATTAACTTCGAGTGAAATATGATGGAAACACACACACAATTTAATTTCACTTAAACACAATTAATTAACCCAAGTCCTAGAAATTTGCCTAAGTTATATTTCTCAATTTTAATCAAATTAGGCCAAACCAAATTTTAACACATTAAATTAAAGACTTGAATTAACTACACATTACCCAATATTTAATTTAACACCAAATTAAAAATGTAGTGATTAAAACAAAATTTTATCTTGAATTACCTAAGCATGCCGTCTAAGTGAGTTTGCACAAGATAAAATAAACAATGAAACCACTACGCCATGATGTACAAGGAAAAACCCACAACGGGAAAAAACCTCGGATGACCCTAGCCTCAAATCCACTAAGTATGAAATTTAGAAATACAAGCAAGATGACTTACAACACTCGACTCGATCCCTCTCAAGCCCCGACGCGTCTTCTTGTATACACCTCTGCCTAGCGAATAACCACGGAGCTCCATCGCGGTCTCGAAATCCACTGATCGGACTTTATATGGTCACCGTCACCCGAACAAGGAGCTTTTCTCCAAGTGGGTAAATCAACGCAAACTTCTTTTTCTTTGTAGGATTTAGAAGCAAACCCAAACGTCTCTTCAAACGGTAGAGATGAAAACCGATGCCAAACTCCAAGCAATGATATATATATATATATATATATATATATATATATATATATATATATATATATATATATATATATATATATATATATATATATGGAAACTTGGATAAACAAATTTTTGGGTGTTAACAAGAGTGTTTAATAAATTTTTCTTCAAAAATAGACACTCATAAACAATGAACTTTTTCCCTTTGAATCTTGCTGTCAAACTCTCTCTTAGAGATTGTAGGATATGAAAAAGTTAGTTTTTCAAAGTTGGTTCCCGCACTTAGATATTCTGTCAAAAGTTAGTGGGGTAAAGTAGTGGAAAAAGTGGGAAAAACTGCTCAAAACTGCCAATTAACTGTTCCCGCCAAAACTCGTTCGAATGAGATTTTTCGTTCGAAGGAAGTCTCTTTCGAATGAGATTCTAATGAAGTTCCAGTGTGAAATCGTTAGAAATCTCGTTCGAACATCATGTTCCTTCGAACGACACTTCGAAAGACATTCTAGTGGCCTATTCTGGGAACTCATTGGCAACCTCGTTCAAACGACATTGTGGTTCGAACGACAAACTCGTTCGAACGACACTTCGAACGAACTTTGAGAAAGTTTGAAATATTCTATTTTTAGCCCATAAACTTTATATACTTTATATTAAAGTTTTAATAAAATCTTTCTGAAATTAAACAACAGTTTTAAAATAAAATTCACCCAATATAAAATGTTCCAAGCTCCTATATATATATATTCAAAATTCATTCATACCTTAGGAGCAATGGAACCATGTTGATGACATAGAAACGAGGCATAAACAAACTCGACAATGTGATGAAGCTTTATACTCTTGGCCTCTACATCTTCAACAAACACGTCATAGGCTTGAAGGATGATCAATAACTCTATCCTGTGACTCAAACGTTTTTGTCCGGAATTGAGCCAAAACTACAAAGGACTCAATTGGAAATTTCTGTCCTTACAAATCTCCTCCTTTGGCTATTCCGGGACAAAAACTAACAAAAATCCTAAGGGCCGTCAATCTCTACTAGACTGACAAAAAGTCCCACCCAAAATAAAAATGCAATGCTTGACTCAAACAGCCCAAAGGATCAAAATCTTTGCCGGTGAAAGTTACCACTATATAGAAGAATTCCTACACACTTAAGCAAACACATTAAACGCATAGGCAATATCAAGGATATTAAATGCATAAAATACATACTCCTCCTAAATTAATTCTCCCCTTATCAAACAAATGACCTAGTTAGAAAGACGTCTCCCCCTAAGATAAGTCTCCCCCAAACTAAGTTTCGATTATAATAGGAATAGATACCATTTCTCCCCCTATCATTCTCCCCCTTTTTGTTCAGGAATAGACAAAGGATAAATAATCAAAACATGACTTATCTCCCCCAATTAAAGCATAGTACCCTTAAACTAAACAAGAGATGAATAAAATCGGATAACAAGATAAACATTCAAATGTGCAAAAGAGATGATAACTTTAAAGCATATGGGAAACAAAAGCACAACTACTCCAACAATTAATAATGGATAACAACTAGGATGTAAGAAAATGATACCAATATGATACACAAAGTATTAAGCATGTGATATCAACAAAGAATGCAACAAGTTAGATACCGATTATGAATTTAAGCGTATATGGACTAGAAAGCAAGGTAAAGACCAAACAAAAATATCATATATACATATACGTACTCTAAATATACCAAAGAAACACACACACATATATATAGATATAAACACAAAAATGACACACACAAAATATAATAGGAGTCTTTCACACTCGTATGGCAAAAATGTGTCATATAGAAACGGAAGTGTTGGGTTGTGAACTAGTAGCGATTAAATTTAGACCCAATCACTTAAAACATGTTCACGGATGTAACAACCCGTCCTTTTGGAGACAATAAATTCCATAATTAATTATAAATTGGGATTTGGAGACTTTCTCGAAATAGTGATTTTGGGGATTCTCGAGGATTTAATGATTTTCGATGGGTGTTGTGATTATTTTTGGGGCTAAATAGGTCGAAGTATTTTAATTATATGTCGCCGTGGAGTAAAGCGACAAAAAGGTCAGATTTTAATTAGAAAACCCGCATTAAGTTATTTTGGGTTAGAATAGTGATTTTCGGTAAAGTACCTCGGATGGGAATTTCGATTGCGCCGTGGGTCTCAGAATGTCCGAGATAGTCGGAAAAGAGTGTCCGAATGTCAAAATTGAGTTTCGAGGAATTTTGGAGTTAAACGGGCTCGTAATTGAGTAAACGAGTCGTTTTTGGGGTTTTAGGGATTAAACCCTTATTTTTCTCTCTTATAAGTTAAGAGAAAGAGGAAAAGAAAGAGAAAAGAAAAGAAGAGAAAAGAGAAGAAAGAAGGAAGAGAGAGAGAGAGGAGGAGATAAAGAGGAAATGGGGGAAACTCTGGCCAAAATCCGCGGGATTCGGCTCGAGGTCGTCGGATTTCATCCTCTAGGCAAGTGTTTACTTGCTTTATTTCATTTTGTGCAATCCTCTCATATCATAATTGGTATAAACATGATTTTAGGGTTAGAACCCTTAAACTAAATTTGGTAAAATTTGGATATAAGTTTATAAATTGATGTGATGTAAACTCTTAATGATTTCTAATGTTAAAACCATGTTAATGGAAAGTAAGATTTAATTTAAATGGGATAAATGACCAAACCTAGGTTTTATGGATTTTAGGGTTGAAATCAAAGAGATATGGGTTAATACCCCAAATTGATTGTTGTGTTGGTTGTAAAACCTAGGTTAGATGTTTATTGAGTTATTGGATGAGCTTAGAAACAACAAAAATGGAGAATAATGGAGGTTTGAATTTTTTTTGAAGATGATGAATAGTGACCTGCGTGTTAACCGAATCGATTCGGCCCTGATGCGAATTGATTCGGCTCTTGGTCAAAAAATTAAATTTGTAGATCTCTTCGACGCGGTCGCGTGGGCGCTGATTGCATATTTTTCATATTTTTTCGGATTTATAGTGATTTTTCTATGGAAAGGTGTCCGAGATCGAAATGGTTAGTTAGAAATTAAGGATAGAACTTTGGAGATAAATATTAGGGGTTATCAAATGGAGTTATAGGACCTCTAAAGAACTTGAGGAGATATGAAAACTTTGGGTTTGTAGGAATAAATCCAAGTTATTATTTAAATGGAGAATGGATTGATTTTGGGTATTTTAGAGTTTGAAAACTTACCCAAACTGTGACCCTCGAACAGGCCGAATCGATTCGGGTCCAGGCCGAATCGATTCGCCTAAGGGGATTTGGGTTTCTGCAGTGGACCGAATCAATTCGGGTTTAGACTGCATCGATTCACCATTTAGGGACCTGTTTGCAGAATACTTTTCGAATCGATTCGGATTGGGGACCGAATCGATTCGCCCACCCGAATCGATTCGCTAATCTCGATTTGGTCAGAATTGCCAGTTTTCTCCCCTTAAAAGTATGGGGAGTTGAATTAAATTTGGGGACTTATATGGGGGCCCCTTGTTATGATATGGGGGAACCTAAATGAGGGTTTTGAGGGTAAATAAATCCTTAGATGGGATTAAGGTATGTATTGTTAATTAAAGTAAGAAAATACTTTGGGTTTAGTATCATGCTTATATGGATGCATGATTATGATTATTTGAGAGAATCTTTGGGATTATTGGTCATAGTTAGATGTAATTTGGCAAATATGGCCATTTATATATATTCTAGGAGGAATATATGGTATATGTATACTATGTGATTCAAGTATATATATAATTTTACATAAATGATTTTGAAAATAAAGTATGAATGTTTTCAAAATGGAAAAAGAAATGATTTTCATAATTATTGATTTATAGTCAACACCCTCTCTAAATGACATCATAAGGGAAGTTCGTGCATGAGGTGAAGCCCCCTGACTAATGAATGCAGGGTGGATATAGTCCTCTAGGCCATATGAACGTTTATGTTATGTTATGTTTTCTGTGATGGTTACGTAACTTGGGGTGTGGTTATGACAAGCCCACAGGCATATGGTAGGTTCCCGACGTATTGCGTATAGGTGACCAGGTGTCGTAATTGATAGGCACTGGAAGATAATGGTCATTTAGGGGCGCTCCGTACGGGCGGTCTTAGAAGCGTTATATGCTAAATCAATTTATTATAATAAATTGGCTTTAATTTACATTTCCTGGATGGAAGAAGGGAAATGGGATAAAGGTTTTGGCTTCGGTAACACTCCCGGATGGAAGAAGGGATGTGGAAGCATATGATATGGTAAAAACATTTTTATGATAATGAAAATGGCTTTTAAATACATTTCCTGAATATAAAAGGGGAAATGGGATATTTTGAAATGTAAAAACATTTTATGATAATAAAACTGGCCTTTGAAAAGTTATATGTTTTGTTAAAGCAATTCATGATAATGGATTGTCTTTTAAATACATTTCCTGGATATGAGAAGGGAAATGGAAGGTTTTGAGATAAAAAATGATAAGTATTGATAAATACTTTGTATACGAATCCTCAGTCCGGGAGATAGATCCGGATGTGTGTTATAAAGATGAAATTGAATTGGTAATCCTCAGTCTGGGAGATATTATCCGGATGTATATTGTAAAATGTATATAAATATGTATTTATACATTTGTTTTGTGCTATGGGCCTAATGGATCTCTACCATTAACCCTGCCAAGTAGTAGTGTATCGGGTAAGTTCCTTGTTTGGATTTCGCTTTGTGAGACACCCCACGCACGAACTTAGTGCAGCGTTGAGAATGGAGAGAAGTTTAGCCCTTAGTGCTCGGGTTGTAGAGGTTGTAGTGGATGGGTGAATTAGTTTAGCTAGGTAGAGTAGCTTAACTAGAATGTCCTAGATAGATGCGCTAGGTGTGCATTATTAGAAGAGTGGTGAGGTGTATCTCATGGGAGAGTGATACCAATTTAAAGTATGAGAAAATCTTTTTCTAAACAGATAAAGCATTTATGCACTTGCAAAATATTTTCAAACTCGGCCTCTGACCCGTTTATCTACTTTCCTTTCTTGCTATATATTATATATATATATATATAGGTGTCTAGACACAGGGATGCCTGGATGGAACTTCTTTCGAGTCAGACGTCAGTTACAGCAGCTGTGGATGCGTGCAGGTTCTCGATAGCCGCTTCTACCTTTGTACTCTAGATAGGAGGTACTGTATAAATATTCAGGCCAATGGCCCAAATGCATTTAGTTATTCTTTTAGCAACATTCGATATGGTTGTATATTTTGACCTAGTGTTCGGTTATTTTATTTTATTTCAGTTTCATTTACGCATAAATTGTGTGTATGTTTTATTTATAATTGTTTAAAAAGAGTAGTTAAATAAAAAAAATTTTGACGCCAGCCTAATAGGTTATTAGTAATTAAATGGATTTTTGACAGTGATGGTAATAATGATCCATATGAGACTCCTGTTAAAATTTGATATAGGAGTGATCGCCCGGTATCTTATTAGGCGGGTTGTCACAGATGGTATCAGAGCATCAGGTTCTAGTGTCCTTAGGAATCTGTGCGGATGTACTATGCTTTCAGCGTTGCTCTTGATTTGATACCGAGCCTCGGGATTAGGATTGTTGATTTCTCTTGTGAGATTTCGTTCTCCTACCATAGTATAAGATTATGTAAATATTTTGTGCGCTCGTTCGAGAATCGTGTGCGGGGTTTGGATGGCGGCAGGAGGTGGGGCTTAGTTGGAGCTATAAGGTTGAAGCTTGTAGTGGAATTTCCTTTTAACGAAGAAGTTATGAGGACTAGTAAGATGATTGTAAGGAGCAGGGTAAAGTGGTTATTACGGGATTTACCTCAATGAAGGGGTATAAGTGGTGTGACTAGATAAAGTCGCGGTGTTTAGTTAGCCCTAGACTCGTGTATGTAATTTGAGTTTTGAGGCGGTATCGATAACAGTATACATTGTATGTCTATATGTTTTATTTCGTGATAACGGAGTTTTGTTTTCCTTCATTCGCTATATAAAGGCGACTGTTGATATTTGAATATATATATATATATATGAAGTTATGGTATTTTCGGAGCGATAGTAGGCTAAGAATTGCAAGACTATCGTGTCCGTAGTTCCTGGAGGGAACAGGTTGTTGTTGCGATATCTCACCTGAATACAGGTTGAGTTCGCCTTTATTGTTATGGGTAGATGGAACTTCGATGAGTAGAGGTTTAATTATCGTGATTTGAGTATGTGGCAATGTTATAGATATGATTTGAGGTGTGTTTGATCTGTGAGTTTAATCTCATTGTTGATTTACGCGAAGGCTGAATATTAGTACGAGCGATTGGTGGTGTGACTCTTAGTTAGAGATAGGAGTTCAGACCACCTTTTGTTGAGAGGGGATAGGATTATCCCAGTTGCATGTTCGAAATAACGGACCTCCATGACCGACAAAGTTAAGTAGGAGTGTGTGGAGGGGTTCCTTATTTGGATTTCTCTTTGCGAGACGCTCCACACATGAATCTTAATGGCATCGGGAGTGGAGAGATGTTATAGGATGCAAGGACGTGGGTTTTGTTGAAAATTCTTATAGTGTGGATGAACCACTATAGACTATGAGCCATATGGTGATGGTATGCTTATGAAAATGTTGTGCTATGGAAAAGCACTAAGGTGGTTCTCTCACCACAAGTAGGTGGGTGAGGTAGGACTTAGAGAAGTTGATTTGAGGAAAATAGTCTGGCCTTAATGAAAAGGCAAATTTTGAGGAAATAAGATTTGGGTGCGATGTTCGTAGTGCTTTACAGAAAGTTGGCACTACGGTTAGTTAGGTTTCCTTTCGTATGGGCGGAAGGATAGAATAGTAGGAATGCGTTCATAGGTTAGCGTGGTAGGATTTAGGACGTCCCGCTGGTGTGCCTTAGGTCGCTATATCTCGATGACCGACAACGCGAGGGAGTAGTGTAACAGGAGGCTTCCTTATTTGGATTTCGCTCTGCGAGACGTCCCACGCATGAAACCAAGCAAATGTAGGAAGTTGAGAGAGGCCTTGGGCACTAAGGATATGCTTAGGATTATACTCGTTACATGTAGGTAGAGTAATGCCTACATTATAGTATTGTTAGGATATAAGTTTAGTAGAGTTAGTGGCACCGTGGTTAGGATATTGAATTTTGCGGGTTGGGAGGACCTATAGATGAGTATTACACCGAGGAAAGGAGACTCTTATTGGGAGAGAGTGTTACGTGTCAGACGTTCACTAAGGATGTGCAGATGTGCACGGGTTAGAAAGGTGTATGGACACCTTGGTAAGTTGGTTTTATATACCACCTGACATAGAAATGACGTAGTATATAGAATTTTAAGTTTATGCTGGGATGGAAGTATAGTATAAACCTTGATAGAGGTGAGTGATGATTGAGTATACGGTTAAGAGTTATGGGGTAGTATCGTTCCCCTTGAGGTATTAGGATTTGGAGCGATTCTACGATTTGCGGTATAGGTTGTATCTGAATTTCGAGGACAAAATTCCGTTGTAAAGGGGGGGGGGGGGGGGGAGTATGTAACAACCCGTCCTTTTGGAGAGAATTAAATTCCATAATTAATTATAAATTGGGATTTGGAGACTTTCTCGAAATATTGATTTTGGGGATTCTCGAGGATTTAATGATTTTTGATGGGTGTTGTGATTATTTTTGGGGCTAAATAGGTCGAAGTATTTTAATTATATGTTGTCGTGGAGTAAAGCGACAAAAATGTCAGATTTTAATTAGAAAACCCGCATTAAGTTATTTTGGGTTAGAATAGTGATTTGCGGTCAAGTACCTCGGATGGGAATTTCGACTGCACCGTGGGTATCGAAATGTCCGAGATAGTCAAAAAAGAGTGTCCGAATGTCGAAATTGAGTTTCGGGGAATTTTGGAGTTAAACGGGCTCGTAATTGAGTAAACGAGTCGTTTTTGGGGTTTTAGGGGTTAAACCCTTATTTTTCTCTCTTATAAGTTAAGAGAAAGAGGAAAAGAAAGAGAATAGAAAAGAAAAGAGAAGAAAAAAGGAAGAGAGAGAGAGAGAGGAGGAGAGAAAGAGGAAATGGGGGAAACTCCGGCCAAAATCCGCGGGATTCGGCTCGAGGTCGTCGGATTTCATCCTCTAGGCAAGTGTTTACTTGCTTTATTTCATTTTGTGCAATCCTCTCATATCATAATTGGTATACACATGATTTTAGGGTTAGAACCCTTAAACTAAATTTGGTAAAATTTGGATATAAGTTTACAAATTGATGTGATGTAAACTCTTAATGATTTCTAGTGTTAAAACCATGTTAATGGAAAGTAAGATTTAATTTAAATGGGAGAAATGCCCAAACCTAGGTTATATGGATTTTAGGGTTCAAATCAAAGAGATATGGGTTAATACCCCAAATTAATTGTTGTGTTGGTTGTAAAACCTAGGTTAGATGTTTATTGAGTTGTTGGATGAGCTTAGAAACAACAAAAATGGAGAATAATGGAGGTTTGGAAATTTTTTGAAGATGATGAATAGTGACCTGTGTGTTAACCGAATCGATTCGGCCCTGATACGAATTGATTCGGCTCTTGGTCAAAATAAAATTTGTATATCTCTTCGACGCGGTCGCGTGGGCGCCGACCGCGTATTTTTCTAATTTTTTTTAGATTTATAGTGATTTTTCTATGGAAAGCTGTCCGAGATCGAAATCGTTAGTTAGAAATTAAGGTTAGAACTTTGGAGATAAATATTAGGGGTTCTCAAATGGAGTGTTAGGACCCCTAAAGAACTTGAATATATATGAAAACTTTGGGTTTGTAGGAATAAATCCAAGTTATGATTTAAATGTAGAATATATTGAGTTTGGGTATTTTGGAGTTTGAAAACTTTCCCAAACTGCGACCCTGGAACAGGTCGAATCGATTCGGGTCCAGGCCGAATCGATTCGCCTAAAGGGATTTGGGTTTCTGTAGTGGGCCGAATCTATTCGGGTTTAGACCGAATCGATTCTCCATTTAGGGACCTGTTTGCAGAATACTTTCCGAATCGATTCGGATTGGGGACCGAATCGATTCACCCACCCGAATCGATTCGCTAATGGGGGGAATCGATTCGCTTTGGTCAGAATTTCCAGTTTTCTCCCCTTAAGAGTATGGGAAGTTAAATTAAATTTTAGGACTTATATGGAGGACCCTAGTTATGATATGGGGGAACCTAAATGAGGGTTTTGAGGGTAAATAAATCCTTAGATGGGATTAAGGTATGTATTGTTAATTAAAGTAAGAAAATACTTTGGGTTTAGTATCATGCTTATATGGATGCATGATTATGATTATTTGAGAGAATCTTTGGGATTATTGGTCATCGTTAGATGTAATTTGGAAAATATGGCCATTTATATATATTCTAGGAGGAATATATGGTATATGTATACTATGTGATTCAAGTGTATATATAATTTGACATAAATGACTTTGAAAATAAAATATGAATGTTTTGAAAATGGAAAAAGAAATGATTTTCATAATTATTGATTTATAGTCAACACCCTCTCTAAATGACATCATAAGGGAAGTTCGTGCATGAGGTGAAGCCCCCTGACTAATGAATGCAGGGTGGATATAGTCCTCTAGGCCATATGAGCGTTTATGTTATGTTATGTTTTCTGTGATGGTTACGTAACTTGGGGGTGTGGTTATGACTAGCCCACAGGCATATGGTTGGTTCCCGACGTATTGCGTATAGGTGACCAGGTGTCGTAATTGATAGGCACTGGAAGATAATGGTCATTTAGGGGCGCTCCGTACGGGCGGTCTTAGAAGCGTTATATGCTAAAGCAATTTATTATAATAAATTGGCTTTAATTTACATTTCCTGGACGGAAGAAGGGAAATAGGATAAAGATTTTGGCTTCGGTAACACTCCCGGATGGAAGAAGGGATGTGGAAGCATATGATATGGTAAAAGCATTTTTATGATAATGAAAATAGCTTTTAAATACATTTCCAGAATATAAAAGGGGAAATGGGATATTTTGAAACGTAAAAGCTTTTTTATGATAATAAAACTGGCTTTTGAAAAGTTATATGTTTTGTTAAAGCAATTCATGATAATGAATTGTCTTTTAAATACATTTCCTGGATATGAGAAGGGAAATGAAAGGTTTTGAGATAAAAAATGATAAGTATTGATAAATACTTTGTATACGAATCCTCAGTCCGGGAGATAGATCCGGATGTGTGTTATAAAGATGAAATTGAATTGGTAATCCTCAGTCCGGGAGATATTATCCGGATGTATATTGTAAGATGTATATAAATATGTATTTATACATTTGTTTTGTGCTATGGGCCTAATGGATCTCTACCATTAACCCTGCCAAGTAGTAGTGTATCGGGGATGTTCCTTGTTTGGATTTCGCTTTGCGAGACACCCCACGCACGAACTTAGTGCTGCGTTGAGAATGGAGAGAAGTTGAGCCCTTAGTGCTCGGGTTGTAGAGGTTGTAGTGGATGGGTGAATTAGTTTATATAGGTAGAGTAGCTTAACTAGAATGTCCTAGATAGATGCGCTAGGTGTGCACTATTAGAAGAGTGGTGAGGTGTATCTCATGGGAGAGTGATACCAATTTAAAGTATGAGAAAATCTTTTTCTAAACAAATAAAGCATTTATGCACTTGCAAAATATTTTCAAACTCGGCCTCTGACCCGTTTATCTACTTTCCTTTCTTGCTATATATTATATATATATATATAGGTGTCTAGACACAGGGATGCCTGGATGGCCCTTCTTTCGGGTCAGATGTCAGCTACAGCAGCTGTGGATGCGTGCAGGTTCTCGATAGCCGCTTCTACCTTTGTACTCTAGATAGGAGGTACTGTATAAATATTCAGGCCAATGGCCCAAATGCATTTAGTTATTCTTTTAGCAGCATTCGATATGGTTGTATATTTTGACCCAGTGTTCAGTTATTTTATTTTATTTCAGTTTCATTTACGCATAAACTGTGTGTATGTTTTATTTATAATTGTTTAAAAAGAGTAGTTAAATAAAAAAAATTTTGACGCCAGCCTAATAGGTTATTAGTAATTAAATGGATTTTTGACAGTGATGGTAAGAATGATCCATATGAGACTCCTGTTAAAATTTGATATAGGAGTGATCGCCCGGTATCTTATTAGGCGGGTTGTCACAACGGAGTTCTCAATTGATTGCAAACTTCATCACATTTGAATATAACCTCATGTGACAATATAAATTGAACTCAATGAACAAACATACACAATGCATACAAGCCTAGACTTTTGATGATTCTACAAACCAATAGAGTCATGACAGTGAAAGTACAATTAGGATAAACGGACATTATGCAAACCGTTGATACACCATCTAATCTCCCTCAATAAGCATATATTAATTTTGAATGAATATATCAATCAAACATAGGCCTTGGCAATTATTTTTCATTTTAATGCCATATTTTCTGTTTTTAGGCCTTTGGACCACGTATTTCTTTTAGGTCCAAACAAATGGTGGCTTACTATTCGCAAAGGATAATAAATCCTTTCGGAGCCTTTCCCCGTGCACATTTATATATATCATTTTTATTTTTCACACAAATCTCACGTGCAATGGATTTTGACATGCACTAGTCCTCCTAGGTCACAAATACGTAGGTGACAAGATTGGTAGAAGAACATATCACAAAGCTCAAATATACATATGAAGTTAAAATTTCAATGAGCTCGTGCATGTGTGAATTGAGGCATATGAAAATGATATCCATTTAAGCAACATAAAATCCAACTACTCCATATAAGCATGATAAAGAACATAATAAGGATTGACAATCTAAACCAAATGTTCTAGCCACATGGGGGCGTAAAATATAGGATTCTAACACAAGAATATGCCACATAAAGTGTGTCAAACTAAAATACACCCCTAAAAAAAATCTTTTTGAATTTGTCAAATTTTTAACCAAAAATAAAAATATATACTCAAAAGACAAACAAAAATCATTTGTATTTTTCATTAATTTTAAATTACCAAAAAAAGAAAAAACACAAATGATAAACAAAAATCTTTTTATATTTTTCATTTAAAGCAAACAAACTGAAGGAAATGTAATACAAAAGATAAGCAAACATCATTATTCTAGCCATGTGATTAAGCATGGAGCATAGACTAGAAAATGACTAAACAAGCATACAATTAGCATGACGATATAACATGATGCACAAAAGCTAAAGTATGCAAATAAAACTAACACATTCAACCTTTAGATTTTGCAAGGGAGGAAGCATGTGAAAGTAAGTGAGAATAAAAAATCCTATCTTGTAAAGCTACCAAGTCGGATCTCCTAACCCAAACTAATGAAGAATGACGATCTCGGTGTGTAGGAATCTTGGCTACCTCGGTTGCCTTACCTTTGGATTTTCTAAGAACTCATTTAAGATCAAAACAAAATTTCCTAAGATGACCTTTTCGACCATAATGTGAAAACTTGAACTCACCACGAAAATATTTACCCAAGGAGTGATCTCTAAAGACTTTCCTAGGCGATTCTCCTAAAACGTTGGTTTTGGCTTTATGAGTTGATTCATTACAAGGATGGAAGCCTAAACCACAAGTGTCATTTTTAATTTGGATTGTTCCTAAAATTTTATCTAATTTTTCCGAACGACACTCCAAATCAAATTTGAATTTTCTAGAGTCTTTTAGTTTATTTTCTAATTCTAAATTTTTAGACTCTAACAACACATTTTTCTCTTCAAACTCGAGAAGCTCCTTTTTCAATGACTCTATTAATCCTCTAAGGCTATCTCTCTCGCCTTCTATATATTCAAGCTTCTCACGAAGAGCTCTCTCTCTTATCCTAAGGTCTTCCACTAATGCACTGTCATCAATGACCTTTACAGGCTCTTTTAAACAAGGTTCTAACTTCAAATTTTCTCTTTTTAATTTAATTGATTCTTCATATAGTTCTTGAAAATAATTTTGAAGTTCACTCACATTAACCTCTTTTTCATTTTCACTCTCTCTTTCTTCTTCACTCTCACTACCATAAAAAATAAGGTAATCATAAACTATAACATTGGAAGTGTCATGTGATAAATTTTCATCTATAGACGAGTTCTCACTATCGCTCACATGACTAGCTATAAAAGCCACAAAGTTGGGCTTAGTGGGGGAATCGGGTCCCTCTTCATTATCATTATCACTATCACTAAGGGTTGCATTAAAAGCAATTGGTTTCTTACCCTCTCTCCTTAGTTTAGTGGGGACTCAAAATCCCTATTGCCGTACCCTTCACAACCAAAACACTTATCTGACTTGTCCCTATTTAAATTTTCTTTAGGAGTTTTAGGGATCCTTTCGGCTTTGTCATGCTTAGAAGTTTCAAATTTCTTAAAGTCATTTTTGAATTTATCTTTGTTGATTTTAAGAAACTTTCGAAATTTTCTAGTAAATAAGGCCATATCTTTCGAGTCACTTTCACTCTCGCTCTCTACTAATTGTTTTTCCTCTTTTCGGGCTTTTAAGGCAATGCCCTTTTCAAGTTTCTTTTCGGTTTTAAAGGTAAACATGTCTACTTCATAGGTTTGTAAATAACATAAGAGCTCTTCTAATTTCATAGAGGCTAAAGTTGGTAAAGAATTTAAAACGGTCACTTTTGGAATAAATATATCGGGTAAGGACCTTAAAATTTTCTTTACAACTCGGTTGTCGGGTATTTTCTCTCCCAAGTTAAAAGATGAATTAACAATATCTGAGAGTCTAGCATAAAATTCATCAAAAGTTTTTTTTTCGTTCATTTTGATAGTTTCAAATTGAGTGGTGAGGTTTTGGAGGTTCGAAGCTTTTACGACACTTTTACCTTCATGAGTGAGTTATAAAATATCCCAAGCTTCTTTACTGGGGTCACACGTCATAATGCGACGAAATTCATCTGGTGTGACAATGCTAACCAAGGCGTTTAAACCACGAGAATTAAAATTTGAAAGTTTAAACTCATTCTCACTCCATCTATCGGCCGGTTTGGGAACATGTTCATTATCTATTAAATGAGTTGGTGGAGACCACCCATTAACTACAGATAACCAAACTCTCTCGTCGATAGATTTTAGTGCCGATTTCATTCGCGCTTTCCAATACGCATAGTTAGAACCATCGAAAATAGGAAATTTTGAAATTAGGAAAAATTCCATTTAACCAAAAATGTTTAAAGGATCTTTAACGAAATAAATTATCTCTTTGGCTCTGATACCACTTGTCGGCGCGATAGCCCCCAAATTTTTAAATCAAAATTCTGTATACTTTAAAATCAATTTCCTTGTTAGTTATGCAGAACCGTTGATGGTTCAATTTAAACAACAAATACACAAATTTTAATTTCTTTTTCAAAATTAAAATTAAATTCAAGTGAAATATGATGGAAACACACACATAATTTAATTTCACTTAAACACAATTAATTAACCCAAGTCCTAGAAATTTTCCTAAGTTATATTTCTCAATTTTAATAAAATTAAGCCAAACCAAATTTTAACACATTAAATTAAAGACTTGAATTAACTACACATTACCTAATATTTAATTTAACGCCAAATTAAACATGTAGTGATTAAAACCAAATTTTATCTTGAATTACCTAAGCATGCATTCTAAGTGAGTTTGCACAAGATAAAATAAACAATGCAACCACTACGCCGCAATGTACGAGGAAAAACCCACAACGGAAAAAACCTCAAACGACCCTAGCCTCAAATCCACTAAGTACGAAATTTATAAATACAAGCAAGATTACTTACAACACTCGACTCGATCCCTCTCAAGCCCCAACGCGTCTTCTTGTGTACACCTCTTCCTAGCGAATAACCACGGAGCTCCATCGCGGTCTCAGAATCCATCGATCGGACTTTATATGGTCACCGTCACCCGAACAAGGAGCCTTTCTCCAAGTGGGTAAATCAACACAAACTTCTTCTTCTTTGTGGGATTTAGAAGCAAACTGAAACGTCTCTTCAAATGGTAGAGATGAAAATCGGTGCCAAACTACAAACAATTATATATATATATATATATATATATATATATATATATATATATATATATATATATATATGGAAACTTGGATAAACAAATTTTTGGGTGTAAACAAGAGTGTTTAATAAATTTCTTCAAAAATACGCACTCATAAACAATGAACTTTTTCCCTTTGAATATTGCTCTCAAACTCTCTCTTAGAGATTGTAGGATATGAAAAGGTTAGTTGTTCAATGTTTGTTCCCGCACTTAGATATTCTGTCAAAATTTAGTGGGGTAAAGTAGTGGAAAAAGTGGGAAAAACTGCTCAAAACTGCCAATTAACTGTTCCTGCCAAAACTCGTTCGAACGAGATTTTTTGTTCGAACGAAGTCTTGTTCGAATGAGCTTCTAACGAAGAACAGTGTGAACTCATTAGAAATCTCGTTGGAAATCTCGTTCGAACATCATGTTTGTTCGAACGACACTTCGAACGACATTCTAGTGGCCTATTCTGGGAACTCGTTGGCAACCTCGTTCGAATGACATTGTGGTTCGAACGACAAACTTGCTTCAAACAACACTGCAAACAAACTTCCAGAAAGTTTGAAATATTCTATTTGTAGCCCAGAAACTTTATATACTTTATATTAAAGTTTTAATAAAATCTTTATGAAATTAAACAACAGTTTTAAAATAAAATTCAGCTAATATAAAATGTTCCAAGCTCATATATATATATATATATATATATATATATATATATATATTCAAAATCCATTCATACCTTAGGAGAATTGGAACCATGTTGATGACATATAAGCGAGGAACAAATAAACTCGGTAATGTGATGAAGCTTTATACTCTTGGTCGCTACGTCTTCAACAAACACGTCATAGACTTGAAGGATGATCAATAACTCTATCCTATGACTCAAACGTTTTTGTCCAGAATTGAGCCAAAACTACAAAGGACTCAATTGGAAATTTGTGTCCTTACAAAAAGTATTAGTCTCATTCTTATGATCTAGACATTGAGAGGTGTACTCTTCAGCATTCTGTTTGACCATTTGGCTTAGGACTTCTATTTTCTGGGTAAGGTCCTTGATTACTTTTTCCAGTCTAATACTCTACTTGAGAGTTTTCATGTATAGTGTGTGAATATCTGGGAGGTCCTCTTTGTCGGAGTCACTATGTGTACAATGTGCAGTGTCCCCTAGCGATTAATTTTTAGGACTCACACACATGTTTACATAATCAATAGAATGTTCCCTTTTACTCACATACAGGAAATTAGAACTACTAGTAACATTCTCAAGTAACAAAGAAGATAAACCATTAGAACAACATTATTCAATATAGCATGATTAGAGAAATTACTATCAGATTCGGTACTAGTCATAGGCTCATTGGTGTAAATGATTTTGGAAAATAATGACATACAAGGGTCAACAGAATTAGATGCTCAGGCTCATCAGTTTCTGATTCACTTGAGTCATGCCAGGTCTAACACAGATTATCCCTATTACTTTTGTTATTCTTATTCAAATTGACTCTACAATCATTAGCCATATATCCGAATTTCCCACATCTAAAACACTAAACATTTTTGAGGTCTTTTCCAGATTTGTTTTGGTTATCAATATGGTGTCTATCTTGTCTTTTCTCATGAGGCCTATTATTAGAGAACTTTGAGTAGGTAGGTTTTCCTTGTCTATTTGAAACTTTATTTTGAAATTTCAACTGTTTTGACATTAAGGCAATATGATTATACAAATTATCTAAATTATAGTCCTTATCAGAATCTAAATCAATATCAGGCACCGTTTCACACAACAAACGTCATCAGAATCAAGATAAGAGCTAAAGCACATCCTCACCATCTTAGCAAGTAAATCCGATCGGTTTATTCAAGGTAAATGTTCATCTTGCATTATTTTGAGCATGTTATAATACTTATGTAGTGTAGGATTTTCAATTCATGATTTAAATAATGATTCTTGGGATTTGAGTGGGTAGAACTCATGGTTCGGAGTAGGAATTCATATAACAAATCCTTGTATGTAAATAATATGAAATCAGTGAGTATGGGTGATTAATACGAAAGAAATCTGGGAAAAATGATGAACACATATGAAGAACACATAAACTAGGGTTTTGATGAAATATGAGTTTTGATATGTTCTTGGGTAGATTTGTATTAGTCTTGATATGTTATTTACGTTAATAATTATTCCTACACATGTAGTTAATGTTTGGGTATATTGGATGGAAGTTTGGGGAAGTTTCATGGAGTTTTGTTAAGGTTTGAATGTGGAAAACTCGCAACAGAAACGAAGAAGACGATACAGTCAGATTCAAATCGATTCGTTTTAAATATCAAATCGATTCGGTAGGAGAATCGATACAAAATCCCTACTGAATCGATTCGGCTTCCCAGATTTGATGAAATTTTCTTTTTAAGTCGTACTTCCTCATGAAATCAATTACGAGAAACTTTGGTGATAGTTTAGTAATTATACAAAGACTTAGAGAATGTTAGTAGGCATATGATTAAGTCTCAGTTAATATTAAAGAGGGTAAAATTAGGATTTGGACCAATGATGCTTAACCAATTGAGAGACGTATCGGTAATTAACGATTTGGATTACATAAAGAGTGAACGACAACCTAATACTTATAACAGTTGTAAAGTGATGTATGAACTACTGAAATAACTTAAAGAATCATTGGGACCCTTCGGGTAGTGAGTGATACTCGGAAAATATGAATAAAATTTGTATGAGAATCATTAGAAGTTGAGTATTTGAGAGAGATAAATACTACGTACGGGTTTATATAACGGGTTGTGTGTATACCTATACTGAATATATGTACATATAGGTTGTGTGAATTCCTATTATGTGATTTGTTATGGGTGTTAACATACCTATGCTTCTTTCTATCACCGGAGGTTTCACACAGAGGGCGATCCCACCTTGGTGATTCTAGCGAGGTCTGGATGTGTGCCCTAGAGCATAGAACTTAGGGCGGCTCACTATGTGTTGTGTATTAGTGGGACTGGAAGGTCATTTGGTTATGTTAGGTATGTGCATATCCCAAAGGAATAGAACTATGTTCATCTCCATTGTGTGTTGTTTAATTTATGGTTAGGCATTCCGAACCGATAGTCCCTGATTTGGTACGAGAGGTACATGGACTTGATAGCAGAGTATGCCCGCATCGCATTACTCATTTTGGGAGATGTTGTTGTATATATTATAGTGCGAATTATATATATACAAGTGTAGATTGTCTATTTATGTGTAATGGTAGAAAAGATTGATAGTGTATATCTAAAAGTAATTTAAGTATGAGAAAACTTAAATAGATGTTGCGATAATAATAATTCGGGTTAAATGTGAATTATTGGCTTAACAAAAGCGTATCATATGGGTGGTGGGAGATCAACTTAGTGTGGTTATTTATATACTTAGGCCTAGCTAAGCTAGGTAACATGGCTAGGTGGGTAAAATAGGAGACGTTAGGTGTGCACTATAGATGAGAGGTGAGGAACTCAAGGGAGTGTACGCTGGACTAACGTGGGTATCTAATAACTTATTTTATAACTAGAATTTAAATACTTGCTAAATATTTTTCAAATGTTTTTGGGCTCTAACCCATGTAAAAATATTTTCCAAAACATTTTAAGTGTCTATCTACAGGGACACTAAGCTTGAGGACTCATTCCAGGGATGCATAGCTGCATCATTTGTGGAGGCTTGCAGGACTTTGAATAACACTTTAGTTATTGATTCCTAGAGTAGGATTTATGATTCAATCTTTTATTTTGTCATGTTTCCCGTTTTGTTGATACATTCTTTTAGTTTTATTTATCAAACTATGTAGTGGGATTCAGTTTTGTTTCCATAGACTTATGACTTGGTTATTACATTGGAACCGATGGTTTATTCGGTATTTATTTCTATCTATTTATCTCGTGATGATTCAGATTGCTATTAATTGTGTGAATGGTTGAGTTACATTATTTAAATATTTTCATGTGGTTATATGTTAATGAAAGCTAAAATTTGGCACCCGGTTAAATCAACATAAGTGGTTAGTAATTTAAAACGTTTTGACAGTGATGCTAAGAATGATCCAAATAAGATTCCCCTTTATTTTGATAATGACTGATCACCCATGGTTAAAATAGACGGGGTGTCACAGATGGTAGCAGAGCATCATGTTCTAGTGACTATAGGATCTGTGCGGCTTACTACAATTTCAGCGTAGCGTTCTTTGACATAGAGCTATATTGTTAGGACTATTGCGTTCATAATTACGTATTTAAGATTATGATCTTCTGCTATTATATTTGTATTAATTGTGAACTCATACAATTCGATCTGTTTTAATATGCCACCTAGGAGAGGATGACCGGTAAGAGCATCGGCGAGAGCCGATGAGAGAGAGGCTCAGCAGGAGCCACATAAACTGTAGCTAAAGCCAACGTAGGGGATAGTTACGACAGCAGATGTGGCCGCTATTGTGGCACAGGTTGTTAACGCCTCTATGACTTCCATGACACTCTACTTTCCTCAGGCCCATCCACCACAATAACTAGTTGCACCGATTGTCAAGGCCCACCCGAGGCCTTCAAATTGGCAGAGAGTGAGGGTGGCATTTCAGAAAGGCCACCCAACCAAGTTTCAGGGTAGTTCAAACGTGATCTTTGCTTGCCAGTGGAAGAAGTATATTCAGCACCACATGTGCATGGTTGAGTATAGTGACATGCAGAAGAAGATTTTGTCCACTTTTAGACTTGTCGAGGCAGCTTTACAGTGGTGGGAGTCTGTTACCACTACCGAGGAGAGGGATACTATGCCCATTGTTGACTTCTTGGTGCGGTTTTGTGACAACCCAGATATAATTATGATAAATCATGTTTTACTTATGGGATGGGGATAATTTTTTATTATTGTATATAATGTTAAGTTATTATGTTTAGTCTAATCCTACCTTCATAACTCATGAAATATCGAATTAGTTACAAACATAAATTTTTGAAGTTTTCGGTAGGAATGTTCAAGTTGGAGACTAATTTTGACCACTATAATATAAAAATTGACTTGAATGAAAACTATATAGTTGTATATATTTGAGTTAGGTTTGTAAAAAAATAAGCAGTGTAAAATAGAGGTCCGAGTAAGGAGTTGTGCTGAAATTACGAAACAAGGGAAAATATGTTCATTCGTTAAGTGGTATTTTTTCTTATATGTACAACAAATGGTTGAATTTGATTGGTTGGAAGGGGATCCTGGTTTGGACAACTTTAAACCCTTGAAATAAACTCCTTATTCATACAAACTAATCCATGAGAGAGTTTGGCATGAAGAGAGAGAAATGGGAAGTTTAGGAAGAGAAAGGCGAGGAAAAGTTGGAGAAAAATCCATAGGAAATTACGTAAAAGCCCCTAAGGTAATTCTATCCGTAAATCTCGTTCTTTTTTTATATTACTGATTGAAATTATAGAAATCATATATTGTTTATTAAACTTTCATGACTTGATGTATATGTATGGATAAATACCAGTTCGAAGAAAGACGAAGGTGTAAATCCTTTATATTGTCGTTTTTAGAACCCTTGTGTGTTTAAACTTTCATAAGTTTGTGTATACTTACTGGAATTGAATAATTCTAGTTGTAAATGAAAATAGACTCATATATGTATAACATATCCTAAAATTATGTAAAAATACCAAGAAATGAATCTTTAGTGGTAGTTTGAAGTTCAGGTATAGAATCCGCCCAAAAAGTATAAGTATGCATACTAGGTGTTTGGCGTTTTGCTTGACACAACAAATGAACTCTAAAAATTATGAAAGTTTTATTTTGTATTATTCAATATGTTTATCAAAATTGGGTGGAAGATCACAGAAAGTTATGATATAGAAAAATTACGAAAATTCCTGGAAGTTGACTGAACGATAGAGGAACCTATAGGGCAAATTTGTTATGTAGTAAAGAAAATGGCATATCTTGCTTTTGGAAACTTGAAATTATGCGTCGTCTATTGGATTTGGAACCTAATATGTTAAGGATAAATTACTAAGAATAAATTAAAATATATTTTTCCTATGATTTGGGTATGGTAAATATCTTACCATAAAGTTAGATTGGACTTTATTTATCATAAATGATTTGAATGGGATTATATGATGCGTATGGATTAGGTTAAGTTTAAGTCATTCTTTGTATTCTTAATATTCATATGATGATACTAATATTTTAAGAATTATAGGAAAGGGAGGAGTACCAGTTGAACAAGTGCCAGATAAGGACCCAGGGAAAACCCATTAAGTGGCCAAGGTGAGTGTACTCACTGGTAAGATGCATTTATACATGGCTATCGATAAAATCATAATAATACTCACTGGTAATATATATTTATGCATGGTTATGGATATGATAAGAATGTTATGAATATGAAACTGTTCATTTCGGTTTACCGAAATGGGAGGTTACTCCCCGACCCGAAATGGGGGAATTATCTATTGCAGACAGGATATGTGAATCATGATTCGGAAAGGTTGTCATTCTTTATGAATGAACCGAATAAGTGTATAATTGGTCATTATTTATGAATGAGTCGAATAAGTATATAATTGGTCATTCTTTATGAATGAGCATGATAAGTATATATATATATATATTACCACATGGATATGATTTATTGCATTTAATTTTATGCCGTAGTGTAGTAGTGATGTATTCACTGAGTTATTTTGCTCACGGTTCCTATGTTTATGTTTTTCAGGTATTGTGATATCACTGCCAAATCTAGGAGGTCATTGGGGTTAGCCAGTGATGCATAAAACCATGGTTTTGGTCAAATGTAAATGGGGTAATTTAAGCCTACTTATCCTTTCAGTAAGTTTGAATAAGCATAATTACTTTAAAATTGTGAAACTGAAAAAGGATACTCGTATTTATGGTTTGTATTAATGTAATTATGATTTGACTCACTTTGACTTTCAAACTTAATTATAAGTAACTGGGTTGGGGTGTGTCAACTTTGGTATCAGAGCCTTGGTTTTAGAGGTTCTGGGGTTAGGAGTGCCTAGATTTGGCAGTGGAAGTAGAAATTGTTTTGAGTATTGACTAACATATGTTAGTTATACATATATATTATTGTACGGGATATGAAATGTTAGGATCTTGCAGGAAAGGAAATGATATGTTAAGATTTATTTGGGGATGACAGCGAATACATGTATTTTAATATGAAGCATTGCATTTTTATATGTTGTATGGAAAAATGTGTCATTAAAGGAAATTTTTAAAGGTAAAATGTGGTATACAAAATTGTGAAGTACTGAAGTGATCTCTTCGTATACTGGTATATGTGGACTTGAGTCGTGTAACTTATTAAGCCATGGTTTGGTGTGATCCCCCTTTATGTGGGAGAGTGAGGTACGGGAACACATATTCTGTTGAAGGATGAGAAGTCAGGAGAATTACTATTACATGATTATGATGAGACTTAAATTGTTAAATAAAATGAAGATTCACATAGTAAAGGAGAAAGACAAAGATTAGTAATTGCATATGTTTAAATTTAATATGTGAAATGGTCTGAAATATAATATATTACAATTGATCCAAACATGGGTTCATAATGAATTATGATGAGTAAAAAAAAAGAAGTAATTAGAGTTGAGATGCACGTCTTTAATAGTATGAGTATATGTAGCGGATATTACTCTTGTGATGTTTTGGGATTCTTATATGAATAGTAATGTTGAGATGAGGTGTTAAAGAGTTGGAATTTGAAAATATTAAGGAATCCTTTTAGGAGCATGTGTTGTGTATAATGGCAATGCATTTCTTATCAGATGAAAGGTAAGAATTATTTATGAGAATTGAAGATGTATTTGGGAATGAAAGGTGAAAAATTATTGATACCTAGTGTATATGATAACCAAGTGAGAGTTATTAAATAAGAAAAGAGGGGGCGAGTGTATAGTTATACGAAGAAACTAATAGGATGTGGCTATACTGAAATATAAATGAAGTATCATGTTCTGTGATGGATTTGTAATAAAATATAATCGAGGTTAAAGGAGATTTATTCATTTAATAAATAAATGAGATCTAAACTTTAACTAATGACGAATAAGGGATAATGTATGAGTATGAGAAAGATGCTAGTTAAATTTGAATATCAACAACTAGTTGGAGGGATATTGAGTGGTAATTGTAATTGTACGTACGTGTTATCACTAAGAGTATGACATATAATGAATATGATTGACATTATATGGAGTCACCAAGAAGTATGTGTAAGGATAATGTGATATGTGAGATACCATAATGTGATATATTAAGGTATTTGTACATGTTATTTGAAAGAAATACGACATATAATAGTTCGAGAAATATTTTGGGTTTGGTAAGTATGGTTAAAGTTTTAAGTGGTGGTGTACGTTTAACATCCATGTTATAAAACGGGTAAGATGAGTGTATTAATGATATTCCATAAGAATATCATGTTAATAAGGATTGGGATAAGATTATGATTGTAAAGTTATTATGTTGGATAAATGACTTATTAAGGTCATTGTATGTTTAGTTAAAGAACAATCAAACGATACTGAAAAATGGAATATAATGAGAAGTTATATTGAGTTGATAGTGCATGACTACACAATATACATGAAGGTGAATATGAAATCATGGTTAAGAATAAACATTTAGTGAAGGATTATTCGGTTTTGATATATGAAAAGTAGTGAGGCTATATTTAAATTAAGAAATTGTAAGGTTGATATTTAACATACTCTTAAACTTAAGAAATGATACGTAAAGTAGTTAAAATCAAATACATGTATTTGATGTCGGATGGAAGATCAAAATATGTTGTATAATAAGCTAGTCTAGTAAAATGATATTTATGATTTAAAGTATTACACGATGATAAGGATAGACTATAGGAATGAAGGGAGAAATCTAAAGAATGATACTAGGCTTGTTAAGAATGTTCAGTCATCGTGAATACATAATGAAAACTGACAATCTATTATATGTGAATGTTCGACATACATATATAAATTAGAAGAATAAAACTTCAAGCGGAATTGAAACTAGAATTAAAATGAATTTTCATTGAGTTTTTAATTATTTTTACTTATTAAATTTTTGTGGGGGAACTACAGTCAGACCTACTCTTCCGATCGATCGACCAGTCCAGATTTGAGGCATTTCGGTCATTTGTTTTATAGTGTTGGATTGGGATTAGCATTCCTAATTAGTATATAACCATTTTAATTCGTGGGGGAACCTTTCATAATCACTTTTTCCCAATTTTTTCACCAGAGAGCTCTTCCAAAAGTTTTCCTCTCCACCATAATCATCAACCTCCAACATAATCAAGTTTTTGTCACTAGTTTTGAAGGATTAATTGGGTTTTAATCAAGTTTGTCCAAGAACAACTCTTTGCTTATTTTTCGAGAGGAATCCAGATTTCTAATCATATTTTCAAATCGATCTTCACTCGGGCATGAATACTCTATTCCTTTCCTTTAGTATTATGCATTTTTAGTGTCGCCTAAACCCTTAATCACATGTTTTTGATTAAAATCAATTAGTAATTAAATTAGAGAAAGTGGACACTAAATTTTGGGGTTGTTTTGATAAAACTTTTTAATGTGATTTAATCCTTGAAACCCTTGGGTGCGTAAGTTAGATTATTGGGTTTTATGGTTTTTGGGGTGTAGGTTCGCATGTAGTTGTTATCGGATTATTTATATGTTACGTGGGACGCGAACACACTTATAAAAATTAAAGGATTTATAAAAGAGAACGATTAAGTCATATTGAATAATATCACATGTTAAATAAATTAACAGTATTGACCGAAAATAATTACGTTTAAAACGACGACTATATTATTAATGGAATTTAATTGAATTGTAACATTCGTGATTAAAGTGCCATGTTGTGATTACGATGTCTGATATTGTGTGAATTAATTTATTCACTTTTGCCATCATTGGGACGAGGTGCTTTTGGGTAGTATATTGCTCACCTTGATTACAAGATGCTTACTAGGTATGGAACTAGCTGGTAGGCCTTGGTTATAATGCTTACTAGGAATGGGACTAGTTAGTGTAGATTCGTGCGGATTTCGTATTTTGGGGTGGGGCAGATGTTTAATGTTTTTTTCATCATCACACTAGCCTAGGCATAAGACTAGGACAAGTAAATGTTGGAAATTCTTCTTATATGTAGGATATGACGTATATGTACTTTATGGACCCTTAGATATGGTACTAAGGGGCATTGTGAGGATCTCACATAGATAAAAAGGGTGGGGTAATTTGATAACTTAATAAATTGAGAAGATGAGAATTAATGCCTAAGATAAAAATGGGTATTAAAATTTGTGGCGACATAATGTGTCAAGGACCGACAGTTTAAACGGGTAAGTGGGCCATTTATGTCGTGTTGTGTGTGGAACCTTGTCATGGGGCAGGGTCAACAGTTTAAATGGATCAGATGCCATTTAACAAGGGGAAGTGTAAAACTTTGGTGGATTACCACCCTTGGTGGGAGGACCGCTATAGTTGAGATAAAAATTTAGGGAAAAATGATTAATTGAGTTGATTTAATTAAATTAACATCGTGGGACTTAGGAATTGAAAATTATATTGGTGTGCTTTCTGAAATGGGAATTTCTATGGGTAGTTTGTGATTTATATTTATCGCGTTTAATTATCTCGTTTAATTAAAATACTCTATTGTAGTATTTATTGCGTATAATTCTACTGCCTGGATTCAAGCTCATGGCTCTTACCTCGTGCGTTGACTAACTTTTTGGGATAAGTTTTGGAGAAGCTGCATAGGATTATCGGAGTTTATCGTTTCGAGGTGTAGCTGGAGTTTATTCATTCTATTCCTTTATTTAGTTAAACTTTCTTTTCAGTCGTATTTCATTATGAGACTTCATTTGGGGTTTTTATTGGGCCATTCGGTTACAAAGTTGTTAGAGGATTTCAGTTATACTATTCATAGTTGATTATTATTTAGTTTTTAATTAAATCATTATTGGAGATTGGGTTTGTTCGGGGTTTTAGCATGTGATGGATTCTCTATCGCTCAGTTGTTATTATCATTTGGGATTGATTCAATTACTTATCTTATGGATTGATTTATTTATGTCTCATATCTGTCTCATACTAAGAATGGTATTTATTTACTCACACCCGTCACGGTTCAGCGGCAGTGGCTGGACATCCCGTCTGTCGGATTTTGCGGGGTGTGACAGATGGTATCAGAGCATGGTGTTAGGTCTCGTAGGTTATGTGTTCATTTTAGCTTCCACGTTGCTTATCTTTTATTCCTTTTGATGATTAGTATTCTTAGATATTCCGAGTCTAATGTTGTTTTGTTCCTATCTTTTCATATGGTGAAGACAAGGAGAGTTGGGAGTAGGAGAGAGGAGTTCGTTTCTGGTCCCGCGGCCCAGGAAAGGTAGTGACAGATTGTTTTGGATGCCGAGGAGTTAGCAGCTATCATTCGTTAGGACACGGCGGCCGGTATGCAGATGGAAAGACAGAGATGGGTGACCTTAGAGGCACAACAACAGGGCATACCCGTTTTGTCTTGGGATAGGATGAGAACCGATTTTCTTATGGGCAATCCACCCACCTTCGTAGGGGGATCTGACCCAACGGTTGCTCACCAGTGGAGGAGAGATATGGAGAGCCACTTGAGGATGGTGGATTCCACGCACGTGCGAAAGCAGATGTTAGCAACGTTTAAGCTAATTGAGGAAGCATTACAGTGGTGGGAGAATCCCATAACGTCAGAGGATAGATACCAGTTGGGTTATGCAGATTTTCTGATAATGTTTAATAATAAGTACTGTCCGTATGCAATTAGGAACGCGAAGAAGAGAGATTTATGGACTTGGAGCAAGGTTTAAAGCCGATCATCGAGTATGAACATGAGTTCACCAATTTATCTATGTTTGTACCCAAAGAGGTTAGCAGTGAGGTGAAAAGGATGAGTGTTTCATTAAGGGATTATCTTGGTCGATTAGGAAGATGGTGTTAGGAAACCCAGCATACACTACTTATGCTCAGGTGGTCGATGTCGCAATGTTACTATGGCAAGATAAGCATAATTATCAAAAGAAGTTCGAAAAGAGATAAGAGTCAAATGGACAAGGAGGTGAGAATAAGGGTCGCAATGACCAAGCATGGTAGAAACAGAAAATCGATCAGGAACAACAAGGACAAGGAGAAGAGAGAGCAAATACCAGACGTTATAGACCTTTTAAGGGTGAATGATTTGTCTGTGGGAAAGTAGGACATCTAGCGGCTAAGTGTTATAAGAGAGCAGGACAACAAGACCAAGGAGTACAGGCCCAACAAGGTCAAGTCACACAAGGACAACAAGGTCAAGGTGCACCGGGGCAGCAAGGACTGAGGCCTCCAGTTCTAGCAGTAGTAGGTGTTCTGGGAACACCAATAGCACCAGCAACGTCAGGTGCATAGGGGGTGTCCGCAACACCAACCAATACTAGTTATGGGAGGTGCTATTTACCTCAGCCTCAGGCCGAGGTAGCTCAGCAGGAGCCACGACGTGGCTAGTACAGTATCGCGCTACGTAATATTTCTTTGATACTTATATATATATATATATATATATATATATATATATATTATTTTTGTTAAGGATTGCGTTCGAGTAGATTAGGTGTATAGCCGCCTAGTTGCGGTACTCTACGGGTAGGCATATGTGAGCCATATTTTATTTTATGAGATTACAACTTGCTGAATTTCGAGGGTGAAATTCCGTTGCTAGTGGGGAAGTGTGTATCACCCCGTGTTTTTACTAATTAATTTAATTATTTAATGGGAATATTCGAGAAAAATAAAATTTTGGATTTAATAATTTTTATTGGTAAAATATATCGGTTTTAATATTAGAAGAATAAAATTGAAATCGGAATTGAAATCGGAATTAAAATGAATTTTTATTGAGTTTTTATTATTTTTACTTATAAAATTTTTGTGGGGGAACTGCGCTGAGGCCTGCTCGATCGATTGATTTACCTAGGGATTCGATCGATTGACTATTCCAGATTTGAGGCGGTTCGGTCATTTGTTTTATAGAGTTGGATTTGGATTAGGGTTCCTAATTAGTATATGACCATTTTAATTCGTGGGGGAACCTTTCAGAATCACTTTTTCCCAAGTTTTTCACCAGAGATCTTTTCCAAACGTTTTCCTCTATGCCATAATCATCAACCTCCAACTTAATCAAGTTTTTTCCACAAGTTTTGAAGGCTTAATTGGGGTTTAATCAAGTTTGTCAAAGAACAACTCTTTACAATTTTTTGAGAGGAATCCAGATTTCTAATAAGATTTTCAAATTGATCTTCACTCAGGCTTGAATACTCTATTCTTTTCCTTTAGTATTATGTGTTTTAAGTGTTGCCTAAACCCTTAATCATATGTTTTTGATTAAAATCATTTAGTAATTTAATTAAAGAAAGTAGACACTAAATTTTGGGGCTATTTTGATAAAACTTTTTAATATGATTTAATCCTTGAAACCCTTGGGTGCGTAAGTTAGATTATTGGGTTTTAAGGTTTTGGGTAGGGGTGGAAGCGGTACGGGTTTTTACCGTACCGTACCGTACCGTTATGGTCCGAAAAAAAATGGTTTTGGTTTCATATATTAAAATACCAAAAACCAGTCTTACCGAAACCGAAATTACCGCAAAAAAGTTGGTTGGTTTTGGTTTTAATATTTAAAAAACCGATTTACTGAAAGTACCATACGGAATTTTATGAAACCAGAAAAAACCGTACCGAAATTACCATACTGTAAGGAATTTACCGAAACCAGAAAAAACCGTACCAAAATTACCGTGTCGTACAAAATTTACCAAAATTACCGTACCGAATTTACCAAAACCAGAAAAAGTTGGTTTTGGTTTTGGTTTTAATATTTAAAAAAGTTGGTTGGTTTTGTTTTTGGTTTTTGGGGACTTTTAGTGTTGTTTACCAAAGCATAAAAAATCGAAACCAGAAACAAGAAAAAACCAAAATTTATCGAAGCCAGAAGAAACCAGAAAAAACCAGAATTTACCGAAACCAGAAAAAAACCTAAATTATCGAAAAAACCAAAATACCAGCCGGTTTGGTTTTGGTATTGATTTTGGTGTACCGGGTGGTAAACTAGTACGGTTTGGTTTTACCATCTAAAGTTTGGTTTTGGTATTAGTATCTACTATTTACCGACCAAACCGTACTGCTTACACCCCTAGTTTTGGGGGTGTAGGTTCACATGTAGATGTGATGGGATTATTTCTATGTTATGTGAGACGTGAACACACTTTTAAAAATTAAAGTATTTATAAAAGAGAACGATTATGCCATATTGTATAATATCGCATGTTAAATAAATTAACAGTATTGAATGGATATAATTATGTTAAAAATGACGACTATATTATTAATGGAATTTAATTGAATGGTGACATTTGTGATTAAAGTGCCATGTTGTGATTATGATCTCTGATATTGTGTGAATTATTTTATTCACTTTTACCATCGTGGGGACGAGGCGATTTTGGGTAGTATATTGCTCACTTTGATTATAGGATGATTATTACATATGGGACTAGTGGGTAGGCCTTGGTTATAATTTATGCTTGCTAGGTATGGGACTAGTTAGTGTAGATTCGTGCGGATTTTGTATTTCGGGGTGGGGCTATTTTTTAATGTTTTGTCCTCATCACGCTAGCCTAGGCATGAGACTTGGACGAGTAAATATTAAAAATTCATCTTATATGTAGGGTAGGACGTATATGTACTTTGGGGACCCTTAGGTATGGGACTAAGGAGCATTGTGAGGATCTCACATCTATAAAAAGGGTGGGGTAATTTGACAACTTAATCAATTGAGAAGATGAGAATTAATGCCTAAGATAAAAACGGGTATTAAAATTTGTGGTGACATAATGTGTCAGGGACCGACAGTTTAAACAGGCCAGTAGGACATTTATGTTGTGTCGTGTGTGGATCCTTGTTAGAGGGAGGGGTCGATAGTTTAAATGGATCAGAGGTCATTTGACAAGGGGAAGTGTAACGCTTTGGTGGATTAGCACCCATGGCAGGAGGACTGCTATAATTAAGATAAAAATGGAGGAAACATGATTAATTGGGTTGATTTAATTAAATTAACATCGTGGGACTTGGGAATTTAAAATTATATTGGTGTGATTAGGCCTGTCAATTGAGCCGAGCAGGTCCGAAGCCCGCTTTCTCGACCCGTTAAATTTGGGTCGAGCTTTTATTGAGTTTGAGCCGAGTCGAGTTTGTGTCGAGATATTAAGCCCGAATTCAATATGAGCCGAGCACGAGCGAAGCACTTTCAAGCCCGAACTAGGCTCGACCCGAAATAATATATCTAAATATATATTTATATATATATATACAAAATTATTTTATTTTCTATGATATGTAAAAAATATTTTAAAACAAAACAATTTTTATAATTTTATCCTTATGCAAATAAACTATTGGAAATAAACTATTGGACTTAATACTAAAGAAACAAAAATAAGGTCGGTCATTTATTAATTTACTTTACTTAATCTTACGGGACTTGTCAATATTAGTGCTAAAATTTGTTTTTTTCAGTGCTGAAATCTGTTATTTTAGTGCTGAAATGTGGTTTTTTAATGCTAAAATGTCAATATTAGTGCTGAAATTTTATTTGTTAGTACTGAACTGTGTTTTTTTAGTGTTGAAATCGGTTTTTTAGTTCTGAAATGTGTTTTACTAATGCTGAAATGTCAATATATTAGTGTTGAATTATATTTTTTTAGTGCTGAAATCTATTTTTTATTGCTGAAATATGAATATTTTTTATTAAAATAAATAAATATGTATTGAAATATTCAATTCGGGCCGGCTCAAATTGGGCCCGAAGCCCGATTTACTTTGTGAGTCGAGCTTGATCCTAACACTCTCAAGCTCGTTGGGGCCGAGCTTGAGCTTGAGCCAAGTAAATAAAAATCGGGGCGAGCTTGATCAACCATAGGCTCGGCTCATAGAGCCCGATTGACAGTCCTAGGTGTGATTTCTGAAATGGGAATTTCTAAGGGTAGTTAGTGATTTATATTTATCGCGTTTAATTACCTCGTTTAATTAAAATACTCTATTGTGGTATTTATTGCATATAACGCTACTGTCTGGAGTCACATATCCAGTTTAGAGGGAGTAGTGTGTATTCATGCTCGGGGCTTTGACCTTGTGCATTGACTAACTTTTCAGGATAAGTTGCATAGGATTATTGGACTTTATCGTTTGAAGGTGCAACTGGAGTTTATTCATTTTATTCCTTTATTTAGTTAAACTTTCTTTTCATTCCTATTTCATTATGAGACTTCATTTGGGTTTTTATTGGGCCATTCGGTTACAAAGTTGTTAGAGGATTTCAGTTGGATTATTCACACTTGATTATTATTTAGTTTTGAATTAAATCATTATTGGAGATTGGGTTTATTCGGAGTTTTAGCATGTGATAGATCTTTTATCGCTCAGTTTTTATTATCATTTGGGATTGATTCAGGTATTTATCCTGTGGATTGATTTATTTATGTCTCATATATGTCTCATGCTAAGAATGGTATTTATTTACTCACGCTCGGCACGGTTCGGCGGTGGTGGCTGGACATCCCGTCTGTCGAATTTTGCGGGGTGTGACAGATGGTATCAGATCATGGCCTTAGGTCTCGGAGGTTATGAGTCCATTTGAGCTTTCGCGTTGCTTATCTTTTATTCCTTATGATTATTAGTACTCTTAGATATTCCGAGTCTGATGTTGTTTTGTTCTTATCTTTTCAGATGGCGAACACAAGGAGAGTTGGGAGTAGGAGAGAGGAGTCCGTTTCTGGTCCCGCAGCCCAGGAAAGGTAGCGACAAATTATTTTGGATGCCGAGGAGTTAACATCTATCATTCGTGAGGCCACGACGGCCGGTATAGACATGGGGAGATAGAGATGGGTGAACTTATAGGCACAGTAGTAGGGTACACATGTTTCGTCTTGAGATGGGGTGAGAACCAATTTTCTTAAGATCAATCCCCCACCTTCGCAGGGGGATCTGACCCAATGGTTGCTCACCAGTGGAGGAGAGATATGGAGAGGCACTTGAGGATCGTGGATTACACAGACATGCAGAAGCAGATGATAGCCACATTTAAGCTAACTAGGGATGCATTACAGTGGTGGGAGAGTTCTGTAACAACCCGTGACTTTGGATACTGAGAAATTAAATTTTGGGAAAATAAAATTTAATTAAATTGGAGAATTTAAAATTTGGGAATTGAGGCCCAAAAATAGAGAATATTTCAAAGTATTCTGGATGATGATTTTGAGGGTACCATCGATCCCGAAAGGGTCGAGATAGTCAAAATGACTGTCATTGGGTTTTATTTCGGCTCCGGAATGTTTTTAAGTCAGTTTGACTCGAATTGGAGTAAACGAGTCATTTAAAGTGTGTATTAACATTTAAAACTGGTACTTATGTTTTATAGGCTTAAGAGGCTTACGGATGAAGCCTTCTCAATTAGATAAAAAAAGAAGAGAGAAAAGAAGAAGGAAATAAAAAGAAAGGAAGAGAGAGAGGGGAGAAAAAGCTTGGGAATTCCGGCCTAAACGCGACAACGAGGACGATCCAACCTCTACAAATCTAAGGAAAGTGTTTAATCTTGCTAAATAAGTCATTTGTGTATTTTATTTCATAATTTGTGGGTTAAAGAAATGGTTTTTGGGTATAAACATCAAAACCTAATTTTTGGTTTAAATCTTGAAATTGAAGTTTATAATTGGGTTTAAGGGATTTGAATTGAAGAGATTAGATATAGAATGGGTTTTGATGTTTGGAAACATGTTAGGGATGAAGATTGATGGTTGGGAAATAATATATGGGAGTTTTTGGAAATTTTGGGTTTATAGAAAATTAGCCATTTTCGTGGCTTTCTGAACTGGCCGAATCGATTCGCCCCTAGCGAATCGATTCGCCAGGTTGCAGAAGACACAAGTCTTTAGGGAAGAATCGATTCGCCCCTAGCGAATCGATTCGGTAGGTAGCAGACTCTCAGGTCCCTTGGACCGAATTGATTCGGTTCTGGGGCCGAATCGATTCGGAGGGACCGAATCGATTCGAAAACAGGGCATTTTTATTTTCTGGAATTTTCTTTATAGTGAATTCAAACTCTTTTTGGTTGGGTTTATTGGTTTGGGGCCTTCTCTTATGATGTAAGAGATATGTTTTGAAGACATATAAGGGGGTTTCTCACATATTATGCTTTTGGGGACTCCTTGGAATAATTGGGGAGAAATATATCCATGTATGAATTGGAGTTGTGTATAGAGATTGTGGGGAAACCTCATTGGGGTTGAGAATCCTAATTATAAATCCAAAGTAAGTATAGATACGATAGGAGGTTAATAACTCCTAGAGAAAGAGTTGCGAGGGTAAGTTGTGAAATTCTAGGCCGACATTTATATTGAATCCTTACAGAGATAGGATCTCATCAAGACACAATTTGGGGACCAATGAGAGAGAGTAGTCACATTATCCTTAGAAATGATAAATATAAGGGGTAAATCAGAGGTGTTAGACTAGGGGAATCATGAGAGTAAATGAACCGTAGTCCGAATTGAGAACGATTGTATCGTACTATCAACTAGAATAATTGGTAGCATAAATTCTAGTCAAGATAGTTATTACATAATCGTGTAGAAATAATCATTGGGATTCCAATACTTGAAATAAAGTTAGGCTAAGTTGAAGTTTATAGACTATTAGATGTGTATATATATATATATATATATATATATATATATATATATATATATATATATGTATTTTTGGGAGACTATTCATCATAGGAAAATGATGAATATGCTTCAAGTGAGGGATTGTATTCACATATCGAGGTAAATTAAATGAGTTTGTGGTGACGGCTTGTATATTGAGGATTATGTATACTTATAGTCGAGTTGATGTATCTTATGCATATGAACAAGAATTAGTTTATATATATATAGATATATGGATATGTGAATATGTGTATATATATCTGTATGGATATGAATATATGGATATATATTTATGTACATGATATGGATATCTAAACCATATATGATGGTTTAATGTTTGATCATATGATGGGATCATATGGATGTGTATATATTGTGCATGTGAACGATATATATACTTAAATGGTTAAGCATATCCCGATCATGCTATCATTGGGATGTTGCGCGTGTAGAGGGTGAGCATCCTGGCTCTAAGAGCAGGGTGTGGATATTCCCCAGGTCATAGACGTCCCGTGTGTTATTCTGTGATATATATTTTTGGGATGAGGCATGGTGGGTATGTTTCGTCTCATTGCCGGTTAGGAGCTATGACCGCTTCCCATGACGTCGTGTCTGTGAGTTACCACGAGATGGGTGTCGTTGAGCCCCACCATGGTGGTCCCCAGTTGCTACGTGAGCCGGGCACTGGGAAGATGATAGCATGGTGTAGTTTTATCGGCGATATATATAGCCGGGTGGATTATGTGCGTGTCCATTATACATCAGATATGATATGTACACTTGGTCATGGGTATGGATGATGGTATATATATATATGGTTAGAATAAAATTCCTATATATATATATATTTATATATCATATAGATGAAAGGATATGGAAATCTTTATGTAGTACATCTTGGATGATTATGGTGTACTAGATTGATGGGGGTTGATGTATCGCATTTAAGGAATATTTCGGTTACATCATCCCAAGGATATTATTGGAGATTTTTAGTTGTTTTCATAATAGTAGTAGTAGTATAATATGGTATGTATGGCATTATGGATCTCTAGGATCGACATTGTCAAGGAGTAGTGTAACGGGGTGGTTCCTTGTTTGGATTTCGCTTTGCGAGACACCCCATGCACGAAACGTAGTGCAGTGTTGAGATTGGAGAAAAGTTTTGTCAAATAGTTATGTGTGGCATGATGGATCTCTAAGATCGACGTTGACCAGGAGTAGTGCAACGGGGTGGTTCCTTGTTTGGATTTCGCTTTGCGAGACACCCCACGCACGAAACGTAGCGCAGCGTTGAAATTGGAGAGAAGTTTTGTCAATAATGATTTTGTATGCCTATTATTTAGAAATTAAATCATGTGTTTCAACCCAAATGCACATGGGTAATTTATTAAGAATTATAATTAATTAAATTATAAACCAGAATCCATTAAGCCTAGTAAGGCATACATGTTTGAAAATAAATAATTTAGAGTGTGTTTAGAGAGAGTGGGTTCTTGGGTTACGAGAGTAAGGCAAATCTCGTGGGTATAGGCTGGGCCTATGGTATGTTAGGTTGTCCTTATAATTGGGGTAATTTAACTAAAATTTGAGGATGCGAATAGGTGTGCGTCATTAGATGAGAGGTGAGTTGGGGTTTCACGAGAGTGCGATTCCACTTTAATTATGAAATAAGTGCATCGATATTTATTATGCCCGGTTAACACACTTGCTAAATATTTTCACAACTCGGGCTCTGACCCATTTATTTTTCTCTCTTGCCTGTATACATATATATACTATTACAGGTGTCCTACCGCATGGATGCCAGATGACCTTCTATCCAGAGTCTTGGGAGCCGTGACAGGTGCAGACTGTTGCGAGATGTAGAATGTAGTCGCTTCCTACTTCTTTAAAAATATAGGTAGGATTCATGTTGTATATCGGGTTTGTACCCAAGGGATATTTATATACATGTTTATATTTATTCCATTTCAGTTATTGTATTGGCTGTGACCCGACAGCTTATTCGGGTTTATCTCCTTCTGGCATATTCATTTGTAGTTATTCGTTTTATTTCTCATAATTCTAGTATGCATCTTTCTTTTCTTTCCTAGAAGCATAATGTTGGTTAGTTGTATGTTGCATGTTTTATTTAATTTTAACATCTCGCTTATATGGTATCGGATAGTTAGTCATATATTATGTTATACGGACAGTTGATGTTGAGACTGAGCCATCTGAGACTCCTGATTTAATGTAGTATAGGGATGGCCACCCGTTATTATTTTAAGCGGGGTGTTACAAGTGCCACCACGTCAGAGGATAGATATTAGTTGGGTTATGCATATTTTTTGATAAAGTTTAACAATAAGTACTGTCCGTATGCAATTAGGAACGCGAAGAAGAGAGGATTTATGGACTTGGATCAAGGTTCAAATTCGATCCTCGAGTATGAACATAATTTCACCAATTTATCTATGTTTGTAACCGAAGAGGTTGGCACTGAGGTGAAGAGGATGGAATGTTTCATTAAGGGATTGTCTTGGTCAATTTAGCAGATGGTGTTGGGAAACCCAACATACACTACTTATGCTCAGGTGATGGATGTCGCAATGTTACTATGGCAAGAGAAGGATAATTATCAAAAGAAGGTGGGAAAGAGACAATAGTCAAATGGACAAGGAGGTGAGAATAAGGGTTGCAATAACCAAGAATAAAAGAAACAAAAAACTGATCAGGAACAGCAGGGACAAGGAGAAGAGAGAGCAAATACCAGACGTTATGTACCTTTTAAGGGTGAAAGCTTTATCTGTGGGAAATTAGGACATCTAGCAGCTAAGTGTTATAAGAGAGCAGACCAACAAGACCAAGGAGTATAGGCCCAACAGGGTAAAGTCACACAAGGACAACAAGGTAATGGAGTATTGGGGTAGCAAGGACTGAGGCCTCCAATTCTAGCAGTAACAGGTGTTCAAGGAACACCAGCAGTACCAACAATGTCAGATGCGCATGGGGTGGTCACAACACCATCCAATACTAGTTATGGGAGGTGCTATTTACTTCAGCCTCAGGCCGAGGCAGCTCAGCAGGAGCCACGACGTGGTTAGTAGAGTATCACGGTACGTAATATTTCTTAGATACTTATATATATAGGCGTTATATATATTTTATTTTTGTTAAGGATTGCGTTCGAATAGATTTGGTGTATGGGCGCCTAATTGTGGTACTCTACGGGTAGGCATATGTGAGCCATATTTTATTTTGCGCGATTACGATTTGCTGAATTTCGAGGACAAAATTCCATTGCTAGTGTGGAAGTATGTAACACCCCGTGTTTTTATTAATTAATTGGAATATTCGAGAAAAATAAAATTTTGGATTTAATAATTTTTATTAGTAAAATCTGTTAGTTTTAATATTAGAAGAATAAAACTTCAAGCGTAATTGAAATCGAAATTAAAATGGATTTTTATTGAGTTTTAATTATTTTTACTTATTAATATATTTGGGGGAACTGCGCTCAGACCTACTCGATTGATCGATTGACGTAGGGATTTGATCGATCGACCAGTCCAAATTTAAGGAGGATTGATCATTTTTTTATAGAGTTGGATTGAGATTAGGGTTCCTAATTAGTATATAACCATTTTAATTCGTGGGGGAACTTTTCATAATCACTTTTCCCAAGTTTTTCACCTGAGAGCTCTTCCAAAAGTTTTCCTCTCCACCATAATCATCAACCTCCAACTTAATCAAGTTTTTGTCACAAATTTTGAAGGCTTAATTGGGGTTTAATCAAGTTTGTCCAAGAATAACTCTATGCTAATTTTTCCAGAGGAATCCAGATTTTTAATCATATTTTCAAATCGATCTTCACTCAAGCATGAATACTCTATTCCTTGCCTTTAGTATTATGCGTTTTAATAGTCGCCTAAACCTTTAATCATATGTGTTTGATTAAAATCAATTAGTAATTTAATTAGAGAAAGTGGACACTAAATTTTGGGACTGTTTTGATAAAACTTTTTAATATGATTTAATCCTTGAAACCCTTGGGTGAGTACGTTAGATTATTGATTTTTTATGGTTTTTGGTGTGTAGGTTCGCACGTAGATGTTATGGGATTATTTATATGTTATGTGGGACGCGAACGCACTTATAAAAATTAGAAAATTTATAAAAAAGAACGATTATGTGATATTGAATAATATCGCATGTTAAATAAATTAACAGTATTGAACGGAAATAATTATGTTGAAAATGACGAGTATATTATTAATGGAATTTAATTGAATTGTGACATTTGTGATTAAAGTGCCATGTTGTGATTATGGTCTTTGATATTATGTGAATTGTTTTATTCACTTTTGCCATCGCGGGTACGAGGGACTTTTGGGTAGTATATTGCTCACCTTGATTATAGGTTGCTTACTAGGTATGGGACTAGTGGGTAGGCCTTGGTTATAATTTATGCTTACTAGGAATGGGACTAGTTAGTGTAGATTCGTGCGGATTTCGTATTTTGGGGTGGGGCAGATGTTTAATGTTTTGTCATCATCACACTAGCCTAGGCATAAGACTAGGAAGAGTAAATGTTGGAAATTCTTCTTATATGTAGGATGACCCTTAGGTATGGTACTAAGGGGAATTGTGAGGATCTCACATCGATAAAAAGGGTGGGGTAATTTGATAACTTAATAAATTGAGAAGATGAGAATTAATGTCTAAGATAAAAACGGGTATTAAAATTTGTGGCCACATAATGTGTCAAGGACCGACAGTTTAATCGGGTCAGTGGGCCACTTATGTCGTGTCGTGTGTGAAACCTTGTCATGGGGTAGGGTCGACAGTTTAAACGGATCAGAGGCCATATGACAAGGGTAAGTGTAAAACTTTGGCGGATTACCACCTGTGGCGGGAGGACTGCTATAATTAAGATAAAAATTGATGGAAAATGTCTAGTTGGGTTGATTTAATTAAATTAACATCATGGGACTTGGGAATTTAAAATCACATTGGTGGGCTTTCTGGAATGGGAAATTCTAAGGGTAGTTAGTGATTTATATTTATCGCGTTTAATTATCTCCTTTAATTAAAACACTCTATTGTGGTATTTATTGCGTATAAAGCTACTGTCTGAATTCACGGATCCTATTTGGGTGAGTAGTGTGTATTCATGCTCGGGGCTCTGACCTCGTGCGTTGACTAACTTTTCAGGATAAGTTTTGGAGAAGCTGCATAGGATTATCAGAGTTTATCGTTTAGAGGTGTAGCTGGAGTTTATTCATTTTATTTCTTTATTTAGTTAAACTTTCTTTTTCGTCGTATTTCATTATGAGACTTCATTTGGGTTTTTATTGGTCCATTCTGTTTCAAAGTTGTTAGAGGATTTCAGTTGGATTATTCACAGTTGATTATTATTTAGTTTTTAATTAAATCATGATTGGAGATTGGGTTTATTCGTAGTTTTATCATGTGATGGATCTTTTATTGCTCAGTTGTTATTATCATTTGGGATTGATTCAGTTATTTATCTTGTAGATTGATTTATTTATGTCTCATATATGTCTCATGCTAAGAATGGTATTTATTTACTCATGCGCGGCACGGTTCGGCGGCGGTGGGTGGCCACCCTGTCTGTCGAATTTTGCGGGGTGTGACAAGGAGAAGTTGTTCAAGGGGCGGGTGGTTGAAGAGATAAAAACTGTCATTCTCGATGAAGAGCACCCAGAGAAAATTGTTTAGATCAGTCCATCCCTAGATTCAGAGCTGAAGAAATTTTTTGTCGAATTTCTCCAACAACGTGGGAGTGTGTTTTCCTAGAGCCATGAAAGACATGACTGGAATCGACATGGAATTCGTATGTCACGAATTCAACATTATAAAAGGTAATCGACTAAACAGAAAAGGCGAGTTTTTGATGCTGAAAAAAACATGGTTGTTCATTAAGAAGTTCAAAAGCTGCAGAAGGCAAACTTCATTGAGGATGTCAAATACCCTGAGTCGCTTTTTAATGTGGTAATGGTATGTAACATAAACAAAAAGTGGAGGATGTTTTTGGATTTCACTGAGTTGAATATGCATTGTCCTAAGAATCCATACCCACTACCCTAAATCGACCAGGTTTCTTATGCCACTTTGAGTCATGAGCTGCTGAGTTTCATGGACACTTATTCTGGGTACAATTATATCAGAATGAAGCTAGTAGATCGAGAGAACATCATTCATTACCAGAAGTGGCACATATTGCTACAATGGAATGCCTTTCGATCTTAAAAATGTCAAAGCCACCTATTAAAGGCTAGTGAACAAGGTTTTTGAAGATCAAATTAGGAAGGACATGGAGGTATATGTCGATGATATACTCACCAAGAGTAAAATAGAGGTCAACCACATGAAAGATCAACAATAAACATTCGATCATTTGGAAAATAATTAAATGAATCCTAACCCAACCAAGTGCGTGTTCAGAATAAAGGAATGTTCTTACATTTCATCATCCACCAGAGAGGGATTTAGGCCAAACCCAAAAAGATCCAAGCCTTGATCAACATGAAGTCCCCGATGACAACAAAGGAAGTGCCAAAAATGATAAGACACGTCTTCATGCTCAATAAGTTCGTTTCTAGAGATCCTGATAAATTCCTTCCATTATTTAAAGTATTGAGATTAACTTTTGAATGGAACAACGAGTTCAAAACGATGTTCCTAGAGTTAAAGTGATATTTGGGGTCATCACCTCTCTTATCAAGACAAATCTATGGGGATAAACTCTACCTCTATCTAGCCGTATTAGAATCCGTGGTTAGTTCAGCCCTAGTGAGATAGGAAGAAGGAATACAAAGTCTTAAATATTACACTAGTAAATCATATCGAGGAGTAAAGATCTGGTATCATAGGATGGAGAAATTATCCCTTGCGCTAATCTAAGCTTCAAGGAGAATGAAGCCATACTTTTAGGCCAATAATATTATTGTCAACGTAAATCCACATTTATGGTAGGTCCTTCATAATCCTGAAAAGTCAAGGTGACTAATGGCTTGGGTCGTAGAACTTAGAGAATACAACATCTAGTATGAACCCAGGACTACTATTAATGTCGAAGATATGGAAGACTTTATTACTGAATTCACGTACGAAGAGAAACCTTCCGAGAAGACTCCTTTGGGAGAGAGCTCAACACGAATGGATAAGAAGACTTTAACGGAAGAGACCTCTACCTAAAGGGAAACCGAGCATACTTCTTCAAAACAGAGCTTAGTTGTCAAGAAAGATGAGTAGATTACTCCGAGAGGAAGCTCAGCTATGACGACTGCAATTCTAAATAAGGATATTCTATAATCTTCTGCCAGATGGAAGGGATCAATTCATGACCAGGAGCAGATAAGTAAATTATTCAAATATAAAGAATGATCGTGGGAGAATTTGACAAAGAAATCCCCATCTTAAAACTTTTCGTGGATGGCTCGTCCTGTACCCTAGGTAGCGGAGCATGTCTTATCATCACCACACCAGATAAAATAGACGTGGAGTATGTGCTAAGATTTCAATTTGAGGCTTCGAATAATGAATTCGAATATGAAGCACTCATCGTAGGCTTTAGATTAGCATCGTCATTAGATGCCGAGCAGATTTTAGCGCATAGTGACTCTCAATTGGTAGTTAATCAACTATTTAGAGTGTATGAAGCCAAAGAGGAATTCATGATCAAGTACTTAACCAAAACAAAATAGTGGCTAAAAACATTTCCAGGGGTTAAGAAGTTGAGAATCCCTAAAACAAAAAATACTCGAGTAGATGCACTGGTCTATTTAACATCAAAATTACGTAGAACAATTTCAGTAGAGATATTCACATACCGCAGCATAGACGAAGAAGCGGTCAACATTATGGAAGTAAACGTCAACCCATAATGGATGGACCCAATATGAGTTTACATTGAGGCTGGCACTGTGCCATATAACCTAAAAAAGCAAGGAAGCTCCACTACAAGGCAACCAGCTATGTGCTGGAAGTAGGAATTATATACAGAAGAGGATAAATTATTTCACTATTATGATGCATCCATCCCACTGAAGTGAATAATCAGATTGAAGAAGTGAATGAAGAGTGTTATGAAGCACATTCAGTAGGGAGATCTCTAGTAATATATGTGGCTACACAAGGATATTATTATCCCACTATGAAAGCAAAGTGCATAAATTATGCTAGAAAATGGGACAAATGCTAGAAGTATGCCAAGATCCATCATACTCCAAGAGCCTCTCTCACTCCGATCAAATCCCCTTGGCCTTTTATAATCTGGGGGAATAGATATGATTGGCCCTTTGATAAGATGAGGGGAAGTTCAAATATTTTGTGGTTGGTGTGGATTACTTCACCAAATGGGAAGAGGTTGAGACCCCTAATCGAGATGCCATATGAGCAGGTCTTTCAATTCATCTGAAAGAACATCATTTTCCACTATGGCATGACCTATGCCTTCATTACAGACCATGGTACCTAGTTTAACAACCAAAAGTTTGAGGACTACTGCATCTGCTCTAAAATTCAAAAGCTGCATTTTGATCCAAGGCATCCCTAGTGCAATGGCCAAATCGGGACTACTAATAAAAATTTATTGGATGGAAACAAGAAAATATTGGATAAAGTGAAAGGAAATTGGATCAATTAATTATAGAGGTTCCTATGTGCTTATAGGACCACACCCAGAACAGCCATGGGTGAAACTCCTTACATGTTAGCTTTTGGCACAAAAGAAGTAGTTACAAATGAGATCGACCTACCTAAACACCGAGTTATCAATTTCAATTCACTGCAAAGTGAATTGATGAGAAGTCTGGACCTTGATCTCATAAAAGAAGTAAGAAAAAATACAACATTAATGGTAGATGCTTACCATTAGAGGATAACTCAATTCTATAATCGCAAGGTAAAGCCGAGTAGCCTGAAGGAGGGTGACTATGTGTTGCAAAAGGTTATACATAAGGGAAACAAATTGGAACCTAACTGGCACAACCCATACCGCATCTCCAATGTTATCAGGCAAGGAACTTACCACATCGAGACTTTAGAAGGCAAGGAATTCAAGAATCCGTGAAATGCCGAGCATTTAAGAATATATTATTAGTAATGTAATGGAAAAAGTTTTATCCTTTTGAGTAAAATTATATTTAAAATTTTTGTGATCTGAAAAGGCTTGAAACTTTTCACCGTAATGGTAACAACACCAAAATTTAATGTAAAAATTACAGCTACTAACTCAAGATCATGGACAGGGTAATTACATTCATGAGTTTTCGTCAGCCATACTCTATTTCTTTATCATTATGTATTAACACAAATACTAAACCTTCTAATAAGGCATCGGTATATACATCGTAGCTTGCATCACTAGAAGGAATTGTGAGGATAGGAGAAGTGGTTAATTTGTCCTTTAAATTTAGAATGATATATTACATTCATCAGTCCATAAAAATGGAACTTCCTTCCTAGTTAGCTTTAAAAGGGGGAGACAATGCGAGAAAATTCTTCTACAAAATGACGACAATATCCAGGTAACCTTAGAAAACTTTTTATCTCGGTAATATTGGTAGAACTTTTCCATTCTAGAATAGCTGAATGTTTGTCTGGATCGACTTGGATTTCATTTTCAGAAATCACATGTCCTAAAATTTTTATTTCCATCATTGAAAAATCACATTTGCCCTTTTTAGCATATAACTGAAGCTTTTTTAGAGTACATAAAACTTCTTCTAAATGTTGGGCATGTTCTACTGGATTTTGAGAATAAACAAGAATATCATCAATGAAAACGATAAAAAATTGGTCAAGAAAGGGCATAAAGATTCTATGCATTAGATCCTTAAAAACTACAGGTGCATTGGTTAACCCAAATGGTATTACTGTAAATTCAAAATGTCCATCTCTAACACGCAATTGATGCTAATCGAATCATAATTATTTTAGAAAAGACCCTTGCTCCTCAAAGTTGATAAAATATATCTCCTATTCGGGGTAAAGGATACTTATTATCAATAGTTACTGAGTTCAATTTACAATAGCCTATGCATAATCTAAAACTTCCATCATGTTTCTTGACAAATGATACCAGAGCTCCCCAAGGAGATGAATTTAGTCAAAAAAAACCTTTTTTCAGAAGGACATCTAATTGGGTATGGAGTTCTCGAAGTTCTAAAGGAGACATTTGATACGAAGGTATAGAAATAGGAAATGAATTAGGATAAAGATCGATACTAAACTCAATTTCTCGGGAAGGGGGTAATCCTGGTAATTCTTTAGGATAAACATCTTTGAATTGTTCCAAAAGTTTTAAAATTAAAGAAGAGATTTGAACCTGGAAACTTGATGGTTCAGACGGACCTAATCCTTAAAATAAAAAAAAATAATTATCTTCATTTCGAAAATAAATTTCCTTGGCATGACAATCAATATAATCTTGATGTCTTGATAGAACATCCATTCTGATAATAATATCGAAACAATAAATATCTAAAATTATCGAATTAATAAGGAGTGATCCTAAACCCAGTTGAATTCTACAGTTGCTATAACCTTATATTGGTGTATTGATTTCACTTGTTGGTAATTCAATACCCAATGGAGCAGTTAAAGATGTAGGTAGTAATTACAACAATTTAGCTAGTCTAAGACTGATAAAGGAGTGTTTTGAACCCGAATCAAATAAAACATGTGCAGGAATGTGGACCAATAATGAATGTACACATGTCCTCCAACATGGCTGGACAACCAACTTGATCAGCTTTAGAGACAGTTAGTTGGTTGGAATATCGACCAACTCCAGAAGACCAACCAACAGGAGTACCAATAGCTACTTGGATGGGATACCAACCTACACATAATTCTAAGAGTTTTATATATTTTACATAGATGTAAACACTTGTTAATATAAAGGTTCTCTATCTCTAGGGTTTTCCACCCCTAGAAATACAAACTAATCCCTTAGCCCAAGGTACAACTCGAATCATTCATATGCACACCATACTGAGCTATTATAAACCCTACTAAATAAAGACCAATAGTGGACGTAGGCTATTTTACAACTGAACTATTCTATAATCCTTATCTTTTGTGTGTGTGGTTTAAGTTACTTATCTTATTTTATCTGTGATTATAAATTTATTCTTAGTCCAATTTTTAAACATCAACAGATTGGCACTGTTTTTGGGAACGTTTATATGTCATCATTCTCTACCATTTGTTTAATTTCCTTATCTCTAAAGACATGGCATATCATGAAAATAGCGCTCGAAATGAAGGCAATGCCATCATTCCATCTGCTCCTCCTAGTGCGGCAAATATACTGGGAATTCTTCTCAACATTGCTAGAGGTCAGGAATCCATGCAGGAGTCTGTTAAGCAATTGGCTCGCACCATGAAAGCTAAGTCCTCCAATTCTAGAAGCGCTATGCCACCACTACCATCTAGGCATGAAAGAAGTTATCATTACCATTATTCTCATGATAGGTCATATTGTCCTGGTGCAACTTCTTCATCCTGATCAATGAATTACTATGATGGTGGATCTTTTTCTAAAGAGAGACCAAATGTCTTGGAGAGGCTATGCAGGGAGTCAACTTTTTATCGTCTAGGCCCCCGAGTAACTAGAGGACATGATAAGGAGCAGGAGCGTCATCGTGAATACAAATAGGGGTCCAAAAGATCTAGGGCCAGCATGAGGGGCTTTGTGCGTGCCGAGCAGACCTCTCTGAGGAGAGTTCATAGGCAAAACAATGCTTCGAAATCTACCTCGGCCAAGTCTAATCCTGAAGAATATTCCTAAAAGGGACTCATGCAGCGATTGGAAGATCGACTAGGTGAAATGGTTAAGACAAAAAATCCATTGCAAAGAAGTTTCATCAAAGGATCGCCTTTCATCTAGGCAATTGTGGAATATCCCACACCTTCTAAGTTTAATCCACCAATGGTTACTCCTAAATATGATGGGAAAACTGATAAAGTCTTGCACATAGAGCAATATCAAGTTTGTGCCGACATCTACTTAGTACCCGAAGAATTGATATATAGAGCTTTCTCCAGTTCCATCATAAGATGATCTCCGATCTGGTATAATAATGTCCTAAGATGTAAAATCTCTAGTTTTCATCAGTTAGCTGAATTGTTCATAGATTACTTTTGCTTTGGGGCTAAGCTGATCAAGAGTGTCACTCAAAACTTGACTGTGTAACAAAAGCTAAGAGAAAGTAATAGAGAATATATATTACACGTTTTAATAATGAAAATATAGAGGTGGTAGACTATGAGGAAAAAATAGTCGTTACATCACTTATGAATGGGTTTCTCACTGAATATCTATACTATGATTAGCAAAGAATCCACCTAAAACTATGAAAGAGCTAATGGCTAAATATGGAAAAATAATGAATGTCAAGGAAGCTATGGAAGCTAATGAATCTCCTGAGATTAAGGGTGGAGGTCTAGAAACGGTTTCAATTCCTTCTAGAAGGATCAGAAAGACAAGAAGCTGGATCGGATCAAGAAATGTAATGAATATACCCCGCTCAACAAGGGTGTTCACCATATCCTGGAGGAGATAAAAGGAAATGGATAATTGAATTGGTTTGGAAAGTTAAAAACACCCCCCAATAGAGGGACAAATTTAAATACAGTCATTTTCACAGGGATCATGGACACAACACGAACAACTACATTTTGCTAAAGAATAATATTGAAAATCTTATTCAACTGGGAAAGTTGAGCAAGTTTATTAATAAAAATGATTGAAAGAGGTCTAAATCTCTAGCCCGAGCAATGTATGACAATAAAAGAGCAAGAAATGATGATTTTAAAGAAGATCCAGACTTGTTGAAGAACCTGATGAGCCAGAGGTGGAGGTCGGCATAATATCTTTAGGATGCCATTTCATCGCATGTGGTGATGTTGGGGGAAGGAAACTCTATATTAGAAAGGAAAGTTTACTTGAATGATGTTAAGGCCTGCCTAACCATCAGACAGATTGATATGGATGAATCGAGTGATAGTCGTCCAAGGAAAGTCAATAGAGACAGGCTAGAGATTGAGTTTTCCAAATATGATCTGAGTGGGAATCTAAATCCTTATAAGGATTCATTAGTTATCAGATGCAAACTTCATCATGGCATAATTGCAAGGATCTTAGTTGATAGTGGGATCTCAGCAGATGTAATATTCTATAACTGTTTCGATAGCTTAGGGCTGAAGATTAACAAGATAGAATCGTACCATAGACCTCTCATTAGATTTGTACGAGAAAAATATACCCATTAGGAACTATCAAGCTGGAAGTTTTGGTCGTCACTTGTCCAACGAGAAGGAGAGAAAGAATTTGCTTCCTTATGTCAGATAAAAATGCCCCGTCAACTTACAATATCATCCTAGGAAAAGTGGGAATCAAGCAGTTAGAGGTTATGCCATCTACAGTGAACCAATAAATGAAATTTCCAACAAATTATGGAGTCATCATAGTAAATGGTAGTCAAAAGGATGCTAGGTAATGTTATTATACATCAGTTGATCAACACAAGATGAAAATAAAGGGCATAATCAGTTTCCACATCGACACTCTAGATCCTTGGGAAGAAGAATAACTGCTAAAGGGGCAAGTTATGGAAGAGACAGAAGCCATTATATTGGATAACGAGAAGATAGAAAGAACCACCTAAAGCGGTTCTAGGTTATCTCCTTCTCTCAAACAGGAGTTAATTATGTTCCTTAAATAAAGGGAAAATGTGTTCGCCTGGAGCCATGAAGATATGCCAGGAATTGATCCCAATTTCCTTTGCCATGAGCTTAATATATGTCCAGATGCTATGTCGATTAAGAAAATGTGAAGAGTATTCATCCTCAAGAAGAATACAATAATCTAGGAGGAAGTGGAGAAATTGCAGCGAGCATAGTTAATTAAAGATGTCAAGTACCCTAGTTGGTTGGATAATGTAGTAATGGTCAAGAAGAAAAATGACAAGTGTCACATGTGTATGGATTTCACTGATCTAAATAAGGAATATCCAAAAGATCATTTTTCTTTACTAAGGATTGATCAATTGGTCGATGCTACAGTAAGTCATGAACTACTTAGCTTTATTAATGCTTATTCTGGTTATAACCAGATTAAAATAAAGCCTGAAGATAAGGAAAGCACTTCCTTCATTACCAACTGAGGAACTTACTGTTATAATTTCATGAATTTTGGGTTAAAGAATGATAGAGCTACCTATCAAAGATTAGTAAATAATTTTTTTGAAGATCAGATCGGCAAAAATATGAGGTCTATGTAGATGTCATGCTCACTAAGAGAAAATATGATCCTGACCACATTGTGGATTTAAATCAAACCTCTGATCAATTGGAAAAGCACCAGATGAAGCTCAACCCAACCAAATGCATCTTTGGAGTATAGAAAGGGATGTTCCTAGGCTACATTGTCAATCAGAGGGGAATATAGTCAAACCTTGACAACATTATATTAAGTCCCCCTGTCTTGAAGTCGCGAGCTAAGAGATAAGAAGAAGCCTCTCGTACCAAGCACGGGGTGCTCGCTTCAAACAATACAAGGTTTTCCTCATATAGTAGATGTGATCAGGGTGATTAGGGTCTTCAAACCCTTTTGGTTATTCCACGTAAACCTCTTCCAGTATAATGCCATTCAGAAAGGCACTCTTGACATCCATATGATATAACTTGAAGCACAGATGACATGCAATGTCGAGTAGTAAGCGGACGGACTCAAGCCTCGCAACAGGAGCAAATGTCTTGCCAAAGTCTACACCCTTTATCTGTGTGTCGCCTTAAGCGACCAATATAACCTTATTTTGGATAATAGTACCAGTCTCATCCACCTTATTCTTGAAGATCCACTTGGTGCCTATCACATTTGTCTCACTAGGTCGGAGGACTAGTTCCCAGACATCATTCTTTCTAAACTGAAGCAACTCATCCTGCATAGAGCATATCCAGTGTTCATATTTGAGTGCTTCCTTATGATTCTTGGGATCAACTTTGGACGTGTAGAAAACATAACTAACAACATTCTCTAGCTGAGCACGAGTCTTGACCCTTAGGGTGGGATCTCCTAGAATAGCATTAGGTTCATGACTCTTGCGAACCCAAGCAGGAATGTCTCCTAAATCAGGAATTGGATCCACTCTGGGTGTGGGAGGCACAATGGGATCATCAGTAGAAAGTGTGTCATCCTCACACAAAAGGTTAGAATCAACAAATGTCGGTGATTCTTCATCTTGCATGGTGACATTTATTAACTCCATAACCTTAGAGATACTCACGTTAAAAACTCGATATGCTCTACTAGTCGATGAATATCCTAATAATATTCCATCATCGCCCCAGGAGTCGAACTTTCCTAATTTCTCTATATCCCATAGGATGTGACATTTACTCCCAAAGACACAAAAATATGAAAGGTTGGGCTTCTTTACAATCCACAATTCATAGGGTGTCTTAAGTGTGTGTGGATGAAGGTAAACCCTATGCACCGTGTGGCATGAAGTAGACACCGCCTCTGCCCAAAATCTCCTAAAAACTCTACCACCTAGAAGCATAAATCTAGCCATCTCCTGAAATGTCTGATTCTTCCTCTCAACAATACCATTTTGCCGAGGAGTCTTCACGATCGAAAATTCATGTTTGATACCAAGGCTGTCACTATAAAGATCTAATTTAACTTCCTTAAATTCAGTGCCATTGACACTATATATCCTATTGATAGTGACTCCTTGTTGATTTTGCATGACACGTCACTTGGTCGTGAGAAATTCCATAACATCAAATTTATCTCTCAGAAAACGTACAATCGAGTAACGAGAGAAATCATCTACCATGTGTATAAATACAAGCACTCTTGAAGTGGTAATATAATTCAACTTCTCGTGGGGGGATACAGACTTTCTTTCCCAACTAACAGGGTCCACAAACTGCGGAATTTGGCTTTCCAAGTGATGGCAAGACACGTACAAGGTCCTTTTCAGTTAATCTCTCCAAATATCTAAAATTCACATGACCTAGATGTTGATGCCATAGATCCATAGGAATGATCATGGCGCTGTTGCAGAAAAATTAAGACTTCGTCACAATCCCATAGAATTTTCCTTTAGTCCTCACCCCTTGCAATAGAAGTTTACAGGATCGATCACAAACATTGCACACGTTCCGATCAAACTTTACTGCAAAGTCAACGTCGCACAGCTGGCTAATGCTGAGAAGGTTTGCTTTCAAACCTTGGACGTACAAAACATCCTCTAGCTTAGGAAATCCTGGTATCTCTATTGTACCTCGTCCTACTATGCTAGACTTGTTCCCATCTCCAAAGATGACTTTACCTTCCTTGTGTTCCCCAAGGTAGGTAAACAATGAGACATCACCTATCATGTGCCTGGAGCACCCACTACTGAAATACCACTGAGAGGTGTTATGTGCTTTAAGAGAAACATAAACAATAAGGGCTTTTGCGTCGAGTTTAGGCACCCAAGATAAGGTAACCTTCTGTTTATCCTTGCATTATGTAACACCACGCCTAATTAAATATCGGGTGATCAGTCTCATACCCAATTAAATCAGAATATACAGTTGGTTCATTCTTAGCATCACTGTTGAAAACATTCTCCTATCACCTAATACTCAATTAAGCTAGTGTTAAAAACTTTCCAATTTTAATTTAATAAAATCTTATTTTACCATTTCGAATAATTCCACGCATTCCATTCCACAATAACATAACTGAATAAATATCAAAATAGAATTTAAATGCAACTGGAATAAACTTTCCAGAAAATATCTCAATACATAAATCCCAACAATAGTCAATGTATCACAACGACACGAGTATAAAATCCTGACTCAGATAGAAGAGAAATATCAAAAATCCTCTTAGGCGACATGCCCTAAATGAAATATCACTACAGAGTATGAATCAAATAAATGAAGGTGTCTAAACAATACTCCATAGCTCCATAGCTCGTCAACCATCATAATCCTCTATGGATGGTGTCCTGGAGACTGGACACCTGATATGCAAGGAAACGGGTCGAAGCCCGAAGTAAAAATAGTTTTGAAAACAGCAAGTGAATAATTGTAATATTTATCACTTACAATATACATGTTAGATTACCGGACTCTCTCTTGAGATTCTCACCTCTCATCTAGAGTGAACACCTAACGTACTGCTAAATCATATTAGTTACTATTCTCCATTCTAACTGGTTCATAATTGTATCAACTAATCATAGCCCATATTTATCCTGCATATTTTCTCATACAATAATTTATACATATATATTAAATAAGATTCAACATGGAATAAGCTTTTTAATTTATTCAACATAATTAAGGTTTATCATACTTAATTAATTACATACTATTATCTTTCAATTTTACATAATTCACACAATATATATCTAACCAATATATACATATTAATTTAATTCATTTTATATAGACATATATATAATACAATACAGCACCCCGAGACACAGTTCCGGTGCATGCATTACTCTGCTATCATGTCATAATATAGCTTGTCGTTGTATGGGGGACTATAGGTTCTGTAAAGATTCTCGAACCACAAACATCAAACACAAAGAGTGGATTCAAACATAGTCCAAAGCCTTTGAGCTACGCACATACCTACGTACCCAAATGACTGTTTTATACCATTGTTCTCACTAATGGTAGTTGACCTAAATCCTATATTCCCAAGCAACAAGTCGAAGTCCTATATATTTATGAGGATAAGACTGCCCTTACACGTATACCTCCCGTCGAAACCAAGTAAGCCAGGTATGTCATACACAGAAATTACCAATCAATCAAATAGGCATTATCATCTACCTATATAAAAATAGGTATTTGCACTACCTATATCATTTAGGAATTCATCCTATCACAAGTACCCATCGTATTTATTGAATACTACCCACACTTGTAATCATGATTATCATCAAATTATTTTTTTATGTAGTTATCACTCACATAATTTTTATCCGAACCAAATACTTGTAAATATATCATCAATAATACCCTTACTTGATATAACGATAATGTGACACCCCGCCCAATTACATATAGGGTGATCAATCCTTTGCCAATTTAAAACAGGATATTCAGTTGGTTCATTCTCAACATCACTGTCGAAAATAATTAAACGATATTAATCACCTATTATAAAATTAAGCTAGGTGTCAAAACATTTTTCTTCTTTAATAAAGACATTTAACTCCATAACAATCCAAGTATAAATTATAAACCATCACCATACACAGGAATATAGTAAATACTGAACATGGATCAAGTACTAAAATAAATAAGACTGGTTAAGACCTTCCAGTTCAAAACTCCAAATCATAAAGTAAACTGAATACAATATCTCTAATGAAGGACTAGAAGTGGGCGACACATGCCCTAGATAAGAAGTCTAGATGAAACTAAATGGAAAAGATAGATGCGTCTACTGCAAGGACCTACGGCTTTCACAATTCCTGTAACATGTCTGACACTCCAACCTATAATTCTAGTGCCCCTGTGGTTGAGAACCTGATATAATATATATATATATATATATATATATATATATATATATATATATATATATATATATATATATACACACACACACATATATAGCAAAAGAGAGAAGAGATACAAGAAACGGGTCAGAGCCCGAGGTTTAAAAAATGATTTAGCAAGTATTTAAAACTGGTTCTTAAAACAAGTCTTATACGCATGTTAGTTATCGAACTCTCACATGAGTTTCTCACCTCTCATCTATGGTGTACGCCTAACGTACATCTAATCTCCCCATAGTTATACCACCCAGTCTAACTAGTCAGAAACCATACTAATACTAACTACGCTCACTAGTATTATTCTCGTATCGCCCATACAATACGCTATTCAAATAGTTTATCTCATATACTAAGTTTCATTATTAATGTTCGAATGGTTAATCTTTTATCCACTAAGATTATTTTATTTCTCATTTTCCATTTATCTACTAGTTTCACAAAGTAGAAAGTTCCCCAAGTACACTCATATATACCCACCAATCATGCACCCTTAGGTTAAGACCACTTGGCGTAATGTAATGATTATTATTATTACCAAGTCAACTAATTTCACACAGTAGAAATATTCACATGTTCATATATATATATATATATATATATATATATATATATATATATATATATATATATATATATATATATATATATTTATATATATACACACACACTAATGCTGCACCCCCGGGGCTAAGATCCATTAGTGCTCCTATCAAGAAAATCCCGCATCCCCGGGTTAGCACCTATTAATGCACCTATTAATAATAATCCATCACCCTCGGGTTATCACCCATTAGTGCACCTATCAAGAGAATCCGGCATCCTCGGGTTAGTCACAATTAATTCACCTATCAATAATAATCCAGCACCACCGGGTTATCACCCATTAGTGCACCTAACAAATAATCATCCTTGTACCCTCGGGTTATTACCCATTAGTACACCTAACAATAATATCCTTGTACCCCCGGGTTAGCACCCATTAGTACATTTAACAATAGAGTTTGTGCACCCTCGAGTTATCACTCCTTAGTGCGCTTAATTCTAAGATTCTTTCACCCCCCGGGTTATCACCCATTAGTGCTCTTAGCAATAATATCGCATAATAGGTATACACACGTCCTATTAAAGTTTATAGGTATTTTACCAACCTACATATATACTTCTCATAAGTATTTTAATCTCAACATTACCTATAGTATAAATATTTAGTTTTCTATCTCTCTCGTAATCTCCAAAGTACATTCTCTTTATACCGAAATAATTAAAGTATTAATTCTCACATACTTTTCCGAAATTCTATCATGTTTAAGTTCACTATTTGGCAGTTTCTCTCACTCCAATAAACCGGTAACCTCAAAACTGGACTCTAAGAAAATCACCAAAAATTCACTACGTCGTTCGAACCAAAACGGTTGTCGCTCAAACGATTGCCACGTGTCATTCGAGCAACTTCGCACGAGATACAGTTCTCGCTCGAACGGCTCTTCGCGCCACTTCGCGCGACATGAACTGGTTCATCCTCTTTGCCCAGAATTCAACATTTTTCACCATTAAACACCTCAAAAACCTCCACTATGTAATTCCAAACCCACAAACAGCAGTTCCAAATGATGTCCTAACATATGTAGATGATTTCTAACAACCTAAAATCATTAAATCCTCACCATACATCAAGTAAATACGAAATCCCCAATTTATTTAGCAAGAACCCTAGTTCTTAAATTAAGAGCATAACTCTAAATTAAACCCAAATTTGTTCATGGAAAATTATCATCCATTCGTGAATGTACTCCTATCTACCTGGAGGAATTTCAACCACTAATTTACCTAGTCCTTAATCATTAATTAAATCTCCAATTTTCACCCAATTAACATGTAAATCATGATTAATTTCACCTTCTCTAACATGAGTATGATTATTACTAAAAGGAAGAAAGTAATAAACATTTTCCTCGAATATGATGGTCTGATCTGTTGGTGATGTTGGTATATATCAAGGTTCTAACAAATGCGGGGCGTGACCGAGGCGTGGAGGCCAAGCCTTAAGCCTTAGAAGCCTAGGTGGGCCTTGGCGTAAAAAGGTGTGAAAAGGCGTTTAGGCATTTTTAAATATATTTTAATATTTTTTTACTATGACAAGGCTATTTAAAATACTAAATTGGTTCATACCTTAAAAATATGTCTAAATATTTGTAAATTAAAATACTATTTTTTTAAAATACAAAAAAAAAACAAAAAAATTGTGTCTTTTCACGCCTTACTTATAAAAAACTCACGTTTTTTCACGCCTTACCGCCCCAAAACGCGCATTTTTTCACGCCTTATCCCAAAAAATGTTGACCATCGTTGACCACGCCTAGGGCCAAAACTTGGTGTATCTAAAAAGCCTCGCGCCTAGGCGCCGCCTAGGCGCGTTTTTTAGAACACTGGTATATATGCGTTCTTCGTCTTCCGATCTATACGATGGTGGTCACGTTGGTGGAAGATGATGCCTAAAAGCTTTGGCTCTTTGGGATTTGCTCTCCCTCACTCTCTGTGACCCTCTCTTGAGTTATGTGAATATGAGCCCTAATTTCATAATTCCATATTACATATCACACAGTAATATTCAATAATTCTCAACAATAAGTATTAACCCTTGGCACGCTAGTTAATAATTATTTTAATTCGAATTAATAGCAAATTAATTTCTCGCATTTTAATTTAATTAATCCAACAACAATAATTAATTATATACTTATTCCCACATTAATAATTGATCACATAATTATTTAAATCATAAAAAAGACGGGGTGTTACATACTTCCCCCCTTACAATGGAATTTCGTCCCAAAATTTGGAAAAAGTATACTAGGTACAGACAACGCTGTAAAAATATTGTGCATCGCATCCTTGCTCTCCCAAGTAAGCTACCCCGTACCACCCATATAGTACGCAATTGAGTACCCTTAATAATGAAAACTTCACATGTGTTTGTTTTAAACTCCAAGTTACCCTGTCAGATAGGCTCTTGCCCAAGCCTTTTCGCTTAAGTTTCACTACTTTAACTTTAATTTAGATATTCACTATTTAGCCTTCTACTGTTTGCACCTTAGTAGATTTTATCCTCTTTTCAGATACATACGACTTCGTCTCGTGTCGTTCATACAAGTAAATTGGCTGTGCAATATATATTTCACACACAATATATACGATAATATCAATTCTTCTCCGACATTTGTAATCATAACTGGTCCCCCCACCTTTAACTATTAAGTAGGACAACAATTAAGTTTACCGTGCCATACCTCTACTGGCTATCTGCCCAAACGTGAACTCATAGGAGTTATTGAACACAACTCCACTAGTGGAAGGTAATACTCTCGTCCTCCCCGAAGATATAAGGGTGCACATAAATTTAGCTCTCCCGCATCCGATTAGACTGCTTGTCCTGCCCATCCCTCTGCGGGTATTAGGTCATACTCAATCGCATTTTAGTACCTATAATCTCACTATCTCAGCTACATGAGAAGATCCTTGGGGATACTCTCCCATTCTCTAGTGGAATAAGTCCCTACTAGTTTTGAATTGTCGACCCTTTTTCTAACAGTCAGGTGACCCACTGCAAGTCTAACCTTGCAATATTACCCTACATTGTAACCCATCACCACTGTTGTTTGTATCCCGATGAATTTTGTACTTTATTGAATAAATTTTAGTTTATCTTGAAATGTAAGTCTCTGACAAATCTCAATGGACAAGCTTCGACTTAGTCGACTACATGTTATCGAATTCACATGCTAATCAAAATCCAATGCCTGATTCAATCACCTAGGGATCCCATACACCCTATGACTCGCGCATCATTGTACAAATGTCATGAAATTTCTTACTTCAATTCTTGCGCACTCGGTATGCTGATGTGGTAGGGGTGTACTCAACCACCCCACTAGTCAAAACTTAATCAATCCTTCAATGGTTTCATTCCTCTTATTCAGAATGATACTAAGACTAGGCGAATCTATTGGTCTTAAGTTATAAAAGAATTATTAACTCTTAATTATATTCTCCTATAGGTACAATAACCAACGTACAAAATTTATGTACTATCAACCAAACTTCTCTCCAACTCCCGACGTTCGCTAGTTTCATGCGTGGGTTGTCTCGCAAAGTGAAATCCAAATAAGTAACCCCCCGATACACTACTATCTAACCTAGTCGGTTGTCGAGATCCGTAAGGACCTTAATCCATACTATGTACCTCTCTACAATCTTCGTATGTTGACATAAGAGTTTGCTTGTCCACTCTCATATCCCTAAACATAACATGAAGCATGGCGCTCTCACTATCCTAGGTACTCAGCGCTATATATATATATATATAACGATCTCTATCTCTCTGCTCGATGAAGAAAACAATGCATCCTGAGTCTCCTCAGTAAAATAAATTCCTACGCACTGGAATCACATATAACTAGGCAACATACTCGCTGAGGTCTATAAGACTGGTTAAAAATAACGTTCCCACTAAACTCGACCCGCACGCTAAGTTTAGGATTTCCAATTTACATATAAGTTGTGACACACCCATGTTACTCGAATTAATCCTTTACTCACAAGGATGGAGCAAAAACTCACCAGTTTCACCGAAACATAGGTTCCCCGCACGCGGCTGCCAACACGACCCATGAACATCTGAAATCATCATACATCTTAGGATTTCATCCTATAGTTGTCCCCTCGCATCGTGGACAATTTATTCCATCTTGTGGATTTCATGCCCATTATTAAAACGTTGGCCCAAAAATATGTAGGCCTCAACATTGGCTTTAATGACTTCCCATTTACATCCCAGGCCCTGTTGACCCTAACCTACTGTATGCTACTTTTAACGAGGACTCTACTGGTCCAGCCTGAACCCATCACTCTCGGGTTATAAATTTCCTGGTCCTAATTCTCTTAACCCCAAATTCTTTCACTGGAGGTCTCACTCCTCCAGTTGTTATGCCTAGATGACATGGTTTATTATTTCTAATCTTTTCAGTCTCACTTATCATTTGTGGGCACATTTAACCCTTTTAGTTCTACTTTCTTCACATAGGGAAACTTCACGAGCCATTTCCCCATCACTGGTCCCACTGACCATTTGGAAATGCCCTTTTCACGGACTGAGTAGTATCAACTTACTGGCTACATTGACCTTTCAGAACTATGGTTGGCCTCCACAGCCCTTATTGACTTCATCGTCACTTTGTAGGAAGTTAATGAATTAAAATCACCTAAATGAGTTCCCTATTGGGCACACTCTCAAGTGGTTTTTCACTAGCACCGTTAAGTTCAGTTTTGCTTTTCGACCAGATTCTCTAACCTTCCTGGCTCACTTCTTCTAGAAAGACTGCAATAACTAGTCACAATATAACCTTGAAAACATCAACATTAGCTATCCTAGATGGATTTCTCAAATACGCTTGTATTCTACTCACGGGCCCTTTTTCAACTATAAACCCTTTGGATAATTTATGCCCCTCTTCCAAGTGAGAAGTTCATTATGCAATTCAGCCTTTCTCTCATGATCAGTTTCTATCTTACCCATTGTGATAGACATAAAAAATTCACCTCTTCTTTTTTTACCGCATCGAATGGAAGACCTCACGGTCAAATTGTACCCAGATTTCTCTCTAAATTTCAAACACACCTCTTCATATGTGGTGATTTCTTCTAATCACTACATAATGCTCCTAAGAGCTATAGCTTTTAACTCCAAATTTAATTATGAGTGTCGTCACACCCCACTCTACATAATTGCCTTTGGATTTTCTACCTCCGCCGGTCTGTTACACTTTCTCATTTTCTTCTCCTCATCTTCACCGATGGGTTTTCAAAAGTGTCCCTCTGATTTCCCCCTTATCGACTATGCTAGGTGGTCCTGAAATCACACCACCGTTATTTACGACTGTGCCTTAGGAACCCACTATTCCCAAGTGACGATTTCACTATCACTTGCTTAAGTAATTATCATGGAAATTTTTGTCACAATCACACTTTCCCGATTACCCTATGTCTTTCGTTGGGCTTCTTCTCTTGCAGTTCTTCTTTCGACCCTCGCTGGTCATCCTAAAATGTTCGGTGTTCGTATCACACAGAATTTCTTATAATGAGTCACATCCATTATAATTCGTAGCAGGAGAACGTAAGTCGCATACGTAAGGGAACACAACAATCCTATCGTAAGGCTCTACATCAAAGAACGATGCACTGAAACATAATAAGCCGTATAGATCCGAAGGACACTAAAACCTGATGCTCTGATACCACCTGTGACACCCCGCCCAATTAAATATAGGGTGATCACTCCTTTGACAATTTAAAACAGGATATTCAGTTGGTTCATTCTTAGCATCACTATCGAAAATAATTAAACCATATTAATCACCTAATATAAAATTAACCTAGGTGTCAAAACATTTTTCTTTTTTAATAAAGACATTTAACTCCATAACAATCCAAATATAAATTTTAAACCATCACCATACACAGGAATTGTGGGTACCCGAAAATAGAATGATGGCCCTGGACGAGTAGCCCAATTGTAGCGGCCCAAAGTCCAGACCCCCCAGATCTTAACCGGTTATGATTTAGTCTTCTCCCATGTGGATTAAGAGGGGTTCTAGGAGAAGATGGAAAATGTGGGGGATTCCAACACCCTCACTCCATGAAATGGACATGTATATAATAAACCCTAGGTCCGGGGCAAAGGACACATTGTATTCTCTGTAATCGTTCTTCGGAGTATATAGAAATAATACTGACTGCACGATCGTGGACGTAGGCATTCTTTACTGAACCACGTACATCTCTTGTTATGTGATTTAGAAATTTTGTATTTCTTTTTCTGCTTGGTGATTGTCCTTCTCTTATCTCTTTGTGTTGAATAATAATTGTCACCACAATTGGCGCCGTATGTGGGAACGTTTATCTTCCCTGAGAAAGCCCACACCAAGCTCGAAATGTATGGTCACAGTCGTAATGCTCCCCAGGCAAGAGATATCCAAGAACCACCTGCTCCTCACAAGATTAGATCTGAAGTTCGACGTTCAGACCAGAGGGCTCGCTTAGAAAGGCCAGCCTCAGAAGAAAGCCAAGGACCAGCGAGGTCCACACAGATATCCAGGCTGATTGATGCATATGAGGCGAGGCTCCACAAGCAAAGGGAGTCTTCTCGCAGGCACGAGGCTGAGAATGCTTGCCTGAAAAGAAGATTAGAAAGAATGGAGAGAGAACTCTATTGTGGTACCAAGAGACGCCCATACCGCACTCCTAGCCCTCACGAGCAAGTCTCGCAACCGAGGAAGGAGCCTCAAGCGCGGATCCTAGAACTGAGGGAAACGAGTCAGAGGACGACATCCTCGAGCAACTGTGATGGGCTCGCAATTATAGGAGCCCAGATCACAGCAACGAGAATGTACGAAGTCTGGTCCGAAGGGGAATAGACCAACACCCTGCACATCACGGTGCTAGATCGACCCAAGAACTCGAACTCAGATGAAATCACCTTTATTGAGGGAAATAGAAGAAAAGGAAGCCCCCAAGAAGTTTGATATTCCAAGGTTCAAGATCTATGATGGTAAGACTGATCCCATTGATCATGTCAGGCAGTACCGGCAGGACATGACTCTCTGTAATAATCGAGACGCACTAATGTGCTGAATTTTTCCCTCAAGCATGCATGACATGGCACAGAAATGGTTCGAAAGTCTCCACCATCAATCCATCAGGAGTTTTAAGTCCCTGGCCAAGCTCTTTATGGCCTGATTCATTACTAGTAGCTCCCATCCCAAAAGGATGGATGTGTTGCTGATAATGAAAATGACGCCTCAAGAAACCCTCTGAGACTACGCGAAGAGGTACTGGGAGTTATTCAACGAGGTCAAGGACTTCTTAGAGAAAGTGGCAGTGGCCTCTTTCAAAATTGGGCTACCTAGATCTTCCCTCCTGTACCACTCCCTCACGAAGAAGGAAGCCATGACCATCGATGACCTAATGGCCCGCATCGAGAAATATGCCAAGGTGGAATATGTCACCCGTCTCAGCACAGGGGAAAACGGTCGAGCTAAGCTCGCTGTCAAGGGCAGTGAAAAAACTGAGAACCAGAAGAAAGGAGGAAAGAACGGGGGCAAAAATGGCTCCAAGAACGGAGGCAACAATGATGTGGCGAAAGCATTTCAGGTGGTCAACATAGTCTTCAGGGAACCAATTTATAAAATTCTCATAAAAATCAAAGACGAGCCATTCATCAAGTGGCCCAGGAAGATGGGAGGAGATCCCTCAAAGAGAAATAACGCATTGAGATGCGCTTTTCATAAATAAGGAGGACACAAAACCAAGCATTGCAAAGCTCTTAAGTCCTTCCTCAAAGAGCTGGCCCAGTCAGGGCATCTGAACGAATTTGTGGAAAAAAAGGCAGAGAAGATTGCTGCCCATAGAGAGGTAAGGCCCGATAACGTGCTAGAAGATGATGTCAGGCACGAATTCGCAGTAATTCATGGGGTATCTGACGTAAAGAAGATTTAGGGAAATTCAGCTCCAATGGAGGTAAAAAAGCTTACGGTAGTGATGTAAGCTTTCCAGATCGATCCAGCAAAAACACAGTCAGGAAAGCATCAGCAAGCAGATGACGTCGACTATAGTAAGAATATCGTATTTACAGATAAAGGTCTAGTGGGAGTGAGAACCCCACATAATGATGCTTTAATCATTACTCTCAAAAGAGCGAACTATGACGTCGATAAATTGCTCGTCGACCAAGGAAGCTCGTCCGAGGTAATGTACCTCGACTTGTTCAGAAAGTTAAAATTAAGAATCACCGACCTAAAGGAAGCTACTGTCCCTTTGGTTGGCTTCGCTGGAAAGATGACTATGCCCATGGGAAATATTGTGCTGCCAGTAAGGGTAGGAAATCTTTCTAAAATGATCAAATTTTTGGTGGTCGACATTGACTCGCCATATCAGGCAATCCTCGGCTGAGGGTGGTTACATGCAATGAAGGCAGTCTCCTCGACATACCATCAGAAACTCAAGTATGTGACCGAGCGAGGAGTAATGGAGATCCATGGCAATCAAGCGATGGCAAGAAGATGCTTTATAGCAGCCATCCGCCCAAAACCGGAGAAGAAGGCCGATAAGCGCAGGGAGAAGGTTGAAGAACAAGGAGGTATGATACCTTCAAAATAGCAATTAAAATACAGAAGGCCCGGAGTAGAGGAGACCAAGATCCTCCCCTCTGAGCGTGTCATCGAGGACCTGGAGGAAATCGCAGCTAGAGATTACGTTGATAGCATGATTTTCTTGATTGGAGCTTCTCTCACTGATCAAGAGAAGAAAGAATTGACGACTCTGCTAAAGAACAATATAGACGTCTTTGCGTGGGAGCCATACGAGCTTCCTAGAATCGATCCTAGTATGGTTTGTCATCATCTACACGTCGATCCCACCTTCAAACCAATCGCGCCAAAGGCACGGCGAACTGCACCCGAGAAGGAAAAAGCCGTGGAAAAACTGCTGGATGTAGGATCCACACTAGAGGTATAATTACCCAAATGGTTATCCAACCCAGTAGTAGTTCCAAAAAGCAACGGGAAGTGGAGAGTTTGCATCGACTTCAATGACCTCAATAGAGCGTGCCCTAAAGACAGTTTCCCCCTCCCAAAAATTGATTAACTGGTAGACGCCACTGCTGCTCACAAGAGAATGAGTTTTCTGGACGCATACTCAGGGTATCATCAGATCCCTCTGTATACCCCAGACCAGGACAAAACGACATTCGTCACCACAGTTGGGTTATACTGCTATAAGGTCATACCCTTCGGGCTAAAAAATACAGGGGCAACCTACCAGTGGCTTGTCACCAAGATGTTCAAGGACCAGATGGAGACACTATGGAGGTCTATATAGATGACATGCTCGTTAAAAGTAAGAAGAAAGAAGACCACCTCTCAAACCAATCAAGCACCTTCAAAATCCTTAGGAAGTATTGAATGAAACTTAATGCGAGCAAGTGTTCTTTTGGTGTCCAGTCAGGAAAATTTCTTGGGTACTTGGTCAGTAAGAGAGGCATTGAGGCTAACCCAGACCAGATCGATGAAATAAATAGGGTACAACCTCCTCGAACAATTCGGGACGTATAGAAGCTCACCGGTATACTCGCTGCCTTAAACCTCTTTATCTCTAAGTCCTCCTAGAAGTGCAAGCCTTTCTTCCAGCTTCTAAAGGGAAACAAAACGGTAGAATGGAACCAAGATTGCCCGCAGGCATTGGACGAACTCAAGGCTTACCTCAGCTCCCCACCACTGCTCGTCATACCACAGGAAACAAATTCCTTGTACTTATACCCCTCCGTTTCCAACCACACAGTCAGTTCTGCATTAATGTGCAAAGTTGTAGGAATCCAGCACCCCGTTTACTACGCGAACAAGACCTTAATAGACGCCGAGCAGAGGTACCTACCACTGGAGAAGCGCGACTTTGCACTAGTAGTGGCTTCGAAAAAGCTGAAGCACTATTTCAAAGCACACACTATAATCGTCCTTACATCGCACCCCTTTAAAGCAATCCTGAGGAAGGCAGATTTTTCGGGCAGACTGTCTAAATGGTCAGTCGAGCTCGAATGATTTGATATCCAATTTCAACCAACGAACGAAATCAAGGGGCGAGTTCTTGCGGATTTCATAGCGGAATTCACTGGCGAGAAACCTTCTGACCAACCTCAACTAGCAAAATAAAAGGGGAACCACGCGACGGAGGGAACCTGGAAATTGTTCGTTGATGGAGCCTCCAACTCGAAGGGGGCAGGAGTAGGCATTGTCCTCATTACTCCAGAGGATACGATCCTTGAACAAGGAATCAGGCTTGGATTTGCAGCCTCCAACAACGAAACAGAATACGAAGCCTTAATAGCTGGCCTCCAGAAGGTGCACACTTTGGGAGCAAAGCATTTACAGGTATTCGGCGATTCTCAATTAGTCTCCAATCAGATAAGTGGAGACTACAATGCAAAAGATGAAAGAATGACAGCCTACCTCGCCTTAGTAAAAAGACTAATGGCGATCTTCGACGAAATCAATGTCCAACAGTTTCCCAGAGGACAGAACAACTATGCTGATGCCCTAGCAGCCCTGAGTTCAGCAGTCGATTCTGACTTAAAAAGAACAATCTCCATCGATTTCCTCGCTCATCCAAGAATTAATCGTAATAGCAATCCACCAGGCATGGAGAAGATGCTCCAAGTAGAGTCAGCACCCAGTTGGATGGACCCTGTGAGGAACTATCTGAAGGATGGCACACTCCCAGATGATAAGAAGACTGCTCACCAGATAAGAGTCAAAGCTACTGGCTTTCACTTATCTTCAGAGGGCAAGCTATATAAGAGATCCTTTTTCGGTCCCTACCTTCAATGTTTTCGCCCAAAGGATGTCGAGCAAGGTCTACTTGAACTTCACAAGGGAATCTGTGGAAGCCATATTGGAGGAAGATCTCTAGCTTTTCGAGCGATGAAGGAGGGTTGTTGGCGGACATAAATGCAAAGGGACTCTGCGGTGTATGTTCGCAAGTGCTTGAAATGCCAGCTTCACGCTCCTATGGTCCACCAAACTTCTAGCAACCTAAAATCAATGTCCAGCCCATGGCCGTTCACCTAATGGGGAATGGACATCGTAGGACCACTTCCTACCACCACCGAAAATCGCAAGTATTTGTTGGTCGCAACTGACTACTTCACCAAATGGATCGAAGCGGAACCCCTAGCGAACATATGAAATGCAGACATGATAAGGTTCATATGGAAAAATATAATCGCCCATTTTGGCACCCCCAGAACCATCATCACTGACAATGGAACGCAGTTCGAGAGAGGATCCTTTCAGAGTTTCTGCGATGAGCATGGGATCATACACCATTTTAGCTCGGTGGCCTATCCTTAGAGCAATGGCCAAGCCGAGGCTTCCAACAAAATGGTGATTAACGGATTAAAGAAACGATTAGAGCGAGCCAAGGGCGCATGGGTAAATGAACTACCGCATATTCTGTGGGCCTACTGTACCACTCCACGACGTGCAACGGGGGAAACCCTATTTTCATTAACATATAGAATAGAGGCTGTCATCCCATTAGAAGCAGGCTTGCCAATAATGAGGACCAGCCTTGTCGATCAGGGCACTAATGATGCAGCATTGCTCACTGAACTCGACTTAACCGATGAACGTCGCAAGATGGCCCTAGTAAAACTAGCAAGCTATCAGCAGCATCTCGCAAGGCACTACAACAAGAAGGTCAATCCAAGGACATTTCGAATTGGGGACTATGTCCTGAGGAAAGTCCTAGGCAGCGAAGTAAAACCATCAGATGGCAAGCTAGGGCCAAATTGGGAAGGACCATTCAAGATAACTAGAGACGATCTGGAAGGAGCCTATCACTTGGAAATAATAGAAGGCAGAGAAATACCCCGAGCGTGGAATGCAGCCAACCTTAATAAATTCTATTTCTAGATTCTTCTTCTATCTTTAATTATGAAACTAGAAGTTCATTACCTTATCATTAATAAAAAGTTGTTTGGCAGTTACATTCTACAACTAAATTTCATTTTACGAGGTGACGATGCATAGACTTTATAACCCACACACCTTTTCCATGTAACAGGACATTGATCATTACACTATAGCAGGGAAATAACCCTCCTTAGGTTTTCGTTATGAAATATGAAAAAACTCTTAGCATTTCCCCTGGAAATATATGAAGCCCTACAGGAGATCCTTAGGCAATATGGCCAAGTCAAAATTGGTCACTAAACGATGTTTGGTTGAATAAAATCCTGACCGGATAGATCATCCAGCACCAGGTGTGTCCTCGCCAATTGCCACACTTAGGCCTAAGGGAGTGTGACGACATAACCTAAAAGGTAAAGTGAGGCAGAATGGTATCTCGTTGGCATACTGGACTGGAAGGACACCTACTTGATAATGCGAACATACAAATCTAGTCAGCCAAGATAGGCTCAAGATTTTTTGAACAAAGATACGGAAAATATAAGACATTTATTTAGTCGACAAATTTGCCCAAAACATAATTTTTATATTAATTCATATCATTTACAGCAAATACAGTACATGTTTAGTTGGCGAGCTTGCCCAAAACATCAAATTTACATCACTTTAATACAAAATGCACAGAGTTACTACTGAGAGAATCTTAGTGAGGGTGAGGCCTCCGAGCAAGATAATCAGCCACCTGAGCTCTTCGACCATCATTGGGAGGGGGGAACTAACTCTTCCTCAACTTCGTTAGCATCCGACTCCAATAGCTGCCGAGGGATGGCATAAATGGGTATCCACTGATCATATCTTCGAAAGGGGTTAGGCATCCAGGTGGAAGGAGAGATTTCATGGAGATACCAGAGCATTGAGTTCCTTGGAACTTGCATCTCCCCCAAGGCACTTAACCACCCCCTGATGAAGGTGAGCTCTTCAAATTCTGTCAGCCTCGTTGGAGCATCTAACCAACCCTGGTCATAACCATCGACCCATACTCGCCAAGGTCCTTTTTTGAATAGGTGCCACGTTAGAGTAACATCCCTTTGAATCCCGGCAGCAATCACATATGCTTGTCGGACATCATCACGAAGCTCTTACATTTACCTAGCTAGGCCCTTGGCACTTATACCAACTCGTGGAACAGTCGACGGGGTAGAACCTTGCAGCACTGGAGGAACATCGCTTGATCCTGCTCCAGCTCGTGAAGAGGAAGAACCTCGTAATACTATAGGAACAGTGCTCGGTGCATATTCCCTGAGTCGTGAGACTTCCCTCCTCAAAGCTTCATTCTCCCACTGTAGAATCTCTCCGACCTGATTGATCTCAGAGGCATCCAGGAGCCTTGCTCTCAATGTATTCACCTCCTACTGGACTGAAGCCCCAAATCCTTCCATCTTTTGGATCCTGTCCTTCAACTTGGCCACAAGATCAGACTGATCCTTATACTTTTGATTCCTCGACCTAAGAGATTTACAAAGCCTAACAAAGGCCTGGCGAACCTGAGGACTTGCATTGGGACCAAGGGTCCTTCCCAATTGAGATGTGGTAGGAATATACTCTTATACATCAATCAACTACAGGATATAAGAGGGCAACGAAAAGAAAAATAAATCAGTGCACTAGGGAGAAGGAACCTTTTTATTAATAAGGCTCAAAGTACATGAAACAGCAGAAAGGAAAATTACAAGCAGAGAAATAAAAATAGTCCTAGAAGTAAATTAACTGGCAACCTCAGGCTGCTCAGAGGTAGCTATCTACTTCCCCTTATCAGCAGGAGTAGAAGCATCCCCCTCTGCAGGGATAACCTCAGTCGCCTGGGCAGGGAGAGCATCGGTAGAAATTATCTGAGAGGCAGGGTCAACGCTTTCGATGGCTAGGACAGGGGCTTCTTTATCCACAGTTGGCTTCGGGCCTGAGTCATGCTCGTCAAATGGAGGAGAGTCAGCATCGACACCAGCAGCTAAGAGGGCCTTGTTCCAGCCCTTCTTGAAGTTTAGACGGCTGATATAGCCTATCTGAACCTCGGCATCTTCATATGCAGCAGCCCACTCGGAGTTGTATGAATCCTCCTTGATGGTGACTGCCTGAGACTCTTTCTCCTTCAGCTGCTCGACCAGCACCTTATTCTCCTCAACGACGGCCAATTTTCTCGAGCAGACCAGATTATAGGTCTGCCTCAGCTCGATCAACTCTTTAACCACTGCATCCCTCTCTCGATTAGAATTTACGAGGGCCAGGTCAGAAGAAGCTCGGGCAGCATCATCAGTCTTTAGATCAGCCTCCAGTTGAGTGCCCCTCATTTTCAAAGCAGCATTTTGCTGCTCTAGCTCTCTGTTACTACTCACCAGATCATCGCGAGAGTGATATGTGACACCCCGCCTAATTAAATACCGGGCGATCACTCCTTTATTAAATTAAATCAAGCTGAACAGTTTGGTTCATTCTTAGCATCACTGTCGTAAAAAGAAACTTTCCAAATTAACACCATAAAATTAAGCTAAGTGTCAAAACCAATTTTAAACATTAACTTCCAAATTTTATTTAAAGAAAAGATTTATTTATTTTATTAACAAAGATCAATGAATAAGATTCACGCCACAATAAACTGGAACCAAAAATCCAATATATAAAACATCCATCAACGAATGTCAACATGCGAGAAAATAAAGTAATACATCCATCCTGAACAAATCCCATAATAACGCACTAGGAAACAACTGAAATAACAATGTCCCAACATAAAGAAATAATGGAAAGGGCTACACATGCCCATCTGAATGAAAGTGCTAAGAGTGGATCTGAATGAACGAAGTCGTCTAATCAAAAGACCTGCAACTCCCACCTAAGCTGCAGCGCGTTCCTTCCAAGAGATCCTAAGCAAGACGCCCCTGTGGCTGGGCACCTGAAATACATACATATATATACAAGGGGGAGAGGGAGAGAGAAAACGGGTCAGAGCCCGAAAGTGTGTATGATTTAAAATTTGTTTAGCAAGTATTTAAATTGATACAGGCCAATGCAACAACATATTAGTTCGACACTCTCTTGAGAAATTCTCACCTCTCTTCTAATGTGCACGCCTATCATACTATCCTCCCCAAATGGTTTAACTTAACAATTTTTATCATACTAACCTTCCCAATAATTTAATTTAACTTAACTTACTCATAAGTTTTCAAAACCGGACAATGTCATTGTTTAAAAAGGTTACTTTCAACTTGTAGCACAACTCTCGTTTTAGCTTCATCAATTTATAAAGTTCCCAGTGACATATTATATTCTCGCAAAACAGTATTTATTATTTGAGTCAACTACCATATCCTACTTATCAAATCAATGTAGGCAGTTTAAATTCCATAATCTCATATATATATTAACTACACGAATAATATATATATATATAACAACACCCCAACTAAAGCTATAGTGCGTGCATACTTCCACTATCCCAAACCCCATACCACTCATATCAAGGGGAATACAAATTCGGAATCACTCTCGAATTCTATTAACACATACACAAACAATAGTGAGGCGAAGCATAGATTCCAAGTCACTAAGAGGATGGCACATACTCACGTCTCTTAGGACCGTCTGAACTATTAATTCAATAGCCTGTACCAAGGATATCTATCTTCTAGGGTACAAGTCAATATCCCCCATAAAGGTCCCATCGAGATAAGACTTGTCCCAGCGCGGTAACCTCAAGGATAGCAAGTAGCGCGGTGTGTTTTTCACATGTATATAATATATGTACACACATTCATATAAATATACCAATTTCATTATATTAATATAGGTTCCTCTCATTACCCATAATTACCACATTTATCCTTAATTTCACATAATTAGTACAACGTATAAGGTTTCGACTCTAACCTTAACTCGAAGGGTTTTCTCACTAGTTATGGGACACTCATGGGTTCTATCCATCCAAGTAACAAATTCAGTAGGTAGGCGTCTAATCACTATCGTTAGTATTCGACGTAATCTCTCACTTGAAATGCGTAGTCTCATCATTCCTTAAGTAATTGTCCCTAAAACCCAATTATCGTCACATAATAAAGTTCTCAACACTTAACCATATGTCCTACTGGTCACTCCTATATGCCAAAATATTTTATTCATAATGCCCAAGAATTATTTCATGATAAATTAATTTCAACTAATCAAACATGCGGAAATAAGAGGCTGCCAGGAAGGGTCGATCGATCGACGGCTGGGGCTCGATCGATCGAACCTTCGATTGATCGACGCTCTAGGGTCGATCGATCGATCAAACAGGTATTTCGATTTCTGCAGAAGTGCAGTTACGGGTTTCATCAAAATTCTTCATCCAATTACATATTTTCCAACACTAATCGTCCCAAATCTTATACTACAATCATAGTAATATATTTCCAGATGTTTCTAACGTTAAGCATGCGTGTTTTCAAAATTAATTATGGTTAAACAACCCAAAATCCATCTAATCATCAAGAGCCCTAAAGTTTTCTTAACTTTTGTTCTAATCAGTTTTCTCCAGAATTTCCTTCTACATAATCATCAAAAATCCGTGGGTTAATCATCTACATCCCATAAGGTTTCCAGAATATGGTTTTAATGACTTCTACATGCAAATTCCTATCAAGAATTGGGGTTTTCTTCCATAGATTATACTCCTAAACATTCCTAGACTAATATGAATATTGCACCAACGAAAATACGCAAGTTAAACACTTGCCTGGGATTTCAGAGGTCTTGTTTCCTGTTGATTTTGGTGTGGTTGCGTTCTCCTCCTCGAGATCTACGTGTTGGTGGTGACGGCGGTGCAAACGGTGGTGTATTTGGCCTTGAATCACCTTGAGAGCTCTCTCCTCTCTTCTCCAATGGCCGTACTAGGGTTATGAATGTTCTAACCCTAAAAGGCTGACCTAAATAGCTGCTAAGGATGGCTGAAATTCGTGGGTTTAATTACCCTATTTTGTAAAATGACCAAAATGCCCTCCCGGGTCACTAATTAGGCCTAAAAACATCCCGAGACCCAAACTAAACCCCCGGGTACACTTTTCTGACTATCTCGACCCTTCCGGACGCGTTGGCGCACTCAAAATGACCATACGAATAACTTATAAAATATTCACTTTTATATATTAATAATTAGTCCTGACGCGACACGGGAGCGTCCCAACTAAAGTACCCAAAATTGTCATTTCATTCACTCGTGACATTTAATATAACCAATAACATATATTACTATGCTCATAAGTAATATTCAACAAGTTTCCCATAATTACTAACTCTAGTCACGTTAATAATTATAACATAATTAATTTTTGGATTTTTTATTAAATAAATCATCACATTAAATTTAATAAATCCCCAAATTAAATATAGCATAAAAATACGAGGTATTACATACTTCCCCCCTAATAACGGAATTTCGTCCTGAAATTTGGAAAATAAGGCATACCTGGTAAAAACAACTCTGGATATCTCTCGCGCATATCTGCCTCACGCTCCCAAGTGGATTCCTCCACATTATGATGCTCCCACTGGACTCGCACAAGTGGAACTACTTTCGACCTCAATATCCTCTCACTATAGTCTAGAATAGCCACTGGTCTCTCCTCGTAAGAGTTATCAGGCTGTAAATCGATCTCATCTATCGCGATGTGAGAATGGGCCATATCATCTCGAAGGTATCGTCTCAACGACGAGATGTGAAATACATCGTGAATGCGATGTAAATGTTCTGGCAATCCCAATCTGTATGCAACTGGCCCAATTCTCTCAATGATGGGAAATGGTCCCACGTACCTCGGAGCCAACTTTCCCTTCTTCCCGAACCTCATCACTCCTTTCATAGGAGATACACGCGGTAACACTTGGTCCCCCACGTTAAACTCCCTAAAGAACCGTTTCGCATCGGCGTAGCTCTTCTGCCTGTCTTGGGCTCCTCGAATGCGACTCCTGATCATCTCAATCCTCGCAGAGGTCTCCTGAATCACCTCTGGTCCTAACAACTTGTTATCCCCCACTTCAAGCCAATAAGTTGGGGAACGACAAGGCCTTCCATACAACGCCTCAAATGGAACCATGCCAATCGTAAACTGATAGGAGTTATTATAAGCAAACTCTAGCAGTGGAAGGTGTGGCTCCCAACCTCCTCCGAAATCGAGAACACACATGCGTAGCATATCTTCCAACATCTGATTAGTACGCTCTGTCTGTCCATCTGTCTGTGGGTGGTAAGCTGAACTCAGTCTCAACTCTGTACCCATAGCCTCCTGAAAGCTTTCCCAGAAACGTGACACAAAAATCTTGTCTCTATCTGATACAATATTCAGGGGCACCCCATGTAATCTGACAATCTCAGCGATGAATAACTGAGCATACTGACCCGTGGTATAATCTGTCCGCACCGGCAGAAAATGAGCCGCTTTGGTCAAACGGTCTACAATTACCCAAATAAAATCGTGGCCCCTCTATGATGTAGGCAACCCTGTAATGAAGTCCATGGAAATACTCTCCCACTTCCACGCGGGTACTTCCAATGGCTGAAGCAATCCTGATGGTTTCTGGTGGTCCACCTTAACCAGCTGGCAGGTAGAACACTTGGACACAAAATCAGCAATGTCCTTCTTCATCCCACTCCACTAGTATTGCCGCCTCATGTCCTGGTACATCTTATCGCCTCCCGGATGTACTGCAAATCGGGACCCATGCGAATGAGTCATCACTTCATGACGTAACTCTGCTCCTTCAGGAACTACCAATCTCCCATTAAACCACAAACCTCTATCAGAACTAACAGAATAGGACTCAGCACCCTCGGCTAAAAGTCGTACAATCTGCTCCTGACAAAACGGGTCTGTGGTCTGTGCCTGTATCACCCTCGTAACAATCTCGGGTGTGACTGACATCACGGATATGAAAGAACGTGCTACTGTGTCCTGGTGATCCAACTCCTTCCACTTTGCTTTCCAGATGTCCGCTACATCGTCAACCGGTCTACGGCTCAACGCATCAGCAACTACGTTGGCTTTCCCCGGATGATACTGTATATCGAACTGGTAATCTTTCACAAACTCTAACCATCTGCGCTGACGCATATTCAGCTCTCGCTGAGTGAACAGGTACTGCAGTGACTTATGGTCTGTGAACAAACGGAATTTCTCGCCCAATAAATAGTGCCTCCAAATTTTCAATGCAAAGACGACCGCAGCTAATTCCAGGTCGTGGGTGGGGTAATTCTTCTCATGCGGCTTAAGCTTGCGGGAAGCAAAAGGTATAGCCTTCTCCTCCTGCTGAAGTACTCCCCCAAGTCCTCGTAAGGACGCATCTGTGTAAACCAGGTACTCTACACCCGGCTTCGGTAAAGCAAGGACTGGTGCCGAAGTAAGCTTGTCCTTCAGCTCGTCGAAAGCCAACTGACAAGCGTCATCCCAGACATATGGTACCCCCTTGCGAGTCAGATTCGTCAATGGACCCGCTATTTTGGAGAATCCCCGAATGAATCTCCTGTAGTATCCGGCTAATCCCAAGAAACTACGCACCTCTGTTCGTGTCGTGGGCTGTCCCCACTCCCTTACCGCTGACACTTTACTCGGATCAACTGCTATCCCCTGCTCAGAAATAACATGGCCCAAGAACTGTACCTCTCGCAACCAAAATCCACACTTCTCGTACTTAGCATACAACTGATGCTCTCGTAAAGTCTGAAGAACCTGCCTCAAGTGCTCGGCATGCTCCTCCTCAGAATGGGAATATATCAAGATGTCATCTATGAAAACAATGATAAACTGATCCAAGAACTCTCTGAATACTCAGTTCATTAAGTCCATAAATACAGCTGGAGCATTAGTGAGGCCGAATGGCATTACTTTGAACTCATAAAACCCATATCTCGTCAAGAAAGCAGTTTTTTTGAAACATCCTGCTCCCTAATACGTAGCTGATGGTACCCTGACCTCAGATCTATCTTCGAAAAGAAAGTTGCTCCCCTCAGTTGGTCGAACAGATCATCGATTCGAGGCAATAGATACTTATTCCATATCGTGACCTTGTTCAACTCCCGGTAGTCCACACACAACCTCAGTGAACCATCTCTCTTCTTCACAAACAAAACTGGAGCGCCCCAAGGTGAGGTACTCTTGCGAATGAAGGCCTGACCTAACAGCTGCTCTATCTGATCTCGTAGCTCTTGCATCTCTACTGGATCCATACGGTACGGTGCGCGTGCAATAGGTCTCGTATCTGGTAATAGGTCTATAAAAAGGTCTATCTCTCGACTGGGGGTAGGCCTGGTATCTCCTGAAACACGTCAGAATACTCCCTAACAACTGGGATCGAATCCAAAGGGATCACAACCTCCTTAGAGGCATCCTCCTCTATGTAATATAAATGAGCGGTCGAGCCTCCCTCTGGGTGAGGCATCGCCACTACAAACATCTCTTGCCCCGGAATGGCAAAAACAATGCTCCCACCGAAGTAATCAATCATGGCTCTATAAGCTGCGAGCCAATCCATACCAATAATAACGTTGTGCTCATGCATGTCTAAAACTAACATGTCTGCAGTTAATACCAGACTACCGATCTCTATCCCCACTCCTCGGCATATAAAGAAGATAAGTGACCCACTCCCCAATGGTGAGTCTACACACGTCACTGTGCTCTCTGCTGTGGCTAACAACCCTAAGGCCTTCGCAAAATGCGTAGCTATAAAACAATGCGTTGCCCCCGTATCAAACAAAACCCGACCCATAGTACCATGGATAGGACACATACCGTCATAGACACGTCCATATGGTGACTGCCATTGCTACACTGGAGCTGTTGGCATGGCTAGTAGGACAGCAGGAAAAAGTGGCGTCCGTGGCTCATTGCGGGCACCCTGCTGTTGTGGGGCCCTATAATCCTCTGGGCAATCCTGGCGCTTATGGCCATGCTTGTCACATACAAAACATCTTCCTCTGAAGTTCCTCCCCTTCTGACCCTGCTGCTGGCGGTGTCGGCCTTGCTGTCCTTGCCGACTTGGGACTTTATTTCTCTCTTGACAATTTTGACAACTATGGTCTTTCCTGCCACACTGAAAACGCTTCTCTTGAAACTTCTTCACTTCATCACTTCGTTGACTAGTCTCACCTTTTCCCTGGTCTTGCTGACCTTGAGGGGAAATTTGCGAAAAGACCCTGTCAGGGTGAGGGCAATCCCTCCACTTGTGGTCCGGCTGTAAACATTTATAGCAGAGTTTCGAAATTCTTCGCTGGTCGGATTGTAGTTTATCCCCAGTTTGGTTCGGACAAAATTGACGTTTGTGATCGTCCATTCCACAACCGAAACACCTCTTTGTGATTTCATTCTGAATCTGGTTTCGTTGGCCCTGAAGCTTTTGGCCCTTTACAAAAAATTTGTTACTTGCGGAACTAACTCGGTCTTGAGTAGTTTGTTGTTGCAATTTCGGTTCCTTCGCACGACTGTCAGCTTTAGTCACATGCCTTTGGTTAACCTCTCTAGGTCTTTTGCCTCCTGTAAGTTGTATGCTGCGTTCTTGGTACTGTAAAACTGCAGTGGTAACTGCTTGTGCCACAATGCCCGCAATTTCGGTGATTGGTACCCTTTTTGGAGACACCTGAAACGTGAGTTGTCCTCTCTCGTAATCTTCCCCAATGGCCTTAGCTTGTTCTTCCTGGCGGGCCATCTGAAAGTTTTACAATTTCAACAGAATAAGTTTAATATTCGTATCGTCAAATCGCAGAAGTACGAATTCCCAATGATTAAAAATGAATACAACATTCCTAATGCTAGGGCTCTATAGCAAAAACGTTAAGCTGAAAGAGAAATAATCCGTACAGATCCTATGGACACTAGAACCTGATGCTCTGATACCACCTGTGATACCCCGCCTAATTAAATACCGGGCGATCACTCCTTTATTAAATTAAATCAAGGTGAACAGTTTGGTTCATTATTAGCATCACTGTCATAAAAAGAAACTTTCCAAATTAACACCCTAAAATTAAGCTAAGTGTCAAAACCAATTTTAAACATTAACTTCCAAATTTTATTTAAAGAAAAGATTTATTTATTTTATTAACAAAGATCAATGAATAAGATTCATGCCACAATAAACTGGAACCAAAAATCCAATATATAAAACATCCATCAACGAATGTCAACATGCGAGAAAATAAAGTAATACATCCATCCTGAACAAATCCCATAATAACGCACTAGGAAACAACTGAAATAACAATGTCCCAACATAAAGAAATAATGGAAAGGGCTACACATGCCCATCTGAATGAAAGTGCTAAGAGTGGATCTGAATGAACGAAGTCGTCTAATCAAAAGACCTGCAACTCCCACCTAAGCTGCAGCGCGTTCCTTCCAAGAGATCCTAAGCAAGACGCCCCTGTGGCTGGGCACTTGAAATACATACATATATATACAAGGGGGAGAGGGAGAGAGACAACGGGTCAGAGCCCGAAAGTGTGTATGATTTAAAATTTGTTTAGCAAGTATTTAAATTGATACAGGCCAATGCAACAACATATTAGTTCGACACTCTCTTGAGAAATTCTCACCTCTCTTCTAATGTGCACGCCTATCGTACTAACCTTCCCAAATGGTTTAACTTAACAATTTTTATCATACTAACCTTCCCAATAATTTAATTTAACTTAACTTACTCATAAGTTTTCAAAACCGGACAATGTCATTGTTTAAAAAGGTTACTTTCAACTTGTAGCACAACTCTCGTTTTAGCTTCATCAATTTATAAAGTTCCCAGTGACATATTATATTCTCGCAAAACAGTATTTATTATTTGAGTAAACTACCATATCCTACTTATCAAATCAATGTAGGCAGTTTAAATTCCATAATCTCATATATATATTAACTACACGAATAATATATATATATATATAACAGCACCCCTACTAAAGCTATGGTGCGTGCATACTTCCACTATCCCAAACCCCATACCACTCATATCAAGGGGAATACAAATTCGGAATCACTCTCGAATTCTATTAACACATACACAAACAATAGTGAGGCGAAACATAGATTCCAAGTCACTAAGAGGATGGCACATACTCACGTCACTTAGGACCGTCTGAACTATTAATTCAATAGCCTGTTCCAAGGATATCTATCTTCTAGGGTACAAGTCAATATCCCCCATAAAGGTCCCATCGAGATAAGACTTGTCCCATGAAGAGGTGGAATCCCCGGAGTTTGATGTAATTAACACAAATTAAAATATAATTTCCTTTTTAAATCAATGAATGCGGAAGCGTTGAATACAAGTGATGGTTCCACAAAACAACAAGGCCGGGTTTTAATATCTTAAGAAACAAATTAAAACAACATAATTCAAGTCCTAGAATTTGCCTAAGTCATCATTAACAATTATTCAAAGTTAGGCGAAACCATATTAATGCAAGTGACTTGAATAAACCAAATTTAATCCAATATTAAATTAAAATCCCAATTTAAATTAGTGTGAATGTAAAACCCAATTTTATCTTGAAATTATCCTAAGCATGCGTTCTAAATTATTGTGCAAGATAAAATAAACAAGGTCACACTACACCGCGATATACGAGGAACAATCCACTAACGGGAAAAAACCTCGGGACGGCCCTAGCCTCAAATCCACTAAAAATGGTATTACAAAATACAAGACAAAAGACTTACTTCCTAAACTCGAACCCTCTCAAGTCGTGATGCTCCTTCTTGTATCAACCTCCAATTAGAGGATAACCAACGGAGCTCCACCGTGGTCTCGGAATACACCGATAGGACTTTAAACGGCCACCGTCACCCGAACATGGAGCCTTTCTCCAAACGGGTAGAATCTCAACAAAGGTCTTCTTTGTGATGGGGTGTAGAAGCAAACCCGAAACGTCTCTTGAATTCGGTAGAGAAAACCGGTGCCAAAAACTCCAAGTAAGGATATGTATATATAGAACTTGGAATAAACAACAATGGGTGTAAACTAGAGTGTGTATGAATTTTCCATTAAAAATTAACACTCAAAACTTGAACATTTTCCATAAATAAATTTGCTCTCAAACTCTCTCTAAGAGATGGATATGGAATGGAAAAGTTAGAAGGAAAAATGTGTTTCCCGTCCCTCATAAGGATGGAAAAAGTTGGTTAAAAAACAAGTGGGGATCATGGGAGAAAACTGCCAAAAAATTGCTCAAAACTGTTCCCGCCTGGCATTCTCGTTCGAACGACTTTGACTGTCGTTCGAACGAGGTTTCTAACGAGAGACCAGCCTGGGCTCGTTAGAACCTCGTTAGATACCTCGTTAGAACGAGAAAGTCGTTCGAACGACTTATCTAACGACTGACCAGTTAGGTTAGAAAGCAGTCTCGTTCGAACGAAGTTTGGTTCGAACGAAAAATCTCGTTCGAACGAAATTTCGAACGAGTTTCAGAAATTTTTGTTAAATTCTATTTTGGCCCAGAAACATTTATATATATTAATATAAAGTTCTTTTTAAATTATTTCTGAAATAAACATGGCTTTTATTAAACCTAACACCCAAATAAACATTGTTCCAAGCTCCTATATACATATAATTACATTCATACCTTGGAAGCATGGAACCTTAGTTGATGACGTAGAAACGGGGCACACAAACCGGCATTTTGATGAAGCTTTAAGTTCTTTGCCGCTACGTCTTCAACAAACACTTCATAGGCTTGAGAATATTACAATAAATACTATCCTATGAATAAATGTTTTTGTCCGGAATTGAGCCAAAACTATATATGGACTCAATTGGAAATTTGTGTCCTTACAAATCTCCCCCTTTGGCTATTCTGGGACAAAAACCAAACAAAAATCCTAAAGGGCCGTCATGCTCTACTTGACTCAAAACATAACCCGCCCAATCTCGAGTCAACCCAAGGATCAAACGCTTTTCCATAGAAAGATGCCGCTTTAGAATAATTCCTGCACACTTAAGCAAACTCATCAAATGCATAGGGAATATCAAAGTATTAAATGCAATTAATTAATTACTCCCCCTAAATTAATTCTCCCTTTAAACACATGACCTACTTAGAAAGACGTCTCCCCCTAAGATAAATCTCAAATGCATAGGGAATATCAAAGTATTAAATGCAATTAATTAATTACTCCCCCTAAATTAATTCTCCCTTTAAACACATGACCTACTTAGAAAGACGTCTCCCCCTAAGATAAATCTCCCCCAAACGAAGATACGATAATAATAGGATTAGATACCATTTCTCCCCCTATCATCATTCTCCCCCTTTTTGTTCGGGAATAGGCAAAGGATAAAGAACTAATAAACAACATGTGAAAGCTTAAAGTGAAACAACATGAAAGCATATGGGCAATAAAAGCAAGGCAAAGACAAAAAAATATCATATATATATATACTATAAATATACCAATAAGTACGTGCATATATAGATAGATATAAACACACACATGACACATAATACAATAAGTTTGCACACTCGTATGGCAAAAATGTGTCATATGGAAACGAAAGTGTAGGGGTGTGAACTAGTAACAATTAAATTTAGACCCAAACACTTAAGAAACGTTCACGGAGTTCTCATTTGATTGCAAACTTCATCACAGTTAAATATAACCTCATGTGACAATATAAAGATTGAACTTAATGAACAAACATACACAATGCATACAAGCCTAGCATGATGATGATTCTACAAACCAAATTGAGTCATGACATTAAAGACAGCTAGGATAAACGGACATTGTGCAAACCGTTGATATACCATCCAATTCTCCCTCAATAAGCATATATATTCTTTTGTTTTTGAATGAATATATCAAACAAACATAGGCCTTGGCAATTGCTTTCTTTGAATGCCAAATATTCTGTTTTTAGGCCTTTGGATCACGTATTTCTTTTAGATCCAATCAACGGTGGCTTACTATCGCAAAGGATTTAATTCATCCTTTCGGAGCCCTTCCCCGTGCATATATTTATTTATCATGTTTTCATTTTTCACACAAATCTCACATGCAACGGATTTTGATATGAACTAGTCCTCCTAGGTCATAGATATGTAGATGACTAGATTGATAGGAGAACACCTCAAAAAGCTCAAATATAACATGTGACATTAAGATTTCAAAAGAGCTCGTGCATGTGTGAATAGAGGCATATAGAAATAGAATCCATTTAAACAATACAAAATCCAACTACTCCATATAAAACATGGTAAAGAACATTTTAAGGATTGAAAATCTAAACCAAAAGTTCTAGCCACATGGGAGCGTAAACGATAGGATTAAACACAAATATATGCCACATAAAGTGTGTCAAACAAAAATACACACAAAATAAAATCTTTTTGAGTTTTTAACATTTTAAAACAAAAATAAATATTTACTCAAAAGGACAAACAAAAATTATTTCTATTTTTCATTAAGCTTAAATGAAATAAATAAAACACAAATGATAAACAAAAATCTTTTTATATTATGCAGTCGATTCAAACAAAAAATATAATACAAAAAGATAAACAAGTCATAATTTCTAGCATGGGATATGAAATTAGGCAATGACTAGAAAATGACTAAACAAGCATACATTTAGCATATGAATATAACATGAAGTACAAACGCTAAAGTATGCAAACACTAACACATTTATCCTTTAGATTTAGCAAGGGAGGAGGCATGTGTAAGTAAATGAGAATCAAAATCCCTATTTTGTAAGGTAACCAAGTCGGATTTCCTAACCCAAATTAATGAAGAATTACTATCTTGGGGTGTAGGAACGTTAGCTATCGTGGTTACTTTACTATGGGATTTTCTAGGAATTCGTTTAAGATCTAAACAAAATTTCCTAAGATGACCTTGTCGACCACAATGTGTACAAGTAAGAATATGTCTAAAAGATTTATCTAAGGAGTGATCATTAAATGCATTCCTAGAAGATTCTCCTAAAACATTGGTTTTGACTTTAGGGTTAAAATCATTGCAAGAATTGAAGCCTAAACCAAAAGTGTCATTTTTAATTTGGACCGTTCCTAACATTTTATCTAGTTTTTCCGAACGACACTCCAAATCAAATTTGACATTACTAGAATCTTTTAATTTATTTTCCAATTCTAAAATTTTAGATTCTAGTAAAACATTTCGCTCTTCAAAAGCAAGAAGCTCCTTTTTCAAGGATTCCATTAAACCCCTAAGGCTATCTCTCTCGCCTTCTACATAGTTAAGCTTCTCTTGAAGAGTCCTCTCATGTGTCCTAAGGTCTTCTATTAAGGCACTTTCATCAATGACCTTGACACTCTCTCTTAAACTCGCTTCTAACTTCAAATTATCTCTTTTCAATTTAATATATTCTTTGTATAATTCATGAAAAGCATTTTGAAGTTCACTCATATCAACCTCATCTTCATTTTCACTTTCTCTTTCTTCTTCACTCTCACTATCATAAAAAATAAGAGAATCATGTACAATGACCTTGGAAGTGGCATGTGCTATAATTTCATCATTCGATGAGTTCTCATTATCACTCACATGTCTAGCCATAAAAGCCACAAAATTTTTCTTAGTGGGGGAATCGGGCTTCTCTTCCTTATCACTATCACTAAGGGTCGCATTATATGAAACGGGTCGTTTACCCTCTTTCCTTAGTTTAGTGGGGCACTCAAAAGCCCTATGGCCATAACCTTCACAACCAAAACATTTATTAGACTCGTCCCTATCAATATTTTCATTACTAGGTTTAGGGATCTTATCGGCTTTAGAAATCTTCTCGTTTTTATCATGTTTAGAAGATTCAAATTTCTTAAAATCATTTTTAACTTTATCTTTGTTAAATTTAAGAATTTTTCTAAATTTATGAGCAAACAAAGCCATATCTTCCGAGTCACTATCACTATCGCTCTCTACTACTTGTTTAACCTCTTTGCGGGCTTTTAAAGCAACGCCCTTTTCAATTTTCTTTTCAGTTTTAGAGGGAAACATATCTAGTTCATAGGTTTTTAAATCACCTACAAGCTCTTCTAATTTCGTAGAGGCTAAAGTGGGTAAAGAATTTAAAACGGTCACCTTTGGAATAAATCTATCGGGTAGTGACCTCAAAATTTTATTTACTACATGGTCGTCAGGTATTTTCTCTCCCAAGTTAAAGGATGAATTAACAATATCAGAAAGTCTAGCATAAAATTTATCAAATGTTTCTTTTTCATCGATTTTGATAGTTTCAAATTGAGTAGTGAGGTTTTGGAGTTTAGAAGCTTTAACGACACTCGTTCCTTCATGAGTTAATTGTAAAATATCCCAAGCTTCTTTAGCGGTTTCACACGTCATAATACGTCAGAATTCATCCGGTGCGACAGCGCTAAACAAGGCATTTAATCCTCGGGAATTAAAGTTTGCAAGTTTAAACTCATTTTCGGTCCATCTATCAACGGGTTTGGGAACATGTACATTTTCAATTAAATGTGTTGGTGGGGTCCAACCGTTAACAACAGACATCCAAACACGTTCATCAATAGATTTAAGTGCCGATTTCATTCGCGCTTTCCAATACGCGTAGTTAGAACCATCAAAAATAGGAAATTTTGAAAATGGGGAAAAATCCATATTTAGCCAAAAATTAAAGGATCTTTAACGAAATAATTTATCGTTTTTGGCTCTGATACCAATTTGAAGAGGTGGAATCCCCGGAGTTTGATGTAATTAACACAAATTAAAATATAATTTCCTTTTTAAATCAATGAATGCGGAAGCGTTGAATACAAGTGATGGTTCCACAAAACAACAAGGCCGGGTTTTAATATCTTAAGAAACAAATTAAAACAACATAATTCAAGTCCTAGAATTTGCCTAAGTCATCATTAACAATTATTCAAAGTTAGGCGAAACCATATTAATGCAAGTGACTTGAATAAACCAAATTTAATCCAATATTAAATTAAAGTCCCAATTTAAATTAGTGTGAATGTAAAACCCAATTTTATCTTGAAATTATCCTAAGCATGCGTTCTAAATTATTGTGCAAGATAAAATAAACAAGGTCACACTACACCGCGATATACGAGGAAAAACCCACTAACGGGAAAAAACCTCGGGACGGCCCTAGCCTCAAATCCACTAAAAATGGTATTACAAAATACAAGAGAAAAGACTTACTTCCTAAACTCGAACCCTCTCAAGTCGTGATGCTCCTTCTTGTATCAACCTCCAATTAGCGGATAACCAACGGAGCTCCACCGTGGTCTCGGAATACACCGATAGGACTTTAAACGGCCACCGTCACCCGAACATGGAGCCTTTCTCCAAACGGGTAGAATCTCAACAAAGGTCTTCTTTGTGATGGGGTGTAGAAGCAAACCCGAAACGTCTCTTGAATTCGGTAGAGAAAACCGGTGCCAAAAACTCCAAGTAAGGATATGTATATATAGAACTTGGAATAAACAACAATGGGTGTAAACTAGAGTGTGTATGAATTTTCCATTAAAAATTAACACTCAAAACTTGAACATTTTCCATAAATAAATTTTCTCTCATACTCTCTCTAAGAGATGGATATGGAATGGAAAAGTTAGAAGGAAAAATGTGTTTCCCGTCCCTCATAAGGCTGGAAAAAGTTGGTTAAAAAACAAGTGGGGATCATGGGAGAAAACTGCCAAAAAACTGCTCAAAACTGTTCCTGCCTGGCATTCTCGTTCGAACGACTTTGACTGTCGTTCGAACGAGGTTTCTAACGAGCGACCAGCCTGGGCTCGTTAGAACCTCGTTAGATACCTCGTTAGAACGAGAAATTCATTCGAACGACTTATCTAACGACTGACCAGTTAGGTTAGAAAGCAGTCTCGTTCGAACGAAGTTTGGTTCGAACGAAAAATCTCGTTCGAACGAAATTTCGAACGAGTTTCAAAAATTTTTGTTAAATTCTATTTTGGCCCAGAAACATTTATATATATTAATATAAAGTTCTTTTGAAATTATTTCTGAAATAAACATGGCTTTTATTAAACCTAACACCCAAATAAACATTGTTCCAAGCTCCTATATACATATAATTACATTCATACCTTGGAAGCATGGAACCTTAGTTGATGACGTAGAAACGAGGCACACAAACCGGCATTTTGATGAAGCTTTAAGTTCTTTGCCGCTACGTCTTCAACAAACACTTAATAGGCTTGAGAATATTACAATAAATACTATCCTATGAATAAATGTTTTTGTCCGGAATTGAGCCAAAACTATATATGGACTCAATTGGAAATTTGTGTCCTTACATCCCAGCGCGGTAACCTCAAGGATAGCAAGTAGCGCGGTGTGTTTTTCACATGTATATAATATATGTACACACATTCATTTAAATATACCAATTTCATTATATTAATATAGGTTCCTCTCATTACCCATAATTACCACATTTATCCTTAATTTCACATAATTAGTACAACGTATAAGGTTTCGACTCTAACCTTAACTCGAAGGGTTTTCTCACTAGTTATGGGACACTCATGGGTTCTATCCATCCAAGTAACAAATTCAGTAGGTAGGCGTCTAATCACTATCGTTAGTATTCGACGTAATCTCTCACTTGAAATGCGTAGTCTCATCATTCCTTAAGTAATTATCCCTAAAACCCAATTATCGTCACATAATAAAGTTCTCAACACTTAACCATATGTCCTACTGGTCACTCCTATATGCCAAAATATTTTTATTCATAATGCCCAACAATTATTTCATGATAAATTAATTTCAACTAATCAAACATGCAGAAATAAGAGGCTGCCAGGAAGGGTTGATCAATCGACGGCTGGGGCTCGATCGATCGAACCTTCGATCGATCGACGCTCTAGGGTCGATCGATCGATCAAACAGGTATTTCGATTTCTGCAGAAGTGCAGTTACGGGTTCCATCAAAATTCTTCATCCAATTACATATTTTCCAACACTAATCGTCCCAAATCTTATACTACAATCATAGTAATATATTTCCAGATGTTTCTAACGTTAAGCATGCGTGTTTTCAAAATTAATCATGGTTAAACAACCCAAAATCCATCTAATCATCAAGAACCCTAAAGTTTTGTTAACTTTTGTTCTAATCAGTTTTCTCCAGAATTTCCTTCTACATAATCATCAAAAATCCGTGGGTTAATCATCTACATCCCATAAGGTTTCCAGAATATGGTTTTAATGACTTCTACATGCAAATTCCTATCAAGAATTGGGGTTTTCTTCCATAGATTATACTCTTAAACATTCCTAGACTAATATGAATATTGCACCAACGAAAATACGCAAGTTAAACACTTGCCTGGGATTTCAGAGGTCTGGTTTCCTGTTGATTTTGGTGTGGTTGCGTTCTCCTCCTCGAGATCTACATGTTGGTGGTGACGGCGGTGCAAACGGTGGTGTATTTGGCCTTGAATCACCTTGAGAGCTCTCTCCTCTCTTCTCCAATGGCCGTACTAGGGTTATGAATGTTATAACCCTAAAAGGCTGACCTAAATAGCTGTTAAGGATGGCTGAAATTCGTGGGTTTAATTACCCTATTTTGTAAAATGACCAAAATGCTCTCCCGGGTCACTAATTAGGCCTAAAAACATCCCGAGACCCAAACTAAACCCCCGGGTACACTTTTCTGACTATATCGACCCTTCCGGACGCGTTGGCGCACTCAAAATGACCATACGAATAACTTATAAAATATTCACTTTTATATATTAATAATTAGTCCTGACGCGACACGGGCGCGTCCCAACTAAAGTACCCAAAATTGTCATTTCATTCACTCGTGACATTTAATATAACCAATAACATATATTACTATGCTCATAAGTAATATTCAACAAGTTTCCCATAATTACTAACTCTAGTCACGTTAATAATTATAACATAATTAATTTCCGAATTTTTTATTAAATAAATCATCACATTAAATTTAATAAATCCCCAAATTAAATATAGCATAAAAATACGGGGTATTACATGATAGAGCACATCAAAGTCAGTCACAAACTGCAAAAACAAAAAAGACATCAAGAAAAGGAAGCAACTAAAGCTCATTAAAGCATTAGAGAAAAGAAAAGGTCTTACCAAGGATAGCCTATGGCTAGCTTGTAGGTCTAGTTGATCAGACCCCAACGCCCTTTGGTTATCAGCAGGAAGAACTGCCCTCTCAAGCAGCGCGGGGGCTAACTGAGGAGAAACAACAATTGAGGCCCTCTCAGGCAATGCGGACACCGGGACTAAGGCTGCCCAGCCTTCGTCCTCGATTACGTCTTTCTCCTCTCCTCCTCTCTCTCTTTCTCTATCCTCCTTTTCTCCTCCATCCTTTTTTTCTCCTCCATCTTCTTTCTCTCCTCTTCCTTTTCTCTCTCTCTCTCTCTCTCTCTCTCTCTCTCAACTGTTCTTCTTCTTTCCTCTTCCTCTCCAGCTCCCGAGCAGAAGACCGAGAGCCATTAGCAATAGCCCCAGTACTGGACTTCTGTTTCTTTGACCTCTGGGCGAGGAGAACATGATCGTCCTCGTCATCATCCCAAATCAAGTTTTTCTTGGGAGGAACCATCTCCTCGCTTGAACTTCTGGACGTGCTCGAAGATTCTCGGGCTTCAGAATCTTCCTCTGAATCAGAATAACTACCACCACTGGAGCTCCCCTCACTAAAATTTCCTCCAACACCACCTGCGATATCGCTCTCAGAACTACTCTCCTCCTCGTCCAATATAATAGGATCAGCATAAGTCTCTTCAGAGGTATCAAATTCAGGGATACTATCTACCGGCCTCGCTATAAAGCTAGAACCAACATTTTTGTATTCGAACAAGAAAGAAGCAAACCAGGGATGCTCGCCGTCGATTAAAGGCTCCCTAATATTCCAGTCCTTGAGCAATTCAGAAAGACGAACTTCGTTGAGAGCAGGTTCCAAGTTCTTCGACCTCGCTGAAGAAAAAATAGGAAAAGTCAGAAAGATCACAAATCAGTAAAGAAATTGAAGGAACATAGCAAAGTCTACCTATGTATTCTTCCCCATAAAAGGGAACAGAGAACCTATCAGACCTCGACCCCTCAGACTGGGGAGGAAACTGCCAATTTCTAGCAAGGAAGCCCTCCTGCCAATAGTCCTTATGGGAATCAGGTAGGTTTACTACCAATACCCTGCCAGGACTCCTGGCTTTGAGATAGAGAACACCATAACTAGTTCGAGAAAAAGAATAGCAAAAGCAGACCTCGACGAGCCCTAACTTGGTACCATATAACTGATTTATTCTATGAACACCATTGATTATCTTCCACACATTGGGTGAACACTGTGCAGGAACAATGTTGAAATAACCAAAGAAGTGCAAGAATAGGTTATTGGGAGGAAAAGTAAGTCCCCCTTGGGAAAGCAACAAGACATGGATCCAATGGGCACCCTCTATCTCTCTAACATTTCTAAGGGGAGAGACGCACTCAATCTCTACCCACTCTGGGATATTATAAAACTTCCTAAACTCAGACACTTACCAATTACCGATCTTTGCCATTGGGAAACCCTAAAAAGCTACAAATTCATAGAGAAAATACAAAGAGAAGGCACATGAGACTTACAAGATGAAAGTTTGACTTGAACAATGAAGAATCACGAGCCCAAATGACAAGGAAGCAATAATAATGGAGATCGGGAGAAGAGAACGTGAATCGCTAGAGCTCACAGAAAATGGAAGAGTACTAAGAAGGTTGAAACGATGGTCAAGAAATGACTGCTCTGGATAGTTTTTGAGTGCTGCTAATCATAATGTATAGGCCACGAAGCAAGTGCCGCCTAAACTCAGTCCTCGAACTTTGAGAAGAGTTGCGCAGTGTACAAATGAGCCATTATGACAAATCATTTAAATTTATTGAGCCCAAAGTATGGCCCAACAAACTTAGGGGAAATTATAGGTACTCAAAAATAGAATGACGGGCCTGGACGAGTAGCCCAATTGTAGCGGCCCAAAGTCCAGACCCCCATATCTTAACCGGTTATGATTTAGTCTTCTCCCATGTTCCCATTAAGAGGGGTTCTAGGAGAAGATGGAAAACGTGGGGGAGTCTAACACCCCCACTCCCTGAAATGGACATGTATATAATAAACCCTAGGTCCGGGGCAAAGGACACATTGTATTCTCTGTAATCGCTCTATGGAGTATATAGAAATAATACTGACTGAACCATCGTGGACGTAGGCATTCTTTGCTGAACCACGTACATATCTTGTTATGTGATTTAGACATTTTGTATTTCTTTTTCTTCTTGGTGATTTTTCTTCTCTTATCTCTTTGTGTTGAATAATAATTGTCACCACAGGAACATAGTAAATACTGAACATGAATCAAGTACTAAAATAAATAAGACTGGTTAAGACCTCCTAGTTCAAAACTCCAAATCATAAAGTAAACTGAATACAATATCTCTAATGAAGGACTATAAGTGGGCGACACATGCCTTAGATAAGAAGTCTAGACGAAACTGAATGGAAAAGATAGATGCGTCTACTGTAAGGACCTACAACTTCCATAATAGCTGCAGCACGTCTGACACTCCAATCACTAATTTTGGTACCCCTGTGGCTGAGCACCTGATATTATATATATATATATATATATATATAGAGAGAGAGAGAGAGAGAGAGAGAGAAGGGATAGAAGAAATGGGTCAGAGCCCGAGGTTTAAAAAATGATTTAGCTAGTATTTAAAACTGGCTCTTAAAACAAGTCTTATACGCATGTTAGTTATCGAACTCTCACATGAGTTTCTCACCTCTCATCTATGGTGCATGCCTAATGTACATATAATCTCCCCCTAGTTATACCGCCCAGTCTAACTAGTCAGAAACCATACTAATACTAACTATGCTCACTAGCATTATTCCCGTATCGCCCATATAATACGCTATTCAAATAGTTTATCTCACATACTAAGTTTCATTATTCACGTTCTAATGGTTAATATTTTATCCACTACGATTATTCTATTTCTCATTCTCATTTGATCTACTAGTTTCACAAAGTAGAAAGTTCCCCAAGTACACTCATATATATACATAATCTCATCATCCCTATATATATACGCTAATCCTGCACCCTTAGGTTAAGACCACTTGGCGCAATGTAATGATTATTATCATTACCAAGTCTACTAATTTCAAACAGTTCCCAAGTTCATATATATATATATATATAGTCACATCATCCCTATACATATACATATACTAATCCTGCACCCCCGGGCTAGGACCCATTAGTGCACCTATCAAGAAAATGCTGCATCCCCGGGTTAGCACCCATTAATGCACCTATTAATAATATTCCAGAACCCCCGGGTTATCACCCATTAGTGCACTTATCAAGATAATCCTACATCCCCGGGTTAGCACCCATTAATGCACCTATCAATAATAATCCAGCACCCCCAGGTTATCACCCATTAGTGCGCCTAACAAATAATCATCCTTGTACCCCCGCGTTATCACCCATTAGTACATTTAACTATAGAGTTTCTGCACCCCTGAGTTATCACTCATTAGTGCGCTTAATTATAAGATTCTTGCACCCCGGGTTATCACCCATTAGTGCTCTTAGCAATAATATCGCATAACACGTCCTATTAAAATTTATAGGTATTTTCCCAACCTATATATATACTTCTCATACGTATTTTAATCTCAATATCACCTATAGTATAAATATTTAGATTACAATCTCTCTTGTAATCTCCAAGGTACATTCTCTATATACCGAAATAATTAAAGTATTAATTCTCACATACTTTTTCGAAATTCTGTCCTGTTTAGGTTCACTATCTGGTAATTTTTCTCACTCCAATAAACTGGTAACCTAAAAAATGGACTCTAAGAAAATCCCCAAAAATTCACTATGTCATTCGAACCAGAAGGGTTGTCGCTCGAACGATTGCCACGTGTCATTCGAGCGACTTCGTGCGAGATACAGTTCTCTCTCGAACGGCTCTTCGCGCGACGTGCACTGGTTCTTCCTCTTTGCCCAAAATTCAGCATTTTTCACCATTAAACACCTCAAAAATCTCCACTATGTAATCCCAAACTCCCAAACAACAACTCCAAATGATGTCCTAACATATGTAGATGATTTCTAAAACCTAAAATCATTAAATCCTCACCATACATCAAGTAAATACGAAATCCCCAATTTATTTAGCAAGAACCCTAGTTCTTAAATTAAGAGCATAACTCTAAATTAAACCCAGATTTTTTCATGGAAAATTATCATCAATTAGTGAAGATACTCCTATCTACCTAGAGGAATTTCAACCACTAATTTACCCAGTCCTTAATCATTAATTAAATCTCCAATTTTCACCCAATTAACATGTAAATCATGATTAATTTCACCTACTCTAACATGAGTACGATTATTACTAAAAGAAAGCAAGTAATAAACACTTGCCTCGAATATGATGGTCTGATATGTTGGTGATGTTGGTATATATGCGTTATTCAGCTTCCTATCTACACGATGGTGGTCACGTTGGTGGAAGATGATGCCTAAAAGCTTTGGCTCTTTGGGATTTGCTATCCTTCACTCTTTGTGACCCTCTCTTGAGTTATTCAAATATGAGCCCTAATTTCTCCCACGTAATTGATATAATAAACTCCCAATTTTCGTCCATTTAATTCCTCCAAAAATTAAAATTACAAATTTACCCCTACGGGGTGCCGGTTTGGCCTAAAATATTCCGGAGTTCAAATAATATACCCGGGTAGTGTTTTCTGACTATCTCAACCCTCACGGATTCAACGGTGCACTTGAAATGACCATACGAGTTAATAAAAATAATTTCTCGTTATATTTCATTCAATTAGTCCCGACACGACTCACACGCGTGTCAGACTTAAATTACCAAACTGTCGTATATTTCACTCTCAATAATTTATCAAATTTCGTAATTCCATATTACATATCACATAGTAATATTCAATAATTCTCAATAATAAGTATTAACCCTTGTCACGCTAGTTAATAATTATTTTAATCCAGATTTATAACAAATTAATTTCTCGTATTTTAATTTAATTAATCCAACAACAATAATTAATTATATACTTATTCCCACAATAATAATTAATCACATAATTATTTAAATCATAAAAAATATGGGGTGTTATAGATTATTCTCCTTTAAATCGTAATATACTTATGTAGATATCGCTCACAAGAATTTAATCCTCAAATCCAAACAATTTTCCAACATTAACCAAAGTCCCTCGATCCTTGTTAATGTACCAAATTAAATAAAATCTTACTGTGGGCCAAATTACCATTTTTCCAATTATTTTGTTTTTTCGATAAAGGTACATTCTGCCAGAAATAAAAATTACAATTTTGAGGCTTTTCTGCTCCGATTTTGGAAAAACTTAAAACTATAAAGTTGTGCAGAACGTGATTTTATACAAAAACCTGCGCGCAGTGCCAATTTCCTCTTAAAACAATACTAAAATTATCATACAATGTTCGTCCTTTTCAACAAAAAAAATTCATGCGTTTTATCCATTTTCTTTCTCATCAAAACCAACACAAATCAATCCAAAACTTTTCCTAATTAATCTCAATTGATATAGAAAGATATATGATCAGTTTCTAATAATCAAGAAAACTAAAATCATCAAATAGTTTGGATTAAATCCTATTATTCCCAGAATTCTCATAGGTTCTTATTTCTTCAAAAATCATTAACTTAGACTTCTTTTATTATTTGAAACCCAAAATTCGTGGATCAAATCATTTAAACTGAAAGATATTTATTCTATCTAATTTTCATATCAAGAACAAATTCCAAAAACTCTATAGTTCATCCTTAAATCATGCAAATTCATACTTCTTACTTAACCTATCTAGCATGGATATTGTAAGCAATAAAATAAAGCAAGAATTACACTTGCCATAATTATGTAGGTCTGAACCTTTGGTGATGATGGTGTAGAATCCTTTCCTCATTTTTTGGTGACTTTTCGGTTGTGGTGATGGTCGTAAAAGGTGGTTAATCCCCTTTGGCTTGCCCCAAAAGTCTCTCATCCTTCCTAAGCAACCTCTTGTCCTCCCAAGAAACTCTTCACTTTCTCTCACACTATGACCTCTGAAGTATTTTGTGATAACGAACCTATGTTTCTCTAATCCATCACCTTTATAATAAGACAAAAACTCCAAATTACTATTCACCTTCCAAATAAAATGACTAAAATGCCCCTTCGGGGTGTCCTTTCATCTCCAAAGTGACCCGAGACCCAAATCCAACACCTGAATAGACTTTTATGATAATTCTGACCCTTCTGGATGCAATGTCGGCCTCAAAATGACTATTTGGTTGCTATAAAATAATGTTTCTTTTTTATTTATTTAAATTAGTCCCGACACGTCCCATAGCGCGTCCCGACTTAAGTTTCATAATTACCATATTAGTAACTCACGGCAATATAAATATCATCATATTCATATATTACTTAAATATCACTAAGTAATATTTAGAATCATATATTTCAATATCCACAAGCAATATAAAATCCGGATTGATACCAATTAATTAATTTAAAATTAATTCCAATTAATCCCACTAACTTTTAATTTAACTCATTTTAAAAGTCATTAAAATTATGGGGTATTACATACTTCCCCCTTTATAACATAATTTTGTCTCGAAATTCGAAAAATAAAGCATAGATGGTAAGGACAACTCTGGGTATTAATCTCATATCTCATGCAATCTCTGTCGTACCGCCCATACAGTACATTATCGAATACCCCCATTGATGTTGTACACCAAGCCTTACCATTTAGTTTCAACTGTCTGTAGTTCAACTTTACATAATCCTTCCTATACCATCCTCGTGGCAATTTTGGGGAGTAGCGATCCTAAATCATCAAACAACTAAATCCTGAAGTCACAACTTCTACTTTCTTTAACCTCAAGAATACTTACTGTGTCACAATTATGAAAAATACTACAATCCAACCATCTAGGGCGCCCATACACCCTATATGTGTATATTCCGTAATAAGATCTAAATGAATGTAATTCCTCTGTAAGGTTAAACTTAATTAACTGACTACTTATAATATAGTCCGTAGCACCATGATTTCCACATTCATATTTGGCGACTCCATTAGCCTCAAATCATGCCACAACTCACAACTCTCTGATTAATATATATACATATAATAGTAAAAGTTATAAACTCATATCCTAAATGCCTAACTTACTTCGACTCTCAACGTTCGTTAGTTTCATGCGTGGGGTGTTTCGCAGAGCGAAATCCAAATAAAAAAACCCCCGATACACTACTACCTAAAATAGTCGGTCATCAAAACTCATGAGGTCCTTAGTCTATATTATATAACTTCCCAATACGTTTTGTATATTTATATATAAGTATACTTATTCACTCTCTTGCTAAAGATAATACGCTGACTATAACGATCAATCTTGGCCTTATATACAACAAGTCAATCCATGCCGATAATCACATCATACTCGGACATGTCTAAAATAAGTAAATCCCTGATAAAATCAAACTCACGTTACGACATATAAAGAAAATAGGCGTCCCACTACCCATCGGTGAGTCTACAGAAATAACAGTGATATTGGCCGAATCTAATAACCTGGTGGCCCACACAATTCGAATAGCTACAAATGAATGTGAGGTCCTCGTGTAAAATAGATCATGTCCCATAGCTCCATAGTTAGAAAAACATACCCTCATTCACTGGCGGTGGCTGGAATTTTGCCCTTACCCGGATAGTTCCGTCTCTTATGGCCAGTCTTTCCATACACAAAACATCGGCCAGTGAACTCTTCCCTATTAATATTCTGTTGATTATGGTTATGTTTCTTAGTTCCACCTCCTTCTTGGCCTAGTTGACCCTGTTGAGTTTCTTGGTGGAAGACAATACCAGGTTGAGGATAGTTCCTCCACTTGTGAACCTGTTGTTCACACTTATAGTAGAGTCTTGAAAGTCTTTATTTTCCATGTCTTTATTGTTCTTGCTGTTCGAGTCAATTTCCCCTCCAGTCTGATCGGACAAGTTCGATGTTTATGGTCATATCTTCCATATATGAAACACCTTTTTATGACTTCATTATTTCCCTGGCTTTGTGGGTTCTGACGTTGTTTATTCTTCCTACTAATTCCATTGCCTTCATGGTCTTCACAATCTTGAGGAACTTGTTGCTGTCGTAAAGGTATTTTCCCGTAATTTTTTACCCCTGTCATGACAAATTGATCGTCTTCTCTTGTTCTAATAATCCCTATAAGTGGCATACGACGATCTTGGTACTGTAAGACTACTGTAGTAACTACCTTTGCCAAAATACCTGCGATTTTGGCGATTGATACTCTATTCGGGTGTACCTGAGGTAATAGTTGACCTTGTTCTTCATTGACTTTCCCATCAGTGTTAGTCTATTCTTTACAATGTGCCATCTGAAAGTTGAAATAGATCGAATGAGTTCATCATTCATATAGATAATCGCGAAAGTGTGAATTTCCATCGCGTAAGGATGAATACAACATTCCTAATATTAGGGCTCTACATCAAGGAACGCTAAGCTGACAGCATAGTAAGCCATACGGATCCTAAAGGATACTAGAACCTGATGCTTTGAACCACCTGTAATACCCCGCCTAATTAAATACCGAGTGATCAGTCCCATACCCAATTAAATTAGAATATATAGTTGGTTCATTCTTAGCATCACTATCGAAAACATTCTCCTATCACCTAATACTCAATTAAGCTGGTGTTAAAAACTTACAAATTTAATTTAATAAAATTTTATTTTACCATTTCGAACAATTCCACACATTCCATTCCACAACAACATAGCTGAATAAATATCATAATAGAATTTAAATGTAACTGGAATAAACTTTCCAGAAAATATCTCAATACATAATCACAACGACACGAGTATAAAATCCTGACTCAGATAGAAGAGAAATATCTAAAATCCTCTTGGGCGACATGCCCTAAATGAAAGATCACTACAGAGTATGAATCAAATAAATGAAGGCATCTAAAGAATAATCCATAGCTCCATAGCTCATCAACCATCATAATACTTTATGGCTGGTGTCTCGACAGCTGGACAAATATAGAAGATATAAGAGAGAAAAGAGAATATGCAAGGAAATGGGTTAGAGCCCGATGTAAAATTAGTTTTGAAAACAACAAGTGAATAATTGCAATATGTATCACTTATAATATACATGCTAGATTATCAGACTCTCTCTTGAGATTCTCACCTCTCATCTAGAGTGAACGCCTAAGGTAACTCTAAATCATACTAGTTACTATTCTCCATTCTAACTAGTTCATAACTATATCAATTAATTATAGCCCATATCTATCTCGCATATTTTCTCATACAATAATTTATACATATATTCAATAAGATTCAACATGGAATAAGCCTTTTTATTTATTCAACATAATTAAGCTTTATCATACTTAATTAATTACATACCATTATCTTTCAATTTTACTTAATTCACACAAAAGATATATCTAACTAGTATATACATATTCATTCAATTCATTATATATATACATATATATAATACAATACAGCACCCTGAGACACAGCTGTGGTGCATGCATTACTCTACTATCATGTCCTAGTGTAGCTTGTCACCGTATAGGGGACTATAGGTTCGGTAAAGATTCCTCTAACCACAAACATCGAACATAAACAGTGGAGGAGAACATAGTCCTAAGCCTTTTGCCTACGCACATACCTACGCACCCAAATGACCATTCTATACCATTGTTCTCACTAATGGTAATCGACCTAAGTCCTATGTTCTTGAGCGACAAGTCGAGGGTCCCATATATTCATCAGGATAAGACTTCCCATACGCTTATACCTCCTGTCGATAGCAAGTATGCTAGGTATGTCATACACACAAATTATTAATCAATCAAATAGGCATTATCATCTATCTATATAAAATTAGGTACTTACACCACCTATATCATATTAGGAATTCATCCTATCACAAGTACCCATCGTATTTATTGAATACTACCCACACTTGTAATCATGATTATCATCATATTATTTTTTTATGTAGTTATCACTCACATAATTTTTATCCGAACCAAGTACCCGTAAATATATCATCAATATTACCCTTACTTGATATAACGATTATTCTCCTTTAAATCGTAATATAATTATATAGATATTGCTCATAAAAAATTAATCCTCAAATCCAAATATTTTTTCAACATTGACCCAAGTACCTCACTCCTTGTTAATGTACCAAAATTAATAAAATCTCACCATGGGCCAAATTACCATTTTCCAATTATGTTATTTTTTCGATAAAGGTACATTCTGCTAAAAATATAAAATTACAATTTTGAGGCTTTTCTGCTCCGATTTTGGGAAAACTTAAAAATGCAAAGTTGTGCAGAACGTGATTTTATACAAAAACATGCACGTACACTGCCAATTTCCTCTTAAAACAGTCCTAAAATTATCATACAATGTTCGTCCTTTTCAAAAAAAAAATTCATGCGTTTTATCCATCTTTTTTCTCATCAAAACCAACACAAATAAATCCAAAACTTCTCCTAATTAATCTCAATTGATATAGCAAGATATATGATCAGTTTCTAATAATCAAACAAACTAAAATCATCAAATAGTTTGGATTAAATCCTATTATTCTCATAATTCTCATAGGTTCTTATTTCTCCAAAAATCATAATAACTCAGACTTCTTCTATCATTTGAAACCCAAAATTCATGGATTAAATCATTTAAATAGAAAGAGATTTACTCTATCTATTTTTCATATCAATAACAAATTCCAAAAACTCTATAGTTCATCCTTAAATCATGCAAATTCATTCTTATTACTTAACCGAACTAGCATGGATATTGTAAGCAATAAAATAAAGCAAGAATTACACTTGCCTTAATTATGTAGGTCTGAGCCTTTGGTGACGATGGTTTAGAATCTTTTACTCATTTTTTGGTGACTTTTCGGTGGTGGTGCTGGTGGTAGAAGGTGTTTAATTTTTTTTGGCTTACCCCAAAAGTCTCTCCTCCTTCTTAAGCAACCTCTTGGCCTCCCAAGAAACTCTTCACTTTCTCTCACACTAAGACCTCTCGAGTATTTTGTGATAAAATACAATGAACCTACGTTCCTCTAATCCATCACCTTTATAATAAGACAAAAACCAAAATTACTATTCACCTTCCAAATAAAATGACTAAAATAGCCCTTCGGGGTGTCCTTTCATCTTTAAAGTGACCCGAGACCCAAATCCAACACCTGAATAGACTTTTCTGACTATTTCTACCCTTCCGGATGCAACGACGCACTCAAAATGAATATTTGGTTGATAAAATAATGTTTCCTTTTTATTTATTTAAATTAGTCCTGACACGTCCCATAGCGCGTCCCGACTTAATTTTCATAATTACCGTATTAGTAACTCACGACAGTATAAATAACATCATATTCATATATTACTTAAATATCACTAAGTAATATTCAGAATCATATATTTCAATATCCATAAGTAATATAAAATTCGGATTAATCCCAATTAATTAATTTAAAATTAATTCCAATTAACCCCACTAACTTTTAATTTAACTCATTTTAAAAGTCATTAAAATTACGGGATATTACACATTGGTGGCTCTAGTCGAGATTTTATAAGTGTCCACTGACGGTATAGAAATCCGTTAGAACTCTTCCAGTAGACTCTGAGATGTGGCAACTAGAAACTCAACCTTCTCTTTAAGACTTGAAAGATTGCTAGTGGCATGTGGTGGAGCAAATGTACGTCGTGTCTAACCTAAACTATAGCAAAACTCCCTAAGGTGGACTTTTCTTTTGTAGTAGGTACAAAAGTACACAATCTTTGTCCGACCTTGGTTTGCTTTTCTTGGTCGAACTCTTCTCTGGGTTTTTTTAGTGATGGCCATATGAATTCGTAGTAAACTCAATAACTAGTTCTGCTGTCACATGGAACGTGGAGGCACCATCAAAACCAATTCCCTGCCTTTCACCAAAACCTAAAGCAGGGGCGAGGAGCATTTTTCCGATATTTTCAGATTTGTCCTCTAGTTTTACCTTGACCTCCCTGACTTTCTAAAGGTCATGAGTAATTTGGGCTTCAAGTTTCTCCCTAGTGTCCATGGAGGTCTGGAGCTCACTCGTAAGACTATCCACTTGCTTGGTCAAGTCCGCTTTCTCTTTCTCTAAACATCTCTTTCTCTTTCACCAAACTGACTACCTCTCTACACAAACTCTCTCTCTCTCTCTCTCTCTCTCTCTCTCTCTTAACACACGTCTCTCTCTCTCTCTAAGCAGTGCTAATGGAGGACTCTATATCTCTCGTCTCTCCCAAATCTTTCTTTAAGGTAACTACCCTAAGTGCTAATGATTTCTTATGCTTTTTAGTTTTAAAAGCATTAGCATATAAATCAGTGTACGCACATCGTAAATCACTCTCGCTCTCACTTGCTGCATCCTCCCCCTCACTCACATCGCTTCCACTGTCGAGGTGTCCCTATGAAGTAGCATCCTCATCGTCGTGAGGCGCACTATCAGTACTCACATGAGTAGCCATAAATGCGGTGACTCGTCTCCAGAATCCACCGACTCTACCTTACTGTCGTCACTAAGGGAGGCATCAAAAGTAGCTTTGCCTTTGCCTTGACGTCTCAACCTAGTAGGACACTCAAATGCCTTATGAAATCTACCGTCACACTCATAACGTCTCTCCTTATCTTTCTTAGGCGCGGCCTTGTTATCCTTTTCGTTTTTCTTTTCAAACTTATTTTTCTCAAAATTCTTTTTATCTTTGAAATTGCCATTTTCTTTAATTTGAGAAATTTCTTGAATTTTTTTGCAAACAATGCCAAATCGTCTGAGTCAAAATCAAACTCCGAATTAGACAACTCTTCCTCTCTTCTCCTAGACGAATCACCTCTCTTCATTACTGACACTTCACTCTTCCTAGCCTGGCCTTTAAAAGCTACCCCCTTATCTTTTGATTTTATCATGTTAGGAAGCATGACGATTTCATAAGTCTGGAGGTCTCCTACTAATTCTTCTAATTTCAGACTACTCAAATTTCCTAAAAATTTAGCACAATGACTTTAGGGAGAAAACGCATAGGTAATGATCTCAAAATCTTTTTAACTACTCTACCAGCAGGAATGTGTTCACCTAAAATGAAACTAGTGTTTACAATATTAGATAAGCGTGCATAGAATTCATTAAAACACTCAGATTCAAGCATGGTGATTGTCTCAAATTGTGTAGTTAAATTTTACAATTTTGATTCCTTAACTGCGTTAGTGACTTCACGAGTAAGTTGAAGAACACTCCATACATCTTTTGACGTGGTACACATCATGATGCATCGAAACTCGTCGGGGGTGACATTTTTCAAAATTGCACTAAGCCCACGTGAGTTATATGTTCTACATTTAAATTCATCCTCAGTCCATGTAGTAACAGGTTTTAAGGTAGTTACGTGATCTACAGTGACAGTGGGAGGTGTCCACCCTCTTTCACACACAACCCAAACACGTTCGTCCATGGATTTTAAGTGAGATTTCATACGAGCTTTTCAATATGCGTAATTTGACCCTGTAAAAAATTGGCACTCGATTGTACAAGTTTTCCATTAAAATTGCGCTTTTTCAAAAATCAATTTTTAAACCAAAATTGATATCTAGAAAAAACTTTGCGAAAACATTACACGGTATAATAATGTAATGGGCTCTGATACCAATTTGAGAGTGCGCCAACAATCAATGATTACCTTTTTTCAATTAAATTCCAATTTTTAATCCCAAAAATCCTAACTCTTGCAAATTAATTATGACAAACTAATTAAATCAAACCAAACATGCACAACCAATCAAAATATGAGGAAATATCCCCTAAAGGGGTAAAACCGCTTTTTATTTCACTATAATTCGTAATACTTACAATTATAGCAAAATACAGTGACACACGAATACCCGCATGCGTCGATTCGTTGTCGATGGTATTATTAGCAAGAGATCCCTCAAGAGCTCCAAGTCAACAATGGAGAACAACCTTCTTCTCCACAAGATTACTCCAGATGAGTAGAAAAATTATATCTAGGGTTCATAAGACTCACACATATGTTTGGGAATGATTAGTGAATCAAAAAGTTTGAAAATTCATGAAAAACGAAGTCGAGAAATATGCAGTAGATTTACAGAAACGTGAGTGCCATATACTTGAAAATCGTGTAGAATGGGCACTGCTATTTATACAAAAATTGAGGCTACGCATCGCTCGAATGAGTTGACGTGTCACTTGAGCGACTTCGCATGACATGCAGATGTCGCTTAAACGACATGCCTCTGTCACTCGAACGACGTCAACATTATTTTTTCTTCGCCTCAACACTTAGAAAAATTTCTTCTTTCGAAGAAAAAACATTCCATACCCTTAAAAATATTTTATAAAAGTTCCCAAATATCTATGTAAATAATAAACACTCCAAATAAATTATTTTACCATAATCGAGAGTGGAATAGTGGGAACGGTTGAAGAGCATGATGCACGTACGAAGATGATGGATGAGAGGATTCAGATGAAGGCCGTCGTGTATGATCTTGTTTGACGTGCCGAATGTGGTGATATCAGACATACTACACATATGAACTTCCACTATGTATCCAATGAACATGTATAACCAAACTAGAAATCAACACCATAAATATTACCTATATTTTGAAATATTCCCATAGTTTTAATAATTATAAAATGACCCTAAACTTTTTTTAGGGTATTTAAACTTCCTAAATAAGCTATAGACCCTAAAGTTTTTACATATTTAACCTTCTACCCATCTTAAGTTATAAATCACACCTTAAGAATACCATGCTCGATTTAGAAAATTACACTTTAGCCCCTAAACTTTCAAAAAGTATAGAAATTATACCATATACTCAATATAGACTTAGGAAGGACCAAAAGCTAACCCCTAACCAAATTACACATCAGCCCAGCTGACTAGTATACCACCTAGGAAGCCACATAGGCTTGGACTCAAAGGTTTGCATATGAAAACACATGTCCATATCTTATCCCCTAGCCAAAAGTAGCCTAAAACTCTCTAAAATCCACCTAAAATTACACCAATCAAATGACTTAACCTTCTCTATAAAATGCCTAACAATCCCCTACAGAAAGATGCCAGTTAGTGCTAGCAAAACAAAGCTCCAAATTTGAAATTGTTTGGTATTTATTATTTATCAAACTTAGTTCCATCAATTCTATGTGGTTTTTGCACTCATGTAGGATTCATTTATGCTTTTACTTGTATAAATTCACGTAGAAATACAATAGAAATGATAAAAAAAAAACTAGAAGACACAATTAAACCTTGTGCTTCAATGGTGGATTCTATATTCCTAACCTTAAACCAGTTTCAAGATGGGGATATTTGACCTTAGACCTAATAAAACTTAGGTGCAATACTTGATTTTATTACAAAAAAGTTAAAAGCTTTAAATCACAATTTTTCAATTTCGACAGTAAAATTTTTAGAAATCGAGTTCTTCGTATATACTATGAATTAGACCTTCGAACCAAAACCATTTTGATCTAGAAACACTCAGAAAAAAAACCCTACACTTATCATAGCTCGAATTTTATTGTGAAACCACGAATATTAAAATCAAATGCTTTAGAATTTGCAGAAATTGGATAGGAGGCTACAGTCAACCTCAATCCATAAAAGTTATATTTTTGGATTCCTTGGGATAAATTAGTGAGGTCAAAGTTTTAACCCTAAAGTAAAAAATTTGGAGGTTGAAGATGAAGTATTGAACACACCCGCGAGTGAGGTCAATAATAACACGTGGGAAGTTTAACCTAGTGTGTGAGGAGAGTGCCAAATCCGAAAATTTTAAAATATTTTTCAAAAATTTTATTTTAATTTTCTGGTCAAAATGGTATCTTACATCACCATGTTTTGTCAACCAGAAACCCAATTTGAAGAAACCCCAAACTTTGAATTTAAATTTCAAAATTTTATTTTGTACATAAACCCCTGACTTTTCAAACTTCTGAATTTTAACCCAAAATTTCAACCAATGATGTTTGACACTCTTAGGAACAAAAAAGTCAATTTCCACTAAATTCAAAAAAATAAGGAAATGGGTGTAATTAAATAAGAAAGAAATTTGCATACAAAACCCCTAATAGTTATTTTTATACACAAACATGCTTTTTACACATTAGTATTTTCTGAAATCCGACCCTTATTAAATTCTTTTCTAAATTTCAGACCATCTTTGACCCTAGCTCAAAACAACTCGACCTGAACCTGAAACTCAAAAATCCCTAAACAAATAGGTAATTGTTATTCGGTATTATTTCACGCAATGCTTTTGTTTATGTCAATTGTTCACATCACTATGCGATAGCCCTAGTAACTTTTTTCTCATTTATAAACTCATTTGCATAGTTCAAAACTATATTACAATTGAATCAAGTTTACAAACTCTATGTTGATTTTAATAAAATAATATAAATTTAATCTGATTTCATTGAACCTATTCTATTACAGCATACATTTTAACCATGGAATAAACTACCATTATACCCACGATAGTATTATTTGGCCAGTAGGACATAGAGTATTGAGTGCCTAGTTTATGCTTACCATATGGATCAACACAGTTACTTTATCTCCAAAGGTTTTTAATTGATTTGTTATTTGCATGGATAATAACCCTAGACCTCTTTAACAGATAAATGTGGGTTATCTTGTTTTAGAAACTATCCGCAACCTTAATCGTTCTAAACCTGGTATATCTAATTATTACAATATCATCACATTGTTATTGTAGTCTATTTCAGATAGATTATTGAATCCAGCTTCTTATATGCATCTAATGATACTAATCTTCCAAGATTATTTTTGTAAATTGTTATAGAATCAAAATTATCTAGCAGATTTTTTTTATTCTTTTAAATATTCCAGATGGACCCTGAGCATAAGGAAGGCAATATTCCCCCTTTGACCCCACAAGTTTTAGTGCATCATCACCTGTGTCTCTATCAGTTATTTACATATGAAAAATCATTAGCATGACTAAAAATTCCATCGTGATCATATGCACTAACTTACCAGTTGATGCAGCATCATTAAGTATTTTTTTTCTTTTCTTTTCTTTTCTTTATTTTGGAACGTTATCCGCAGTAAATTATGATTGTAATAAATAAAGTACGTTGTCACTATACCTAGTTTTGTTGGATGTAATAAAAATATTTACTATTACATATGTATGTGCTGGAATATTATATTATTGGAACTGTTATAAGTCACAATAAAGTCAGGATGTGACAAGTTGGTGTCAGAGCGAGCGCCAGGTTTATTACTTGTGTGTGGGACTTATTTAGGATATATAGTTATTTTAAGTTCATAACTTTTTTATTATATTACGATACTAAAAATTTGTCTTGCGGTCATGAATGTGTGGGAAAACATCTACCTCAACACCAACAGCATTAACCAGGTCATATTTAGTCAAACTATCTGAGACGAGGGGTACACCAAATTATGTAAGACCAACCAAGAAGTGGATCAAGAGTGGGCAATAGTGACCCCGACTGGTAAATATAATCTACTTACTTATCGAGTGATGGGGTAAGAACAAGCTGGAAAGTAAGGTCGTAGATTCTCTGAGGACTGGGAATTTTTACAACAAGTGATAGATTTAGCGTGGGATTTGGTGCTAACTGAGGAGTTACGTATGGCACCAACTGTATTACCAATTGACTACGGGTCGAAAATACCTTATCTCGACACTACTACCTCCTTATCCAGATCGAGTATTAAAGGTTGTAGGGAGAAAATAGATCACGTGGTACCCCAAATAGGCTAAACAAGAAAGTTCAAAAAATATAACTCTAAAAAAGCTATAAATAAATAAATTCATAGAAGAAGGTGTGAAGTCTTTCGTTTCGTGTAAGGTGGTGAAGGGCAAGAATTGTTTTACGTTAAAATAATAGCTTTTTGTGATGTGTGATGTAATCTTAGTACCGTAACAAAAATATTTATATGTAAAACTTAGTCCCTGAATTTTGTATCTCTTAGGAATTTTATGTAATCTGGTGAGTTTTTATACAAATAATTTTGTTAATATTTTATTCTCTAAATTTTGTATCCTATAGAACGGTAAAAACACGCAATTCGAATGCGTTCGCATGGAGACCACGATCAGAACCTACCTTACCAAATACCCCAACGGTTACTGAAAATATAGCCCAATGTCTATAATAACTTAAGGCAATTTGATTATCCAAACTATCTATATCACATTCCTCATCAGAATCATCAGTGGGAATAGTAAACTCAGGTTTCATCAACTTAGTGGAAAAACTCAAGTTGGAACTAGTCTGTTTCCTATGGGACTGGGTCATTTATTTCTTAAATTCTAATTCCATTTCCACAATTCGTAGTTTACTACTGAGTAATTCAGGAGTGAGATTTTGATCACACATTTCCTCAATAGCATATCTTTTGTTGTCAAATTTCTGTGGTAATGATCTTAGAATTTTAGATACAATTTCATGACTATCATAAGTTATCCCATTAACATGAAGTTTGGTCACAATGTCAGTCAATTTCATGTAAAAGTCGTCAAAGGTTTTAGAATCTGACATAATTAGGGAGTTATACTGTTGAACAAGCATTTGAGTTTTAGAAGCCTTAACTTTAGTGTCACCTTCACGTGTAGTGATTAGTGTATCCAAAGCTTCCTTGGAAGTGGAACAAGATGAGATCATTTTGAACTCATGTTCGTTTATGGACTTAAAGATGGCATTCTTTCCTTTATTATTGTTTCGAGAAGTTTGCTTCTATTCTTGTGTGAATTAACTTAATGCTTTCTTAATCCTCTCATTACTTCCTTCAGTGGCTGGTTTAGTAGGATAAGTGTATCCATTTTCAACAATATCCCATACATCATATCCCAAGGTTCCTTGTATGAAAGCAACCATTCTTACCTTCCAGTAAGCAAAGTTGTTTCAATCAAAGAGTGGGGGTCTCATCAAGTGACCAAATCTTTCATTTTTCTCGTCCATTGTTTTGATTTTAAGAAAAAAATTCAGGAACACAAGATCTTTTAAAAATATTTCCAAAGCTCTGATACCAATTGAAAAATTGTTATTAAAGTCTTTTAATACAAGATTAACCTATTTAAGTAACTTCGAACTCTTTTTTGAAGAAACTCTTTTCTTTAAACCAAATCAGTTTTAATCACAAGATATGTTTAATAAAACATGCACGAGATTAGTTCAAGATTTGTAACAAGTTTTGAAAAACAAAACTAAAACAGTTTAAATCAGCACACCACCAAGAATGAGATGAGGAGATGTATAAAGATTATTGATAAGATATTTTTAACGTGGTAAAACCTCACCCAACTGAGGAAACATCCACGACTCCCTCTACGGAGTAAAAGGAAAAATCCACTAAAACCAAATATAACGGTTACAAACTATGTAACACACATACACACAGATCAGTCCTATACATGTTTAGGAATGTTCCCACTAGTGTCCTTTTAACTTTTCTCCAGTTCTGATTATTGATGTGGTTCTCCCAACTTTCTAACTTTCACCATGTTCCAGTCTTTACGTCGACTCTTGTTTCAAGATCTTATTACCAACACTTTCAAGGTTGTAGTATGTAAGTGTTTGTGATGGTGATCTAACACATGCATGCAAACACTCATGATTATTTTTACAAACACCCCTAAAAAATTACAAATTAGATCTATATGCTCTGTTTTTCAGTCTCTCTCTTCTAAGGAAACTTGAACCTTATTTGACCTTTAAAATAAACCCAAAATCCACGTCAATCTTGCTCAGAAGACTTTTCAAGATCTTAATCAATTTTAGGGTTTTGAAAATACTATTGAAATTGAAAATCGCCAAGTGTGATTCTAACTAGGTCAAAGGTTTTGTTTCAAAAGAACTAGAAATAGTAAATGATTTTATTGAATTTGAAAAAGAAAACATTTACTGAAAAATAATCAACAAAGGATTTCTCAAGGCGAGAAACTATAAATGCAGATCTAGGTGTAATATAACATAAAATGGCTAGATCTATGATTTCTATGAAACAAAAATACATATCTAATCCTAATGTTTGAGTTGGACATAAGATCTCAAAACGAATAGGTTATTGCACAACACAACTTTCAAACCAACACTCAAAAACTCTCAAACACTCAAGGTTGTGTTTGGAATGAAATTTTTTTTGGTAAAAAGTTTAGGGTTTGATAAAGTTTTTGGGTGAATTAGGGTTAGGGTTTCTAACTCTGTGATTTCTCCCTCTTCTCTCTTCTCTCTCTAAAATACGAAGTGAAAAAATCTTCTCAAAGGCTGAGGGTTAGCCTCCTTATATACAGGGCTGAGAAGGATAGAGAACGGTGTTCTAAATCAAGGTCTAAGATTAAGTCTTGCAACATTGACTTCCATCCAATGGTTAAAGGTAAGCGATTGGTTAAGAGGCTTCTGATTGGAGGATAGAGGTTCACAGGGATTGTAACAAGGATGCATGTAGAGCGTTGATAAGCTTAATCCAATGGCTGACAATAAACAATTGTTTTCTCTCTTAAAAGAATCACACATCCAGTCAATAGTAGGATGATAGCTATAGGAAAAATAATGGATAACATACGCGCATCCCAAACTTAATTACACAAGCACCCTGTTGTCTCTAGCGCTTTCGGATCCTAACTAAGTTAACATTTCAGGGATAAAACCAATAACCAGTATTTATATAATGACCCCAAAACTTTTTAATTCCAATTTTAATTAAGAAAGAATTGTTTTAAAGTCATTAAAAATTCCCAAAAAATTATAATTTTTTTTTAAGGGAAATTAGCACACACAATGATTAGGCATAAATTCTTCACATTTATCCCCTTAATTTCGGTATTTTTATGATCCCGTGCATTGTAAATAGCTTGGATTTATATTATATTTATGCTACTAATCCTTTTTGGCAAGTATTTCGTATTTTGTGTATCTCTTATGTGTTTTACAGGTATTTCATGCAAATTAGTGCAAAAGAGAATGCAAAACAGTGAAAGAAAACAAGAAATGGAGAGTTCAAGGGAATTTTTGTAATTTTACAGCCATATTACGAAGGTTGGTATAACTAGAAAGTTGAAGAGATATAAATTACAAGAACATTGGAAAACACGTCACCCCAATCCGAGCTACGGTGAAGAAGCTATGCCCATTTAAAGTTGGAGACGGAAAGTCAAAGTGGAAATTAATTCTGGAAGCTGAAGAGTTTCAACTCATAAAATTTCTTGTATAATTCCTTTTTATTAGTTGTAATACGTGGAGAGGCATGGTAAGAGTCATTTTTGAGATATATAAAAGACCAAACCCTAGGAGGAAGAAAGGAAGTTTTTTTTACTTCAAGTTGTAGGAGGCTAGTAGTTAGGGTTTCTTTGTAGTTAGTTTTTAAAGGATTCTTATATCCAAGAACCCTAGTTTTGAAGTTTGGCTACTATTCAAGATTCAAAGATCTATTCAGTATTCATCATTCATCCATTGCAAGTAATTTTAATTTATTTCTTTTACCGTTTTCATAGTTAGTTTAATTAATTATTGTTTTCTAGTATTCCGTTCCCAATTCAAGTCAGGTTCTCCCAGTTTGCTAACTTCCACTTTGTTCCAGTCTTTACATCGACTCTTGTTTCAAGATATTATTACCAATAATTTCAATGTTGTAGTGTGTAAGTGTTTGTGATGGTGATCTAACACATGCATGCACACACTCACGCTTATTTTTACAAACAGTCCTAACAAATTACAAATTAGATCTATATGTTGTGATTTTCAGCCTCTCTCTTCTTAGGAAACTTGAACCTTATTTGACCTTTAAAATAAACCCAAAATCCACAACTATCTTGCTCAGAAGACTTTTCAAGATCTTAATCAATTTCAGGGTTTTGAAAATACTTTTGAAATTGAAAATCGCCAAGTGTGATTCCAACTAGGTCATAGGTCTTGTTTCAAAAGAACTAGAAATAGAATATGATTTTGTTGATTTTGAAAAAGAAAACATTTACTGAAAAATAATCAACAAAGGATTTCTCAAGGCGAGAAACTATAAATGCAGATCTAGGTGTAATATAACATAAAATGGACAGATCTATGATTTCTATGAAATAGAAATACAGATCTAATCCTAATGTTTAAGTTAGACGCAAGATCTCAAAACGAAGAGGTTACAGCACAACACAACTTTCAAACCAACACTCAAAAACTCTCAAACACTCAAAGTTGTGTTTGGAATGAAATTTTTTTTGGTAAAAGGGTTAGGGTTTGATAAAGTGTTTGGACGAATTAGGGTTAGGATTTCTAACTCTGTGATTTTTCTCTCTTCTCTCTCTAAAATACGAAGTGTAAAAATCTTCTCAAAGGCTGAGGGTTAGCCTCCTTATATACAGGGATGAGAAGGACAGAGAAGGGTGTTCGAAATCAAGGTCTAAGATTAAGTCTTGCAACATTGACTTCCATCGAACGGTTAAAGGTAAGCGATTGGTTAAGAAGCTTCTGATTGGAGGATAGAGGTTCACAGGGATTGTAACAAGGACGCATGTCGTGCATTGATAAGCTTAATCCAAGGGCTGACAATAAATGTTGGTTTTCTCTCTTAAAAGAAACACACATTCAGCCAATAGTAGGACGACGGGTGTAGGGAAAACAATGGATAACAAACGTGCGTCCCAAACTTAATTACACAAGAACCCTATTGTCTCTAGCGCTTTCGGATCCTACCTAAGTGAACATTTCAGGGATAAAACCAATAACCAGTATTTATATAACGACCCCAAAACTTTTTAATTCCAATTTTAATTAAGAAAGAATTGTTTTGAAGTCATTAAAAATTCCCAAAAAAGTATTAAAAAAGGTTTATGGGAAATTAACACACACAACACACATACAATCAATTTAGCAATATGTGTGAACAATGTATGGGGCCCTAAAGTGTGTGAATGTTTATGAATATACCTTTGATCATTCAAACAAGAGGAATGAAGTGTCTGAGGCTTTTCGGTATCTAGGATGGGGACTCAATTTTGTCTCTATTTCCAAACTAGATGAGCACTTATACAATGTAGACTCAAATGAGTCAAGAGTATAAGGTTATTTAATATCCCCCTTTGGAAATATGAGACAAAATCTTATTTGAGTCATCTTGGACTCGTAGGGCAACAAAAAAATGAAAACCTATTCTTATACAAAACTTCTATCTACCCATTTCCTAAAAAAGTAAATTACATAACTCAACTAATTACAATACATTATCCTATTACATCTATTGAGAATAACTGTCGAGAATCCTGCAGATAATCACTAAGATTAAGCTCTTTAGAATATGTACAAAATAAATGAACTCATATGACTCAAATTTCTCCCCCATTTTGTCCTAAATGGACAAAGGGAAAAACTATGCAAATCTAAGAGTTTATTCAGCACAAACCATTCCAATCGAGTTACGTAAAGAAATAAATCTATTGTCATCCAAAGGTTTGTTAAACATATATGCGAGTTGCAAATCAGTAGGAAGATAATTGATTTCTAATTCCTTAGTCTCAACTAATTCGCGTATAAAGTGATGTCTTATTTTTATGTGTTTTGTTCGCGAGTGTTGAACATGATTTTTTTGACATATTGATCGCGCTTTGATTATCACAATAGAGATGTAATTGTTCCTATTTAATACCATAATCACTTATCATTTTCTTAAGACAAAGTAATTGAGCATAACAACTTCTAGCGGCTATGCATTCAGATTCAGCAATTGATAAAGAAGTGCAGTTTTGTTTCTTACTACTCTAACCTACCAAGTTATTACCAATATAGTAACATGCGCCTGATGTGCTCTTACTATCGTCAGTACACCCTGCTCAATCGGAATCAGTGTATCCTATTATAGTGATAGGAGTATCATTGGTGTACCAAAGTCCTAAATTTATAGTGCCTTTAATGTATTTTATAATTTTTTTAACACAAGTTAAATGGCTCTCTTTAGGATTGTTTTGATAACGGGCACATATGCAAGCATCATCTATAATATTAGGATGCGAGGCAGTAAAGTATAACAAGGTTCCTATCATACTACGATATAAAGTTGGTTCTATGGATTTTCCAATTTCATCCTTAGACAGTTTTATTGTAGTAATCATGGGAGTTTTAACATCTTTTTCACTCTCAAGGCCGAATTTTTTAACAATCTCTAAAATGTATTTTGATTGTGAAATAAATAGTCCTTCTGAATTCTGTTTGACTTGAATACCTAAGAAGAACTGCAACTCCCCCATAAGAGACATTTGAAATTCTTTATGCATAATTTCATAAAAAGATTTAACTTCAGTAGGGGAGGTTGATCCAAAGATGATACCGTCTACGTAAACTTGAGCTATAATGATATGTTTGTCAAAATGTTTGACAAAAAGGGTTTGATCATTTCCACCTCTCTTAAAACCTTTCTCTAAGAGAAAATTGGAAAGACGCTCATACCAGGCTCTTGGCGCTTGTTTTAGAGCATACAAAGCCTTTTTAAGATGAAAGACGTGATTTGGATATTTAGGGTCAATGAACCCTTTTGGTTGTTCTACATAGGTCTCCTCTGTCAATATTCCATTAAGGAAGGCAGATTTGACATCCATTTGGTAAAGTGTGAAATGTAAGTAACAAGCTATGGTAAAAAGAAGGCGAACATATTCTAATCGAGTAACAGGAGTAAAAGTCTCGTTAAAATCTATTCCTTAAATTTGAGAGTATCCTTGAGCAACTAATCCGGCTTTATTTCTAATGAATATCCTACTTTCATCAGATTTATTTTTAAATATCCAACGTGTGTCAATAACCTTTTTGTGATCAAGCCTAGGTACAATAAACCAAACATCACGAATGACGAATTAAAGAAGTTCTTCCTGCATAGCAGAAATCCAATGAGGATCATTCAATGCATCATTTACATTCTTTAGTTCCACAAGGGAAACAAAACATGCATAATGAGCATAGTTTCTTAATTGAGATCTTGTACATACATGCTCACTAGGGTTACCAACAACGTTATCTATGGGATGGTCTTTATAAATCCAATTAGGTACTTCAGGTGTCTCAATTGGTAAAGAATCATCTATTTCTAGAGAGTCTTTTTCTAAAACATTTTTAGACTCATCAACAATAGTTAGTTTTCCAGTCTTACTCTCTACAGTAGTGTCACTTACAATAACGTTTATGGATTCCATTAAGCTCTTAGTGCGAAGATTGTTGACAAGGTATGCTCTACTATTAGGAGAATATCCAAGAAAGATGGCTTTATCTCCATGAGTTCAAATTTGGATAAGTGTTCTCTATCTTTGCAGACATAACACGTACTACCAAAGGTTCTAAGATACTTAAGATTGGGCTTCTTCCCAGACCAAAGTGCGTAAGGAGTTTGTTTAGAATTCTTTCTAAGATAGACCCTATTGATAATGTGACACGTAGTACGAATAGATTATACCCAAAAATACTTAGGTAAACACTTTGCATGAATCATAACACGTTCCATCTCTTAAAGGGTACAATTATTTCTCTCAGCAATACCGTTCTATTGAGGAGTCTTAGGAGCACTAAATTCATGTTTGTAACCATTGTAGTCACAATACTCTATAACACCAGTATCAATGAATTCTCCACCTCTATCACTACGAATTCGATTTAATTGTGTATCTTTATCATTTTCAATGCGAAGTAAAATCTTCAAAAAGTTTTGGAAAGTGTCAGATTTTTGTTTTAAGAAAGATACCCAAGTAAATCTAGTGAAGTCATCAACCATAACAAGAATGTAACTGTGTCCACAGAGAGTAACAGTTCGAGAAGGACCCATTATGTCCATATGGATGAGCTCCAAAGGTTTAGAGGTAAGGATGTCTTTGACTTTCTTATGAGGGCCCTTAACAATTTTTCTTTCTTGACATGATCCACAGACAATATTAAAAATAGGTTTGATCTTAGGAATAACTCTAACTATTTCTTGAGAAGACATTCTACTAAATTTTCATAATTTATGTGACCCATACGATTATGCCATATCTCATTGTCATCCATTCTGGCAATGTTACAAACCTCAGCATTGTTTTGAACAGTATAACAATTGTCTGGAGTCCTGTAATAATGCAATCACATTTTTCATTTAAAATTTTGCAATTATTCTTTGAAAATGTGACAGTATGATGTGAGTCACAAAATTACGAGATACTGAGTAGGTTTTCCTTAAGACCTTTCACTAGAAGAACATTTTCAAGTAAGGGTAATCCTTCTTCTTGTAGTGTTCCTTTACCAATGATTTGAGATGATACACCATCACCAAAAATAACTTTTCCTCCGGCAAAGCTGGTTTTGTTTAAAAGTTTGGTATCATCCCCAGTCATGTGTTTTGAACATCTAGAGTCTAAATACCAACTGTAGGGAGTGTGTTCAGCTTTTAAAGTAGTAATAATAATATTACACTTCATCTGGGGTAATAGTTCATCTTTTCTAACCCAAATAACTCTTGTTTTCATTTTGCGCTTAGTTGCTCTCAATTGATAAAATTTACGAGCATTAGATTTCTGTTGGAAAATGTTTTATGCATGAGGATGAATTTTATGGAAAGTGTGAGCATTTGGTTTAGAAAAGTGTTTAGGAATCCTTCTTAGAAATGATCTTTTAAGTTTGGTCTTTCTCTTTCTATAGTTAGAGTTTTTGTCTAGTTGTCTAGGGAGAACATAATTGTTACGACTTCTCCTAGAATAGTTAAAGTTTTGGTACACAGGAGTATTAAAGACGGGATTGACTAAACATCTAGAGTAGTAACCTTCAAAGGAATGACCATATAATTCATAGTAAGAACAATATAAATTGCTCGAGGATGGTATCTCCTTAGGAAAGTCTCTAAACATAGGCTTTATGGAATTTTGGGGTTGAACCTTATTCCTAGGGAATATAGTTTAAAAGACAGAATCACTCTTCCTAATCGGGGGGCAGACATATTTAGTCTTAGGTGGACTTTCACACTTGGAGAAACTTGATTCCCCAATATCAAACTTTGATTGTTTCTCATCAAACTCATTTTTTAGGGAATGAAAGTCTGGACAGGTTTCTATAGGTCTTTTGCCTCCAGACACAAACTTAATTGGTTCAAAGTTTTTAGTTTGAGTCTTCAAATTGGAGAAAAATCCTATTCTAGTTCGATCATCAGAATTGGTTTTTGAATCACCAACAAATCCATCAAAATAGTTTGAATTATTTTCAAATTTTGCAAATTTTTTGAAAACTGTTACTGTCTTTTCTTTAGATTGTTCCAATTCTAATAATGTCCCTTTATATTTTTTCTCTAGAGTGTCATTTTCTTCAATCAAATTCTTCAATTTTTGATCAAGTATTTTGACTTCATTTTCATGAGTTAGACATTGGGTAGTATACTCTTCAGCGTTAAGTTTAGCCATCAAACTTAGATCTTCTAATTTCTTAATGAGATCTTTCACTATATTCTCTAGTCTAGTGATTTTCTTGAGGGTTTTTGCATAATGTGTGTGAATGTTAGGGAGGTCTTCAGTGTCTGAGTCACTAAGTGTAGTGTGTGAAGTGACCCCTAAGGATTAAATTCTTGAACTCATGCACCCATTGACATCGTCATTATCGCATTCCCTTTGACTCACACACCCTGTGGTAGAACTAGCAATATTATCAGAAATTAAAGCATCTAAACCAGTAGTAGCATGATTCATAATAACAGAAGTAGAGTTACTAGCATCATTATCATACACAGGCATAGGCATATCATCATTATATATTATCTTGGCAAAGAAAGATATGCAAGGATCAAAACCATCAAAAGATTCAGGTTCATCATTTCCAGAGTCACTTGAATCATCCCATGTTTTGCAAATGTTGGACCTAGTATGTTTATTGGCAGTGTTCAGTTTCACTCTACTGTCTTGTGTTATGTGTCCTAATTTTCCACGTCTAAAACATTCAATGTTCTTAAAGTCTTTATTGGGTCTTATGTCCTTGTAATGTTTTTCTTGACCTTTCTCATGAGGTTTGTGGTTAGACTGAGATGGATAATTTAGCTTGCCATGTCTGTTTGAAAATTTATTTCTAAATTTGATAATTTTCTTAAATTGTTTTGACATTAAGGAAATTTGGTTATCCAAACTATCTATATCACATTCCTCATCCAAATCATTAGTGACAATAGTAAACTCAAGTTTCATCAACTTAGTGGAAAAACTCAAGTTGGAACTAGTATGTTTTCTATGGAACTGGGTCATTTGTTTCTTAAATTACAGTTCCCGATTTACTACTGAGTAATTCAGGAGTGAGATTTTGATCACACATTTCCTCAAGAGCATATCTTTTGTTGTCAAATTTTTGTGGTAATGATCTTAGAATTTTAGATACAATTTCATGTCTGTCATAAGTTATCCCATTAACATGCAGTTTGGTCACAATGTCAGTCAGTTTCATGTAAAAGTCATGAAAAGTTCCAGAATCTGACATAATTAGGGAGTTATACTGTTAAACAAGCATTTAAGTTTTAAAAGTCTTAACTTTAGTGTCACCTTCATGTGTAGTGGTTAGTGTATCCAAATCTTCCTTGGAAGTGGAACAAGATGAGATCGTTTTGAACTCATGTTCATTTATGGACATAAAGATGGCATTCTTTCCTTTGTTATTGTTTCGAGAAGTTTGATTCTATTCTTGTGTGAATTAACTTAATGCTTTCTTAATCCTCTCATTACTTCCTTCAGTGGCTGGTTTAGTAGGATAAGTGTATCCATTTTCAACAATATCCCATACATCATATCCCAAGGTTCCTTGTATGAAAGCAACCATTCTTACCTTCCAGTAAGCAAAGTTGTTTCAATCAAAGAGTGGGGGTCTCATCAAGTGACCAAATCTTTCATTTTTCTCGTCCATTGTTTTGATTTTAAGAAAAAAATTCAGGAACACAAGATCTTTTAAAAATATTTTCAAAGCTCTGATACCAATTGAAAAATTGTTATTAAAGTCTTTTAATACAAGATTAACCTATTTAAGTAACTTCGAACTCTTTTTTGAAGAAACTCTTTCCTTTAAACCAAATCAGTTTTAATCACAAGATATGTTTAATAAAACATGCACGAGATCAGTTCAAGATTTGTAACAAGTTTTGAAAAACAAAACTAAAACAGTTTAAATCAGCACACCACCAAGAATGAGATGAGGAGATGTAGAAAGATTATTGACAAGATATTTTTAACGTGGTAAAACCTCACCCAACTGAGGAAACATCCACGACTCCCTCTATGGAGTAAAAGGAAAAATCCACTAAAACCAAATATAACGGTTACAAACTACGTAACACACATACACACAGATCAGTCCTATACATGTTTAGGAATGTACCCACTGGTGTCCTTTTAACTTTTCTGCAGTTTTGATTACTGATGTGGTTCTCCCAACTTTCTAACTTCCACTTTGTTCCAGTCTTTACGTTGACTCTTGTTTCAAGATCTTATTACCAACACTTTCAATGTTGTAGTGTGTAAGTGTTTGTGATGGTGATCTAACACATGCATGCAAACACTCATGCTTATTTTTACAAACACCCCTAAAGAATTACAAATTAGATCTATATGCTCTATTTTTCAGTCTCTCTATTCTAAGGAAACTTGAACCTTATTTGACCTTTAAAATAAACCCAGAATCCACGCCAATCTTGCTCAGAAGACTTTTGAAGATCTTAATCAATTTTAGGGTTTTGAAAATACTTTTGAAATTGAAAATCGCCAAGTGTGATTCTAACTAGGTCAAAGGTTTTGTTTCAAAAGAACTAGAAACAGAAAATGATTTTATTTAATTTGAAAAAGAAAACATTTACTGAAAAATAATCAACAAAGGATTTCTCAAGGCGAGAAACTATAAATGTAGATCTAGGTGTAATATAACATAAAATGGCCAGATCTATGATTTCTATGAAACAAAAATACATATCTAATCCTAATGTTTAAGTTGGACATAAGATCTCAAGACGAAGAGGTTACTGAACAACACAACTTTCAAACCAACACTTAAAAACTCTCAAACACTCAAGGTTGTGTTTGGAATGAAATTTTTTTTAGTAAAAAGTTTTGGCTTTGATAAAGTTTTTGGGAGAATTATGGTTAGGGTTTCTAACTCTGTGATTTCTCTCTCTTCTCTCTCTAAAAAACGAAGTGGAAAAATCTTCTCAAAGGCTGAGGGTTAGCCTCCTTATATACAGGCCTGAGAAGGACAGATAAGGGTGTTCTAAATCAAGGTCTAAGATTTAGTCTTGCAACATTGACTTCCATCCAACGGTTAAAGGTAAGCGATTGGTTAAGAGGCTTCTGATTGGAGGATAAAGGTTCACAGGGATTGTAACAAGGACGCATGTAGAGCGTTGATAAGCTTGATCCAATGGCTGAAAATAAACAATTATTTTCTCTCTTAAAAGAATCACACATCCAGTCAATAGTAGGATGATAGCTGTAGGAAAAATAATGGATAACATACGCGTATCCCAAACTTAATTACACAAGCACCCTGTTGTCTCTAGCGCTTTCGGATCCTACCTAAGTTAACATTTCAGGGATAAAACCAATAACCAGTATTTATATAGTGACCCCAAAACTTTTTAATTCCAATTTTAATTAAGAAAGAATTGTTTTAAAGTCATTAAAAATTCTCAAAAAATTATTAATTTTTTTAAGGGAAATTAGCACACACAATGATTAGGCATAAATTCTTCAAATTTATCCCCTTAATTTCGGTATTTTTATGATCCCGTGCATTGTAAATAGCTTGGATTTATATTATATTTATGCTACTAATCCTTTTTGGCAAGTATTTCGTATTTTGTGTATCTCTTATGTGTTTTACAGGTATTTCATGCAAATTAGTGCGAAAGAGAATGCAAAACAGTGAAAGAAAATAAGAAATGGAGAGTTCAAGGGAATTTTTGTAATTTTACAGCCATATTACGAAGGTTGGTATAACTAGAAAGTTGAAGAGATATAAATTACAAGAACATTGGAAAACACGCCACCCCAATCCGAGCTACGGTGAAGAAGCTATGCCCATTTAAAGTTGGAGACGAAAAGTCAAAGTTGAAATTAATTCTGGAAGCTAAAGAGTTTCAACTCATAAAATTCCTTGTATAATTCCTTTTTATTAGTTGTAATACGTGGAGAGGCATGGTAAGAGTCATTTTTGAGATATATAAAAGACCAAACCCTAGGAGGAAGAAAGGAAGTTTTTTTTACTTCAAGTTGTAGGAGGCTAATAGTTAGGGTTTCTTTGTAGTTAGTTTTTAAAGGATTCTTATATCCAAGAACCCTAGTTTTGAAGTTTGGCTACTATTCAAGATTCAAAGATCTATTCAGGATTCATCATTCATCCATTGCAAGTAATTTTAATTTATTTCTTTTACCGCTTTCATAGTTAGTTTAATTAATTGTTGTTTTATAGTATTCCGTTCCCAATTCAAGTCATGTTCTCAATTTTCTATATTTAGTTATGGATTCCTGTACTTTCAGTTTTAAGTTTTCTTTTATTTTAATCATGTTAAGATAAATTTTTAAGGGTGGGGATGCATGAACCCAACCCGATGTGGTATGCATAGATATAAAATTTATCCTCTAAATTAAATAAGTGATTAGATCGTGTTGTATAGTTTCACAACCATTGTAGACCTTTTGACCTCGACTGCCCTAGGTAACCGGGGTGCTTAAGGATGCAGCGCGTGTGAACTATTTCAACATTGACTTACTCATTCTTTGATTATGTCTGATGCAGGCTTGAACCTCATATATGTAATGCTTTGGAGTACTAAAGACTGGGTCTGATCAATTATCTAATTTATAACTAATTTTGTACTACCGTACACACTAGGATTTGGGGGAGTGTATTCTTAATCCATTTCTTCATTCATATTAATTCCTTCATAGTTAATTAATTTTGCATGCGTAGGTTAATTTAACTGAGTTTAGTTAATTCATATATAAAATCCAAAAATCAATCATCTTTTTCTTTGCTTTTCTTTTAACATCAACTTTAGGATTAAACTACCTTACATTTGTCGTCACGTTCACACGTCCTAACTCCCTGTGGATTTGATACCCAGAATCACCACTATACTCCTTAAGAGTGTAGTTAAAAGTTTAGGTTTTTTATATTGAGGTTGGAAGCCGATAACGATGATTAGCATATTACATGGACGCTCGGTTTTTCACTCAATCAAAATGGTGCCGTTGCCGGGAAATTAGGTAGTCTTTAGGTTACGTTCGTTTATCCCGAATTTGACCTTAAAAAAAATTCAAAAAAAAATTCTGACATATGGGCGTCACGTTCTTGAATTGCCCAATTTTAAATGTCCTGCTCGTTCTCTCAGATAATCGACTATGTCCTACTCATCCAGACTAAGTCCGGGGTCTGATCTAGCCTTCATCGAGGGGTTAGACCATCTCTTTGGAACCCTCGAACCATCGTCCAAAGGCTGAGCCTCAGCGAAAAATTCCCATTCTCCTGAGATGAAGAAAAATCTCTTCTTCCAATCGTGGTTGGAGGTTTGGGCCACGTGGAGAAGTTTTTTATCAGACTTCCTCGCCCCCAGATGAAAGTACCTAGGCTGCTTGGACGAGGAAGTGATATTATAACAAGCCAAGAAAAGATCGGCCGAAGGCTCATCAGTAAAGGCATTCTTCCATAAGGAGACGTAGCCGAGGATCGTCCTCCAGGAGTTGGGAGGAAGTTGAGAGGGGGCAATGCCGAGGACCGACAAGATATTCACAATGGCAGGGTGCAGAGGGAACCTAACACCGACCTTGAACATCTGTTCATATACTGCAATCTCTCACTCTTCACCCTCACAGACCCTCTCAGACTCAGAGGGGACCCTCATACTTATGTTGTGGGGCACACCAAATGCATACCTCCACAACAGGAGGTCACGATCCTTGACTGAGGAAATATAGGACGAGGCATGGGAGGTGTCAACTGGGTCAGCGTCTGAGTCCTCACCCTCATCCTCAGTCCCCTCTCCTCATCACCTGTCAGAGGCCCCTGAGGAAATGCCATCTGGAAGGCATGAGAGGATAAGGTCATCACAGGAACGGCCTCGAAAGGGACCACACCCTCAGCCTGTCGGCCTGGGCTAAGATCAGACGTTTTTCTCCTCCCAGAAGGGCCAACACCTATTGGTGACAATGCTCTCTCATCCATCTCTACCTCGCAAGATTGACTCTCGGTTGGATGACAGGAGACCCACAAGACTCAGATGGTTTTATTGTGGCTAGAGGAATGGGAAAAATGGGTCGTACCCAATTAGGGTTGGTCCCTCTTCCTCTCTCCTCCTCTTCCTCTATTCGTCTTATCTCTACAAAGAACTTCTCTCTCAAGGATGGAAGCTCCTCAGCTAAACTATAAAGCCTCCTAATCATTAAGGAGAAGACCCTAGACTTGAAGAATTTGTCTAACCTAATTACAAACAATATTGGCAATTGAGTAAGTTAGACTTTGGATTGAAACTAAGGAAAGTAAAAGTTTTAACCAAGAACACTCAAGAACTAGCCACCGGAAAAGAACGCCAGAAAGTATGAAATAGCCAAAGAAAAATCTAGTCCTACAGACCTAAGGCAGCCGAAGTGTTAAAAAGTAATGAAATGTAAAGAGGGCACTGGCTCAGAAGGATTACCTGAGAAGGGATGGCGAGGCTCGATCCAGAAGTCGCAGAAATGGCTATGGCTATGGTGCTGTCTAGAGAGAGAGCCTGGGCGCGAAGAAGATGAAGAAGAAAGAGTAACTTCAAAAAATCTGTTTAAATACACTTGCTAATGATTTAGCCCATTAACCAATGGAGAGCACAGTCCACGAGGAGGGCATCATTAGGGCACAAAGTCCCAAGCAGTGTGAAACCTCCATGCCTAAAAAACTGGAACGACAGTGGATAAAAATTTAACAGGTGTCATGCACCTAACTGACCATACACTCATCTAAAAAAAACACTATCCCTCAACTATCTCAACCACATTAATGGCTAAGGGCTGGGGGGTGATTGATATACCCATATGTACCCTCGGCCAGACCAAGGATCCTTGCACCTGGATGGGGTCCAGATGACCCTCCAAGGGGCCGACCTACCACCAGACTCAGACGACCCTTCAAGGGGGACGACCCCCCACCAGGCCCAGATGACCCTTCATGGGGGATGACCCCCCACTAGGCCCAGACGACCCTTCAAGGGGGCCAACCCCCCACCAAACTCAGACGATCCTTTAAGGGTCCGACCCCTCATCAAGCTCGAACGACCCTCCGAGGGTACTACCCTTCATCATACTCAGATGACCCTCCAGGGGGCCGACCCCTCATCAGGCCCGGACGACCCTTCAAGGGGGCCGACCCCCCACCAGACTCAGACAACCCTTCAAGGGGACGACCCCTCATCAAACTCGGACGACCCTCCAGGGGGCCGACCCCTCATCAGACTCAGACGACCCTCCGAGGGTACGACATTACGAGGCCTGAATTGGGCCAGACACTGTCAAAAGGAACTTTGCCCTCGGTTGATGATATCATAGGTCGAGGGTGACCTCATCATAGCGCGTGGCTTGGGAGATGCGTGGAACAGTGCGCGTGAGGCTTACAGGGCACGTGGAAGACCGTTATAACAATATCACCCCCTCGCGTGAGGGAATATTATGTCATCATTAATCACAGGTGGCATGGACAGGTGTCAGCAGGGGATTGGCTAGATCATCATTCACATGCACCATGCATGATTGGGGGGTACACTACACCCCCCAAGACCTATATATACTTGTCCCCTATAACCCTACGAGGGGGTCGATCGATAATTGTAACCCTAGCTGAAACTCTGCTTGTACACACAGTAAAGAGAGAAAGTGAGCTTATGTGCATTGTATCCAAGGCCATTAGTGCCCATACTTTGTGGACCACACACTCACAGTGGATGTAGGACTAATTGGCTAAACCACTATACATCATTATCTTATTACTCTTATACTCACCTCCTTTTATATACTTATATATACATACCTCCATGGCTGCCATGGTTACTACTGTGTGAGCTCATCATCACTTATTTGGTGGTGCTGAATCCCAGCATCATCAATGCATACCGAGAGAAAATATCTACAATCTGAGTGATTCATTTGTGAGTGCATCCGTAAGAATTTGAATCAAAACGAATTTTTGGAAAGTAACGTAATGCTCAATCGGTGGAAATTTGAGGTTTAATTTCTGGCTTTGCACACACACACTATGGTTTGAGACATTTGAATGTGAATTTGTGGTGATTATTTTTTTAAAAAGTTTAACTTGTACAATTTTTAAGTATTTTGATATTTATTTGAGTCAATAAAGAATTTTGTGGGTATATTCACTGCAAACCCTCACGAGACAAAACTCGTCCTACTAGGGTAACCTACGGGTTTAAAGGCTTTTTGCATATTCTCAATGCAATCGCTTGCCTGTGAAAGTGGAATTTTATTTTAATAAAAGGAATTTTAAAAGTCAACTCATTTCTCTTACATTGCTCGGGATGCGCAAAGTTCTAAGTTAGGGGGATTTGATTAGGCATAAATTCTTCACATTTATCTCCTTAATTTGGGTATTTTTATGATCCCGTGCATTGTAAATAGCTTGGCTTTGTCTTATATTTATGGTACTAACCCTTTTTGGCAAGTATTTCATATTTTGTGTATCTCTTATGTGTTTTATAGGTATTTCATGCAAATTAGTGCGAAAGAGAATGCAAAATAGTGAAAGAAAGAAAGAAATGGGGAGTTCAAGGGCATTTTAGTAATTTTATAGCCATGTTCTGAAGGTTGTGAGAACTATAAAGTTGAAGATATATAAATTACAAGAACACTGGAAAAAATGGCACCCCAATCCGAGCTACGGTGAAGAAGTTATGCCCATTTAAAGTTGGAGACAAAAAGTCAAAGTTGAAATTAATTCTGGAAGCTAGAGAGCTTCAACTCTTGAAATTTCTTGTAGAATTCCTTTTTATTAGTTGTAAAACGTGGAGAGGCATGGGAAGAGTCATTTTTTAGATATATAGAAGGCCAAACCCTAGTAGTAAGAAAGGAAGTTTTTTTACTTCAAGTTGTAGGAGGCTAGTAGTTAGGGTTTCTTTGTAGTTAGTTTTTAAAGGATTCTTGTATCCAAGAACCCTAGTTTTGAAGTTTGGCTACTATTCAAGATTCAAAGATCTATTCAAGATTCATCATTCATCCATTGTAGTAAATTTTAATTTATTTCTTTTACCGCTTTCATTGTTAGTTTAATTAATTGTTGCTTTCTAGTATTCCAATCCCAATTCAAGTCATGTTTTCAATTTTCTAGATTTAGTTATGGATTCCTGCACATTTAGTTTTAAGTTGTCTTTTATTTTAATCATGTTAATCTAAAATTTTAAGGGTGGGGATGCATGAACCCAACCCGATGTGGTATGCATAGATATAAAATTTGTCCTCTAAATTAAATAAGTGATTAGATCGTGTTGTATAGTTTCACAACCATTGTAGACCTTTTGACCTCGTTGGCCCTAGGTAACCGAGGTGCTTAAGGATGCAACGCGCGTGAACTATTGGAACACTGCTTTACTTATTCTTTGATTATGCATGATGCGGGCTTGAAACTCATATATGTAATGCTTTGGAGTACTAAAGACTGGGTCTGATCAATTATCTAATTTATGACTAATTTTGTACTGGCATACACACTAGGGTTTGGGGGAGTGTATTCTTAACCCATTTCGTCATTCATATTAATTCCTTTATAGTTAGTTAATTTGCATGCGTAGGTTAATTTAATTGAATTTAGTTAATTGATAAATAAAATCCAAAAATCAATCATCTTTTTCTTTTCTTTTCTTTTAACATCAACTTTAGGATTACACTACCTTACATTTGTCGTCACGTTCACACGTCCTAACTCCCTGTGGATTCGATACCCAGACTCACCACTATACTCCTTAAGAGTGTAGTTACAAGTTTAGGTTTTTTGTATTGAGGTTGGAAGCCTATAACAACCACTAGCGTATTACACGAACGCTCGGTTTTCCACTCGATCACATAACACACATACAATCAATTTAGCAATATGTGTGAACAATGTATGGCGTCCTAAAGTGTGTGAATGTTCGTGAATATACCTTTGATCATTCAAAGAAGAGGAATGAAGTGTTTGAGGCTTTTTGTTATCTAGGATGGGGACTCAATTTTGTCTCTATTTCCAAACTAGATGAGCACTTATACAATATAGACTCAAATGAGTCAAGAGTATAAGGTGCTTCAGATTGTTATACTAGGAAAGTGGTCTTTAGAAATCCACAAGCTAAAGAGTTAAGTTTCTAGGAAAATGTTCAGGAAATACATATGGAATATCCTCTTATTCTCTTTCAGTTCTTGGTAAATATGAAGATGTTTTTCCTAAATAACTACTTGTAATACCTCTAGCAAGAGAAATTAAGTTCGTAATTAACTTACTACCAAATACACTACCTATTTCTATACCTCCTTATAGAATGGCCCCATTAGAATTATGAGAACTTAGACTTAAGTTAGATGAATTAGTAACAAAATGATTCATGCCAAAAGGTGCATCCCTATGAGCACAAGTAGTATTTGTGAAAATGAAAAATGGAACTCTTCGATTGTGCATCGACTATCGCAAATTGAATCAAGTTACCATTAAAAACAAATATCCATTACCAAGGATAGCATTTCTATTTGATTAATAATGAGGAGTGTAGGTATTCTCAAAAATTTATTTAAGAACTGGGTGTAATCAACTTAGGGTAAGAGAAGAGTATGTACCAAAGATGGCATTTAGAACCCGTTACAGACACTCTAAATTTCAGTTATGTCCCTTCGATTAACTAATGCATTGGAGGCATTTATGGATTTAATCCATTGAGTATTCCAAACATTTTTGGACCAATTATTAATTGTATTCATAGATGATATTTTGGTATATTCGAAAAATAAACAAGATCACAAAAATTATCTCCAAATTATACTAAAAACATTATGATGCGTTTGCTCATACTCAAAGAAAAGCTAGTGTGATTTTCTAATGAAGGAAGTAAAGTTTCTAGGTCATGTCATTAATGAAATAGGTATACAAGTTAATCCAGTAAAAACTACAGAAGTCATTGAATGGCCACAACCTACTATAGTTATAGAAATCCGCAAATTTTTAGGATTAACAGGATATTACCGACAATTTATGGAAAGATTCTCAACAATCGCGTTATCGTTGATGAAATTAACCCGTAAAAATATACGTTTTGAATGGACCAATGAATACATCCAAGCATTCCAAACTCTAAAAGAATGTTTAACCACTACCTCTGTACTCACTATACCCTCTAGCGATGTTAATTATGAAGTATACATGGACGCTTCCTTACAAGGATTAGGATGTGTACTTATGGAGCTAGGGAAGGCAATAGAATATGGATCCCGTCAATTAAAAATTCATGAGAAAAATTATCCAATCCATGACTTAGAACTTACTTTAAGAGTGTTCGCATTAAATATTTGGTGAAGTTATTTATATGGAGTCGAGTTTCAAATATTTTCGGATCATAAAAGTCTCAAGTATATATTTACACAGAAAGATTTGAATCAGCGACAATGATGGTGAATCGAATTTTTAGAAGACTATAAATTTTAATTACAGTACCACCCTAGAAAAGGCAATGCAGTAGTTAATGCATTAAGATGAAAAACCAATGGAATATATAAGAATGTTTGCGTAAGAGGTCATGATTACTCTAAAAGAAAATAATTTACAGACCGAAATGACTGAAATCCCCATTGTTCTTCAAAACATTATAACTTATCCGACACTTCCGAAGAAAATAATTAAACAACAAACCACTGATAACTTACTCAAAACCCAACAACGAAATACCGAAAATAGTAAGGCAAACGAATGTTGGACTTACAAACCAGGGAGTGGAGTGTGTTATAGGAATCGAATACGTATACCTTCCAATTCGGCATTAAAGGAAGAAATATTACAAAAAGGACATCATTCTAAATTCATTATACATCCTAGAAATATAAAAATGTATCATGATGTTAAAAGTTAATATTGGTGGATAGGAATGAAACAAGATATTAAAACCTTTATTGTCAAATGTCTGACATGTTAACAAGTCAAGATCAAACACAAACACCCCGGTGGACTACTACAGCCTCTCCCCATACCCGTATGGAAATAGGATTACATCACTATGAACTTCGTTAGTGGATTACCCCCAATAACATAAAGTTATAACTCAATATGGGTAATCATAAACAGATTAACGAAATCAGCACATTTTTCTGAGTGCATACTACTAATTCATTCTGAAAACTTAGCAACTTGTACAGTTAGGAAATCATCAGACTTCATAGAGAACCTTTATCTAAAGTATCCGATCGTGACCCTCGATTCGTAAGACGTTTTTGTCAAGCATTACAACAAGCCATGGGTACTAAACTATATCTTAACACTTCCTTTTATCCAAAAACGGAAAGACAATCCGAAAGATTATTTCAAACACTCAAAGATATGTTACTTGCATGTGCGCTTGATCTGTCAGGAAGCTAGAGTGGCCATTTAGCATTAATCGAATATTCTTATAACAATAGTTACCAAGCAAGCATCTAAACTACTCCTTATGAAGCACTTTACGAAAGACCATGTCGTTCTCCATTATGTTGGAATAAATTGGGAGAAAATAGTATTGTTGGACCTGAAATAATATAAGCAACTACCAAAAAGATACAATTGATTAAGGAAAGATTGCAAGAAGCCCAAACTGGACAGAAAAGCTATAGAGATCATCAAAGGAAATCATTAGAATTCTAAGTAAAGGATCAAATTTTTTTAAAACTATCACCGAGAAAAAGGATCATAACATTTAGAAGAAAAGGAAAACTCACACCATGGTATGTGATAACTTTTGCAATTACTAAAAGAATCAGACCAGTAGCTTATCGTTTGAACATGTCACCTGGATTATCGCAGCTAAACGATTGGTTTCATATGTTCCAGTTGTGAAAGTATATAAATGATCCAAATCATGTCATCACTTAGGAAGGACTCTTTATACAACCCCATCATGATTTCGAAGAAAGACCTTTCCAAATATTAGACACTTAAGGATGAGCCCTTCATAATAAAACCATCTCGTTAGTCAAAGTTATTTGATAGCATTATGGAGCAGAAGAAGTCACCTGGGAACTTAAGGACGTGATGAAACAACGGTATCCTTAACTTTTTTAAGGTAATTTCTAGGTGTAAGATCTGCATCAAATGTTCCTCTCTCTCTTTCTCTCTCTCTCTCTCTCTCTATATATATATGAACTTCCACTATGTATCTAATGAAAATGTATAAACAAACTAGAAATGAACACCATAATTATTACCTAAATCATGAAATAGTCTCAGAGTTTTAATAATTATAAAATGACCCCTAAATTTTTTATAGGGCATTTAATCTTCCTAAATAAGCTATGGACCCCAAAATTTTTACATGTTTAACTTTCTACCCATCTTAGATTATAAGCCATACCTTAAGAATACCATGACCAATTTAGAAAATTACACTTTAGCCCCTAAACTTTCAACAAGTATAGAAATTGTACCATATACTCAATATAAACCTAGAAATGACGAAATACTAAACCCTAACCAAGTTACACTTCAGCCCAGCTGACTAGTATTCCATCTAGGAAGCCACATAAGCTTGGGCCCATACGTTTCCATGTGAAAACGCGTGTCCTTATCTTATCCCTAAGTTAAAACCAACCTATAACTCTCTTAAATCCACCTAAAATTACACCAATAAAATGATCTTAACCTCCCCTATAAAATGCCTGATATTCCCCTGTAAAAAGACACTAGTTAGTGCTGCTAAAACAAAGCTCCAAATTTGAGAATTTTTGGTATTTCCATATTTTATGTATCAAACTCAGTTATATTAATTCTATGTTGTTTATGCACTTCTGAGGATTCATTTATACTTTTACATGTAGAAATTTTGCATGAATACACTCGAAAGGAACAAAAACCATAAAACACCATTAAAGCTTGGGCTTCAGTGGTGGATTCTATATTCCTGGTCTTGAACCAGTTTCAAGGTGGGAATATATGACCTTAGAGCTTAAAGAACTCACGCGCAACACTTAATCTGATTAGGAAACAGTATGAAGCTTTAAATCACAATTTTTTAAATTTCAGCAGCAAAAATTTCAGAAATCGAATTCTTCTTCTTGTGACACCCCGCCTAATTAAATACCGGGGGATCAGTCATTTATTAAATTATAATCAAGGTGACAGTCGGTTCATTCTTAACATCACTGTCCTAAAAATAACATTTCCAATTTAAACACCCTAAATAATTAAGCTAAGTGTCAAAACCATTTTTAGACATTACTTTCCAAATTTTATTTTATAAACCAACATTTAAAACCTTACATAATTCACAGTCAAATAATCACACAACAACTATCCTAGAACATATAAGCTAAAGAATTAAACATTCAACTATTAATTCCGACATTAAAACTTAAAGGAAAAACATCCTGACAATGATAAATCCCAAAGTGTAAATACTGGAAATAAATGAATCACAATATCCGATAAAACAACTGAATAATGGAAAAGGGCGACACATGCCCAACTGGATAAAATAAATGCTAGGAGTGGAATCAAGAAATGAGGTCGTCTAAGCAAGAGGCCTGCAACTCCCACCTAAGCTGCAGCGCGTTCCTTCTAAAGGATCCTATGCAAGACGCCCCTGTGGCTGGGCACCTGTAATATATACATATATATATACAAGAGAAAAAGAAAATGGAAACGGGTCAGAGCCCGATTGTAAAAATGATTTAAAATTTATTTAGCAAGTATTTAAAATGTTTACTGGCCAATGCAACAACATATTAGTGCGACACTCCCTTGCGAAATTCTCACCTCTCTTCTAATGTGCACGCCTATCGTACTAACCTTCCCGACGGTTTAACTTATCTTATCTTAGGTCGTTCGTAAGATTTAAACTGACAATTTCAACTTTTTAAGAGGTTCATTTCATTTAACAACATAGTTCTCATTTAAACTTTATTTACTTAGTAAAGTCTCTCAGCAATATATTATACTTTTTAAACACTTATTCCCAAATTTAAATAATTATTCATTCCTCACTTACCATAAACACAGTAGGTAGTTTCCAAATTCCAGAATTAAATATATATATTAAATACTCATAATATATATATATATATATATATTCTAACGGTACCCCACATAATAATTATGGTGCGGGCATACTCTGCTATCCAGTCCCCGTATGACTCGTACTAAGGGAAATACAAGTTCGGAATCACTCTCGAACTGTATTAACACAAACACAAACAATATCGAGGCGAAGCATAGATTTCAGGTCTCTAAGAGGTCAGTACATGCCCTCACGTCTCTTAGGACCGTCTGAACTATCAATTCGATAGCCTGTACCGAAGGATTTCTATCTTCTAGTGTATGAGTCAATATCCCCCATAAAGGTCCCATCGAGATAAGACTGTCCCAGCGCGGTAACCTCAGGGATAGCAAGTAGCGCGGGCATGATTTTCACACGTATATAGTGTATGCATAAACACAGTCATATAAATATACTACTATTACTATATCAAATTTAGGTACATCTCATAACCCATAACTATGATATTTATCCTTATTTATCATTATTTAGTTATCACGTATAACGATTCGTCTCTTACTTTAAATTGTGGGATTATTCCAACTTATCAAGTGATACTCGTGAATTTCTATACTCTCAAGTGTAATTTCAGTAGGTACTCATTTGTTTTCCACGTAACTACCTTACGCGTCTCTCCCTTTAATACATAATTCCATTGTCCCTTATATGTAAACATCCCCGTAAGAATGTAAATCCCGTTCTACATTAAACGTTTTATATTTTTAATAAGTCCTACTCGTCTTCATTATTTCCCAAAATATTTTAATAAGGATGTCCAAAGATTTTTACTCATTTAAATCAAATTCAACTATTTAGAAGGGGAGATGTGAGTCTTCCAGGAGGGGTCGATCGATCGATGGCATGAGCTCGATCGATCGATGCATTGATCGATCGATACTCCTGGTTCGATCGATCGATTAAACATGTATGACGAATCTGCAGAATACCAGTTACGGGTTCTACCATCCAACATCATTCAAATCCAAAGTTTTAACTCCCAAACTCCCAGAAATTTATACCACAAACGTCCTAAACCCAAATGGACAATATTTAACGTAAAGCATGCGAGTTTTCATCAAGATTCATGGATTAAAAGTGCCCAAATTCATACAATTCTCATGAACACTAAAAATTTCTTTAACCCAATTCAAATCATTCTTTCTACAGAAATTCTACTTCTAATTCATCATAAATCCGTGGTTAAAACTCTACATATGAAGGGGATTTCCAGATTATCATTTATATCACTAAAACATGAGATTTTCTAATCTCCAACATGGGTTTTCTTTCATAGAACTCATCCTAATCAACCCTACACTAACATGAATGAAGCATTAACAAAATTAAGCAAGATAAATACTTGCCTGGGAATTTTTGGTCTCTAATTTGTGCTGAAATCAGTGTGGTTATGATCCTTGCGACGTGATCTATCATTTGGCAGCGACGACGACGCAAACGGAGGAGTTTTCGTCATAGAACACCTTGGCAAGCTCTCTCCTTCCTTCTCCAATGGACGTCACTTGTTTTTGGTTCTGTTAACCCTAGAAGACAACCCTAGGCATCTGATATAACCCTTGAAAATTCGTGGGTTTAATTACCCAAAATTATAAAAAGTCCAAAATGCCCTCCCGGGGTACTAATGAAGCCTAAAAACGCCCCGAGACCCAAACTAAACCCCCGAGTACACTTTTCTGACTATATCGACCCTTCCGAACACTTTGGCACACTCAAAATGACCATACGAGAAACTTATAATTTATTCACTTTTATTAATCAATATTTAGTCCTGACACGACATAGGCACGTCCCGACTTAAATTTCCAAAATTGTCATTTTTTTCACTCGTGACATTTAATAGAACCAATATCATATATTGCTTTGCTCATTAGTAATATTCAACAATTTTCCCATACTTACTAACTCACATCACGTTAGTAATTATTAAAAATAATTAATTTTTGGATTTATATTAAATTCATAACTCACATTAAATTTAATAAATCCCAAAATTTGGAAAGTATAAAAATACGGGGTATTACATACTTCCCCCCAAATAACAGAATTTCGTCCCGAAATTCGGAAAATAAGGCATACCTGGTAAGAATAAATCTGGGTATCTCTCGCGCATATCTGGCTCGCGCTCCCAGGTGGATTCCTCCACATTATGATGCTCCCACTAGACCCGTACAAGTTGAACTACCTTCGACCTCAATCTCCTCTCGCTATGGTCTAGGATAGGTACTGGTCTCTCCTCTTAAGAGCTGTCAGGCTGTAAGTCTATCTCATCTATCGTGATGGGGGTGTGGGCCATATCATCTCGAAGGTATCGTCTCAACGACGAGATGTGGAATACATTGTGGATGCGATGTAGATTCTCTGGCAGTCCCAATCTGCATGCTACCAGCTTAACCCTCTCAATAATGGGAAATGGTCCCACGTATCTCGAGGCCAATTTCCCTTTCTTCCCGAACCTCATCACTTCTTTCATAGGAGATACACGTAGTAATACTTGGTCCCCCACATTAAACTCTCGGAAGAACCGTTTCGCATCGGCGTAGCTTTTCTGCCAGTCCTGGGCTACCCGAATGCGACTCCTGATAATCTCAATCCTCGCGGAGGTTTCCTGACTCACCCATGGTTCGAGCAACTTGTTATCCCCCACCTCTATCCAACACGTTGGGGAATGACAAGGCCTACCATACAAAGCCTCGAATGGGGCCATGCCAATCGTGAACTGATAAGAGTTATTATAAGCGAAATCTACCAGTGGAAGATATGTCTCCTAACCTCCTCCAAAATCAAGGACACACATGCGTAGCATATCCTCCAACATCTGATTAGTACGCTCTATTTGACCATCTGTCTGTGGGTGATAAGCTGAACTCAACCTCAACTCTGTACCCATTGACTCCTGGAAGCTCTCCCAGAAACGCGACACGAAAATCTTATCTATATCTGACACAATATTCAGGGGCAACCCATGTAATCTGACAATCTCTATAATAAATAACTGAGCATACTGACCCATGGTATAGTCTGTTTGTACCGGCAGGAAATGATCCACCTTGGTCAAACGATCCACAATCATCCAGATGGAGTCGTGGCTCCGCTGTGAAGTAGGCAACCCTGTAATAAAATCCATGGAAATGCTCTCCCACTTCCACGCGGGTATTTCCAATCGCTGAAGAAACCCTGATGATTTCTGATGGTCCACCTTTACCAGCTGGGAGGTAGAACACTTGGACACGAACTTTGTAATGCCTTTTTTCATCCCACTCCACCAGTATTGCCGCCTCATATCCTGATACATCTTATCTCCCCTAGGATGTACTGCAAATCGGGACTCGTGAGACTACATCATCACTGTATGACGTAAGTCTTCCCCTTCTGGGACCACCAATCTCCCATTAAACCTCAAACCCCCATTAGAACTAACAGAATAGGACTCAGCACCCTCGGCTAAAAGTCGTACAATCTGCTCCTGGCAAAATGGGTCTGTAGTATGTGCCTGTATCACCCTCGTAACAATCTCGGGTGTCACTGTCATGACAGATATGAGGGAACGGTCTACTGCATCCAGGTGACCCAACTCTTTCCACTTTGCTTTCCAGACGTCCTCTACATCGTCTATCGGTCTATGACTCAATGCACCAGCAACTACATTGGCCTTCCCCGGATGGTACTGTGTGTCGAACTGATAGTCCTTCACAAACTCTAACCACCTGCGCTGACGCATATTCAACTCTTGCTGAGTGAACAGGTACTGCAGTGACTTATGGTTTGTGAACAAGCGAAATTTCTCCCCCAATAAATAGTGCCTCCAAATCCTCAATGCAAAAATGACCTCTGCCAACTCTAGGTCGTGTGTGGAGTAATTCTTCTCGTGCGGCTTAAGATTGTGGGAGGAAAAAACTATAGCCTTCTCCTCCTGCTGAAGTACTCCCCCAAGTCCCCATAAAGAGGCATCGGTGTAAACCAGGTACTCCACGCTCGGCTTAGGTAAAGCAAGGATCGGTGCTGAAGTAAGCTTGTCTTTCAGCTCGTCGAAATCCAATTGATAAGCATCATCCCAAACATATGGTACCCCTTTGCGAGTCAGGTTCGTCAATGGACCCGCTATTTTGGATAACCCCCGAATGAATCTCCTGTAGTATCCGACTAATCATAAGAAACTACGCACTTCCGTCGGTGTCGTGGGCTATCCCCACTCCCTCACCGCTGACACTTTACTCGGGTCAACTGCTATCCCTTGTTCAGAAACAAAATGTCCTAAGAACTATACTTTTTCGCAACCAGAACCCTCACTTCTTGTACTTAGCATACAACTGATGCTCTCGTAGAGTCTGAAGAACCTGCCTTAAGTGCTCGGCATGCTCCTCCTCGGAGTGTGAATATATCAGAATGTCATCCATGAAAACGATGACAAAGTGATCCAAGAACTCTCTAAACACTGGGTTCATCAAGTCCATGAATACAGCTGGAGCATTTGTGATGCCAAATGGCTTCACTCTGAACTCATAGGACCCATATCTCGTCGAGAAAGCAGTCTTTGAAACATCCTGCTCCCTAATACATAGCTGATGGTACCCCGACCTCAGATCTATCTTCGAAAAGAAAGTTGCTCCCCTCAGCTGGTCGAACAGATCATCGATTCGAGGCAACGGATACTTGTTCCATATCGTGACCTTGTTCAGCTCCCGGTAGTCTACACATAGACTCAGTGAACCATATCTCTTTTTCACAAACAAAACTGGAGCGCCCCAAGGTGAGGTACTCCTGCGAATGAAGCCCTGACCTAACAGCTTCTCTATCTGATCTCGTAACTCTCGCATCTCCGCTGGAGCCATACGATATGGAGCGCGTGCTATAGGTCGAGTATCCGATAATAAATCTATGACAAAATCTATCTCTCGACTGGGGGGTAAGCCTGGCATCTCCTGAAATACATCGGAATACTCACGAACAACTGGGATCGAGTCTAAGGGAATCACAACCTCCTTAGAGGTATCCTCCTCTATGTAATACAAATGAGCGGTCGAGCCTCCCTCTGGGCGAGGCATCTCCACTACAAACATCTCTTGCCCCGGAATGGCAAAGACAATACTCCCACCGAAACAATCTATCATGGCTCTTTAAGCTTCGAGCCAATCCATATCGATAATAATGTCGTGCTCGTGCATATCTAAGGCTAACATGTCTGCTGGTAATACCAAGCTACCAATCTATACCCCCACTCCCCAGTATATAAAGAAAGTTAGCGATCCATTTCCCAATGGTGAGTCTACACATGTCACAGTGCTCTCTGCTGTGGCTAATAACCCTAAGGCCTTCGTAAAATGGGTAGCTATAAAATAGTACGTCGCCTAGTATCAAATAAAATCGACCCATAGCACCGGGTACAGAGGACGTAACTTTTATCTCGGTTGGGACTTGTGGTGTTGCTATTTGGTGGTCATTATAGACACGTCCATACTGTAATTGCCTCTGCTGTACTGAGGCTGCTGGAATGGCTGGTGGAGATGGCTTCTATGGTTTATTATCGGCGCCCTGCTGCCTTGGGGCTTTATTCCTCTCTGGGAAATCCTGACACCTATGGCCATTCCTGCCACATTGGAAGCACCTCCCTTGAAACTGTCTCACTTTACTACGTTGTTGACTAGTCTCGCTTTCTCCTTGGTTTTGCTGGCCTTGCTGAGAAATTTGCGGAAAAACGATGTCAGGTTGAGGACAATCCCTCCACTTGTGACCCGGTCGCACACATTTATAGCAGAGTCCTGAAATTTCTCGTTGGTCGGGTTGTGGTTTCTCCACAATCTGATTTGGACAAGATTGACGTTTATGACCGTCCATTCAATATTTGAAACACTTCTTTATGACTTCATTCTGACCCCAACTTTGTTGGCCCTGACGCTTTTGGACCTTTACAAAAATTTTGCTACCCCTAGAACTGTCTCGGTCTTGAGTGGTTTATTATCGCAATTTCGGTGTCTTCGGACAATTGTCTTCTTTAGTCACATGAATTTGATCAACCTCTCTAGGTCTTTTGCCTCCTCTAAGTTGCATGCTGCGTTCGTGGTACTATAAGACTGCAGTGGTAACTGCTTGTGCCATAATGCCGCAAATTCGGCGATTGGTGCCCTTTTCGGAGACACCTGAGGTGTGAGTTGTCCTTGGTCATTAACTTCCCCAATGGCCTTAGCTTGTTCGTCTTGACGGGCCATCTGAAAATTAAAAATTTAATCTGAATAAGTTCAACATTCACATCGACAAATCGCAGAAGCACGAATTTCCAATGCATACAGATGAATACAACATTCCTAGAATTAGGGCTGTAATTCAAAGATGCTAAACTGGAAACGAAATAAGCCGTACAGATCCCATGGACACTAGAACCTGATGCTCTGATACCACCTGTGACACCCCGCCTAATTAAATACCGGGTGATCAGTCATTATAACCAAGGTGACGGTCGGTTCATTCTTAACATCACTGTCGTAAAAATAACATTTCCAATTTAAACACCCTAAATAATTAAGCTAAGTGTCAAAACCATTTTTAGACATTACTTTCCAAATTTTATTTTATAAACCAACATTTAAAACCTTACATAATTCACAGTTAAATAATCACACAACAACTATCCTGGAACATATAATCCAAAGAATTAAACATTCAACTAATCAATTCCGACATTAAAACTTAAAGGAAAAACATTCTAAAAATGATAAATCCCAAAGTGTAAATACTGGAAATAAATGAATCACAATATCCGATAAAACAACTGAATAATGGAAAAGGGCGACACATGCCCAACTGGATAAAATAAATGCTAGGAGTGGAATCAAGAAATGAGGTCGGCTAAGCAAGAGGCATGCAACTCCCACCTAAGTTGCAGCGCGTTCCTTCCAAAGGATCCTATTCAAGACGCCCCTGTGGCTGGGCACCTGTAATATATACATATATATATACAAGATAAAAAGAAAATGGAAACGAGTCAGAGCCCGATTGTAAAAATGATTTAAAATTTATTTAGCAAGTATTTAAAATGTTTACTGGCCAATGCAACAATATATTAGTGCGACACTCCCTTGAGAAATTCTCACCTCTCTTCTAATGTGCACGCCTATCGCACTAACCTTCCCGACGGTTTAACTTATCTTATCTTAGGTCGCTAGTAAGATTTAAACTGAATATTTCAACTATTTCAGAGGTTCATTTCATTTAACAAAATAGTTCTCATTTAAACTTTATTTACTTAGTAAAGTCTCTCAGCAATATATTATAATTTTCAAACACTTATTCCCAAATTGAAATAATTATTCATTCCTCACTTACCGTAAACACAGTAGGTAGTTCCCAAATTCTAGAATTAAATATATATATTAAATACTCATATAATATATATATATTCTAATGGCACCCCACATAATAATTATGGTGCGGGCATACTCTGCTATCCAGTCCCCGTATCACTCGTACTAAGGGAAATACAAGTTTGGAATCACTCCCGAACTGTATTAACACAAACACAAACAATATTGAGGCGAAGCATAGATTCTAGGTCTCTAAGAGGTCAGTACATGCCCTCATGTCTCTTAGGACCATCTGAACTATCAATTCGATAGCCTGTATCGAAGGATTTCTATCTTCTAGGGTACGAGTCAATATCCCCCATAAAGGTCCGATCGAGATAAGACTGTCCCAGCGCGGTAACCTCAGGGATAGCAAGTAGCGCGTGCATGATTTTCACACGTATATAGTTTATGCATAAACACAATTATATAAATATACTACTAATACTATATCAAATTTAGGTACATCTCATAACCCATAATTATGATATTTATCCTTATTTATCATTATTTAGTTATCACGTATAACGATTCGTCTCTTACTTTAAATTGTGGGATTATTCCAACTTATCAAGTGACACTCGTGAATTTCTATACTCCCAAGTGTAATTTCAGTAGGTACTCATTTGTTTGCCACGTAACTACCTTACGCGTCTCCCCCTTTAATACATACTTCCATTGCCCCTTATATGTAAACATCCACGTTAGAATGTAAATCCCGTTCTACATTAAAGGTTTCATATTTTTAATAAGTCCTACTGGTCTTCATTATTTCCCAAAATATTTTAAAAAGGATGTCCAAAGATTTTTACTCATTTAAATCGAATTCAACTATTTAGAAGGGGAGATGTGAGTCTTCCAGGAGGGGTCGATCGATCGATGGCATGAGCTCGATCGATCGATACTCCTGGTTCGATCGATCGATCAAACATGTATGACGAATCTGCAGAATACCAGTTACGGGTTCTACCATCCAACACCATTCAAATCCAAAGTTTTAACTCTCAAACTCCCAGAAATTTATACCACAAACGTCCTAAACCCAAATGGACAATATTTAACGTAAAGCATGCGAGTTTTCATCAAGATTCATGGATTAAAAGTGCCCAAATTCATACAATTCTCATGAACACTAAAAATTTCTTTAACCAATTCAAATCATTCTTTCTCCATAAATTCTACTTCTAATTCATCATAAATCCGTGGTTAAAACTCTACATATGAACGGGATTTCCAGATTATCATTTATATCACTAAAACATGAGATTTTCTAATCTCTAACATGGGTTTTCTTTCATAGAACTCATCCTAATCAACCCTACACTAACATGAATGAAGCATTAATGAAATTAAGCAAGATAAATACTTGCCTGGGAATTTTTGGTCTCTAATTTGTGCTGAAATCAGTGTGGTTATGATCCTTGCGACGTGATCTATCATTTGGCGGCGACGGCGGCGCAAACGGAGGAGTTTTCGGCCTAGAACACCTTGGCAAGCTCTCTCCTTCCTTATCCAATGGCCGTCACTTGTTTTTGTTTGTGTTAACCCTAGAAGACAACCCTAGGCATCTTATATAACCCTTGCAAATTCGTGGGTTTAATTACCCAAAATTACAAAATGTCCCAAATACCCTCCCGGGGTACTAATTAAGCCTAAAAACGCCCCGAGATCCAAAATAAACCCCCGGGTACACTTTTCTGACTATCTCGACCCTTCCGGACACTTTGGTGCCCTCAAAACGATCATACGAGCAACTTATAATTTATTCATTTTTATTAATCAATATTTAGTCCCGACACGACACAGGCGCGTCCCGACTTAAATTTTCAAAATTGTCATTTTTTTCACTCGTGACATTTAATAGAACCAATATCATATATTACTTTGCTCATTAGTAATATGCAACAAGTTTACCATAATTACTAACTCACATCACGTTAGTAATTATTAAAAATAATTAATTTTCGGATTTATATTAAATTAATAACTCACATTAAATTTAATAAATCCCCAAATTTAAAAAGCATAAAAATACGGGGCATTTCACTTCTATGCTATGAATTAGACTTTCAAACCAAAACCATTTTTTTCTAAAAACACTCAGGAATAAAAAAACTTATACCCGCCATAGCTCCAATTTTATTATGAAACCATACATATAAAAAAGAAATCTTTGAAAATTTGTAGAAACTAGATAGGAGTCTAGAATCCACCGCAATCCATAAAAGTTATATTTATGGATTCCTTATAAAAAAATTAAGAAGAATGGATTTTGGAATCACTCAAAATGGTATTCTATAAATCATAACAGTTACTTTATCTCCAAAGATTTTGGATTGATTTGCTATCTGTATGGATATTAACCCTATATTTCTTTAACAGATAATTATGGGTGATCTTATTTTAGGAACTATCCACAACCTTAACTGTTGTAAACATGATATTTATAACTATAGCAATACCATCATATTGTTGTTGTACTCTATTTTAGAGTGATTATTGAATCCATCTTCTTATATGCATCTAATGATATTAATCTTTCAAGATTATTTTTTCAAATTATTATAGAATAAGAATTATCTACTAGGCAACACTTTTGCCTATTCTTTTAGAAATTTCAGATGGACCCTGAGCATAAGAAAGGCAACATTCCCCCCGACCCCATAAATTTTAGTGCATCATCGTATGCGTTTCTATTAATAATTTACATATGAAAACACATTAGCATGATCAACTAACCCATCGTGATCGTATACACTACCACTTACCAGTTGATGTAGCATTATTATGTATTTTTTTTATTTTTTTATTTTTTGTTTTCTGTACTTTGGAATGTTATCCGCAGTCGATTATGATTGTAATAAATAAATTTCTCTGTCACTGTACCTAGTTTTATTCGATGTAATAAAAGTATTTACTATTATATATGTATGTGCTGGAATATTATATTATCGAAATTGTTATAAGTCATAATAAAGTCAGGATGTGACACTTCCTTTCCAAAATGCATACCTTATGGGATCAATCGGCCATTTGTGAACCCACTTGGACATGCCCAATTAATGCAACCAAATATATTTCCTATAGAGATCAGAAACGATAAGTACATTTTCTTATAACTCTATATGATACCTTTCAGCCTATTCGAACCACATTGTTTTGCTGAAAACCCTTGGCTACACTTGATGAGGTTATTTCTGAACTTCTTTATGAAGATACAAGATTAGGTACATGTAATACCCCGTATTTTCGGCTATATTTATTTTTGGGATTAATTAATTAAATGCGTATTAATTGGAAATTAATTCGGGTTATAAATACTAATGTGATGCGAATTGGTATTTGATTATGTGCATATATGATTATATATGTATTTGGTATTATGAAAGTTGTCGTGAGATTTATGTACGGCATTTTAGAAATTTTGTCGAGACGCGTGGGACCGCCGCGTCACGGTGTAATATTTTGATAATAAAAGTGAATTTAAAATCTATAATTTGTATGGTTGTTTTGAGTGCGCCAACGCGTCTAGAAGGGTCGAGATAGTCAGAAAACACTAGCCGGGGGTATAGTTTGGGTCCCGGGGTATTTTTAGGCCATACCGGTAACTTAAAGGGTATTTTGGTAATTTTACATTTTTAGGAATTAAAAGTGACGAAAATTAGAGATGTAAATCTGATGTGAATTAAACCCATTAAGCCCATTAACCAACCCATATTAACCTAGAAGGCTATGTAGGTTGTCATTAGGTTTACAATCTTCCCCAAATCAAACCCTAGCCACCTTAAGCCACCATTGGAGAAGGAGCTTAGAGAGAGAGGAAACTCTGCAGAATCTTCACCAAACCTACACCAAAAATCAGAAATCAAACCAAGGCAAGTGGTTTAATTATGTTTAATTTCAGCAAATGTTCTTTCCATGTTAGAAAATTCGGATTTATGGTTTGTTCTTGATAAATATGAAAACCCATGTAGTTTAGATCATAGAACTTGAGAAATTGTGAAGAGAATTGCATGTAGTATGATAGGTAGATGATTTCCCTTATAATAATTGTGATTTGAAGGAATTAAAACGAAATAAATTCTGGGATTTGATGATGATATAAACCTAGGGTTCATGTTCTAGAGAAATTGGGAAAAAGTGTAGAGATTTGTAAATTTAGTTGATGTTATGATGATTCAATCCTTGAAAACATGTTAGGAGATGATGTAAATATGTTTAGGACGAATTAAAGACCCTAAAACGTTATTGGGATGAACCTTGGAAGAGATTAGAAGTGATAAAAATGGTGAAAAACGAATTGGGAAAAATTTTGGGCCGAATCTGGTAGCTCGTTAGAAGCAGTCCCCAGGTCGTTCGAACGAACTCGTTCGAACGAGCTTCTAACGAGTTGACCAGTCGTTGCTAACGAGTAGGAATTTCGTTCGATATCTCGTTCTAACGAGATATCGTTAGAAGGGACAGTTCGTTCGAATGAACTAGATCTCGTTCGAACAGCCTCGTTCGAACGAGACTTCTAACGAGATGACGGAAGGAACTCGTTCGAACACTCGTTCGAACGAGACTTCTAACGAGTTGACAGTTTGCTCCTTTTTGGACTGTTTCGATTTTTGGAGACCCGTAAAGTTGTTCGAGGATATAGATAGCATTTCTTTGATGATATAGTGATAGACTTGGGACATTTGGGTATTTATGAGGAGGAATTTACATATGAGAGTTGTGTTACATGTACGGTTTGGGTTGAGACGTGAGTGTCTACTACGAAGTGAGAAATTATAGCGGGTATAATTACAAACCGGAATAGTATAGATTGTGATAAATATAGTTAGTGCGATAATGCAATACGTACTACGATTAAAATACGGTATTACTAAGATGTGTGTTTACTTAGTATATGGATTGTGTGTATGACATACCTACCATACTTGCTATCACGGGAGGTTGCGTTCGCTTAGGACCCTCTAATCCTTGTGTGCCTACGGGGGGGATATAGACTGGTACCTCGATGAACATAGGTCATAGAAAGACTTATTGTGATATTAATAAGTCCGCTGACCGTGGGAGCGTAGGTATGTGCGTGACCCACGTGATGGTGACTGTGTTCGCCTCCACTATTTGTGATTTGTGTTATCTGAACTATTCCTGAGAGATTCGGAATGTGTGATCCTTATGTACGTGATGTACCGGGATGGATAGCAGAGTATGTGTGCACCATAGCTTAGATTGCGGGGTGCTTGTATCGTATATTTATGATGTGAATAATATACATTTAATTAATGGAAATCCTCATGTTAATATTGTGAACATATTACGGTATTGTTGCGAGTTATATAATGAGTTAACTGATACTTATATATATGGCATATTTAGTAACTGAGTTACATTAAATCCCTATTTAATTACGAGCGTTATTATGTTAATGGAACCAAGTATTATGGGTAGGACCTTTGGCAGTCTAGCTAGTTATGATGTCACTTAGCTAGTAGTATGGGTCGTTATAGATGGGTACTTGCGTTAGGAGTGCACAGTTAGACGAGAGGTGAGAATATCATGTGAGTGCACGTCCTAACATGTACTTTGCATTTAATGTTTTAAATGTTTTTAAAGCACTTGCAGGTTTTTAAAAATATAACTCCACATTCGGGCTCTGACCCGTTTGCTTTTCAAATCTTTTTGTTATAAAACCATTTTTAGGTGCCCAGCCACAAGGACACCAAGCATAGGATACTCATTCAGGTGACGAGCTGTAGCTTCTTGTGGAAGCTACAGGGATTTGCATGTAGACGCTTCTATCTTTTGGATTACAGAGTCATCATCTATCAGTTGTAGGGCATGTTGCCCATTTCCTTAGAGACATCTTTTACATTTCAGTTTTCAGACTTTAGCATGTATTGTTTCAGTTTATTTATTTCAGTTATGGGATTGTAGTGAGGAGTTTTCCTCCAGACTTTATTTACTCTATTGTGATGGTTATTCGTTTTACTTCAGTATGGTGAATGGTGTTGTTTATTTCTTCATTACATTTGTTGCATGTTTAATCAGACTTAAATTAAAATTTGGCAACTTGCTTTTTAAATACTAGGTGGTTAGTAATATTAAAATGTTTTCGACAGTGATGCTATTAACTGAGCCAACTTGGCATTTTGAATTAATTTAATAAAGGAGTAGCTACCCGGTATTTAATTAGTCGGGGTGTCACAGGTGGTATCAGAGCATCAGGTTCTAGTGTCCTTTAGGATCTGTACGGCTATTATGTTTCCGCTACGTTTCTTTGATATAGAGCCCTATATTTTAGGACTGTTGTACTCTTTTTGTTTATGCTTCGTTCTTCAGCTATTTTAAGTTTATAAACTGCGAACTTATAAACTTTGTTCTTATTTCAGATGCCTCCACGACGTGCACGACGAGTTCCCAGGAATGCAATGCCCGAACCCCAGCCCGCTCTAGTTCAGGGCATGATGAACGCCGCTGAGGTTGCTGCTATAGTAGCCCAAGCGGTAAATGCCGCGATTGCCGTGATTCAGCAGGCACCGCCTCAGGCGCCGGTTGCCGCGCCAGCACAGGTTAATGCATTCCCGTCTGCTTGGGAGCGTGTACGAGACGCTTTTCAGAAAGCGCATCCTCCAGAGTTTGCAGGTAGCTCAGACGTGGTAGTCTCGAGCCAATGGAGGAAGGACATACAGAGGCATTTGAGGATGCATGAGTGCACTGATATTCAGAAACAGGTGCTAGCTACTTTCAAGCTAGTGGGATCTGCACTACAGTGGTGGGAGTCTATTACCACCGCAGAGGAGAGGGATACTCTCACGATTCAGGAGTTCTGGGTGCGGTTCGACCGCAAGTACTTTCCGTCCGCAGTTCATACAGAGATGAGGAGGAAGCTGATGAGTTTGAAGCAGGAGGGCAAGACAGTGGCCGAGTATGAGGCCGAGTTCACTAACCTGTTGAATATCATTCCAGACGAGATTCCAACAGAGAAGAAGAAGATAGAGAAGTTCACCGATGGGTTGAATTGGAGGATCCGTCAGCATCTGCTAGGGAACCTATCGTTGGCCACGTATTCTGATGTGGTTAACGCTGCATTATTGCACTGCCAGGACCACCGTTTTCATATGGCCGAGGGCAAGTGGTCGGGGGAGTCTAGCCATCAGGGCAGGATTGGAGGACATGGTGCCAGCGGGGCACAATCTGGCCAGGGACAGAGACAGAATGAGCAGGGTACCCAGCAGGGGGATAATAAGAGGTTCCGGTCTGGGAGCTACAGGCAGGGTCAGGGAGGTTTCCGTCATGGCCATCAGGGTCCAAACGGCCATCAGGGCCAACAGGGACAGAATGGGCAGCAGCTTCATCAGGGCCAGCAGGGCCAAGGGAGGAATGGTAACGGCCACCAGGGCCGGGGACAGCAGGGGCAGAGGGGAGGGAACTTCCCAGGGAAGTGTTTCACTTGTGGCAAGACTGTCCATAAGAAACAAGATTGTCCTGATAGCGGCAGGACCCCACAGCAGCAGCAGCAGGGTGCTCGCCAGGAGCCACAGAGACCTATGTTTCCCGTCGCTCTTCCCGCACCGCCACAGATGGCAGCATTGCCACCCATTCCAGCAGTCCCAGCTCAGCAGGGGCAGCTACAGTATGGACATGTCTACAACGTTCACCAGGCTGCAGTTCCACAGGCACCGCCCGCGATCGAGGGTACGTTTCCTATTCATGGCACTGTGGGTCGGGTGTTATTTGATACGGGTGCTACACATTGTTTCATAGCTACACACTTCGCGAAAGCTTTAGGATTGTTATCTACGGCAGAGAGCACAGTGACGTGTGTCGACTCACCATTAGGGAGTGGGTCACTTATTTTCTTTATATGCCGGGGAGTGGGGGTAGAGATCGGTGGTTTGGTATTGCCTGCAGACATGTTAGTGTTAGACATGCATGTTCACGATGTGATCATCGGTATGGATTGGCTCGTAGCATATAGGGCCATGATTGATTGCTTCAGCGGGAGCATTGTTTTTGCCATTCCGGGGCAAGAGATGTTTATAGTGGCGATGCCTCGCCCAGAGGGAGGATCGACTGCTCATCTGTATTACATAGAGGAGGATACCTCTAAGGAGGTTGTTATTCCTTTAGATTCGATCCCGGTTGTCAGGGAGTATTCGGATGTGTTTCAGGAGATACCAGGCTTACCACCCAGTCGTGAGATAGACTTCGTTATAGATTTGCTACCGGGTACGAGACCTATAACACGCGCACCGTACCGTATGGCTCCAGCTGAGATGAGAGAGCTACGGGATCAGATAGAACAGCTGTTGGGACAAGGCTTTATTCGCAGGAGTACCTCACCTTGGGGCGCTCCAGTTTTGTTTGTGAAGAAGAGGGACGGTTCACTGAGATTGTGTGTGGACTACCGAGAGTTGAATAAGGTCACGATACGGAATAAGTATCCGTTGCCTCGAATCGATGACTTATTCGACCAGTTGAGAGGAGCTTCTTTCTTCTCTAAGATTGACTTGAGGTCGGGATACCATCAGTTGCGTATCAGGGAGGAGGATGTCTCAAAGACTGCGTTCTTGTCGAGATATGGTTCTTATGAGTTTCGGGTTATGCCTTTCGGCTTGACCAACGCTCCAGCAGTGTTTATGGACTTGATGAATAGAGTGTTCAGGGATTTCCTAGACCAGTTTGTCATTGTCTTCATTGATGACATTCTGGTTTACTCTCAGACAGAGGAGGAGCACACCGAGCATTTGAGGCAGGTTTTGCAGACCCTTCGTCAGAACGAGCTGTATGCAAAATATGAGAAGTGCGGGTTTTGGCTGAAGGAAGTCCAGTTCTTGGGTCACATTATTTTCGACCAGGGAATATCTGTCGATCCGGGGAAGGTATCAGCGGTGAGGGAGTGGGGACAGCCCACGACACCGACTGAGATTCGTAGTTTCTTGGGTTTAGCAGGTTACTACAGGAGGTTTATTCGGGGTTTCTCGGAGATAGCAGGTCCTTTGACACATCTTACTCGTAAGGGTGTGCCATATATCTGGAGTGATGCCTGTCAGTTGGCATTCGATGAGTTAAAGGACAAATTGACCTCAGCACCTGTGTTAGCATTGCCGAGACCGGGAGTTGAGTATTTGGTTTACACCGACGCGTCTTTACAAGGGCTTGGAGGTGTATTACAGCAGGAGAGACAGGCCATAGCTTATGCTTCCCGTAAGCTTAAGCCTCATGAGAAGAATTACCCCACGCATGATTTGGAGTTGGCAGCAGTGGTATTTGCCCTACGTATTTGGAGGCACTATCTTTTGGGGGAGAAGTTTCAGCTGTTCACGGACCACAAGTCACTACAGTATCTGTTCACGCAGAAGGAATTGAATATGCGGCAGCGTAGATGGCTTGAATTTGTGAAGGACTACCAGTTCGACATCCAGTACCACCCAGGTAAGGCTAACGTGGTAGCAGACGCGTTGAGCCGCAGACCAGCAGATGAGGTGGCAGAGGTGTGGAAAACTAAGTGGAAGGAATTGGGACACCAGGATGCAGTGGCCCGATCTTTCATGTCTGTGATGACCATTACACCGCAGATTGTAACGAAAGTAGTACGGGCACAGGCTAATAACTCGTTCTGTCAGGAGCAGATAGTTCGATTACTTGCAGAGATAGCCGAGTCCTATACCGTTAGCTCAGACGGGGGATTGCGCTTCAATGGGAGATTGGTAGTTCCAGAAGGGGAAGAATTGTGGCACGATGTGATGGCAGAGTCGCACGGCTCACGGTTCGCGGTACATCCCGGAGGGGATAAAATGTACCAAGACATGAGACGGCAGTATTGGTGGAGCGGTATGAAGAGAGATATCGCTGAGTTTGTCTCGAAATGCGCCACTTGTCAGCTCGTAAAAGTGGATCATCAGAGACCAGCAGGATTGCTATAGCCGTTGGAGGTCCCGGTGTGGATGTGGGAGAGCATATCCATGGACTTTATCACGGGGTTGCCTACGTCGCAGAGGGGTCACGACTCCGTTTGGGTAATTGTGGACAGGTTGTCCAAGGTCGCTCACTTCTTACCCGTAAGGACTGACTACACTACGGGACAGTATGCCCATCTCTTCATTTCAGAGATTGTGAGACTTCACGGTGTGCCCCTAAATATCGTGTCTGACAGAGACAAGATATTTTTTTCGAGGTTTTAGGAGAGTTTCCAGGAGGCAAAGGGCACGGAATTGTGGTTGAGTACGGCCTATCATCCGCAGACCGATGGGAAGACAGAGCGCACCAACCAGATGTTGGAGGACATGCTACGCATGTGCATTATTGACTTCGGGGGTGGATGGGAGCAGTACCTTCCACTGGTGGAGTTTGCTTACAACAACTCCTATCAGTTCACGATTGGCATGGCTCCGTTTGAGGCGTTGTACGGTAGGCCTTGTCGTTCCCCAGCATGTTGGTTAGAAGTGGGGGACAACAAACTACTTGGGCCGGAAGTGATTCAGGATACTTCGGCAAGGATTGAGTTGATTCGGCGTCGCATTCGGGTAGCTTAAGACAGGCAGAAGAGTTATGCTGATGCGAAGAGGTTTTTCAGGGAATTCCAAGTGGGGGACCAATTTTTGCTCAGGGTATCTCCAATGAAGGGGATTATGCGATTCGGGAAGAAGGGGAAGTTGGCACCGAGGTATGTGGGGCCGTTTCCTATTATTGAGCGGATCGGACCGGTTGCGTATAGACTTGGACTACCGGAGCACTTGCATCGGATTCACGACGTGTTCCATATTTCCTCGCTGAGGAAATACCTTAGAGATAATTTGTCTCATTCTCACATTGCTGTGGAGGACATCGATCTCCAGCCGGATAACTCCTACGAGGAGGGGCCAATTGCTATTTTGGACCGAAGCGAGAGGAAACTGCGGTCAAAGATAGTCCCGTTAGTGCATGTTCAGTGGCGACATCACAATGTCGAGGAGTCCATATGGGAGCGCGAGGATGAGATGCGCGAGCGTTATCCAGAGCTGTTTTTAGCAGGTACTTTCTAGTTTCGAATTTCGGGACGAAATTCAGTTATTAGGGGGGAAGTATGTAATACCCCGTATTTTCGGTTATATTTAATTTTGGGATTAATTAATTAAATGCGTATTAATTGGAAATTAATCCGGGTTATAAATACTAATGTGATGCGAATTGGTATTTGATTATGTGCATATACGATTATATATGTATTTGGTATTATGAAAGTTGTCGTGAGATTTATGTACGGCATTTTAGAAATTTTGTCGAGACGCGTGGGATCGCCGCGTCACGGTGTAATATTTTGATAATAAAAGTGAATTTAAAATCTATAATTCGTATGGTCGTTTTGAGTGCGCCAACGCGTCCGGAAGGGCCGAGATAGTCAGAAAACACTAGCCGGGGGTATAGTTTGGGTCCCGGGGTATTTTTAGGCCATACCGGTAACTTAAAGGGTATTTTGGTAATTTTACATTTTTAGGAATTAAAAGTGACGAAAATTAGAGATGTAAATCTGATGTGAATTAAACCCATTAAGCCCATTAACCAACCCATATTAACCTAGAAGGCTACGTAGGTTGTCATTAGGTTTACAATCTTCCCCAAATCAAACCCTAGCCACCTTAAGCCACCATTGGAGAAGGAGCTTAGAGAGAGAGGAAACTCTGCAGAATCTTCACCAAACCTACACCAAAAATCAGAAATCAAACCAAGGCAAGTGGTTTAATTATGTTTAATTTCAGCAAATGTTCTTTCCATGTTAGAAAATTCGGATTTATGGTTTGTTCTTGATAAATATGAAAACCCATGTAGTTTAGATCATAGAACTTGAGAAATTATGAAGAGAATTGCATGTAGTATGATAGGTAGATGATTTCTCTTATAATAATTGTGATTTGAAGGAATTAAAACGAAATAAATTCTGGGATTTGATGATGATATAAACCTAGGATTCATGTTCTAGAGAAATTGGGAAAAAGTGTAGAGATTTGTAAATTTAGTTGATGTTATGATGATTCAATCCTTGAAAACATGTTAGGAGATGATGTAAATATGTTTAGGACGAATTAGAGACCCTAAAACACTATTGGGATGAACCTTGGAAGAGATTAAAAGTGATAAAAATGGTGAAAAATGAATTGGGAAAAATTCTGGGACGAATCTGGTAGCTCGTTAGAAGCAGTCCCCAGGTCGTTCGAACGAACTCGTTCGAACGAGCTTCTAACGAGTTGACCAGTCGTTGCTAACGAGTAGGAATTTCGTTCGATATCTCGTTCGAACGAGATATCGTTAGAAGGGACAGTTCGTTCGAACGAACTGGATCTCGTTCGAACAGCCTCGTTCAAACGAGACTTCTAACGAGATGACAGAAGGAACTCGTTCGAACACTCGTTCGAACGAGACTTCTAACGAGTTGACAGTTTGCTCCTTTTTGGACTGTTTTGATTTTTGGAGACCCGTAAACTTGTTCGAGGATATAGATAGCATTTCTTTGATGATATAGTGATAGACTTGGGACATTTGGGTATTTATGAGGAGGAATTTACATACAAGAGTTGTGTTACATGTACGGTTTTGGTTGAGACGTGAGTGTCTACTACGAAGTGAGAAATTATAGCGCGTATAATTACAAACCGGAATAGTATAGATTGTGATAAATATAGTTAGTGCGAGAATGCGATACGTACTACGATTAAAATACGGTATTACTAAGATGTGTGTTTACTTAGTATATGGATTGTGTGTATGACATACCTACCATACTTGCTATCACGGGAGGTTGCGTTCGCTTAGGACCCTCTAATCCTTGTGTGCCTACGGGGGGGATATAGACTGGTACCTCGATGAACATAGGTCATAGAAAGACTTATTGCGATATTAATAAGTTCGCTGACCGTGGGAGCGTAGGTATGTGCGTGACCCACGTGATGGTGACTGTGTTCGCCTCCACTATTTGTGATTTGTGTTATCTGAACTATTCCTGAGAGATTCGGAATGTGTGATCCTTATGTACGTGATGTACCGGGATGGATAGCAGAGTATGTGTGCACCATAGCTTAGATTGCGGGGTGCTTGTATCGTATATTTATGATGTGAATAATATACATTTAATTAATGGAAATCCTCATGTTAATATTGTGAACATATTACGGTATTGTTTCGAGTTATATAATGAGTTAACTGATACTTATATATATGGCATATTTAGTAACTGAGTTACATTAAATCCCTATTTAATTACGAGCGTTATTATGTTAATGGAACCAAGTATTATGGGTAGGACCTTTGGAAGTCTAGCTAGTTATGATGTCACTTAGCTAGTAGTATGGGTCGTTATAGATGGGTACTTGCGTTAGGAGTGCACAGTTAGACGAGAGGTGAGAATATCATGTGAGTGCACGTCCTAACATGTACTTTGCATTTAATGTTTTAAATGTTTTTAAAGCACTTGCAGGTTTTTAAAAATATAACTCCACATTCGGGCTCTGACCCGTTTGCTTTTCAAATATTTTTCTTATAAAACCATTTTTAGGTGCCCAGCCACAAGGACACCAAGCATAGGATTCTCATTCAGGTGACGAGCTGTAGCTGCTTGTGGAAGCTACAGGGATTTGCATGTAGACGCTTCTATCTTTTGGATTCCAGAGTCATCATCTATCAGTTGTAGGGCATGTTGCCAATTTCCTTAGAGACATCTTTTACATTTCAGTTTTCAGACTTTAGCATGTATTGTTTCAGTTTATTTATTTCAGTTATGGGATTGTAGTGAGGAGTTTTCCTCCAGACTTTATTTACTCTATTGTGATGGTTATTCGTTTTACTTCAGTATGGTGAATGGTGTTGTTTATTTCTTCATTACATTTGTTGCATGTTTAATCAGACTTAAATTAAAATTTGGCAACTTGCTTTTTAAATACTAGGTGGTTAGTAATATTAAAATGTTTTCGACAGTGATGCTATTAACTGAGCCAACTTGGCATTTTGAATTAATTTAATAAAGGAGTAGCTACCCGGTATTTAATTAGTCGGGGTGTCACAGTACACTTAAATCTAGTGAGGTTGTTATAACCACTCATCACCCTAAATATACATCTCATCCAATTCTATACAACTACTACAATGAACCAGGACATATGCTTCTAAATTGTTGAGTCAAATTATACAAGTTTTGCCACAAGAAAGGTCCTGATCACGATGAGAGTGATTTTTTTCAAAATCCTACTAGGCACTCCCGCAATAATAAAAGAGCTTCCTCCCCGAGGTAATCCAAAATCCATAACTATTGCTACTGCTGAAGAACCTCCAACCCCTAATCTTTCTTCCTCTCTATCGGTGATCTTGAATCCCTCCTTCATCAACTCAAATCTAACCCAGGCATTGATTTATATACTCTTTTGGGTAAATCCTTTGGCTTTTTTTACTCTCACTGTTGTAATCATATGACCTCTGACCCTGGTATGTTCTCTTACAAGAACTCTGCTTCTCATATACCTAACATCCATACTGTTAATGAATTTACTATGACTGCTAGTCATATGGGACAAGTTTCCACATTAACTGTTTCACTTATCTCATACCCAAACTCACTTTAAATATTTTATCTGTTAGTCAACTCTGTGAACTTGGCTTATGTTTTATTTTCTCTTCTTCTAGTTATCATGTTCAGGATGTTCAAATAAGGCAGATCTTTAGGTTATGATGTAAAATTGGATGTCTATTTGAATTAGGTAACCTTTATATAACCTCTTCCTATTACACCTCATCCACTATTGATCTCTCTACATCTGCTCCTTCAATCAACTTATGACACCTAAGACTAAGTCATATGTCTTCTAAGTGTCTTCATTCACTAGCCTCCTTTAGCCATCTAGGACTAACCAACAATGATGATGCTAAATGTTCATCTTATTAGCTTTCCAAACAACCATCTTTACCTTTTATTAAAAGAAATTTGTTTCATTTGCTCCTTTTGATTCAATCCATTCTGACGTCTGGGGGCCTGATCCAACGTCTATAATGGGGGGGGGGGGTCCAAATATTTTTATTTTTGTTGATGATTATACTCGTTTTACTTTTTTATATCTCAGGTAAAAAAGTTTTGAACAACAAAAAATTCACTATGATTTTTCAACCATGGTTAAAACTCAGTTTTTTTCATCAAACTGGAACCATTTCATAATATTCTTTCCTTGGCACCTCAGAATAAAAAGACAGAGCTAAAAGAAAACACAGATATATTCTTGACACAATTCATCCCTTCTCATCTCTAGCTCTTTTAATGAGAACTTCTGGGAAGAGGTTGCTTTCACTACAGTATATACCATTAGTCGTGTTACTTTATCTAATATTGGCACCAAATCTCCTTATGATCACTTATATGGTACCCTCCCTACCTACAACCTTCTCAAACCCATTGGTTGCGCATGTTTTATTCTTCTTCAATCTTATGAGAACACAAAATTTGAACCGCATGCTCGTGTTTGTTGTTTGTTTGGGCTATGGTATTGAACACAAAGGGGATATATATTGGGATCCGATATCTAAATGCCTTTGTAATTCCCAACATGTTGTCTTTTGGGAACATAAAATGTTCTCCTCACTATCCAAGTTCTATCTCCCCATTACCTCCATTCCTTTTTTCATAGCTGATCTATCTCCTGACGCTTCTAACGATGAACCTAGCACGACACCTTCACCAAATATAGACCCACCCTCAATAGGCTCTCTTCCTACTACACCAACTTCTCTTAATACATTTGCTCACACTAATGATCCTCCTCCTCCTCCTCCATCTGATCCTCTTCCCCGACGATCAAACAAAATAAGAGAACCATGTATCAATCTTCGATATTTTTAGTGTTTTTGTACTATTCTTTCTCATAATGAGCCTCAATTTTATCAAGATGCTAGGTCTGATCCTATTTGGTAGTAAGCTATGAATGAGGAATTATAGGTCCTAGATACAACTCACACTTGGGACTTAGTTATTGCACCTCCTGCAAAGGCCGTAGCGGGACATAAGTGGGTATAAAAAATCAAGACTCGATCAAATGGATCAGTGGAAAGATATAAAGCTTATTTTATTGCTAAAGGATTTAATTAGGAATATAACATTTACTATAAAGAAATATTTGCCTCATTTTACCGACTTACATCAGCTCGTAGTCTTATTACCATTATCGCTGCCAAAAAATGGGCATTATTCCAAATGGATGTGAAAATGCATTTCAAAATAGTGATCTCATAGAATAATTTTATATGAAACCTCCTCCCAGATATCCTCATATAACATCTCAAGTCTACAATCTCAATAGAGGTCTTTATGGGCTCAAATAATCCCCTTGAGCTTAGTTTGCAAAATTTAATTTTACTATCAAGAAGTTTGGATTTGTTTCTAGTGACTAGGATTCTGGACTTTTCATCCACAAAACCGTGGTTGGGATTCTTCTTCTTATCCTATATGTTGATAATATGATTATCATCGGGGTAGATCATACTGGCATCATAGCTCTCAAGCACTCTCTGAGTTCTCATTTTGAAATGAAGGATCTAAGTCATCTAAGCTACTTCTTGGATCTTGAAGTACTCTTTGAATTTGTTGAATACTGTCTTTCTCAAGCCAAATATGCTTCTGATATCCTTGATCATGCTGGTATCACCGATTGAAAAACAACTCCAACTCCACTAGAAACTAATTGAAAGCTCACTCCACTTGATGGCAGCCAACTTAGTCATCCTACTTTGTACAAGAAGTTATTTGGGAGCCTTGTCTATCTCACTGTTACTCGTCCCCACATCGTCAATGTAGTTCATCTTGTTAGTCAATTCATGTTTACACCAAGTTCCACTCACTATACTTCTATACTTTGCATTCTTCTCTACATCAAAGGCACATTATTCTATAGACTTCATTTCTTTGGTGATTCCTCTCTATAATTAAGTGCGTATTCTGATGCCGATTGAGCTGGTGATCCTTCTGATCGTCGATCCACCACTAGGTATTGCTTCTTCTTAAGAAACTCACCAATCTCTTGGTGTAGCAAGAAATAGTCCGCTACTTCCAAATCTAGCACCGAGGTTAAATATTGTACTCTTGCTAACATAACACAAGAACTTCTTTGGCTTCAATAACTGCTCACAGATATGGGTTCCCCTCAAAATGATGCCACCACTATTTACTACGACAATCAAAGTTCCATATAGATAACACACAATGATGTATTACATAAATGAACCTAGAACATTGAGATCGATTTTCATGACAATATGTAGCTCGTGGCACTGTTCATCTTCTTCATATCCCCTCATGTGATCTGACAGCTGACATATTTACCAAAGTCCATCCCCCAGCCAGATTTCAGCAATTAGTTTTCAAACTCAACTTGACATCTTCTTTCCCACTTTGAGTTTGTGTGTGTGTGTGTGTGGGGCGGGGGGGGGGGGGGGGGGGGGAGATATTAGTTTTATATTCTTAATATATTCTACAGCCCTCGAGGTGTACACATAATTAACACATGTGTATTAGTTGTCATTAGCCTTAGATAGTCAACCTTTTACATTGTATGTTCACACCCACCTTTCACGTTGTATGTTCACACCCATGACCTTTCATATAGTATGTTCAAACCCATGTAATAGCCTATATAAAGGCCTCTTTCGTATTGTAATCCATCATTAATCTAATACATAAATTCTCTCCTCTCTTGTTTCATTTATATCGAAGAAGAACAAGATATTTTACCTTTTGGGGAACAAATTTCAACACACACACACATGTTATATATATATATATATATATATATATATATATATAATGAAGTATAAAACTTATGTATGTCATAAGTTTAGTTGATGATGTCATCTTTGTGGCAAAGGTTGAGGAATTTTTGGGATTTGTCAATTGATGGTTGGAATTGAATGTGTGTGGTTGAAATCTAATGGTTGAGAATCAGTCAATCATCAGTGGTTCGGACTAAGCAATTGATTGTGGACAGATTCACATAGGGACTCACAATCATAGAGTGGCTGACCGTACATCCTACGCTATCCACTTTCTCCATATCTTCACATAAATCGTGTACTTCATACCAACTGGTACACAACCAAAGAAGCAGAGCATCAGAGGAAAACATCTTCAGTAATTGTAAACATCAAGCTACTTTTCTGCTCCTCACGGTGAGTTTATGTCCTTCATCATTTGTTAAAAATCTTCATTTTTATGTGCGTCTGAACTGGGTCTTTCTTCGTGCGACTGAAATGGGTCCATAATATCAGCAGTAGCCTTGCTTTCCTCATTTTTTTGTGCGTCTGAACTGGGTCTTTTTTATGTAAAGCACTTGGTATAAAGAAGATTTTATGTTAAGCACTGGGTCCATAATATCAGTTGTGGCCTTGCCTTTCTCAATACCCATAAGTCCTATTAAACTGGGTCTTTCTATGTGCGACTAAACTCAGTCGCACATATCAAAATATATTAAAGCACATATACATGGATGAATGGGTTTATAGCTCAAGCAATTGTGTTTGTGCGACTGAACTGAGTCTATGGCTGAATGGGTTTATGGTTGGGTTTCTTTGTTCATAACATGAGTTTTGTATGAGTTTTATGAGTATATATACATGTTTTGTACACGACTGCTTATGTGCATGAGTTTTGTATGAGTTTGTATACACGAACTAACTGGGTATTTTTTTTCTGTATGAACACAACTTCTTACAAACATATCATGACTGCTTAGCACTGCAGGTTCTGGCGATGGCGCTGGTCGAGCTTGGAGTCGCCGGCGATGGGACTGGCCGGGCTTGGAATCACCGACGATGGGGATGGACGGTGTTGGAGTCGCCAGAGTTGGGTAGTTGCTGGGTTAGCACTGCAGGTTTCGGGTCAAAAGGAAAATGGCAGGGGTCGGGTTTAACCAACACGTCCGGTTGGATACACGAGTTGGAAGGTTATGGGGGCAACGGGTTTTAGAGGCTTCCGACTGAGGTCGAAGTAATGGGGTGTAATGGTACCGGGTTAATAAGTGGGTTGGTGAGAGGAGAGAGAGAGGAGGTCGAAGTAATGGGGTTTAATGGCAAAAATTTAGTTTCGGGTTTTTGCGGGTTTAATGGCAGAAATTTAGTTTCGGGTTTCTAACTAGGGGGGCGAAGTAATGGGGTTTAATGGTAGAAATTATTTTTTATAAATAGTTTATATTTTTTTTTAAAAACTTTTTTCATTAAAACTGATTTTATTTTGTAAAAAATTGTTTTATGTTCAAAAACATTTTTTTTTTTTGTTAAAAAGCTATTTTTTTCATTATAAACTTCTTTGGGGTTAAACATTGTTTAAATGTCATCAAGTATTATTTTTCTTGAAGAAAGTTTTATATTTAGTAACGAAATATGTAACAAACTCTAATATATTCATGAAATGTACTATAGTCTAATTAAAAAAATTCATAATATGTTAATGTAAAAGATTGAAATAATAATAATAATAATAATAATAATAATAATAATAATAATAATAATAATAATAATAATAATAATAAAACTATATTTTATCTTAAAGTGTAAATTTTATCTTATCTATGTTTTAAAATCATAATATATTGTAATAAAATGGAAAAGGTTATTTTTGTGTTTCTATTTTAAATATTTGAAAGGGCGTGGGCGAGGATGATAAGGGTGTGGGAATAGCTAAATCCTAGACTAACTGTGCATATGAAATTTATAACACCTATTTCGAGCCCAATCCCATATACAACCAAGATTAAAATTCACAAACAACCAGAACACTAAATTTATTCGATTATATACTGGAAAATTTATACTTTTAATATATAAACATTTATTATTTATATTATACACGACTTTATGCTTTTCAAAATAATCAGCGTGCCTTCAGGCACGGGCATACGCTAGTGTGTGTGTGTGTATATATATATATATATATATATGTGTGTGTGTGTGTGGATAAAAGCATTAGCAATTTCCCATATATACAGATTCATTGTGAATATGGAATAAAACGAGATAATATTAAGTTTTCTTTTAGATAGAAATAAGAGGTATAAATAGGGGTGGTAAACAAAAGAATACGGAGTGGATACAATGTTATCCATATATATATATATATATATATATATATTCATTATTCTGATGCACTATCCATATTCATATTTGTATCCGCAAGGATAGTAAAAATAACTATCCATATTCATATCCTCTAGAATTTACCAAATTCGGATACTATTTGTATCCGTTTACATTGTTTGTCTACTACAGTTAACACTAGTTTTGCAATTAACTAAAATTCCTATTGAATAAAATTTAAACGATCAAAGTTCAAGAGAATTTTGCAATAACTAACTAAAAAAAGTGACAATATAAACTTTTAAGAGAATGATTGAAATTAAGTACTAACCTTTAATGTTCTTATTATTGAATCATGAGTTCTCTTTTCCTATTATTAAATAATCCATAACTCCTTAACATGAATTTCACCAATGTTAAAAAAGAAATATATACATCAAAATTATGAACTTTATTCGACAACACTACTCTAGGTAATGAAAATAATTATACAGGTAAACAACATTTATCTCTTTTTATTGCGTGTCATCATAACATTTTTTCCATTCCTTAAACCATCACCGCAATGTACTTTCTAAAGAAACATGTTGGACATTAACATGCCAACTGAAGGCACTTTTATAGTAAAATAATAAATCAAAATTACAAGAAAAACGTGTGCATGGCAAAAACAATATTAGTCTGAGTTGACTTTTTTGACATATTGTCCTACAATTGTTTAATCATTATAAAATCCAACTGGGACGTGTGTGTGGTTGTGTTGTGTGCGCAGCTGTGATATGTGTGTGTGTGTGTGTGTGCGTGCTCAGAGAGAGAGAGAGAGAGAGAGAGAGAGTGTGTGTAGCAATGGTTATATATATATATATATGTGTGTGTGTGTGTGTGCACGTTTATGTGTAGGTGTGCATATGAGAATGAAATAGATAGAGGAGGATACTTACAAGGCTACAATGATGGAGGAGGAAGAGAAGAGGTTGTGAGAAGAAAGGAAAATAAAGGGTAAGTGTTGATGTAAAAAACTAGATTATATCTAATTAATCAATCACAGATAAAAATGAGTAAATAAGACAAAAGATTTTTAAAGTGGTTCAACCTTATGAAAATGGCCTACATCCACTACTTTGTATTGCTGACTGTTTGCCTTGAATCTCGATAATAGGTTCGCTATGAGATCCAAAGTCCCCTTCTTATGAGGAGGTTACAATGTATTGATAGCCTTGAGGCTGTACATATGAAAGGATAATGCGATGTTATCTAGTAGACATATACATCTGTACGATAATAATGCGCATTTAATGCGTAGTTGTCTTTTGATTCTCTTGATTTGGATGCTTTGCACGCTAAGTAGCTCGGACCGCTTAAGTTGCTCAGTATGCTTAAGTTGCTCGGTATCTTTAAGTTGCTCGGAGAACCTGAGTAGCTCGGTGACAGTATGTTGTTCGTTGAAAGTATTTGTATATTCCACGTAAGAAGACACGTGTCTTCTAGTGATTGGTCCATGTCAGCAGACTACATTTGGTATCAACAGAAGCCCCCAATGTTTCACAGTTGAGGTTGAAGGAGAGTGTGGACATTTTGTTTGAAAACTTCTTGGATTACTGGTCTTCATGAATGTTAGGAAGATTTTCATTGCATATAGTTCCTTTTCGAGTGCATAATATAAAGCTTCATAAATATTTTGAATTTTCAGGATCACTTCGATATTTGTTCCTTTTTCTTCTTTTAGCCGCCGGAAACGAAAACCTCTTCCCTTATAATCATTGCTTTTCTCTATTCTTGAGGTAAAGTATTTAAGCACGAAAGAAATTCTATCATCTTCTACTTTTCAAATCTGTATCTTTGAACTCTTCATTTTCTCTCTATCTTGTGCCTTCGTTCTTTCAATCATTCATTGTCAACCAATCTCTCTTTCTTCTGTAAGATCTTCTTCCCTCTTCTTTATTTACTTTATTCACCATGGTTTATCTTGTTCAATCGTTGGATAAGTTTCAATCTGACTTTTCAAACCCTTCGTGGGTTATTTTGGAAGAACTTTCTTATCCTTCTGATTTATTTTCTTTAGCTGAGGGAGACTGGTTCCCAAGTCTTTTTGTAGCTGAGTGTGGATTTTCTTTCCCGCCAAATCCCTTGTGTTTGGAGTTTTGCCAATATTTTGATATTGTACCTACAACAGTAGTTCCAAATACATGGAGGGTAGTTAATGGCATACATAGGTTGAATCATCTTCAGGAACTTGTTTGGGAATTCCAGAAATTATGTATTACTCTAGATGGGTTACCAGTGATAATACTTTCTATTTAAAAACTAGGTTTTCGAATAGAGCGTTAGTTGTCAACCTTTCCGATTCCAATAGGGACTATTTTGATCATGGGGTTGTGATGGAAAATTGGCAACACCCTCCATTAACTAGAAATGATGTGTACCAAGGTCCCAGGTATCCGCTTTATGGAAATGGTATAGGTTGTTTTCATTTTTGAAATCTTGGTTTTCATCAATCAGTTATCGGAGAGCATGTGAGGTTTGGTTCATATTTATTGAGATATAGAAGCTCCACTTCATCTTTTATTGCTCGCCCTATGGTTTTTTATCTTGATCAGACACCGAGCTCCGAAACCAGTGTGAAAGGATCTTCTTTTGACTTAAGCATTGCTATTACTGATCTGATGAAGAAGAGGAAAGCTCATGTATTTTTAACAAGTCTTCCTTTGCCACTGAAGAGGCAAAGAAGAATAAACAAGATGTCCCAGATGAAGGGACAAACAATATAGATGTACCCCCTCTACTGCTGCTAAGAAAGCTGGCAAGAAGCCCCATGTTCCTCCAAAAGAGACAGCACCTTCGGGTGAGACTGTTGTCATCTCACCAATTGATACAGTACCTTTAATTGAAAGTGCTCCCGCTCCTCTGAGGAGATTGAAAATAAGTTCTACTAAGAGACCTGTTAAATCTATCTCTCAACCTTCAAATGTTGAAGGTGATGCTCCAACTCTTATTCCTCCAGGCTCTGCAATGGGCTTGATCAAATCTTGGACTGTCCCAGAATTCCAAGGCATTGAACATACCTTTTCTCGTGAGAGAATTACTACTCTGGCTGCTCAACACATTACGTCAGTAAGTATCGTTATCCTGAGCCCTTTATTTTCTAGTATTATGTTCATATATTGACTTAAAATTCTTCCTTTTTTTTAGCTCGTGATGTGTTTCAATGGAATTTTGAAGAAAGATAAAGCCATCGGGGCTTCCACCTCCTCGGGTGGGGTAGAAGAAGATTTTGCTGGATTAACTCAGTCTTTAAAGGAATCTCGTTAGAAGTATGAGGAAGACAAAGATGCCTGGGAGAAGCAATTCAAGTCTGTTGAATTAAATAGAGATCAAGTCGTGACTTCCTCCAAAGAGTTGAAGAGGAAATTAAAGGATGCTAAAAAAAGTAACAAGGAGCTTGAGGTCAAGCTTAAATCTGCTGAGGAAAATGTTGCTAAGATTCAAGATGTTGAGCTACATAAAATAGAGGTAGAAGAAAAACTGAAGGCTGTCGAAGAGCTCCTTAGGGAAAAGACTTCTTCGGAGAGAGCAAAGAGGAAAGTTGTTGTTAAAAACTATTTTAGTGCTGGTTGGGACAAGGGTTGGATTAAGGGCTTAGATGTTATGTCTTATCAAATGGAGTATGCCCGTGTTAAATATTTTAGGGATGGATGGGTAGCAGCCTTGAAGAAATTGAAGGTTGCTGATAATTCTGAGTTGTTCCAGGAGCATAATCATAGCCCTCATCCCTCTCCTGGAGAAGAAGAAGAAGATGAAGCTGCATCAAATGAGTCTTCTATGATGACAGGAGAGAAGGTCCCTATTGTTGCTATTATCTAACCCTCCGAGCAAGTTCAACAATCTAGCACATCAGTCGTGCAACTTCCCTTACTCTTCAAGCAACCAACCCCTTCATCCAAACCGTCCGAAGAAGTCGTAGGAAATAAGGAGAAGGTGTAGAGTTATTCGGGTCTTTTTATTTCTTTGTCTTCTTGTATGTAATCTTGAACTGTGTTTTCCTTTATCGTAATGAATAAAAATGAATTTTTGTTGTTCGTCTGGAATTTATCTCTTACTTGCTCTGCTCGCATCATTGTTGATTTTTTTTCATTTTCTCTTTCCTAGTTTGTGTCCAGGATGGAACTCTTATCATCTAATGATACAGAGTTGATGAAGAAGTACAATGACTATTTCAAAGCTGGTCATACAGACCTTACTGAGGCCCAGATAATTGACATCATCGGATCAGGTGCTTCTGAACGAGCAATTGATGCTTACCAGTACTTGAAGTGCCTACTTGATCGTGCTGTCACCAACAACGTGGCTTATTACGAAATGATTGAAGATCTTCAAGTAACGATCTAGGCAATTCAACAGATGTACAAGGAATACACTACACTTTTGCATTAAGGTTGAAAAAGTACCAACAATTGAGTGCTGATAAGGGATATGAAAAATACATTTCTGCTCATGAGAAAAAGGAAAGTGTGTTAAAGCTTGACATTAAAGAGCACAGAAATATTGCCAAGTTATTGGAACAAAAAAATATCGCGTTGCAGGAGGAAATAAAATAGGTCAAATCTTCTGCCTCTTCTTCTTTGGTAGCCTTAGTCCCCATTAATGATGATGGTTTTTCCTTTTTAGAAGTAGAAAATGATAACTTACAGGATGAGTTAGAAACTTTGAAACGAGCAGGACCTTCCACACCTGCTTATGGCAGAGCAAGATCTTATTGTCGTGGATAAGCAAGGGCTGCTCGGGTTACTATTAATGAAATCAGAACTCAATTGGCCTTAGAGAATCAAACCATTCAATTGATGGTGAAGAACTAAGCCTTGGTAGAAATATCTAAGAAGATTCAGAGTTTCACCGACCAACTCTCCAATCAGAGTTCTGTTGTGGAAAGTAAAGAAATTCTGGTGAAAAAACTCCACGAGCAACTGGAGAGATTAACTTATCAATTTCATAAGCAGCCTAGGGAATACTGGATGGATGAGTATAATAAAGCTTTGTATCATCTTGATGCTCGTTTGCAGCAGTCGAACAATGAAGGACATAAGCAGGGGTGGTTGAATGCCTTATGTGTCCTGAAGCTGGAGCAAGGTCATTTTTATGGGATTATTATGAACCCGGAGTTCTTAATTTACCTGTGCCTCCCTTCAGACTTGAACTTAGTTGGATTCCAGCCCGTGCTATTCCTCGGATTTTGATCTCCAAGTATCTCGGTGATTATAGTCTTCATTCAAACTTTGAGATATCTTGTCCAGAGCACTTGCTTGATCGACCATCCATAATGAATGTCAGAATGCTGCGAGATATAAACTTTCTAAACTCCCCTTATGCATTAGATGATCCTTCAGCTGGGGAAGAACCTGTTTCAAAAGCAGAGGGAAAGAAACCCAAAGAATAGGATATTTGTAATGGATCAAATTTCATATCTTATGTAATATACTTTTCTTTAATAAAGAAAGATTTAGTCTTTTGCCATTTCATTTTCTTCAAAATAATTTGTAAAGTCTTCTCGTTTATTCATTGGTGACTATATATATATATATCCTGTTTTGTATTTAGATAATGGAAATTGTCCCATTTGTTATTTGACTATAGTGACTTGTCACTCTTTGGGCCTAAGCGATGGAATGCTTTTCGTCCCATATTCCTACTTAGTTGTAGTAATCTCGTCTCGATTACCTTATTGCCTAGATAGTGGATGCCCCGGGAGGTCATCCATCTTCTTGCCTAGTTTGGTACCAACCATCCGGAGCTGGTAGTTATTGAATTACCGACCAACCAGAGTTAGTGGTTAATGAATTACCGACCAACCGGAGTTAGTGGTTAATGAATTACCGACCAACTGGAGTTAGTGGTTATCGAATTACCGACCAACCAGTGTTAGTGGTTAATGAATTACCGACCAATCGGAGTTTGTGGTTAATGAATTACCGACCAACCGGTGTTAGTGGTTAATGAATTACCGACCAATCGGAGTTTGTGGTTAATGAATTACCGACCAACCGAGGTTGGTGGTTATTGAATTACCTACCAACCGTAGTTGGTGGTTATTAAATTATTGACCAATCGGAGTTGGTGGTTATTGAATCACCGACCAACCGGAGCTGGTGGTTAATGAATTATCGACCAACCGGAGTTGGTGGTCGCTGCTCTGAATCTGTATAATGTGTAGTGTGGAGCACTAATATTCCGAAAAAAATTCAACAAAGGAGGAAATATAGGCGAAACATCCTTTTATTCATATTGAAAGAACCGTGTTACATGTGGAATTTAATTACTGATAGTACTTGTGCAGATGCTCTGCATTCCATGCGTTCTTGAACTCTTCTCCTTCCAAGGTTTCAATTTTGTATGTCCTAGGACGAACAACTTTAGTTACTCTGTAAGGTCCATGACAGTTGGCCTCCAGTTTGTTATTCTTTTGTATCACTTTCTTCAGCACATAATCCCCTTCTTTCAAATCGCACTGCTTCACCCTTTTGTTATAGAACAAGGTTGTTCGTTGTTAGTATGCAGCATTCCTGATGGCTTCTTCTTCCCTAACTTCTTCGAGCATATCCAGATCTAAACGCCTCATCAAGTTGTTTATAAGAGAACCCTATGTGTAGGTAAACCCAATTCAGCAGGTATGAAAGCCTCACTCCCAAATGTCAACATGTATGGAGAGTCCCCAGTTGCTGTTCGTGGTGTAGTGCGATAAGCCCACAACAGAGAGTGTAGCTCGTTGATCCAATTTCCCTTTGCATCATCCATCCATTTTTTCAAACCATTTAGTAGGGTTTTGTTCATCACTTCAGTTTTCCCATTGCTCTAGGGATGGCCTGGCGTAGAGTGGATCTACAGTACATTGGATTGATGACAATATGTTGTCCAATTGGGTTCCATGGTCAGTAATGAATGCGTGTGGGATACCATATCTGCAAATAATACTCTTACAAATAAATTGATAGACCTTGTCATATGTCATATTAATGAGAGGTTCAACTTCCACCCATTTGGTAAAATAATCCACAGTAACCACGAGGTATTTGAATCTTCCTTTGGTTATCGGAAGTGGCCCGACCAAGTCTACCCCCCACATGGAGAATGGCCAAGGGGAGGTGATGGGTCTTAATAATGCTTGGGGAGTTCTTCAGATGGAAGATAAACGTTGGCATTTATCGCACTTCTTAGCGTAAGCTGCGCAGTCAGCTCTCATCGTTGGCCAGTAATACCCCTGTGTTGTTGTCCTCTGCAAAAGCGTCCGACCTACTACATGGGCTCCACAAGAACCTTCGTGAACCTCTTCAATTAAGTCCTTAACATCGTAGGGATGGACACATCTCTGTAGTGCTGCTATAATGCCTCTTCTATACAAAATGCCATTGGTCAATACGTAATGAGCAGCTTTAAACTTCAGTTTCTTGGCTACGAGTTTATGAGTTGGCAAAGCCCCCTCTTTGATATAGGACCTGATGGGTTCCATCCAAGATGGTCCCAAGTCTAGGGAAATAAAGTTCATCATCAAATCTTCATCTACAGTTCGACTAGCTCGGATTTCTATTGGGATTGTTCTTCGTAGCTCGGTGCATGTTACTGATGCCAGCCGAGCTAGGGCATCGGCTCTTGCATTCTCTAATCTTGGTATTCTAATCAACTGAACTATGATAAAAATCAAGACAAACTCCATATCCTTTGCATTATACTTGACCATTAGTTCTCCCTTTGCTGCATACAATCCGAGAATTTGATTTACGATTAACTTTGAATCATTGAACACCACAACCTGCTCTGCCTTCATGGTTTTGGCCAAACTTAGACCCACGATCATAGCCTCATATTCAGCTTCGTTATTGGAGGCTTTGAACTGAAAACGTAGAGCATATTCTATATCAATCTCATCAGGACTGTTTAAAATAATTCCTGTTCCATTGCCTGTGGCACACGAAGAGCCATCCACATACAGATTCCATACAGGTACTTCATTAGCAAACTCTTGATCAGATAGAGTTCCTTGGTGGAATATTTGATGCTTCCTTTTGTCTTCCCCCGATATTTCTCGCTTCTCGTTGATTATCTTCTCTTGATCGTCCACGGATGGAAGTTGGTCGGGTGTTAAATTTGATGATCCCTTAACATCCATGGGTTGGTGTGTATTAAGCCCCTGCTGATCGGAGGAACCAGAGTGAGTAAACTCTGCGATAAAATCCGCTACTGCCTGCCCATAAGTGACGACCTAGGCTCATAAACTATGTCATATTCACCAAGTTCTACTACCCAGTACATCAATCTTCCTGATTTTTTCGGTTTATGCAGAGCTTGTCGTAATGGCATATCAGTATACACCACTATAATATGGTCTTGGAAGTATGGCCTCATCCTTCTGCTCACTTCGATTAGTGCCAGTGCTAACTTTTCTAGTCTTAGATATATGATCTCTGCTCCTAGGAAGGCCTTGTTGGTGTAGTAGACCGGTTTTTGTACTCTGTCCTCCACTCTTATTAACACCGAGCTAACTGCATTCTCTAAAATTTCCAGATACAAGTATAGTCTTTCTCCCATCACTGGTCTAGATAACAATGGAGGTGTTCCTAAATATTTCTTTAACTCTTGAAAGGACTCCTCACATTCATCATTCCACTCAAAAGTTTTTCGAAGTGTTTTGAAGAATGGGAGGCATCTGTCTGTTGCCCGTGACACAAATCTGTTAAGTGCCGCGACTCGCCCTGTGAGGCTTCGCAATTACTTCTTCGTAGTTAGAGATCGTAGTTCCAATAGGGCCTTGATCTTTTCAGGGTTCGCCTCGATACCTCGTTGGTTAATAATATATTCGAGAAACATACCTTCTCGTACTCCAAATATGCATTTAGTGGGATTCAACTTCATTTGATATTTCTCTAGTTGATCAAAAGTCTGACCTAGGTCAACTAGATGATCAATAACTTTCTTGATTTTCGTCAGCATATCGTCGACATAAACCTCCATGTTATAATTGATTTTCTCTACAAACACCTTATTCATCAGCCGTTGATATGTTGCACCAGCATTTTTAAGTCCGAAAGGCATAACATTATAGCAATAAGTTCCCCTTGGGGTGACAAAAGAGGTACTTTCCCTGTCCTCAGGTTTCATTTTGATCTGGTTGTAACTAGAGTAAGCATCCATGAAACTCATTAATTTATGCCCCGAGGTAGCATCCACCAGCTGATCGATTCGAGGCAAAGGAAAATGATCCTTTGGGCAAGATTTATTAAGATCAGTGAAGTCCACACACATCCTCCACCTGTTGTTTTTCTTCTTTACCATCACCACATTTGCTAGCCAATCTGGATATTTAACGTCCTCAATAAAAAGGGTTTCTATAGTTTCTCTACCTCTTCCTGTATAGCTTGGTTCTTTTTAGGACTGAACACTCTTCTCGCTGCTTCACTGGCTTGATTTCCTTGTTCACATTCAGCTCGTGACACAGGAAACTCGGGTCTATTCCTGGCGTGTCTTCATGACTCCATGCGAAAATCTATTTTCTGTACCTTAGAAATGCTACCAATTCCTGTTTTAATGATACATCCAATGACACACCAATTTGGGTTGTTCGTTCTGGGTGTTCGTCGTCCATAATGATATTTTTGGTAGCTTCCATGACCTGGCCTTTCACGAGCTAAGACTCGTCTCTAGGATCTAATGCTTCAATCTCTTTTTCTTCTATTTCATCCACTTGATAGGTAGTAGTCTTCTTCCTGGATTCTTCTCGTTCTTCCTGTTGGGTAGATGAATAGTAGCATTCCCGAGATACATTCTGGTCGCCTTTCACAACTCCCACTCCAAAGTTGGTTGGGAATTTTAAACATTGATATAAAGTAGATGGTATTGCTTCAAACTTTTTCGGACCTACCCTTCCCATGATGATGTTGTAAGCTGATTGGGCATTCTTATCCATTATGAAAAAGCGTACTCTTTCTGTTCGACAAGCAGGCCATGTACCAATAAGCATATCCAACTTGATCGTCCCAAGTGGAAAAACTTTATTGCCAGTAAAACCAAGGAGGGGCCTATGATAGGGCTCCGATTGGGCTAACTTCAGATTCAAACTGTCAAAGCATGGGTAGAACATGATGTCTATAGAGTTACCATTATCCACCAGTACACGTGAAATCACCACTTCCTTCATTCTCATTTTGATTACCAATGGGTCATCATGAGGATATAGTACACTTTCCAGGTCGTTCTTAGAGAAATCGATGACCATTTTGTCCTTATTCACCTTCCTCGGGCGATTATCTTCAGCCAAGTCTATTCATTGTATGTGCGAGCAAGCTTTGCCCTCATGGAGGTAAGCTTTTCTCTCCGTAGTTAAATCTCTACCTCCTGCATCTCCACCTATAATGACATTACATTCAAATGACCTAAAATGGATTGAAAATACCTCACGTTCTGGCTGTCTTGGTCTTTTAGGGAGATCGGGGTCATCTTCTGGATCATCTTCGTGATCTCTCTTCTTGTCTTCTTTTTCTCGATGAGGAGACTTAGATCTTTACCTTCCTCGGTCGCTGGTCTTTCCACCATTTTGGCAATCAACATACTTAGCCAATTTTGCTCGCTTGATGAGTGCTTTAATTTCATTTCGGAGAGCTACGCAACGTTTAGTCGCAATATTTGGACTTGTCCTTTTTGTCAGGATCTGCCTTCATTTTCCCTGGCCGGGCTAACTCCTCGCTATTTTTTATCTCCTCCAGAATGTGATTTATGTCTACCTTCAAGGGAGTATAATTTCCATATTTCCTCATCTTCTCTAGCACTTGATTACCTTTCAGCTGGTTATTGCCACCATTGTTCTTCTGATCCTTCTTCTCGGTTTTACCAGCCTCAACCTTGGTCTCCTTAGCGTCTGTATTCTTCTTCACAGCCATAGCTTCCTCGACGTTCATGATCTTGCCTTCCTTTGCCATCAGTTCTGCCATAGTTCTAGGCGGATCTTTGGCCAAAGTTTAGTACAACTTATCTGGTACCAGTCCACTCATCAGAGAAATAATTGTTGTTTTCTCCTCGTAATCGATTACTTCAAGTTTCTCGTTATTGAAATGAGTAATGTAGTCCCTGGTACTTTCTTCTGGCTTATGTCTAACACCGAGTAAGTGTGCTACTCGTTTAAGTGGTTTTGCTCCAAAATAGAAATTCCTTATGAAAAGCTCTTCCAGTTGAAGGAAAGTCGTAATCTTCCCCCGAGGAAGGTTGTTGTACCATATCTGAGCTGACCCAGTGAGAGTTCTCACAAATGCCCTGCATCTCATCTCGTCTGGAACCGCATAGATATCGGCAATAGATTGGTATTGTTCTATATGGAGGACAGGATCAGTTTTTCCATCATATTTAGGTGTCACCATAGGAGTTTTGAATTTTGATGGCGTGGGAAAGTCCATAATTGTCTGTACGAATGGTGTCCCTTGTACAAAAGTTCTTTATAGGGGATTCTTGGCCTTAGCCATTTCACCTAACCTATCTTACAACCTTTGAATAGAGCCTTTCCATGCATCATTTCCCACCTCAGGCCTATTTGTTCGAGCGACTGATCGCGTTGAGTTTTCCTCTTGGGATCTTTCATTACGGGCTGCTGGGCGTGATTAGGTAGAGCCTTCCCTTAGGTCGGATGGTCGTTGAGAGTTCCTCAACGGAATCCTAGGAGTTCTTTTATTCCTCCTAGGGCCCAAATGATCAAAAGGAGAGACTCTACTCAACTTTTGTAGATCACTAGTCCTTTCTGGAGTTAGAGTGACATTTCATTGAAAATCTGTAGCTCGTACTGATAAGGTCCGACCAGGTTGATACGAAGGATCATTACATCTCTCAGTACGATATGAATCAGTATGTCTATATTGAGAGACCTTAGGGAATAGCGTTCGTCTAGTTCTTGAGGATGGCAAATGGGTATTTCTCTGAACACTTCGTTGTCCTAATTGGGCCGGCACCCCACCTTGAACAGCTTGTATATGTTGACGCATAGTTTCTTGCATGGAGGTTTGGTCTTGGGCAAAATTAGCTGTTATGCCAACCAGATCTTGAAAATTTGGGGGAGTAAAAGGGTTTGGAGGGACCCCAGTGTTTCGATTACTGGATTCCGGATTCTCAGCCATAGATGATGAGTTTATTGGTGAAAAATGCTAAGTATAGTCGATTCCCACAGACGGCGCCAATCTGTTGATTTAAAAAACTAGATTATATCTAATTAATCAATCACCGATAAAAATGAGTAAATAAGACAAAAGATTTTTAAAGTGGTTCAGCCTTATGAAAATGTCCTATGTCCACTATTTTGTATTGCTGACTGTTTGCCTTGAATCTCGATAGGTTCGCTATGAGATCCAAAGTCCCTTTCTCATGAGGAGGTTACAATGTATTTATAGCCTTGAGGCTGTACATATGAAAGGATAATGCGCTGTTATCTAGTTGTAACACCCCGCCTAATAAGATATCGGGCGATCACTCCAATATTAAATTAAAACAGGAGTCTCATATGGATCATTCTTAGCATCACTGTCGAAAATCCATTTAATTACTAATAACCTATTAGGCCGGTGTCAAAATTTTAACTTTACTACTCTTTATAACAATAATAAATAAAACATCCACACAGTTTATGCTTAAATGAAACTGAAATGAAATAAAGTAACCGAACACTCGGTCAAAATATACAACCATATCGAATGCTGTACTGAAAGAATAACTAAATGCAATTGGACCATTGGCCCGAATGTTTATACAATACCTCCTATCTAGATTACAACAATGGAAGCGTCTACTAAAAATCCTGCACGCATCCACAGCTGCTGCAGCTGACGTCTGACTGGAAAGAAGTGCCATCCAGGCGTCCCTGTGTATGGACACCTATGTATATATATAATATAGAAAGGAAGGAAATGTAGATAAACGGGTCAAAGCCCGAGTTTTGAAAATATTTTGCAAGTGCATAAATGCCTTATTATTAGAAAAAGGTTTTATCTCATATTTAAATTTGGTATCGCACTCCCATGAGATACCCCTCACCTCTCCACTAATAGTGCACTCCTAACGCATCCCTCTAAACATTCTAGTCAAGCTATCCTGCTAAACTAGTCTATCAGCAAACCACTATCAATCCTAGATAGTCCAAGCAATGTACTGAGGGCTAAACTTCACCCCAGTCTCAACGCTATGCCATGTTCGTGCGTGGGGTGTCTCGAAAAGCGAAATCCAAACAAGAAACCCCCCCGATACACTACTACGCGACACGGTCGATCGTCGAGATCTGCCAGTCCCTCAGTACAGAAAGATATATATAAATATATACCATAAGCATTTATAATATTAGAGCACTAAGGATTAAACTTCTCCCCAGTCTCAACACATTGCCATATTCGTGCGTGGGGTGTCTCGCAAAGCGAAATCCAAACAAGGAACCCCCCCCCCCGATACACTACTATGCGGCAAGGTCGATCATCGGGATCCATTAGACCCTCGGTACTCGATTCATCCATATATACATATACATATTTTACCATAACCATCCGGATCTATCTCCCGGAATGAGAATCCATATACAAAGTATTTATCAATACTTTCATTTTTCTCAAAACTTTCCATTTCCCTTTTTATACTCAGGAAATGTAAATATAAAAGCCAATTCATTATCATTAGTTGCTTTAACAAATCATATACTTTTAAAAGCCAATTTTATTATCATAAAAATGCTTTTCCATTTTATATCATCCCATTTCCCTTTTTATACTCAGGAAATGTATTCAAAGACATTTTCATTATCATAAAAATGGTTTGATCATATCATATGCTTCCACAACCCTTCTTCCATCCGGGAGTGTTACCGAAGCCAAACCTTTATCCCATTTCCCTTCCTATATCCAGGCAATGTAATTAAAGCCAATCCATTATCATGAATTGCTTTAATATAACGCGTTCTAAGACCGCCCGTCCGGATTTCTCCACTGTGCGCGCCCCTAAATGGCTATCATCTTCCAGGGCCTATAATCAAGACAACCTGGGATCCTACATCGCAAGACGTCGGGAAGCGGCCATATGCCTGCGGGATAGTCAAGACCACACCCGGAATCTCCTAACCAACGCAGAAAAATACAACAAACGCTCATATGGCCTATAGGACTATATCCACCCTGCGTTAATTTGTCAGGGGGCTTCACCATACGCACGCAACTTCCCTTATGATAGCGATTTAGAGAGGTGTGTATCCTCATTTTTATTAATTAAGAAAATCATTTATCTTTCCTTTTTGGAAAAGATTTATTTTTACATTTTCAAAAGTCATTTCCCTTAATTCATTTATATACTTTAATCACATAATGTATATATATATATATATATATATATATATTCCTACCTGAATATATAAAAATGGCCATATTTGCCAAACCATCTATTGATGACCAATAATCCCAAAGATTCTCTCAAAGACTCATAATCATGCATTCATATATGCATAATACTAAACCCAAAGTATATTCTTACTTTAATAAGTAATATATATCAAAATCCCGTCTACGGATTCATTTGGATATCTCCAATTATACTAATTCACTCTAAGTGAATATACACATATATATACACTCCCAATTCCTAAAGTCCTTTAGGACATAACCCTCCATAATCTCTAATTTGGAAGGCCCTTAAACATTAACTCAAAAAGGAGAAATAATCCTAATCTCCAAAATCTTGGGCTGAAAACAGGGCACGGGTCAATCGGTCCTAGACCTCCGGTCGACCGCGGGTTACAAATAAGCCTACGAAACAAAGCAGTAGGCCTTTTCTCCTTGACGCGATCGACCGGCCTTAGGGGCGCGGTCGTCCGGTCACACCAGGTCTCCCAAATTAAATCTCCTCAATTCCTTTTATCCAACAACCCAAATTAATTTTCGGGGTTTATAAACTACCCCCAAAATTATCCCGAACATCTACGCAATTAATTCTAGCCGTAACTTTTCCAATTCCCGATTTGATTTCCGAGTTGATGATTTCAACCCGGAGCTTCCATCTTGTAAAAATCATATCAAATCGTAGAAAAATCAGAAAAATACGCGGTCGGTGCCCACGCGACCGTATCGAAAATATCTACAACTTTCATGTTTTGGCCGAAAGATAAATCAATTCTTTTCTGGCCAAAAAGGCCCCCTAAAGTGATGGGTTACTATTCATCATCTTCTCCGAGACGATTTCGGCCATTAAAGCTTCTCCCAAGCTTTTGTCGCCTCACCCAACGTCCTACAACCTCAACCAACTACAAATACACATATATTAAGGGTTCTAAACATCCTATAACCCAAAACCACCAATTAATTTAGGTTAAAACCTATGTTCCATAAATTGAAATATTATTTGGGGTTTAATTGTTTTAACTCTCAAAAACCCGTTTTATCCACGATAATCCACCCCAAAACCTTTAGGTTTTTTTTATACCAAACTACGGTATGAGATATTTATGCAAAAAGATAAATAAAGCAAGTAAACACTTGCCTCGTGGATATAATCCGACGACCTCGAGCCGAATCCCGCGGAGGTAGGACGGAATCTCCCATTTTCTCTCTCTTTTCTGTTATTTCTCGTTTCTCTCTCTTTTCTCTTCTTTCTTTCTCTTTTTCTCCCTCTCCCTCTCTTTATATAGAAAGAAAAGGGTTTAACCCCTTAAAACTCAAAAACGACTCGTTTACCCAATTACGAGTTACTTTTACCTCTAAAATTACCCGAAACTCATTTTCGACTATCGGACACTCTTTTCTGACTATCTCAACCATTCCGAGAATCATGGCGCAGTCGAAATTCCCATCCGAGGTACTTGACCGCAAATCACTATTCCAACCCAAAATAAATAAATGCGGGTTTTCTAAATAAAAAATCTTACCTCGTGTCGATTTTCTCCACGGCGACATATAATTAAAATATTTCGACCTATACAGTCCCAAAAATAATCGCAACATCCTTCGAAACTCATTTAATCCTCGAAAATCTCAAAAATTACTATTTAAGAAAATTCCCCAAATTCCAATTTATTTTTAATTATGGAATTTAATCGTCTCCAAAAGGGCGGGTTGTTACACTAGTAGACATATACATCTGTACGATAATAATGAGCATTTAATGCGTAGTTGTCTTTTGATTCTCTTGATTTGGATGCTCTGCACGCTACGTAGCTCAGACCGCTTAAGTTTCTCGGTATGCTTAAGTTGCTCGGTATCTTTAAGTTGCTCGGAGCACCTGAGTAGCTCAGTGATGGTATGTTGTTCGTTGAAAGTATTTGTATTTTCCACGTAAGAAGACACGTGTCTTCAAGTGATTGGTCCATGTCAGCAAACTACATTTGGTAGCAACAGTAAGGTTAGGGCTTTTAGGTTGTGGAGTGTGGGTTTTGATTCCGTCTAATTTTTTTTTTACCTTTTGTTATTTTAAACCATTTTTAAAAAAGGTTCCTTTGTTTTCCTATGTTTTCTATTCTTTGTTTTAACTTTAAGCCATTCATTACATTTCTCTTTTAATTTTTCAAAAAGATTATTTCTCCACTTTTTGTTAAATGAGTGGTTAATATTTATATTATGTATTTAAATTTTACATATAATACGAAATATTATATATAATAACTATATATAACTAATATTAATAATAATATTTTATTACATATAATACGGATACGGATTTCTAGAAAAACGAATATCCTCAAATATGTTTACTTCGCATCGGATATGGATTATCCGTATCGAATACATACACTATCAGTATCCGTATCCATTTTTTGGATATTTTAACACATTATCCATATCCTCTATTTCAGATGTTTTTTCGAATAAATATCCATAAAATTCCAAGTTGAATACCGAACGGATTCGAATTTTTGAATATCCATTTACACTCGAGGGTATAAAGATAATTAGGTGTATTCATGAGTAATTAATGGGTAAGATAAAAAGATTAGAAGGGAAAAAGGGTAAATCGTTGGTTTAGATAAAGTTGTGTGTGTATGTGTTGTATGTATATGTGAGAGTGTGTGTGTGTGTGCGTGTGATATATATATATATATATATATATATATATATATATATATATATATATATATATATAGAGAGAGAGAGAGAGAGAGAGAGAGAGATAGAGAGAGAGAGAGAGAGAGAGAGAGAGAGAGAGAGAGAGAGACGAGGAGGGATTAAAATGGAATTAAATCTTAATCACATGGAAAAGATACAATACTTTAATCGAGACATATGAAAGTATCTGAGATCAATATATGTGAAAAAATTAGCCCAAAAACTTTGAATGCTAATACAATAAAAGGATAAAACAAAACTAGGCATAAATCCAAGATTTTGAATCATAATACCTTTGCGAATCTTGTTGGTGATTTGAATGAGGACAAAAAATGATTTGAAGAAGATGAAGGGGCCGTACTTTTCTTATCCTCCAAAAGCTTGTTAGAACAAATCAAAAGTCTGTGATCTTCTATTATAGGATCCTCCCAAAGCAGATAATGTATGTGGGAACCTTTAAAGATGAATATCTTAAGTTTTGAGTGAGATATGGACCTTTATCTTTAAGCCTCTTCACAAAAATATGAAAATTATTTTTTCTCTCCCAATCTAACCCGCAATAACAAGCACAAAACTTGAAACCCTAACTTACACCAATAAAATTTATAAGTCACGGACTTGTGCTAAACTAGGTTTCCTTAGAGTCTGGGTTGATACTTGGGAATATGGACTATATTAGGGGCCATATACCAAATAATTTAATCAGCTTCCAAATAAATACTCAAAAATACCAATTTTAACCCTGTATTTTATGACTCCACTCCAATTTAATTATCTCCAAATCACTCAAACTAATGAGGTATTATTTGCAAAGTTTGCATGTTACATAATATGATTCCCCGCATTAAGCATACAATACACGCTTGGTTAAATCAATTTGCCATTAATCAATTTTAACCAATATCTTATTTATTTTCAATTCTCAGACTTAACTTATTTGCTACTCCACCGAATTATAAAACAATCCACTAATTAGATTTACTGGTGGAAACAATACTTATAAGTCTATGAAGGGGGTATCACAATTTTAAGATTTTTTAGAAGTGGATTCCTCCAATTAATGATCTCGTACCTACTCACACAACGATTGCCCAGCTTGTGGGGATATATTAATCCCATATAGAATTGAATAACACCTATAACAATCAAAGCAATCATCGCACAAGAATTTTAATCCTCACAACCTTCGGCATTAAGAACCTAAGAACCATTTACAAACTTTGTGAGATTTCCCCAAGTATAATCAAATGATCACATAGACTTGAATCTTACGTGTGGTCATGTTCAATATATTCATGAATATACTGATCACAATCCTCTTTTGAAGTATCAAACAAGTTCTCGAACCATCAGAAAAGTTTTCGTATCTTGAGATAAGTTAGGATTTCCCACGCAACTATACTAATATGATGTTAACTCCCTATCTAGGATGTGAACGATTCAATTGTACTAGAATCGAAATCTTGATCCTTTGTGATTAAGCTGAACCCAACTGAATGGAATTCCTAGTAAGTAAAATTGACCGAAATGGAATACAATATATTTAAACAAAAATATAAAGCATTCTCACAAACATGATTCTCCTTTAAAATGAACTTAATACACCTTTATTTAAAAAAAATGCCATTACATACTTTTAAGAATAAAACCCCAACATAAAGAGGAAAATTTCACCAGGGAAGCATTTACCAACAACATTATTTTCCAATCATAGTTCCCTTGCGAAGCACTCATTTTCATTAGTGGAATATCTTGTCTTCAATCTTTACCTATCATTATCCACTCTTTTGGTCCATTTATGAAAACCAATACGCACTTTTATTCTATTAAAAAGAACTGGTTATATGAGATAAAAATATTTGTCTAACTTAGTGTGGGGTCAAAACCATGAGGGTCCAATGTTTGGCAGCCCAAATAAGCCCATCACGCTACCCTGATCAAATTCAATGTCACATGGATAAATATAAGAACACATAACGTGGATAATTGAAGAATGTATGGTTACCTACATTCTCGGAGAAGATGAACACGAATCACTAATGATCCAATGAGGAGCTGGAAGAGTTGCTTGTATACCTCAACTACTTTTTATTACTTTAATATAACCCTCACCCTAGGACAAGGGGGCGTGTAATTCTAAACCTCTGAGGAATTAATAAAAGTTGAGAAATACCTCCATGGACATAGGAAGTTGCCAAACCACGTAAATATTGTGTGTTGTGATCATTTTCTTTACTCTTTTAATCCTTTTCCTTTCTAAAAATATTTAATTGTGATTTCTTGTACTCATAATTGGCACTGTCTGTGGGAAGAGATTCGTTTTCCTAAAAAGTAACCCGAAATCAAAGAGTGAATATAATTTCTAATCACCCAAATAGTGCACCCTTAATTGGCGACGTACGAGCTGATCTGGCCCCACTTAGAATTAGATTTGAAATTCCTTAAGACAGGAATCTTAGATTTCTCCCAAAAGGTCATCTCTCCGAGAAAAGCAATGAGTAACCCAGATCAACATAGATCTCAGGCCACTCCACAAGTAAGAGGAAGCAACTCGCCTCTAAATAAAGGAGAATGCGCATCTCGAGTAATGATTAGAAAAGATGGAGAAAGAACTCCATGAGGAGAATCTCAAACGCTGTGGTTGAACCCCTAGCCCTCATACGAGTAACACTCGCAATAGAGGAAGGAGTATTGGACATGGCCAGGACCGTTCGGAGCATAGAAGTCATCTGGTAAGAGAAACCTGGATAAAAAACATTATAAGCACGATATAAGGAGTTTGGTCTAAAAAGAGATAGACCAACACTCGACACATCGTGGATCTAGATCCATAAAAGATCTAACGAGAACGTCCCTTGTCACGCAGATACAGTCCCCCTTCTTAAAGGAAATTGAGGAGGAGTAACCACCAAAGAATTCACAACTCCAAGGTTCAAGATATATGATGGGAAGAGTGACCCCATAGATCGCTTTCATAAGTATATGCAAGCGATGAATCTGTGGAACCATAACGACGCTCTCACGTGCCACATATTCCCATCCAATTAAGGATATGTTGCTTAAAAGTGGTTTAAGAGGATACCTCACAAGTCGGTTAAGATCTTCAAATCCCTTAAAGAGGCCTTCATAGCTCGCTTTATAACTTGCAGCTCGCATCTATAGAGAGAGTATTCTCTACTCACCATAAGGAAAATCCATACAAGACTTTACGGGAATATGTTAAGCGCTATTAGGATTACTCAAAGCAGGTAGCTGTAGCATCATTCAAGATCGGCTTGCCATCCATGTTGCACCAGTCCCTTACTAAGAAGGAAACATACACCATTAATGATTTTATGTTACGTATAGAAAAATACGCCAAGGTGGAAGACTTGGTCAACACCAACCAAGTAAAAGTTGGTCGCGTAAAAGCGAACGAAAGAAACGGCAAAGGGAACACCCATAAGAAGAGGAAGATGAAGCATAATAGAGGAGCCAAGGATAGGGGAAGAGCAGACTCATCGAAGGCATTTCAAGATATTAACACGATTTTTAAGGAACCAATTTATAAAATCCTGGGAAAGATTAAGTACCAACAATTTCTCAAGTGGCTAAGTAAGATAAGAGGTGATCCGAACAAGAGGGAAAATGCACTCATGTGTGCCTACCATAATGAAAAAGGGCTTAAGATAGAAAACTACAAGGCCCTAAAATCCCATCGGGATAAGTTGATCCAGGCATGGCATCTGAATGAGTATATTAAAAAAAGTTGATCAAGTCGGTACTAAGGGTGACCTAAAACTAGATAATGTGTTGGACGATGAAGCTAGGCATGAGTTCATCGTTATTCACAGCAACATAGATCGAATAAAACTCAAAAAGTTCAAGGTAATAACAGAGGCCTTCCAAATAAATCCCGCCAAAAGATATGTTGGCAAACATAGGCGATCAGAAGAAGTGGGTTATAACAAGCATATAGTGTTTACATAGGATAATATGATCGATGTAACAACCCTGGACTACGATGCACTTGTAATCACTCTCAGAATTGCAAACTGGGTTGCGAATAAGATACTAGTAGATCAAGAAAGTTATTAGAAAGTAATGTACTTGGAACTTTTTCACAAGCTCAAATTGGAGATGACGGGCTTAAGGGAAGCAACCATCCCACTGGTCGTCTTCACCAGAAAGATGATAATGTCGTTAGGGAAGGTAGTTCTACCTATAAAGGAAGGGAACATTTCCAAACTCATCGAGTTTATGGTGGTAGACATCTACTCACCTTACCATTCCATCCTAGGGAGAGGGTGGTTGCACGTCATGAGGGCAATGCTCTCAACCTACCATCAAAAACTCATGTTTATCATAGATCGAGGAATAATGGAGATCAAGGGCGATCAGAATATTGCTCTTAAGTGCTACACCACTGTCATCATGCAAATACAAGAAAAGAAGAAAGAAAAGAAAGTCATCCCTGAAATATCTCAGGATCGAGCCATTCCCTCCAAATAGCAAATAAAGTATGGTAGATTAGGAGTAAATGGGAGGAGAGTCCATCCCGCAGATAGCATTATGGAAAAAATAGAGGAGGTAGTTTTTTTTATAAGAGTGGACTAGAGAGAAATTTTCTAATTAGTAACACATTGTTAACTAAGAAAGGAAGGAGTTAATTTCTTTCCTAAAGCAAAGCCTAGATGTTTTTGCATGGGAGCCATGTGACATGTCGAGATTTATATCCCAGAGTCACTTACTATCAACTTCACATGGACCCAACATTTCCATCGATTATATAAAAGGCTCGATGCACTGCCCCAGAGAAGGACAAGGCAGCAGAAAAGGAGATAGGAAAACTTATGAAGGCAAGGTCCATCAGAGAATTTCAATTCCTAAAATGGATCTCAAACACGGTGGTGGTCCAGAAAAGAAATGGTAGTTGGAGAGTTTGTGTGGACTTCACTGACCTGAATAGAGCTTGTCCAAAAGATAGCTTCCCTCTGCCAAAGGTAGATTAATTGGTCAACACCACAAAAGCCCACAAATTAATGAGTTTCCTAAATTCTTACTCGGGGTATCATCATATCCGTCTGTTAGACCCTACCAAGACAAAACCTCTTTAATCACCCAAATGGGCTTGTATTTCTATAAGGTCATGCCTTTCGGACTAAACAATACTAGAGTCTAATATCAGAGATTGGTTACTAAGATGTTCAAATAATAGATTGGAGAGACTATGGAAGTGTATATTGACGACATGTTTGTCAAAAGTAGGATAAAGGACGACCTTCTTAATAACTTGGTAGAAACCTTTGAAATCTTCAGGCACTCAATGTAAGTAAATGCTTATTTGGGGTCCAGTCAGGAAAGTTCCTCGACTACCTGGTTAGAAAGAGAGAGATCAATGCAAGCCCTAAGCAGATAGTAGCAATCAATAATGTTCTGCCGCCAAAGATGTTGCGAGAGATTCAAAGCTAACTAGGATGCCTGAAGTTTTAAACGGTTTCATCTCTAAGTCGTCCGAGCATTGTAGGCTATTCTCTAAAGAAGGAGAAAGGCCTTGCCTCGAACAAAAAATGCTAAAAAGAAATTGAAAACATCAAGTCTTATTTCAGTAAACCTCTATTGTTAGCCATTCCATATCTAGGGAAATCCTCTATACTTCCACCTAGCAATTTCAAGCCACGTAGTCAGTGCGGCCTTGGTTTATGAGAAGGAAGGTAGATAATTAACAGTTTACTATGTTAGTAAGATGCTTTTAGACACCAAAAAATTCTACCTTACACTGGAGAAGCTGGCCTACTCATTGGTCATTGCATCTTGAAACTTAAAATATTATTTTGAGGCCCATTCCATCATAGTCATCACATCCGTCCCTCTTAAATTTGTTTTTCGCAAGGCCGACCTATTTAAACACATGTCCAAATGGTTAATAGAACTCAAAATATTTGATATATATAATCAGCTAAGAAAAGAAATCAATGGGCAGCTATTGAATAATTTCATAGATGAATTTATTGAAGAAGAAGCCCCTATTGGCTAACAAGTCACCGACCAGTTAAAATATCGTGGTCTTGATCAATACAGAAATGGATATTGTATGTGGACGGTGCCTCCAACTTTAAAAGGGATGGAGTATGGATTGTGCTCATAAAGCTAACGAATGCCATGATTGAGAAATAAATCAAGCTAAGAGTTGAAACCTCCAACAACGAAGTCGAGTACGAATCCCTTATAACCGGAATATATAAGGATAACTTTATAGGAGCAAACCACCTTGAAGTATATTATGATTCATTGTTGGTATCCAACTAAGTCACTAGAGACTTCAATACTAAGGATGAGAGGATGGAAGCATACCTACCGGTGGTTTGAGATTTGATGTCAAAATTTGAGGAAGTCCATATCCGGTAGTTCCCCTCAGAGCATTATAGCCAGGATGATACCTTAGTAGCCCTAGGCTTAATAGTGGACTCAAATCTAAATAGACAAATTGAAATGGAATTCCACAATAAACATTAACCTAACACTATGAAGACAATGGTCTCGGTGCACATTCTCACATTGGAAAATAGTTCGAGCTAGATGGATCTGATAATTGCTATCTAAAAACTGATACCTTGTTAATCGATAAAAAATAAGCTCATCAAGTCATGGTAAAGGCTATAGAGTTCAACCTCAGACCCGGGGGAAAACTTTACAGAAGATCCTACACAGATCCTTAACTTCAATGCGTGCATCCAAAAGACGTCAACTAATTTCTCAACGAACATCATGATTGGATATATATGAGCCATGCAAGGGAAAAGTCTGTTGCCTTTTTGAACAATCAAAGAAGGCTACTGGTGGTCATATATGCAGAAAGACGCAAATATTTACGCCCAGAAGCGTTAAAAGTGCCCAAAAAATCCCCCCATACTTCATCAATCATCCAACAACCTAAAGTCACTAACTAGTCTGTGGCCATTTGCACAGTGGGGACTGGATATTGTAGGGTCACTCCTAACTATGCCAGGAAATCCTAAGTACTTACTGTCAAAATAGATTATTTCACGAAGTGGATTGAAGTAGAGCCACTGGCGAACATCGGAGTCACTAATATGATTAGAATTATCTGGAGGAACATCATAACACGCTTTAGAGTACCCATGACAATCATTATGGATAATAAAATGCAATTTGAAAGCGACCTTTCCAAGATTTCTGCGATGTCCATGGAATCAAATAACATTTTAGTTATGTGGCCTACCCCCAAATCAATGTCCAAGTAGAGGCTCCCAATAAAAAGATGCTCGACGGCTTAAAAAGAGGTTGGAAAGATCAAGATGAGCTTGGGTGGATGAACTTCCCCATGTTTGCTGGGCATATTGCACTATACCGAGGTGACCTACTGGGAAAATGCCCTTCATTCTAAATTAAAGGATGAAAGTTGTAATTGTTTTAGAAGTTAGTATGCCAACCGTGAGATCCATCATTATCGATAAAGGTTCGATTAACAAAGTTATGAGAACTGAACTTGACCTGGCAAAAGAACGGAGGGAATATGCCATGATAAAACTAGCCTCCTACCAACAACAGTTAGCCAAGCATTACAACAAGTGAGTCAATCTGAAGAAATTCCATATCGGAGATTGTCCTCAGGAAAGTCCTCGACAGTGCTAAAAAACCTTCGGACGATAAGTTAGGACCTCACTAGGAGGGATAATTCAAGGTGATCAGAGATGACCTACAAGAAGACTATCATTGGGAAACAATGAAGGAAAGAGAGATACTTAGAGCGTGGAATGTAGCTAATCTCAAGAAGTTTTACTTTGAATTTATTTCTAGCATAATTAGTTTTTGCAAATTTTTATTTTAGAACTTAAAATGATCAGAATTTGATTTAGCATCTTTAATAAAAGGCTTAAGTGGTTTAGTTAGTTGTTTAGCATTGTTCCAAAATGACAAGGTACATCAACGATAGAAATGCCGATTAACATTAGCTTAGCTTAATTAGAATTATGAATTTGTTAAGTACAATTAAACTTAAGATCTCAAGGTCGTCATCATAAAAAATAGAAAGACCTCATAAATTGCTCGAACCAATAAAAGGCCTAATAAGGATCCCTCGGCATTGAGTGAAAAGACTTTGTTCGAATAAATTCTTGAATGGGTGGATAACCTTTAAACCAAGTGCATTTTTTCCATAGTCTGTTCTAGACCTAAGGTAGTGTGATGACACAACCTAAAAGGTAAGATAAGACAATAAAACACATGTTCGACATAATGGAATGAAAAAATGAAAAGGTTGATATTAAATAGATAAGTTGTCACAATAAAAGTCACAGGTTACGAAAATATCATTTGCAAAGGTAAAATTACAAAAAAGAAGAACATGTTCTTATTAGCTGGTGAGAACAAAAGCAATAGCTCGTCATCGACTGTTGGCAAGCTGAAGAGGAATAACGTCTAATGGCACCTAGTTCTATTCATTACCACAGGTTGGATGAAGATAAGCCAGACAATAAGCTTGGTACATATACTAAAGTTGAGAGTTTTTAGGAACTTTTAACTCTCTTAAGGCATAGTTGTCCATGCTTATAAGCCATAATCTTCACTTCTTCCAGCCTAATGGGGGCATTCTCCCAATATTCCTCATAAATATCTGACCACATTGCTCAGGGACCCATTCTGAACAGATAATGCAGCTTAATGATGTCACGGCTAAGACCCATCACCATAACATGTGCTTTTTGATTGTTCTCCTCTTCTTTAGAGATTTTCTTTTTGAGATCATCATTCTCAATTTAGAGAAGGGAACCAAGATCTCCTATCTCCTTTACCCCAACTAGCCGAGCCTTATGAAAATTCGCCTCCTCCTCCATGAGGGTGCCTACGTCCCCTAAGTCATTCATGTTATCTTTTAGCTTGGTCACTAAGACAGACTGGTTTTGTAGGCTCTAGTCATTTTTTAGGTCTTGCAAACGGAGATAAATACTCGGGGATCCTAATCACTTGCATCCAGACCAATAAGGACATCTAAGTTGCTAGAAAAAGAAGGAATGTCCTCAACAACATTTGCAGTCTATAAAAAGTAAAGAGAAAATGAAGAAATATTCACCAAAAAGTGTGGATAAAATTGCAATTCACAAAAGAAGTTTTTTATTAATAACACTGAAAGTGGGCAAAGCCTTTACAAACATACATCAAATGGAATATACAAGAGCATATGAGATTAATCAACCCTAGCCTAAGTTTCTTTGCTCTTCCCCGCTCCTCGCTCTCTGGACCTTTCCTTTGGAAGCAACATCAACACTCTGATCGATCGGGGCATCTGTGGTGGCCTCCTCATCAGCCATTGATGGAGAACTAGGATTATGCTCTATGAAGAATTCTGTGTCGACAGGGATATTCGTCCTCACTAACGCAGCATCCTAAACTTTCTTGAAGCTGGACTTCCATATGTAGGCCAATGACACTTGGCGTCCTCAAAGGTCTCAGTTGTGACAACTAGCTTATTTTAATACCGAGTGGCCAATCATTTATTAAAATAAAACATGAATCTAGTTGTAATACCCCGTATTTTTATGGCTTTTAAATTTAGGGATTAATTAAATTTAATTGAGATAAATTAATTTAATTTTAATCCGGAATGTGTTTTAAATATTTACTGGCGTGACGAGAGTTAGTAATTATTGAAATTTGTTGAATGTTACTGTATGAGTATAGTAATATATGATATTTATTTTATAAAATTGTCACGTGTGAATAAAATGGAAATTATGGAAATTTAGGTCGGGACGCACCTGTGTCGTGTCGGGACTAAATTATTATTATAAAAAGTGAATAAATTATAAGTTTCTCATATGGTCATTTTGAGTGCTTCAAAGTGTTCGGAAGGGTCGAGATAGTCAGAAAAGTGTACCCGGGGGTTTAGTTTGGGTCTCGGGGCATTTTTAGGCTTAATTAGTACCCGGGAGGGCGTTTTGGACATTTCGTATTTATGGGAATTAAACCCACGAATTTGCAAAGGTTATATCAGATGTTAAGCGTTATCTTCTAGGGTTAACACAGCCTAAAACTAATAACGGCCATTAGAGAGGAAGGGGAGGAGCTTTCCAAGGAGTTCTAGGCTAAGAACTCCTCCGATTGCACCGCCGTCACCGCCAAATCGTAGATCGCGCGAAGGGGATCACAACCACACATTTTTCTTCCACAAATCAGAGACTAAATTTCTAGGCAAGTATCTATCTTTCTTTTATCAAGTTAATGCATCCTTTTATATTAGTTTAAGGTTGATTATAATTAGTGTTCTTGAAGAAAAACGTTAATTGGAGACAAAAATTGCATGTTGTACAGATAGAGATCATATTTCTGGAAATCCATTTCACATGTAGAGTTTGAACCATGAATTTCCATGGTATTAGTGATAGAAAATCTGGAAAAATAATGAAAGAAACTAAGATAAAGAAAATATTAGGGTTCATGAGAATTATATAGAGTTTGGCCCTTTTAACCCATGATTCTTGATGAAAACTCGCATGCCTTACGTAGATTATTACACATTTAGGTTTATTATGTTTGTGGTATCAATTCATGGGAGTTTGGGAGTTAAAAGTTTGGGACTTGATGAGTTTGGATGATAGAACCCGCTACTGGTATTCTGTAGATTTCGCAACACCAATTTGATCGATCGATCGAGCCCAGAACATCGATCGATCGACCCCTTTTTATCGATCGATCGACCCCTCCTGGAAAACTACACTTTTTGCTCGCATTAGCTTAATCCGATTTTTATACGTTGAAAACCTTGATTATGGTTGCTAGAACATAATGGAACATAAAAAGGACCAGTAGGGTCAAGATAGACCCCGTTAAGTGGAACTTTAATGTGAAGGAAAATAAAGGGGTAAACGGGAAACATTCATACTTAAGAAATCATACGCGCGTTGATTGAATAATCGAAATGTCTAAGAAGTTGGATTAGAAGGCGAGCGAGGGCCTACTAAAATTTTACTTGATTAAAGAGAATACTTCGAGAGATGAGAAGGGGGTTTAGAATAACTTAATTTCGAAAATAAAAGGAATGAGTCCGTTATATGAAATAACTGAGTAAAATGTGTAATAACAAGATACTGATAAGTATGGGTCATGAGAGTACCTAATCTAATAATGTGGATGTGAATACATATTTATATATGAGAGTGTGATTGTGCATATATTACTTCTGTGTAAAAATCATGCCCGCGCTACTTGCTATCCCTGAGGTTACCGCGCTGGGACAGTCTTATCTTGATGAGCCTTTATGGGGGATATTGACTCGTACCCTAGAAGATAGAAATCCTTGGTACAGGCTATAAAATAGATAGTTCAGACGGTCCTAAGAGACGTGAGGGCATGTGCTGACCTCTTAGAGACTTGGAATCTATGCTTCGCGTCAATATTATTTGTGTTTGTGTTGGTACAGTTCGAGAGTGATTCCAAACTTGTATTTCCCTTAGTACGAGTGATACGGGGACTATATAGTAGAGTATGCCTGCACCATAGTTTTTATGTGGGGTGCCATTAGTATATATATATTATATGAGTGGTTGGTATATATATACTTATTTATGGAAACATTGCACCATAGATTTTATGTGGGATGACGTTTGTATATATATTATATGTGTAATTAATATATATATATATGTGTATCTATATGAGAACTTTCTACTGAGTAAAATAGTAGTTAAGTAAAGTATTAAATTCATCAACTTCACTATAAGTAATCGGAAACGTTATAACAATACGAAATTATTCTAAATAACGTAAGAAAGCTTGAAGAGATAGATGTTCCTAAAAGTGAATATCATAACCTTAATTTCACGAGTTAAGTCTTATGGAGAATAAGTTAGAGAGGTATACGGGATTCATTAGTACGGTAGACGTGCACACTAGATGAGAGGTGAGAATTCTCAAGAGAGTCTCTCATACTAATATGACTGTTGTATTAGCCGGTAAGCATTTTAAATACTTGCTAAGCTATTTTAAAACTGTTTTACATTCGGGCTCTGACCCATTTGTTGTTACCTCTTCCCTCTTGTGTATATATATATATATGTATTACAGGTGCCCAGCCACAGGGGCGTCATGCTTAGGATTCTAAGGTTGGAACGCGCTGTAGGTTTTGTGGGAGTTGCAGGCCATTGCTTAGACGACCTCATTGTTGACTCTACTTCTAGTTCAGTTTTATCCAGTGGGGCATGTGTCGCCCTTTTTCCATTATTTAGTTGGTAGTGTCAGAGATTGTAATTCTTTTACTTTCAGCATCTTTATTTCGGGATTTATTACTGTCACGATGTTTTCCTTTAGTGTTCTACTGTTGGTATTTGTTATTGATGGTTAAACTATTGAATGTTTATTTTTATTCTTTTACTCAATGTGTGACTCTTAACAATGTAAAGCGTTAAAGGCTTTATAATTGGATTTAATAAAATGGAAATAAGGTTTTAAATGGTTTTGACACTTAGCTTAATTAATCAGGGTGTTTAAATTTGAAAATTTTCATTTGCGACAGTGATGCTAAGAATGAACCAACTGTTCACCTTGATTTTTAATTTAATAAAGGAGTGATCGCCCGGTATTTAATTAGGTGGGGTGTCACACTAGTATGGTTTCATTAGTAGCATCACTATCACAACAAGCAATATAAATATAAACGAATAAAAACCATACATCTAAATGAACAAAATTATCGACAAGCATAAATAAATAAATGTGAATCGAATAAACCATCGGCCACTAACATTAATCATCCAACCAAAATTAAACTGATAAATACTACATCTCTAGTATAAAGTAAAGTCCTATCCAACTAATAGAAACATGCCAAAAAGGAAATACTGGAATGCAAAGAATCATATCTGGATAAAAAGAGTTGGGGAGGATAAGTCAATCTCATAGCATCCATAACTACTACAATGGCAAGAAAGATATATTGCTGTTGTCCTTGTTACTACTGCACACCTGGGGTTTTTAAAAGAAAAACAAGAAAAAAGATTTACCCATGGGTCAAAGTCCAAAAATGTTCAAAAATATGTTTTAAGTAATTAAATGCTTTAAATTAATAAAACACGTAATATATTACTTTTATAATTTAGTTAACTGGTCCCACTAAGATGAGAATAAATATCACCTCTCATCTACACTGCGCACCTAGCGCGTTAATTTTATTATCCTAATTATACCACACATTCTAACTAGGACAATAACCATTATCTAAGCCCAATCCCACTTATAGTCACCATTATCTAGGTACATACTACCCTCACTAGCTATACGTACTTAAATAATATCATAGCGACACAAGTGCTACAAATAAGTGTTCACTTAATATAATACCATAGCTACACTCGCTCTATAAATAGATATACACACTACATCATATAAATATACATATACTTCACTCTCTATATACATATAACCTTATCCCCAGAGAAAGTGCCTCCCGAACACATCCCTTGTGTGGTAATAGGCTCCAAGCGTATCATGCATCACACTGAGTCACCGAGTGGGAATCTCACCACTAAACCCAATCGTAAACATATACAAACGAAGGCGGTTATAAACACACGTCCGGAGGTTGCAACCATACCACATCATACCTAATTGGTATCCAAACCAACACTTGTGCTCACACAAGGATAGTGGCCATGCAATAGTATTATGGCCTGGGAAATCAATCCAACACCTGTTGGTCAGTGCCAGGGTGGATTTCCCACTACGCACAACCTCCTAGCGATAACATTACCGAGTATGTATGTTGAATATAAACAAGAATCAATCACACACACACACACACACACACACACACACACACACACACACACACACATATATATATATATATATATATATATATATATATATATATATATATATATAATACCGACCTCTGACGCAATCCCACAACGTATTAGTCTCCCAAATGCCAAAGTTTGAACTGACTTCCCGATTATGCATATAAATGTTCATTTACTTGAATTTTTCGATTCTTCTCACCCGATCATATTTATACAATTTCCTATCACACATACCAAGTCCTAGAAAGTATTCCCCAATAGTCTCACTCTATCCTCAAAGCCCCTACGATCATTCTCCAAGCTCTAACGGATCAAAAAAATACATAAACAAAATATGAGCAGGCTAGTAAACCGAACTGGTTCGCTTAGCAGACCGAATCGGTTCGGAAAGCAATTGATTCACTCCCTAACGAATCGATTTGGCTTGCTGGGTTACCAATTATCTTCTCCCTCGGGTTTTCTCATAAAAAACCCTTCAATGGAGATTCCAAGCCTCGAAAAACATCAAATTAATATCCTACACCAATACCTAACCAACCAAGAAGCATTTTAATTACAAAATACACCTGAATCCATAATCAAAATTCTAGGATTCCTAATCATTAATCAATTCTATTAAACCCACAATTAATCAAACTTGAATATTCATTGATTCTAATACCCTATCAATATTCTACATGTTCATAATTGTAAACCCATAATTTAATCATGAATATTTTACATATTACTCATAAATTATAATCAGATCACAGCTTGATTATCTTCCTTTAATTCTCAAACTTTCAACCTTTAATCTCAAATTTAGTCCTATTAATTATGAAGGTAATTAACTGCATACTTTTATAATTTAAAGAAATTAAATACTTGCCTTTAAGGATCTGAATCCGTAATCTCATGCGTATGAATGATTTGAATTCGGAGATTAGCAATTCCTTCTCCTCAATCACACCCTAATCCCATTTTTAGGATAAACCTTAGGTGTGAAAAGACCTCTATACCCCCATATAGGTTATGTCATGTCTAAAAAGCTCCCGAAACCCAACTATAGCACCCGGGTACCTATTCCGGATCACCAGTGCACTAAAAAAGGTCATCCGAGTCACCCAACTTCATATACACCAACATCTCTTTAACCAGACCTGACACATGCGTATAATACACGTCACCCACAAAATATACAAATCCACCGATGTAACTCTCTATCGACACAATATATTAGACCATTGTTTTTCACTTATACAGGACATATAATAAAATTACATATCTATTTACTTATTACCCACAAGTAAATAATAATAATAATAATAATAATAATAATAATAATAATAATAATAATAATAATAATAATAATAATAATAATAATAATAATAATAATAATAATAATAATAATAATAATCCTTAACTCGCTAATGAAACCCAATTTAATTTTCCTAATTAAATTAATAATTCAATGCACATAAAAATTAAATAATCACAAAAGTACTGGGTATTACATGAGTATAGCCCTTGTCATAACTTGCCTCTTTGGCCTTCAGCTTCTTTTATTAAATGATCATATTCAACCTTCATCTAGTCCTTATCGGCTTTCAGCTGATCACACTCATTGTTCAATGTGCATATGGAATCACTGGTGGACTTCTTCTCATCCTCATAAGACTTTTTGGTAAAAGCAAGAGCTTCCAGGACTTTTGCAAAGATACACTTCCATCGTCATTAATTTTGGACTGATCTAGACGACTATCCAAAATGGAAATAAAATGTACCACAAATTACAAACAAACAAATAAGGGACATTTTAGTAACACAAAAAGGTATCCAACCACTTCAAAGTAGAACAAAAAAAGTAATCATTAGCTTACCAGAGATAATTTTTAAGTGGCATGGAATGAAAGTTGCTCATAAGACACCTATTTGATCTGCTCGAGATCAGTGTCGAGCATAGCTCCCTTCAGCAAATCGTAGGACCCGGAGGAATTCTTGGCCACTGACATCACCTGTGAGGTCCTCACATATGTGGGGGCATCACCCTTCTTGGAGGTTTATGGGGGGTATAAGGGGCATGTCTTATTGTTCTTCTTTCAGATTAGTAAGTCCGAATCAGTGGTCAAAAGGCCTTCTTATTCAGTCCTTTTTTAAGACATGGCCATGGGGGAGGAAGCACCAACATCATCATTATTGGTCATCATAATTATCTTCTCGGGGGCCATTAGATCCTTTTTCTCGATAGGAATGGAATCAACATCTCATTATTCAAAGGAAAAGGAGACAAAAGCTTCCTCGCTTGGAGAAAGGAAGTGGAAGATCAGGAATGTTGTCTATTGGATGAGTTATGAAGCTGCCAGTAGAGTTCTTATACTCAAGCACTAAAGAGGCAGAGCGAGGATGGCCACTACCTAGAATTAAGGGTTCCCTTAATTTTTAAACTTTAAGAAACTCTTCTCTGTTGATATGGGTGAGAAAGGGCTCCTTCTTCTTCGATCGATATGCTCAGACAAAGAAAAGAAAAAACATTATCAGTCACCACATAATTAAAAAATCATAAAAGGCGTAAAAGAAAAGTATTAACCTATATCACTACCCCATTATGGGCACAAAAACCTCTGGTATTGTTTACCCCTTAAGAGAGGAGGATGCTTCCGATTGCGAAGAATAAAAACCTGATTCTAGTATTCCTTATTGGTATTAGGAAGGTTAACTACCAGTAACCTGTCATCCTTCCTCGCCTTCAGATATAAAATTCCATCTGTCGTATAACAATACTTAATTTTTAGGATCTCTAGGCTGGTCTCATATAGTTCGTTAATCATGTGAACCCGTTTGATAATTTGTCATGTGTTGGGAGCATATTGGGCAAGAAAAACATAAAAAAAACACAAAACTCCCAAAAAAGTTAATTTGGGGGAAACATTATTCCCCCCTGAACCACCGAAAGAGTATGAATCTAGTGGCCACCATCAACCATAATCCAGTTTCTGGGCATAGGGGCACACTCGATTGTGTCTAGTGAAGGGATTGAATAAGTTTTTTTTCTAAAATCCTCCAAGTTTTTCTCATGAAAAATATAAACCATTTTCACAAAAGGAATGGATAAAAGAAGAATATGCAGTGAGTACAAGTAGAAAATAAATGTGAAGATGGAAAAGTAAGAGGAGATGAAGAAAACTCATAGAATGAAGTAAAAGAACATAAACTTCGAAGAGTTTTCAAGCAATAATGAAAGGAAAAATAATGGCACAAACTTTGAAACAAGTGAGGAATGAGTTCTAATATCTCAATCATAAGGAAAAATACTCAAGATTCATTTTATCGATTCAATTTTTTACATGGGCCAGCATACCTATGCCGATTTCAAATTATCATGAACTTTTTCGAGCACGCATTTTAGGCTTTGGGTCTAATTTAAGCTTGTAGAGGATATAAAACTCTTTGTCCCGTCTTTGATAAAGAATTTTATGGGCAATTATAGGGGCAAAACCATGAGGGCCTAATTTTCAAAAACCCAAATAGGCGCAATACGCTGCTTTAGTCAAATCCAATGTCGCATGGATAAATACAAGAACGCATTCCGTGGATAATTAAATACTGTATGGTTACCTACATTCTCAGAGTCGATGAACATGAATCACCAACGAGCAAATGAGGAACTAGGAAGGTTATTTGTACAACTCAACTATTTCATATAAATATAACTCTCACCTCGGGGCAAGAGGGCATGTAATTCTGAACATCTGAGGAATAATAAAAGCTGAGAAACCCCTCTATTGACGTAGGCAGTTGCCAAAGAACATAAATATTGTGTGTTGTGATAATTTTCTTTACTCTTTCAATCCCTTTTACTTTCTCGAAATATTTAATTGTGATTTCTTGGACTCACACTTGGTATTATCATTTATCTTCTTATTATTTATTACCATTGTGAATTTTTTTATTGAATCCTAAACATAAAAATCTAAAATATTATGCATATTTTTACTATCTTTACCCGACTTATTTTTATTCAATTATTTAATTTGTACCTTAATCTCTTTTGAATCTTCACATGCATATACCATCCGTTTACTCTAATTATTGTTTTAAGATCTATTAATTATATTTTCACATTAGTCTTATCTTTTTTTCAATTTTTTGTGGATTTTCACTATACAATTATTTACGGCGCTTCTTTTTTTCTCCATAAATTTCTTATCGTAAAGATATTTTTATGTCGCTTAAAGAAATTTCACAATTTTTGGAAGAGATTAGCTCTTTATCACCCTTGATCTAGACTAAGTAAATTTTATGATTTTCCACCACAGTTTCCACCACGAAGACTTTAACTCGCTCATTTTTTATTGAAAAAATAATAAACTGAAGCATTTGAGTAGAAAGGAAAAAAAATGTCAAACCAATTAATATTATAAGCAAAGTAAAATTCAAAACTAAACCACTCCCTATTCAGCCTTTTAAGATTTAATCTTCAGGTAATCTAAGAGTTAGTTAACTCACTATTATCAAAGAACTAAAAATATCAACACAAGAATCGACGTTTGTAAAGAATTTGTGAAAATATCAAGAATTCAAAATATGAGGATATCATAAATGAATCAACAATTGTAATCTTCAGTTAGCTATAAATATCCAAAAATCCTCCCGCTCTGTTTATACATATTTCAGTAAAAAAATATATAAATATATATTTTCAAAGAAATACCTTTAGATAAATATAGTTTGAGTCATATTTGCTCCATTACTACTAATATAAGTATGTAATAATGGTGGCATAGTTATACATCATTTTTAATATGTAAAGATAAAAGTTGATTAAATTAATTAAATTTAATAAGCGAGTCGAGCCGAATCGGTATCATAAATATCAATTCAGAGCGAAATAGGGTTTTAATTATAAAACATGTTTCAGATTAGAGACGAGACAGATTTGATAGTTTTCTTAACGAGTCAGGTTCGAGTTTTGGAAAACCCCATCACATTGCCATTCCCATCGAAAGAAATAGGGATGAAAGCAATTGGGCAGATAGGAGGAGGTTGGTGAGAAGAAGGGTGAAATTTGGAAGATAAATTTTGACTTAGAATATTAATTAGTTTGACATTTTTCCCTTTATCATGTTATTTTGTAACGTAAATATAGTGTACGAAGTAAATAACCTAAATTGATAAGGAGAACCTTATTAGGGCTGACAATTTTTGACACGATAACCCGTTTATGGTAATAACCCAGAATGATCCGAACATGACACGATTGGCTTGTATAGATTTAAGTGTACCTAAAATTTATAGTCAGATCAAAATCAACGCAACTCGAAAATGATATGATTTACCCGAATCGCCAGCCTAAGCGTTATGTACTAGATTAAGTATAAAAACGTTAATAGATATCTCCTGCCAACATTAGTCTCACTAGCATGGAGCTCGCGCGATGCGCGAGCGTTTTATAAAAAAACTATTTAAAATGATTTTAATAATATAAATAGATAATAATTGATCAACTGGTAAAATACACACCCCCAGATTACTATATACACTATTTATGTTTCCACCAAGATGCACCTATATATTTCAATCTAAACATCTATAGTTAAAAAATGACTTATTTCACAGTAATCCAATCATGACCTCCATCTAAACTAAATCGAAACCAAACGAAACCAATCATAGTTGAATAATTCAAAAATCCGCAAATGTTTAAAAAGCTAGTGGTTGACAAAGAAATAATACAAACTCAATAAAATGGATTATACAATAAACAACAAAATTATAACCAAAACAATTCCAACACAATAAAATAGGTAAGATAAAAAAAAATTACCTTATGACTCAAAGTGGGATTTTTACTTTATTGTCTTTCTTTCATCCGTAAAAACAAAAACAAAATGTGGTAAATGTAAAGCATTCAATTAATTCTTCAATAAGATGTGTGGTGTACTCTGTATGGTAACAATCCATTGAAATCAACTCATCATTTCCCATTAAGTTATTTGTAGTTAATGAAATAAAATTGACACGCATCTTAACCCAATTACAAAAATACACTTCCATAATCATAACAAATTATTTTATAAAGAACATAATCATAAAAAAGATTTAACCAAACTACAAATGAGTTTTACTTTCAATAAGATATTTCATCAAACAATGGACTTACAATATATGAAGTGAAAAAAATGAAAGAGACAAAATCTTACTAACTGATGTTCCCCCACAAACAACGGACTTTTTTTTTTGGTAGGCTATTGGCCTAGACTGAAAATTATCTTACTTACTGATGTTCCCCCATAAACCCCCTTCTCCGGTCTTACCTCCCACCTCAGATCGAAAAGCTTCATCCCGATCCATCTTCTTTTCTCCCACGTGTCGGCATCTAATTTTTGTTCTACCCACAACGTACTTCCAGGTACCCACCTCCAACCTCATCCATTTTGGCACCTTAATCTCATCCATCGTAACTTTAAACCATCACCCATTTTTTCATACCCAGATAAGCCTCCAACTGGTTTAAAAACCTCACACAAAAGATTCCATTTCCAATCCCACCTCAACATAGAAGAAACAATCACTAAGATTCACAAATAAGGGAATATACAAAATTAGTTTGGGCCTACAATCTTGAACCAAGCATCTGCACTGTGCTGGTGGATAGTGCCAAAATCATTCTTAATTGATTTTTTGTATTGAAGCTAAGAAGACAAAGAACATATGGTTTGTTTGAGAAATCAAATGGATGAAATTAAAGGAATACAAGATAAATTGAAAAGGCACCATTAATTAAAGAAAGAGAAACAAGTGAGTGGAGCGTCCGTTTAAAAAATCTTGGAAATTGTAGAGCCAAGTTAACATTAAAGTCTCATCATAGATAAAATAAAAGGTCTCGAAGATGAAGAGGGATGATGAAAATCGTAAAAGAGAGTAGGGATATTTTGGTCTACATAACTTCCTGGGTCATTCATTCAGTCAATTACCTGAAACCCTCACCATGTCTGATGTTCCATCTGATGTACAAAAAGAAATCCTCTCCCGATTACTCGTAAACTCTCTTCTACATTTCAGGTGCGTTTCAAAAACATGGCTTGCTCTAATTAACACCCCAGATTTCATTAACTTACACCTTAATCAATCCATAAAAAAAACTCCAACATCACTATTACTTATACAGATGGTCAATTATATTATGTGGACTCTGATTTACTTGACAACCCAATTGAACTAAACCACCCTTTAAAGGGTGATGATATGACGCAAATATTGGGTTCTTGTAAGGGGTTGTTTTGTTTGGCTAACATAGAGGGTAAACTTGTGTTGTGGAACCCATCAACCCGAAAACATGTCGAATTACCGGATACTAAGACTGAACTGTTAAGGAGTTTTGATTTTTGCGGATGTGTGATTTATAGGTTTTGTTATGATCATGTGAATGATGATTACAAGGTGGTGAGGGTGGTGCAATTTGTAGGCAAAAGTGGTGATTTATTTTGTTGTGATGTTAAGGTTTATTCATTGAAATTGGGTTTAAGGAGGGGAATTGAGGATTTTCCTTATTACCGTTGTTACAAGGGGTTTCATGGTGCGTTTGCGGGTGGTTCTTTGCATTGGGTTGTGTGTAGAAATCCGAAGTCGAATGGTGAGAAGTTGATTATTGCTTTTGATCTTGGGACAGAGGGATGTAGGTTGGTGCCACTCCCGGAATATTTGGATAAGGAGTTGCATGTGAATGTGGGGGTGTTGGGGGAAAGTATTTGCTTGTTTACTAATTTTTCATTGAGGTAGGTGGATGTGTGGGTGATGAAGAATTATGGGGTGAAGGAATCTTGCACCAAGTTGTTTTCGGTTTCGCAACCGAATGATATAAAGTCATTTGTGTATTTAAGATCGGTAGCGTATTCGAAGAGTGGTGACCGAGTACTTATTGAACAAGATGATGGCGCGAGTAATTGGTGGTATGACCTTAAAATTAAGAATGTAGATAATGTTGGGGTGCGTGATTGGGCGAAGTTCTATGAGACAAAAGTTTGTTTAGGAAGCCTTGTTGAGCTCAATTGCCATGATGCAAGTCATGGGCCAAAGGAAATTCCACAGGAGATGTATAATAATTAAGTTAATCCCCATTTCCCCATCTAATATCTTTTTTCTTCTTAACTTGATCTTGCTTTGGCATAAACAATTTTGATTCTTTGTCATCCATGTATTACCTTGATGTCATTTTATCAATCAAACGTTGGACAATGTTTCTCCTAGAAATGATTTCATATTAAAGTTGATCAAACTTGAACTTGGTGGCACTTTAGGAAACTTGAGCAGATGATTTGAGTAATTAGGAGTAGGAAGGGAACATGGTAAGTTCATAATATCTTTCTACACTTACTAAAGTTGGTTTCTTTGGGACTTAATTTTCCATCATGCTTAGTTTAATTGTGCTGGTTGTGTGGAATTTTCCTTATCAAAGTAGAGAAGTGATTACGATATTAAGTTGATATATGAGGAATGAATATTGTTTGGAGCCTTTACAAAGTTTTTTTCCCTCTTATACTGCCAACTTTCCATTTAAGTAGACACCTTTTTCTTGTATATATGACAATAATTTTTTTCCCTCTTAGTTTGCTACTGACTTGATCTGGCATCATTCACTGAGTATCTAGTACATAGAAAGTTCTGAGAATGGAAATAATCAAAGTCAATTAAAAAATCGCTTCTTATTAAATCTGACTTTTTTTCTTTTCTTTTCTATTGTTGTTGGGTAAATAAAGATGTGACCAAGAATGTTTAGTTATTGTTCAAGGCTTTTGGTTTGTATGTTAGCATGCTTACGTCCCATTCTAATCATAGCTTAGTCACGTCACGTTTAACTCTCTGGATTTATGTTCAACTCTATATGGTTGTAGATTTTTGTTAATGCATTATTTTACTTGACAGTTTTTTCCATATTTGATTTCTTTCTCAAGATTGTCAAAAAAGTATATTATGGATTTGATTTCTATCTCAATAAAAAAAGGTCCTATTCAGTGCACAAGGCTCGCGCTTAACTACAGGGTTTGGGAGAGGCAGATGTCGACTGGTCTTTACCCTATATATGGAGAGGCTGCTCCTATGCCTCGAATCGAGACTAACCATAGTTTGGGTGAGGGCACTTGACATCGCAACAAAGTACTAACTCTTGATTTCTTTCTCAATATTATCAAAGAAGTATATTGTGACTGGAACGGAGACAGTTAAGGCCCAATGGGAGATCGATCCCTCACTCAACTTTATTAACTAAAAAACATACATGCTATAAGAAAATTTTAAATTTGTGGGCAAAATAAAAATAGTAATAACCTTAAGGTAACTTATGTTAATTCAAAGCTTGTTAAGTTGAACACTAGTTGATTAAAAATTGGGTGACAATTTATATTTTTGGGTTATGTTTTACCAAGATCGACAAGAATCATTCTGACATAAACACAATATGTCGTCTCACTTTTGATCAATTTCGTGTCATGTTAACACATAGTTTATGAAATTGTCGCTCCCATTAGAAGTTGAAAACCCCTTTCTTACCCAACTTGCTTCCTACTAACTGGGAGCACAAATAAAAGTGAAATGGAAATTAATATTGTATATATATTCAAATGTTAAATATTTGAGTAATTATATGTTAGATTCTATAAAAATAACCTCGAGAAAATTAGCTCAGCGACTGCCGCTTTTGAACACCCTAATTCGTTATTCATTATGCCCTCAGTCACTTCATCTCCTTATTCCATCCCTCTTATGTTTAGCACAATATTCTTGGCATGGGATTGACCTTAGGACTATTCGGTGATTGAAAAATATGTCATTATTATATTCCGGATTAATTTATTTAGTTTTTCATTAATTAGGTTATTCACCATTTTATGGGATTTGATATTCAAGGAGGGGCTTTAGTACTGACGCACTCAAGTAAGAAAGGTATTGGATGATTCTTATAATGTTGGTTTAAGCAAGGGGCAAGTGCAAGGAGAGAGGCACTCCACCAAGCAACCCTTTTTGGGATGCTTGGAGGAATTGTATTGGAGGACACCAATTCATAATTCTAGCTAGGACCTAGGAAGCCTTGGTTTCTCGCGTAGTGACTTGATCAGGCAACTCTAATGTAAAGCATGGCCAAAGGGACTCTGACAGAGAGTCAAATGTCTTCTCACAACCTAGGCGAACGAATTTCCTCCACAAATGAAGCAAGTGAGAAATTGACAATTGAATTGTAATTAGTGCGAGTAAAACCCTTATATTGAACAAGTAAAAACCAAAAAACTCAACACCCTCGACCATTACTCAAGCTAAAATTAACTTTACCCATTTTCTTTGCATATTGCATTGGTGTTCTCTGTCACTCTGGGTCTTTTCACGCAACACGTGATGCTGGCATGATCGTTTTATAAAAGTAGCACACAGATGCGTTAAACGTAGAACATTATTCATATTTTTTGTATATTACTAAAAGGAAAATAAAGTAATGTTGTTCCAATATTTTAAAAATTTTATACTTTCATCCCTTTAATTAGAATACATTTCAACTAACAAAGATTACATTATGTGCCCATTTTTCATTGAGGTTACAATGTAGTGTCCTAAAATGAGTTTTCGCATGTGCTCTAGCATATCTCAATGTATCAGGAAAAGAATCACATTAAAAATACTCTATAGTTGTGTTTGAAAGGTGTCTCAAGGTGTCGGTGACCAACACGTCGGACACGGGCACGTGACCTCGAGGACAGTGTCAGAACTTCATAGCCTCCGGGTGCTTATTATATCACCTCCTTCCATTTAATCTCTCAAGGATCTCAACATATTTACTTGGACTTAACTAAATTGTTCATTGATATGTACTCTGCTCGTGTTGATCTATTCTTTAGGTTCTTTCTTTGGCTGGTGATATTATTCAGGTAATTTCAAAACCCCTTTCAACCTCAGAACATCTTACATATTCGTTATTTAGGGTTGCCTACATACTCTAGGTTAATGTAATGGATCTCTCACATGTCATGAATTTATATATAATCCTACTCCATCTAACTTTTAACATCTTTTGTTATTTAAACCATTGGTAGTGTTTAAGCGTACGATAAAATGCTGCCTTTTTCATTTTATAGCCAACTTTTTCCACATTAAAGGCCAACTTAATCCTCCTTTTCGTTTGTTTTTCTTTTCTCATTGGGGTAAGAAATTCAACTCCTTAGGCACTCCAAGCATACATTAATTGCCAACTGTGTCTTTTAAAATTTATAACATATCCGCATTTTCTGTTTTGTATCTTTCTCTTCATTATTTTTTTTGGTGTATTGTAAGCATTATTTTTTCTGTTACTAGTTAAAAAGAATAAGAAAATCATAAACCCCTGTAACAAATCCCTGAATAAATTGGTAAAAATATCAAGGATCTGTCAAATGTAATTTAGGTAATTATACGTGTGTAAAACATACTTAAATTGTTTTTAAAATTTATATGGGGTCTATCAAAACATCAAATATAATGAGAATGTAATTTATACATCTCTGCTATAAACATAATATAAAGAAGTAAGGGTGACAAGTTTTAACACGACTCGAACAAGATAAGAAGGTAATGAGTTGATGAGTTAGGGCTGGAAATACTTGACATGAACCCGAAGATGACACGACCTCGACAACACAATTAATAAACAAGTCGAGTTAGTATCAAACACAAATAACTCGAAAATGCTAAAAATAAATTTACTTATACTATGGCAAATGCATCGGATAATTTTTTTTCGGTATCTTAGTTTGCTATTAGTTGACATGATGGGTTATACTTGTCGATTTAGCGTTGACTAATACTGGACAGGAATCTGAAAATGAGACTATACACATGAATTGCAACCACTATGAAGGGGAATGTCCAAAAATTGTATAATTTTCTCCTCAAAACTTGTATTATAGTTTAAGAAAAAACATACTATGAAAGATTAAAAGAATGAATACCTTGCACTTGAACTCTAAAACCAAGCAGATAACATTGAAAACTCCAATGAAGCAAATTATAAGTAAGAAGTAACTCTAGGATATAAAAATTACAAACAAATAAAAATAAATTAAACTAACCACTGCAGAGCAAAGTGATGTTGTGAAGAAAGAAGGATATGACTAAAGTAAAACTATTATAAAAGAAATCTAAAAGAAAAAGACGTCTAATGACCAATGAAATTATGATGTAGAGTAAGAAAATATTAAAATTTGCTTTAGATTAAGCAGGCCCTTCATGATAAACCTGCAATAATTTCTCTGTCCCTTTGTTTTGGAAAGAGATTTATTTTTCTGAAGATATACAATAAATAGAGAAACAAATAAGTTCCAAGAGATGACCATTGAAGGTTTTGCCTTACTAACATAATATGGGTGACGCAGTCGTTAACTTTGCATTTGGAGATGGTGGAGCGTGAATAGAACCACCCAAAATATTGGATGTAGTGTGGTTCTCATGGGTTGTTACATTTGAAAATTCCTAGTTTAACTGAGACACTGTTGGTGAGCAATGTCCTTCAATGTTATTGTAGTAGTAGATTGGTGATAGTTTCGGTTTTAGAAATTGTTCCCAATTAGATTCTGGTTTTTCTAAGCATTCTATTATTGGTAAATGTTTTGCTGAATTTTGAGATTAACTACATTGGGCTCTAAGCATCCAAAGAGAAAATCCATTTGTCCCCATCCAAGAACGGTTGGGGTCATTTCAAATTTTAATGATTGAGATTAAGTTAGTTTTTTTTTCTTTTTTTAATTAAAAAATCTGTTAACATTATTTTTTAAGTCTCTTAATGATTAGACATTAGTACTTTTACACAAACTCTCTTCTTTTTCATTTTTCTACATTCTCTCAACCAAAACACTACCATCATTATTATTACAGGGTGTTTTTATTTACACCATCTTTTCATTTTACCAACCCCAGTTTTAAATTTTTAATGTTTGCAAGTTCAAATTCATAAAAAGAGAATGATATCCTATTTTATACACCCCGACACAATTAAATGCATTCAATAAGTCTTTCTAACTAAGGCTTCCTATTTGTTTCAGTTGTGATTTTATAACTTCCTTTTATGTGATTTGGTTCTGTTTTGTTGATTCAATTTGTAGCATCCTTATATACACAGATCTAATCCAAATTTTGAACTTCAATTTAATTGCAGTGTTGGTGATTGCTCCGGGGGTCATGGTCAACGCGGATTTTTGATTGCCTCATCTCATCATTGATGCTGCGAATCTAACCCTTCATCTTCATTTAGTGAATGCCTCCAAATGAGGAGCAACAGGAAAAATTTCCAGTTCTTTGAATATGTTAGCAAGAGTTAACAAGACCATTTCAATTTTCGTTTTACTATGAGTTATGACCCTCAAAACTGCGAACATTGGATGGAGTACTAAAGCGCATATGCTTATCTGTGTATGATGTGGTTTTGATAAAATAATTACATACACTAGAGCATTGAACTAAGAATTCCTTTTCTCAGTAGATGCGTAATCCTTTGTCTTGTATATGGTCATGAGAAGTTTGCAATGATATAGTGCTTATGTCATGGGAATAATGTATTGGTGATGAAGATTGAAGATATGGATAATCTTCGGTATTGCTCACGTGATGTAAATGTGACGTGAACTACACGTTAAAATGCTTTTAAATATATCTATCACACTTTTAAAGAGAGAAATACTATTTTCTATTCAAAATTCAAGTCCTTTATAAATGATGACATATATAGGTATTTTTACTTGTGTATGGAAGGTTCTAGAGTCAATTCTATAAATATATAGAAGTGGGTGTAACTAACTAACCAATTAGATGTGCTCCCACTTATTAGATCCTTCTAGAATGTTCTAGAACTAACAAAATATCTAGCAAGTACAAAGTAACAAAAAGTACAAAAATATAATTGACTAATTTGCTCCTTCTCATTTTCATCAAAATAAGTAAAAAGTTTGCTCTTAATTTTTTATTACCTCCTCTCTTTGGTGGATTAGTTGAATTCCAACCCATTAATGTGGGCATAACAAAAAAAATGAGTTATTTTTAGTATATAACTAGAGTTGTAGTCCTAACCTTGACTTGACATGTAATATCTAATAAATGAACTCTTTAATCTATTACAATATAGTAAATCGGAGGACTTTACTATCTCCTAAATGTGACACGTGTCATGTTATTAGAGTGTTCTCATTAAACCCCAAGTCCCCTCTCTCATCTCGATTCTTATTCTCACTGTGTGGCGAGTTCTTTTAAAAAATCTGCATCCTTAAACCAAATGAAAACAAAAACCACCTTCATATGTGGTTGCATCAGGTTTAATAAGTGCATTTCTCTCTCATCAGCATGTAGAGATAAATGTTATAGGTGTGGTTGAGATTATTAGGCAATCACTTCTAATGCGGTTTTAAAATGTGGTACATATAGAATTATTGATTCATTTTTGTGTAGATTTTAGATTCATTATTGGCAATGTTCTAACATCTTTCAAATTATAGCAAACAATTTTTGGAGTTATAGTGGTGTTTAAGTACGTATGTACATGTAAAACATTAACTAGTTATGCATATGAGTTTAGAAACCGTCTTCTGCGCGCACTATCGTCAAACAGAGCCTCCATTGGGTCTAAAAAATGAACTATCTTCGTTCCCTTTTCTATCAATAGTAACTCACCATTGCTTAAAAATTACTCTAATGTTACCTATATTTTTTAGAAATAGATACGAATAGCATTTGTAAATTCGTAATAACTTTGTACCAGACATCCGTTTGATACACCATTTATTCTATTACAAACCTAACTCATATATTTATAACTATTTAGTTTTCACCTTTAGTCCATTGTTATATTATAAGGGTCAAAACTAGTCTCCAACATGAACATTCCTACCAAAAACTGCAAAACATTTTATGTTTGTAATCAATTCGATATTTCATGATTTTTGAAGGTAGGATCAAACTAAATATAATAACCTAACATTAAATATATATTAATAACACGTTATCCACATCACATAAGGTAAGCATGATTTAAAAATAAAATTTATCACAGTTATATCGGGGTTGTTACAACTTTCCCCCCTAGAAAATTTCTTTCCCGAAATTTAATATGAATATCACGTACCAAACAAACGGGGTTATTGTTTCTTCATGCTATCCTCCATTTCCCAAGTTTAGTATTTAATTTCATGGTTCATCCACATGACTTTAACTAAGGGAATAACTTTTTTTCTTAATAATTTCTCTTTACGATCAAGAATTTCCATCGGTTCCTCAATGTACAACAAGTCTTCTTTTTGTTCAACAGGTTAAGTTTTCAATTAATTAGATAGATCCAAAGAATACTCACGAAGCATCGATACATGAAACACATCATGTAAATGGGAGAACTATGGAGGTAGTGCTAATCTATGTGCCAGGGTCCCAATTCTTTTCAACACTTCATATGATCAAATGTATCTTGGATTTAACTTCCCCTTTTCCCCGAATCTCATGACGCCTTTCCACGGTGAAATACGTAGGAATACAAAATCTCCCATTTGAAATTCCAATGGATACTTTCTCTTATTTGAATAAAAAAAATTCCTTCTTTGTACCATCTTTATTCGTTTTCGAATCATTTTAATCTTTTCAGTTATCAAATCTATCAATTCAGGACCCCGATTTTCTCTTTCACCTACTTTATCCCAACACAAAGGCGTTCTACATCTCTTATAATGTAAAGCTTTATAAAGTTCCATACCAACGGTGGACTGATAACGGCTATTATAAGATATTCCATCAATGGCAAATGATCATCCCGACTACCCTTGAAGTTAAATACACAAGCTCATAACACGTCTTCTAAAATTTGAAATGTCCTTTCTGATTATCCATCTGTTTATGGATGAAATGCATTACTAAACTTCAAAATGGTGCCCATGATATTCTATAAATGAGGCCAAAATTTATAAATGAACGTTGGATCTCTCTCTACTACAATTGACACTAGTGCTCCATGTAAACGAATAATCTCATAATCGTACATACATGCATACTTGTCAACAATGTAGGTGGTATTAATTGGAATAAAATTAGCTATCTTCGTCAATCGGTCTACAATCAGCCTAATAAAATCATGAATCTTTTTTGACCTTGGTAATCTTATTACAAAATTCATCATTATATGCTCCCACTTCCATTGCGGAATAGGTAATGGCTGCAATAATCCTGCCAGCTTTTGATGTTCCACTTTCACATGCTTCCATACCAAACATTTAGCTATAAATTCAGCAATCTCACGTTTCATATTATTCTACTAATAATACCCATTCAAATCTCTGTATATTTTGGTACCTCTAGGATACATAGAATAAATAGAAATATGTGCATCTTCTAATATATCCTTCTTTAAGGACGAATCATTTGGTACACAAATTATATTTTTATAAAACCACGATTCATCATGCTTAATCTCAAAGTCACTCTTTTTACCATCCTGAACCTCCTATTTCTTCTTCTCAAGGAATGCGGAATTAATCTTCAAATTTTAAATGTGTTCTTCCAAGAAAGGTCTCATTGTGATATGTGCCAATAATATTCCCTCTTTTAAGAACTTTAATTCAATTCCCATCGATGTTATGTCAAGAACATTGCTAAGATGTGCACACTGTATGAAACCAAGAATCTCAGATGAATTTTGACTCAAAGCACCTGCTATTACATTAGCCTTCGCATGATGATGATGGATGGTACAATCATAATCCTTAATCATATTTATACAACGCCTATGTCTCAAATTCATTTCTTTTTGTGTAAACAATTATTTCAAACTTTGATGATTCGTAAATATCTCACAAATTTCTCCGTACAAGTAATGTCGCCACAACTTGAAAGCAAAAATAATAGCGTCTAGGTCCAAATCATGTGTATACTAATTTCGTTCATGTATCTTTAATTATCAGGAAGCATATACGATTACTTTATTATTTTGCATAAGAACACATCCTAAACCTCTAAATGAATAATTTGTATAGAATACAAAAGACTCATTCTCTGACGGAATAGTAAGTATAGGAACTGAAACTAACCGATTTTTAATTCTTTACAAACTCCTATCCTACTCGTTCTTGGAGTACATCTTGTGAAGAAGACAAGATGTCTTTACTGTTGACCATTGGAGGGATCTCTTGTCGACGACAATGAATCGATGCCTGCGTGTATTCGTATGTCACAACAAGCTGTATTTCTCTGTATTTGTAAGTCGTGGTTTACACAATATAGTGAAATAAAAAGGTTTTTCCCCTTTGGGGGGTTTTTCCTCAAATCAGTGTTTGTGATTGTATGCATTCTTGATTACGTATATTTTGTCAACCACAACTAGATGCATGAACTAGGGTTTTAATTAAAATCTGGGCATAAAATTTTAATTTAATTAAACAAGTTTATTAATTATTTGCTAGCGCACTATCAATTGCAAATCAAGGTGTCCACAGATGCGATCAACTAAGAGTGTGCACGTGCAGATACTCTTCATCAAAATAAGAGGGTCCACAAGTATGAATGTTTTATAATAATATATAAATGTGAGTGTTGACCCAAAACTTGGGCAAAGGTTCTTTACCGTTGCGGCGAAAGTCGACTTTTTAGAGATAGCCCCACTTTTTGGTGTTTTTCAATTGGGCAATGCTTTGGCTAGAAGTGTCAACTTTTGAATAATTTCTATTGGGTTTTGACTTCAGTCCTCTAATTTGAGGTTTTATTTCAGGAGTATAAACATCTTTAGGGGTGACTCCAAGAAAGTAGGCGCTTTTTTCTTTCTAAAATGACTTTTCTGAAGTATGATCCCTTCTGGACCTCTAAGAAAATAATCTCACGTATCTCAAACATTCAAGATTAAGAAAGTTATAAAATTGAATCAACATTGTGTTTTGATCTCTGAATTTGAAGTGGGATGCCTTAAAAAGGTGGGTAGGGACCTATATATGAGTTTGGATTGATCGGATGTCCTATTGGTCAAAGGTTGTAGGGAGCTTGAAGATAATCTCGAGATTATAGATAATCCCCCCAGCTAATATAACAGACTCAATAGATTAAGGTAGCGAGGCAGCTCAAGCGATGTAACTTAGCGAAGCATCTCAAGTGATGCAGCTCAACGTGGCATCCCAGGGAGATCTTTCAGCGAAGAAACTGGCCGAGAGAGCTCATCCTTTAGTTCTATTGTTTTACTTAGTATTATTGTTTCTTCTATTTATATTGACTATGAGATGTAACGATTATAATGTTATGTAGTGTGAGGTCAAACGATACTCATGAGAGACCAGGCCTAAAAGGTCTTGGGAGAGCTTTCATGCTCTATCGAATGACCTCACCGTGGGAATCTCAGAGGGACTTGGTTTGGAGTATTGATAAGTGAGGCAGCATTGGGGATTGTCCTAACCATCTTAGATACACCTAATAAAACACCGAACGGCCTGTGATCGTGGAACCTTGGGCAAAACGGCCTTGAGTCCAATCGTGCATTGAGTTATGAACCAAACAATCCTCTACTTATTGTCACATCTACTTTATGAGATGTCACTAGCCACCTAAGCAACGCCAAATCTGCACTTGAGTAAACCACCGTGTTATTTGGGGCTGTCAGATACTTGGTGATCCACCTCTGTGATGACAGCCCCCTGACGCATAGTGGTTAGGCAAAAAGTCATGTCTTGGCATTTAATATTTACGACGTGAAGCTGACTAGTCCATCAATCATTTAATGTTTGTGACATAAAGTATGAGGGGATGTCCTTCACATATGTGAAAGACTGAGGCACCTCAGGAGTGGTGCGGGGGGGGGGGGGGGGGGAGAGGGGACTATTTGTGGGACTCAATCACTTTTGAGGGGGATATGTTCTTTTCATAGTTCTTTCCTAGAGATTTTTGGCTTGAGAGAGAGTATCATCATAGAGAAAGAAGTTATTGTAAAACCAGAGATATTAATCACCCACCATTGATCATTTACTACGAAGATTTTAATATCTGATTGGAGACCTTTGAGGGTTGGTGTGTTTGGCTGCATGCCAGGGTGTATCTAGGGTTCTTACTTCTCTCTTCATCTGAATGAGTCCCTAATGAGTTCATCACCATCTTCTAAGTTATATACGAGAGACTTGTGAGTTCAAACTGAGTTTATTTTCACTGGGTGGTGATTGCGTGTCTTGTAATTAATCAAGAGTGCTCCCGATTAACTTATCATTATTATACTCAAAAGGGGTTATGCCTCCATCTAATATAAACTACCCTCTTACAAAGGTTTAAGGCATTTGATTTTTTATCAACGACTAAAAAAAATTTGGATAAGATTTGTGCACCAAATGATTTGGACAATCGACTAAGGCCTTTGGTTGATTGATTATTATTTACGAGGATTTTAGCCGATAGACTAAGGTCACCATAGGGGTGTTTGTTGATTTTTTTGATGGATTAAGTAGGTTTTTCTTTTTTTCGTCATTTGTACTTTGGCTCTTGATACTCAAGTTTCTCGTGTTTTTGACACTCGAGACTTTACTGTAGGTTGTGAAAGTTGGATTTTCTTATGATTTCTCCCGGGATATGTGCCCGAAATTTATTTGGAATAGGATGAAGTGTCCCAAAACATTGATTGCAAATTTAGGTTTCCATATTTGGGTGTTAAAAAAACTGTTTTAGAAACATTTAAAATGTTAAAATTTTATTATTTTAATAAATGTTGAAAATAATTATTTTTTAACTCTGCTATTGTCAATACTGCTAAAAATAAATTACAGAGTGTGAAAAAAACTATAGAGTGCTTAAAAAATGATGAAAAAAATTATATTAATAAAATTTAAAAATTAAAATTTGTATTATCCTAATCGGGCAGGGTAATTAAATTGGGTCTCGGAACCTGAACGGATGCGGGTTTGGTAAAAAATTATTGGACCAAATAGGAAATCCGCTAGGACTTGATCTGCCTAATTTTCAAATAGATCAGAGTTGGTTTAAGGTAAACCCAGCCCGTTTACAAGCCTATATGTAAATGAGATCTTCTCTTGGTGGAAGTCGAACATCGATATTTGATGTACCCACCATATGCATCTTTGAAACTCATCTGTTGACGATTAGATGTTGAGTCTACCAACTTATTAATCCTTAACAAGGGGAACTTATCTTTTGGGCATGTCTCGCTAATATCAGTTAAATTAATGCACACCCTCCAATGGACACTCTTTTTAGGATGACCATCGCATTTGATATTGAGTTTGGTGATTTGAGCTCCTTGATGGATTCAATAGTAAGTAGCTTCTGAGCTTCATCCTCCACTGCCAAAATCTTCCCTAGAGTTGTTTTCCTGTGCTTCTTATTGACTGGTCGGCATGTAGGATCCCTGTGCAGCTAATGGAAAGCAACATCTGAATAAATACTTGGAAAATCATACGACTGCCATGTGAGTATGTCCACATTTTTTTATGAACTCCAATTGTTTATTGAATTACTCTTTTAGTAATTTTAATACCATTCAGAAGAATTTATTCTTTAACTTATCCATGAAGGCACTAATACTGTTAAAGAGTCTAAATTGTAAAATTTAACTATTCAATTTAAAACAATTACCATTCTTGAATCATAGTGTTTTGATGAATTCTATGCTCGTTTATGATATTGTTAACACTAGTTTCAATCTTGGTGAACATATTATTGATGCTAGAGTTGTTAAAAAGATTTTGAGATCATTTCCTAAGCATTTTATTCCTAAAATCAATGTGCTAAATTCTATATGAAATGTGAGAAGTCTTAAATTAGAAGAACTGGTAGGAGACCTCTACACATATGAAATTGGCATGTTTTCTAATTTAATTAAATCAAAAGATTAAGGGGTAGACCTTAAAGACCGGGGCTAGAAAAAGTGAAGGTCAATTAGAAAGAGGGGTGAGTCGTCTAGAAGAAAAGAGGAAGAGATTTCAGATTCAAAGATTGATTATTGTTTAGATGATTTGACTTTATTTGCAAAGAATTTCAAGAAATTTCTCAAATTGAAAAATAATGGCTATTTCAAAGATAAAAAGAATTTTGAGAAAAATAAATCTAGAAAGAAAAATGATAAAGATAAAAAGTACACGACTAAAAGAGACGAAGAGAGAGGTTATGAGTGTAACGGTAGAGGTCGTAAGGATTTTGAGTGTCTAACTAGATCGAAACGTCAAGGCAAAGCTGCTTTAAATGACTCCCTTAGTGAGGACAATGAGGTTGAGTTGGTGGATTCTCGAGATGATTCACCGTGTGAATGTAACTTCATCATATTCATTGTTAGTCATGTGAGTACAGATAGTGCACCTCATGATGATGAGGATGCTACTTCACTAGGACACCTCAATAGTGAAAGTGATTCGAGTGAGGGGGAGGATGCTGAGAGTGAGAGTGATCTACGACGCTCTTATGCTGATTTGTATACCGATTTATTTAATACTGAAAAGCGTAATAAAGCATTAGATCTTAGGATCATCACTTTAGAGAAAGATTTTTTAGAGACGAGAGAGAGAGAGAGAGAGAGAGAGAGAGAGTCCTCCATTAGCAATGCCTTGATAAAGAAAGAGAGAGAGAGAGAGAGAGAGAGAGAGAGAGAGAGAGAGTTTATTTATAGAGAGATAGTCAGTTTAGAGAAAGTGAGAGACTGTTTGGAGAGAGAGATAGAGAGAGTTGTTTATAGAAAGAGAAAGGGGATTTGACCAAGAAAGTGGCTAGTCTTATGAGTGAGCTTAATTCCTCCGTCTAGGTTCAAAAGAAACTTGAAGCCCTTGTCGCCCAACTCACTCATGACCTTGAGAGAGCCCGGGAGGTCAAGGTAAAGATAGAGGACATATCTGGAAAGATGTGAAAGATGCTCCTTGACCCTGCTTTAGGGTTTGGTGAAAGGAAGGGAATAGGTTTTGATAGTGCTTCCATGTCTTATGTTACATCAAAACCTACAATGAATCCATACGACCATCAAATAAGACCCCAAAGAAGAGTTCGACCAAGAAAAGAAAACAAAGGTCAGCCTAAGACTCTGTATTTTTGTACCTATTGCAAAAGAAAAGGCCACTTTAGGAAGTTTTTCTATAGTTTGGGTCGCACATGACGTACATTTTCTCCGCCACGTACCACTAACGATCTTACTAGTCTTATAGAGAAGGTTGAGTTTCTAGTCTCTACAGCTCAGAGTTCAATGGAAGAGTTCCAATGGATGTCATTGTCATTAGCAGATACTTCCAAAATCTTGGCTAGAACCAATAATGACAAGGGAAGCCATAAGGTTACCACTTCTAGGGTCCCTAAGCATGACGTAAAATCCCTTGTTATTCATGTTGCTCTTAAAGCACATAATACTTCACAGTGGTATTTTGATAGTGGGTGCTCCAGGCACATGACAAGTGACGTCTCATTTTTTACCTTCCTAGAGGATCGTAAGGAAGGTAAAGTGACTTTTGGATATGGGAGTAAGTCTAGCATAGTAGGAAGAGGTACAATTGAGATACTGGGATTTCCTAAGCTAGAGGATGTTTTGTACATCAAAGGTTTGAAAGTGAACCTTCTCAGCATTAGCAAGTTGTGCGACACTGACTTTGTAGTAGAGTTTGACCAGAACGAGTGAAATGCTTATGATCAAGCCAGTAAACTTCTATTCTAAGGGGTGAAGACCGAAGATAATTGATATGAGATTTTACCAAGCCCTCATTTGTCTAAAACAATGCCACGATCACTCCTATGGATCTATGGCATAAACGTCTAGGTCACGTGAATTTTAGAGATTTGGAGGGATTAGCCAAAAAGAACTTAGTATGTGGCTTGCCGTCGTTTGGTAAGCCGACTTTCGCTGTTTGTGGACCCTGTCAGTTGAGAAAGCAAGTTCGTAGCCCCCCACAAGAATTTGAATTCTATTACCACTTCACGAAAGCTTGAGTTGATTCACATGGATCTTATGGGTCCTACTCGTACTGAGAGTTTAGGTGGTAAGAGGTATATCCTTGTGATGGTAGATGATTTCTCTCATTACTCAATAGTAGGTTTTCTAAGAGAGAAATATGATGTTTTAGAGTTTCTTATGACCAAGTGTCGTGTCCTACAAAATCAACATGGTATCACTATAAATAGAAAGAGTAGTTCCAATGACACTGAATTTACAGAAGCAAAAGTTGATCTTTACTACGATAGCCTCGGGATCAAATAAGAATTTTTGGCCGTGAAGACTCCTCAGTAAAATGGGATTTTTGAGAGGAAGAATCGGATGATTCAGGAGATGGATAAATCTATGCTTTTAGGTCGTAGAGTTTCTAGGAGATTTTGGGCAGAGGTGGTGTCTACTGCGTGCCACACGATGAATAGGGTTTACCTTTGTCCACACACACTTCACACTTTAGACGCCTTATGAATTGTGGACTAGGAAGAATCCTATCCCTTTATATTTATATTATTTTTGGAGAAAATTCTATATCCTACGGGATAGAGATCAATTAGGAAAGTTCGACTCTCGTAGCAACAAGGGAATATTGTTAAGTTATTAATCGATGAGTAGAGCATACTGGGTTTTTAAATTGAGTAGATCTAAGGTTATGTGGTCAATAAGCATCATCGTGTAAGATGATGAACCGTCGGCGCTTGTTGATTCTAACCATTTGTGTGAGGATGACGCACTTTCAGCTGATGATCCTATTTCCCCTCAGACACCCAGGGTGGAACCTACTCCTGACTTAGGGGACACACCTGCTTGAGTTCACAAGAGTCATGACCCTTCCGCTATTTTAGTAGATCCCACCTTAGGGGTCAAGGCTCATTTTCAGTACGAGAACGTGGTTAGCTTTCTGTGCGACACATCTATAGTCGAGCCCAAGAATGTCAAAGAAGCACTCAAAGATGAACACTGGATATCCTCTATACAGGATGAGTTGCTTCATTTTAGAAAGAATGATGTATGGGATCTTATCCCCCGACCTAGTGAGAAGAATGTGATTGTTACAAAGTGGATCTAGAAGAATAAGATGGATGAGAATGGTACCATTATCTGAAACAAGTCTAGGTTGTTCGCTCAGGGCTACACACAGATAGAGGGTTTAGACTTTGACAAGACATTTGCTCCAATTATGAGGCTTGAGTCCTTCCATTTACTACTCACCATCGCATATCATTTGCGCTTCAAGTTATATCAGATGGATGATAAGAGTTCCTTTCTGATTGGCATTATACTGGAGGAGGCTTATGTGGAACAACCAAGAGGGTTTTAAAACCCTGAACATGTCTATTTTCTGAGAAAAGCCTTGTATGGTTTGAAGTAAGCACACTGTGCTTAGTAAGAGAGGCTTACTTCCTATCTCTTAGCTGGTGGCATCAAGAGAGGGGGAGTTGATAAGACTTTATTTGTTAGGAAAGGAGATAGGGCTATTTTGGTGACCCAAGTATATATGGACAACATAGTCTTTGGATCCACATGCTCCCAACATGCTCATGAGTTTAAGAAGGAGATTAAGAGTGAGTTCGAGATGAGCATGGTTAGTGAGATTACTTTCTTCCTTGGTCCCCAGGTTCGTCAGCTAAAGGATGGGATTTTCATTTCCCAATCCAAGTATGCAAGAGACCTTATGAAGAAATTTGGTTTATGTAGGACCCTTTTTGTGTGTTTTGCCTAAAACTCAATTATCTCCCAAAATTAACCAACTTTTAATTATGCACCAAACCAAGTTGTGAAAACCCAATTCTTACATTAAACCAATTTTATCTTGATTAATCCTAAAGATGCATCTAGTGATTAAAGAAAGTAAAATAAAGTAAAGAATACTCACAACGTCGTATGTACGAGGAAAAAACCCAAAACGGGAAAACAACCTCGAACGGCCCAAGCCAGATAATCACTATGAATATGGTTTTACAAAGACAGACAAAGTCTCACTCAACGACTCGATCCCCATGGGTCTTGACGCTCTTCTGATCTTCAACCACTCCTCTCACAATTCCCACGCAGAAAGTCCTTCTTCCACGATACTTGTCCACAACATATGCGTCCACGTATGTCTCAGTTTCCACCGAATGGCTTTGATTCATCTACAATATCTAACAAGAAGTCCTTCTCTTTTCTTCATCGCAAAACCCTTTGATGTTCAATGTGTAGAACAAACAACTTTGGTGCCGCAAGATCACTTAAACATACAATAATGATAACTCGGATCTTTGCAAACTCTAAGGATGTTTTTATGACTTTTAAACCTTAGAAAACATGTGCAAACAAGGTTCTTGTCCGTAAAACTATTTTCCAGAATGCACACTTACGAAATTCTGATGTAAACACTATTTAAATAGGATTTAAACACCACCTCAAAAAATGTGTCATTCGAACGACATAAGGATCTCGTTCGAGCGACTTAGACATCTCATTCGCGCGAGATCCAATGTGGTTCGAGCGAGATGTTTGACGTTTTGACTTTTAGTTCAAAATGTCTCTTCCATGAGAGATCCAAATAAGTCAAACTCCTATTCAAACTTATCAGAATTAAAACGCAGTGTAAACCTTTTTAAGCACTTTTAAAAACATTTAAAATATTTTTCTTTATAAAAATACATCCTTATCTTTTATAAAAATAATTCTGAGCACCATTAATCATATGCATTCATACCTGAGTGATCTCGGAATGCAATTACCTTTGAAGATGATTAAACTTGCACCATATAAAAATCGGCATAATAAATTCTTTGAAGCTTTTCCGAAACGCCTTTAATTTTCTTCAATACGTCATAAACCAAGTGGGATCGTGACAAAAGAAAAATCTCCCTATGACATATTACAAACACAGTTTTGTTCACGAAATTAAGTCAAAACAATACAGGGACTCAATTGGAAATTTATGTCCTTAAAAATCTCCCCCTTTGATTATTACGGGACAAAACTAAACTAGTGAAATGCCTAATCGGGTTGTCAAGCCGTATGACGCCTAAATCCCATCCCATAATCCCAAAATAAAAAATACAGGACACGGACTAGTATATGTAGCACTGGCAAGCATGACCTGTCTGAATGTGATGTAGACTTGAAATCTCAAATCGCTGAATCATACTTACGCACATGAACTAGACAAATAAATACCCAGTGAAGTATGGAGGAGCAAATGATACCAATTTATATTTCTAATAAGAACAAGTCATTTGAAACATGTGAGCAATTATTTGATACCAATTAGGAAGAAATATAATCAAACAATATGTAAATCCAGATATCAATAAAAATGCTCATAAATCTAACAAATCTCCCCCTACATCACATACATCTCTCCCCCTTTTTGTCTCGAATAGACAATACGATAAAAAGATAAACCAAACCAAGTATCTAGCATTAGAATATACCAATTTGAATCAATTGGATACCAATTTGAAAATCGAAATCGGTAGATAATCATGAAACAACCAGCTAAATATGATCATGTAATGACAAATTAGTAGTTAGTAAACCAAGGAATCACACAAAGAGTATAGCAATCTAATCAGGTGTGATAAACGGACTTATATGCAAACTACCAATAAAACCAATAAAACCTGCATATAAACCAGTCAGTCCAGAAATGCTTCCAGCAGTACCAAAAAAATACCAAATTAACCCAGAGGACTACAAACCAATAATAAGCTTCAAAACAGCCTGCGCTCAAACGAGTTGAGGATGTCGCTCGAACGAATTGCAGTTTTCATTCACGCGAGATGGATAAGTCGTTTGAACAACTTCTCACGACCTGTTAGAATTTCCCAGATTCCCAGAAATATTATATAATATTGCCCCGTGAAAAAATTTCCACAAAAAAATTCCAGGAAGGGCCTGACAGAAGCTACACAGTGTTAAAATAATAGGCTTTTAACACAAAATGCAAAAACTCATAAAAACTAAAAATGTGAGCTACATGCAAACATAGTACCGATGTGCTCAAACATGGATATGGAAAGAATGGGCATGAAACTATAACAAATGAGTCACAATTACAACACATCGAAATGATCAAGAAGCTCTAATTGATAGCGATAAATCATCAAACTTATCATATCTATATGACAATAAAAGTGTGAGCTTAATGAACTAAACATACTACATGCACACAAATCCAGAATATTGACGATTCTAAAAAAAATAGCGTCAAATTGCAATGTTTCAACATTAGGATTTGTTGTGCAACCCCGTTTAAATTTTTTAATCCATCCAAACTCCCTTAATAATAACATGTTTTATTAGGAATTAACTAAAAAATTTTGGCCCTTTTCTAAGCATATTGCATTTTCTTTTGGGCTCTTTTAAATGGTGGCTTTCACGACGAGTTAATTTTGAACTCTCGCAGCCCTTTCCCGTGAATCACTCATCATTTTTACCAATTTAAATCCTCACAGAAAATGGTTATTACATGCAAACTTTTCCTTAAGTCTACTTACGCATAGATGACAAGATTGAGATAAGAACGCCTCACCAAATTCAAATATGAAAGAGAAGTCAAACTTCCATATAAACTCGTGCATGTGTGGAATGTTGGCATATATATGAAGTCGGATCAAAATGCATATCAACTTCGAAACAACCCCATATAAATAATGATTAAGATCATTCTAGTCATCGATAATAAGGACCAAATGTCCTAGCCACATGAATAATCAAATCATTGGGGGTGGGGTCCAAGCACACGAATATGCCACTTCAAACATGTAAACTCAAAAATAAAAATCAAAAATCTTTTTGGCTTTTTCAAAAAATTTCTAAAAAACAAAATCTTTTTGTATTTTTCAAATAAGACTCAAACAAGTGAAAAATATAATACAAAGAGATAAACATGTCATAACACTAGAAAATTATAAACATGGTGCAAGGGCTAGCGTATGGAAAACATGCAAGCTACTAACCATAAGAAATAGTAAGAGATAAATCATGTGCATGCATGTGAGAATCAACCAATGAAGAATTTAGCCTCTCCAAAACGGATTTCCTAACCTAAACCAGTGCATACCTAACAAAACGGATATTGGGAACCAATGAGATACTACGTTTAATCTTCCTAAGGTCTTTTCTGAGATCAAAACAAAAACTCCTAAGGTGGCCTTTCCTACCACAATGCGAACATGCGAAAACATGACGAGGGACGGGACCTTTAGGTTGACATTTTCTAATACCCTCGGATGTGGTTGATGCTCTAAAACAAAATATGGTTTTGGATTTTACATTCGAACCACTAGAACAAGATAAGACGCTACCATCACTACTCGAGTCATTTAAATCATTTTTTAACTTCAAAACTATTGACTCAAGCAAATAATTGGACTCCTGAAATTTTTGGAGCTCCTTCTTTAAATTTTCAATTACCCCTAGAAAGTTATCTCTTTCCCCCTCAATGCGAGCAAACTTATCCCTAAGAGCCTTTTCTCGTGCCATAAAATCATTAATCGAATTATTTTCCTCAACGGCACAAACTTTAGAATTTTTTAAATCCTCTAACTCTTTTTCTAAAATGAGGACTCTATCATCACTCTTCTTTTTTCCCAATTTTAATATATTAAAATTTTTAAACAAGGAACTAAAGTGCTCACGACAAATATCTCTTTGAATTTGAAACGTTTGCAAATATTCAATCCTATTTTTGAAACCATAATTTTCTTTCTCCAAAACTTCAATACGTTTTGCAAACTTTAAATTCAAACGATGTAAATCGTCAAAGCCTAGAGAATCCATCGAGAGAAAACAAAGACATGAGAAATAAACAAACACACGGGATCACAAAATAAATAAATATGTTTTCTAGCTCTGATACCAATTTGTAGGACCCTTTTTGTGTGTTTTACCAAAAACTCAATTATCTCCCAAAACTTTTAATTATGCACCAAACCAAGTTGTGAAAACCCAATTCTTACTTTAAACCAATTTTATCTTGATTAATCCTAAATATGCATCTAGTGATTAAATCATGTAAAATAAAGTAAAGAATACTCACAACGCCGAATGCACGAGGAAAAAATCCAAAATGAGAAAGATAAGGATGTATTTTTATAAAGAAAAATATTTTAAAATATTTTTCTTTATAAAAATACATCCTTATCTTTTCTAAAAACAATTTCGAGCACCATTAATTAAACGCATTCATACCTGAGTGATCTCGAAATGCAATTACCTTTGAAGAAGATTGAACTTGCACCAATTAAACATCGGCATGATAAATTCTTTGAAGCTTTGCCACAATGTCTTCAATTTTCTTCAATACGTCATCGACCAAATGGGATCGTGACAAAATAAAAATCTCCGTATGACATATTACAAACACAATTTTGTTCACAGAATTAAGTCAAAACAATACAGGGACTCAATTGGAAATTTATGTCCTTACAATTTAGACTCCGCTAACCACACACGTACATCGATGAGTACCTCAACTAAACTTATCAAGGTCACTTCAGGCAAGGACATGGATCAAACCTTGTATAGGAGTATGATAGGTAGTCTTCTCTACTTGACTACCAGTCGTCCTAACATCGCCTTTAGTGTTGGAGTTGGTGCATGATATCAACTATCCTCGAAAGAGTCGTACTTACTATCTCTTAAACGTATTATCAAATACATGAGTGAGAATCTCTCATACAACATTTGGTATTCCTTTGATACCGATGACCATTTATCCGCCTATTCGGATAACGATTGGGCCGGGGATGCAGATGGATGTAGGAGCACTTCTGGTGGGTGTTTCTTATTTGGTTATTCTCTTGTTTCTTGGTAGATAAAGAAGCAAAACTCCATCTATTTTTTTTCTATGGAGGCCGAGTATATATCCACCTAGAGTTGTTGTAAGCAACTTATGTGGATGAAGAAGATGCTGGAAGATTATGGGATATCACTGGACACCATGACTATTTCCTATTATAATACGAGCGCGACACACATATCCCAAAATCCACTCTAGCATTTGCACACAAAGAACATTAGGATACGCGAGCACTTTATCCGTGAGTTAGTAGACGAGAAAGTCGTGTCCTTGAGTTTTGTGTCTACCGACCTCCAGTTAGCTGATATTTTCATGAAGCCTTTAGACGCCCTTAGATTCGAGAGTCTTAGGAAGTCTTTAGGAATTTACACAGTTGACTGAGGGGTGGTTACCATGTCGAGAGTAGGATGCATTTTTCGTGTTCATATCATATGATTCCTACTTCTAGATTTTATCATTTGTATAATTTTTTTTAGTATTTTTTATTTTTTTCATATTTTTAGAGAAGTACAGAAAGATTTTCTATTTTTTTTAAAATTGAAAAAGATTTTGTTTTTGATAAACTTTTGAAAAAGGTAAAAAGATTTTCTTTTTATAATTTTTTTGGAAAACTCAAAAAGGGTTTTTGTAGTTTGTTTACACCTTTTATGGATGAACATTTAAGATAGCCATAGTCACAACTTCATTTCCATAATCCACGTGACTATTTGATAGTGATTTGAGATTTTACATCATTTCATCCATGTGCTTTATAATGTATGGAGTCACTAAGATGTGATTAGTGATATCTTTCTACATGTTTGGCTCCTTATCTCCTTTAATGCACACATGCACGGTTCTATTTGAATTTTTTACTTGTCTATCACATGTTGGTTTGAGTGTTTCCATCTCAATTCTGCCTATGCAATGAACCAAATGCGATAAAGGGCGAATTATAATAGTAGTGCATGTCTTATTCGTTGCCCGTGAGGAATTTGTTTCAATATATATATATATATATCTTGTGTGAAAATGGGGAAGGGCTGTGAAAGGTAATTATAATATCCTTTACAATTAAGCCATCGCTTCATTCGGGTAAAAAAGTGAGGCATTGAAAATAATAGCCAAGACCCAATGAATTGAAAAGAGCCAAAAATAGTGTACCATTGAAAAAAGTAGCCAAAGTTAAACTACTTTAGGATAATATGATCATTCACAAGAAAAGATATATCATTATATGATCATTATTACATTTGAGGGAGTTTGGTTGGATTTATATTTTAATGGGTTTTCACTTTATTGAAAATATCAAAAAAACATTAAATAGTTTTGGGTGTTATTGGTGTGGAAATTACTTTGAACTTTGATTTGTTGCTTATGCTTAGATTGAGTCAATTTCTTATAATTCCACCATTTTTTCACCTAAGGAAGATATTGAGCTCATTCGTTAGGGATATCCAAAATTCATCTTGCACATATGTTATGCTTGTTTGCATTGATTTTCCTATCGAATTTGCTCACATCTTTTCATTACGCTATCACCGACTTGGTTATTTTCGTGTTCTTTCATGGTGTGATTTTTTGTTGTATATATTTGTTTTATTTGTTAGAGAAATTTTGAAAAATTAAAAAAGATAAGTTTATTACCTTGTGACGCTCTCCAAATGCATTGCTTTGTGTTATTCATATTTATCTATTTGGGGACATCATAAAAAGGGGGAGAACGAATTATGGGGGAGATATTTTTTTTGCTTGATTGATTTGATAATGATTTTCTTAAGCTTAATTGATATTGATTTTTTCTTATCATTATATTTCAAACTTTTGCGCGTCACGGATATTGTTTCTTGTCTCATGCATGTAGGTACAAAATTGAGGATCCTTTTCACACCCTGATGATGACAAACAAACGTTAGAGATTTGAAGCTTTGAAGATGTTGAAGATTTTTGAAGACATATTATTTAATATTTCTAGTTTTTGGGTTTATGTGGATATTCAATTGTATGTCATTATCTTTTAGTTTGGGGAGCATAATTCGAATATTTTTATGTATATACCGGTATAGACATAAGGGGAAATTTGTAAGGAGATGATTTTATAAATGTTCAATTAGAATCTAGGAGTTTTCTATGGGTCATAGATCACGACAAGTATGCCGCATACCGCTTAATTCGGCACGTCAACACAATCATCCATGACGACCTTTTTCCAAATTCGAAGCTTTATGCACCCATCATCTTAATACGTTCATAGTGCAACAACATCGAGCAACGCGCAATGTGCGTCTTCAACCTTTTCCACTAACTGCACTCGCTAAAATGGTATAATGTTTAATTTGGAGTTTTAATGTTTTCGTATTTATCTGGGAATTTTTCTAAATGTTTTTATCAAAATAAGTTGGGTTTTCTAAGTCAATTAAATTTAAAGACCTGTTGGCGAACTTAGATTTTGACACTTCATTCGTTCAAAGAAAAGGCTATGTCGCTTAAACGACAAGCTTATGTCATTCAAGTGACCTCATCAAGCGACATTGCATGTCGCGAGATAGGTCGCGCAAACCTCGCTTGAACAAGTTCATTAAACGAACTAGTACGGTTTTGGTTTTTTTACCTCATTTCATAGGTCACGCGAAGTGGCTTCAAACGACATCAGATGTTCTTCGAACGACATACTGAAGTCGTTCGAACGACCGCAATGACTTAATTTTTGTTTATAAATACCTCTTTCTGCATCAAGCGTTTTCAAGTCTTTACAACTCCGTTTTCTGCAGAACAACTGCAGTTTTAAGACTTCATCTTTTGAGTTTTAAACCTCTTTTAATTCACCAAAACGTCCCAAATATTTATGTGAATCATTCCAAACCCTTTTTACTTATTCTACTCTTTCTTGGAGTACATCTTGTGAAGAAGACATGATGTTTTCACTGCTGACCATTGGAGCTCTTGTGGGATCTCTTTCTAATGACAACGAACTGACGCCAGCGTGTAATCGTGTGTCATAATAAGCTGTATTTCTATGTATTTTTAAGTCGTGGTTTACACAATATAGTGAAATAAAAAGGTTTTGCCCCTTTGGGGGATTTTTTCTCAAATCTGTGTTTATGATTGTATGCATGCTTGATTACATATATTTTGTCAATCACAATTAGATGCATGAACTTGGGTTTTAATTAAAATATTGTCATAACATTGAAATTTAATTAAACAAGTTTATTAATTGTTTGATATCACACTCTCAATTGAAAATCGAGGTGTCCACAGAGGCGGTCGACTAAGAATGTGTGCCTGCGGATACTCTTCGTCAAAATAAGAGGGTCCACAACTATAGACTTTTTATATCAACATATAAATGTGATTTTTGTCCCAAAATTTGGGCAATGGTTCTTTACCCTTGCGGCAAAAGTCGACTTTTTTCTTTAGAGAAAGCCCCGGTTTTTGGTATTTTTCAATTAGGCAATGCTTTGGCTAGAAGTGTCAACTTTTCTAGAATTTCTATCGGGTTTCGACTTCAGTCTTCTACTTTGAGGTGATATTATAGGAGTACATACATATTTAGGGGTGACTCCAAGAAATTAAGAGACTTTTTTTTCAAAAATTATTTTCCTAAAGTACGAGCCCTTCGGGGCCTCTCAGAAAATAAGCTCACGTATCTTGAACAATCAGGATTAAAAAAGTTATGAAATCGAATCAATATTGGGTTTTCATCTCCGAATTTGAAGTGGGATGCCATAAAATGGTGGGTGGGGACCTCTATATGAGTTTTGATTGATCGAATGGCCTATTGGCCAAAGGTTTAGGGAAATTGCTTTTTTATCAACAACTAAAAAAAGATTTGGATAAGATTTGTGTGCCAAATGTTCGAACGATTAACTAAGGTCTTTCGCTTATCAACTATTATTTGCGGGGCCTTTAGCCAATAGACTAAAACTACCATAGGGGCTGTTTGTTGATTTTTATTATGGATTAAGTAGGTTTTTGTTTTTTTGGTCATTTGTGCTTTGGCTCTAAACACTCAGGTTTCTTGTGTTTTTTACACTCGAAACTTTAGTGTAGGTTCTAAAAGATGGATTTTCTTAGGATTTCTCTCGGGGTATTTCCTCAAGGTTTATTTTTAAAAGGATGAAGCGTCTCAAAACATTCATTGCAAATTAAGGTTTCCATAGTTGGGTGTTAAAAAACTGTTTTAGAAACCTTTAAATTGTTAAAATTTACCTATTTTAATAAATGTAAAAAATAATTATTTTTTAACTGTGCTATTGTTAATACTACTAAAAATAAATTATAGAGAGTTAAAAAAACTACAGAGTGCTGAAAAAAATATATTTTAATAATATTTAAGAATTAAAATTTGTATTATCCTAATCGGACAGGGTAATGAAATTGGGTCTCGGAATCTAAACGAAAGCGGGTTTGGTAAAAAATTATAGGACCTGATAGGAAATCGTCTAGGACTTGATCTTCCTAATTTTTGAAGGGATCAGAGTTGGTTTAAGGTAAACCTATCCCATTTACAAGCCTAAATGTAAATGGGGTCTCCTCTTGGTGGAGGTCGATGGTACGCACAATATGCATCTTTGAAACTCATTTATTGACGGTTGGATGTTGAGTTTACCAACTTATTAATCCTGAGCAAGGGGAACTTATCTTTTAGGCAGGTCTAGTTAAGATTAGTGAAATTAATGCACACCCTCCAATTGACACACTTTTTTGGATGACCATCACATTTGATATCGAGTTTGGTGATCTGACCTCCATGATGGATTTAGTAGTAAGTAGCTTCTGAACTTCAACCTCTACTTCCTTCATCTTCTCTAGGGCCATTTACCTTTGCTTCTTCTTGACTGGTTGGCATATAGGGTCCCTGTGCAGCTAATGACAAGCAACCTTTGAATCAATACTTGGAAAATCATACGACTACCATGTGATTATATCCACATTTTCTTTTATAAATTCCACTTATTTATTGAACTCTTCTTCTGGTAATTTTGATACCATTAAGAAGAATTTATTTGACAATCCCGGGTTAAGGGAAATTGTTTACACATGCTCAATTGCTCGAACGGTGGGGATAACTCTTTTTTCTTTGGCCGCTAACCAAGAACCCTTTGATTACTATTTGGCTCGATCGACCTCGTAATTATCATTTTTGGGACATTTTTGGAATGAACCCAGTTTTATTTGAGGACGAAGACAAAACAACCATTTTTCTCATCACCCCTGATATTTACTATACATTGATCGGCCAAAGTCTTTAGCTTTTGGCAGCGAGTTAATGCTACAACCCTCACGTTATGCAACCACTCTCTCCTGAGATTATATGGAAAATCGTATCCTATAATATTGAGAATGCGGCAGTTGGAGAATCCCCGGGTTTGAAATAATAATCTCACAAATTAAAAAATATTTAATTTCCTTTTTAAACAAATGCGGAAGCGTTAAATACAAGTGATGGTTCAACAAAACAACAAGGCCGAGTTTTAGTATCTTCAAGAGACAAATTAAAACAACATAATTCAAGTCCTAGAATTTGCCTAAGTCATCATTAACAATTATTCAAAGTTAGGCGAAACCATATTAATGCAAGTGACTTGAATAAACCAAATTTTATCCAATATTTAATTTAAGTCCCAAATTAAATGAGTGTGATAATTAAACCGAATTTTATCTTGAATTAAACCTAAAGCATGCGTTCTAACTGATGTGTAAGATAAAATAAACAATGTCACACTACACCGCGATATACGAGGAATAACCCACTAACGGGAAAAAAACCTCGGGACGGCCCTAGCCTCAAATCCACTAAAAACGGTATTACAAATACAAGACAAAAGACTTACTTCCTAAACTCGAACCTTATCAAGTCGTGATGCTCCTTCTTGTATCAACCTCCAATTAGCGGATAACCAACGGACCTCCACCGTGGTCTCGGAATACACCGATAGGACTTTAAATGGTCACCGTCACCCGAACATGGAGCCTATCTCCATACGGGTAGAATCTCAACAAAGTTCTTCTTTGTGATGGGGTGTAGAAGCAAACCCGAAACGTCTCTTGAATTCGGTAGAGAAAACCGGTGCCAAAAACTCCAAGTAAGGATATGTAAATATAGAACTTGGAATAACAAACAATGGGTGTAAACTAGAGTGTGTATGAATTTTCCATTAAAATTAACACTCAAAACTTGAACATTTTCCCTAAACAATTATGCTCTCAAACTCTCTTTTTGAGATGGAAATGAGTTGGAAAAGTTAGAAGGAAAAATGTGTTTCCCGTCCCTCATAAGGCTGGAAAAAGTTGGTTAAAAAACAAGTGGGGATCATGGGAGAAAACTGCCAAAAAACTGCTCAAAACTGTTCCCGCCTGGCATTCTTGTTCGAACGACTTTGACTGTCGTTCGAACGAGGTTTCTAACGAGCGACCAGCCTGGGCTCGTTAGAACCTCGTTAGAACGAGAAAGTCGTTCGAACGACTTATCTAACGACTGACCAGTTAGGTTAGAAAGCAGTCTCGTTCGAACGAAGTTTGGTTCGAACGAAAAATCTCGTTCGAACGAAATTTCGAACGAGTTTCAGAAATTTTTGTTAAATTCTATTTTGGCCCAGAAACATTTATATATATTAATATAAAGTTCTTTTTAAATTATTTCTGAAATAAACATGGCTTTTATTAAACCTAACACCCAAATAAACATTGTTCCAAGCTCCTATATACATATAATTACATTCATACCTTGGGAGCATGGAACCTTAGTTAATGACGTAGAAACAAGGCACACAAACCGGCATTTTGATGAAGCTTTAAATTCTTTGCCTCTACGTCTTCAACATACACTTCATAGGCTTGAGAATATTACAATAAATACTATCCTATGAATAAATGTTTTTGTCCGGAATTGAGCCAAAACTATATATGGACTCAATTGGAAATTTGTGTCCTTACAAATATGAAATTTTTTCTCATGGTTGACTGGGGCGAATTTTATACAAATCTTAATCTCTTATAATGGAATTTCCACATTGCGGTTAAGCAAATAAGGGAATTAGATTTTATGTCCAAGTCATGGATGTTATACCTTAGGTTGTAAAATAAATCGATGTAAATAATATTTGAAGAGATTCCTTACTGGATGAGGATCCTCATCATATCAAGCTTTCAACCCTTAAGTTAAGGACCAAGGCGACCTTTTGAGGCAGATTAAACCCAACCGTGTCCTTTGTAAGGACAAATTTCCAATTGAGTCAATTTGTATATATTGGATTAATTCCCCAAAAAATATTTTGAGTCATATGTTAGGACTTGAGTTAGTGACCTTCCAAGCCTATTACGTGTTTTTTTAAGACATCGCGACCAAGCTAAATAGAACACATCATCATGACATGTTTCGTGCCAAGTTTCGTCATCAAAGTTACAAGGATCTCTCAGGTATGAATGAATATTTTACGTTGAGTCATGGATATTTAATTATTTAGTGTTAAGATGTTTTAAAAGTTATTATAAAATGTTTTTAAAATTTTTATCATTCATTTTGGGTGTCATTAGACTCTGGATCCAACGGAGTGTTAAACGAGTCAAAATTAACCTTTGTTAGTTTCTCATAAAATATCTTATTTGAAATTGATTTTAATGACAATAGGTACCTCATTCGAATGAGATCTGTTAAAATTTTAACAAACCATTTCATTTCTTTCTAGAATCTCATTAGATAATTCGTTCGAAGGTCATTCCAATAAGGTCGGTACCCTCGGTCGAAAGGCTTTCTGACGAGTTAAATTTTTAATAGGCTTGTCCTCTATGGAACGTCATTTGAACTCTTGTTAGATCACTGTTCGAACGAGAATATTTGCTTTGTTCAGAAGAGGTACCATGTCATTTGAACGACCCAACGCATTTTAAAAAAAAATATCATTTTTTCTCACTCTTCCCAAGTCCACAATGATCTCAGCTTCCCTCCTTCTTAAGTAGTGCAGAGAGGAAGTTATGAAAATGACTATTTCCATCCATTTTGTGTGCTAAAACTCTTAGAAAAAGTCCCCTAAGTTTTCTCAATCATTTATGATTAAGATTTTCTAAATACAAACTCTTTTTTGCACCCAATAAGTTTAAGATACAATATTGATTGTTATATGATTTGAGATCTTATTTTTGAACCATTGTTTATTCTCTACCCATTATTAAGAATCATTTCTTACGAACCCATGTATGTGACGATTGTTAAGCCTTACTGGTTGATTTCGAGGCTTGTGCAGACTCAAACATCAGTGCAGCTTCACTGGTGGACAACTGCATGTCACTTAGTAGAGATCGAAGGAATGGAAAGCATCAAGGCTTGCGAGGGAGATGAGTCTATGCTGTAAGTATTTTGTCGTGTCCTTTTTTAATTCCGTATTAGTGGACTTTGTGTGGCCGGGCCATTCGAGGTTTTCCCATTTGGCTTTTAATCATACATCAGGAGTTGTGGTTGTTTTATTCTATCTTGCTATACTCACCTAGATGCATGCTTAGGTTTAAGAAAAATTCGGTTTAATCATAACTCGTTTAAATTAGTGCAACGTTTAACTTTGGCTTAACTTGTTTAGTTTAATAGTTATTTGTTTCTTCATTAATTTGAATAAAATTTTTTATGACAAAGTTGATTTAAAAATTATACAAAAGGCCTCTTGAACAATGCAATTATGATATAATTTCAGAGTTTGTTTCTTGTATTTGACTAGGATTTTTGTATTCATAAATGGAAATGGCCATTCCTAATGACGACTGGTCTCCATAATCCTTTTATTGGTTTATATTAACTCAACATGCTACCTTCATATTTTTCGTCTCTATATACTCTTTAATATGCCTGACCTATACCAATTCTTCTATGTGTCTCTTCAACATCCTCGAGTTCTCTATCTTCTTGTCATTGTCCAATGGTATTTGCATCTTATCCATTTGGATATCGTATTACCTTAATCGTCTTCTTATAATACGAATTGTCCTTCATCTTAAAGTTGACCTTATAAATCGGCTCCCCAAATAAGGTATCGATTGACTAGTATGAATTATGGTTAGTCGATATACTTATCTTTCCCATGGGTTATTCATACTTGTCCCCTTTCTTATATGGGAACGATTTAGTTCCACCTTTTCTTATTTTATTTTGACATATGACCTTTGTTGTCTTTGCAGGCATAACTTTATTAATCATCTCTATTAAGAATCTTGCCACATACCTTAACATATTTATCAACACAAGCCGTTAGAACGTCTATTAAGGACGGTGGTTTCTTAGTTACTTAATGGTAAAAATCATGTGATATAAAAGACCTAACTTGAAAGAAGAAATGATTAGTTACTTGTTGTAGTTGTCAATCTCATTTAACATATCCCAGTGACATTGGGTATACTTCTTAAGGGATTCCCCCAACCTCTTACAGAGGGCGATTAGGGAATCTACTTCCTCCATGGTCTTGTTGTTGGTTATGAAATGGACTGTAAAGTACTCAGCCAACTCCTTGAACTTGGTGATAAACCTCAGGGTTATCTTATCAAACCTTTTAAGTAGGATATCACACATAATATAGGAAAATACATGACACATAAGAGCGTTATTATGACACAAAATAGACATTGATTGTCTATACATATAATGGGAATAATCCATCTTATCATCATAGGTGGTGATCTTGGGTACTGAAAACGAACATGGAGGATCTGCGTTGGTGGTGATCTTGGGTATTAAAAACTTACTTGGAGGATCTGATATCTCAATTTCCTTAGTAAAAGGTGAGGTCGATCCATAACTGAGGGCTTTATTGGTGAGTTCCTTTAGTGTGTGAACATGGTTAGCATGTAGTTTTCATTCCAGCTCTTGCTTGATAAAATAACGAAAATGTTTTTTTCTCAATACCCTTATTAGTAACATAGGAAGATATTTAGGGACACTTCAATGGCTGACATAAAATTTTTGAAGCATGTGGATCTGCCTTGCTGATCGATTACTGAATGGGATGGAAACTCCCTTAACATTACCCTTACGTGGAATTTTTGATCTATAGATCCTTCTGGTTCCTAGGCAAGGGGAATTCCAAGGAGGTTCGACCTTTATCCTATATAAATGGGAAAATCCAAGAGAGTTGGATCCATGCCCTCACTTTTCTCAATTAATTTATTTTTTAAACGTCCACATTCCATGTCACACTCTTTCAAAAACTTTTAATACATGTTAACATTTCGGTATGTTGGGTTCCTTGAAGCTGGATCCAAATTTGGAGTATTGTGACGACAATAACATCGGCTGGGTTCAGAACGATGAGTAGATTTCCCATCTGATCTGACATCAATAGGTGAAGGGGGGATAAATGGTGATTGTTTCCTCATTTGAATCCAAATCTAAGGTATAATTTGTCTCCTTCCATGAGAATGATGCAAATTCTTATTATTCTTGGCAGCTAATTTTGCAATACTAGTGGTTATTTTTTCCCACAAACAGTTCTAAATTGTAGGGGAATCGTGTCTATATCAATGAAGATTGATAAATTAGCCTTAAGTGCAGTGTAAAAAAATAAATAACATATAATATATGTGGTTGAACTGAAGTTAGCCACATGAAAAGAGGGGTGATATGTTAATTGAACACGATAATTGGAGACAAATTCGAGTGCTAGGAAACGCAAGCTCAGAGTCCAAGGCATGGGTACATTATTCACATATTGTCAATAATAATTGCCTTCTTCGTAGTTAGGGCAGTTGTATATAAAATTCCATGATCATATCTAATCTTCATCACTTAGGGAATGTGTTTACTATATTCGACCTCTTTATGAGTTGATCGTGTTCAAAATGGTTGATCTAAAGTAGGATTATAATACTTGGTACCTTAATTTTTATTTATATGTATGTGTTGAAAGATTCATAGATGAATCAGTCATATGGGGTAGTTTGGGTAGTGAATGCCATATGTTATGATTTTTGGGTCAAGTCGACTTTGTTTCTCTTTATGTATAAAAAACATTATGTAGACACCCCATTCTAACACCCCCACATTACTCTATCAGGTCAAAAAATGTCCCTTCGAATCCCGGATCCCTGATCCTCCTTTAAACCATAATCGAAAGATAACTCACTTTCTTCAGGCCCTATTATACTTTCGTTAACTCTCAAATCGAGGAATCCCCCACGCACAATTATGGAGCTTTGAATCCTCATTATAATGGTCCCAGCGTTGAACAAATTTGAATTATGATTTGCATTTTATGGAAAAAATAATTTCTCCCTCCCTCTAGGATTAACATCTTACCATCCTGCTGGCAGGTTAAGCTTTGCTTAGCGAGTAAGTCTGACAACCCTATCTGCACGCAAGGTAAAACTATACTAGTTGACTGGTCCCTCAGGAATACTTGTCCTTTTTTCATTTAGTTTTTGTCTATATAAGGAAACCCTGGCCTCATTTAAGAAAGGCCTCAACCTCGATTAGGATTTTTTTCATTTAGGATTTTTTCTAAAATTGAAAGGTTGACGCTATCTAATTAGGGATGCGTGTATGAGGTCGTGTTGAGAATGAGATGATAAATTGATAGTATGGTGATTTCGAGTGAACGGATGATCCGGTAAGGGTCAAAATAGTTAACATTAGGTACTCGGGGGTAGTAATCGGATTCCGAGGGCTTTTTAAACTAATTAGGTCCCATATAGGGGGCATTCTGGTCATTTTATACTTAATCTTAAGCATAATTTCGGGATTTAGGGTATAATTAGGGATGTTGAATGACGGGGGAAATCATTCCATCATTCTAAAACACCTAGGTTTAAGAGAGCGTAGAAAAGAGAAGGGATAACTCAAGAGAAACTCAAGAAGGTCTTGCCGGAGAGAGATTCGGGCAATTCCGAGCTATGATTCTCATGCAAGAAGATCCACAGAGAAAGAATTCAAATTCTGCAATAATATAAGACATGTGTTTAAACTTGATTTGGTACTTTAATTGTGTTTTAATTTATATTAGAGTTGGTGAGAAATATGAAATTTTAGGTGGGGATTCACATGATAAAAATAGGATTTTGTGAATGACTTCATAGAAATTTATTTGATTATTATACCATACGAAATCTAAGATTGATCATATATGAAAGATGAGATCTTAAATGTAAATATGCTATTGAATCATGATAAAATATGTGATCATTAATGATAGATTTGAAGATTTGTGTAATCTTAAATTATAATTAAGATGTGAATTAATTCTTGATAACTGATGTCCGATCCTATGATTCAGAATGTTATTGGATGAATTGGTATATAAAAACATGTATATTTACGTTTAGTATTGTTAGGGTGATATTAAATGGTGTTTGGAGGAAGAATGGAACTCATATGGGGTGAAGAAGCGGATGAAAACTCGTTAAAATTGTAGCAACCCCACCCATGGCAGAACCAAGGGACGAACCAGTTCGGCCCACCCATTCCGCCCTGACTTATTATTTTAGTTGCTTTGTTAATTAATTGGGGTCTGGTGTTATTTAGAGGGTCCGTAAATGAGAATTAGGACTTCTAGAAATTTTGTGGGGTATTATATTACCTTGGGTTAGTCGGTAATAAATACGGGGTATGAAATTTGGAGTGTTTAGGATGAATGACACTCAGGGAAATATATTAATGAATTAGATTGGAAATTTCGGGTGGATTGGGATACGGGCTGGATTGAGATAGGCTTAGTGTCTGGAATAATATATAATCATGAAAATAAAAATATTTCAGTGACTACTTATAGATTAAGGAGTTGGGATTAGACTCGGGGATTATATGCTAATGTTATGGTTGCTATGTGCATGGTTAGCCACTTTTAAGTCTATATATATATGGGTATAGAGAAAGTGTCTCTCTCTCTCTCTCTCTCTATATATATATATATATATATATATATATATATCCCATTTGCATTTCCTTAGCAAAAGGGGATATCCAATTGATAGTCCTTTACGAACTCCAACTTGATGCTAGTGAAAAGACAAGTTTCTTGCCCAGGAAGTAGTTCCTCTGTTCCTTTAAGGAGAATACTACCGCTAGGAACTCTAAATCAAGCGTGGGATAATACTTCTCACGGACTTTAAGTCTGTGAGACGCATAAACAATGGGTCCATGCTCTCGTATTAATACTTACCATTCCTGGAAGAGACTCGTTTGTTAAATCCACTCTCGATCTTAACAACATGAGTGCAGGAGTAAAAGTCAACTCATACGTCAACTCCTCGGAAGATAGGTTACCGACGTAACGCTCCATCTAAGAAAGGCCCCACCTTCTATGGCCAAACATTCCGAATCACTCAAGATCCTATACTTCTTTGTTCTAGGGATATAATCCCACTTAGAGTTAACCCACAAACCTATTGTGGTCAACTCCTTGCCACCTGCCTAAAACAATGCTATATGCCCTAAGGGCCTCACGTCCTAATAATCCTAAGGTCAATCTATATCCTAATCGAATCGTATAAGTATTATACAAATTATATCCCTAGTGTCCAAGACCTTTCCCAACTTCCGACATTCGCTCGGTTTCAAGCATGGGACATCTCGTCAAAGAGAAATTCAAAAAAGGAACCCATCCATTTCATTACTACTTAACTCTGTTGGTCGTTGAGATAGGGCAACATCATACACAAACAAACACTCAAACAAAACAAACAAAACAAAACAAATAAAAATGAAAACTACCTACATTTTGTAAACCATCTCTATAAAGTCTCAATCCTATACCTAGGTGAGATATTATAGAACAACTAGCTCCTCTCTAGAACTAGAATTATGATAGCCTCATGATTTATTCGCTTGCTATCACACCAAACAAACCAAGAATATCTCTACTCGTATAATACATATAATACAAGTAGCACATACCACACATATCATCACTCGCCTTATAACGAGAGCAGGAAAATATAGAACCTCCCTACCACGGAAGTCATATAAATACATTCACTATAATAATATCGATACTACCACAAGCTCGATTTACACACCCGAATCTAGGGTTAATATAATACTACTTCATCTTATCATAAGGAAATGCTCCACCCTCAACTACGGTGGAAATTTTCGTCAACATACTTGCCAAATCTTTGGCCACTACCAATGGTTCCTAGACACATATTCTAGTCTCATCTAAACCAATCTACTTTCATCTCTAACTACTCTAGCGATCACTCGCGTAGTTCCCTTAACTTCCTTAGCAAAGAGAACATTCTATCAGCCTCCCCGGCCTTAGCTCAACGAGTCTTCCCCGGGTGGATGTCCACCGATGGGGTCTCACGAACACTACTTCTCTAGAAGTGTTAGCAACACTTACTTGTGAGCCTATCATTTCCATTGAAGGGCTCTCTCTCTCTTACTTATAACATCCTTATTTCGGTGCACAGTTTCCTTAATCGTAACACCCTTTATTCATTTTCGGCCTCTACCCGAACCTCGCATGAATACTTGAGAATCTACTTTCTCATCATTCATGGAATCCCGGAGAAACTTGGTGTTGAAAATATCTAACGGGTTTCTCTATAAGCAAAACCTCCTGCTCCACCAAAATATGGCGTCTATCAATTCCACCACTTCAACCTTACTCCTATTGGTGAAAGATCATCCTCCAATCTTCGCACCTGGGCACTTCTACACCCCCCCCCCTCAAGGACAAAACTCTTGGGACTTATACTCTAACTAGATGAGGTTACACTTCCTCCATCTGACCAAACTTCAACATGTGGTCTTCATTAAGGACCTCTCATCTTCAAATTAACGTCGCTTGGAATCCCAAGTTTAGTTCCACTCTCCGCTGGAAGCGGTACTTGGAAAACTATATCTACTGTACTTAGTAATCACGGTAGCAATATAAGATAATGCTACAAAAGGAGCGACCTCTAAAGTGGACCTCATCCCCGACTACCACTTACAGCTCTTAGTAATCCCGTCTCGTGATGCCTTCACAATGGCCTTCCTTGATGCCCTACATCTGATGACTTACGAGTCTTACACGAACGCGTAAAAGATTTTCGGGGTTGTCTTATTATAGAAGGAGAACGAATTATCACAAGAGAAATCAACGATCTTAATCCTAAGTCTCTATATCAAATCAAAAGTAATGCTGAAAGAGAAATACGTCTGCACAGATTCCTAAGGACCCTAGAACCTAATGCTCTGATACCATCTGTGACAACCCGCCTACTAAAATAATAGGTGGCCAGTCCAATACTCTAATAATCACAGGAATCATAGATGGTCCATCCTCAGCATCGCTGTCGATTAAAATAATAGTACGAGATAACCACCAATCATTTTAGAAAACGGACTGTCAATTTAAAATTTTGAAAGTAAAAGAAAAACACCTAGACAATACCCTTTGTAAAAATGGTGGATATAAAAAATCAATGAATAAAGAATGACAATATAATAAATAATCACCAAATAAGCTATCGGTGAACAGAACAATACAAATAGTTACACCGAGTATTACACATTAAATAGTACATTAGAGTAAATGAGTGCAACACTTGGGCAACACGCCTGAATAAATAAACGGAACATAACTAGAGTGCAATGAAAAGAAGCGTCTAATACAAATAACCTACAACATCTGCAATATGTTGTAGCTCCATGACAACCGGAATGGAAATATAAATACGGGTGTCCATGCGGTAGAGAACCTGTACGACAAGGAGTATATGAAGAAACAAAGAAATATAGATGGGCCAGGGCCCGGTTTGATATGATTCCCATGTGACTAAAATGCATGACAGTTAAGTGCGAAATTCTCTCACAGTTAACAATAATATTTATCACCTCTCATTCTAAAATCAACCTAGCGCAATATCAATGATGACGCTCTAGTTAACCCAAGTACTAAGGGCTAACTTCTCCCCAGTCTCAACACTATGCCCTATTCGTGCGTGGGGTGTCTCGCAAAGCGAAATCCAAACAAGGAACCCCCCGATACACTATTTACTAGGCATGGTTGATTGTCGAGATACATTAGACCTTAAGTACAAAATTGATGCATATAGTCATCTAATTTAATTTCCTTTAACATAGTACTAAGGGCTAAACTTCTCCCCAGTCTCAACACTATGCCCTATTCGTGCGTGGGGTGTCTCACAAAGCAAAATCCAAACAAGGAACCCCCCCGATACACTACTTACTAGGCAAGGTTGATTGTCGAGATACATTAGACCCTCAGCACATAACTAATATATACATATATGGGAAATCATCTACAGCTACTCAAGGAAACATAAATAAACCCATTCACCATCTAAAAGTATAATTCCCATTTCTTCTTAAGGAATATATATAAATGGTACAACATTTTATCAAATGTTTACCAATTAATCTCATTTCAACACTTTCTTTACCAATTTTATTTCCTTTCTTCCATCCAAGAAAAATACATAATTTAAAGCAAGTTTTAATAACATAAAAATGCTTTATCTTTCATTTCATAACTTCCCATTTTCCTTCTTCCATCCGAAAAATATATATAATTTAAAGCAAGTTTTATTATCATAAAAATGCTTTAAACTTTTCATATCATATCATCCATTTTCCTTCTTCCATCCGGAAAATGTAATTAAAGCCATTTCATTATCATAAAATGCTTTAATACAAATAATTTACCACATTATTGAACATAGTTATCATATTATATAACGCGTTCTAAGACTGCCCGTCCGGGTTTTCCCACTATGTGCGCCCCAAAATGACCATCATCTTCCAGGGCCTATCAATTACGACACCTGGGCGCCTACAACGCAAGACGTCAGGAAGTGGCCATATGCCTGCGGGATAGTCATAACCACACCCAGAATTACCTAACCAACACAGAAACCTACAATAAACGCTCATATGGCCTAGGAATAAATCCACCCTGCATTCACTAGCCAGGGGGCTTCACCACACGCGCGAACTTCCCTTATGATGGCATTTAGAGAGGGTGTGTATCCATATTTGAACATTTATAAAAATCATTTTCCTTTTCATTTGAAAACATCCATTTTTACATTCTCAAAATCATTTGTACTTATTTATTAGTACCACATTTTATAATATGCCTTTCTTGTTCTTAGAGTCATATTTTATTAATGACCTAAGACCCGAAGTGCCATAAATCTCAAACTAGTCTCCAAGAGTTCATACATTTCATAAACCCTCAAAGTAAGCCTCCCTCAAGGAGTATGTCCCAAAAGTCTCAACATTATCATTTTATCTCCAATTTACTTTTAGGTTAACTTCATATATCATTCGGATATTAACCTACACAAACTATCCCTCGGGGTAAGACCAATTATCCCATATTATCCTAGGACATTAGTCTACCCAAAACCACCCTCTAGGACTCCCCATTACTTCCAAAAGGAAGGTCCCTAAACCTTGGACCTAAAAGAAAAGGGCTAAAAACTAAGCTGGAAAAACATCCCAAAAAGGCAGGAATTCCGAATCGATTCGCCCTGGCCGAATCGATTCGGTCTTGAAAGAGAATCGATCCGGATAGGCCGAATCGATTTGATTAAGAAGACCCTGGCATTCTGCATAACCCCGAATCGATTCGCGTGGTCTGAATTGATTTGGTCCAACCAAACCTGACACTTCCCCTTTACCGAATCGATTCCCTAGGGGTGAATCGATTCAGCCATGCAGAATTTCCATGTTTGGGCTACGGGTTAAAATCCCAAAACCTCTAAACCCTGGATTTTCCCCAACATCAACAACAACAATTTATACCAAATTGATTCCTACACCATGACTAACTAATTTCCTCAACTCAAATCAAATTAAATCACCAAGTTAAGGGTTTAATCACCAAAATTAACAAAAAAACCATTTATGGTTTAAATCTCCAAAAACTTAACTACACATGCAATTTATCACATTAAATCAATATCTAGCAAGTAAGAAACTTGCCTCGAGTTTGTAGTCTCGGATTCTCTTCCCGAAGCAACAGAATCCGACCCAAATCTTCCATTTTTCTCTCCTTTTCTCTATTTCTCCCAACTTTCTCTCTTCTCTCTCTCTCTCTCTCCTTTGGCTTCTCTCATAAGAATGAGAAAATAAAAGGGGTGGGGGACTTTAAACGGGTCTTAAAACATAAATTCCCCTCTTTTAATTGCTAATACACCATTAAAATTACTTGTAACCACATAATTGAGTCATAACACCCCAAAAGTGCCCGAAACTCAAAAACATAACATGACACTTATTTCGACTATCTCGACCATTCTAAAAATAACTGCACCCCCTATATTGGCATTCGAAATAATGTGAACTATTTTTGTGTTCCGAATTCATTTTATTTCATTAATTATACTCCAATGTATATATATAGGTCATAACCGTCGTTTAACATATAACGACGCAATAAACCACAATATAATGCTATTTACCTTCTCATACGGTAAATAGACAAAACATAGTAAATACTATCCCTTAATATCACGGGAAACAATATTTACTCCAACATCCCCTATTTTATAAAATTAGCCCGTTGGGCAAAATAATATAAAATAGTAGCTCAAAAGACTGGGTTGTTACACTCATTTAATTGAAGCTTGTGAGCTTTTTCGGCTTTATCCAAATTATACTTCAGCCTCTTGATTTCCCAATACTCCTTGTGCTCTAGCTCCACAGGGAGATGGCACGACTTGCCCTAGACGAAGCAATATGGGGACATCCCGAGGGGGTTCTTGTATGCAGTCCTACAAGCCCATAGCGCATCGTTCAATCTAAGGGACCAATCTTTCCTATTGGGATCAATGGTCTTTTAAAGGATGTTTTTGAATTCACGACTAGTTAGCTCGACTTTCCCACTCATTTGAGGGTGATATGTTGTTCCAACCTCGTGAACAACTTCGTACTTTCTCATAAGCTTCTCAAACGTCCTGTTGCAAAAATGCTTGCCGTTATCACTAATTATCGCCTTCGGGGCACCGAAGCGAGAGAGTATATGTTCTTGTAAGAACCTAATCACCACTTTGTTATCATTCGCTTTGGTAGAAATAGCACCCACCTATTTAGACACGTAATCTACCATAACGAGGATGTATAGGAAGCCAAAGGACGAGGGGAAAGGGCCCATGAAGTCAATACCCCAATAGTCAAAGATCTCGATGATGAGTATATGGGTTAATGATATCATGTCTCGTAGGGTGATAGCCCCCATCCGTTGACACATATCGCAAGATTTGCAATATGTGTTTTCATCCCAAAATATTGTGGACCAATAGAGGCCGCTTTGAAGGATTTTAGTGACTGTCTTGTTCGTGGAAAATTTGCCTCCTCATTCTTTCGTATGACAAAAATAGATGACGCTATGAGTCCTATTATTCGGTACATAATTTCGAATAATTTGGTCCGAATAATATTTAAATAGCAATGGATCATCGTAGAAAAACATGCGTGACCAAGTAATGAACCTCTTCTTTTCATGCGGCATCCAGCCGGGAGGGACGACTCCCATGACAAGGTAGTTAACTATGTCTATAAACCAGGGAAGAGAAAAGGTGGCAAAGGTTTGGGGGCGGGAGATTTTTAGCAAAAATAACTTTTTTTTGTATCATACCACGTGATGTTCGAGCCACCTTTAGGCCCATCTCGACTAATTCACATTCGCGATTCGTGGATTCCGCTGGCCAAGTATTATTTTGACAGTGACAGCCTTATACCACTGGACCAGGAGGCTTTGTTTAGCAAAATAAATGCTCAAAATTCAATAATTCACAACTTTTAACATTTCAATATCAATACTATATTTTCACAATTAAGCACCCTAAAACACCATAAGTTTATTTCAGATTTTAGTGAAGTAAAGTAAATACACTAAATTCAACACAACTTTTAACATTTTAATTTCAATACTAAATTTTCATATATAGGAGCCCTAGAAATACGTTAAATTTGCATTTAACCCAAATGTTTAAATAAACAATATTTATAAAGCAACCATAAAACTATTTTAATATCCCTAAAATCACAACTATTTTCAGCTTTTAACAATAAAGTTAACAACCCTAAAATTAGCGCTAACAATAAAATTTAGAATCGACCCTAAATTTAAATATTTAAATTAATATTTCATCACACAATAGTATTTCAATCTCTAAATCAACCCATATATACATAACTTTTAACATTTTAACCAACATAAACCCTAAATTCATATTTTTACCCTAAAATTTTAACCAAACTGAACCCTTAATACTAAAATTCACCCTAATATTAACACTAAGAAGGAAACTTTATAGAGAGAAAGGATAGAATCTACACATGAAAGTGGAGGATGAAAAATTAATTGAATATGTAAAAAAGCATTGAAAAAATAAATCTACATATAAACCTAAAGCCTTTAAAACTGAAAATGAAATAAAGAGGTTGAGTGAGAGAAAAGAGAAATCACACACCCAAACACACATATATTCAAATTAGGGTGTAAGCGTGTCAATCGCACAATTGTAAAAACGTTGTGCATATTTGAACTAGTGATTAGATCCAAAAGAAAGCATGACGTGAGAAGATGATATAAACATACACATAGTTATACATTAATGTTTGACCCTTAATAGTTAAAATACAATAGTTAATGACTTCGAACATATGAAATCTAAATAAATAAAACACGGCTTGCCACGGTTGAAATTTTGATTTATCGTAATTATTCAAATTATATTTAGTGAAACTATCTTGATAGAATCATGTTGCAAAAAAATCATATAGTTTTTAAGAATCTTTTGTTTAAATAATTAACAATGATTTCGTTTGAAAATTCTTTAAAACATATTGGTAGACAAAGTATTTTTAAAAGTCTAGTTTTTATTAAAAAGTAACGATATTCACTACTTTTGTTAAAAACAATCATCGCTTCAATTTAAGTACAGGATGTCAAATTTTTACATTGAACCATGTGCCCAAGAATACTTCAAAAGTATTTCACCTGCGCCTACTTCGAGCCTTGTGAGACTGAGGATCAAAGATGATAAAAAAATCTTTCAAAATACTGGACACCTTCTTCCTTTTGAGAAAGAGAAGTGCTAAACTCCCCATTCTAAACCGAAATCTCCATCCATCCCAATTGGCACCTCATTTGTTTAATTAACTATATTTTTATAAAAAAAAATGTCTTTCTATTAAAAAAAAACTGTGTTTTTATAAATAAAAAAAAAGGAACACAAACATGACTAAATTAAAATAACCCGAATCAGACCCAATTAAATGCGACAAAAAATGATTTTTTTTACCAAATGCGAACATAACCTAATTAGAACACGACATGCCGCAACATAAATTATTTCGGTAGTAATTTTTTTAGGTAATTGTGGGTACCCGAAATTTAGAACCATGGGCCCGGACAAGTAGCCCAGTCCTGACGGCCCAAAGTCCGGGCCCCTCATCTCTTATATTGATCCGGTCTCCCCCACGTTCCCACAATCGGAAGTGACACTGGAGATGGGAAATGTGGAGAAACCCATCACCTCCACTTACCTACATGTACATGTATATATTAAACCCTAGGTCCGGGGAAAAGGGACAAGTTGTATTCTCTGTAATTACTCTCCGGAGTGTATAGAAATAATATCGACTGCACCACCGTGGACGTAGGCACTTCCTTGCTGAATAACGTACATCCTTTGTTGTGTTATTAACATCTTATATTCTTTATTCTTCTCTTGATAATTGCTTCTCTCATATTTATTTGTGTTGCATAATAATTGCATCTATAATTGGCGCCGTCTGTGGGAAATGTTCATCTTTCCCTGAGAAGAGCCCACGTCAAGAAACGAGTTTAAGATGTCTGGCCACAGCAGCAATGCTCCCCAAGCAGGAGATATTCAAGAGCCACCTGCTCCTCGCAGGATTAGGTCTGAAGTTCGACGTTCAGATCAGAGAGCTCGCCTGGAAAGACCAGCCTCAGAAGAAAGTCAGGGACCAGCGAGGTCCACGGAGATATCCAGGTTGATTGATGCGTACGAGGTAAGGCTCCATGAGCAGAGAGAGTCTTCCTGCAGATATGAGGCTGAGAATGCTCGCGTGAAAAAAAGACTGGAAAGATAGAGAGGGAGCTTCGTCCTGATAACAGGATACGCCCATATCGCACTCCTAGCCCTCAGGCGAGCAAATCTCGCAGCCGAGGAAGGAGCCCTAGGTGAGAATCTCAAAGGGATGAGTGAGGCAAGTCAGACGACGACCTCCACGAACAGCTGCGAAGAGCTTGCCGCTACCAGAGCCCTGCTTGCAGCGACGAAAACATACGAAACATGGTCCGTAGGGAGATGGACCAGCATCCCGCTCACCACGGAACAAGATTAACCAGAGCACTCGCGAGGCGAGCTCTCAAAACCCAGATGAAGTCACCTTTCATAAGAGAAATCGAAGAGGAGGAAGCTCCCAAGAAATTTGCCATCCCAAGGTTCAAGATTTACGACGAAAAAATTGATCCCATCGATCACGTCAGGCAATACCGACAGGCCATGACCCTCTGGAGTCACCGAGATGCCCTTATGTGCTGCATTTTTCCCTCGAGCCTTCATGATGTAGCACAAAAGTGGTTCGAAAGGCTGCCCCACCAGTCGATCAAGAATTTCAAATCCCTAGCCAAACTTTTTACGGCCTGATTCATTACCAGTAGCTCCCATCCCAAAAGGATGGATGCTCTACTAACAATGAAGAAAACGCCTCAAGAGACCTTCCGAGAATACGCGAAGAGGTACTGGGAGTTATTCAATGAGATCGAGGACTGCGCAGAGGAAGTGGCAGTGGCCTCCTTCAAAATTGGGCTCCCTGGTTCTTCCCTCCTTTACCAGTCCCTGACGAAGAAGGAAGCTATGACTATTGATGACCTGATGGCCCGAATCGAGAAATATGCAAAGGTGGAAGATGTCACCCGCCCTAATACAGGATAAAACGATCGAGCTAAGCTCACTACCAAGGTAGGTGAGAAAACTAAGAACCAGAGGAAAGGAGGAAAGAACGGAGGCAAAAATGGGTCCAAGAACGGAGGGAACCATGACGCGTCGAAAGTATTCAAATTTACAAGATTCTCACGAAGATCAAGGATGAGCCATTCATCAAGTGGCCCAGGAAAATGGGAGGAGATCCCTCGAAGAGGAACAATGCGTTGAGATGCGCTTTTCACAAAGAGGGAGGACACAAGACCGAGCACAGCAAAGCTCTTAAGTCTCACCTCGAAGAGTTGGCCCAGTCCGGGCATTTGAACGACTTTGTGGAAAAAAGGGCAGAGAAAGTGACTGCCAATAGAGAGGTGAGGCCCGACAACGTGCTGGAGGATGATGCTGGACACGAGTTCGCAGTAATCCATGGAGTATCTTACGTCAATCAGATACAAGGGAACTCAGCTCGAATGGAAATGAAAAAACTTACAGCGGTAATGCAGGCTTTTCAAATCGATCCAGCAAAGTCACAGTTAGGAAAGCGTCGACGAGCAGACGACGTCAACTATAACAAGCATATTATTTTCACGAATGAAGATTTGATGGGAGTAAGGACCCCACATCATGATGCCCTGGTCATTACACTCAGGATAGCCAACTTTGACATCGACAAGCTTCTCGTCGATCAAGGAAGTTCATCCGAAGTAATGTACCTCGACCTATTCAGGAAATTGAAGTTGACCGTCTCCGACCTAAAGGAAGCTATTGTTCCTTTGGTCGGCTTTGCTGGAAAAATGACCATGCCCCTAGGAAAGAGTGTGCTGCCAGTTCGTGCTGGGAACGTATCCAAGATGATTGAGTTTTTGGTAGTTGACATCGAATCACCGTACCAGGCCATCCTCGGCAGAGGATGGCTTCATGCAATGAAGGCAGTCTCCTCGACCTACCATCATAAGCTCAAGTATGTAACCGAGCGAGGAGTAATGGAGATCCACGGCGACCAAGCGATGGCGAGGAAGTGCTTCATAGCAGCCATCCGACCAAAGCCAGAGAAGAAGACCGGTCAACCCAGCGAGAAAGTTGAAGAGGGTGTGATACCTTCTAAATAGCAATTAAAGTATGGAAGCCCTGGAGTAGAGGAGACCAGGATCCTCCCCTCCGAGCCTGTCATTGAGGACCTGGTAGAAGTTATAGCCGAAGTTGGAGACAGTAACAGAGTCTTCTTGATTGGAGCATCTCTCACCGACCAAGAACAGAAGGAGTTGATGATCTTGATGAGACACAACGTAAATATTTTCACATGGGAACCATACGAGCTGCCTGGCATCGATCCTGACATGGTCTTTCATCAGCTGCATGTCGACCGCACATTCAAGCCAGTCACGCAGAAGGCACGGAGAACTGCACCCGAGAAGGCTAAAGAGGTCAAAAAGGAAGTCAAAAAACTGCTGGATGCAGGATCCATACGGGAAGTGCAATTCCCCAAGTGGTTGTCCAACCCAGTAGTTGTTCTGAAGAATAATGGGAAGTGGAGAGTTTGCATCGACTTCACTGACCTCAACAAAGCACGGGCTAAGGATAGTTTCCCCCTCCCAAAGATATACCAACTAGTAGATGCCACTGCAGCTCACGAGCGAATCAGTTTCCTGGACGCATACTCAGGATATCACCAGATCCCCTTGTATTCCCCAGACCAGGACAAAACGGCATTCTTCATGATAGTTGGGTTATATTGCTACAAGGTCATGCCATTTGGAATCAAGAATGCGGGGGCAACCTATCAGCGGCTAGTCACAAAAATGTTTAAAGATCAAATGGGAGACACAATGGAGGTCTACATCGATGACATGCTCGTTAAGAGCAAAAAGAAGGAAAATCACCTCTCAGACCTGTCAAAAACCTTTGAAATCCTCAGTAAGTACCGAATGAAGTTTAATGCGAGCAAGTGTTCCTTCGGTGTCCAGTCTACAAAATTTCTTGGATACTTGGTCAGTAAGAGAGGCATAGAAGATAATCCAGACCAGATCAATGCAATCAACACGGTACAACCCCCTCGAACAATCCGGGACGTGCAGAAGCTCACTGAAATGCTCACTGCCTTAAATCGCTTCATTTCCAAATCCTCCGAGAAGTGCAAGCTTTTTTTCCAGCTTCTAAAAGGGAGTAAACCGTTAGAATTAAGCCTAGATTTCTAGCGAGCATTGGACGAGCTCAAATCCTACCTAAGCACTCCACCGTTGCTGGTCATACCACAACAAATGGATTCTTTATACTTGTACCTCTCTGTATCCAATCACACTGTCAGCTCTGCGCTAATATGCGAGGTTGCAGGGATCCAACACCCCGTTTATTATGCGAGAAATACCTTATTAGATGCCGAGCAAAGGTACCTGCCATTGGAGAAGCTCTCCTTTTCCCTGGTAATAGCCTCGAGGAAGCTGAAGCATTATTTCAAAGCTCATACTATCACCGTCTTTACATCGCACCCCCTTAAGGCGGTCCTAAGGAAAGCGGATTTGTCGGGTAGATTGTCTAAGTGGTCAGTCGAGCTCGGTCGGTTTGACATCCAATTTCAACCAAGGACAACTATCAAGGGTCAGATCCTTGCTGATTTCATAGCCGAATTCACAGAAGAAGAACTCCCCGACCAACCTCAACCAACAAAGCAAAAGGAGAACCAAGCAATAGTGGAAACCTAGAAACTATTCGTTGATGGAGCCTCTAACTCAAAGGGGGCAGGCGTAGGCATTGCTCTCATCGCCCCAGAAAACACCATCCTTGATTAAGGAATCAGGCTTGGATTTGCAGCCTCCAACAACGAAGCAGAGTATGAAGCCCTAATAGCCGGTCTCTAAAAGGCGCAAACTCTGGGAGCAAAACGTTTACAGGTGTTCGGCGATTCTCAACTAGTCTCCAATCAAATAAGTGGAGATTACAACGCGAAGGATGAAAGAATGGCAGCCTACCTCGCCCTGGTGAGAAAACTAATGACGAGATTTGAGGGGATCAATATCCAGCAATTTCCCAGAGAGCGAAACAGTCATGCCGACGCCTTAGCAGCCCTAAGTTTGGCAGTTGATTCTAGCCTTAAAAGGGTCATTCCCATCAATTTCCTCATTTGTCTGAGCATTAACCACAATAGCAAGCTGCCAAACGTGGAACAAATACTCCGGGTGGGATCAGCCCCCAGCTGGATGGACCCCTTAAAAGACTATTTAAAGGAGGGCACGCTCCCAGAGGACAAGAAAACTGCCCACCAGATTAGAGTCAAAGCCGCTCGCTTTCACTTATCCACAAGAGGCGACTTGTATAAGAAGTCCTTCTCCGGTCCCTACCATAGATGTGTCCACCCAGGCGATGTCGAGCAAGTGCAGCGTGAGATTCACGAAGGAATCTGTGGAAGTCATGTCGGAGGAAGGTCTCTAGCCTTTCTAGCAATGAAGGAAGGCTATTGGTGGCCATATATGCAAAAGGACTCCGCAGTATATGTCCGCAAATGCCTAAAATGCCAACTTCATGCTCCTATGGTCCACCAACCCGCCAGCGACCTAAAATCCCTAACCAGCCCATGGCCCTTCGCCCAATGGGGAATGGACATCGTGGGACCACTGCCCACCGCTGTCGGTAATCGCAAATACCTGTTCGTTGCAACTGACTACTTCACCAAATGGCTCGAGGAAGAACCAATGGCAAACATCCGAGACGCTGATATGATAAGGTTCATATGGAGGAATATAATCACTCGATTCGGAATCCCCAGAACCATCATCACTAATAATGGGACACAATTCGAGAGTGGCCCCTTTCAGGACTTCTGTAATGAACACGGGATCATTAAGCACCTTATACCTTTGACTTACTTAAGTCTATATTGTATAAGTGCTCAACTAATTTGGAAATAGTGACAAAATTGGTTGTCTAACCTAGAATCCAAAGAACCTCAGAATTATTCTCTCTAATCCTCTTCAATGATCCAAACATAGTATAAATTGAATCACACTACACACATTAGAAGTGCATACATGTGTATATATTGCTCATAATTGATTGTGTGTTAAATTCCCCTTAAAATGTTGTTTTAATAATTTTTGGGAATTTTTAAAAAAATTTAAAATAATGATTTCTTAAATAAAAAGTGTTTTTATAAACTTTGTGGGGTTAAAATGCTATTATGAAAAATATGTTTTTCATTAGAATGTTTGGTTAGGTATAATATCAAAGCGCTAAAGACTTCAGGGTGTCGCCTGTAATTACTTTGAACGCGCATTTGCCAGCCAATGGAATGCCAATACTTGTCATGTTCCTGATATCTCATTTTGTGTTTGTTTTGTGAGAGAACTACCTGGTGCATTGTGGATCGTTATATCAAACCTTATCTATGGCCTGCATGTGTTTTAAGTCTATCCATGTGATATCACTTTGGACCAATCACCTTCAGTTTAACCACCGCTATATTACTGCCCTTGGATCAAGTCAATATAAGGAAGACTGAATCTCAACCGTTGATTTCGATCAGCAATCCAGAACCTTCCTTGGCTCCTATATAAACCCACCTATTCTCAATCTTTAGGAACTTTTGGCAGTCGTCCAAATTGAGAAAAAAAAAGAGAGATGAGAGAAGTGAGAGAGAAGAGAGAAAAGAAAAGAGAGAAGAGAGAGAAAGGGAACTGAGTTAGAGAAATCCTAACCCTAACCCTAAACAACTTCAAACCATCTTCAAACCTTCGTATATTCAAAACCCCAAACACAACCTTGAGTGTTTGAGAGAGATTAGTGTTAATGGTTTGATCGTTTGTAGCTGTAACCTCTTGATCTGTGATCTTGTTACCAACTTAGACATTTTTTGTGAGATCGGTATTTCTTTATCATAGAAATCTTAGATCTACACTTTGCATGTCACATATCACTAGATCTGCATATTTGTTTCTCGTTTTGTGAAAATCTTTATTGATCCAGTTTTGTAAATATTTTTTATGATTTCTGTTCTTATGAAACTAAACCTTGACCTAGTTGGATTCTCACTTGGAGATTTTCGATCTCGAAAATATTTTTAAAAATTGAGATTGATTAAGGTCTTTACCGATTTTGAAGCAAGATTTCCGTGGAATCTGGGATAAATTAAAAGGTCATAAAGGTTTTAAGTTCTGTAAGAAAGAAAGAAAAGAAAATCACAGCATATAGTCTTTATATGTAATTTTCTAGGACTGTCTGTAAAAACTAAGTGTGTGTGAGTTCATGCATGTGTTTAGAAATCACATCACAAACACTTAACACACTACCACACTGAAAGTGTTGTAAATAAGATCAAAGATTATTGAGTCAACGCAAGGAAGCTAAAGCAAAGGGGAAGTTATCAAACTGGAAGAACATCATCAACAATCAGATCTACGAGAAGTTAGAAGGACACCAAGTGGGGTATATTCCTAAACTTAGAATAGGCTGAGTTGTGTGCATGTATGTTGTATTGTTTGTAACTGCTATTTGTTTTTAGTGGATTTTTTACTTTTGTGACTTAGAAGTCACCGTGGATGTTTCCTCTATTGGGAGAGGTTTTACCACGTTAAAAAAGAGTGTTCTGATTATCTTCATCTCCTCATCTCATTCTATAGTGTGCTGATTTTTTGAAACTATCTTAGTTTTAAAACTGATTACAAAGTCTTGGTTATTCTCGTACATAAGTTTTTTTGTAAACACATCTTGTTGTTTATCATTTTTATTTTTCAAAAGAAAAGGGTTTCTTCAACAAACATCTCAGAGTTGCTTATACAGCTTAATCTTGTATTAAACAGCATTAGCAACGTTTTTCAATTGGTATCAGAGCCCTGTAAACTTTTATTTCAAAAAGGATCTTGTGTTTCTGAAATCGTTTTCTGAAAAACCTAACTATGGAAGAGAAGAATGAAAGGTTTGGTAATCTGTCCAGACCTCCACTCTTTGATGGAAACAACTTTGCTTACTGGAAAGTAAGAATGGCTGTCTTCATCCAAGGGACTTTAGGAGATGATGTCTGGGACATTATTGAAAATGGATATACTTATCCTACTAAGCTAGCCACTGAAGGAAGTGATGAGAGGGTAAAGAAAATCTTAAGTGAGTTTACCCAAGAAGAGAAAACTATTTCTCGTAATAACAATAAAGGCAAGAATGCCATCTTTATGTCTATGAATGAGTATGAGTTCAAGAGAATCTCATCTTGTGCCACTTCTAAGGAAGCTTGGGACACATTAATCACTGCCCATGAAGGAGACTCAAGAGTTAAAGCTGCTAAAACTCAAATGCTTACCCAGCAGTACAACTCTTTAATTATGTCTGACTCTGAGTCTTTTGATGACTTCTACATGAACCTAACTGATATAGTTACTAAGTTGCATGCTAATGGTATAACATATGATAGGAATGAGATTGTTTCTAAAATCCTAAGATCATTACCACAAAAGTTTGACAGCAAGAGGTATGATATTGAGGAAATGAGTGATCAAAACCTTACCCCTGAGTTACTCAGTAGCAAACTTAGGACTGTGGAAATGGAATTAGACTTTAAGAAACAATTAAATCAGTCTCAAAGAAAACAGCCCAACTCTAACTTGAGTTTTTCCTCTAAGATATCTAAACATGAGACTAATTTGACCAACTGTAACTCTGATGAGGAGTGTGATATAGACAAACTAGATAATCAGATTGCCTTAATATCAAAACAATTTAAGAAAATTGTTAAATTTAGAAACAAACAGGCATCTAAACAAGGCAAGCCTAATTATCCAACTGTGTCTAATCCCAAACCTCATGAGAGAGGTCTTAAAAAACATCCTAAGGATAACAACTTCAGATCTAACAGAGATCTTAAAAAGATTGAATGTTTTAGATGTGGGAAACTAGGTCACATTGCTCACGATTGCAGAGTTAATCTGAATAAAACCAACACACACAATAGAGCCAATGTCTGTAAAACTTGGGATGATTCAAGTGACTCTGATGAAGAGGAACTTGATTCATCAAATGTACTTGACCCTTGCATGTCCTTTTATGCTAAGATCATTTACAATGATGATATGCCTGTGTGTGATAATGATGCCTCTACTACTGCTTTTGTGAATACTGCTTTGGCTGGCCTAGATGCCTTGATTTTTGAAAATGTTGCTAGCTGTAGTTCCGTGTGTGTGAGTCAAAGAGATCTAGATAACGACGATGTAAATGGGTGCGTGAGTACTAAAACTGAATCGTTAGGGGTCACTACACACACTTCACTTAGCGACTCAGACACAGATGACCTCCCAGATATTCATACTTTGTATGCAAAAACTCTTAAAAAAGGCACTAGACTGGAGAAGACTGTTAGAGACCTGACTAAGAAATTAGATGATCTAAGTCTTATTGTGAAGATGAATGCCGAAGAGTACACTAACAAGTGTCTGACACATCAATCTGAAATTGAAACTTTTGATCAAAAATTAAAAGAGTTGACTAAAACTAATGAAACCCTGGAAATCAAATACAAGGGAACATTATTAGAACTGGAGGAAGCAAAAATAAAGACAGCAACTGTTTTCAAAAAAAATTCTAAGTTTGAAAACAATTCAAATTGTTTCACTGACTTTGTTGTTGACTCCAAGACAAATTTTGATGATAGAATCGGAATTGGATTCTGCCCTAAGAATAAACCACAAACTAAAATTTTTGAACCTATTAAGTTTGTGTCTGGGGGAAAAAGACCAATCGAAACATGTCCAGATTTTCATTTTATTAAAAAGGAATATGATTAAAAGCAACAACAAAAAGACATTGGAGAGTCTAGTAACTCTAAGGCTGACAGTACACTTGAGACTAAATACGTCTGTCCTTTGATCAGAAAGGCTGAATCTACCTTTAAAACCATACCTCCTAGGAATAAGGCTTCTGAACAGAATCCTGTTAAACCCATCTTTAGAAGTTTCCCTAAGGAAGTACATCCCTCAAGCAATCAATATTGCTCCTACTATGACGTTTATGGTCATTCTTTTGAAGGTTGTTATGCTAGGCGTCTAAACACCCCTGTGTACAACACTCCTGTTTACAAGAACTTTAACTATTCTAGGAAAAATCGCAACCATTATGTCCTTCCAAGACAACCTGACAAGAACTCTAACTACAGGAATAGAAAGACCAAAACTAAGAGTTCATTTAAGAGAAAGGCTCCCAGAAACTTTCCTAAACCAAAAGCTCAACTTTTCCACAAAAATCAGTTTGTTGCTCCAAATGTTTTTCGACAAAAAGCTGCTTCTCAAAAATTTTATCAAATGAGAGCAAACTTGTGCAAAATTAAAACTAGAGCTATTTGGGTTAGAAAAGATTATCTTTTACCCCAAATGAAGTGTAACATTGTTATCACTGCCTTAAAGGCTGAACACACTTCATCTGGTTGGTATTTAGATTCAGGATGCTCCAAACATATGACAGGAGATGAAACCAAACTCTTAAACAAAACCAGATTTTCTGGAGGTAAAGTAATTTTTGGTGACAGAGTTTCATCCTAGATCATAGGTAAAGGAACCCTAAAAGAAGAGGGAATGCCTGTTTTGGAAAATGTACTTTTAGTTAAAGGCCTTAAAGCCAACCTCCTAAGTATATCACAATTTTGTGACTCAGACCATAATGTTACCTTTTCAAAGAACAATTGCAAAATTCTAAATGATAAAGGTGAATGCATTATTACCGGATTTAGAACACCTGACAATTGCTGTACTTTCAAGACTAGTTCTGAAACCTGTAACATTGTCAGAATGGATGACAATGAAATCTGGCATAATCGTATGGGTCACCTAAGTTATGATATCCTTGGTAGATTGTCTAGTCAAGAGATTGTTAGAGGAATTCCTAAAATTAAACCTATTTCCAGTGTTGTCTGTGGTCATTGCCAGGAAGGAAAAATAGTTAAGACTTCGCATAAAAAGGTTAAAGACATCCTCACCTCTAGACCTTTAGATCTCATCCATATGGACCTTATTGGTCCCTCTAGAACTGTTAGTCTTTGTGGACACAGTTATATCCTTGTTATGGTTGATGACTTTACACGATTCACTTGGGTTGCCTTCTTGAAACATAAATCTGACACGTTTCAGAAATTTTTGAAAATTTTACTAAGAATTGAAAATGAGAAGGACACACAAGTTAATCGCATTCGTAGCGATAGAGGGGGAGAGTTCATAGACACAGCAATAGTTGAATATTGTGACCACAACGGTTACAAACATGAATTCAGTGCCCCTAAGACTCCTCAACAGAACGGTGTTGCCGAAAGGAAAAACCGAACTCTTCAAGAGATGGCACGTGTCATGTTACATGCCAAATCTCTACCTAATTACTTCTGGGTAGAATCTATTAGAACTGCATGTCATATCATTAATCGGGTTTACGTTAGGAAAAACACTAAACAAACCTCTTCTGAGTTGTGGTACGGTAAGAAGCCTAATCTGAAATATCTAAGAACTTTCGGAAATCAGTGTTATGTCTGTAAAGACAAAGAACATTTGTCCAAATTCGAGACGCGTGGAGATAAAACCATCTTCTTAGGTTACTCTCCAAACAGTCGTGCTTATCGTATATACAATCTGCGTACTAAGACCCTTATGGAGTCGATAAATGTAATTGTAAGCGACACTATTGTCGAAAATAAGATATCTGAATCACCTATTGTGGTTGAATCTGAAAATGATTTTAAAACTGATTCAGCAGAAATAGATGACTCATTACCTATTGAGAGTCCAGAAGTACCTTGTTGGGTCTCTAAAGATCATCCCATTGACAACGTGGTCGGTAATCCTAATGAGACAGTCCGTATTAGATCCCAGTTAAGAAATTATTCTAATTATGCATGTTTCGTCTCCCTTGTGGAACCGAAAAATGTTAATGAAGCATTGAATGACACACACTGGATTTCTGCTATGCAGGAAGAGCTTTTACAATTTGTCATTCACGATGTCTGGTATCTTGTACCGCGGCCTCAAAATAAAAATGTTATTGGAACACGTTGGATCTTTAAGAACAAATCTGACAAAAATGGGGTAATCCTTAGAAACAAATCTAGACTAGTTGCTCAAGGTTACTCACAAATAGAAGGGATAGATTTTAGCGAGACATTTGCCCCTCTCACTCGTCTTGAATCTGTTCGACTTCTTTTCGCCATAGCGTGTCACTTAAAATTTACACTTTATCAAATGGATGTCATGTCTGCCTTCCTCAATGGAATTCTATCCGAAGAAATGTATGTAGAACAACCCAAAGGGTTCATTGACCCAAAATACCCAGACCATGTCTTTCGTCTAAAAAAGGCTTTGTATGGCTTAAAACAAGCTCCTAGAGCTTGGTATGAACGTCTTTCCAACTTTTTGTTGGATAAGGGTTTTAAGAGAGGAGGAAATGACCAGACCCTCTTTGTCAAACATTTTGATAAAAACATTATTATATCCCAAGTCTATGTAGACGACATCATCTTTGGGTCTACTTCAACATCTGAAGTTAAATCGTTTTCTGCTATTATGCATAAGGAGTTTCACATGTCCCTTATGGGGAGCTACAGCTTTTCTTAGGATTTCAAGTGAAACAGGATTCCGATGGATTATTTGTCTCTCAAACTAAGTATGCCTTAGATCTTGTTAAGAAATTTGGTTTAGATAATGCTAAAGTTGCCAAAACGCCCATGAGTACTACTGTTAAATTATGCAAAGATGAAAATGGAAAGTCAGTTGATTCCACACTTTATCGTAGTATAATTGGTAGTCTACTCTATATAACTGCCTCACGACCAGATATAATGTATGTTATATGTATGTGTGCTCGTTACCAGAATAACCCTAAAGAGAGCCATTTATCTTGTGTAAAACGTATAATAAAGTACATACAAGGCACTCTTAATCTTGGACTTAGATACACTAAAGATACTTGCAGCACCATCATAGGGTATACTGATGCTGATTGGGCCGGTTGTACCGATGACAGTAAAAGTACATCAGGTGCCTGCTATTATGTCGGCAATAATTTAGTAGGATGGAGTAGCAAAAAAACAGAATTGCACATCTTTATCTACGGCTGAGTTCGAATATATAGCAGCAGGAAGTTTCTGTGCTCAATTGTTATGGATAAAACAAATGTTAAGCGATTATGGGATTAAAAAAGATCAGTTACAATTGTATTGTGACAATCAAAGCGCCATTAACATATCTAAAAACCCGGTTCAACACTCGCGAACTAAGCATATTGAAATAAGACATCACTTTATACGCGAACTTGTTGAGACTAAGGAGTTAGAAATCCATTACCTGCCTACTGATCTGTAACTTGCAGACATGTTCACTAAACCTCTAGACTATAATAGATTTCTATATTTGCGTAATTCTATAGGTATGGTATGTGCTGATTAAACTCTTAAGACCATCATTTTTACCCTTTGTCCATTTGAGACAAAATGGGGGAGAAATTTGAGTCTTACGGGTTCAATGTTTTGTTCACACTTCATCTAAACTGCTTGATCTTAGTGTTCATATTTGCAGGAACCTCTTCTACTGATTTTCTACCTTTTCTAGTGTACAAATTTGTAAATAGTTGAGTTATGTAATTTTTGACTTTCTAGGAAATGGGTAGATAGTATCTTTCGTATAGGACTAGGTTTTATTTTATTTGTTCCCTAAGAGTTTAAGCTAACTCAAAGGAGATTTTGTCTCATATTTCCAAAGGGGGAGATTGAAGCACCTTATACCTTTGACTTACTTAAGTCTATATTGTATAAGTGCTCAACTAATTTGGAAATAATGACAAAATTGGTTGTCTAACCTAGAATCCAAAGAACCTCAGAATTATTCTCTCCAATCCTCTTCAATGATCCAAACATGGTATAAATTGAATCACACTACACACACTAGAAGTGCATACATGTGTATATATTGCTCATAATTGATTGTGTGTTAAATTCCCCTTAAAATGTTGTTTTAATAATTTTTGGGAATTTTTAAACATTTTTAAAATAATGATTTCTTAAATAAAAAGTTTTTTTATAAACTTTGTGGGGTTAAAATGCTATTATGAAAAATATGTTTTTCATTAGAATGTTTGATTGGGTAGAATATCAAAGCGCTAGAGACTTTAGGGTGTCGCCGGTAATTACTTTGAACGCGCGTTTGCCAGCCAATGGAATGCCAACACTTGTCATGTTCCTGATATCTCATTTTGTGTTTGTTTTGTGAGAGAACTGCCTGGTGCATTGTGGATCGTTAGATCAAACCTTATCTATGGCCTGCATGTGTTTTAAGTCTATCCATGTGCTATCACTTTGGACCAATCACCTTGAATTTAACCACCTCTATATTACTGCCCTTGGATCAAGTCAATATAAGGAAGACTGAATCTCAACCGTTGATTTTGATCAGCAATCCAGAACCTTCCTTGGCTCCTATATAAACCCTCCTATTCTCAACCTTTAGGAACTTTTGGCAGTCGTCCAAATTGAGAAAAAAAAAAGAGTGAAGAGAGAAGTGAGAGAGAAGAGAGAAAAGAAAAGAGAGAAGAGAGAGAAAGGGAACTGAGTTAGAGAAATCCTAACCCTAACCCTAAACAACTTCAAACCATCTTCAAACCTTCGTATATTCAAAACCCCAAACACAACCTTGAGTGTTTGAGAGAGATTAGTGTTAATGGTTTGATCGTTTGTAGCTGTAACCTCTTGATCTGTGATCTTGTTACCAACTTAGACATTTTTTGTGAGATTTTTATTTCTTTATCATAGAAATCTTAGATCTATACTTTGCATGTCACATATCACTAGATCTTCATATTTGTTTCTCGTTTTGTGAAAATCTTTATTGATCTAGTTTTGTAAATATTTTTTATGATTTCTGTTCTTATGAAACTAAACCTTGACCTAGTTGGATTCTCACTTGGAGATTTTCGATCTCGAAAATATTTTTAAAAACTGAGATTGATTAAGGTCTTGACCGATTTTGAAGCAAGATTTCTGTGGAATCTGGGATAAATTAAAAGGTCATAAAGGTTTTAAGTTCTGTAAGAAAGAAAGAAAAGAAAATCACAGCATATAGTCTTTATATGTAATTTTCTAGGACTGTCTGTAAAAACTAAGTGTGTGTGAGTTCATGCATGTGTTTAGAAATCACATCACAAACACTTAACACACTACCACACTGAAAGTGTTGTAAATAAGATCAAAGATTATTGAGTCGTCGCAAGGAAGCTAAAGCAAAGGGGAAGTTATCAAACTGGAAGAACATCATCAACAATCAGATCTACGAGAAGTTAGAAGGACACCAAGTGGGGTATATTCCTAAACTTAGAATAGGCTGAGTTGTGTGCATGTATGTTGTATTGTTTGTAACTGCTATTTGTTTTTAGTGGATTTTTTACTTTTGTGACTTAGAAGTCACCGTGGATGTTTCCTCTATTGGGAGAGGTTTTACCACGTTAAAAATAGAGTGTTCTGATTATCTTCATCTCCTCATCTCATTCTATAGTGTGCTGATTTTGTTTGAAGCTATCTTAGTTTTAAAACTGATTACAAAGTCTTGGTTATTCTCGTACATAAGTTTTTTTGTAAACACATCTTGTTGTTTATCATTTTTATTTTTCAAAAGAAAAGGGCTTCTTCAACAAACATATCGGAGTTTCTTATACAGTTTAATCTTGTATTAAACGACATTAGCAACGTTTTTCAGATCAGACACAACTTCAGTTCGGTAGCCTACCCTCAGAGCAATGGGCAAGCAGAAGCTTCCAACAAAACTGTGATCGATGGATTGAAGAAGCGATTAGAGCGAGCCAAAGGAGCATGGGCAACCGAGCTACCTCATATCCTATGGGCATACCGAACAACTCCTCGGCGAGCAACAGGAGAAACCCCATTTTCACTAACATATGGCATGGAAGCAGTCATCCCACTAGAAGCAGGTTTGCCAACAATGAGATCTGACCTTGTCGACCGAGGCCAGAATGATGAGGCATTGCTCACTGAACTCGACCTCACCGACGAGCATAGAGAACTTGCCCTAGTGAAGCTTGCAAGCTATCAGCAACAGCTCGCAAAGCACTACCACAAAAGGGTTAACCCGAGAAGATTCCAAGTTGGGGACTATGTTCTAAGGAAAGTCCTGGGTAACACAGTAAAGTCATCAGACGGCAAGCTAGGCCCAAACTGGGAAGGACCCTTTAAAATAACTAAAGATGACCTGCAAGGTGCCTATCATTGGGAAATGATGGAGGGCAGAGAGATTCCACGAGTATGGAACGCAGCTAATCTCAAGAAATTCTATTTTTAGATTCTCAAGAAATTCTATTTTTGAATCTTTTTCTTGTATTTGTTATGTGAAAGGGTAGTTCATTTCCCTTATTACTAATGAAAGTTACTTAATTGATTACCCTCTGATCAGTAACAGTTGCATTTTATCACACATCTTTTCCAAATCACAGGCACAATGGTCGATATAGCATGGGAATACCCCTCCTCAGGTCATCGTCATAAAACACGAGAGACCTCTTAGCATTGCCCCTGGCAATATATAAATCCCTACAGAGGATTCTTAGGCAATGCGATCAGATTTTATACTGTCCATCAAACCTACATTGGTTGAGCAAAATCCTGATCGGATGAAAACATCCAATTCCAGGCGTGTCCTCGCCAATTGCCCTACTTAGGCCTAAGGGAGTGTGACGACACAACCTAAAAGGTAAAATGGGGCATAATGGTATTTTGGTATTATACTGGACTGGGGGGACACTTGCATGACAAAACAAAAAGGATTATGAAGCAGCAAGAATATAAAAAGATTGGATGAACACATTTAGTCGGCAAAATTTCCCAAAACACGAACTTTTCATTAATCTCTTATATTTACAACAATGATAATACATGTTTAGTCGGTGAAGCTCGCCCAAAGCATTTACATTATCAAAAATACAAAAGAATAAAAACTTGCAAAATCTCAAGGAGGTGGAAGCCTCCGAACAAGATAATCTTCCACTCTAGCTCTTCGTTCGTCATCAGGAGCGGGGACTAGCTCTTCCACAACTTCATTTGCGTACGACTCCAATAGCTGTCGAGGAATAGCATCAATAGGGATCCATCGATCATCCCTCCTGAATGAGTTGGGCATCAGAGTGGAGGAGGACATCTCGTGACGATACCATAACACCGAGTTCCTCGGGACCTGAAGCTCTTTCAAGGCACTTAACCACCCTCTGATGAAAGAAAGTTCCTCAAACTCAGATAGTCTTGTTGGAGCATCTAGCCAGCCTTGATCATAACCGTCAGCCCACGCTTACCGAGGACCTTTCTTGAATAAGTTCCGCAATCGGGTAACGTCCCTTTGAAGCCCAGCAGCAATTACATATGCTCGCCAGACATCATCGCGGAGCTCTTCCATCTCCTTATCACGTTGTTCTTCTGCTTCCCTGTTCCTGCCCCTGGTGCTCCTACCAGCTCGCAGGAGGGGAGGACGAGTGTAACCTCGCGACAAAGGAGGAGTATATCCAGCTCGCGACGACGAGGAGCCTTCCAGAATCGCTGAAATAGTCCTCAGCGCATGCTCTCTAAGTTGTAAGACTTCCCTCCTCAGGTTTTCATTCTCCTGCTGCAGGAACTCCCCAACTTGGTTGATCTCGGTGACCTCTAGTAACCTTGCTCTCAGTACATTGACTTCCTCTTGCACTGTGGAACCAATGTCTTCCATCTCCTGGAGCCTGTCCTTCAGCTTAGCCACTAGCTCGGACTGCTCCTTATACTTTTGATTCCTTGACCAAAGAGATTTGCAAAGCCTAATAAAGGCCTGACGAACCTGAGGACTGGCATTCGGACCAAGAGTCCTGCCCAAATGAGATGTGGCAGGAATATACTCTTCTACATTAGTCAACTACAAGACATAAAAGGGCAATGGAGAGAAAAATCAATCAATGCACTGGAAAAAGAAGCCTTTTTATTTCATTGATAAAAGTCAAATACATCGAGCAGAAATTGGGAAAATTACAAGCAGAAGTACAAAAATAGTCCTAAAAGTAGATTAACTAGCAACCTCAGGCTGCCCAGAGGTGGCTGGTTGCTTCCCCTTGTCAGCAGCAGCAGAGGCATCCCCCTCTACAGGGATGCCCTCAGTCGCCTGGGTAGGACAAGAACCGGTAGGAATTGTCTGAGAGGCAAAATCAACACCCTCGATGGATGGGGCAGGGGCTTCTTCATCCACAGTTGGCCTCGAACCCGGGTCATGCTCGTAGAACAGAGGAGATTTAGCATTAACGCCAGCAGCTAAGAGGGCCTTGTTCCAGCCCTTCTTAAAGTTCAAACGGCTGATGTAGCTTATCTGAACCTCGGCGTCTTCGTAAGAAGCAGTCCACCCGGAGTTGTATGAATCTTCCTTGATGGTGGCTACCTGGGACTCTTTCTCCTTTAACTTCTCGGTTAGAACCTTGTTCTCCTCCACAACATCCAGCTTGCTCGAGCAGACTAGGTCATAAGCCTGCCTCAGCTCGCTCAACTCCTTAACCGCCGCATCCCTCTCTCGATTAGAATTGATGAGGGCCAGATCAGAGGAAGCTCGGGCGGTGTCAGCAGTCTTTAAATCAGCCTCCAGCTGAGAACCCCTAACATCCAGAGCGGACTTTTGTTGCTCCATATCGCCATTCCATCTCACCAACTCGTCGCGAGAATGATAGAGCACGGCGAAGTCAGTCACAAACTGCCAAAAATAAAGAAGAGATCAAGAAGGAGAAACAACTAAAACTTGTTAAAGAATTGAAAAGTGGAGAGGATCTTACCAAGGCTAGCCTCTGGCTAGCTTGTAGGGCCAATTGATCATACCCCAGCGCCCTCTGGCGATCTGCAGGGAGAACTACCCTCTCGAGCAACGCAGGTGCCAGCTGAAAAGAAATGGCAACTGAGGCCCCCTCGGGCAAAGCAAACACCGGGACCAAGGCTTGCCCAGCCTTCGTCCTTGACTCCATCTTTCTCCTCTCTTCCTCTTTCTCCTTCTCCATTCTCTTCCTCTCCTCCATCCTCTTCTTTTCCTCCACCTTCTTTCTTTCCTTCTCCTTGTTTCTCTCCCTCTCTCTCACCTGCTCTTCCTCTCTCCTCTTCCTCTCTTGCTCTTGAGAAGAAGACCGAGAACCAATAGCCACGGCCCCAGAAGTAGACTTTTATTTCTTTGACCTTTGTGCAAGAAGCACGTGGTCCTCATCATCATCGTCTCTAATCAAGTTCTTCCTTGGAGGCATCTCTTCACCTAAACTTCTGGAAGTGCTCGACGATCCTCGAGCTTCAGAATCCTCCTCAAAGTCAGAGGAACTGCTACTATCAAAGCTCCCTTCACCCAAATTACTCGCAGCTCCTGCAGGCTCACTTTCAGAGCTTCTCTCCTCTTCGTCCAACTGGATAGGCTCAGCAGTAGTCTCTTCGAAGGAATCGAACTCTGGTACACTATCCACAGGCCGTGCTATGAAGCTGGAGCCAACGTTCTTATACTCGAGCAAAAAGGCAGCAGACCTGGGATTCTTGCCGTCACCCAGAGGCTCCCTGATATTCCAAGCTTTTACCAACTTCGAGATACGAACCTCGCTGAGAGAAGGCTCCAAATTCTTTGACCTCGCTGCGCAAGAAAAAGCAGAGAAGAGTTAGAATGTTCACAAATCAGTAAAAGTTGAAACAACAGTACAATGTCTACCTATATATTCCTCCCCGTAAAAAGGAACAGAGAACCTCTCAGACCTCGACCCTTCAAATTGGGGAGGGAACTGCCAATTCCTAACGAGGAAACCCTCTTACCAGTAGTCCTTATAAGAATTAGGTAGGTTTACTACCAATACCCTATCAGGGCTCCTATCTTTGAGGTATAAGACACCTGAACTAGTTCGAGAAAAGGAATAACAGAAACAGATCTCAACAAGTCCTAACCTAGTACCATACAACTGATTTATTCTATGGACGCCATTTACTATTTTCCACACATTGGGCGAGCATTGTGTAGGAACAATATTGAAATAGCCAAAGAAATGCAGAAACAAATCATTGGGAGGGAAAGTGAGTCCCCCCGGGAAAGTAATAGAACATGAATCTAGTGGGCATCCTCTATATCCCTAACGTTCCTAGGAGGGGAGGCACAACACTCAATATCTACCCACTCAGGGATGTTGTAGAACTTCCTAAATTTAGAGATTGACCTATTTCCAATCTTCGCCATTGAAAAACTCAAGAAAAGCTACAAACCAAAGAGAAACTGCAAAGAAAGGGCACGAGAAACTTACAAAACGGAAGATCGGTTCAAGTGATGAAGAAGCACGAGCTCAAGACGACTAAGAAGCAATGGGAATGGGGATTGAGAGAAGAAGGTACGAGGCACTAGATTTCTCAGAAGAAAGAAGAGTACTGGAAGGGCTGAAGCGACGGAAGAAAAAGTGGCTATCCCAACAAGTCTTCAATTCTAATCATAGCGCACAATAAGCGAAGTGGGTGCCGCCAAATCAACTTCACAGTTTTCGAAGAATCGCAAATCAGCCATAATGGCTAATCATTTAAATCCATTAAGCCCATAAACATGGCCCAACAAATTTAGGGGCAATTGTGGGTACCCGAAATTTAGAACCATGGGCCCGGATGAGTAGCCCAGTCCTGACAGCCCAAAGTCCGGGCCCCTCATCTCTTATATTGATCCGGTCTCCCCCACGTTCCCACAATCGGAAGTGACAGGGGAGACGGAAAACGTGGAGAAACCCATCACCTCCACTTACCTACATGTACATGTATATATTAAACCCTAGGTCCGGGGCAAAGGGACAAGTTGTATTCTCTGTAATTACTCTCCGGAGTGTATAGAAATAATATCGACTGCGCCACCGTGGACGTAGGCACTTCCTTGCTGAACCACGTACATCCTTTGTTGTGTGATTGGCATCTTATATTCCTTATTCTTCTCTTGATAATTTCTTCTCTCGTATTTATTTGTATTGCATAATAATTGCATCTACAGTAATATTTTTTTTGGTTAAAATTAGTTTTAACACTTTTTTGGGGTGTTTTTTTTGTTGATAAAATAAGTTTTATGTTCTATCTTATGTCAATTAAATTATGTTAGCTAAGGCATGATACGAGTTTTTTTTTGCTAATTTGATGTTTTAGAATCGCAATTGATTAGTGTCGCTGGTGCGGACCCACATTTAATAAATGATGTTGGTCCGGGAATGTAGATTCGCGCGAGCGGCACTAATCAGTTGTGAATCTAAAACGTTAAATTAAACATTTTTTTTTATTAAAATTAAAGCAAATATATTTTTAAATAAAAAAACTATGTTTACTACTAAAAAGTTCCTTGTGACAAAAATAAAAAAACTATGTTCCAAAAAATCATTCACCACATATGTTGATACCAAAATTAATATGCTGATGTGGACGAATAGTATGAAGACACGTGTCAATCTACGTGGCACAATAACAGCGAGGAAGATCATTTACTGAACAACCATGGTTGGTACCGAGCAACGAGAATACACCGAGGAGCTCTATCATGCTGAGGAACTCCATCCGAGGAACTCTTTCATCCCGAGATACTCTAAGCACTCCGAGGAACTCTTGATCAACGAGCAACTAAGGCGGTCCGAACTGCACCTCGGCCGTGTCATCAATTATCAGACGGACAACTGTTCAACTATTCATTAGATTCTTGACGCACACGCCGCATTAAATGTATTACCCATTCATATGTATATCATTTAATGTATTGGACCTTTCATGTACAGCCTTGAGGCTATAAATACCTTGTATCAATCCCATTCAAAGGGACCGGAATTTCTTGAGAGAACTTGTAATCAAGAATTCCACAAACACTCAGCAATAACATAACAGTGGACGTAGGCTTTATTCCTAGCCGAACCACTTTAAAAATCTTTGTCTTATTTATTTATCTGTGATTGAATAATTAGAGCAATCTAGTTTTTTACATCAACAGATTGGCGCCGTCTGTGGGAAACGACTGTTGTTATCGTTTTTCATAAAAATCATTTGTCACCAATGGCAGATAATCCAGAATCCAGTAATCGAAATGCTGGAAATACTGGAAATCTTCCAAATCCATCTGCATCTCCAGATCTGGCCGGAATTATGATGAATCTGGCTCAGGGACAAACCGCCATGCAAGAATCTATGAGGCAACTCCTTCAAACTCTTCAAGGCGGTGTATCTACTCATTCAGGGCAAAGGACTGATCATGGGCAATCACGATCCAGACGTATTGGGTCATATCGCAATGGGGAATCCAATGATTCTTCTTATCAACCTGGGCGAACTTCATCAATACGGGCTACGGATACTGATCAACATATCTCTCTTTCTCCTGAGAGAACTAGCGCTTTAGAAAGATTAAGCAGGGTGTCTCCTTTCAGTCGGTTAGGACCAAGGAGGAACATGAGTCCACCTAGGGCTCCATCAGGAAGTTTTCGACCACCACCAGGTTCGAGAGAAAGATCTGCACAATCACGACCAATTACTCGTCGAGATAAATCTCAGGAAGCTACGTCAGAGCAATCAGTTGCTCGGACTAAGCGGCCCGAGGAAGGGAATGAAGCATGGAAAGGTTCCATTCAACGATTGGAGGATAGACTGGGAGAAATGGCTAAGGCGAGGAACCCCTTACAGAGAACTTTTGTTCAAGGGACACCTTTTGTGCAAGCCATTGTGGATTTCCCCACACCGTCGAAATTCAAAGCACCTGTAGTGACCCCCAAGTACGATGGAAAGACAGATCCCGTACTTCATATAGAACAGTACCAAGCTGCTGCAGATATCTATGCTGTCCCCGACGAGATGAGGTGTAGAGCATTCTCGGGAACTCTTACCGGATCTGCACAGATATGGTACAATAATCTTCCTCGGGGTAAGATTTCAACTTTTGTTCAGTTAGCCGAGCTGTTTATTGGTAATTTTTGTTTTGGAGCAAAACCAGTAAAGCGAGTAGCGCACTTATTAAGTGTTAGACAAAAATCAGGAGAAAGTACTAGAGATTACATAACTCGTTTCAATAACGAGAAGTTGGAAGTCATAGATTATGAAGAAAAGACAGCAATCACTGCTTTGATGAGTGGTTTGCTGCCTAACAAGCTATACTATACTCTGGCCAAAGATCCGCCTAAAAATATGTCGGAATTGATGGCAAAGGCGGCCAAACTCATGAATGCCGAGGAGGCTATGACTGCGAAGAAAAATATGGATAAAGAAGTTAAAGTGGAGGTCGACAACTCTAAGAAGAAAGATCAGAAAGGTAATGGTGGTGACAAATATTCCAGGAATAACAGGATAAAGTTGGAAGCCCTAAAGAAGTATGATAATTATACTCCATTGAAAATGGGTATTAATCATGTTTTAGAAGAAATCAGGAATAACGAGGAAATCAAATGGCCAGAGAAACTGAAGACAGATCCAGACATGAGGAATAAGACCAAATATTGCGAGTTTCACAAAGATCATGGCCATATGACCAAAAATTGTATAGCCCTTCAGAACGAGATTGAAACACTCATTCGAAGAGGAAAATTATCAAAGTATGTAGATCGCAGAAGTGAAAGGAGGAATGATGATAGAACTAGAGAGAGATCTAGATCTCCTCGTCGTGCAGAGGAGAAAAAGAGGAGGGCCCATGAAGAGGATCCAGATGATGACCCCGATCTTCCCAAGAAGCCGAGGAAACCTGAACGAGAGGTATTTTCCATACGTTTTGGATCATTTCATTGTAACGTTATTACAGGGGGAGATGCAGGAGGAGGAGACCTTACTGCAGAAAGAAAAGCTTATCTCGGAGAGGCTCAAGCTTGCTCATATATTCAGCGAATAAACCTGGCCGAGGATGATCGTCCAAGGAAGGTAAACAAAGAGAAGCTAGTAATTGGTTTTTCAAAAAACGACCTGGCAGGTGTTCTTTACCCTCATGATGATCCTTTGGTGATCAAAATGAGAATGAAGGACGTGATCATTTCAAGGGTGTTGGTAGACAATGGTAGTTCGGCAGACATCATGTACTATTCATGCTTTGATAGCCTGAATTTGAAATTATCTCAATTGGAACCTTATCACAGACCCCTTCTGGGTTTTGCTGGCGAGAAAGTTTTTCCACTTGGGACGATCAAGTTGGATATATTCATTGGAACCTGGCCTGTCTGTCGAACAGAAAGAATACGATTCTTTGTGATGGATAAGAATGTGCAATCGGCCTACAACATCATCATGGGAAGAGTTTGATTGAAGAAGTTCGAAGCCGTTCCTTCAACAGTACATCAATGTTTGAAATTCCCAACAAATTTCGGAGTTGGAGTGGTGAAAGGTGATCAAAAAGTAGCTCGGGAATGCTATTATTCGTCGGCCGAACAAGAAGAACTAGAAGGATCGATGAAAAAGACTACTACTTACCAGGTGGAGGAAGGTACCGAAATTGAAACTCTTGATCCCAGGGATGAATCTCAACTTGTAAAAGGACAGGTGATGGAATCTACAGAAAATGTTATTCTGGACGACGAGCATCCTGAACGAATAACCCAGATAGGTTCATCGTTGGATATGTCAATAAAAGAGGAGTTGATAACTTTCTTGAAGAATAGGAAAAATACTTTTGCTTGGAGTCATGAAGACATGCCAGGAATAGATCCAAACTTCTTATGTCATGAACTCAATGTGAATAAGGAGATTAAACCTGTAAAGCAGAGAAGAAGGGTGTTTAGTCCCGAGAAGAACCAGGCCATACAGGAAGAAGTCGAGAAACTCCAGAAAGCCCAATTCATTGAAGATGTAAAATATCCAGATTGGTTGGCTAATGTGGTGATGGTAAAGAAGAAAAACAACAAATGGAGAATGTGTGTCGATTTCACCGATCTCAATAAGGCATGCCCCAAGGATCATTTTCCATTGCCCAGAATTGATCAACTAGTGGATGCTACCTCGGGACACGAGCTACTCAGCTTCATGGATGCTTATTCTGGCTACAACCAGATCAAAATGAAACCTGAAGACAGGGAAAGTACTTCTTTTATTACCCCTAGGGGAACTTATTGTTATAATGTTATGCCTTTTGGTTTAAAAAATGCAGGTGCAACATATCAGCGGTTGATGAACAAGGTTTTTACCGAACAAATCAGCCGCAACATGGAGGTCTATGTCGATGACATGCTCACTAAAAGCAAGAAAGCTGCTGATCATTTGATTGACTTGAGTCAAACTTTTGATCAATTGGATAAATACCAAATGAAGCTTAACCCGACGAAGTGCACCTTTGGAGTACGAGAAGGAATGTTCCTCGGATACATCGTCAATCAGCGAGGTATTGAGGCAAATCCAGATAAGATCAAAGCTATTCTAGGGTTGCGATCTCCGACGACGAAGAAAGAAGTGCAGAGTCTTACCGGACGAGTTGCAGCGCTCAACAGATTTGTATCTCGAGCAACTGATAAATGCATACCATTCTTCAAAACACTTCGAAAAACCTTTGAATGGAATGAGGAATGTGAAAAAGCTTTTCAAGACTTGAAGAAATATTTGGGAGCACCCCCACTGTTGTCAAGACCAATAACAGGAGAAAAGTTGTATTTGTATTTGGCAGTATCAGAGAACGCAGTCAGTTCAGCGTTGATCAGATTGGAGAATGGAGTCCAAAAGCCAATTTATTACACAAGTAAGGCTTTCCGAGGTGCAGAAATCAGGTACCCAAAGCTAGAAAAATTGGCATTGGCACTAATTGAAGCAAGTAGAAGAATGAGGCCATATTTCCAAGCCCATACCATCATCGTTTATACTGATATGCCATTGAGACAAGCCCTCCATAAGCCAGAAAAATCAGGGAGACTGATGTACTGGGCAGTAGAACTTGGTGAATATGATATTGTGTATGAGCCCAGATCATCATTCAAGGGGCAAGCTGTAGCAGATTTTATAGCAGAATTCACATACCCTGATACCCCCGAGGAGCAAAAGGTGCCTGCTGATCTACCTGTGGATGATACAGGATCAACAGAAACATTTGCTGACCTACCTGTGGATGATACAGGATCAGCAGAAATAGGTCCAAACCAACCAAGGTTGGTAAAAGGGTACGAACAGATGATTGACGAGGAGCGAAAGATACCGGGGGATGATAGGAGAAAACAGCAGATATTTTATCGAGGAACTCTGACAGATAAGAAATTTGAAGACGAAATACCTACATGGAGATTATATGTAGACGGATCATCCTGCACAGCTGGTTGTGGAGCAGGAATTGTTTTGATCACTCCAGACGAGATTGACATGGAATATGCTTTGCGATTCCAATTCAAAGCCTCTAACAATGAAGCGGAGTATGAGGCCATGATAGCAGGTCTTAATCTAGCAAAGACTATGGAAGCACAACAAGTGATGGTATTCAGTGATTCTCAATTAATTGTGTATCAGATGATGGGAATGTATGCGGTTAAAGGAGATTTAATGATCAAATATCATGCAAAGGTGATGAAATTGTTGACAGAATTTGAGGCCATTCAATTGGTGAGAATACCGAGGATGGAGAATGTACAAGCAGACGCACTGGCCCGACTAGCATCAGCTACTCGTACCGAGATGCGAAGAACCATACCGATTGAAGTATTAGAAGGTCAGAGCATAGATGAAGATCTGACAACGAATGTGATTACCCTTGATTTAGGACCATCTTGGATGGACCCAATCAGGAAATATGTTGAAGAGGGTGAATTGCCGGAGGACAAACTCGCTGCCAAGAAACTGAAGTATAAAGCTGCTCGGTATGTATTAACTAATGGTATTTTGTATAGACGAGGAATTATGGCAGGTTTGCAGAGATGTGTACATCCCACCGAGGTGAAAGAATTGATTGAAGAAATCCATGAAGGATCTTGTGGAGCTCATGTAGCAGGTCGAACACTTTTACAAAGAGTGATGACACAGGGATATTACTGGCCGACAATGAGGGCTGATTGTATAGCCTATGCCAAGAAATGTGACAAGTGCCAACGTTTTTCCTCCATCCGACGAACTCCACAAGCATTGCTAACACCAATAACTTCCCCTTGGCCATTTGCCATGTGGGGAATTGATTTGGTTGGACCACTGCCGACCACCCGAGGAAGATTCAAGTATCTCGTAGTTGCAGTGGACTATTTTACTAAGTGGGTGGAAGCTGAGCCTCTTATCAATATGACGTACGAGAAAGTATACCAGTTTGTATGGAAGAATATCATTTGTCGATATGGTCTCCCTCATGCTTTCATCACAGATCATGGAACACAATTTGATAATGAAGAATTTGCTGCCTATTGTCATCAGTCGAACGTTTTGAAGTTTCATTCAGCACCAGGCCATCCCCAAAGCAATGGACAGACTGAAGTGACGAACAGAACATTACTGAATGGGTTGAAAAAGAGGCTAAGTGAAGCTAAAGCAAATTGGATTAATGAGCTCCAATCAGTATTATGGGCCTACCGAACAACTCCCCGAGCAGCAACTGGAGAATCACCATATATGCTAGCATTTGGAAGTGAGGCTGTGATACCGGCCGAATTGGGTCTCCCAACGCATAGAGTGCTGAATTTCAACTCTCCGATCAGTGACTTGATGAGAAGAATGGATTTGGACATGCTCGAAGAAGTAAGAGAAGAGGCAGCCATTAGGAATGCTGCTTATCAACAACGAACAGCTCTGTTCTACAACAAAAGGGTGAAGAAATGCGATTTGAAGGAGGGTGATTATGTGCTGAAGAAAGTCATTGAGAAACAGAATAAACTGGAAGCAAACTGGCATGGACCTTACCGAGTTACAGAGGTTGTTCGACCTGGAACCTACAGAATAGCAACTCTAGAAGGAGAAGAATTTCAGAATGCATGGAATGCTGAACACCTGCTAAAGTATTATCAGTAATGTAAAATGTAAAGCATTTCCTTCATTATGAATAAAACGAGGATGGTTCACCATTTTCTTTCTGTTGAAAGTTTTTCGGGGAATACTAGCGTTGAACACTACACTGCTTGACAAGAAGAAGACTGCTCTACGGAGTCATGCTCTACGGAGCCATGCTCTACGGAGTCAAGCTCTACGGAGCGCTCTACGGAGCAAAAGTGCTATAAGTAGCCAACCTCCTTTGGTTAGGAGGATAAGCTCTACGGAGCGCTCTACGGAGCAAAAGTGCTATAAGTAGCCAACCTCCTTTGGTTAGGAGGATAAGCTCTACGGAGCGCTCTACGGAGCAAAAGTGCTATAAGTAGCCAACCTCCTTTGGTTAGGAGGATAAGCTCTACGGAGCGCTCTACGGAGCAAAAGTGCTATAAGTAGCCAACCTCCTTTGGTTAGGAGGACATGCTCTAAGGAGCCAAAAAGTTCGAAAGAACCCTACTACTCCTTTGATTAGGAGGTGTAGACCAGCATGATCAACTACGGTTGGTAAGACTTTATATACTCTCGCATTACAGCTTATGTTGGTCGGGAGGTAACATTATTACAAAAAGTTCTTTAAAGAACAAAATATTCCAAACTGTACCAAGTATGGTTGGTCGGGGATAAAAACCCACTAACTGTAGTTGGTCGACGAGGATAAATGTATTGACCTTAGTTGGTCGGACACATGTTTATATTTGAAAATTGAACCAAGTATGGTTGGTCGGGGATAGAAACCCATCAACTGTGGTTGGTCGACAAACATTATTTATCCACCTTGGTTGGTTGGAAACAATTTTGAACAATTTATGCTTGTTATAAATTCTAAGTTGGTTGATGAACCATATAATTTGCAAACAGAAAAATAGCTATTGGCAAAACAGAAAATGAAATTCTTTCATTAAGATAAAAATGTATTACATGTTACATGTATGTGCTAACTATTACATTAAAGATTCCTACTCTATTGGTTTCTTTCCTTTGTCCTTTGAGACAGGTTCCTCGCCAGCAGGAGGATCCTCTAGACAAAGAGGAGAATTAATAAAGTTCATGTCCTTCAGCATTCTGACATTCATTATTGTAGGAGTGTCCAACAGGTGCTCAGGACGAGATACTTCAACTTGAGAATGAAGGTTATAATCACCAAGATATTTAGAGATCAAACTCCGAGGAATGGAGCGAGCAGGAATCCATGCCATATCCAATTTATAGGGAGGAACAGGCAAGTCTAGCAATCCAGGAGCATGATAATCCCATAAATAATGACCTTGTTCCAATTTTAATACACCCAGGGCGTTCAACCATCCCTGCTTATAACCTTCGTTGTTAGCATTTTCAAGGCGATCATCCAAATGGTAAAGAGCTTCATTATAGCCTGCATTTCAGAACTCCCGAGGCTGTTTATGGAATTGGAAAGTTAATCTATCTACTTGCTCGAGAAAGTTCTTGATAAGAGCATCTTTATTATTCAGATCAGACTTCATCGCAGCCAATTGATCCTCTAAAGATAAATTTTTCTTAGACAAATCAGACAGAGCACGATCCTTAACATTTAGTTGGAATGCTTGAGTTTCCAGAGTAGATTGGGTGCGAGATTCTTCAACACTACGGCTAAGAACTCTTGATCGGCTCCGAGAAGCAACTGGAGAACTTTGCTCCTCGACGATTCTTCCTCGTCCCCGAGAACTCCTTCCTCGTCCCCGAGCAGTCACAGGAATAATAGACTTTTTCAAGTTATCCAACTCTTGCCTTAGTTTGGCGTTTTCAACCTCTAGAAACGAAAAACCTTCATCAGTAACTGGTACTAATGCAGTGGAAGAGGAGGCAACGGATTCATATTGAGCCAATCTTTTCTGCAGACTATTATTTTCTTGTTCCAGGATCTCGGCAATTTGTCGGCAGGCTTCAACTTCACCTTTTAGGGTCCTTTCCCTAATGTCATATGCAGCAATGATCTTTTTATGACCTGTATCAGAGGAAAGTTGTTGATATCTATTTTCATATTCCTCGTGTAATGAAGCCATCGATTCATTGTGCTGGCCTTGGAGATCCTCTAAGGAACAATGCAACTCTTCAATCAAGTCATAATAAGCGACATTGTTAGCTACAGCTCGGTCGAGTAAACTTTTCAAATACCGATAAGCCTCAGTCGCCTGTTCTGAAGCATCATGACCAAGAATGTCAGCAATTTCATAAGAACTAAGGTCTGTATGACCAGCCCTATAGTATTGGTGACATTGCTGCATCAGCTCGGTATCATGAGAAGAGATTAGTTCCATTCTAGCAACAAACTAAAGACAAGAAAAAGACAACAATCAACAAAGAATCATCAATAACGGCGATGAGTAAAGAAGTATTTTATTAGATCATAAAAGGATTACAGTGTTCGATTACAAATGATAAAAGATAAGAATGATACCGAACAACTTCACACCTTTTCCTTGTCTCCCAAGACTTTCTCGGGAGGCTGGGACGAGGAGCTCGGTTGCTCGGTGATAACAACAGCTTGATCAGCAGAAATCTTCTCGGCAGGAGGAAGCATAGAAGAAATATCCTCAATGACAGAGGGTTGAGAAGCAGAAATTGGGACATCCACAGCCATGGAAGATTCATCTGATGCAGGTTCATCTTCTTCTTCTTCTACAATTGGTGGAGGAGGACCAGGGAGATGCCGTTGGAATAGCTCAGAATTGTCTTGGATTTTTAGCTCTTGTAGAGCAGCTACCCAACCGTCATGGAAGTATTTCAACTCCCCATATTTGACTTGAGATGTCATAGCTGCAATCCCTTTATCCCATCCTTTTTCCCAACCAGCACTGAAATGTTTCTTAACTGCAACTTTTCTTTTCAACTGCTCCGAGGAGAGTTTGACATCCAATTGTTCTTTCTGGATTTTGATGTCTCGCAGGATAGACAGTTCTTCTTCTGCCTTCTTCAGTTGGTCATCGCACTTTTGCTGATTGACCTCTAAGCTTTTCACCTTCTCCTCCAAATTCTTGGAGGTTTCAGCCATCTTCATCTTATCAGCCTCAGCTGCAGCCAATTTTTTCTCCCAGGCAGCTTTCTCCTCGACGTACTGCTGGCGAGATTCTTTCACAGATTGGGCTAAACCCAAGAGGGCATCGTCAACATCGGACGAGGAACTAGAAGCTTTAATAGCTTGATCTTTCTTCACGATGGTATTGAAACAGTTCACCAGCTAAAAGATAAGAAAAACAATAGAGTCAACACAAATATAAGAGTTCAGGAAAAAGAAAAGAAAGACCAAAGGTATGAGAAATTTACTGAAGAAAGATGGCGAGCAGCTAGGGATGTCAGTGTATCCCTAGGAATCTTTTCATCAACCCCGAGAACCTCGGGTATAACTGAGCTCGTTGAAGAGCTCGGAAGAATGATTTTTGAAATACTACTACCACCAGCGGGTAGAGAAGATGCAGTTCCAGCAAGATTAACCGAGGATGATTTCCTCAATCTCTTCAAAGGAGGGTCAGCAGCATCAACCAAGGAAGAGGTCTTGGTCGGAGAGATTGTAATTACATCAGCTTTCTTGCTCGGGGCCACTGGGGGCTTCTCGGCAACTTTGGAGGAACTAACATCTACTTTTTTAGTCCCCTCTGGGACATCAATTTTACCTTTCTTTGCTTCAACAGCAGAAGAAATTTCACCAAATAGAGCAGGAGGAGCTCTTTTCTTGCCCATTCTCTGAGATAGGGGAATATGAGAATCTGAAGATGAACTTTCTGGTGTTGAGGCTGGTTCAACAGGGCGAGCAGTATAAGAGGTTGTGTAGCTCTTATACTGCAGCAAATATGATGCAGATCTAATATGCTCGTCTGCAATCGTCTTATGCAAATTCCAGATAAGTTTTAAATGCTTGATATTCACTTCCGACTCTTTTGGAGTTTTTCTTTTACTATCAACTGCAAATAAATACATAAATCTCAGTCATACATTTTGTCAAACATGATGAAAACGCAATTTCATAAGTAAACTAAAAATGAAAAATAAACCTATCCCATTGCCGTATGGGGGGCATCTGGGACCGTTGTATACTTCATTCCCAGATAAAGGCGCGTGTTGCCAATTTTTTATGACCAACCCATGCTCAAAATAATCTCTATTTGAATCAGGGAGGTTAACTACAAGGGCTCTATTTAAAAACCTAGTTTTTAAATAATAAATATTATCTAAAGTGGCCCATTTATAGCAGTACATGATTTCTGGGATCCCTATACGAGTCCCATGAGTTAGATTTAACTTGTGCACCCCGTTAATTATTCTCCATGAATTGGGGGCTATTTTTGCAGGAACAAGATCAAAATATTGACAAAACTCAAGACATAATGAGTTTGGGGGAAAAGAAAAACCACATTCAGCAATGAAAAGACTGGGGAACCAATGTCCCTCAGCCAATCGAAAGTAATCTAAAGGCTCAGAAAGAACCTCTAGAGTTACCCAAGAAGGAATGGAAAAGTCAGAACGAAATTTCTCAGCAGATTCAACAATATAAACCATATTGAATAAAAGAGATGCAGAAGAAAAGAAGAAGATCTTACAGAAAGAAAGGAGATATGTTGACAACGAACGGAAACAATGATGAACACACAAGAGAGAGGAAGAGAATAGAAAACTTGAATGCAGAAAAATGGAAAGTGTAGACGACGGTATGGTTACCAAAGGAGTTTAAATACTTTGCATTGGGAAGCGGCGAAAGAAATGATTACTAAAAAGAAACTACTGAACTTCCGGCGGCTAAAAAGACAAAAGTTGCACGAAGATCGAAGCGCTTGTAAAAAAGGCGGAAACTGCGAAATGAGAAGGAAATTTGAATACAATGCTCCTAAAACCCAGGAAGGTCATTTAATATTACCATATACCGAGAAAGAATGTCCCATACTCCTCAAAGTTCGAAATATGAAACATTGGGGGCTTCTGTTGATACCAAAATTAATATGCTGATGTGGACGAATAGTATGAAGACACGTGTCAATCTACGTGGCACAATAACAGCGAGGAAGATCATTTACTGAACAACCATGGTTGGTACCGAGCAACGAGAATACACCGAGGAGCTCTATCATGCCGAGGAACTCCATCCGAGGAACTCTTTCATCCCGAGATACTCTAAGCACTCCGAGGAACTCTTGATCAACGAGCAACTAAGGCGGTCCGAACTGCACCTCGGCCGTGTCATCAATTATCAGACGGACAACTGTTCAACTATTCATTAGATTCTTGACGCACACGCCGCATTAAATGTATTACCCATTCATATGTATATCATTTAATGTATTGGACCTTTCATGTACAGCCTTGAGGCTATAAATACCTTGTATCAATCCCATTCAAAGGGACCGGAATTTCTTGAGAGAACTTGTAATCAAGAATTCCACAAACACTCAGCAATAACATAACAGTGGACGTAGGCTTTATTCCTAGCCGAACCACTTTAAAAATCTTTGTCTTATTTATTTATCTGTGATTGAATAATTAGAGCAATCTAGTTTTTTACATCAACAACATAAAAACACTCAATGTGTGCCGTTAGCGCGAATCTTTAAGAATAAGATAATATTAGTTAAATTAGTGTTTAAGTACTTTTTGGAACAAAATAAAAACACCCAAAGTGTGCCGCTGACACAAACCTTTAAAAATAAGATAATATTTCTTAAATTAGTGTTTGAGGACATTTTGGAACAAAATAAAAACACTCAAAGCGTGACGCTGTCGCGGACCTTTAAAAATAAGAAAATATTGGTTAAATTAGTGTTTGAAGTTTTTTTTGGAACAAAATAAAAATACTCAAAGTGTGCCGCTGGCGCGGATATTTAAAAAAAGAATATTAGTTAAATTAGTGTTTGGGGTTTTTTGGAAGAAAATAAAAACACTTCAAGTGTGCCGCGGACGCGGACCTTTAAAAATAAGAGAATATTGATTAAATTAGTGTTTGATAATTTTTTTTGGAACAAAATAAAAACACTCAAAGTGTGCCGTTGACGTGTACCCTTAAAAATAAGAAAATGTTGATTAAATTAGTGTTTGAGGTCTTTTGGAACAAAAAAAAAATAGGACTAAATGTGTATTAAAAAATATTTGAGTAACTTTTTAATAATTAATCATTAAATTTTAGTTTAATGTAAAATCAATTTATCTTTAAAATAAATCATAACTCGAGTTATTTATTAATTTTTTTATTAAGTTTAAAAAAAAAAGCTTTTAATTTTTGTTTAAAATAAATAACAAGTGTAGGAATATAGTATATTTAAAAAAAACAAATCAAAGGACATGATTGTTTGGGTTGAAATCAAAGGTGGATATGAAATGGGGGATTGGATCGATAGACTTCCTTTCGGGGAGTCTATCATTATTCTTTGAGAAATACTTCTTACAAATGAAAAGATTATATATGTTTCGAAACTCCTAATATATATGTTTCAATGTACACAAATATTATATTCTACTCATACAAACACTATATATATATATATTCACAAGCAGAATGCCTGTATCTGAACGCTTGACAAATTTTTTTAAAGTGCATAATCATAAAAGGGCATAAATGACGGATTGTGAGGTGACTTCATTTAAATTAATGGATTTAAACATGATAAAAATTATTCAATGGATTTTCTATTTTTATTTTTTTTATTTTAAATTTTATTTCTCTTTTCACATTTCTATTATTTTCTTATATATCTATTTTTTTAAGGGTAAATTAATGTGTACCAATGTCGGTGACATTAAAAAAAATATTTTAATCGATTTATTATTTCTCTAATTTATTAGTTTTAATCGGTGTAGAAATATTTACTGAAGAATAGGAACTTGCACACTTAAATTTATAAAAAACAAATCATTTTCTCATTTTTTTGTAAAAGTATCTACACATATCTATATATGCATAGTGTGCTAATTTCTAATTTTATTGATTTTTTTCATCCTAAATTTATTACTTCTAACCTAATTGATCAAAATACTAATTATAATTATAGTAAACACTTGTCGAGAGTCTTTAACTTCCAAAGCAATGACATCCTAATTATAATTATAAAATTCAAATTTTTTAAGTTCCTAATTATAATTCTAACATACAAATTATTTTCTTGAATCATTTTTTAAAATATGAAAAAATACAAAGGCCAATGCCAATTTATGTCTCCCAAGTATTATGTAACATCAACCCATGTCAATTGAGAGGAATCTTTCATGAAAAATCAGCTATGGTGAGTTTGAAGAAGTGTAAAAGGAGCACCGGCCACTATTATAAATTTACATGTAAAAAATTAAAAAAACCATTACTGCTTATCATATTGATTATTAATAAAACAAAACTCACAAATCTTCTTGCTTCTAAAACTTTGAAAGAAGGAAGACATGTACTAAAAAAACAGTACATAAAGAATAAGGTGTCACTGGAACATAATCCAACCCACCATGGTATGTCCAGCGACAAGGGCAGGCTTGAGACTGTGCGGTTAGACGCATGGTCTTAGGTTCGACTCCCCGTTGGTAAGCTTAAGCAGGGTGCGTGTGAGAGGTGGGTCCAGCGCAGTACCCCCCTGTTTAGCTTGCACAAAAGAGTTCAAAGGGCTCGTTCATATGAAGGTTCAGTGTTACAAAAAAAATGATCCAGATATAAGATGTTGAAATTAGTTATAAAAAAAGTTTAAAGAGCTTAATAATAAATGAAAAAGAAAAAGAAAGAGGGAGCAAAATCCTCACCTTACCTTAAAAACTGGCAAACAAAATAAATCCTTTAACAATGAAAAACAAATATGAAAACAAGATAGAAAATGTAACCCAAAAAACCTTACGTGATATTTATAAAAAAAGGAGAAAGTACTCTTACGTCCGTTGCAAATAATTTTTAAACATTAAAAGAATTTTGGTAAAATTTTAATTACTTAGGTCCACTGATTCTTGTAACAACCCCTATTTTCTCACGTAAAGGGTGGTTAGTCATGATACGCCGAAGATAGGGCTTGCTTACTAATTTATACCGTCCTTAGCACCAATATACATATACATAGTTATTTTTAAAGTCCCGCAATTGAAATGCCAAGAATATATCCATAATAATTAAATAGATCCAAACCATCATGAATAAATAATATATCCAACCAGTATGATTGAAACTCAACCAACATAATATAAAGAAATTCGAGCTTATGCGCTTAAAATTGTTATGGCAGAATAACACCTATACTAGAATCGATGAATCTAAAAACTGATGAGCAAAAGAGACTACAAGACTGATACAGCACAATCCAGCTATACTTGTATAGGAACACCAGGAGGAAAAAATATGTAAATTTGGGTCAGAGCCCGATGTGTGCAAGAATTAACTTAATTAATTTAAGTTGCAATAATACAGTTGATGCAAAATAATACTCCCCTTCGTCATTCGCATGCGTTTAACCCCTCATCCCTCATATAAGTGTGATATTATTCGCAACCCAATATATCCTCCAATACTAACTATGACAACGTGCCAAATAAATAGAAAAGAATCATCGGTAATTAAATACTTAAGTGTGACAACTAAAATTAATTACCGATACTAATAACGTTTGAGTCTTATAAGTCTCACGTATAGGCAGGAACACCCATTATGTATCACACAGTATGGTCTTATCATTTACGTCCACAATTTTAGACAATTTAATTTATTTCATTACAGTCTGTTTAATAATTTATATATGTCCTTTTATATATTTGACATACAAAGGCATCTACCGTTGGTGTCTAATTCGTACTCTATCGGCAAGTCCGGAGGAATATCTAATTCCAAAGCGGGCATCACAAATACACACAAATTGGAGCCGTCCCTACGTAAGATATCTGTTCACAGCCCATACCTAATTGTGATACAGGCTGGGTAAGCGTCAGCTCCTACCTCCCCGTAGAGGGTGCCTTCATGTAGGACCTATATGACCTACACAATCGTCAAGCCCACCTATGCCAACATCTGGTACTTGGTCCGACGCACGAACCCCCAAGCCTATAGGACAGTCCATGAATATTGGTATGTCCACACAAATACATATAAGTAAATATAATTTTTTCATATAATACGCGTAGGTAATTACTCTATAATTGCCCTAAAAATGATCCCACATGATAGCCACAATTTCATCAATTAATAATAGAACATCTTGTTAATTATTGATTCCCAACTTTTGTGATAATTATTTAACTATCTAGTTAAATGTAATAATTCAATATTTATGTGGGTCACTTTTTAATTAATTTATAAATTTTATATTGCCCCGTTAACCCACACGGAACCCTGTTATTATTACATAGAAGTTTTCGGCACAACCTCGCCAAACTGCCAGGTCCGAATCGATTCGTTTTACGACAACAACCCAGATCTACTAATTAATTCCAATATGGGATTTCTTCCTTTAATTCCCAGATTAAATCTAATGGTTCCTTTCATTGTATTAACATGTAATTAAATCATCTTAGAATAACAATTTTCACATGTTAACCCTAATTACATTTCCAAATATCCAGAATTTATTTGTCTAATTAAAGGATTATGAACCCAAAATTTATTTCTCAATCCCAACCATGTATAATTCGATTATGGAGCATCTAATTTGGATTTTGCATCATATATACAGATCTAAAACATGAATTAGAGTCCTCTACATATAATCACCAAGAACTTTAATTTTCATCTCAAGAATCCTACGATTTCTATCATAAAAAATAAGAACGATTTCTAGAATTTATTGGTTATCTATCTACATGTTAGTTTGTCCTCTATATCTATGATATAAATCCCTAACATTTAATCTTCAAGATTTAACCTAAACCCCAAAATTTCATGGGATCACTATAATACATCAGGAATCAATTTGAAACATAAATTAAGAAAGAAAATTCTTGCCTAAAAAATTTGTAGAATAAGTTTCTTGAATTTTCTTTGATTCCTTACCCTTTTTTCTCCCTTTTTGGTTTCTCCCCGTTACTCCTTTGATAGTAGTTACGTTAAGTTCTTCTGAATAATAGTGGGGGAGTGGTTTATCTCCACTTAAACACTTATTAGATGCTTAATCCCGAGTTGGGCTTAAAACCCAACTTTTGAACCCCCAAATGGACCCGAATCTATATCCAAATTAATCCAAAAGTTCCCCAATCTTTATACCATTGACCCAGGGTTGTTTCTAAAGTCTAAACATCTTAACGAGCCTTAAACGCTTCTCAAAATGCATCCCAATTATTTCTATTTCACTTTGACATTTTTATTATGTCTAGACACGTGCCCGTAAATGTATTTATGTGTGATTTATTTTTCACTAGAAAGTCTATTATGTCCAATTGAGTCTTATATTTATATAATCATGAATGAAGGTTTATCTAAATTTAAATTTTTACTCGTTTAATTTAAATCCTCCTAATTTAATTTATTCACAAAATAAATCCAAAATTATTTAAATTTATTTACGTCGTAATATTTTATTCTGAAATTTATGGGGTATTACATTATCCTCCCCTTATAACAGAATTTCGCCCTTAGAATTCGCTAAAGCTCAACCTTATGTTTTAATCCGCGTTATTAACTCAATTTTCCACACCCAATTAGTTTATACCCATATCCCATGAGATAAAAGAAAAGGCTCACCCATGCCAATCATACATCACTGGGGTGTTCATATATTCCACATTATATGTACACACACATGCATTAGCCAAGGTGAACGACACATATAGATCTAATGTTTACCATTCATACCAAGCATACCCCTACATATGTACATGAAAAAGAAAATAATGATCTTAGTATATGACTTCCTTAAACTTCCGACTTTTTCCAATTTCATGCGTGCGACGTCTCGCAAGCGAAATCCAAACAAGCAACCCTCCCGATACACTACTATACGATTTAGTCAGTTATTGAGATCCATCGGGCCAAGATTAAAAGAAAATGGAAATAAAATAAATGTGTGCAGTAATTATGTAAATTTTGACTTTTGTCGATCGCCAGCTCAAGTCCCATATTGCCAAAGGGACACACAAAATCCCAATAAGTTAGACTGCTTAATTATACAGAGATCAATAACCCAAAAATGTCCTAGAGTCTAACATCTCTCAGCTCCCGACATTTGCTACTTTCACGCGTGGGATGTCTCGTAAGTGAAATCCAAACAAGGACCCCCCAATACACTACTGTATAGGATTGTTGGTCGCTGAAATTCGTCAGTCCAGGACCCACGTCTATAATGTTTTCAATTAATTTATAAGGCTCCCGGGGCCCTATAGTCGCACATTGAACCATATATTCATGTACCATGAATACCCCTCCACGATATGGATAAAACTCAGAAGAACCAGCAGTATACAAGAGACACCAAACACTTGAGCCATACAAAAAAAAATTCATAGCATGTCTCTCTATCTATATATACAAACTGAAGTAATCTAGCAAACATCAAACATGAGTGAAACGAACATCAAACATGAGTCTTAAACTTGTATAGCTAACGTTGACAAATACACATACTGAATTGAAAAGAATCGAATATATTCATTTTTTTTGGGTAAAAAAATAAAAATGAAATATTGAGGGAAAAATTAAAACATACAAAATATCTTGGTAAATAGTAAGCATAAAAACCTTGTTGAGATTTGCAAATCGAAACCAAAAATAACTTAAACTATGTCTTCGAAAAATAATTTTTTTTGGGAATAGCATTATGGTATATAAATCAAACTAAAGATTTAGCCTCTCGATTACATGGTAATTGTCGGATTCTTTACCATCGAATATGGGGAAAAAACAGGTATATTTATATAATTAAATAGCCAATAATATGTAGACTTCATTGAGAAATTGCCTATTTTATCCGGAGAACACATATGAGTGTCATTTCATTAACATAAGCGAAGGAATACAAAGTATTTTTGTAATAATTTCATCCGTTAAGCATATTGTAAGTTTCTATATATTCCAAGTACATGTATTAATTGAGATTGCCTATTTTAAAACATAAAAAAGATGTTAGAAAAAAGAATTTTTATTTACTGAATGGTAATAATATAAAAGTGACCAAATAGTGCTAGAGATTTTACTAATTTAAAACATAAAAAATGGTGGCCACTTGATCTTTTTTTTTTTATAAATAAATGTATTTGAAACCAACTGCAAAGGGAATGAAACTCGTATACATGAAGTATACAAAGCAGGCAACCTTCAGAGAAGAAAAAGAAAGAAAAGGAAAGGAAAGAAAAAAAATTCCACAGGCCGAGCCACTAAAGACTACAAAGCAGCGTAAAGCTCCTTAACGAACTTGAGAAAATTTCGAGTAGAAACAACAAGTCTCCCATTGTACCAGCAATGAAGAGTGCTAAAAAAGGAATAATGAAGTCTAGAAGGCGTAGTATCTCGCGTTCCTCTCCTTCTAAAATAGACACTTGAACGTAAACCTTCAACATTCAACTCTCTTTAAATTGAATGTGAGAAATGTTTGTGTGAGATTTTTCCATCAATAAGAAGACCATAAGGCAACACAACAAAGTTATAAAGAGCTTCTTAAGATTTTTTATTTTCCACTTCACATGTTTGGTGTCTATAAGATTATACACATTACATTGTGGTGCATTATGTTTGTTTTAGAAGTTCTTACATTGGAAATCCACCTTTCCTCCAAAATATCGTATCCTTCCCACCTCCCACTTCCTAGTTCATGCCTCTTAAGATCAAATCTCTACTATAGGGCCTTTCTTTTCTTTATTAAATATTCAACTACCACTTTATGTTTCCTTATAAGCGATTGTGATGAAAATCCTATAGTCTCATACTCTTTTTGTTATCTAATTTTCCATATATCTAAATCTTCGTGACATGGTTTATTCAATTCTTTTCCCTTGGTGGGTTCTCTAATTGACAATATTCATAAAAATATTTTCATTCTAAAGGTGAGAATACCCAAATCCTACTTTTGCAACACTAGTTACTTCTTTTTTATGAGTGTTGAATATTTAAAATTCGTTTTTCAGTTCTAACCAAGATCATATTTTCACATGTGAAACAACTTCGAAATTATAACTTTTTCCATTATTAAAAATATATTTAATGTACATTTAACTAGAAAACAATTCACTTCATTATATATCACATGGAGATTTCTCAAGTTTATTGTCGCCCAAGTCGTTTGAATGAAAATAAGAGCCTCGTTCGAATGAAACAACAACCTCTTTCGAACCAAAGCACCGGTCGCGTTCGAATGAACCTGCAATCTCATTCAATTGTAAATTCCATTATTCGTCTCCTTCGTCCTAAAAAACATGATGTCAAGCCTAAGCCTTCATTAACGTGTTACATACTCCACCATCCCAAACATCATTATACTTTAACACTAATTTCAGATCTAGAACAACAATTAAAGCAAAAATCATTAATTAAAGTTCACATATATAAACTTGTGTTGCCAAATTTTTTTTGATAAGTAACGAAATTAGAAAACCATCGCTAAGGGAGAGAACCCGTATACAAGAAGTATACAAAGCATCAAGTTTGCTAAAAGAAAATAAGCAAACAAACCTTGGACATAAAGAAAACCATGCTACTAAATAGTATGGAGGTCCTCGACAAACTAAAGAACCTCATGAGCTGTGACGGCAAGGCTCTCCTTAAACCAACCAAGAAGAGTGCTAAAAAATAGATAATGAAGTCTCGAAGGCACAGTCTCGATGACATCAAAGCATCCTGCATTCCTCTCCTTCCAAACCATCCAAAAAATGATATGAGGAACTAATCGCCACACATGCTTGACTCTTAGCCACCCCCACGAGGGTCTCCACCCCTCTAAGAGTTCCCTCACTGACTTGGACATCACTTAAGTGGTCCTAGCAATGGAAAGGAAGATGTACCATAAACCTCTAGTCACCTTACAGTGTAAGTGAAGGTTATTGGTCATCTCCTCCTCCTCCTTACATAACCAACAACGACTAGCCAAATGATAACTCCTCTTCTGAAGACCCTTAAGCATTAGAATGGCCTGTCTAGCCGTAGTTCATATAAAGAACCTAACCTTCAACGGTGTTTTCACCTTACAAATAATATTTCAAGGGAAGATGACATCAGATTCCCCATTCCCGCTCAGAATCAAATAGTAGCCTCGGACGAAAAACACCCCCAACCCTCCCCCCTCCACCATAATGAATCCTCCCTCACCGTCGGACAGGTCATCGTACGTAACCACTCATAAAACAAATCCGCCTCCTGAAGCTCCTAGTCCTAAATCCTTCTTCTAAACTGCGGATTCCATGTCACACCGTCCCCACTAACAGTTATATGATCAGCCACCAACCCATCTTTGTCCCCTCATAGGTTGAAAATCCCCGAAAATAGCTCCTGAATGGACCCATATTCGTCCAACCTATCCTTCCAAAATCTAATCGTGTCACCTCTCCCCAATGAAAACTCTGTGTGACTCGAAAAATACACCCACTCCCTCGCTATATGCTTCCACAATGCCATACCATGAGCAAAATTCCCTACCCCCGGGCCCCATCCCCGCTGAGAAGAACCCCCCCTCGCTCCTACAACTCTCCTCCACAACCTATGTTCCTCCCGTGAAAACCTCCACAACCACTTACCTAACAAAGCATTATTAAAAATAGACTGGTTTCTAACACCTAACCCCCTCCTTGATGGTAGGGCTGGCAATTTTTGACACGATAACCCATTTATGATAATAAACCAAAATGACCCGAACGTGACACGATTAGCTTGTATAGATTTAAGAGTACCTAAAACTCATACTCAAATAAAAATCAACGCGACCCAAAAATGACACATTTAACTCTAATTGCCACCCCTACTTGATGGGATTGCACACCTCCTCCCATCGTACAAGACAATGCTTAAACTTATCTTCAGTTGCCCTGTATAGAAAATCACACAGGAGTTTCTCCATTTTCATATGCACTGCCCAAGGCAAGGGCGAAATGGACAAGAAATAAGTAGGCAGACTAGACAAAGTACTCTTAATCAACGTCAGTATCCCCCTTTTCTGAAGAAAACCACTCTTCCACCCTTCCAACCTCCTGCGCATATTCTCCAACACCGGCTCCCAAATCGCAATCGACTTATACTTAGCCCCAAGAGGCATGCCAAGATAAGTATTCGTGAAGGACTCTCTCTTGCCACCCATGATACCAACTAACTCTTCCACAACTCCCTCTCCCCCAATCGGGATTAACTCACACTTCCCCGCATTGATCTGAAGACCCAAAACTACCACAAAACAAATAAGGAGGCACTTCAGAGCGTGCACTTGCCTCCGATCAGCGTCACAGAAAATGATCGCATCATTTCCAAACATAAGGTGAGTAACCGCAACCATATTAGGACCTATAGTCCCAAATGTGAAACCCTTTATCCATCCATTCTTGACCACTCTTCCCATCATCCTACTAAACGCCTCCATGACTAATATGAATAATAAAGGGGATACCGGGTCTCCCTAACGAAGACCACGAGAGCTCGAAAAAAAAACTTCAGGCACTCCATTAATTAGAACTGAGAACTTGGACGTCTAAACACACCTCCTAATCCACTGACACCACCGATCGCCGAACCCCATCCTTCTTAACAAGTACAAAAGAAAATTCCAATCGACATGATCATACGCCTTCTCAATGTCGAGATTGCATGCTAACCCGGGATCCCCACTCCTAAATCTGGATTCCACACACTCATTGGCCACCAAGACTTCATCGAGTAGCTGCCTACCTCCAACAAAATCATTTTCAGACTTAGAAATTAGAGGGCCGATGACCTTTTTAAGCCTAATAGACGACACCTTGGTGAGAAGTTTGTAGATACTACCAATCAAGCGGATGGGTCTGAAATCAATGATATCATAAGATCCCCCCTTCTTAGAGATCAAGGAGATAAAGGTCGCATTCAACCTAGGCACAAAGTAGCCCCTGTCATGGAAGTCATCAAAGCAAGCCATCACATCACTCCTGACAACGGCCCAACAATGCTGAAAAAAGTCATCGAGAAATCGTTACGTCCAGGCGCTTTATCCCCACTCATCGACTTAAGGACATGCACCACCTCCTCTTCAGTGAATAAACCCTCGATGTCTTTAGCCTTGGAAGCAGAAATACTCCCTAATTCGGCCCCGTCAAGGGAGGGTCGCCATATATCCTCTTCCCTGAACAAATCCTCATAAAACTAAGAAATGCCCCCCCTCACCTCTCTATCCTCTTCAAACACCACTCCCCCAACTCTAATTTTCCCAATATGATTACCACGCATGTGAGCTGGTAAAAGTTTGAAAAAACTTGGTATTCAAAACCCCCTCTCTCAAACACAAAGCCCTAGACTTCTGTCTCCAACTAATCTCTTCCTGAAGGATCCTAATCCCAATCTCCCCTTCTTAACCTCCCTAACTCTCTTTTCCTCCTCTAATAGCCCGAATAACCCTTCCTTCTCATCAAGCCTCCTGACCTCCCCCATGTACCTAGTGGTAGTCAAACGCACATTCCCAAACACCTCTCTGTTCCACCGTTTGATATCTTCCTTAAGTAGGCCTAATTTTGTGGTCAACCTAAATCTTGCATTCCCCTCCACTTCATAACTAGTCTACCAGTCCCCCACTCTACCCACAAAATAAACCTCCTTAAGCCACATATTCTCAATTCTAAAAGGTTTACAACCTTCCCTCCAACCCCCATACTCTAAAAGTATCGAACAATGATTCGAGGTGACCCTAGGTAAGTAAGAGTGGATCACCCCGGGAAAGTGCTCCTCCCACCCTTTGGAAATCAGGAAACCATCCCGACAAGACATGGACGGCCTATCATGAAAACTGGACTAAGTATACAAACCTCCCTCCAAAGGAAGATCCATCAACTCTATCTCATCAATAAAATTCTAGAACTCTCTCATATATCTATCGATTCTGCCTTTACTACTTTTCTTCCCTATGAACCGCACCACATTGAAATCACCTCCTATGCAGACGGGTACATCCCATACCCTACTCACTCCTGCCAGTTCTTCCCATAACTCCCTTCTACTAGAGTCCTCCACTGGCCTGTGTTGCCATTAACATGAAAAAAGTCTAATTTCTCTATAATTTCATATTTGATTCTTCAAATTAACATGGGGATTCTACTTAATATAAAAAATAAATCCTAAAACAAGATTTCTATTCCAGATTTAATCAACTAAATCATTAAATTGCATGGTTTTTACAAGCCACTAATGCATAGACAAATTAATTACAAACCTAATTAACTCATATCCATATACATGATTAAGAATATTTAGATCAGGCTCTAAAAATGTGCTGTATTGTAAGATTAATATAGGAAACGATGATCATAAACAAGTTACAAATTTGAAAGTGTATTGCATGAGATTTAGTGCCTTACTTCGAAAAACGGCGAATTCTTTCTTGAATACCATGTACTTTCCCATCTTAAAGCCTTTTCTAGTTCTCCCACAATAATATGGCTTGTAGGGTTTTCTCTTACAAAGATAAATGATTAAGTAATTAGGCGTAACTCTATTTCCTCACCTTTATATTAGGCTTATTTCGGGCCACCGTATAGATTTAAGATACTATGAGGAATAGCTAAAACTTAGTCTGAGGATATACTTACACTCCGGGCCAACTTAAGATGATAAAAACACGTAATCGGGTCTCCATATCACTTTAGAGCCCGCTCCAACTCGTTATACCTCATATCTCGCATTAAGACCTCACAACGTAAAATAAAACAACCAATTAATTATTTTATGTGTAACCGCATGTAGTCCAACATAATTAATTAAAACTATTAATACATTCATCTTGTGACATAAATAAATCACATAATATTCCAATTTAATAATCATCTAAATACACAATTGTTATTACAAATTATCTCAACTAATAGTTAATTCCAATTTACTAGTTTCTTCCTACAATGAATAAAAAATAAAAAAATACAGGGTATTACTCGAGTATGTGGTATATTGTTTTAGAGGAGGATGTGATTTTGTATGGATATGAGGGGATTGGTATTGGTAGTGATTTATTTTTATTGATGATACTATGAGTTGTGATAAAATTGAAGGTTTTCGGTTGACTTGTGGGGACAATATTAATGAGATGGAGATGAAGATGGTAGATCTTCATTGGTTGTGGTATCATGGTTTGGGGTTGAATTACAATTAAGAGAGCTATTTGGGTTCTTAGGTGAGTAAATTTGTGTGGGTTGGAGTTCAATATGGACATTACACCTAGATATGATTCTCTACAAATTCTACGTACAAATAGAACTACTCCTTACAATTTAATTGAAATTATGTTGTATTTACTTATAGGCGAAAGAAGACGGTGATGAGTTTAATGCATCACTAGCAGATGTGTGCATCAAAACCTCTGCGGCACCAACATACCTTCCTGCTCATTGGTTTGGAGGTCTAGGTCATCGAGAATTCAACCTTATTGACGGCGGTATTACTAACAATAACCCGGTAACAATTTGGTTAACTTATCGTTTCATTATTTCTATAACGAAAAAGACAAAAAATATTAGCTTGAGCGTAGTTTTGAGTAAGGCCATCGATTCGAAGTTCATAGCATTACGAATGAATTCCATATAAAAGGTCCAAAAAACAATAACGTTGTTGTCATTTATAACAAGTTAAAAAGCCCATGACAAAAATGATCGAAGATTGATTTTTAGAAAATCTTAATTTTTGTATCTTTTAAGATAATAAGTGATTGCAGTTTTCATGTTCAAAGGAGAAACAATATATTTGTATTACACGGTTCGTTAATTGTACATAGTGTGATTTTACATACACACACAAAAAACGCAATTATAATGTGATGTTTGCAAACATAATCCTTGTAATTTATTGTGTTTGATTTTTTAAAAAATTGCATTGGTTCCATATAAAACTCTTTTAGGTGGTCCTAAAATAATAATGTTGTTGTTTATAATAAGTTAAAAAAACCGGTGATGCACATGATCTAAGATTGGTGTTTGTAAAATTATAATTATTGTATTTTTTAGGTTATTATGAAATTACATTTTTTGTTTAATAGAGAAAACATATATTTGTATCCCATGGTATGTTAATCGTACAAAATATGATTTTTTTTAACCAATTGAAATTGTGATGTTTGCTTCCAAAATCCTATATTTTATTTATTTTTACTATTTTGAAAATTGCATTGGTTATATTTTTAAAATTTTGGATACGTGTGCAAATATATATATATATATATATATATATATATATATATATATATATATATATATATATATATATATGTGTGTGTGTGTGTGTGTGTGTGTGTGTGTGTGTGTGTGTGTGTGTGTGTGTGCGTGCGTGTGTGTGTGCATGTTTATATTGGTGTTTGAAATTATGTTTCAAACACGAGATTATGTTTGAAATGTGTGTGTGATTATATTGGTCTTCCGCATGCACACGTGCTAGAATTTGAATAAGTGTATATGTCAAGGAAATTATCTAATAAACCCTTTAAAAGTATATTTATATATGATCACTCCAAACATAATCTCGTTATCTTAAATCCGTAAACTTTTTAATTAAACAACGATAGATCAAAATGATAAAATTACACATACTAATATAGATACAATTGCATGTGTAACACTATCTACAATGGTAAGTGTAACTATATTTATATACTCATTTATATAAATATAGCCACACGTCTATAAACTTATTGAAAAAATTGTTTTCAACTTGTCTAAATCATGAACTTCAAAAGGGTCTAAAAATTTATCATGATGTTTATTCCGTGTTCAGACACTGATTGAGATTAGCGAAATTGATAACGAAGTTACAAAACGTAGCCATAATTTCAAGAACATCAAAGTCGGGGACAATCGTACATTACTTGTGCTCTCCCTGGGAACTGGAATTGCACAGGCAGCAGGCAAGTATACAAATGGGGGAAATTTTGGGGCTGGATATATAAATGGGGGTATAAAGGCCATCCTTTGATTGATTTTCTTATGGAATCAAGTTCGGATATGGTTGACTACCACAATCATGTGATTTTTAAAGCCATCGGAAAACAAGACCAATACCTTCGTATCCAAGTAAGTTTTCATACCTTTCTTTCTCCTTATTGCGGCATTTATGATACTTGAAAATAACAGCATTATCTTTTATCCAAGTAAGTTTTCATTCTTACGTTCGTTTTATACGTGGTAAAATTGGATTGAATAGGATTTGTTTCAAACATTTAAAATAATATATAAAATTGTTGTATTTGGTATGAGTTAAACTTGCATAAAAATATAGGTACTAATGAAATCAGATTATCTCCTTTGTGTAAAGTAGATGGAAAAAAATCTATCGAATATAAGTGAGATTCCTACCTTCTCATGAGAATCCTAATAAATAATTTTTGTGAAGACAAAAAAAGTCTTTAAAAATATTAAATTATAAAAACTACCCATAATATTTAGTACTTATTTTGTGAGAACAATTTTGTTATATCCGTTTGTATAAAATTTAAACTAGAAATTTTTTTATTTAGGCATTTTTTCTACCCATGTAATAATTAGTCATAATATAATGCACACATATCTACAATAAATTATTATATTTATTAAATATTAGAAAATTTATTTTTAAAAAAATATATTAGGATATACATTTATAAATAGTGAACCGTATTATTGTGTATATGTATGTGTGTTTGTGTGTGCATATATATATATATGATTGATAAATGATATTATTGGTATATATTGTAAATTCCCATATTACTTCCCATACATGTGCTTTGGGATTCACTATAGAAATTCAACTACAAACAAATGCTTGTCGTTACTCATTATTATTATTTTTCGATAGAGTATTAGGATCTAAACCCATATCTTACATAATATTCTCTAATTTGTTTAACATGCGCACTTGCTCATATTAACTAGCGTTTTGATTACTTTAACATGTTTATTCCACTTGAGATCAATGATTATCATATGTTGGAATTCATGATATTTTTGTTGTTTTATGTGCTTATGGATACTTACCATCACCTAACTTTGTCACATATTTTTATCAACGTATCATAGTTCAGACAGTCTGCTTTATCTACTTTATTAACTTTCATGTATTATCTCATATATTTCCACCATCACGTACACGACACATGTTAGCATATAAATATATTTATGTCATATCGTATCTTAGAAAAATTTTATTTGTATGTAGGATTCGTAAATGTATCGTGTCTATATTGATTCATATGTCGAGTGGACTTAGGACAAATAGTAATATGAATACGACGTATAGGTCTATACATACAATTATGTACAAATTCTACATACAAATAAAATCCCAAGACACGCGTGCACTCTGAAAGACATACAATTTACCTATACATTACTTGTGCACACACTTGGTACACTAGCTAAGCATGTTCTTAAAGTAGTATAGGAACACTTCATGTATTTACGAGATCATGTAATGACATTGAGGATGTCTCACACTTTCTCGCATTAATCTAGTCATTCGGTCCTCCCCTCCCCACCTGCCAGGTGACACATGTCCGATCCGCATTCTTAAAATGCGGACTAGTCCGTACAAGAGTAGGACTCTCTTTTTCCCTCTCTCTCCTCTGTGAGAGAGAGAGAGAGAGAGAGAGAGAGAGAGAGAGAGAGAGAGAGAGAGATCATACAAGTCTTGAATAATACATATCATTAAATGGATAATCAGGAGGACGAGTTGGAGGATGCTTTAACCAGCATGGACTTAGCTACATATGAAAATTTGAGAGCTCTTGAGAATATCGGCAACAAGATTCTACTGAAAGAGGTTAAACGGGTGAATGCTGATACTAGAAAACATAAACCGGCTCAATTTTTTAACGAAGATGATGGAGAATATCACACTCGCACCAACAACGAAGAACTCAAAAAGTGAGTAAATAGATACACTTGTATACATATGCTAATATTTCATGTCTTAATTATACCTTAGTTTTATGCTTCTCTTCTCCAAAAAAGTATAATGTCTTTGTTATTTTCATTTTCTAACACTAGTTACAAAATAAAATTTTATTGTATATTGCCAATTAAAGGTTGGGTAACTATTAAGTCTACTCAAAAGCATAGAAATTTAAGCACCGATTCTTTGTTATACTAATCTATCTTCATCTTATGTTTGTATTTTCGCAGGAGAACTTATAAAGGAGATGCAACTTCGACTTGGAGAATTGAAATAGTGGGTGGAATTTTATTATTGAAGTTCATATCACTTTCAAATATTTGGGAAGTATAATATTTGTGAACTGAAATACAGGGTGGAATTAGAACTAGTGTCTCATGCCATGCTTAAAACAAGACCTTATGATTTAAGGATAATCAAGTATAAATGAAATAAAACATATTACTACATCATCTAAATAAATTTCTTGAAACCAATGATGCCTTTTATTTTATATTATTTTATCTTCATATACGACTTAGTCTCTCTAAGTAGGTTGTATGATAATTACAACAGGTCCAAGTTGATAATTTTTTGTCTTCAGACATGCCCATAAGCAAAGGTGCCACCATCGAATATTTAGACAAATCAAATATTGTGTCATAAGTTTATAAAAGTGACATACTGATTTTCTAACCACCAGGAGTGAACTAAAACACTTCTTAAATCTTAGAGTGTGTTTGATTGACATAAAAAAATTCATAGAAAATAGTTATTTGGACTCATGTTTCTTTTATAGTACCTTGATTTAAAACACATTATATAAGAAAAACCACCATTTAAGTAACAAATGTTCCATCTCAAACCTCATTTTCATTGGAAAATATTTCTTATTCACCCACCAAAGAATTTTTTTCCATGGAAAATAGAAAAGTAAGACAAAAACTCATATATTTTTCCGTTCATTTTCAAACTTCTCATCCGAATGAACTATTTTCCGCGTATTTTCTATATTTGCAAAAAAAAACACCTTTATATTATTTTAAAAGCATTCTCATAAAATATTATTTCTAAAATATTTATAGGTCAGTCGAAGAATAATCACTCGGAGATTTTTTTTAAAATTTTTATTTCACGCCTTTTAATTTGTTCCAAAATTTCCATCACCAAACAAAAGCACTTAAAATAAGAACACACACAAATCCATTTACCCCCTCCCCCCCAACCCACTGCCAGAGCTTGCTAGAGCTCCAACGACCACCGTCGGAGCTTTGATTTCCGATGACCCTAATCGGAGCTCCAGTAGGGGTTGTCGGACCTCTAATAATAGGGTGAATGGGTGGGGGTGGGGCACCGCTAGCGCGGACCTTTAAAAATAAGAGAATATTTGGTAAGTGTGTTTGAGGGACTAAATATATGTAATTAAAAATAGGTATCTTTTTTACAAAATATGTACTTATTTGGGGGACTATACATTAATTGACCCAATATCTTATAAACCAAATTGAAAAAATGAAACCATGTCCTTTTATTTATCAACACCCAACATAATTTTAGAATTCAGTTCAAAACTATTATTATACATGTAAAGGAAGTCGAGCTTCTACCCATATGCAAGAAAACACAAAATACTATCACTATAGTGAAAAATGATGAACATCAATATATTGGTGTGAATAGGCAACACGGTTAGTTTCGTTAAATATTTGTGTGAACAAAATGGTAGTTTCCTGGAATGAGGGAATGTAGTATCTTGTTCACTAATTATATTAATCATATGATAAGTAAAGTAAAGCAACCATTAGAGTAATAAAGCCTTCTTTTCTCATTATATTAGTTATATATCTTGTTCCCTACCCCCATAAGAGAGAGATCGCATGTCTGAACGATATGTTTTCTTATATGGGAAATAAGGATGACGAGTTGGATGGGACTTAATCAAGCATGGATGTACCTTTACATGAAAATTTGGGAACAAGTATGTCGTCATAAATATTTTGATGAAACAAGTTACAGCCAGCGTATCCTCTCTATCCCAAGGTCTTGGTGACATGTGACATTTAGAGTTCATTCTCTACTAGAGTATATCGAATCTGATTTCGCAGCTATTCGCTACTAGGATAAAATGGGTTCACGCATGCTTAAAACCTCCTCCATGCAAGCATCGTGATATATCGTGATCCAGGATAATGGAGAGCGATTCACCTCTAACTAAGTCACATTTCCCGTTTGTATATAGAAAAAGCTTTAGGTACATACCCATATAAATAAAAGAACATATACTTGTAGGCCGCGGCAAGATTTTTAAAATTGTCAAATGATCGAAGGCTTTTCTAAACCCCTTAGATTCCATGATGATTGGCATCCACTTTAAAATGGGAGATGATATGCCCAAAGTTCACCCTCTTAATCAGAGTAACCAACCTCGGCTAATATCACTGCGGAGGTGACCAGAAGCTTATAACGACCTCCAGCAAGGTCGTCACTTAGAGGGTCGGCCCCAGCCGACATTACATCTACCACGTACATCAACCTCGACTGAGCATCAGCCGAGTCCGGTAAAGACTCATGGGTTCAACCATCCTTCAATACCAACATCAGCCCCAGTCGACATCATAGATATCAGTCGAGATCAGTAATGTCCCATGAACTCAATTATCTATCAACGTTACTATCACCCCCAATCGACGTTACGACTCCATACTTAACCTCGACCAACCCTCATGGCCGAGTTCATCATAGATATATACCTCGGATAAAGCAATGGTTGGACCCCACCAACCTCGTATCCTTCCAGGCCGAGGTTGTACCAGTCAAGGACATGGCCAAGCATTTACAAGAACATGCATGGTTTGGAATACGTGGACAAATCTGTTATAACTAAATCATTCCCTCTACGCGAGGGAATATTGAGGTCATCATTACCTACTTGGGATCATACATGTGTCATCATCATATTATCTTGGTCCTCATGCACATTCTCATTGCATGCCTGGGGGTACATTACACCCCCTAAGCACTATATATAGAGGTGATCCTCAACCTTATAAAGGGATCCAAAAATATAACCCTAGCCAAAACTTTGTTTCATTTACAGTAGAGAGAGAAAGAGGAGTAATTGTATTACTAAGGCCATTAAAGCCTCATTTAATAGTGATATTTACACTCAGCTGCACAGTGGACGTTGGCAATTGCAGAACAACTTATATTGTTGTGTTCATCTTCTTTTCCTCATCTCCTACTATATATGTACTCTTATAGTGCCATTGTTATGCTTGTTTAAGCTTGTTAACATCTTATCTGGTGGTGCTATTTCCAGCATCATCATTTTGGCATCGTCTGTGGGAACGAGAAGATTCATCTCTTCATTTCCTAGCTTAACCTCACCGGAGGCTCTCGTGGTGAACCAGTCCTCACCCTTTGTGTGAAGCTGTTTCACCATTGAAAGAGGTCCATTAAGGTATTTAAGCTCTCTAATATTTTCATCGCAAGCTCTTTAGCCCTAAAATATAGCACCGGAGTTACCACCACCTCCTCTGCCATTTGGCGTTGGGGGACCCAGTTCCAACCAAGCACCACCCCAGTTCGAGATGGCAGAGGTGGCAGTAGCCTTGAGGTCGTTGGATGCAATGAAGCAAGCAATGAAGGAGTAGTTTTCCCATCTAAGACAAAATATAATGAGGTCACCTGGGATCTCACTAGAAATGATTACTCTGGCGACTGTTCAACCACATCCGGAGGCCAGGGGACCAGCCCAGGCACCACGAAAGGACCAACCTACACCTCAGTAGAGGAGGGACGTTGCTGACCCTAAGCATTTGCAACTTGGGAGGCAATGAAACCCTTGTCGTGAGGATATGTATGATGATATTGAAGCAGATGATGCTTCAATAGACTGCTGGGAGCCATATGACGTGTCAGATAATACAGTACATCCTATACAGCAGAGCTGAGGTTGTGGAGCAATAAGGGCCGAGGTTGGTGATGCCCAACTAAGAGGATCGGCTTTTGATCGCTTGAGTAGAGGGTCGACCTTTGAAAGGCTCAGCGCAGTTATTGATCTGAGGCAGAGGTTATCTAGGTCGAGAAGTGTAGCTGGCTCTCAGAGGAGAGATGGTGAACATCGGCCTCGCTATGGCCGACCCCTACATGGCCGAGGCTGCGGCCAAGAGGTCAACAGTCGATGTTGTGTTGCAGCTGGGGAACCCTCCGTACACCCCTTAGAGGTGGCTGGGGACAACCTCGTCCAGGACAATATTGCAAAACCATGGAATGACTCCATCCAACGGTTGGAAGAGAAGATAGGGAACCTCATCAAAATCCGATACCCACTGCAAAGAGGGTTCTGAAAGGGTTCCCCATTTGTGGCAAGGATTGTGAACTTCCCAACCCCTGCCAAGTTCAAACCACCTATGGTGTCTCCCAAGTATGATGGAAGTACCAACCCAGTACATTATATAGAGATGTATCCGTCTGCAAAAAATATTTATTCAATCCCTGATGAGATGAGATGCCGTGCTTTTTCAAGCACTTTAACGGGAGCTGTGCACATTTGGTTCATTTCCCTTCCTAAAAATTTTGTGGAGAACTTCAAAGGTTTTGCTGAGCGGTTCGTACAGAACTTCTATTTTCAGTTAAGACCACAGAAGAAGACGACCCATCTACTCCACGTCAAACAAGGCAAGAATGAGAGCCTCAGAGACTACATTTCAAGATTCAATAAGGAAAAGTTGGAGGTGGAAGATTACGAAGAGAATATAGCCATGACAACCCTCATTGGAGGACTTAAGAAGGGGAAGTTTCTCTGGAAGCTCACTAAAGACCCTCCAAAATCCATGGCTAAGCTGTTAGCAACAACTGGTAGGGTTATGAATGCTGAAGAGGAAATGGACATAAAGTATGAGGATGAGAACTAAAGTAGCAGTGAAAAATTCCAAAGGAAGAAAGATGGAAAGAAAAGGGTTGCATATGACAAATTTGCACATTAAACTCCTCTAACTGTGAGCTGCGAACACATCCTCAATGAAATAAAAAATGATCGGTCCCTAAGATGGTCGAAAAAGATTAAGTCTCCTTCGCATAAGAGGAATAAGAACCTATAGTGCGAGTTCCACCAAGACCACGATCATCTGACTGACAAGTGATTTTCCTTGAAGGATGAGATTGAGAAGATGTTGAAGTACGGAAATCCCAGTGAGTATGTAGATGGTAGATCTTCTAAGGGGTGAAGGGACGACCCTAAAAAGAAAAAAAATGACACGCATTGGGATGATGCCCTAACCAGAAAAGTTGAGGACTCAGATGATGATGACCCTGACCTCCCACCAAAAGATGATAATGTCCCAGTAAAGAGGGTTGAGATGATCTCTTTTGGTGTTAACACAATCTGTGGAGGACTAACAGGGGGTGGCTCAAACGTAGCCAATCACAAAGCTCACGTGGCAGAGGCTAAGTCAGTAACCAAAGTAGAGGTAGTAAATTTGGCGTATTCAGAGGTTAAAAACGAGAAGAGAAAGAAGGTAGATATGGATACTCTCATAGTTGGATTCTCTTGACTTGATTTCAAAGGTATCGTGGCTCCACAAGATGACCTTTTGGTAATCACCATAAGGTTGCATGGATGCGAGGTACAGATAATCCTTGTTGATGAGGGAAGTTCGACAAACGTAATGTTTTGGCCCTGTTTCAAGGGCCTAGGAGTCAGCAAAGCTAGGCTTGTACCTTATCATCACCCCTTGATTGGCTTCAGTGGAGAAACGGTTTATCCGTTGGGTATGTATGAGATGGATGTAAGAATGGAAGATGAGTGGCCTAAGAGGTTGACTAGAAAAATCAATTTCTTTATGATGGATGAGAACGTCTTCTCAGCTTACAACCTCATCATAGAAAGAGTAGCCCTCAAATAATTAGAGGATGTGCCTTCAACAGTCCACCAAATGATAAAATTACCGACCCCTATGGGGTAGGGGAAGTGCAAGGTGATCAAACATCGGCACATGAATGCTACTTCAACTCTGGGAAAGAGAGAGAGGCTCATAAGAAGGCGACAACCACTTACAACATCGAAAATCTTGACCCTAGAGATGAGATAAAACTCAAAAAGGGAGAGGCCGCGAAAGAGGTAGAATCCATTCGAGCCAAAAAAAACTATTCAAATTGACAAATCCCTAAGATCAAAGATCAAGGAAGAGCTGGTGAAGTTTTTGAGGAAGAGACAAAGCATTTTTGCCTGGAGCCACACACACATGCCAGGTATTGATCCTAAGGTCATGAGCCATAAACTCAATGTTATGGAAGATGATAATAGCATTAAACAAAGGAGGAGAGTATATTCAAGAGAGAAATATGATGTTATCAGATAAGAGGTCAGAAATATCAAAGAAGCCAAGTTCATCAGGGAGGTCATATACCCCGAGTGGTTATCCAATGCAGTCATAGTGCCAAAGGCAAATGGGAAATAGAGGATGTGCATAGACTTCACTGATTTTAAAAATTCTTACCCAAAAGACAGTTTCCCCCTGCTTCATATTGATTAGATGGTGGATGCCATAGCTGGACATGAGCTTATGAGATTTATGGATGCCTATTCTGGGTATAATCAGATCTTTATGAACCCAAAAGACTCAGAAAAGACATCATTCATCACAGACAAGGGGACCTATTGTTATAAGGTCATACCCTTTGAACTGAAGAATGCAGGGGCTACTTACCAACGTCTTGTAAATAAGATGTTTGAATACCAAATTGGCAAGTCCATGGAAGTGTATATGGACGACATGCTGATGAAGATCCTGAAGGTCGACACTCACGTGGTTGACCTTAAAAAAACTTTCGACACCATGGACAAATATAGGATGAAGCTCAACTCAATAAAGTGTGTCTTTGGGGTAGGAGCTGGAAAGTTTTTAATATTCATCGTCAATTAGAGGGGGATAGAGGCCAACCCTGAGAAGATCAAAGCCCTGCTGGAAATGAAGACACCCAGAACCATTAAAGATGTTCAGAGGTTACTGCGCTGAACAGGTTTGTCTCGGGAGCTACGGATAAGTGTCTTCCTTTTTTCAAAGTGCTTAGAAAGGCTTTCGAATGGTATGAGGAATGTGACAAGGCTCTTAAAGAGCTCAATTCCTACCTCGGATCCCCTCTACTCCTTTCGCGACCCATTCTGGGGAAAAGGTTGTACGTATATCTAGCTGTTTCAAAATTAGCCATTAGTGCAGCCATAGTAAGAGAAGATGATGGGGTACAGAGGCCAATATACTTCAACAGTAAAGCTCTTCAAGGGTCTGAACAGAAGTAACCTTGAATGGAAAAGTTAACTAATGCTCTGATACACGCTTCTCGAAAGATAAAGCCATACTTCCAGGCCCACTTTATGGTTAACCTCACTGATTCCCCTCTAAGACATGTCCTTCATAAGCCTGAAAAGTCAGGCAGACTGATGACCTAGGCCATCGAGTTGGGGGAATATGACATTGTTTATTAACCCAGAGTTACCATTAAGGGGAAGGCACTTGCAGACTTCGTAGCCGAGTTCACCTGGGAAGAGGTTAAGATTAAGAATAGTCAAGAGGTTATAGATGAAGCAAACAGTAACGTCTTCCAAGTCCTAGGTGAGGCTGAGTAAAGCAGATCTAGAAAAATCATAATGGAAAATGAGGAAGACAGATACCTCTTCAGGCAAGGGACCCTATCACAGGGGAACTTCTCTTCAAATGAAGATGTTTGGAACCTCTTCGTTGATGGGTCATCTTGTGACCACGGGAGTGGAGCAGGGCTGTTAGTGTCAGCACTGGATGGCACCGATATTGAATATGCACTGAGGTTCAACTTTAAGGCTTCGAATAATGAGTTAGAGTATGAGGCATTAATAGTAGGTGTCTCCTTGGCAAAAGCCCTTAGTGTTGGCCGACTCCTAGTCCACAGTGACTCGAAGTTAGTTATCAGCCAAATTCTTAGGGTATATAAGGCTGAAGATGAAAGGATGGACAAATACCTGAAGAGGGTGAGAAAGACGCTAGAAAGCTTCAAGGAGGTGAAGATGAAGAGGATAACTCGATAAGACAACGGTTGAGCCGATGCACTCACTAGGTTGGCCTCATCAATGAGGACATATATAAGAAGAACGGTACCAGTTGAAATCTTGCTCATTCCAACCATCGAAGAGGAAGATTTTTCCAAAACTTGACTCAATATGAATATGGGAGCCTCATGGATAGGCCCAATTATCAGATACATCAGATAGGGAGAGCTTCCAGAATCAAAGTTGGAAAGGAGAAAGTTGAGGTTCAGGGATGCCAAGTTCTCAATTATAGGAGATGTCTTATATAATAAGGGGTTCCTAATCCCTCTCCTCAGATGTGTCCACCCTTCAGAGGTTCCTCATGTCTTGCAAGATGTTCATGAGGCCTCTTTTTAAGAGGATTATTACTCAGGGGTACTGGTGGCCGACCTTGGGCAAAGATGCAACTGCTTATGTGAAAAGATGCGATAACTGTCTGAGATTCTCCACCATCCCTCACCAACCTCATCAGCATATGACGTCAATTAACTCACTTTGACCATTTGTAGTATGGGGTATTGACTTGGTAGGACCTTTTCCAAGAGCTTCAAACAACTACATATTCTTAGTAGTGACAATTGATTACTTCTCTAAGTGGATAGAGGCTGAGCCGATGATCACAATTACAGAATATAAGACCTTCTAGTTAATCTGAAAGAACATCATATGAAGATATGGCCTCCCAAACACCCTCATCTCAGATAATGGAACCCAGTTCAATAATTCTTCCTTAAAAAAATATTACGAAAGAGTGGGGATCAAGCAGTTCTTCTCTTCTCCTGGCCGACCCCAGGAAAATGGTCAAACAAAGGTCATGAACCGAACAATCCTTGATGGGGTTATGAAGATATTGGAGGAGGACAAAAGGATATGGACAACGGAGGTATATGCGATGCTGTGGGCCTACAAGACGACAACAAGGACACCAACGGGAGAAACTCCTTTTATGCTAGATCATGGTTCAGAAGCTGTCATCCCTACAAAAGTAGGACTCCCCACCCACAGAGTTTAGACCTATGATCCTTAGAAGAATGGAGAAGAGATAAGACTTGACTTGGATCTGATTGAAGAAAGAAGAGAAGATGCAGAGATCAGACAAGCAGCCTACCATCATAGAATAACAAAGTTCTATAACCAAAGGGTGAAATCAAGACATACAGCTGTGGGAGATCTAGTCCTAAAGAAGACGTTGCAGAACGCAAATAAGCTCCACACAAATTGGCATGGTCCTTATAGAGTAATCGATGAGGTTATGCCTGGTGCTTACTGACTAGAAAATCTCGAGGAGGAACCTTTTTCGAATCCTTGGAATGCTGACCACTTGAAGAAATATTACATATGATGTTGCAGTTGTTTAATACATGTATCATTTTATGAAGAGGATGTTAATGAAAAGAGCATTTCCAGTGTCAATACTTTGTTACATTATGTTTAAACATCATTAATTTGGTGGAAATTGAGGGTGAACATCATAATTTGATGACCTCACAGTCCTTAAACATCATTAGTTTGGTGAAAATTAAAAGGTGAAACATCATTATATGGTGACCTCAGGCCTTTAAACATCATTAATTTGGTGAAAATTATGAGGTGAACATCATATTATGGTGACCTCGGACCTTTAACATCATTACTTTGGTGAAAATTAAGAGGTGAAACATCATAATTTGATGACCTCAGACCTTTAACATCATTAGTTTGGTGAAAATTAAGAGGAAACGTCATTATATGGTGACCTCAGACCTTTAACATCATTAATTTGGTGAAAATTATGAGGGTGAACATCATAGTTTGATGACCTCAGACCTTTAACATCATTAATTTGGTAAAAATTTATAGGTGAAACATCATTATATGGTGACCTCGGACCTTTAACATCATTTATTTAGTGAAAATTCTGAGGTGAACATCTTTATATGGTGACCTCAGACCTTTAACATCATTAGTTTAATGATAATTAAGAGGTGAAACATCATTATATGGTGACCTCAGACCTTTAACATCATTAATTTGGTGAAAATTATGAGGTGAACATCATATTATGGTGACCTCGGACGTTTAACATGATTAATTTGGTAAAAATTAATACGTGAGACATCATTATATGGTGACCTCAGACCTTTATCATCATTAATTTGGTGGAGGTGAAACATCATATTATGGTGACCTCAAACCTTTAACATCATTTATTTGATGAAAATTATGGGGTGAACATCATTATATGGTGACCTCAGACCTTTAACATCATTAATTATTTAGGTGTAACATCATCATATGGTATCCTCAGACTTTAAAACTATATGTAAGAGAAGACATTCATTGAAAGAAGCAACATAATCTGAAGAAGATGGTATTAATGATATTGAAACATCCAAATGTTACAAATTAAAAGTGCCAAGATGCTGTCAGAATTCACCAAATTATGGGTACAGATAAGAAAGGAAACAAAAATTACAACTTAAAAACTTCACGAGGAATAAGTCTCTGCATTTTATTAGTCGACGTTGGTCACCTCGGCCCCATCATCCTGAGGATTAGCCTCTTCAGTTTCAGTGACCTCCAAAGGAACAGTCTCACCAGGAGCAGCATCGGCCTCCCTAACCTCTTGCAAGGCCTGAGCAAACTAGGGGTCAGTAAAACCCAGGACCTCAAAGTACGAGGTAATCAGGCTCCCTGACTCTTCTTCCTTAGTAGCTTTGATACCTCTTTCAAGGTATTCAAAGAAAAAATTGATGAACTCATCAGAGACCTTATAATCCGCAATAATCTTCTCTGAAGCGTCCTCTAAAGAAGCCTTAACCGCAACAGTCACCTTAGCCTATAGAGCATCGTCTTTAGCCTTTAGAGCTAAATCATGGTCTTTCTCGAGCTTGGCCATGTCCCTACCTCTCTACTGAATAACTTCCTTTAGCTTATCAACCTCCTTCAGCTCCTCCTTTAGACGATCAACCTCTGCATTCAAAGAGGCTTAGACTTTCAGAGCCTCTTAACCCTTCTCAATCAGGGGCATTTTCTTCAGAGTCCAGTCCACAAAATGATGAATGGATAAAATACCCTCCAGTAGAAGGTCAGATTTATAAGCACATTAATGTATGATAGCCAAGGTTACACTTGAGGAGAGATAATAAACAAAAACTAGTACCTGAATTGATCTATGAAGGGTAAACTCGACCAGCAGTGGGATGTCCAAAGAGCGTAGGAAATGCTTATCCTCTTTGATCATCACTGAGCTGATGGCATCAACAGCCTTAAGATCATATCCTATCAGACTATCTCTGATCTTCAGCTGAGCCAGACGAGCCGCCAGGGCATCGTCGGTGGAGATTGGGATAGCATGGTCCACTATGTGATTCTTGCTCTGCCTCTGAGGCTCTGCGTCCGTTGTGGTCTTCCTCTTTTTTGTGGCATCGGCCTTAGAGGTGCTGACGTTCTTATGGTTTGTAGGAGGTGGTACATTTTGGCCCGCCTTCTTCATCAACTTCACAAGACTTGGGGAAGATATCTCCTAAAGGTCGTCAAAAATACCTTCAGGGCGCTCTACAAAAAGAAAATAATATATAATATATGAGATCTGGGAAAACACCAAATAATTATTGTCAATCTTCATTCCCTCCATTGTTGAAGAGATTCAATACAAAATTCTTCATCACCTGCAAATAATTGATGAGAAATACACATTATCACACATCATTAGATTGTTTAGATATGCATTCGCTCACCCCAAACCAATAACCGAGTGCAAAACATTTAAGAAAGTTTTAGACTTTTAGCAATTATTATCTTATGACAAAAAAATAGAGTTAAAATGTGAATAGATTAGAGGATAAAAAAGATGAAAGTGTGGGATATAATAATTCAAATAAAAACAACTATATAAATATTTGTAATAATATGAGCATTATTGGACACCCAAGTAGAAATGACCAAATATGACACCCAAATAAAAGAGACCAAATTTGACACCCAAATAAAAACGACCATATTGGATACCCTTGTAAAAAGACAATTTATTTAACCTCGTTCTTTCAAAAGAACACCAACTTGAGCTAAAAGAATATCAAATGAAGTAATTGAAGTAAAAAAATTAATTTATCAAATGAAGTAATTGAAGTAAAACAGGTACTAATCGTAAAGTAAGTACAAATCGTAAAACATGTACCATTACTCAAGGCCAAAAATTGAAGTAAAACAGGTACCAATCGCTTGGGAGAAAATTTACCTGTTTGAGAGAAAATGTAATCGTTTACAATCGTAAAACAGGTACAAAAATAGAAATGAAGAAAACCTTGACAGAAAGAGAGGGGTCAGCCAACCATGGAATGCACGAAAATCGTCTGACATGCAATACAATTTTACCTGCAAAAATAATAGAAATTATAAGTGAAGGAAAAGAATGAAAATATCTACCCAATAATTTTTAGGCAAAAACAATGGAACATGAGCCTCTCTCACAACTACAATGCATTTGTGAGACTAAAAATGAAAATTAATTTGAATTCAAATCTCAAAACCCAAATCCTTACCCCTACCCAAACTGAGACCCACCTACAGATGCTACACACAGGTACAACCCCCACAGTGGACCACACTTCTCTATCAAAGGAAAATAATTGGAAATTAGTGTTCTGTGAAATTATAATTTATTATAGCTGAAGCATTAATTTCAGCAATCCTTACCTAATACTACATCCACGCTCTTCACCGAAGCCCCTTTCCCTAAACCACAGAGAAGCTCTACCGTGGAGACATCCAGGCTCTTCACTAAACACTAAAACACAATGATCTACATCCGCTAATTGGAGATGAAGATTTTTGTTTATCAGTGTCGAACTATTAAGTTTTCGTAAAAAAAAAATACCATGAACTATTGTACCTGTTTCACTAAAAACTCAAACCCATTAATTTTTCTACAGCGCTTTTATACAAAACATTTCTACAGAGATCAAAAATAGTAAACAAAACATATGAGATCCGGTGCTTTTATACACCGCTTTTGTTTGCCACTATCAATAAACAAATGAGATCCAAAATAGTAAATAGTTAAGGATCCAAAACATATGAGATCCAAAATAGAAAACTTCTCAACTGGATTACCTTTTCCATTTGTATCTGTGGGAGAGGACCCAAATATCAGCACACTATCTGAGAACCAACTTGATCTGAACCAAATCAAAATAAGCCAAAAGACGAAAACCGAGGAACACCAACCATACAAATCTAAAAAAAAAAATCTGAACAATAATCATTTACATTTTAATAAGAGATGGAAAATGGTAGTGAAAGGGCGTGTGCAAGGAGAGGTTACCTGATGGCGTGGGAGCTTAATGCGGTAGGAATGATGTCATGTGTTTTGGAGAAATGAACGAGAGAGAGAGAGAGAGAGAGAGAGAGAGAGAGAGAGAGAGAGAGAGAGAGAGAGAGAGAGAGGGCTCTGTGTATAAAATGATAGGTTGTTTACCAAAATACCCATTTTTTGAATTTAAGTGTAAATTTGATGAGTAGAAAAAGAGGCAAAAACCAAAACATTGAGGGGTAAATTTGTAAAAAAGAAAGACGTAATCTGAACCATACATCTTGGAAAAATGTGTAAGGAGGTGGCATCGATCTGCACCGTTAAAATGTGTATATTTTCAAAAACCAAGCTACTTTATTTTATATATATATATATATATATATATATATATATATATATATATATAATAAAACAGGAGGGTGTTTTGCCACATCATATAGTCATGTCATACAACTTTTTCCACATCATACTAGGAGGAGGGTATTTTGCGACATCATATAATTTTGGATACAAAATCTATATAAACAGGTTTTGTATCTATTTATATAAGTGGGTGGTTGGGATTGGGTTTGAAAAATATAAATCTAATGGTTATCCGCGCCCGATTCCCCCACTTTGCCTCGAGCCACCCACACGTCCAATCTTACACCCACTACCCACTATCTCAGCTTCTCTCTAACACAAGTTAGTACCCCTCTCGCTCTCTCTCTCTCTACAAAACATTTGCATCTCAGAGGTAACGATATGAACTCTTTAAAAAACCCAGCTTAAGAAAAGTCCCCGTCTTAACCCATCAATCCGGATCCTCAATCGAATCCAAAACCGTAGCCGTGGAGATCTTAGACTCAATATTTTCCCTTTGCAGCAAAAACAAGGTTTGGTTCTGTTAACGTTTGGTCCATGGGTTTGGCTTCTCCTACTCTTTCTTCTATTGATGTTTTGTTCAATCAGAGGAGTTTTTTTTTTTGCAGGATCCGGATTGTGTGTACTCGGGGTATTTTTGAACTAGGTCGGCTCTAAAAGAGGGTACTGTTTTTCCCCATCTCTCTCAAGTTTTAATGCCAGTTCTCAAATGTCAAGTGAAGATAGGTTAAAGAAATGGGTTAGAGAGAGAAGAAATGTGGGAATTTTGTCATATCTCATGGGTTGCAGAAATGGGTTTTTTCCTTTCCTGGGTTCGTCACATGAGAAACTATTTTTTAGAGGTTGACACCATGTACTGTTTATGTTGAAGAAACTATTTTCTGCCCCTATTTTTTTTTCTTTTTCTGAGTTTATTTTCTCTTCTGTTGCAGCAGGTGTTTAAGCCATGTACTCTGTTTTTGGGTTTTTTCAGCGATGGGTCTCTCTCTCTCAGCGATGGGTTTCTCTCTCAGCGATGGGTCTCTCTCTCTCAGCGATGGGTTTTTTCAGCGATGGGTTTCTCTTCGTGCTTATGTTTTTTTTGGGCAGTTGCGGCTTGGGCGCAGTGGCATGGTGTGTGGTGGTTGTGGTGTGGGCGAGGTGGTTGTGGCGTGGTTGGCCTCTGATCCAAAAACAGAGGTAAAATGTGGGAAATGGTGGGTTGATCAATTTGTGTACACGATTTGTAGATTAGGGTTGTTATTATTTGATTCCATGGTAATCAATTTGTATACACGATTTCTGTCGGTATTTTCTTTAATGAATCTTTATGATGTGATTATGTTTACAATTGGATTTTGTTTTAAGAACACAAAATCAGTTGCTACGCTCTCCTCTACTTGGCCCCAAAAAATAAATAGTACTTTTTTTTTAATTTTCTATTTTTTCTTCGGGTCGAGATGCAAAAAAAGACCCAGAAAGTTGACACCCAGATCACAATTTCACAAACCTACAGGTTTTGGTGATTTAACTTTAAAACTAGCACATCCCATATTTGTTCAGGTACCTTCAGCAATCCAGTCGAAAACGATAATGGATTGAGAAACCAAAAATCGATTTTTGGGATCTCCGTGATAAGGGCTCGGGATTGTCTAAGAGGAGGAAAGTGCGATTTTCTCGGGATTATCTTGAAGGACACTCACATGGTGGACATCATGGTTCCAGAAGGTACTAATCTAAATGGGTCTGCATTTTTTTTCTGATTTAATCTTTGTTTGTTTAGAAAATGTTATTTTGTTTTTTGAAGTGTTGAAAATATGTTGGTGATTTATATGACTTAAATGTGAGTTGAGTTTGTATTTTTCGGCGAAGTTTCCGGAGCTCCGATGAGGATGTGAATCTCCGATGTGTAGAGCGCGATTTTGGTTCTTACAGATTTTTTAATGTTGTAACAAATGTTAATTGTTTATTTAATGTTGATTCATATTAATTATAATTTGTTTGAAATCTAGACACACTTTTAACTTATTTATGCATATTTTTTTTCCAGTTTATTTTCGTAAAAATTGTATGTTTGTGTAAAGTTTATCCTATCCTTGCCCAAGATTTTATAATTTAGGCTCAAAGTGGTTCTTTTTTTTGTTTTTCCTTTTTATAAAATTAAGGAAATTTTACCAATTAGTTTCGTTTACTAAGTATGTAGTTCAATAGGTTCTAACATTTTTTTTGCTTTATCAGGTCCATTGAAAGAAGATTTTTGTAGCATACAGTGGTTGTATTCACTATATGTACAAATAGGACCTGTTAAGGAAAAAATATTGTGATAGGACCTATTAGGAAATGTCCTGTGTAAATAGGACTCATCCCCTAAAATTAATTGACTCTTAAATTAGAGGGTATTACATATGGTTCAAATCAAGTCATTTTTAGGTTTCTCATATTATGTTTTTATTTTTTAAATTAATTTCTTATTTTTGGAATAAGTATTTTTATCTATTTTTTCATATGTTTCATCTTCGGGGGTTCAAGTATTTCTCAAAAGGAAGTCAATGCCATTTAGTTTGAAAGTTTTTTTAAATTTAAAAGCTTACTAGAAAATGTAGGCACATGGCTTGAGGGAAGTAGGAGGAGGTGAATCATTGGATACATTCGGGAACAAGGCTTAATGTAAAACTCCGTATCCCCAAAAGTACTCTTAAAGAGTTGACTGTACTCTAAAGATTTGCTCTACAAATTCATCACATGGCTTGACATAACAAGAAAGGAGCAAAATGAGCAAATCATGTTCTGACATCTTTTCTCAAAAAATTGATTGTTACTCTTGAACTTTATTAAAATATAATAAAACATGTACTAAAGTTTAATTATCGAGATGAGCATTGTAGTTTTTTTTAAAAGTGGTTGTTTATATGTGCCTATTAAACTTCGTGAAATTGATGCTACAAATGTCTAAAAAATGAATATATGGGAGCAATCTATGTTATGATGTAGTCATGTTGTATTATTTCAAGCAAAATACAAAAATTCAGAATATCATCTACATTAAATAATTAATCGATTGTGCCATCGACACATGTATCCCTAAAGGTTTTCTAAATTTTATGACTTTTTAAAACTAATAATTTCGGATTCTTATTGAACGAAATTTTGACTAAATATTTATTTTCATTGTGCCATCGAGGCATAGTGTTGTTGGTTTCAGTTTAAGCAAATGAGCTTACACTGAAAATTTAGTGTTGGTATAAAAATTGAAACGAGGAGAGCATAAATTAAAACCTTTCAGTAAAATTAGTGTTTGTTAAAAACTAGCACCATGCGTGTCGGTATAGTCAGGATGCAATGCTGTTTGGATTCGCCACCACACGTGTAGTTCTCGACAAAAGTTAGTGTTGATGGGTTTAAACACCATGCGTGTTGGAATAGAGACAGGTAGTTCCATCGACACGTGTACGAGTATGTTATAATCAGAAATATTCAGGAGCAAATTTATCACCGTGCCATCGGCACGGGTACACCCTAGTATATATATATAGGCACAATAAGAACCAAAAAATATTAAGGACACATGTTATCATGATAGAGACAAGTTGAAAAGAATTTTTTCCTTCAATAAGTTTAGACAAGTTGATAACATGTGTCCTTAATATTACCTGGTTAATAATGTGTGTGTGTATATATATATATATATATATATATACTAGAGTGCACCCGTGCCGATGTGGCACGATGAAAATATTTTATTGAATTTGTTATTCCTCTAATTATTAGTTTTAACTGTTATAAGTTAGGTTAGAATTTTAAACACAAAAGTAACATCAACCCATTGACTCGCATTTGTGGTGCAAGAGAATTAGTATGTTAAATAAATTAACATGATAACATTGTATTTAGCATCTCCAACATATTATTGCAATATCTATACAACATGTTCATTAAATGTCAATTTCGATAAATTTTTAATTCAATTCTGAACACCAAACTCTTAGTTTGTTTCCACTAAAAATACCTATCACAAAAAAGGAATAACTGACCCTGAGATCTCAAATCTATCTTTACTAATTCAAATAAATTTGATCCCGCTAAATCATTATGTCCACACTCTTACAGTTGCATTATTGTGGCATTACCCATGTTAATGACACACCCCATTCCGATGATAGAAAAAAAAAGTAATAACAAACTGAAACAAATGAAATAATAGAGGTATAAAAAAAATCTTTTATCATGCAAGGTATCATTGAACTGATGTAAGACTGACCAAATAGCACCAAATTATAAATCCCACTAATATTTGACATTGTTTACAATATACTTCAAACTGTAAGAATCTGAAACCATATTTTTGTTTCAATTCAAAAAAATTCTTCTTGAAGTGAAATAAACATGGAGGTATAACCCTAAACATATAGAGTTATGAATATATAGTAGAGGTCTAAACTGTCCTGAATTTTCTCATGTATATTTATAACTCCTATATATCAACAAGCCCTATCAAGTCTTCACATAATATTTTTTTCATTGAATTACCCTAAAATACTCAAAATAAATAAAGAATTTAATATAAAAAAATCATCTTTATAACAATATCCCACCATTACAAAGTTAGTTCCAAATATCTACTTTTATTTAGAATATGCATCCTTCGTGTAATTTCAAAATTTGTCAATACATATTGATCATAATTCATTACATTAGATCCCATACATCATGTCATTTGTAGCATCTGAATTTCACAGTTGAAAGTTACCTGCAACAGCCATATCCCCTGGACGGCTAAATAAAATTTTTATACATGTCCGTTATGCAGACCTACGGACACATAAATCGATATAAACATTAGGACAAAGAAAGGTACGATAAAGATCAAATTTCAAACATGTCGAAGTTCAAATTCGCCACTAAACCCTATAACAAACGAAGCACCCAAACATGTTCAAGTTCACATATAACAATAGACTCTTTAATAAAACAAACACCCCAAAAATTTCCAAATTCGCATTCAACATTAACGTCTATAACAAAACATCTCAACTATATCACCGAAAAATGAACTCAACAAACATTATATGCAAGGAGATAATCAATTAATATTTAAATGATCGAGTATTTGGTGGATATCGTTGAGATACCACTCGTTCAGTTCATAACAATTACAGTAAGATTACTACCACTATTTTTGATATGCAAGCTTAAAGTAAGAACTTATAACAATTTAGTACCATCATTTTACTATGCAATCTTAAAGTAAGAACCAATAGGTCATATAAGGAAAGAATGATAGATGTGAGAAATGCAAAACTAACAAAATAAATAACCCAAAACATACTCAAATCAACTATTAATATTATTATAGTCTGGATACATGATTCTATGATTGATTAAACTCAATTATATAGCAGTAAATAGTTATATAGAATTTATATTGCAGTAAACTCAAGTTATATAGAAGTAAAAAGTTGATAGCTTCATGTATGATATCAACAGAAATTTAAAAAAAGATAATAAATCTGACTAAATTCATATATGATATCAACAGAAATTTAAAATAAAAATAAAATAAAAACTTTTAGACAACCTAAACATCACATGTTTGAGTAATGATGGAAAAATTTAACTTCCTCAAGCACTATATCCAAAAATAAATTGTTTAAAACACTATTCAATTAAAATACATAAAAAAGTTTCAACAATTAACTGAGATGTTCTCTCGAACATAGCGTATTTAAAACCCCCAAAATCGTAAATTAAATCCAACAGAAATGAAATAGAGGGTTACATAATTCACATGGTTGTTTCTCGATCACAACCACCCATATTTCAAAGCTACTGCAAAACACCTGCAGAACCTTGAAGTTTACATGCCTGAAGAGCCAAGTAGATGTAAAACCTTTAAGTTTACTGCAAAATGCCTCAAGAAAAAATATCCAAAGAAAAAAACTCATTACTCTCAGAGCCAACAATAAATTTGGTAAAAATGTTAAAATTTAGAAATGCCTAAAATTGGAGAGAGAGAAATTAAACAAATACCCAAAAAATCCCAAACAAAAACAAATCGAAAACAATGTTTCAAATACATACCAAACATATATTTGAGACTTGTTTCCACCATAAATTTTTGATCTGTTGAGGGAGTAGGTGTGTAATACAGTGGGGGAGTGTTCGAGCCCTGCTCTAGCAGATACGATGGCGGTGGATTTAGAGCCCTGCTCTGGCAGATACGGTGGGGGAGTGTTTGAGCCTTTGTTTTGGACTCCATGATGAGTCCACTGCCCAGCTCCACCAAAAGATGAAAAAAACCTCACAACATAGATGGAACCTGATGAGAGATGGAGAACAACCTCACACATAAACGAAACTTGAAAATACATAAATTCTCGAGGGATTCATAAATGGTTTGACAATAAAACTTGACAACAACGAAAAATAACTGAAATAATAAAAATCATATGGGAAAAATTGAACAGGTAATTCAGCCATCATGAAAGACTAATTTCCATCGCAGGACCAATTCAGTCAGAACAAGCAGTTAATAAACCCACAATCACAAGTCTTAACATGAGGTTTAGTATTTGTATTAAATTGATTATTTCTAATAAGATACTGTATAAAATAAAGGTTATGTTCCAACATTAATTAAATCTTCAAAGTAGTTGAGCCAAAACAAGCTAACTGTCCAGTTATCGATTTGTATGGACAAATTGAAAGAAGGATGAGACAAGATTGGGATCTTATTGACCCTATTGCCTCACACAAATAGCTCATGCAGCTAACTAATGGTACAGGTACAACGGGGTTGAGTTCAGTTGCTATGTCAGGTATCATGAAGTTTAGTTCCTCGTCTGAATCAGTGGTGCAGTGGGTGGGCTGGGTACAAGGTCATTAATTCACTTACACCTGCTCCTAAATCTTTATGAAGATCTGAACTCTAGAGAAGGTTCTAAAAAAGGGTTCTAATAAGAGGACCACCACTCTTTCCCACTAACAATAGCCACACATGTAATTTCAAATGACCACATTTAATTACTGTTAGTTTACAGTAATGAAATTACATGTAATTAAAGTAAGGATTACATGTAATTACTATAATTAATCAAAAGATTAGGATTACATGGATTAGGTGATAACTATTAGTTTTCGAGTCTTTTAATGAGAATCCGTTAAAAGTCAATCTTTGGAGTTTTCATCAGTAACTAGCGAGAAAAGATAAGGTGATAACATAAAGGACTTACTAATGAGAAAAGATTAGGTGATAACTTATGTGACATCTCGCCTAATAAAATACCGGGTGATCAATCCTATATCAAATTAACATAGGAGTCTCATATGGTTCATTCTCAGCATCACTGTCGAAAACAAAATTAATTACTAATAACCTATTAGGCTGGCGTCAAAATTTTATTTAACTAATATTTTTATCTAAACCAACTATGTAAAACATTCACATAGTTTATATGTACGAAACATAAATGAAATAGAAATAACCGAACACTCGGTTTAACATAATACAACCAAATCGAATGCCGCACTAAAAAGGCGGTAAGAGAATAAATGAATACAGTTGGGCTATCAGCGCGAATATTTCTACAGTACCTCCTATCTAGATCTCATTGATAGAAGCATCTACAATAAACCTACATGCATCCGCAAACGTCTGACTCGAAGGAATCATCGTCCAGGCGTCCCCATGTCTGGACACCTATATATATACATATATAGCAAGAGAGGGAAAAATAGAGAAACGGGTCAGAGCCTGAGTTTTGAAAATATTTTAACAAGTGCTTAAAAGCCATATTTTAAAATATGATATCTCTCATATTTAAACTGGTATCGTACTCTCATGAGATACACCTCACCCCTCTTCTAATAGTGTACACCTATTGAATATGTTTGAAACAACCTAGTTAAGCTACCCTACCTAAATAATCTCTTTAACCCATATTCTAAGATCCTCCTAGACCAGAGTACTAAGGGTTAAACTTCTCCTCATTCCCAACATTGTGCTACGTTCGTACGTGGGGTGTCTCGCGAAGCGAAATCCAAACAAGGAACCCCCCGATACACTACTATAAGACAATGTTGATCGTCAAGATCCATTAGGCCCTCAGTACATAACACATATTGTAAAACCCCGTATATATATATATATATATATATATATATATATATATATATATATATATAGTTCTCATTCGAACCCATGATTCATATTCATAACTCCGGATATAATCTACCAGAAGGGGAATAACACCTTATTCATTATTTTCAGTTTATACACGTTACATTATATGATATCTCATCTTCATATATAAACAATATACTATATGCAATAAGTATAATTATACCTATCACAATCATAAGTATATCAACCATCCCACCGAGTTATAACTCGAGGAGGCAGTCTCATAGTGCCTATCCAAATTCGGGTTTACTCACTCAACCACGATACCAAGCCAGACTCATTCATGGTCATTGGAGGCAGTCAAATTCCCTCCTAAAAGTGGGATAACAATATTGTACCCATATGTGGGACGATATGACCTGAGGATATACTCTCCCTGCTCCTAAATCTAGGGGATTCACCCACATCGCGCAACCTCCCTGGATTGCACTAGAGAAAATATATAATCAGGTTGTCCAACCCTAAGCCCGGGGAAGCCCCTGGAATCAGCGACTATGATACAAATATACCAATCACACAAATATATTTATTCATATCATAATATATATACTTTAAAACATCGTATACATAATCTATATCGCTTCTCAATATATTATGGCTATTATTGCCAAACTCTTATAGCGATAGCCAATAACCCCGAACGTTCCCATTCGTAATAGTATATAAGTATTTACCCACTTAAAATACTAAACTTATAAGCACTCTCTTACTTAGTATATAACTCGCACCTTAATCACCTCATAAGGATTTACTTATAAAATCCTGAATATACCAATTCATAATAATTCCATCCTACTCACATCCTAGGATTTACTCAAACATATAGGCGGTGTATAAGTTATATTTTTGACACGCATAATATATACAATCTCCCGCCGAAATACTACCCGAGTGTTACTCATCCGAACACCCCTAAATTAGTAAGTCCTGGATTTTACTTTCAACTAACCCAAGGTATACACCTCACTTCAATAATAATTTAGAAGTCCCCGCACCATTTTTAAGAACCCCTAATATTTAACTCCACGATGTATTTTCCTCAAAACTACACATTAAGTGCGACACAATTTTTGCACCCTCCTAGTCCCAATTAAATTCCCTTAAATGGCTAGGTATTGATTTCCCCTAAATGGATATTTATTTCCTCTGATGAATAGGCTTAAACAATTAATTTAGGGATTTATCCAATTTAAACAAAACAGGCCGAAATTGTCAAAATTTCGGAAGGGTCGATCGATCAACTCTGACCGTCAATCGGTCGATCGAACAGGTCAGTCGTCTTCTCCGACGGTCTGTTTCAGCCATTAACACACAACTAAGGTTTTTATCTTCTCTCCCATCATTATTCAGCCTCAACCAACAGTATATGCTTACATAAAAAGAGTTATAATCATCTTAGAACCAAGAATCAATAACTAATTTCGGTTAATTTCTAAGTTTCTCCAATTGGATATTATCCGGGGTTTATTCGTTAAACTTCCGAAAAATCCAACCCAACCCAAAATTTTTATAGTTTAACACACCAACTATAACATGATAAATAAAAACACTAAATTAATAAAGTAATTAAACACTTGCCTCGTGGATAAAATCTGACGACCTCGAGTCGAATCCCGCGTTGTTTGGTCGAAATCTCCTTTCTCTTCTCTTCTTCCTTTTCTCTCTTCCCTCTCTCTCTCTCTCTCTCTCTCTCTCTCTCTCTCTCTCTCTCTCTCTCTCTCTCTTAGGGATGAAATGTGAGAGAAGTGAGGGTTATAAGGTTTTATAAATCTTATCCCTTATTATACCCAAAATTGACTTGTATACTCAAATGCGAGTCCCTACTAGTCCAAAAATCCCCGGAACCTAAACGCTACCCCTGGATTCTCTATTCTGACTATCTCGACCATTTCGAAACCAACCGTGCACTCGAAATCACCATCTGAGTCACTTAAATAAAGTTTGCTAATTAAACCCAACACATCTCACTATGCATTTTCTACAACTTAAAATAATTCGCGTCACTTTACCCAGTTGCGATATGACATAAAAACATTCTGACTCATTTACTTAGTCTCCGATGTAAATGTACCACGCATCGATAAGCATTTAACGCTTATTTATCTAGAATTTACTATTCATTGAAATTCCTCAAATTACCAAACTATTGCCATTTATGTAATTTGAATATCAATAAAAGTACGGGGTATTACAAATTAATGGACTGACTTTGCATTCTTAGCTCTTGTTGTGAATAAGAAAAAGATTATGATATTCTAGGGCACACGTGTATGAAAGTATTCGATTGCATCTCATGACCGACGCTTGTAAAATTTTATCTGCTGCCTTTGGAAGAGTGTCATACTTCATAGCTATTAAAAATAATGAATACCTTTACATACACATGGATAATTGTTCTCTCACTAGTATTATTCAGGCAGGTAAGGATAGGTAAGTCTATAATCTCATTTAGTTTTATACACTATCAAATTGAGATGGGGAATAAATCAAACGATCAAAACCACTGCCACTAAAAAACTAGAAAACCCTTATTAATAGGCTAAATAATTCTAAATCTACTAAGACTAGATTAATGAGGATATATTCAAGAAATCTATCACAATAAGGAATTAAAAATAATTAAGGAAAGTATAAGAAGAAGATACCTAATTTAGATAAAATACTCTAAATGACCATTTATTAAATTTTGATAATTAAATAAAAAGTAGATAATTAAAATTGGAAAAAAATTCTATGTTTACCATTATAAAAGTTTGGAGGTTTCTTCTAAGAAAAAGGATGATGAAGATTAAAAATCGATAGAGATTTTCTGCGAAGAGCATTACAAGGCAAACCCGCAGTTCTATTTCTTGCTTCAAGTTGTTGGCAGGAGTGAGTTGCATTCAACATGTTAATTGATATATTAATATTATTTATAATTGATTTGAGAGTAAAGTTCCTCAACCAAAAGCTTATCAACACCACGAGATGGATTTCCTTGCTACTGCGTTGCAGAAATCCAGGTTTGATGTATTTTTTATCCAATGGGTTATTGTTCTTCTAAAAGATGCAAAACTTTATTTATTATAAATGGGACTCCTAAGAGATATTCTGGTGGAACTAGATCAGTGAGGTAGGGAACCTCTCTTCATATCCAATTTGTATCACGAAGGAGGACTTAAGTTGGGGCATAACTAAGATATTTCAAACAGATCAAATGAAGTTTATGTTTATCATATTTCATGTCTAGATGATATTATTGTTATTAGTAGATAAAAAATCTGGTGAATGTTTTGGAATCTTATGGTAGATTTTTTGCCTTAGCCTTAAATTCCATGAATTTCTCAAAAGCTTCAAAATTATGGCGCATTTGGTTTATGTAACCATATCTTTAGTAATCATATAATGAAGTAATCTGATCCTTTTATTTCATAAACAATTATTGGACCACTACATCTATATGTATGATTGCGAATAATTTGTAGCTCTATTACCCTTGGAAGGAAAAGGGTGTTGGTCATTTTACTCTCCAAATAGGATTCATAAAGGTATAATGGTTCAATAGTTAATGAATAGAGTAGTCCATCCTTGAGCATTATTTATATTCTTATATAGTTAATATAACCTAACCTTAAGTGCCACAAATACGTTTGATAAGTTGAACATAATTTTGTTTCTTACAAAAGTGATAAGATTCATCATGAGTTACAACAGTGTCTCTAATCGCACAGTATCTAGGCCTCAATTGATAAATATTACCCACCAATTTTCTGGAACAAATAAAGTTCTTATTCTTTCGAACACACACAAAGGATAAATTGCCACAATGTAAACTTGTCTACTTAAAATAATTTACTGAAGTTAAATTCCTTTTAATAGTTGGAACATAAAGTCAATCTAATAATAATAAAAGTCCTAAAATTATAAAAAGATAGGATCCCTTGACTTACAAAATTTTGAATCAATCGGCAAGGCATTCATACATGCATATAATGCAGTTTCATCTGAGAAATTCTCTACACTTACAACTTCCTTGTTGAACCTGTATTAGCCTTAAATCAGAGGCACCAACTACTCCTAAAGGAAAACAAACAATTGGCCATCAATTTGTTAGATAATATGGTTATCTATCCTATTATTCAATCCTCTACTTCAAAAATCCAGGCATCTAAGAAGAAAAATAAGATATATATCTTCATGTATGAACCATTAGAAAATTCCAGAATAAAAAAATTACCTAATAAAGATGCTGATGATTGGGTCTTATTATTTGCAGTTATGTAGAGAGTGTTGGATGGTGGCTCCAGCTACTGAGCACGATGGCAAGTGAAGTGTGGTACAGGCTGCAGCGGTGTGAATTGCACCCGCATTCACTCATTAAAGAGACATATTTAAGAAATAAATATATACTTTATACCACATAAAACTATATCCCAAGAAGACCAGACAAGAAAGAACACACTACATATTCACAAAAGGTTTCCACAAAATTAACAAAAAGACCAAAGAAATTGGAACACACTACATATGTTCTTCTCTTTCCAAGCATCAACAGAATCGAACCATAACAACCTTTACAGTTGCACTATAATATTTATCCATTCATATTCATGCCAGTCGAACACATATGAAAATAAACAAACTCAAATAAAGAGAAACGGATAAAAAACAACTGGACAACTACATACATAGCATGATTTATAAAATGAAGTGTCGATAAATATATGAAGCAATTAAATGCCATTACACAATAAAAATATACGAAAAGAGGCATTAATCATTCCAAAGGCATTCACATATTTCTAAATGAGTTTGGTTATTCAATAGCTAGACAGAACCATGAAGTTTAAACAACTTTTACAAATGAGGTTGGTCTTCAATAGTAGATTGGAAGCCCGTTGGTATATCTAAATCGTTTACTCGGCTCGTTAGTCTCTTCGGTGAGTGTACAACCATCCACCGATTGGGATTAATAAGGTCTATCGAATAGAATAATTGGGTGTCCTCGGAAGCGAGAATTACAGGCTCATCCAAGTCATTGCTCAAACTCTTAAGCTTGTCAAAATTCACTATCACCAAATTAGAGTTCGGATAGTGTTGACAATATTTGGTCTTATCTTCAACTCTACCCAATCACAATAAAGCACCACCTCTTTAATTATTGCATAATCAAGCTCAATTATCTATCTAATAACCCCATACCACACAATCCAAGCATTTTTTTTAGATTTTTATCATTTTTTTGCCTTGAATTTTGTCCACACCTTTAGGCAAACACCTTTGTCTTGTGTTACAACAGTATTGTCATGGTACTTAGTTGAAAATACAAAACTATTGACGTGATACTTCTTATATGTCTTAACCCAATGATATGGAGCTTGAACTAATCGCCACAAACGTGCTTCGATTCCGTCTCTCTTGAATTGGCCAACAGTGGAGAAAACCAAAACATTATTATAACACTAAATTCCAAAATTATTGTCACTAATAAATGACATGTCTAATCACTCTTATTATATATTACAAACCTTTTCGTAGAGCCATGGTATGAAAGAAGTTTGCTTCTGTGCTTTTATCAATTTGATCCCCTTTCCTTTACCATGAGAATTGGAGTTCAATAATGCTTTATACTCACTATAAATTGTTCATGTTAATTTCAAGCTTTAATATAACAATATTAATACACGTGTAGTATAAATATGTGACTTAACTCAAACTAGTAGTATTCATGCAGTCCATCAACATTAAGTCGAAATAGAACCCACTGATATATTTGATGAAATTGTGTTGGTTCCAACATCACAATCTTATAAATCAAGCAACGACCTTTCATTAGAGAACTCTCCATCGTCCTCTAAGAATGCTTCATGAGTCTGTTGATAATTTCCCTCTAAGGGGTTTGGCATACACTCCATATAATAACGAACCTACTCGGCAACAATATAGGACTCTATAATCGACCCTTCAACGTATCGTTTATTGCTTGGTATATTTTTTAAGTCCCCCATTTCTCTATTCATAAGGGTGAAAAAACATGAACATTACAAATTTATTAGCATTTGCGTGTTAAAATTAAATATAAGATAAGTTGTTTAACTTTCAAACGAAAACATCCACCGATATCAACGCTTCATCTGCTAGATGCACCATAAGGTGGATGTTAATAACAAATAATGTTGGTGGAAAATATTTTTCCAACACACACAATGCTTCCACAACCATATATTTGGCTATTTGGATACTGGATAGTTTTCGTAAGTCACGGTTTTTAGAGAAAGCATATTGAAGGAAAATAGGTGGTGAATATTATATTATGACATGATAGTCATGTGACTTCAATGAGTGCAAACTGGGTTGATTAAGAGTGACAATGTTGCTCAAGATGGATAAAAAACTCGAAGGCAGCTTCAAGTCTTTCAAAATTTGACAAAACTATTTTTTCTCCTCCTTATTCAATGCAAATGGTGCTTTAAGTTTTATCTCTTTAATAGTGTGTCCGTCTACTTTCATTCATTAAGTACTGTGCATGTGCATATTCTTCCTATCCAACTGAGCAATTATTGTATCTTTTTTTTAGTTTAGTATCAAGGATTGTGTTGATTAGATGTTCTGCAACATTCTTCTCTATGTGCATCACATCAAGAACATGTCAAACTTGATGTGAATCCAATATTCTAAATAAAACCAAATGGACCTTTTATACAACGTGTCCTTAACTTCAGTAAGACAATTATCGATTACATCACCGACCTTTCGCTTTTTACTATTAAATTTTGGGATCTTCCCAGGAATATAATTTAATACCCCGTATTTTTATGCTTTCTAAATTTGGGGCTTTATTAAATTTGATGTGAGTTATTAATTTAATATAAATTCGGAAATTAATTATTATTTTTATATAATTACTAACGTGACGAGAGTTAGTAATTATTGGAAACTTGTTGAATATTACTAATGAGCAAAGTAATATATAATATTGGTTCTATTAAATGTCACGAGTGAATAAAATGACAATTTTGGAAATTTAAGTCGGGACGCGCCCGTGTCGTGTCAGGACTAAATTTTGATTAATAAAAGTGAATAAATTATAAGTCACCCGTATGGTCATTTAGAGTGCGCCAAAGTGTCCGGAAGGGTCGAGATAGTCAAAATAATGTACCCGGGGGTTTTGTTTGGGTCTCGGGGTGTTTTTAGGCTTAATTAACACACCGGGAGGGCGTTTTAGGCATTTTGTATTTTTGGGCTTGGAAACCTACGAATTTTCTAGGTTATATCAGATGATTAGGTTTGTCTTCTAGGGTTAACACAACAAAAACAAAAGACTTCCATTGGAGAAGGAAAGGAAAAGCTTACCAACGAGTTCTAGGCCAAGAACTCCTCGTTTGCACCGCCGTCACCGCCAAACGTTAGATCGCGCAACGAGGATCACCACCACACTGATTTTATCCACAAATCAGAAACAAAAATTCCTAGGCAAGTATTTATCTTTCTTAATTTAGTTAATGCTTCATTCATATTAGTTTAGGGTTGATTAGGATGAGTTTTTATGAAAGAAAACCTATGTTGGAGGTTAGAAATCGCATGTTGTAGAGATATAAACATCATTCTGGAAATCCCCTTCACATGTAGAGGTTGAACCACGAATTTACATTGGGTTAGAAGTAGAAATTCTGGAAAAAGGATGAGAAGAACTAAGTTAAAGAAATTATTAGGGTTCATGAGATTTATATAGATTTTTTCCCTTTAATTCATGATACTTGATGAAAACTCGCATGCCTTACGTAGAATATTGTTCATTTGGGTTTATAATGCTTGTGGTATGAATTTATGGGAGTTTGGGAGTTAAAAACTTGGATTTGGATGATTTTGGATGATAATTCCCGTAACTGGTATTCTGCAGTTTTCGCCATACCTGCTTGATCGATCGATTGAGCCAAGAGCATCGATTGATCGACTAATCGATCGATTGACCCCTTTCTATCGATCGATCGACCCCTTTTGCAAAACTAGATTTTTCCTTGTGTTGACTTGATCCGAGTAAATGTGTAATAAACCTTGATTAATGTTATTAGGACATAATGAAACATAAAAAGGACCAGTAGGGTCAGGGTAAACCCCGTTAAGTGGAACTTTAATGAAATTGGAAATGAAGGGGTAAACGGGGAAATATTCATACCTAAGAAATCTAACGTGCGTAGACTTAATAATTGAAATGTCTAGGAGTTGGATTAGAAGATAAGTGAGGGCCTACTGAAATTGTACTTAGGTAAAGGGAATACTTCGAGAGATGATAAGTGAGTTGGAATAAATTAAATTTCAAAAATAAAATGAATAATTCCGTTACAAGAAATGATCGAATAAAAATTGTACTAAGAATGGAATAATATAATGTTGGGCCGTGGGCATACCTAACTTATGAATGTGAATAGTTATATATCTATATGACTCTGTGATTGATCATATATCTTATATACGTGTAAACAAATCATGCCCGCGCTACTTGCTATCGCTGAGGTTTTCGCACTGGGACAGTCTTATCTTGATGGGACCTTTATGGGGGATATTGACTCGTACCCTAGAACATAGAAATCCTTGGTACAGGCTATCTGATTGATAGTCAGACGGTCCTAAGAGACGTGAGGGTATGTGCTGACCTCTTAGTGACTTGGAACTATGCTTCACCTCAATTTGTGTTTGTGTGTATTAATACAGTTCGAGAGTGATTCCGAACTAGTATTTCCCTTAGTATGAGTGATACGGGGACTTGATAGCAGAGTATGCCAGCACCATAAATATTATGTGGGGTGCTAGTAGTATATATATTATATGGATAATTAATGTATATACATATAGTCTTGAAATTTGTAACTTCCTACTGAGACTAAAAGAAGTTAATTAATGGATAAATATTCTGGTTTTATTATATATGGCTGAAATGTTATGAAACTGTTGAAAGACTTTTTAATCAAATAAGAGTTATGTGAAAACCTTAAATTCCTGAAATTTAATTATCTTAGTCTTAGAAATTGTTGGCATAGAATCTGATGAGGAATTTGAATTAAGTTAATCTTTTGGGATCAATAGTGCGGTAGGATGCACACTAGAAGAGAGGTGAGACGTTCTCAAGAGAGTGTCATTACTAATATGTTGTTGCATTAGCCAGTAAATATTTTAAATACTTGCTAAACTAAATTTTAAACTGTTTTACAATCGGGCTCTGACCCGTTTACTGTTATCTCTCCTCTCTTGTATATATATATATATGTATTACAGGGGCCCATCCACAGGGGCGTCGGGCTTAGGATTCTCTGGATATGGAATGCACTACATCTTTTGTGGGAGTTGCAGGCCTTGTGCTTAAACGACCTCATTATTGATTCCGTTTCTAGTTATACTTTATCTAGTTGGTCATGTGTCGCCCTTTTCATTATTTAGTTGGTTTTGTGAGGGATTGTAATACATTTACTTTTAGTAGTTTTACTTTGGGATTTATTACTGTCTGAATGTTTTTCTTTGGTGTTTTGAAGTTGGGATTTACTATTCATGGTTAAATTCTTGAATGATCATTTACATCCTTGCTATTATTGTGTGACTCTTAAACTGTTAATTATCAAAGGTTTTATAATTGGATTTAAACAAAATGGGAATAAGGTTTAAATGGTTTTGACACTTAGCTTAAATATTAGGGTGTTTAAATTGGAAAATTTATTTTTCGACAGTGATGCTGAGAATGAACCAACCGTTCACCTTGATTATAATTTAATAAAGGATTGATCACCCGGTATTTAATTAGGCAGGGTGTCACATATAATCAATGTGGGATAACTTCTCTAATAGTGCATCACCATTTAGCCGACTAGGAGGATATCTATATTCAATTATTTTGAACCCAAAATAACCTCCTTTCCTGAACGGGTGATCATTTTTTAGGAACATATGGTAGTTTGTGTAAACTATCTTTTGGCTATGCTCTAGTCGGATGGATGGAGTATTATCGCCGCAAATAGGACAACCTTTGTAACCATGTGTTACGCATCCACATAAATTCCATTATGCGGGGAAATCATGAATCCCCCACATAGGAATAGCTCTTAACGTGAAAGACTCTTTTCTCGACATATCATAAGCTGACACTCCTTCTTTCCATAGTAGCTTCAACTCGTCAACTAGTGGTTGAAGAAAACATCAATGTCTTGACCAGGTGCATGTGGCCCAGGTATTAAACAAAGGGAAAATATGAAACACTTGTTTCCCACACAATGATGGTGAGAAATTTAATGGTGCGGTGATAATAGGCTAATAACTTCATTTAGAAGATTGAATACCATGTGGATTAAACCTATCAGTTGCTATTTCTAGCCAAACATTGCACTATTATTTAGAAAAATCTGGCCATTTCAGTTTAAAATTTCTCCACTGAGATGAATCGAAAGGATGTCGTTGAAAATCCCATGAACTGGTTGCTGGACTATTCCATGTCATTTCATGTGCTATCCATGGTACGCTGTACAATCTAACAAGTGTAGTAATTAGAGAAAAATGCCTCAATACTTTCTTAGGTTCTTTTCATACTCTACTCTCTTTTATATTGGTCACTTCATAACTAGACTCTCCACATTGAGGACATTCCTCCTTATCTTAATTTTCCTTCCAATACAAAATACAATTATTGATGTATACATAATTGAAATTAGACTTCATCCCTAAGTCTTTCATTATACTCTTCATGTGAGGATACTTTTCTGGTAATGTGTTTCCTATCGGGAGCCACTTTTTCAATATAGATAGAAGTGGTGTCACACTTTTTCATGACCACCCAAACTGCTTCTTTATATTATGCAATTCTATGATTGCAGAAAGAGTTGTCTCAGGGCCCTCACATGAAGGGTACAGTTTCTCATTTGCTAATCTTTGTATTCATCATACTTTTTGTTACCTGGATACGTCTTTTCAGCAACCCATGCTTGACCTCCTTCAATATCCATATAAGTTCCTTCATGCACTCCATAAAATGTATCAACAAGGTTCCCCATATCAAGTACTGCATTTTTCATGCTTTCTTCTTTCGTTATTTCTTCAACAGTTCTTGTCGATGGGCGCTCTTTTAAATTTGTGGAAGACTTTTCACCATGTATAGCCCATGTAGTATACGACTGATCTATACTGTGCCTCAGTGATGGTGCCAAATACTGTACCACAAAGTAAATGAGTAAGAGCTAAACGAGAAGAACCTCAAGTGTTTGACAATAATGAAACACGGTAAGATAAATGAAGTAAGAGGTGAGACAAAGATGACAAAGACAACAATATAAGTGGTTTAGCCTATTTAGGCCTACTCCACCGTGCGGCTGAGTGAATATTTACTATAACAATAGGATTTAATGGACTTGGATTACAATGCACTCAACTTTCTTTCTCTACACTGTAATTTCAGCAGAGTTTTACTAGGGTTTCAAATTACAGATCCTTCTTAAGGTAGAAGGAGATAAGTCTGTATAGTGCTTGGGTGGTGCAGTGTGCACACCAAGCATGTAATAGGCATGTACAATATGAAGTAGCCAATTTATTGTAACCACCTATCACCAATACATGCAAGTCATGATGGATAAATATTCCTCACACATGAGGCAGATGTTATTGCAACGATTTTTTCTGTGTGGGGCTCGCAGCCCATGCGCATTCTCCCACGCGTGCTCCATTCCACATGCTCTGCTAAGTGTCAAATGTACCCTGTTGTGGGGGTATCAGCTTGGACGAATACAACACCTCTAATGATATAGTTGTATGAGTCAATAAGTGATATGGTGGTCTCGGCTAATGGTGAAGTCTGGCCGAGATGAGTCTGACGTGTGCCTGTGTCCTTGATAACTCTCAGTCTATAAGAGTACGAGACGAGTTATGTATCTAGGATCGTCAAGAGGTCTCAAACTATTATTCGAGATGAGGTGAAGGTCACCGAAGTTGATCCATGCATAACTCTTATATTCATGGCTTGGCCCTAGTAGAGGAGTCCTCTTGTGGGGACGAGGACATATTTGTGCATACCAATCACTCGTAGCCCTTATTGTTCTATATAGATAGGAGATTGAGGGGTAAAATATTATATCTCCATTAAAAATAAGACGTCTCTAACTTATTAAAGACGGATTGATTGATGGAAGTGAAGAAATGACACTTGGCACTCGATTTGTGACTTTGTAGGCTCGAAGAGACACATGTTTCAGTTCCCATTGGGTAGCGTCTCTCCCAAGCTTAAGCGACGGTTGAAGAACATTGGGTCTAGCGCCCAAATGATGACTCTTTTGGGAATTTGTGCCAAATGATTTTGACGGTTTAAAATCCCAAACATTTCCTTTTCTCTTTCTTTATTCACGCCTTTTCCTTCCCTCTCTAGAACCAGTCACTCTAACTCCTTGCTCAAGCATTTTCCGGCCAACATCTAGGGTTCTTTTTTATTCCTTAGGAACCAATGTTCCGAGGCATTTCGTTCTCTCTCCTTTTATTTGTGTTTTCCATTGATTATAGGCAATTTCTACATTTTGAGTTTTTCATAAGCCTTCCCTTTGGTGGCTTTAGGGTTTTTTTAGGGCGATTTATGATTATTTTTTGGGGTTTTAATGGTGTTTGGGTTTCCTTGGCCATTTTTATTGCCTATTTCCCCTGTTGTGAGGTTTTCGGGATAATTCCAATCTTCTTTTCTGGTTATCTTCTTCGCAGTGTTCTTGAGACTTTTTCTTAAAAATGTTATGCCTTCTCTTTTTTATCCTTTGGTTAACACGGTCAAACTTGTAAGTTGTTTGCACATTTTAATCCTTTTTAAGATTTAAGCTGAAACTCTCCCTCTGGATGTTAAGGAAACTGTATGAGCTGATCAACCAATTCCCAGACCTTAGAGGGAGGCTCTTCAGTGATATCCTTTAGCACGAGCCCGAAGCCAAGGTTAGACGCCAAGTCGAGGCATTTCATGTGCATCCAATATTCCTAGTTCCCCTTGTTGTCATCCATCCTCCCATAGTTGAGATATGAGATGATTCTCCAACATCCCGTCCTCCTACAGTAATGAGAAGCGGAAATTCAATGAGTGAGGGCTCGTTTCTGAGTGATGGTGCCATTAATATCTCATCCTCAGAGGGTTATAGTCCTTCTGCATCTATGGTCTCGGCTAGTGGCGACTCTTATGATCATTCCATGAGGATACCTGCCTCTCGTACTATTGAAACTGGGGAAACTATGATGACTCTCGTATAGTCGATGTTGGGATCACTCTGCATGTATCATCAACTAACCTATCTGCTAATAATTTAGTCTCTAAGGGGACGAGAGTTAGTGTTGCCTAACCCCCTATCCAAACAGCTTCCCCATCTCAGCTATGACCGAGGGGGAATTCTAGGACAGGTTTCCAAGTGGAGTATCGACAGGTAATGTCATCAACTTAGGAGACGATGCCGAGCAACCACTGAATACCACTTATGCTCAAACATTTCAAAGCACTGTTAGTGATGTTAACCTCTTATATTGGAGGAATATGTACGAAATAAACTCTATTATCACGATGAGGGTTCCCAATGAGTCTGAGAGATCTTTTAGCGGCCAACCAGGTGAGGTTGCGGTGTATGAGCAGATGTTCAAACTCGGCTTTCATCTTCTGGTACATTCTGTCGTATGTACGATCCTTTCCAATATGGACATAGATCCTACTTAACTTTCTTTGAATGCTTGGAAATTTTTTCTTAGCTTTATTCTGCTCTGAAAGTTCTGTTATAGCATCGAGTTTCCAGTTAGTGTGTTCAAGGCATGCTATTATGTCTCTTACATAAGGGCTCAGTCTGACTATTACCACTTTGTGTCCAGGAAGCCGATAAAGAAAGTTATCTTCATTAACCAAATATCCAATCATGATTAGAAGCTGAGGTATTTATTAGTATCCAGCGCATGGGAGTTTCCCACAAACCACGTTTGTTCTTCCTCTGAGCTGAGGGTCCCAAAGAAATGGGGTAAAATGTCCATGGCTGTGAGGCTTGATCATAGTCTACTAGGAGAAGATCAGGACGATTGGAGTCCAAGGTGAGGGCAGTTGTCTCTTTGAATATGAGGACATCATGGCCCCTGACATCTGTACCGAGACGAGACTGGACATTGGTCCTCTTATCGAGATCCGTAAGTTTATTTTTTATTTTTTATTGTAATCTCATATTTAATTATAGTTTTGGTTTTGACACTTCTGATATTAAACTTTGAACTTTTGCAGATTGTCTAAGAGGTACACTTAAGGCAATTTGGAAGATGGTGGCCCATAATCTTGCCAACATGGTCAATAAATTTGGGAAAAAACAAACATCCCAAAGTGGTTAGATGAAGAAGACAACTATTGGCGGTCCCAACCGAGCTACTGATACAAGAAAAAGGAAAGGATGGGTGGAGGACAGTGTTACCCATCGCCAATAAAAATAAAGTCGGCTGGATAGAGGAACCGATATAACGATACCCATATTTACTGATGACGCTCTCGCTGCTCGTCTCGCCCAATTGTAGCTTAACGATGAGAGTTTGATTGGGAGTTCTAAGAAGTAAATTGACTCCATCAGCTCCTTAATATCCCATGGTGATAAGAAGTTTCTTCAATCTATAAACTCATCCCTTCTCACTTAATTTGGTCTTCATAGGGACGTTCAGGTAATTTCTTGAACTTAGGTAGTTTTTAGTTTTTGAGTGTTGTCTTATACTAACTTTATTCTTAGCATTTTTATAGTCTCTACTTTCTTTCTATCATCTAGGGGACTGGGTTGATAGGAAGCTTCCCTTAATTCAGAAGGGAAAAGATTTTGAGACCATGGGGAAGGCCCTAAGGGAGGATTTGGCCAAGAAAGACCATGATCGTGAGAAAGCCAATCGAGAGCACTCAAATGAGATCACCAAATTAAAAAATGCTCATGCCAATGTCTTGAAAGAGATGGATGCGGAGAAGCAGGCCAATATTGATGTAGTAGTTTAAGCTGCTTTAGATGCTGCTAAGACCCAGGCTATGGCTGATTTCAAGGCCTCTGAGGAATTTGGAGGCTACACCTTTAAATATCTTGAGATGGGAGTGAAGACGAAATGTCGCTGGGTCTAGCTAAAATAGCCTGAGGTTAGGACCCTAACTTTTGCACTATTTGAAGGCCTAAACTTCTCTGATGATATGCTTTGTACAACATTAGCCGATGTAAAACTATTAAGAAAGCCCCTGCTGAGGTCACCGAACAGACTGTGGACGAGATATCTAGGTAGGTGGAATTAAACATGGCCGACAGTGGTGGAAATGAGAACGAGGTCGATACCAAATCTGCCCTACTTCCAAAGGAAACCACTATTTAGGAGACACTTTAAGAACCTTAATTTTCTTGGGCGGGCACTTGTGCCCATGTATGCCCTTATAAAATCTCCCTGGGTTGCTTATGAAATTAAAAGGTTAACCTTTCTACTTGATATTAGAGTTTCTTCAGAACGTCACTCTTGATTTTTAACTGGGCATGTTGGTCAACGATAGCCTTATCCTTAGCTTCCAGTTAAATAGACAAGTTGGCAATGGCATGCTCTTTGCTTTTAACAGGATTGCTTGGTCGGCTAAAGTTTTCCTAGTTCTCTCTTCATTCTTAGTTGGTCGAGTATCCATCTTTTGTCTGGATGTTTGTCCAGGTATGGTTTTCTGTAATGCTTTAAATTCTTCCATTAACCTAGCATTCTTAATTTTCGAGAAATAAGCACCTTCATCAGTACCACTGGTGGATGATTTTTTCAGATTGTCTAGCTCATTTCTGAGTCAATTATTTTCCTCTTCAAGCAATTTACCTATCTCCAGAGCTTCATCAATCTTTCGATTAAGTAAGAACTATTTTCGCTTATATATGGGTGTATACTCGTCATGTTTTTTCTCAAAGCCCCATCCTTCACATAACTCTTTATACTTAGCTGCATAATCGGCATACAATAAAGCTTTAGCCTGACTATGATCTTCCTAAAGTTCCTCAATCATTTTGTAATAAGTAGAATTATTAGCTATAACATTGTTCCATAAGTAATGAAGATGAAAGTATGATTCTTTTACTAGGTCAGATGCATCTGGGCCAAGCAACCGAACCAAATCTTTTTTCAGATATAGGAGTATGACCAACTTCCATAAGGTTTTTACTACGACGAAGGAGGTCGGATTCAACATAAAATGTAGGATTTTTCCTATCATCAAACTAAGAATCACAAGTGTAAGTATGCAAAGACATCACACCAGAAGTATGATAAAACACAATTAATCTAAAGAAGATCCTTTCATTGATAAATAGGGGATTACAGCGATGTTTTCCTATTACAAAATAGGGAAGAAAGAACAAGAAATTTATTAAGAAGAAAAATAAATAACAAAGGAGTTAGACCTTCTCCTTGACCTGAACATTAGCTTCAGAAGGTAAACCGACAAGAAGAATGATTTGATTAACTGTCTCTTAGATAGACCGAACAGGTAGTTGAGAATATTCACCTGATCCTTCTTCATCATCAAATTCTTCATCTAAATTTGAAGGAGTGCCTGGACCATGCCTCTAGAACAACTCAAAGTCTTCTGTAGTGCCTACCTCTTTAAGAACCTCCGACCAACCATCCTTAAAAGACTTTTTCCTGACATATTCAATTTATACAGAGGCAACCAAGAATAATTTCTCCCATCCCTTATCAAAAGAGGTTTATTTTATCTTATTGGTAGTGGCCTTCTCAGCTATTAAGTCGGTAGTCAGCTTTATTGATTTCTTCCTGACTTCTTTTAGAAGAGTCTAATTTTCCATCAGTTAGTCCTCGACCACCTTGGCCTTATCCTCTATTATCTTCAAATCATTTTCAGCAGTCTTTAGTTTCTCTTTAGTAGCAGTAGCCCTGTTATTAGCTAGAGTTAAATCATTTTCCTAAGAATTTTTCTTGGACTCCAATGATTATCTTGTAGTTTCTAAAGATATCCTTAGACCTTCAAAGGCCTCTTCCACATCTACTCCAGAAGAACGCAGTTGATCGTGCTTTTCCATTATCTAGTTAAAATCCACCAGAAATTATGCAAAGGAAAAATATCAGAATAGAAAAAGCGAAATGAGTCAATAAAAGCAAATAATAAAGGAAAAGGATTACCAAGGCCAAATTTAGGCAACCTCTTACTGACAACCTTAAACGAGGCATGGGATCATCATCTGCCCTATCAAATAAAAGGATCCCATCCTTAATTAGATTTCTGGCCCAGCCAGAATTGACAGCAACAGAGGATGGGCTAGCAACCTCCAAATCAGATTGATATTTTTTTACCAATTCTCGTTGGTTGACAACTGTTATTTGAGTTTGTTTTCTAGGAAAACCTTTTTTCAACCTCTTGTAGTGATCACCTGAGGTACTTTTTTAGCAATTTTAGATGTCTTCTCGCTCACAATGAACTTCTTGGCATCAACAACCTTAACAGTTTTTTCCATAGCCCTCTTTACAGAAGGACATAAAGCACCTATCATCAAATCAGATATTTTCCTCTTACCCATTCTTGATACAGGTGAAGTAGGGATAGTCTAGATATCCAACGATTCAAAAGAAGAAGAAGTACCTAAATCCTTCTCAGCTCTAGTAGACTCCTCATCCGAAGAAGTGGGAATCGATTCCTCTTTTGAATTAATGGGAAGTAAAGGTGCTATAGTGGTTGGCCTAGCAATAAAGGAAGTAACCCATCTTTTATTTTGCAATAGGTAGGAGTCTTCTCTAGGGTGCTCCTCATCAATTCTTTCATGGATGCTTCATAGAAATTTCAGCTCTTAAAGATTGACGTCCCCTTCCTTAGGATATTTTTTCTTCTCTCAACTGTACAAAACATGACAAGAAATGTTAGTCAACATATTATCAAATAGTTGGTCAACAAGAAAGAAAAAATACAATATCAAAGCCATCAATCTATGCCATGTCCTTCTTGAGGACACCTAGGCCTATCACACACTTTTCCTCTTTGAAGAGGGGTATGTTGCCAGTTATTTACTATTACCCCATAGTCGAAGTAGTCTTTGTTGGAATATGGTAAATTAACTACTAAAGCTCTGTTAACAAACCTAGTTTTCAAGTAATATGTGCTGTCACCACTAACCCATTTATAGAAAAACATCAACTCAAGGATACCAATGTGGGTTCTGTATACCCGGTCAAGCTTGTTAATCTTACTTACTATTCTCCATGTATTAGGGGCTACCCTAATAAGAACAACGTCAAAATACTAACAAAATTATAGGAAGAAACTATTAGGGGAAAAGGTAATACCACATTCGACTATAAATAATGAGGGAATCCAGTGACCCTCTGTTAGTGATAAAACTTCAACTGGTGGTATAGGCATTTATAAGTCTACCCAATCAGGGATGTTTCTTTCCTGCCTAAATTTGTCTAAAGAGTCCACATGAACAATAATACCATGATTACCACTAAGAAAGAAGTCAAAGAAAAGGGAGGAAGAAAGCTTACAAAGAAAGTAATGGAAGAAGCAAGGGAGAGAATGGGCACAAAAAGAAAACTTGATGACAGGAGAAAGAGTTCGAAAGTTTTGAAAGTTGATATATAGAAATCAACCAAAATCTCATCTCTTATAGCCTGCATACAAAATGGCGCGGATAATAATGATTAACTATATGGATGATTGATATTCTGACGGCTTCTCAGAGCCAAAGATGGGAAATTATGAACACGCCCTTTGGCGGTTCACCAAAATTCAAATAATTCATGAAATTTCCATCACATGATCAAATGATGAAATTTTTTACACATCCTACAGGTTGGCCACAAACCAAGACCACAAATATTACTGAAAAACTTTATTTGTGTGATTCTTCATCCTTTCAATAAAATATCAAGAATAAAGTATTAGGTGAGTCTATTGATACCAAAAATTATCCATCTACATGGACAAATCAGAAATGGACACCTATATTCTCATGTGGCAACCGTCTTAGTCATCAATCATTTTATTGACCATCAAGGTAGTTTCTCGGCCAGGAGTCTGACCAACCTAAAGAATGCAGTCCATCGAAGTAAATAAATAAAAATCACATGGTAAGGAACCAACAGTCATCCCATACGTGCTCAGGACTATCAACCATCACGTTCATTATGTACAGTTATAAATTCTTGAATATACAAAGGCATTCTAAGCCTTGATCTCCGGGGCACTATAAATACATTGCATTCCTTACACAAAAAAGAAAGATAGAACGTATTCTAGGTTATTCTTCTTATAAATAGAGTACCTAGTTTTCTGTAATCACTAAGATCAATACAATAACAGTGAATGTAGGCTTTTCTTCATAGTCGAACCACTCCAAAAACTCTTTATCTCTTGTGTGTTTATTTTATCGCATATTATATTTTATCTGTGATTAGAAAATTAGATCTAGTGCATTTTTTACATCAACAAACCTATCGTCTCTTCTTTTTTGAGTGTCGTCTCTGTCACCCCTCTTATCCACGTATTTTTAATTTTCCTTGCCTCAGCATATTTTTTATTTCGTCTTGCAGTGAAAAATATCTGTCAGGGGTATGGACATGATCTTGGTTGGATTCACACCATTTACCTTTATCCCTATTATGAGGAGGGGCTTTTAGCTTCTTCGTCCATCTCAAGGACCTATCATTATTGATCTCATTCAGAATCATTTCTGGTGTAGAAGTTAAAGGGGTATAGTTAGCGAACTTGTCATCGACCGACCTTTTCTTTTCTCCCTTGCCTTTGAACTTTTGGGACTTGCTCCTACTGGCTCCATTTTCATCTTCACCTTTGGCCTCCTCCACGTTCATGACCCTTCTGACCGTAGCAAATTATTCAGCCATAGACTTTGGAGGATCATCATCCAACTTCCAATAGAGCTTATCCTTTTGTAGACCTCCTATCAATGTTGTCATAGCTATTCTCTCGTCATAGTCTCCCACCTCCAGTTTCTCTTTGTTGAAGTGGGCTATATAGTCCCGCAGAGATTTGTTCTTTCCTTGCTTTACGTACAATAAGTGACTAGTTTTCTTTCTCAACTTAACCCCAAAATAAAAGCTATAAATGAATCTTTCTGCCAATCGCTTGAAGTTCTTAATTGAATTTCTTGGGAGTGAAGTTTACCAGACATGCACTGCATTGGTCAGGGTGCTTGAGAATGCTTTGCATCTCATCTTGTTTGATATCGAGAAGATGTCTACAGCGGATTGATACATCTCAACATGGTGAACTAGATCAGTACTCCCATCATACCTCAATGTTACCACCAGTGGCTTAAACTTCGCCGAGGTAGGGTAGCCCATAATTTTGGCAACGAATGGTGACTCTTAATTATAACCTCTTTGTAGAGGCTCTCAGCTTTTCAATAAATCTTTAATCTTGTCCTCTAGCCTTTGGATAGATCTGTTCCAGGGTTTGTTAGCAGTATGAATTATGACATTGTCCCCCTGGCCAAAGCAGCATTATCATTGGCCTCTTCCTTCCCATCCTAATGCCGGATGGGTTCTCGATCGTCCGTTCTCTGACGGCTATTGACTTCACATTGCTCCTCGTCTCGGCTGCATAGGGGTCGATTACTATCACACCCTCCATTCTCCTGGAGCCAGCTATACTCCGAGACTTGGAGAGTCGGTCTCTCAAATCACCCTCCAGGCCGAGTCTATCAAATGAAGACCCTATATTGAGTCTGTTTAGAGCTGAGGCATGAGGCCTACCTTCTTGGCACGAACTGCCACTGTTTACCCTGCTTACTTGAATAGGGTGCACAATATTTTCTAATATTTCATATGGTTACTAGCAATCTGCGTTATCACCATACTCATAGTCTTCACATTCTTAACCTTGCCTCCCCAAGCGTAGATACCTGCGGTCAGCAATATCTCTTCACCTCTGTAGAGGCTACGTGTCCTTTTATGGGGTTGGGGGTGGTCCCCCTATCACATTATGTACGCCCTCCCTAGAGGATGGAGTTATCATCTCCGCCGTTATGCCAGTGGGCCTAGATAAGAAATTCTGGTTAAAGGCAACTAGCTGCTCCTTCATCTTAACTTGACTGGCTGCCACTGAGCGTAGTGCTTTTATGACATCTGCTATCTCGGATTGTGGCGGTGCTTAACTGGAACTAGGGTCACCGCCTGGTGGAAGATCTTATGCCATGGAATACGGTGAACGAAAAGAATAAGAGGTATACTTGAAGACCTAAATGAGTTGTACGAAAGTTTGAACTCAAACTAGAGCTCTTTCAACGGTGGTTCAAGCTCAATCAAGTGTGGAATTGGACCACCACTAGAATACTAAGCTGCAAATGAAAGGAAGGAGATAATGATCTTACTTTCCATAGATGTCACATAATTAATGGTGCCAAATATGGTACCACCATGTAATTGAGTAAGATCTCAACCAAGAGAACCTCAAGTGTGTGACAATAATGAAAACACTGTAAGATAAATGAAGTAGGAGGCGAGGCAAAAAGGATAAAGATAACAATATAAGTGGTTCAACCTATTTAACCCTACTGCATTGTAAACGTGAGTGACTGTTTACTATCAAAATAATCTCTAATGGTCATGGATTACAATGCACTCAACTTTCTCTCTACACTGTAATATGAGCAGAGTTTTGCTAGGGTTTTGAATTAAAGATCCTTCTTAAGGTAGAAGGAAACTAGTATATATGGTGATAGGTTCATGTAGTGGCATGTACAATATACATTAGCCAATGTATTATAGCCACCTATCACCAATGCATGCAAGTTATGATAGAGAAATATTCCTCACACATTAGGGATATGCTATTATAACGGTTTTGTCCACGTGGGGCTCGTAGTTCATGCGCACTCTCCCAGGTGTGCTCCATTCCATGCGTTCTGCCAAGTGTCACATGTATCCTGCTGTGGGGGTGTCGGCTTGGAGGCGTATGAAACATCCAATAGTATAGTTGTATGATCTAGTAAGTGATAAAGTGGTCTCGACTGATGGTGGTTTCTGGACGAGAAGAGTCTCTATGCCTTTGATAAGTCTCGACCTACAAGAGTAAGAGACGAGTTACATAGCCTAGGTCAGGGAGAGGTCTTGGCCTAATATTCGAGAGGAGACGAAGGTCAACGGAATTGATCCATGCAGAACACTTGTATACATGGCTCAACCCTAATCGAGGAGTCCTCTTATGGGGACGAGGTCATATTTGGGCATATCACTCAGCAAATGTGTTCGAATTTTTGCCATGGTAAACCACATCCTATTTCGACATTTCGAGCATGGACATGGAAATGTTTCCAACAGTTGATCATTATTTTCAATTGCAAAGTCAATAAAATATTCAACTTCTTATTTATACACTAAGTTAAATCTATTATTTCACCCATCCATCCGTTATTAATTGGTCGAGAGATTCTACAACGTAAAAGATTTAAGTGACAAGAGCATATCATATAGTAAGATAATACATTCATATGGAAATAGTAAATAATTATTTAATGTTGAAGGCACATTGTGTTTTCTAAAAGTTTCAATAACACTTATATAATTCTACCACCAAAAAAATCATCACAAAACATGTATTTCGATTGAAATAGACGTCTATAATATTCAAGATTAGACATGTTAGATAAACACATTTAAAACGACAAAGATGAAATGGTACATTTTGTGGCAGGAGGATATATAACAAAATTATACTTTAAATTTTCGATTTGAACTAACTTAAAACCCTATCTTTGATTACAACCTATGATTTCAAACATGATATCAAATTTCTGCCATGATTTTGTGATTTCAACTGGATAAATTTTGTTATTAATGAATGTAATTCTCCAACAACAAAACCATGAACTAATACCTTTATTACCCAATAAAGATATACATAAATTAACAAATAACTCACATAAAAGAACGGGTTATCATAGTGAACAACTTCTCCATCTTTGAATATATTTTTCCTTTTTGCAATCTTATGTTTAAACAAAAAATAATAATAAATATATTTGTACAAATCACTCTCACAAACTAATAAATTCAAAACTTTTGCATAATTATGTATATATTAATCGATTAAATTAGCAATGCACAATGAATACACAAATAATTATAATTTTGTAACAGAATTTCAATTCCAATGTGTGTATGTATTTATACATATGATTATATTGAGAAGGAAGAATAAATATACATACCAGATTAGAAGAGAGCTGGACCGAGAATTCTATGACATATATTTTGACTATATAAGTATATATCATTCATAAACTAAAAAAAATACGAGATAGAGAAAAAAAAACAATATATATCATTAATAAACTAAAAAAAATACGAGATAGAGAAAAAAACAATATATATCATTCACAAACTAAACAAACAATACAAGATATAGAAAAAAAACAATATATATCATTCATAAACTAAAAGAATTGAAAGAAAAACAATACGAGATTAAGGGCGAGTGAGACAACGGAAAATAAAAATTGAAAAATGAGAATTTGTACCCCTCTATGCGATAATATTTAGGAGATGGAGATGAAGCGATCAAAGAACGAAGGTCAGATTTAGGAAAAGGATGACAAGGGAGGAGAACGACGACGTGATAGTAAGAGAGGGGAAGCAGCTAGTTATGGGTCAAAAAGTGTGTCCCATCTTTTACGTGGAGTAGAAATATAAAACAGTTAGGTTAAAAAGAAACTCACAAATAGGACTCTCCCCATTTTGGCTCCAACTTATTTTACTAACCCTTTTTTTTGTGCATAAAAAAATTAAAATTAAAAAAAAATATATATTATAATTAATTATAAACACACTAAAAAATAATTGTAACGGATAATAATAATTACTAACACTTAAATATTGTTAGAAATTCCTAACGCACTTTAACTGTTACAAAACCAAATATAGGCCCATTACATATGTGTACATATGGCGTAGTGATCCCCAACGTGGTACCTGAGGTGATAGTCAGGTTCGCAGAAGTTATACCTCGGGCAATGGCTACAAGGGCTGCTGAGGCAAGGCCTATTAGCCTCATTTTTAAGGGGGAGGCTGGCACTTTAAAGGCTGATGCATGGATTCGAAAGATAAAGAATATATGTACGGTATTAAATTGCACTAAAGAGCAAAAGGTGTCCTTTTCCTTCTTCACATTTCAGGACGAGGAACATTATTGGTGGTCCATGATAAAAAGGACCTAGTTAGGGGAAAAGGCTACGGCTATGTGGTGGAACATATTCAAAATGTTGTTCCTAGAAAAGTAATCCCCTGTCGCTACTATAAAGATGTTCGTTATATTTAGTAATGAGACGAGAGACCTGACTAGGATGATGGTGTCCTTGATCTATATTGGGATCCTCTCTCCTAACTGCTAACATGAGTTAGAGGATTTGCTAGTTTGAAATATTATGGACATACTAAATAATAGTGTATAAGAAAGTCTCGCAGTTTTGCTTTCTTCAAATTTAAAATATTATTGCAAGAAAACAATGGAAAAACTAATTTCCAACCGTCCCAGCGTTAGCATAGTAAACAACAGACGTGTAATTTTAGGAAATGAAAATCTTAATCTGTATCAATTTTTCATATAAGCTTAGTGATCCTATTCATGAAATGGTATTTTTTAAAACTTACTAGACTTTAGTAAATAATTGGGTCATTTGGCATTTAACCCTATTAGTTATGTCTTATACCACTTTGAGCAACAAAGTTTAACGTAATATCACTTTGTATACAACTTTTACTATTTACAACTCATTTTTACATTATTTATAACTGAAGGGATAAAGATTAACTAAGGCCACATGACCTGAACCACGTGGCTGAACACATGGAAGATCACATAAGGAAGGCATACAGAGTAATCGGCTTATGATAATTTAGATATGAATAAATCTAACAAGATCATAACACACAGAGATAAGTATAAAGAAGCCCATAAGCATGGGACACTAAATCTAGCCTACAATATAGGGTAATTGTAACTAGTACACAATAGTCCAGACTCTTAGCTAGCAACACTAGCACTCCGGTTATTGCCATCCCTTTTTCTAATACAATAAGCTCCCCCTTTACCCCCGTTCATGTCGGCTGACCTCATGATAGAGACACACATATGTTTCTCTATTTTTGTTTTTCTACATTGATAACATTTTTTAGGCAATGCTATGATTCTAATAAATATTGTGGGGAGAATCTCCAACAATTTTGCTCCGTATGTGGGGAACGAAGCTCTCACAACCATCAAAGTCAGGAAAACCCAAAGCTTCACCATGAGTGCGGATCAGTATCACCCCACTCGATCAAGGAGTCGCGTGAAGTCTGAAATACAAATTGTAGTGAGATATGTAATCACGAGAACACGCCCGATAAGGATGGTTATAAAAAAAAATTCTATTTTTGTATTTCTTTCAATTTAAATCCCAACGCACATAAATTCAATTTTACCAAATTTTAGTTTCTGATTAAAAAGTTTGCATAACCTAAATGATCTAATCACATAAATTAAAGTAAGTATGCAATCAATCACAACAAATAAGGAAAAATCCATTTTTAGGGCAAAACTAATTTTTCAGCACTTTAGAAAGTTTTACAAGACTATTGCCTTACAGAATACTTGATACACCGACAAGTGTAATGTGCAGTGTGCAGTCAATAGGCGGCAGTCCACCCTTGGTATCCACCATTAAACCTTCTTACTTCTTTATCCTTTTTCATTCGTGATCCCTCGAGTTCAAAAATTTAACCATAGAGAATCCTTTCCATAAGGTGTATGCAAGATAAGAAAATTCTAGGGTTTCAAAATGATTCACAAAATATTTAGGGATATAAAGTTGTGAAGTGTTTTGGAAACATAAAATCTGGAAAAATTTTGGTAAAGATATTATATTTACATTTTTGTAAATTCCTAATGAAAAAAGGTTTCAAAATAAGTATTTATAAATTTGACACAATATTTGAGGCGGTGAATTCGTTCGAATGCGAATCACTATCGTTCAAATGAGAAAGGTATCTCGTTCGAATGAAAACTATAGTTCATTCGAAAAGACAACAATCTCGCTTGAACCATCTTTTAATGAGATTCTATCAAATTGAAATAATATGTCCTCGTTAGTTATTTGTTCGATGTAAAGTTCAAATGATCCTTCAAATAAAAAGCAATTTCCTTCAAACGAGATAGGCATCTTGTTTGAACGAGGCCAAAAAAAAAAATCAAAACCTAAAAATCATCCTCGATTTTTTATACAAACACATCCCATATATTAAAATGACTAATTAAGAACTCCTAAAAGTTTTATACCTTCATGAGATGTAGTGAAGTCTTGAACTTAGATAAGTTAGAGTTCGGTTTAACGTATCGGTGCGCATCGGTTTGTAATGGAATATGCCAAAGTGAAAATAAATACAAATAAAAAGCCTAAGCTAAAATATTTAGGATCATTCATTAGAACAAAGGCAGGCCTTTTGTCAAAAGGCCTCCCAAGATGGTCGATGACCCAAGCACTATGGATGAAAGTCTCAGATGCAGCTACATTAGGACCATGGGCACCTCCCAGAAGACTATAAGATGTATAAAAATCACCCAAAAGAACTTATCCAAGCAGGGAATCTCAAGCATCTCAAGGAATACATTAACACAATGAAACCAAAGGCAAAAATCAAGATAAACATAGTTCAAAAAGTAGAGGAAGATCTCCCACTAGCAGGATTGGTCATCGTCATCTATGGCTACACTCCCAGCCTAGAATACTGGTAAGAAGCTGAGGGAGAAGGTGCGAGTAGCAGCTAGCATTCAACAAGTATTCTAGTTGGACCAAACAAAACTAGTCCTTGTCAAAAGGGAAAGAAAGGTCTTGGATACCGACCAAGCTATCATGTTCACTGACGATGATCTCATCGGCATACACTACACCAAAACTAACAAGTTGTTAAGGTAAAAAATTGTGACAAGGAAAACTTATCACGGTCAAAGACGGTGACAAGAAATGGGGTGAAAATTCCTTTAATATGAACTTATGATGGTCAAAGTTCGTGATAATAAATTAACTTGTCACGGACTTTGATCGTGATAAGTTCGTGAAAAAGGAAATTTGTCACGGACTTTGATCATGACAAGTTCATGACAAAGTAAAAATTATTACGGACTTGTCACGGTTAAAGTCCGTGAAAAATATGGGCAGAATTTAAAAAAAAATTGCTAGGCTATATGGCCACTGCCATTACCTAACAGTTTGTTTTAACCTGTTACAGCATATTTAAACATATATATATATATATATATATATATATATATATATATATCAAGCAACATTTAACAATTCATAAAACTACAAATAATATCCAGCAAAAAATATTCATAAGCATGAAAATAATACAAATAATATCAAGGGGTTGAGTTTTGAATAGGTTTGAGGAGGAAGGTAGGACACAATACATATGAATTGATACAACCATCAATTCGTCGAATGTTGCGTTGCTCTTCCAATCACAAAGGTTCATTCTCTTTTCTAGTCAGAACATGCGTGATGTGAACCTTTGCCTCAATATCTTACAACACACGTCCATGAACCACACTACCCGATAGAGTGTCTACATCCCTCAGACCCCTGGTTATGGAATTGTTCCACCGGAGGTCTATTAAATATACACTTGGCCAGCCCATTGTTAACATAGGCCGTTCAACAAGGGTGGAGCCCAATTAGTACTTCATGTACTCGAACAGATTGAGGACCGTTGCCTCCAACCTTTCGAACTTATTTCCATGGGTGTCCACCTTACGAGCCCACCCGGTGTTTCTCATCTCAATTCAGTGAGCCTCGACTTACCCACCCAATAGCTCACCCCTTGTCCTCCCCTTGTGATCCACCCCGAATAATTTTCTTAGTGCATTTGTAGCCAAAGATTCCTTGTAGGCATCATACTGGGAGTTGTGCACTTCTTTAAGCTTTGCTTGAAACGACAAAAAGTACACGATTAGTTAAGTTAATAAAAAAAATAATAAAGAACTTTAAAAAGTTAAACAATTGGAAGCTATTTTTATAACTTACAATTATGTCTGCCACGCTTGGGGGCACCTCATTATCCTTGCCATTCTTCTTCCGAATTTCCATACAGGCATCAAGCCTTTATGGCTTACCCCCAGGGCCACTCCCCGTCTCGTGAAATAAAATAATGCAGAATTAGTAAGTAATTTAAAGTAATGCTAAATTAGAATAACATAAAAATAAAATTAAAGAAAATTAAAAACTTACCATCTTGTGGTCCACCTCGGCGTAAGATGTACATTCGGAGTAGTGCACGTTGACCTTTTTGGCATGTTTGCCCTCCCCGTTTGACGAGATATCAGCGATTGATCATGGATCTCATTGTCGACAAACTGTTACCAGCTTGCCAATGAGATTGGCTCCTTCGACGATACCGTGTCACATACTCTCAATATGGACTACCGATCCTGCCCAAAATACCTTGGTCACATGTTCTTCTTCCACGTTTTGTATTGCTCCCTCAATTGTTCGAACATGGAGTTGTAGACAAGTGAGGGCAGGTCAAAATTTTCCTATCAAACAATTACAAACCAAAAGAAAGCAAGTGTTAGTTGTATTTAAATTATAAAATATAATGAAATTTAAATTTAAATATAAATATAAACACAAAATAAAAACAAAGTGAGTAACTACCTGTAGTGCCCCCAAAATGGCCCTTTAAGCTCGACAAGAACCATCCTCCAATTCGTGTACCCCGGTTCCTAACCTATAAGTCCATCTTGTTCTTGACGAGGGATGCCAATTTGCCCTATTTTGGAGGCTTAGTGGCAAACGAGCCTTCCTCGCTTCCTCTACCGTGTTGCCTTGACGAAGACATTTCCTGCAAAAATTACTGTTATTAATACAAACATGTATATGAGAAAATGATCAAATCCAAATGAATAAAAGCAAAAATTGATTAAAATCCAAATGAATTAAGGCATTAGAAGAATACAAGTTAACGACATTATAAGAATAAAAATCCATATCATAAATTAAACTAACCATTGTTTCAAATAATACTTATTAAAAATATAAAAATTGCTTCAAATTTGAGTCATGTCACGGCTAGGAATTGATGGTTAAACTGAGGAAGATCCAAATTAAGATATTCAATAACCAACCCACCAATTTTGATTCAAATACACCGGAATTGATCAAATCCATATGAATAAAAGCATTAAATTATCGTTTGATATTAATAAAGCACCAGAAGAATACAAGTTAACGACATTATATAAGATTACAAATCCATATCATAAACCAAACAAAGCATTATTTCAAATAATTGGAATACTTATTACAAATCTAAAAATTATTTCAAATTCGAGTTATCATCTAAAATGGATTGATATTCAGTAGATGCATCCAAGTCATCCACACTACTAGTTAGATGCTTTGACGCGTGTAGGATGATTGACCATGACTCGTTGTTGATATACTCTGAGTAAAATACTTGCTTACCGTTTTGAAAAGCATACACAGATAGCTCATTACTCACGTGCTCATTGCTCTTCAATTTGGACAAGTCAACCATGATCAAATTGGTGGTAGGATCAACTTTACAAGCATTTTTATCAACTCTTACCCAATCACAACATATCTCCATAGTTCATTAAGTACACAACATAGATTCGCAAGTGTAACGGTTATTTCAATTTATCAAGAGAACTTTAAGAGATGGTAGAAGAACTTACCCTAAAAGTAATAAGTTTAAGCCATTAAGAATATTATTATACAAAAGCTACGCCATCCCAAACTGTTCGAATGGAACAATTCGAGAGATCACATTATAGGGGTAATGACTCTTGAATGGGTCTAAGGGCTATTAAATGCGTACTAATAAGAACTACAAGGCTAGTATCTATGCTCACTATATGTAATTGATAGCAGTTATAAATTAATGCGAAATATTAGAAATGCCTAGGGCCAATCAGCTCAATGGACATCTAAATGTTCAAATCCATCAATCAACAATAATTTAAGAATTGCAATAAATAATAAGGTGACATCATTTTTAAATTAGCACAATAAATAGTAAATCAGCACATTGAATGAATAATAAATTAGCACAATAAATTAAAAAAATTAAATAAGTGCATGTGTTTGAAATTATTTTGATGGTTTCAAATTAATTTCAATTTAATTAGCGTTTTCATTTGAAATCATTTTAGGGTTTTCATTATAGGGCATATGTGTGTGGTGTGTGTGTTGTGGTTAATTTTAGGGTTTTAATTTGAAATCAACTTAAGGTTTTCATTCTAGGGTGTGTGTGTGTGTGTGTGTGTGGTGTGTGTTTTTCTATATGTGTGTGTTTCTATAGTATGTATGTGTGTGTGAAGGGAGGAGAGAGAGACATACCAAAAATGAGGCACAAAAGAGAGAGAGAGATCGACGTGTGAAGGAGGATAGAGAGAAATATTGTGAGAGAAAAAAAGGATGAAGCCGGTAGGGTATTTTTTTAAGTATGTTGTCACGGGCGTGTCACGATCAAAGATCGTGACAAAAAAATGCATGTTTTTTTCACGATTTTTGACCGTGACAACCTTAGCTGGGTGAGGAGTGATATTTTTTACAATTTGGTGTAGTGATAAATCTGACCTATAAAGATAATGTGGTACTCACATTCCGAATTTCAATCTTTATCATGAGAAGAGTACCGATAAACTAAGGAAGTTACCTAATAGTGGTTTACCATGTTAAAGATCTAGATCAAATGTCGTCCCATTGATCTGCTTTAATGGAGATGTAGATTCACACCGAGGGAAAATCAAGTTGCCAGTCAAGATCGGCGCAGCTAATAAGGAGGTAGATTCGTATGTAATCCAGTCAAAGTTACCCTATAATGCCATACTAGGCAGAGGATGGTTGCATGACATGGTGGTCATTTCATCATCGCTTCAGCATAAACTAAGTTTATAACTGATCAAGGTGTGATTGAAATTAGAAGAGATCAATCATTGGCACGAAGCTATTATATTTTAGCTATTTAGATAAAGCAGTCCCTGTCCAAGACCAATCAAAGCGAGGATTGCTTAGAGGACGATCAACCCAAGTAGTAATGAAAGGGAGTTCGATCGAGGGTTGAAGAAATTTGGTCGGCCCCTGCTGAGCGCGTATTATAGGAACTAATTTTGACTCCTTTAGATGCCTCACGACCATAGAAGATCTTCCTCATTGGGTCAGAGCTACTTAAAGATGAAGCTAAATAACTTGTCTGGTACCTCAGGGCAAATACATAATTTTTGCTTAGCAGTCTTATGATATCCTGAGAATAGATCTAGAGATAGCTTGACACTGATTTCATGTGAAACTAAGCTTCAAATATATCAAGTATAAACCCAGGAAGTCGACAACATAAAAAGTAAGGGCGGTAGAGGCCGAAGTTGACAACCTGCTCCAGGCTATCAGGGAAGTCCAATTCCAAGAGTGGGTCTAAAACAATGTTATAGTAAAAAATAAGAGTGGAAAGTAGAGGATCTGCATTTAATTCACCGATCTCAACAGACACTACCCAAAAGACAGTTTTCCAATCAACTTGTAGATTCCACGACAGGGCATCAACCAATAAGCTTCATGAACTCATACTCCTGCTACCACTAAATGCTCATGTTCGGCTCGGATCAAGAAATGACCTCATTTATCACAAACTTAAAGATTTATGGCTATAGGGTAATTCTTCGACTTTAAGAATGCATAGGCAACATATTCGAGGTTGGTAACCAAGACGTTGAAGAAATTAATCGACTCCACTATGGAGGTTTATATAGATGATATGATCGTCAAGAGAAAGTATTCAGCCGATCAAATAAAAGACCTTGTTAAGGTCTTTAACATCATCAGAGAGTATAAGATGAAGCTCAACACATATATATGTATGTTCAGTGTAAACTCCGATAAGTTTTTGGGACACCTAGTTACTCAGAGGGGCATCGAGGGAAATCTAGATGAGATTAGAACTCTCTTGGATATTGAAAGGATTAACACAATTAAAGAAATATTGGTCATCAATTGGATGATGGATGCCCTTACTCGCTTCATTTCAAGATTCTCTAGCAAGTTCCTCCCCCTTTTCCAAGCCCTGAAGAAGGTAAGCCCCATAGTCTGGACAAAAGAATACGATTAAGCACTAGAAGGGATTCGATAGTACTTGTGATCTCCTCCATTGATATATAAATCCTAAAAATAGGAAGACTTGTACCTCTACACGATGGGGATAAAAAACCAATCTACTACGTGAGCCGTACTCTTCTTAAAACGAAAAATAGTTACATGCCCATAGAAAAAAAGGGCTTTAGTAGTGGTGACCACTCCGAGGAAGCTAAGGCATTACTTTAATGTCCACACTATAGTCGTCTTGATGATCTACCCCTTAAAGTACACCGTCACAAAGGCTAACCTCTTTAATGGAATGACCTATTGGTCACTTGAACTAGTCCAATTCGACATCAGGTATGAACCTAGAACAACGATCAAAGGTTGAATCTTGGCAGACTTCATGGAAGAATTCTCAACATCGCTAAGAGAGGAGCGACCACCATCCATCTTGAAAGCATTACTAATCGCCAAGAATAAGCAGCGCTGAAAACTATTCATTGATGGATCATCAGACGAGAAAGTCAAGGATTTGGGATAGTATTCTTAACCCCACAAGGCAGTCTGATTGAGCAAGCCATCAGACTAGGATTCATGGTTCAAATAATGAAGTCAAGTATGAGGTTGTGGTGCATGATCTTTGAATGGTGGTCAACATAGGTTCTCACCATATCACCGTATTTTATGATTCCAAACTGATTGTAAACAATCTCATTAGGGAATATGAAGTAAGAAATCTCAGGATGATAGCCTAGAAATATAAGTCCAGGGTACTACTCCAACACTTGAGTCGACATAAGTAGAGAATCTACTAAGGAATGAAAATAGCCATGCTCATGGATTATACATCTTTTTTCCTCTGCTATTAAAGTTGACGTGAAGAGAGCAATTGAGGTAGAGTATGTTGATGGATCAAGAATTAAATATACAACTAGAAATTTGAGTATCCTCTAAGTATCAATGTCCCCATTATGGATGGATTCCACCATCTATTTTTTAAAAATTGGAGAACTCCCCCTAGATGATAAGGAAGTGCACAAGATGAAGATTAAAGCAGGCAAATTCATCCTTAACTCCAATATAAAGATATATTGGAGATCATTTAGAGGTCTACTATTAAAATTATCCATATAGATCAAGTCGAAGGGATTTTAAAATAAATGCATGAGGAAAGATATGGAGAACCCACTGGTGGGAGATCACTCTCCTACAGAGCGATCTCTTAAGAGTATCGGTGGTTGTATATGTAGAAGGATTCAATACAGTTCACCAGAAAGTTCCCAAAGTGTTAAATATTCTCATCGATGATCAAACATCCTAGCAAAGATCTCAACCCTATTAAAAGCCCATGGTCATTCACCCAATTAGGAATGCACATTGTAGATCCGTTGTCGGTCGCACCGAGAAATTAGAGGTACATGATAACAACGGCTGACTACTTTACCAAATAGGTTGAGGCTAAACATCTCACTCATATTAGAGAACCAAATTCCAGGAGGTCCGTTTTGAGAAATATCATCACAAGATTTGGCATTCCAAGAGCATTATTAACCAATAATGGAACCTAGTTTGAAAATGATCCATCTTGTAATTTTGTATCAAATACAGAATCAAGATTCACTATTTATCAGTAGTTTTCCCTCAATGCAATGGGAAAGAAGAGATCACCAATAAAACCTACTATTAGGCATCAAATGAAGACTGGAAAGTGCTAAGGGACGGTGGGTAGATGAACTTCCATGCGTTCTTTAGTCATATAGGATGACCCCAATAAAGTCGAAAAAAGAAACCCTATATTCCCTTACCTATACGACATGGAAGTAGTAATCCCTCTGGAGATCAAACTACAAATGCTTAGATCATAGATATTCTAAGACGGCTGTAATGATAACCGAATAGCCTATGAGTTGGACCTAGCTAAAGAAAGGAGGGATGAAGCCTTGATACATTTGGTATCCTACCAGCAGGAACTGGAAAAGCAACATGACAAGATATATAAAATCAGAAAATTCCAAGTCGATATTTTAGTCCTCCAAAAGTTACTGCCTATCGCAAAGAAGCCATCAGATGGACCTTATCACATAGCTTCAGAAGGAGGTGGGGTTCATATCATTTAGAAGAAATTGATGGAAGGGTAGTACCAATGTCATGGAATGGCATGAATCTTAAAATGTTGATCATCAGATAATCATTCAGTTGAACTCTTTCATTTATGAACAATAAAATGATTTGCATTTAATTATCTTAAATTATGTAAAATGCTTTGTCAAAAATAAAAACCCACTTGTATAAGTGGTATGATCTGGGAAAGGTCAATTAAAATCCACTCTTTGGAGTAGTCTGATCCAAATTATATCATCTTAGAAGAGGCACAAAATCCACTTGTATAAGTGGTACGATCAGGGAAAGGTAGGTTAAAACTTACTCTTAAGAGTGGTATGATCTATATTAGATTGACCTAGAAGAGGCACAAAACCCAATTTTATAAGTGGTATGATCTAGGAAAGGTTGGTTAAAACCCACTCTTAGAGCGGTATGATCTAAATTAGATCTGGCACAAAACCCACTCATTAGATCTGGCACAAAACCCACTCATATAAGTGGAATGATCTGGGAAAGGTCATTTAAAACCCACTCTTAAAAGTGGTATGATCTAAATTAGATTGGCCTAAAAAAGGCACAAAACCCACTTGTATAAGTGGTATGATATGAAAAAGGTCAATTAAAACCCACTCCTAGTAATGGTATGATTTAAAGCAGGCCGGTGTAAAGGAAAGCTAGATCCTTTCAACCAAACACTTGAAATGGATTCAGCCAAATGATTTATTGGTTAAAAATTGCTTAAGGTCAATTTAACCGATCACTTGAAAATGGCTTCGTCCAAATGATTTATTGGTTAAAAATTTCTTAAGGTCAGTTTAGCATATCACTTAAAATGGCTTTAGCTATCTGTTTATTGGTTAAAAATTGCTTAAGGTTAATTTATTCGATAATTTAAAATGGATTTAGCCGCCTAATTTATTGTTTAAAAATTGCTTAAGGTCAATTTGGACGATCACAAAAATGGCCTTAGCCATATTCTTTATTAGTTAAACATTAGTTAAGGTTAATTTAGCTGATCACTTGAAATGTCTTTGGCTAACTGCTTAATTTGCTAAAGGATACTTAAGGTTGATTTGGTTGATCGCCCAAGTTGGCATTGACCAACTGTCTGGTTTATTAAAATTATTTGATGGTTGATTTAGCCATTCACTTAGGCTGATTTGAGCTAATTAAACTTAAGACTGCGCCATTTTAAGTAAAATGCAAGCGAAGAGGCAAGAAAGTAAAATAGGACAGAAATGAAAAGATACTTTTTCATTAATAAAAAAAGGCCTACAAGGGATCAACAAGGGTAAAAAAAATACAAGGGAAAAAAAAGAAAAAAAAAGACCTTAAGTCTGCGCAGTCTACTCAAGAACACCCCCTCTATAGAAAGATCGGTGGAGGCTGGGATCTCAGTGGAGGATGGAGCTAACGACTCTCCAAGGAGTTCTGCCAAAAGATTCTCTGGTGGGGTCATTCGGTGTAGATTGGACCACCTTCACCAATGTTACCCATTTTAAGGTTTCTACCCAGCCTTTATTAAAGGCAACAAACTCATGATAGTTTAATTGGGTAGCGATCTCCTAGACGACCTTATTATAGGCTTCATCATAGGCCTTGCCAAGGTCGGCCTCCCTAGTTTTCTCCTTCTGGGCCCTCAACTTTGAAAAGACAATCTTATCAAGGATGGTGCACTAGTAGAAGACCATAAGCTTGGAGAGCTGATTATTAGCTCGGATGAACTCATTTTGAATTCGTTCATCCTCCTCCATTACCTTAGTATGATCATAGTCTTGATCCTTAAGCTTTTTATTTAGGTCCTCCACCTACTGGGAGTGAGTATTCATTTAGGCCTTGAGGTTGGTGCTCTCCTTGGAAGTGTTATAAAGTGACTTATAGTAAGAGGAAGCTCGGCTGGCGAGTTTCTACTGAATTTGCACGCCATTTACCAAAAAAGAGAGGAGCGTTATAAAACTTGTTAAGAAAAGGAAAAAAAAGTCAAGAAAAAGAAGAAGGTAAACGATCTTAACAGCACACTGTGGAGAAGGACTTCTTTGTGAAGCATTTCCAAAGTAAAGCCCGTTTGTTCCGTTATGTTAGACGGTAGCATAAAGGATTGGGAGAAAGAAAAGGCCACCTCCAAATACTTATGGGTATAATGAATAGCCATAACAGGCTCCTTCCCCTTGTAAAAGGATGAATCTTATGAGTAATTTCTATTCACGGGGAGTGGTGTTTTCCTTGAACGTTGCCCCTGTCGCTGATCGACTTCAGTAATTATCACTGGTCAGTTGGATGGGAAGTGTTTGGGAGACACCACCGATCAGAGTTTTGGTGATCAAGCAAAACAAGATTCTTTCTCCCCTAGGGAGACTAGCTTCCTCTTCCTTTAGTCATCACTAAAAGGATTTTGGGTGCCCCACGCGTTGGCGGCCGATTATTTCTTCAATTTATCCCGGCAACTACCAGGTCAATTGGTTTCTTTACTCTACTGATCATGTCTTCCAAGGAGGATGATATGGGTGGGGGTGATGTATTCAAAATAAAATTCCTCTTAGACTTCAACCTCCTCACAAAGCCGACCCAACACACTCGCCTCGTAAGAGTAGAGGGGATCAAAATCGTCCAATAATGAACCAAAGTCTTCCTCTTCCTCCCCTTACTCCCCTTAATCTCCATCCTCTCTTTCTTCTTCCTCTATTTTTATTTCCTCCTCTTCCTATACTTCTCCCTCCTCTTCTTCCTCTTCCCTTTCACTAGAGTCATATTCAGTGGAGATTACGTATGGAGTGACAGGGGTTGGATTTTCATGGATGATTGGTTCGACAATCTAGAAGATCGGGATACCATTTGAAATGGAGGTGAAATTGGAGACGTAATGGTAGGTGAGCTGGTAATTGAGGAGGGCACGGGTCGCTCCCCAGTGGGGGTGAACTCATACTGGGATTGGTCTTCTCCAAACTGTCTCTAAATCTCTGAGATTTACTTGATACTCTGAAGGCTTGATGTTCAGAAAGCAATCTACAAGAAAAAATTTAGATCGATCAGTAATAATTAAAAATAGCAAAAATGAAAACAAACCACTAGTGGGTGACCCACTATAAGCCCCCTTATGGAACGAACCCCAAGTCCATCATAGCCTTTACCATAAATTTCCCTGGAAACCACAATGACATTTTTGGCAATGTCTTTTTAGGATCTGGGCAAATAAGTGATCAAATTATGGGCCTTATCCCTGGCCTGAAAATGGTATAGTTCGGTGCCTGAGGAAGACCTCATGTTGTAACAATACCTAATCTCCTCAAGACAAAGGTTGACCACGCAAATCGAGTTTATGGCCACTGTTCCCATCACAATTCGATAGAAGCTACCATTTTCTTGGGCAGGGAGTATTCCATAATAACGAAGTACCCTTACTAGTAATGGGTGGAGGAGGAAACATAGCCCCCCTCAAGTATTACCACAGTCAAGAAAGTAACCTCCCCATGGGGAAGATTGAAGATGTCTTCCTCCTCAGGGGAGACTCTCAAGACAACGTTATTAGGAATTCCATATTAGTTATTGAATTCCTGAAAGTTATTGGCTGAAGAAATTTCATACTTTCTCAAACACCTGGATATGGTAGATGAAGAAGATAAAATCATAACAGTGGAAATGGAGAGATCATGAAAGTTCAAATACCTTGGCAACTGGTGAAAGTGATATATAATGGTTGAAAACCCTTATACTCTCTAGAGAAGTCTCCCCTCGAAGATGTCATAATGCTTGGGAAAGCGTGTCACACGCTCACGCGCTGTCATTACCTCTAATGTTTTCATCTAAAATGGTGTTAAATGGACAATATTAAAATAATTTAGGGTGCGTTTGATTGCAAATACGAAAAAATGCGTAATAGTTTATTTAGGTGAGAAGTTGGAAAATAAGTGAAAAAAGATATGAGTTTTTGGTCTTACTTTTTCTATTTTCCATGGAAACCAATTCTTTGGTGAGTGGATGAGAAAAATATTCCACTAAAATTGAGGTTTGAGATGGAGCGCTTATTATGTGAATGAGTGTTGTTCTTATGTAAAGTATTTGCAATTGAGATAGTACAAAGGCATAGCATTCAAACACACCCTTAGTATTAAAATAACTATTTTCAAGAAAAAAAATTACATGTCAATCAAATAAACCCTTAGTATCAAAGTTTAAACTGGACATATTAGGAGGTGCAAAAAAATGGATCTTTTCATTATAGTCCCTGGGCAATAATTTTTTTGGCTCTAGTCCACTTATACAATTTTTGGATACTAAGGTCCCTCACCCCTTAATTGTATACCTTATAAGTTAGGATATACATAAACTTAACAAGTGTATAAATAAATTTTTATTGGGTGGAGCACTCCTAAATACAATACATACATGCGAGCATTCACATACATATAATTTTGTTCCAAATTAAGAGTATGCATGCGAGGGAAAAAAAAGAAAAGGCCTTATAACATGATTCATGGAAAATTTTAAAACTTAGTTTAGTTATGTGGAGCTTAGTTCAAAGATTTATAGTATAATCTATAAGGAAAAATTTCCAATTGAGTCAATTTGTTTGTAATTGGCTTAATTTTGGCCAAACAAGTTTGAGTCTAGGCTAATTATTAAGTTATGATCCCAGAAAGCCTATGAAGTTCAGTGTTGAAGATTTTTGCGATAAAGCTTTGAAGATGATATCGTGTTGTGTTCAGTACTTTCAGATTTCTTCACACTTGGTTTATTCTAGATCACACAGGTATGAATTCTTAATGAATTATGAGATTTAGAATGTTGTTTAATGATGAATGTTTAAATTTAAATAAGTTGGAATTTGATAAAATATTTTTTGGAAACGCATTTTAAATATTTTATTAGTTAATTTTATTTTAGAAAATGAGGATGATTTTAAAATAAAAATGAATTATCCTTGTTGTTCAAAAAACATGTGATTTCGTTCAAACGAGATCATTTTCTTGTTCGAACGACGCAGCACCTCGAAATTCATGTTATCATATTTAAGTACTTATTTCACTCAGAAAATCAGGATAACTTTTGCAAAAATGTTTTGCATCCGTTTACAAAAGTTACCTTTTGTTTTTCCCTCATCCGGAGGTTTCAATATCGAATCTGATTTTTCCTAAGTTCATGATCTTGTGTTTGGCACCGAAAAATTGTTCAATAACTTTGAGTGCAATGGTGTTGATTATAAGGAAGAAGAGGAGGATTTTGTGTTCGGATTCGTAGATGTTGCTGAGGCAACTTTGGTGGATACCAAGGGGCACGTGGACTCATGTACTATGGACACTTGTGTGGGTGGAATCCAACGTGGCACTATGGTGGAGAGGTAGTAGAGAAGAAGAGGCGTCAATGCTTGTGGGTGATTGAGTCATTGAGTAAGACTATATCTCTCTTTGTAATTTTTCGTATCATAATTATTGTCTGGCCTGGCCGCTAAGATTTTTTCCCTTGGTGGTTTCCTCGTATATCGGCGTGTCTTCTGTTGATTTAGTTACTTTATCTTCTTAATCAGGTAGAAGAATGCTATAAGGTTAACAAGTTAAAATTGGTATATCAAATTAGTTTTCATAAGACAAGTTTGCATTTGCTAAAGATAAATTTGAAAAATTCTAATATATTGCATTTGCCTAAAGATAACTATTTATGGGCATTCTTAAATTCGTATCATAGCTAGAACACTTATTTACTACATCCATGATCCCTAATGTTTAGGCATGAATTCAGTAGGGTTTGAGGTTATTAGAACACCTATGTTTGATGGGACTAATTACGCTTACTGAAAAATGCATATGGAGTCAGCTCTTAAGGCTATAGATGAGCGTGCATTGGTTCGGCAGTAGGGGTCGTTAGTAGGTCATTAAAAGTGTGCTTCAAATGAGCTTCAATCAAGGCTATACTATTTCAGGTCATTAGAAGCAAGAGTGGTTCGAGCGAGGTTCCTATGTCGTTAGAATGACATTCTCTATGGTTCGAACGACATTTTCTTATCATTCGAACGATGCCTAATTTTTGTTCAAGTGACGTGGAGATTTGATTATAGGCTTTAACCTTTTCACTTTGGTCGTTTACCCTTTTTACCTCTTCACTTTGTCTTCTCCCTACTACACTGCATCCGCCATTACCGAGCTATACAAGCTTTTGAAAGCTTCGATTCTCTAATGTTTTTTATCCGGATTGTTGGTTTTGCTGTCATTTAACCTCCTATTTCAGGTATTCACCATTCTTTGGTATTTTTTTTGGTTTTTGATTTTAAAATTTTTAATGGAACATTTCTACATACTGAAACCCATTTTCACAATATAGGCCTTCTTTAGTATGTACGAGATATCATATCAAATTTTTTTTGATCAAAAATCATTTTTTCAGGGGCTGTTACAGTGTATAACGCTTTACTTTTTTTTTAGTTAGGATGCCCCTGTTTAGTTGTGTGTATCCCAAATGTAAAAAAAAATTATTAGAAAATTTATTTCTTTATATTTTTTGGATATTTGAGACACACACACACACCATGTTTTGTCGTGTATTTGCACTACGCATGTCGAGTTTTGGTTTTATACTAATCTTATATTTTGTTGTGTTGTTGTTGATTGGTTGTTTCTGGTCTTCGTGGTGGTTTGGTTGGATGTTGTATGGAGATAGGGTTTTAGCGTTATTGTGTTGATTATACTAAGCCTCATTCGTTCACATACACGTTTCCCCTTCCTATTTCTCTGTCTATTTTTTATATGGCTAGGGGTCAGCACTGACGTTCTGTCCATGCTAGAAATTTGGATGAGTAGCCGACCTCCGCTCGCTCTCAGGCCACACAAACCAACCACCCCCGATACTCTACTGACCCTTGGGTTATTAGGATAGAGTACGAGCACTATTGTTTCCTTTGGTTGCACATTCGAGCGGTTGTAAGACAGAGGGTGTTTGGAGTTGTTGAGTCCAAGAAGTACCATGTCCCCGAGTGGCTAGCAAGTATAGGTTGGGAGCCAGTGTTTGATTTATATTGAGTTATTAATCCCAACATCGTCTGTGGGTTATACTTTCATGCTATTCGAAATTCTGCAAGTCTCCAGACCTCCATTCGTGGTGTTACTGTGGTCATCATCACCAACCTTATTTCTCAGTTGTTGCAAATCCCCCACACCCCTCACGTAATTTTTCCTGGTCTCGTCCCCAGTAGTCCCGATACTAACAGGATTCTTCGTCATTATTTTAAAGAGCTTCCTCAGGGTTCTACTATTATGTATGTACTGCCGTTTGCTTAATTGGTTTGTGTCTTCTTCTATTTACCCCATGATTAATCATACACAGATTTCATTGGACATCGTCTATTTTATGTACGCTGTGAGCCAGGGGTGGGCCGTAGATTTTCAGCCATCCTTTTACATGTCATGTCATATGTTCAAATTTTAGGACCTACTCTAGTATGCACTGCTATACTCTATGGCATTATGTTTACACGTATCGTTCAGGCTGCTTTAGTCCCTCTCCTACAAGATAAGGTCGAGCAGTTATCTATTTCGCCGATAGAGGCTAATACCATTCGTAGGTCTGAGACTTGCCTACATGAGGAAGCAAACTTTATTCCTTCTATTGTCGAATCTTCATCACGATGTGGTTTCCCTTCACACCATGCAAGTCCCTCTCACATTTAGCCTCCTACCACAGTCTAGAGATAATGCACATGCTACTGAGTGTAGGTATAAGCAGGATAAATAGTTTATGCAGGCTCAACAGGAGGAGCACCATAGACTGATAGAGACGATGATGGTACATTTTGAGTCAGAGGCCCAAGAAAGAGCAATCCACCAATCGTAGATGACCAACTTTCTTTAATGAGAGACATCGTCGAGAGCAAAGCCGAGGTGCAGGTTCCTCCCGATGATGTAGAGATGATGGCACTGCTGTGGATGATGATGATGATTCTGATTTTGATTATTGATTCTGAGGAGAAGTACTTACTATATTTATGCTGTATTTTTTTTTATTGTTATTCAGACAAGATGTATTATTATCATTTTGGACACTTGTATTAGTTACATGTATTTATTTGGACATGGATGTATAGATTGTATTTGTTAGCAATTATTTTTTATGGGGCCTATGATTTATACTGATGCACCTTGTTTCACATCTCTATTTGTTATTTTCTTCACATATCCTTTTACTGCTTGATTATTATCCACAGTCATTTATATATCCTATTTACTGATATTGAGATTCTGATTATCTAGTCATGCTTATCTTCATTTATTCCATTATTGTTAGAATGATGTTCATGTTTATTTTGTCCCATGGTTTGTCTATTCCAGGCAAAAAAAGGGAAAGATATGTGATGTAGGGGAGTATTATTACTGAAGATTTATTTATATATTTTTATGTTCCTCCATACTTCATTTGTGGTATGTTTGTTTGTTTCATATGTGTAGTTATTTTCAGAGATTCGGATATTTTAGATACATCACATTCAGACATTGCTACGCCGAATTTTATCTAGATTTGCTATGTCCTGTATTTTCATTTTTTTGGGATTATGGGATGGGATGGATTTATTATTTTCTGGTTGACGGTTCGGCTTAGCATTTCACTATTTTTTGGTTTTGTCCCGGTATAGCTAAAGGGGGAGATTTTTAAGGGACAATTTCCAATCGACTCAATTTGTTTATGACTGACTTAATTTCGGGAAAAACTGTTTAAGTCTAGGCTAGTTATTGAGTTGTGATCCCACAAAGCCTATGACGTTCAGTGTTGAAGATTTTGCGATAAAACTTTGAAGATGATATCGTTCCGTGTTTAGTACTTCTAGATTTCTTCACACTTGATTTATTCTAGATCACACACGTATGAATGCTTAGTGAATTATGAGATTTAGACTCTTGTTTAATGATGGATGTTTTAAATTTAAATAACTTAGGAAATTGATAAAATATTTTTTGGAAACGTATTTAAATATTTTCTGAGTTAATTTTGTTTTAGAAAATTAGAGGATGATTTTAAAATAGATTTTTTTTTTTGTTATTTAAACGACATGTGGTTTTGTTTAAATGAGATCCGTTTCTCATCCGAATGACATGTGTTTCTCATTCGAACGAAGTGCCACCTCGAAATTCGTGTTTTCATATTTTAGAACTTCTTTCACTCAGAAAATCAAGAGAACTTTGGAAAAACATTTATGCTCTGTTTACAAAAGTTCCCAAGTGTTTTTCCATCACCCGAAGGTTCCAAGATTGAATCTGATATTTCCAAAGTCTGTGATCTTGAGTTTGTCACCGAAAAATTGGTCTATCACTTTGAAGAATTTTTTCATGCGGTGGATTTTGTGCGTGCTGATTACGAAGAAGAAGCGGAGGATCTGTGTTCAAATTTGTAGACGTTGTTGAGGCTACATCGATGGATACCGAGGTCCACGTGGAGTCGTTTACTGTGAACACTTGAGTGAGTGGACCCCTACGTGGCACTGTGGAGGAGTGGTAATAGAGAAGAAGAGACGTCAAGACTTGTGGGTGATCAAGTCGTTGAGTAAGACTATATCTCTTTTTCTGATTTTTCGTGTCACAGCGATTGTCTGTCCTGACTGTCCGATATTTTTTTCCATAGTCGTTTCCTCTTACAGCAGCCTGTCTTGTGTTTTCTTATTTACTTTATCTACTTAATCACGCAGATACATGGTAATTGGCTAACATGATAAAATTAGTAAATCAAATTGGTTTTTACGGGATAAGTTTGTGTTTGGTAAAGATAAAATTTTAAAAATTCAAAACTATTGCATTTGCCTAGAGATAACTGTTTAAGGGCCTTCTCATAATCTCAATGTGAAAGGTAAAAAAGAAGGTTAAAATCTTACATGCTAAAGAATATTAGAAAAAAGTATGCCATCGTTTCTTGAATGTCGAATTGATTAAAAATGGTTATTAATGTATCACTTACAAAAACGATATTGCATGTATGTTGAGAGTGGCTACTAAATTATCACTAAAATATATAAAATTTATGATTCATTATTGAAATTTTAAGTAGGCACTTTACATAATTTCCAAAATATTTTGGATTGAATGTTTAGTTTTCCAATTTTTGAGTGGGGCACTTGCCCACCAAAGCCTTCACATAACTCTGCCTATGAGTATATATTGCAAAATTTTGTGTATATATTATAAGATTCCACATACATATGACAAGTATTTGCAAAAACTACAAAAAAATCATGTTTAGATTACTGAAAAGGTATAAATTATTTTTGTTCTTATCTAAAAAAGTAAAGGATGGTTGAGGGAGTGAAATTTAAAATTTCAAGTCTGCACTTGAGCCAAACCTTGTCAAGTCCGAATTGGGCCCGAAGTCCAAACTTTGAATATATAAATAAATAAATAGTTTTATATAATATAATATATTTGTCTTTACATTCTTTAATTAAGTTTCACTGTTTTATTTCATTTACTACTTTAAAAAAATTCATTTGTCATAATCCATTAGATTACAAATAGTTTTCAACTTTATAATTTTATTGTTAATCTCATTGTGGGCATTCAATTTATTAATTTCTCCAGTCACTGTACACCTTTTCCAATGATCAAATATTGCTATATGTAGGAAATTTAATTGGGCTTTGTGGATTTTCACTCTTATTTCCCCCTTTTTTTTATTTTAATACAATTCATAATTATATATTTTATTTTATGGAATATAAATTAGATTTTATTGTGTACATTTTCTTCATGACAAAAATATAAGAAAAGAGAACTAAGCCAAAAAATTTTAACAAAACAAAAAAAATGAAATTGGGCCTGTTCAAAATCGAGCTTGAAGCCCGAAACATTTATGAGCCGAATTGTGATCTACGTAGAAAAAAATAGGATGGATAATTGAGCTTGAGTAAGATATTCCGAATCAAGCCACTTACGAAAGGAACTTTAAACTAACCCTAAACCAGTTTATATCTAGGATCAAAGCCTATAGAGTTCAATTTTATATACGCGTTTGAGCATTTGTGTAGGTTTTTCTCCCTTGAAATGTGTACGATTGAGTATAGAAAGATGACAACTATTTCAATGGTTACATTCACACTTCATGTAAGTCATAAACATGAATGGTAAAAGCCTAACATGAATAGTGGATCACTTAATCATAAAAGTATTAACACTATGAATATACTTTTCTTTCTTCCAACATCTCAATGGAGGATTTTTCATGTGGGTCGACAGATAATCCAATAGTTTATAGTTAGGTTATATATATTATGTATGATTTTAAGAATTCATATATGGGTGTGCACGAGATATCGCAATGTTGAGATAGTTTAATATCTTGTTCTTAGTATTTGTGAAAGAGGGTGTAAGAAATAGGTGTGAGATGATTGCATCTTTGTGGGGACAATATATCATGAGATATATTATCGAGGCTTAAGGTTCTGAAAAGAACTCATTATTACGCCTACATATTTGTGTGGCCACGTCATTAAAGCCTACATTGTTTGGGTGTTCACGCTCTCCAACGTGATGTGTTTGAAAGTTTATGACTTGGTTTGGGAGGGAGAGAAGCTATTTAGGTGTCTAGAGTTTAGCTTTGTTGGAGGGTCAGAAAGGGAGTGAATCGTAAGATCACTGATACTTGCATATCATCTTACTATCATCGTGTGATCGCTATCCAGAAGTTATTGTCCTACAAACTTGTTTAGGGGTGTAGAAATCGGGGGAGTTTGGACTGGGGAAGGATGCTTCCCTAAGAAAATAATACATCGGGAGATGTACTATGAGGTTTGGGCTTCACGAGTTTAGTTTGGTATAGTTCCTACCTACACAAGGAGACTTAGGATCATAGCCAACATAGTTCATACAAACGAGGAATATTTATGGGTGTAGGCAATGGGATACCGAGTTTAGACTTTAGCTTGGCACAAAGTTTCAGACTGACTCGATTAATAGACACTTCCCTCGAAATAATTTTGAAAATTATATTTTCATATTTTATAATGGTCGTTACTACCTTTGGTTAGCATTGTTTAAAAATATGAGCGTGTCAATTTAATTAACAGAGGTGCTGGTTTAAAAATCAGGCTTTAAAATATAAGCGTAGTAAAGTGCACACCCGGTCCCCTAAACGAGGGTTGAGCTAAAAGAGATAAACATGTATGGACAGTTTGTCACACTATATATGGGGACTTTAACCCTAAATGTAGGAAGAGGTTGTTTAATATATGGGGGTGTTTAACCTAAAATTCGGAGAAATTTTCATTTCCCTTGTAGTGTGAACTATTTTTTTCTCAGGGGAGTGTCCCCACTTGAAGTACGCGAGGTGGGCAGAGCTCCATTTAGTTAGGCAAAGCTTTATTTAGAAGTGCCTATGTTCGTGGAGTACGTGTAGAAGTTTGCCACTATTTTTTTTTCGAGGCGACTTTTTAGAAGTATGAACCTCTTTCTAGATCGAAGTGACTTCGCAGAAGTACAAACTTTCTCTTGGGGAAAGAGACTTCTTCTAAGTACGAACTTCTTTGAGACTTTTTAAAATGAGCTCGAATGCTCGGTGGAGAAGAAAGTAAAAAAATTGGATCGAGCGCGGGTTTTAGTACCCTTTTCTTGGTTGGTGGAAGCATCTATTTATAGGGGTTTGGCATCCAACATTTAACCGATCAGTTAAAGCCCCTAGATGGTCAATACGAGCGGTGGGACACATGTATGTATGTGAGAAGATCTTCCAAAGATCTTGTAATGATCACTCTGGAGGGGGATAATCGATTTGAGAGACCTTTAATTGATCAGTTAAAGGTCCTAGAGGGACTGTTTGTCGCGTGTTTTCCCGTTTTTTCCTATTTTCATTTTGACTTTGTGGACTTTAGTTCTTAGTGTTTTGAATCATCGAACTATTATTTTTGGTTTGGGATGTGTCTATTCCTTCTGTATTTTTCTCAGGGTTTATGTCGTGGTCAATTATGATCTCTGATTGCATATCGGGGTATACACAAAGGCGATCGACTAAGAGTGTACGCGTGGATACTCTTCGTTGAAATTGAAAGAAAAAATAACAAGTTTTTATATTCTTCGGAGGAGTATTAGGTATAGGTGTGGTAATTCAAAATTTTATGGGTGTGGGTGTGGTGGTGGTGGGGGAGATTTGTTTTTGGAAATGGGCATGGGTTAACTGATCGACTAACCCTTGGGTTATGGCTATTAATCGATTGTCTAACCCTTGGAATGAACGTTTAATGGATCGGTTAAGTTCTGTAAATGTTTAATCGACCCTTTAAACATTCTAGTAGCCCAAACCTATAGACTGTTTGATTTCGGTTGTTTTCATCCCATTTCATCCACTCTATTCTTCTCTCTCATTTATATCTCTACATCTGAGAATATTATACTCATTTGAGAGTATTTTTAGACCCCATTTGTTTGTTATGAATCCGTTCAAGCCCGTGGAGGTGGATAGGGACGCGGTTATGGTCTTGAATAAGGCCAAAGGGTCGTGGTGATGACAGTGTGGTGGCATTATTGGGTGGCCAGGTTGATATGGACTTATGGCCAAATGTGTTTATTTTGGGGTCTGCAAGTCATCAGAGTGTGGATTCTCATGAGGATGACTAGGTCGAGATATCCTGGTGGGGGAGAGGATGAAATTCCTGGGACACGGTTATTATTTTACAACCCATTATTACCGGCGATTGAGGAGAACACTAGGATCCTTTTGAGATAGGGATAACACTTATATGCCCAAAGTGCACCCTCTTACTCAGAGTAACTAACCTCGGCCAGTCTCACAGCCGAGGTGACAGAAGCTAATGACAACCATCAGTAAGGTCGTTTCTCGTAAGCTCGGCCTCACATACATCAACCTTGGCGGGTCATCAGCCGAGGTTATCAAGGTCTCATGGGCTCAACCATCTCCCAATATCATCATCGTCCCCAGCCGACGTTGAAGTTGTCAGCCGAAATTAGAAATGTCATGGGCTCAGTCCACTGCCAATGTCATCATCGGCCTAAGCCGACGCTAAAACTACCTCTACCTAACCTTGACTAGCCCTCCTGGATGAGGTCCTCACGTTTAGATAGGACAAAGCAACTATATCTGACTCCACCAACCTTGTACTTATCCAGGCCGAGGTTGCATCAGTCGAGGACACAACCGAGCTTTTACAAGGACATGTACGGTTTGGCACACATGGACAAATCTGTTATAATCGAATCATTCCCTCCACATGAGGGAATATTGAGGTCATCATTATCTACATAAGATCATCCAGGTGTCATCCTTAGACTGGTTTGATCATCATGCACATGATCATTACATGCTTGGAGGGGTACATTACACCCCCCCAACCACTATATATAGAGGCCATCTTGTACCTTATAAAGAGATCCGTAATTACAACCATATCTAAAACTCTGTTAGTTTACATAGTAGAGAGAGAAAGCTTAAGAGATTGTATTTATGGTCGTTAGTGCCTTCATCTAGTGATATTACTCACACACTCACAGTGGACGAAGGCCAGATTGGCTGAACCACTTACATACAAGTGTTCATCCTCTTCTCCTCACCTCCTTCTACTATATATATACACTCTTATGCTGCCATTGTTATTGCTAGCTCGAGATTGTCAACACCTCATCCGGTGGTGCTATTTCCAGCATCATCATTTTGGCGCCATTCGAGGGAACGAGAAGATTCATCTCTTCCTTTTTTATAGCTTAACCTCACCGGAGTCTCTGGTGGTGAACCAGGCCTCACCCTTCGCGTGAAGATGTGTCATAATTTAATGAGGTCCTTTAAGGTATCAAGCTCTCTTATATTTTCATTGCAAGCTCTTTAATCTTAACAAATGGCACCGAATTTCCCACCACCTCCTCCACCATCTGGTGTGGGAGGACCCAGTTCCATCCAGGCACCACCTCAGTCTGAGATGGCTGAGGTGGTAGCATCCTTGAAGTCTTTGCTTGAAACTACAAGCGATGAAGGAATAATTTGCCCAGCTAGGCCAGAATATAATAAGACCACCTGGGTCTTACCAAAGATGATCACTTCGATAGCTGTTCAACCACTACCCGAGGCCAGGGAACCACCCTAGGCATCGCGAAAAGACCAACCTACTCCTCAACGGAGGATGTATATTACTGACCCTAGGCGTTTATGCCTGGGGAGGTAAGAAAACCCTTGTCCTGAGGATAATTATGATGAAATTGAGCCGGAGGACGATCCAGCAGATTTTTGGGAGCCATATGGGGTTTTAAACAACACAATATGTCCTATACAGCAGAGCCGAGGTTGTGGAGCCAGACGAGCCGAGGTTGGTGATGCCCAAGAAAGAGGGTCTTCTTTTGATCACTTAAGTATAAGGTCGGACTTTGAAAGGATCAGCCCAGTTAATGATCTGAGGCATAGATTATCCAGGTCAAGAAGTGTTGCTGTCTTACAAAGGAAAGGTGGTGAACATCAGCCTCATCATGGCCGACCCCAACAAGGCTGAGACTGTGGCTAGGAGGTCAACAACCGACGTTGTGCCGCAGCTGGGGAACCCTCGATCAACCCCTTGGAGGTGTCCAGGGATAACCTCGGCCAGGCCGAACTTGATAAACCATGGAATGACTCCATTCAACGGCTGGAAGAGAAGATAGGGAACCTCATAAAAAGCCGAGACCCACTACAAAGGGGATTCTCAGAGGGATCTCCATTTGTGGCAAAGATTGTCAACATCCCCATCCCTGCCAAATTTAAACCCCTAATGGTGTCTCCCAAGTATGATGGAAGTACCAATCCTGTACATCATATTGAGATGTATCAGTTTGCAGTGAACATTTATTCAATCCCTGATGAGATGAGGTGTCGTGCTTTTTTAAGCACCTTGACGGGAGCTGCACACATTTGGTTTAATTCTCTTCCTAAAAATTCCGTTGAGAACTTTAAGGGTTTCGCTGAGCATTTTATACACAACTTTTGTTTTGGGATAAGACCTCGGAAGAAGAAGACCCATCTACTCTACGTAAAGCAAGGCAAGAATGAGAGCCTCAGAGACTACATTGCAAGATTCAACAAGGAAAAATTAAAGGTTGAAGATTATGAAGAGAATATAGCTATGAGGACTTTAGAAGGGAAATATACTTTGGAAGCTTACTGAAGACCCTCCTAAGTCTATGGCCGAGCTGTTAGCAATAGCTGGTAGGGTCATGAATGCTGAAGAAGCAATCGGTGCAAAGTATGAGGATGAGAACGGCAGTAGAAGTGGTAAATTTCAAAGGAAGAAGGACGGAAAGAAGAGGTCTACAGACGACAATTTTCACACTACACTCCTATAACTATGAGTTTTGAACACATCCTCAACAAGATAAAGAATAACAGATCCCTGAGATGGCCTGAGAAGCTGAAGGCTCCTCCACATAAGAGGAATAAGAATCTATGGTGCGAGTTTCACCAAGATCATGGTCATTTAACTGATAAATGTTTTGCCTTGAAGGATGAGATTGATAAGATGTTGAAGTATGGAGAACTTAGAAAGTACGTTGACGATAGAGCTCCTAAGGGAGGGAGAGATGACCCTAAAAAGAAGAGGAATGACAGGTGCCGGGAAGATGCCCCTACTAGAAGAGCTGAGGACTCAAATGATGATGACGATGACCCTGACCTCCCACTAAAATATGGTAATGCCCCAGTAAAGAGGGTCGGTATGATCTATTTCGATGTGAACACCATATGTGGAGGACTGGCAGGAGGTGGCTCAGAGGTAGCAGATCGCAATGCTCATTTGGCAGTACTAAGGCAGTGACTAAAGCCAAGGTTATAAACTTGGCATCTACAGAGGTTAAGCGTGAGAAGAGAAATAAGGTAGATATGGATACTCTTATAGTTGGTTTCTCAAGACTTGATTTCAAAGGTATCTTAGCCCCTCATGATGACCCACCGGTAATCACCACAAGGGTGCATATGTGTGAAGTTCAGAGAATCCTCATTGATGGAAGTAGCTCTGTAGGTGTTACGTTCTGGCCCTGTTTTAATAGCCTAGGCCTTAGCAGAGCTAGGATTGTCCCTTATTATCATCCCTTGATTGGCTTCAGGGGTGAAAAGGTTCATCCATTGGGAATGTATGAGATGGATGTTAGAATGGGAGACGAGTGGCCTAAGAGGTTGACCATAAAAATTAATTTCTTTGTGATGGATGAAAATGTCTTCTCAGCTTATAACCTTATCATAGGACTAGTAGCCCTCAAGGAATTTGAGGTTGTACCTTCAACGGTCCGCCAAATATTAAAATTACCGACTCTGTATGGGGTAGGGGAAGTACAAGGTGGTCAGCACGAGAATGCTACTTTAACTCTGCATAAGAGAGAGAGTCTCATAAGAGGGCAACAACCATGTACAACATTGATACACTTGATCCTAGAGATGAAACAAAGCTCAAGAAGGGAGACGCCATGGAAGAGGCAGAATCCATCATCTTGAATAAGGATGAGCTAAAAAAACCATCCAAATCGATAAATCCCTAAGACCTGATATCAAGGATGACCTGGTGAAGCTTTTGAGGAAGAGACAAAGTGTTTTTACCTGGAACCACACAGACATGCCAGGTATTGATCCTGAGGTCATGTGCCACAAACTCAATGTTATAGAAGATTCTAATCCCATCAAGCATAGAAGACGAGGATACTCAAGGGTGAAGTATGATGTCATCAGAGAAGAGGTCAGAAAGCTTGAAGAGGCCAAGTTCATTAGAGAGGTCATATACCGTGAGTGGTTACCTAATCCCGCCATCTTACTAAAAGCCAATGGTAAATGGAGGATGTGCGTAGACTTCACTGATTTGAATAAGTCTTGTCCAAAAGAAAGTTTCCCCTACATCGTATTAATCAGATGGTGGATGCCACGGAAGGACATGAGCTCATGAGCTTCATAGAGGCCTATTCCAGGTATAATCAGATCTTCATGAACCCAGAATACTCAGAGAAGACAGCGTTCATCACAGACAAAGGGACCTATTACTATAAGGTCATGCCCTTTGGACTGAAGAATGCAAGGTCTACTTACCAACATCTTGTAAATAAGATGTTCGAGGGCCAAATAAGCAAGTCCATGGAAGTGTATGTGGACGATATGCTGACAAAGATCTTGAAGGCTAACACTTATGTGGCCGACCTTAAAAAAACTTTTGATACCATGGACAAGTATAGAATGAAGCTTAACCCGGCCAAATGTGTCTTCAGAGTAGGAGAAGGAAAGTTTCTGGGATTTATTATCAACCAAAGGGGAATAGAGGCTAACCTTGAGAAGATCAAGGCCTCACTAGAAATGAATAACCCAGAACTATAAAAGACATTCAGAGGCTAATCAGAAGAGTTGCTGCACTTAACATGTTCATTTCAAGAGCTACAGACAAGTGTCTTCCTTTTTTCAAAGTGCTAAGAAAGGCCTCCGAATGGGATGAGGAATGCGATAAAGATTTTAAGGAGCTCAAGTCCTACCTCGGATCCCCACTACTCCTATCTCGGATAATTCAGGGGGAGAAGTTGTATATATATCTAGCTTTCTCTGAGTCAGCCATTAGTGCTACAATAGTAAGAGAAGATGATCGGGTGCAGAGGCCAGTATACTTCAATAGTAAAGCTCTTCAAGGGTGTGAACAAAAGTACCCTAGAATGGAAAAATTAGCCTACGCTTTGATACATGCTTCTAGGAAAATGAAGCCATACTTTCAAGCCCACACTATGGTCATACTAATCGATTCTCCACTAAGACAGGTCCTCTATAAGCATGAGAAGTCAGGCAGGCTGATGACTTAGGCTATAGAGTTGGGGGAGTGTGACATTATTTATTAACCCAGTGTTGCGATAAAGGGGCAGGCAATCGCAGACTTTGTAGAAGAGTTTACTTGGGAAGAGGTTAAGATTATAGATAATCAAAAGGCTGCCGATGAACTATACAGAAACATCTTCCAAGATCCGAATGAGGTTGAGTCAAGCAAAGCCAGAGAAAGAATGGTCGAGAATGAGGAAGACAGGTACCTCTTTAGGCAAGGGACCCTGTCAGAGTGGAACTTCTCTTCAAATGAAGATGTTTGGAACCTCTTCGTTGATGGGTCGTCCTGTGAAAACGGAAGTGGATCGGGGCTGATAGTTTCAACACCAGATGGTATCGATATTGAATATGCGCAGAGGCTCAACTTCAAAGCTTCGAACAACGAGTCAGAGTATGAGGTATTAATAACATGCCTCTCCTTGGCAAAAGCCCTTAGTGTTGGCCAACTCCTAGTCCATAGTGACTCAAGGTTGGTCGTCAACCTAGTCCTGGGAGTGTATGAGGTCAAAGATGAAAGAATGGACAAGTACCTAAAGAGGGTGAGAATGATGATAGAAACCTTCAAAGAAGTGAAAAAGAAGAGGATATTTCGGCAAGACAATAGTCAAGTCGATGCACTAGTAAGGTTGGTGATTCGTATCGAATATTGCACATATATACCCTCGAAACTTATGCATTTTAGCCTCCTCGGGTACTTTAATATGCCTATAATTATGCTCGTTAATCAGACAATCTCCGTTTTATATGCTAAAATGTTATTTGAGGTATAATTGAGCTATTAGAGATATTAAAGTGCTTAGTATGAAGTTTGGGCACGTTCCGACTAACTTTTGTCGCGATTCGCACGTTCGAGGGCATTTTCATAATTTTACACTTTGGGATTTTTGCCCGAAGTCTTCACGGAAGTTGTAGCACTCGGGCTATGCTTCGTGTGTTCGTGAACAGTGTGCGAATTGGAGTCCGAACAAAGGAAACACGGAGCTTTAATCGGAAAGATTTATAAGGATTCATTAACAATTTAAATAATTCCATCCATGTCCCTAAAACATTTTTTCAGCAAATGAAGATGGAGATTTGGCCCTAGGCTCGGGTTTTGGTTTCGATCGAAATTCGCGCCTTTCGTCCGAAATTGGAGCTTGATTTGGGACCACACACGCAAATGGGTCTCTTTGGCCATTTTTTGGAGCTTAGGTTTTGGCCATTAATGGTGGAAATGGGTCTTTGCATTTTATGGAGGAGTTTTTTATTTCTTTGGCCACACACGGTTTTGGAGCTTTGAAATCTCATGTGGGTTGAGTCTTGGATCACCATTATTGGAGGTTTTGGGTAACTTTTTCTTGGTCTTGGGTTGACATGGAAAATTGGAGTTGGAGTTGCAGCGCCGCCGGTCAACCGGCCACACTCCGGCGGTCGACCGAAAATTTGGATTTTGCCTTTGTGCCGAGGCTTCCCCCCCCCCCTTTTGGCATGGTCGACCGGTCACCACCCCCGGTCGACCGGTGATCTATTTTTACCCAAAATATCTATAGCTTTTTTTTCAATTTTTTTTCCTTTTCTTTTTTATTTTATCCTTTAATTGTAACTTATTTCCCTTTTTTTATTTCTTTTTCCTTTTCTTTTTTTTTCTCTTATGTAACTTAGTATAAATAGGAGACTTGACTTATTTTTGTAAAGATCATGTAATAAATTAGATTTTTAGTTCTCTTCTCTCTTAAAACCTAGGGTTTGATATATTTGGGGATTTTTTGTTGGAGATAACCCCTCTCATCATTTTTCACCATTAATGTAAGTGTTACTATTCATTATCTCCTTTAAGTTGTATTTGCTTTATTTTCCATGCTTAATTAATTTTCATGCCTAGATAATTTTAGTTGCTAAATTAATTAGTGGTATGCTTCAATTAATTAGTTAATTTATTTATGTCATTTAATATGTGTAGGGGCTAATTTAAATTAGGGTGCGATTAATGGAACTCACGTAGGGTTGATTTGTTGCTTCGCTTTGGTGATGGAGATTTATGTATTTATTTCGAGTGCGTTATCCTAGTTTTTATGCCTAGGAAATTTAACGATGTATATCATGTATGCGTCGTGTTTACGACCTTGCGTGCGTAATTTTCGGGGTATTCGTTGACGCCAAAATCTTATTAGTCTTTTATGCAAAATTAGGGGTGTGACAACTCTTAATTTAATTAATTGACGAAACGAGATGCAATCCTAATAATTCACAGTCCCATGTAACCATTTATACGTGTTAACTCAATTTGAGGGATATTAGTAGCATCCTATAGTTTTTATTCGCTTTGTTAATTTTAGTTTAAATACACTCATGCCTAGTTTATCTTTTATTTCTTTTTAGTTAGAAAAATATCTTTTACACTTTTATTGAGAAGTATTAAATCCATTAAATTCTAGCAACTCATCTCTGTGGATTTTCGATACCCGGACTTGGCCGCTATACTCCCTTTTTGAGTGTAGTCATAAGTTTAGGTTTTTGTATTGAGGCGGTGAACAGAAAACAACGATCGGCATTTGACACGCGGCGCTTTTCGCACTTAATCAGTTGGCCTCAGCAATAAGGACAGACATAAGAAGAACAATATCGGTTGAGATTCTTCTCAAGCTAACCATACAAGAAGAGGTTGCCAGAACTTGCCTGAATCTAAATATGGGAGCATTATGGATGGACCATCTTATCAAATACATCAAAGAGGGAGACTTTCCAGAGTCAAAGTCAGAAAGAAGAAAAGTGAGGTTCAGAGTTGCCAAATTCTCAAATGTGGGAGATGTCTTGTACAAGAAGGGGTTCCTACTCCCTCTCCTCAGATGTCTCCACCTTCAGAGGTTCCGTACATCTTGCACGATTTGCATGACGGCTCTTGCTCCAGTCACATAGGAGGAAGATCTTTAGCTAAAAGGATAATTACTCAAGGGCACTGGTGGCCGACCTTGGCCAAAGATACAGCTTCATACATAAAGAAGTGTGATAAGTTCCATACGTTCTCCACCATCCCACATGAACCTCATCGACCTATGACGTCAATCATCTCACCTTAGCCATTTGCAATATGGGGCATTGATTTGGTAGGACCCTTGCCAAGAGTTGCAAACAACTATCGATTCTTAGTAGTGGCAATTGATTACTTATCTAAATGGGTAGAGGTCGAGCCAATGATCACAATTACTGAACAGAAGACCTTCCAGTTCATCTGGAAAAACATCATATGCAGGTATGGTCTTCCAAACACCCTCATCTCAGATGATGGAACCCAGTTCAAGAATGTTTCCTTAAAGAAATACTGCAAAAGAGTAGGGATCAAGCAGTTATTCTCTTATCTTGGCCGACCTCAGGTAAACGGTCAGACCGAGGTCACAAGCTGAATAATCCTTGACGAGATGAAGAAGAGGTTGGAAGAGTCCAAAGGGAGATGGAAAGAAGAGGTATATGCTGTGTTATGGGCCTATAGGACGACATCAAGGACACCAACGGGAGAGACTCCATTTATGTTAGCCCACGGTTCAGAACCTGTCATACCTACAGAGGTAGGTCTTCCCACTCATAGGGTTCAGACCTTTGACCCTTAGAGGAATGGGGAAGAGAGAAGACTTGATCTTGATTTGATAAAGGAAAGAAGAGAGGATGCAGAGATAAGACAGGCAACCTACCAGTTGAGATCTGTGAGATTCTACAATCAAAGGGTGAAATCAAGACCTATAGCTATGGGAGATCTAGTACTAAAGAAGACGTTGCAAAAAGCAAATAAGATCCATCCAAACTGGCATGGTCCTTACAGAGTAGTTAATGAGGTTGTGCCCGGTACCTACAAGCTAGAAAACCTCGAGGGGGAACCTTTCTCCAACCCTTGGAGCATCGATCACTTGAAGAAGTACTACTTATGATGTTGTAGTTCTCTTTGTAATACATGTATCATTTTATGAAGAGGACGTTAATGAAAATAGCAATGTTGTGCTGATAGTTCTGCTATATTGTGTTTAAACATCATTAGTTTGGCAAAATTTATGGGAAAACATTATAATTTGGTGACCTCAGACCTTAAACATCATTAGTTTGGTGAAATTTATGAGGTAAACATCATAATTTGGGGAAAATATGAGGTAAAATGTCATTATATGGTGACCTCAGACCTTGAACATCATTAATTTGATGAAATATAAGGTGAGACATCATAATTTGGTGACTTCGAACCTTAAACATCATTAGTTTGGTGATATTTATGAGGTGAAACATCATAATTTGGTGACTTCAGACCTTAAACATCATTAATTTGAGAAAATATGAGGTGAAACATCATTATATGGTGACCTCGGACCTTTAACATCATAGTTTGGTGATAATTTATGAGGGTAAACATCATTATATGGTGAAATCGGGCCTTAAACCATTAGTTTGGTGAAAATTATGAGGTAAACATCATAATTTGGTGACCTCGGACCTTGAACATCATTAATTTGTTGAAATATGAGGTGAAACATCATTATATGGTAGCCTCAGACCTTTAACATCATTAGTTTGGTGAAATTTATGAGGTAAACATCATAATTTGGGGAAAATATGAGGTAAAACGTCAGTATATGGTGACCTCAGACCTTGAACATCATTAATTTGATGAAATATGAGGTGAAACATCATAATTTGGTGACTTCGGACCTTAAACATCATTAGTTTGGTGATATTTATGAGGTGAAACATCATAATTTGGTGACTTCAGACCTTAAACATCATTAATTTGACAAAATATGAGGTGAAACATCATTATATGGTGACCTCGGACCTTTAACATCATAGTTTGGTGATAATTTATGAAGGTAAACATCATTATATGGTGAACTCGGGCCTTAAACCATTAGTTTGGTGAAAATTATGAGGTAAACATCATAATTTGGTGAAATATGAGGTGAAACATCATTATATGGTAGCCTCAGACCTTTAACATCATTAGTTTGGTGAAAACTATGAGGTGAAACATCGTAATTTGGTGACCTCAGACCTTAAACATCATTTGTTTGGTGTAAAATATCAGGTGAAACATCATAATTTGGTGACTTCAGACCTTAAACATCATTAATTTGGTGAAAATATGGGGTGAAACGTCATTATATGGTGACCTTTGACCTTTAACATCATAGTTTAGTGATAATTTGTGAGGGTAAACATCATTATATGGTGACCTTAGACCTTAAACATCATTAGTTTGGTTTAAATATGAGGTAAAACATCATTATATGGTGACCTCATACCTTTAACATCATAGTTGGGTGATAATTTATGAGGGTAAACATCATAATTTTGTGACCTCGGACCTTAAACCATTAGTTTGGTGAAAAATATGAGGTGAAACATCATAATTTGGTGACTTCAGACCTTAAATATCATTAATTTGGTGAAAATATGAGGTGAAACATCATTATATGGTGACCTCATACCTTTAACATCATAGTTCAGTGATAATTTATGAGGGTAAACATCATTAAATGGTGACCTCAGACCTTAAACATCATTAGTTTGGTGAAAAATATGAAGTGAAATATCATTATATGGTGACCTCGGACCTTTAACATCATAATTTGGTGACCTCAGACCTTTAATATCATTTATTTGGTGAAAATATGAGGTGAAACATCATTATATGGTGGCCTCAGACCTTTAACATCATAGTTTGGTGATAATTTAAGAGGGTAAACATCATAATTTGATGACCTCAGACCTTAAAACACCATTAGTTTGGTGATTTATGATGGTAAACATCATCATATGGTGACCTCAGACCTTAAAACAACATTCAAGAGGTAAGACATTGAAAGAAGTAATATAATCTGAAGAAGATGGGATTAATGATTATCATTAAACAACATCCAAGAGAGTTATATATCAGATGTACCAAGATGCCATAAGAGTTCACAAAAGCTAAGAGGTATAAACAAGAAAGGAAATCAAAATTATAACTTGTAAAGCTTTACAAGAAAAAGGCCTAAGTCTATGCAGCTACAGTTATCTCGTCACGACCAATGTTTGTCACCTCAGCTCCATCATCCTGAGGATTAGCATCTTCGGTCTCAGTGACCTCTAGGGGAGCAGTGTCAAATGGAGCAGCATCAGCTTCCTCAACCTCTTCCAAGGCCTAAGTAAATCGGGGGTCACCAAAGCTAAGACCCTCAAAGTCTGAAGTTGTCATGCTCCCTGACTCTTTCTCCTTAGTGGCTGCCCATTTTTTAGTTGCTTTGATACCTCTTTCAAGGTATTTAAACCCAAAACTAACAAATTCATCAGAGACTATATAATCTTCAATGGTCTTCTCTACAGCATCCTCTAAGGCAGCCTTGACTATAGCATTCACCTTAGTCTGAAGGGCATTGTCCTTAGCCTTCAGATCTTTGTCGTGGTCCCTCTTGAGTTTATACATGTCATTGTACCTCTGCTTGATGACCCCATTCAACCTTTCAAACTCTGTATTTAATGAAGCCTAAACTTGCTCAGCTACTTGGACCTTTTCTATAAGGGGAAACTTCTTTAGAGTCCAGCCAACGAGGCGATGGAAGGATGAGACGCCCTGTAGAAGAAGATAAGATGTAAGAAAATATGAGCTATAACTTCTAAAAAGCAGAGGTTACACTTGAGAAAAACAAGTGATCAAATTAGCAAAAACTAATACATGAATGGACTTATGGAGACCAAACTCAGCCAACAATGGGACGTCCAAGGAGCGTAAGAAGCGCTTATCCTCTTCAGTTATTATTGTGTCGATAGCATCGACAGCCTTCAGACTGTGGCCAATGAGGCTATCACTAATCTTCAGTTGAGCAAGACGAGCTGCCAGGGAATCGTTTGTAGAGATGGGAATGGCACGATCCCCTTTCTAAGTCTTGCCCGACCTCAAATGATCTGGGTCGGCCGTGATCTTCCACTTTATGGTAACATAGGCCTGTGATTTGCCGACGTTCTTCTTGGTTGTAGGAGGGGGTACATTTTCCCCACCCCTCTTCTGCATCAGCTTCACTAAACCTGGAGCCGACATTTCCCAAAGGTCGTCTGATATGCCTTCAAGCCCTCTACAAGAGGCAAGTATCTGAGTTAGTAAGTCAGAGATATAAAAAGTAAGAGGTATAACTTGTGAAAAATTAAGACTTACGAAGCTCTATCGAAGGACCACCCCAAGCCTATCTGGGAGAGGTAATAGGGGGTCATCAAGTGTTCATATTTTATAAGACGACACTGCTCACCCTGATTGCAAAGATCCTCAACCTTTTGGCAGTTGTCCAGGCTAAGTTCAGGGTTGACTTTAGCAACAAGGGAGAACTTCCCCCACCTCAGAGGGGTCCTTGGAACAGATGTTCCAGAGGCCTCATTTGGACTAAATTCTCATGCCCCAGAGGCAAAGAAATACCGAAATTTCCAGTTATGGTTTGAAGTCTGGGTAACCAACAACATTTTCTTCTTTGATTTCCTAGATAAGAAGTGGTAATAGCTAGGGTCATTTTTGGCAGAGGAGGGCATATAATATCCAGTGGAAACCCTAACTATAAGGTCTGAGTGGTGGGCAACCCTCCAAAGGATGATGGCCCCAATCATAACCCTACAAGCATTAGGGGATAGTTGGGAAGGGGAAAGATTTATAAGGGAGAGTATAGATATGATGGAAGGGTGTACAGGAAGACAAAATCCTAATTTGAACATCTGCTCATAAATGCAGATCTCTCCATCTCGTCCATCAAAGGCCCTTTCATCCCTCAGAGGCTTCCTAATGATGATGGAAGAGTTTATGGAATAGAGATGCCTAAAAGAAAGAAGGTCATACTCAGTGACGGTACTCTCAATATCGGCCGCCTCAGATTTGTTAATATCACTCTCCTCACCATCGTAGTCATCCCCAGTAAAGTCGACCTGAGAAGGTGTCGGAACACTACCAGGAAACCTCTATGCAAATTTGGCCCTAGTGGCAGCTGACAGTGGAATGGCATTAATGGGTGGTGGAAGTTCCACACTTGGACCTATGTTTTCTACATCAGAAGACATATGTGAGATGCTGACACCCTGGTGAGATGAGGCACATCTCGAAACCTCGGCTTCCTCGGGGACCTCACCCTATCTAGGAGAGTAATCCATAGCCTCTTGAAAAGAGTCTACAGACATGGGGTCTGAGGAGGATGACTCAGACTCAGACATAGGTGTTTGGTCCATAGAAACCTCTGCAGGCTCGGTTGTATTAAGGTAGATAACCTTCATAGGTTGAGGAAATATGGGTCTAAGCGGAAAGGCCTCAGCCCTACAAGCTTCCTCTTGGGCTAGCTCTATTTGCCTAATTTCTCAAAGGTCTTATCACGAAGAGATGGAAACACTTCTATGATTTGGTACAAGGGTCTGTGCATAAGTGGGATGACACTACACTTGGACTCAAAACCACAAACAGGTAAACAAGTTGTTCAATTCAAACTCAAGATCAAAAAGGGAAGTTAGAAAGTTTCAAAGTAAGAACATTCAAGAATAAGGTCGTCGGAGAAGGTCATCGGAGGTCCACCGGAAACCCAAAAGAGGGTTATTTCTGGCATACACAACCTCTGAGCTACCAACAACTATCCCTAAATCACTCAACCACTACTATCCTAGCCTTACAACCACCAATATTGGTGGAAACCCTCATCGAAAAACACAAGCTCGTCGAAAAATACAAAAATGATGGTACAGTGCCCAAAAATATAAAAGAGGTTGGAAATAGTACCTGGTTAGTCACAAGTGAGAGACGAGGATGATAGAAATCTAAGAGAACCTTCAAGGGCAGTCGCAATGGAGGTTTGAAAGAAGTTGCAGTTACAAAGAAAAGCTAAGGCGGGAAAAATATGGAAGGAGAGAGAAGAAGGAAATAGAGGCGTTTAAACCCACCTAATGATGGGGTACGAGTCCCAATGCCTCATCATTGCCCTAGAGAACCCAAAGGACAAATCAGAACTGTCATGCCTTGATAAGCACGCTACTCACTTCAGTAAGTGACATGTAGCACAAAAATATTGGTACCCAAATAAATCCAGCCTCAGGCTTAATTACATACCCCTCAGTCATCTATTTACATAGTTGACTAAGGGCTAGGGGAGATTGATGTGCCCAAAGTGCACCCTCTTACTCAGAGTAACTAACCTCGGCCAGTCTCACAGCTGAGGTGATAGAAGCTTATGACAATCATCAGTAAGGTCGTCTCTCGTAAGGTCGGCGCCTCATACATCAACCTCGACGGGTCATCAACCGAGTTCAACAAGGCCTCATGGTCTCAACCATATCCCAACATCATCATCGACCCCAATCGACGTTGCAGTTGTCAGCCAAAATTAGCAATGTCATGGGCTCAGTTAACTGCTAATGTCATCATCGGCCTAAGCCGACGTTACAACTACCTCCTACCTAACCTCGGCCAGCCCTCTTGGTCGAGGTCCTCACGATTAGATAGGACAAAGCAATTATATCTGACTCCGCCAACCTCGTACTTATCCAGGCCGAGTTTGCATCAGTCGAGGACACAACCAAGCTTTTATAAGCACATGTATGGTTTGGCACACGTGGACAAATATGTTATAACCGAATCATTCCCTCCACATAAGGGAATATTGAGGTCATCATTATCTACATAAGATCAGCCATGAGTCATCCTTAGATTGGTTCGATCCTCATGCACATGCTCATTGCATGCTTAGTGGGCACATTACACCCCCAACCACTATAGATAGAGGTCATCCTCTACCTTGTAAAGAGATTCGTAATTACAACCCTAGCTAAAACTCTGTTAGTTTACACAGTAGAGAGAGAAAGCTTGAGAGATTGTATCTATGGCCATTAGTGCCTTCATCTAGTGATATTACTCACACACTCACAATGGATGTAGGCCAGATTGGCTGAACCACTTACATACAAGTGTTCATCCTCCTCTTCTCACCTCCTTCTACTATATATATACATTCTTGTGCTGCCATTGTTATTGCTAGCTCGAGCTTGTCAACACCTCATCCAGTAGTATTGTTTCCAGCATCATCAACCACCATCGGGCCATAGTGGAACGCCCAATAATTTTTATGGCACCTTTTCTTTTCTTTCTATGCTTTTTTCATGTATTTTGTATTTGACTTAGTTGTTGTTGTTGTTGTTGTTGTTGTTGTTGTTGTTATTATTATTATTATTATTATTATTATTATTATTATTATTATTATTATTATTATTATTATTATTATTATTATTGATGATGGTTTTTATGGTTTTTATATGTCCTAAAAAGGAATATAATATTTTGGGTATCTGTTGCTAATTTAAGTAGCATAACTATTGGATTGTTTGTGAAAGAAAAGAAAAGAAAGGAAAAGATATAAAAGAAAAAGGTAAAAAATAAATAATAATTAAAAAAAGTATAATGGAGGTCAACCTAAAGAGTAAAATAGATGGGTTTGAGACATGGTGGCAATACATTAAACAAGAGTTTAATGGAGGTTGTCATGAAATAATACTAATAAATAACAGGGTAATATCGATGATAAAAGTAAAATAGAAGCTAGTGTTAATTGTAAGTGAAAAGAATAGAGTTTATCTAAATATTTGATCGAGGATATATCTTATAAATTGACAAATGGATAAAAAAAATGATGGGCCTAACTCATGCATCATATGTGTACCCTTTCATGATAAAAAGAATAATAATATAGAGGTGGTTTAGGTTCACCTTTTGGTCTATCCATTTTGGATAATGGAATCCGAGGGTAGGGAGATTTCACGAAGACGTATAGTGTTTAAAACACCGAGAGGGAGAAGATTTTATGGGTGCGGGGTATCTCAATTTTTGACTTTGGTTTTAGCAAAGAGTCAAGATATTCCGCCCCCTTTTCTATTTTAGGTATCTATGGGGACCAGCCATAGATACATGGGGTTTAGTCGGCATCTATTGGGATGTAGGATCGCCTTACCACTTGTTAACCTCTTTAGTTAGTAGGAACTGAAAAGAGGTGGCCTAAGTGTGAACGCATGGCAATTAAAACAACGAGAGGGAGAAATCTCCAGGGGGTGCAGGGTATATTAATTTTTGACTTTGGTTTTAGAAAAGATTCAAAAAATTATAGCCCCTTCTATTTTAGGTCGCTCTAGGGACTAGACGTAGAAATGCGGGGTTTCGGCGATGTCTATTGGGGTGTAGGATCGCCTCACTACTAGTTAACTTATTTAGTTAGTAGTAACTAAATAGAGGTGGCCTAAGTGTGAATGTAAGGAAATTAAAATAGTGAGCGGGAGAAAGCTCCAGGGGGTGCAAGGAATCTTGATTTTTGTCATTGGTCTTAGAAAAGATTCAAAATATTCCAACCCCTTATTTTTAGGTTGCTTTGGGGACCAGATGTTGATATGCGGGGTTTCAAAGGGTCTATTGGGGTGTAGGGTGGCCTCATTACTAGTTAACCTCTTTAGTAATAAAGAAATGAAGAGAGGTGGCCTAAGTGTGAATGTAGGGCAATTAAAACATCGAGAGGGAGAAATCTTCTGGCGTTACAGGGTATCTTGAATTTTAACTTTGATTTTAAAAATGATTCGAACTATTCTAAACCATTCTATTTTAGGTCACTCTGGGGGCCGAATGTAAAAACACGGGGTTTCGTCTATTGGGGTGTAGGATCACCTCATTACTCATTAAACTCTTTAGTTAATAGGAACTCAAAAAAAGGTGACTTAAGTGTGAACGTACGGTGATTGAAACACTGAGAGGGGGAAAGCTCCATGGAGTAGGTTTCCTGACCACCTCACGACCGACTATCCTTCCTAGTTAGCGGGAACATAGAGTAGGGATATTAAGTGTTAACTTAGTGTGACCCAAATACTCAGTACAGAGAGAACCTTTTTTGTGTGACTGACATATCTTATTTTCTTTGTTGTTTTCTTTCTTGTAGCTTGTAAGAAGTTCCCGGGTTAGAAGTTCTGTAGCCTAATTGGTTAGGTCTTAGGAAAGGGCTCTTATTTTTGTTCGGGCTTTCGTATATGCCACGGGCTTTGGTATGTTACTAGATTGCCTATCTAAATCTCACTTTAGGAGGAGCTAGATCATTACCACGGCCATTGGAGAGCGCTGATGGGATACTACCAATTTTTTTCCTTTACTGGTGGGGGAGATTAACATGACTCCCTTGAACTCATTTGCTTTTATGGGAATCCCATTTGTGGAATGCCTCTACTAAATTATTGGGCTCTAACTTTATCTACCATGGGGATAAAGGCAGTGCTAAGGATAGAGGTTCCCCATGTTTGAGTGGAGTATACGGATGACATTATTTTGCCTACCTATTTAGAGGAAGTGGTGAAGGATCCGAGGCTTGATATAGTGGAGACGATAAGGTATGCTCAGAGTTTATTGTTGCTTGCTATTAGGAAGATTTTGGTGTCAAGTGCTTCCGATGGGATCAACTTATGGTGGTTACCATTTTGATGGATTTTCCCCGAATTTCAGGGTGTGCCTGGGGGAAAATGGAGCTAGTAGAGATGTATCGGTCCATGTTCCATTTCTTGAGATAATGTATTAATAGGTTTACACATTTTGCATATTTTTAGGAGGTACATATTTTAATTTTGTTCCCTTTAGTTATTTTTGTTAATTATTATTCTATCTATATTTATTCACGTTGTCTCTTGTCTATATGTTTTATGTAAGTGTGATTTTTTTCTTATGTAGCTACCTATTCCGAGACTTCTTAGGTCGTTCACCCTATGAATGATGTTTTCCATCTCTTTAGGCGATATGTGTGGGGGAACCTGAGGGAGGGGTCATCCATACTATTGATACGATAAATTGGACACATGTCATTCTCATATCCGCAAATCAAGTATAGAATTGATACAAAGCAAATAAAGAGACAAAACACAAGATATAGAGTGGTTCGGCTATTAAAATGAGCATACATCCAGTTTGTTGCTCCACTCTCATTATATACATGGTGTATTACAAGTTTACATAGCCATAATAGGCGTACAATAGAGTCAAGAGAGGAGAATGCATGTTTACAGCGGTTTCGGGTAGGTCGGGGAGATTACTATGAGGTAGGTGAGTAGCCCCTAAGATGTATTGGGGTTGTGTAGAGAGTTTAGCAGGGCTTCGCCAAGTTTGATTATCTCGGATCCATAATAGGAACAAGATCCTCTATCCTGAGGTGTGGACCTCTATTTATAGGGGGTATGCAAGTTGTATCACGTGCCCAGAGCACGTGACATTTGAACAAGTCTAAAGAGTAATCCCTTTGATGAGGCAGCAGTTGAAGTAGGGGTTGTGACCTGTTTGGTTCCAGACATCATCTATAAATAGGGGTTATGGCCTGTTTGTTCATAGGTAGCGGCTAGGAATAAGGGTTGTGGCCTATTTGTACCCAGGAAACAACTGATCTAAAGATGTTGTGGCCTTCTGGGCAGACCAATCCTGTGGGTGACGCGACCTGTCTAGGACAAGGCAGTGGACAGTAAAGAGGAAGCCATTTGAACATAATGTCGTGGCCTCACTATTCTATGGCAGCAATCTTCTGTTAGTGGTCTCCGCATCAGGGGACAATATTGGTCATATCACATATTATTAGCAATGGCCAGGATTCTTCTGAATGGGATGACCGTAGAGAATGTAAGTAATTCATTATATTTCACCTACATTATTCCCTTTTTATTGTTAGTACCTATATGTTTATGCTGACTTATTTTTATGTTTTCTTCTGAATGGGATGACCGTAGAGAATGTAGGTTTAACCCGTCATGTTTCGGGGGCGGTTGTTGTAGTGTGGGATTTTTTTGGGAGGAGATTGTGTTAAAGGAGCCATATGGGGCTAGTTTTTACTTGGGCAAGAGGGTGACTCATCAATATGTGTGTTATGTCCTATTAGGGTGTCATCCCCCCTCTTACCGTATAAGGAACACAAAGGGGATGATTAAAATAAACCTGTGTACGTGGATTAGGGATGACAAAATGGGTTAGAGAAGATGACACTTCCCACTTTCACCCAAAAAATACCATAACAGGGTCCATTAAATTATACCGCAGGTTAAAATGGGTTTAGTATCCCATTAACTTTGTTTGAGGAGGGTTAGTCGCGGGTAAAATCTGGATTAAAAGAGGGGAGCTGAAGGAGAAGAGGGGGATTGGGATGAATAATGGTTTTTATCTAAGATGTGGGCGGTTTCATAGCTTCTGGGTTTAGAATTTTTGGTTTTGTTCCAAACATATTTTAGCTTCTGGGTTTATCAAACCCACTGAGGAGAACAGGGGGGTTGAGTAAGTGAAAGTTTGACCCGAAAACTACTCGGTCTAGCTCGAATCGAATCCGACCTAACACACATGCTGATCCATTTTCAAACCATCCAAATTTGACCTGAACTATTTCCGAACCTCTCACATCCACTCGTAACCTCCCATATGTCGGTTCTAACGTTGATAAGGTCTCTACTATTGAATTTCCCAAGGGAACCTTCATTATCAGGGCTTTTAGGATGTGAGAAGCCACTATGGTGTAATATAAATTCATAGCATGTGAGATGTACTAATAATTAATGGAAGTGATAAAAGTGTTTGGATGCTAGAGAAAACTCGCAAAGTGTGATTTGTGATATCCAATAAGTTAAAGTCTCTCAAGAACAAAATCTAAAAATAAATTAATATAATCTGGAGGTGAACTCGAAACTTTAAATAACTTTAAACTACAAGTGAAAAAGAATATATATGGTGAATACACAAAGTCTTCAAATAAAATCTCTTTTGTATTCTAATTTTCATCAAAATGTTTCTATCTTAAAATATCAAGCTCTCAAATGGTAACATATCTATCTAATGATGCCATCACTCAATAATATAGGACATCAAATTTTCAAGCAGAGGTATCATAGATAACTAGGTAAGTCTATACCACACTAGAATTCACTAGAATATGCATCACAAAGATATGGTTGCAAATGTGTATTCACAAATTATAAGGAAAATAGAGCAAAAGATCTCAAAACATAGGCATAGGTTACTGTTGATGTAAATTTCTTGAGCAAGTCTTTGCATGTAAACAATTTGTTTAGGAACAGTTTATTAGTGGTCACAAAAAATTAATAAAGGCATAAAGATTTAGTGATTGGTCTTTGCACGTAGAAAATTCAACTTTGAAAGTAAGAACTAGGATTCGCTAGCAGTAAAAGACATCTAATAGGTCTCGTTAACAAAATTCATTTTTAGATCGTCCAAAGGTCCTCACAAGAACGAATTGCTTAAAAAAATATAGTGAGCAGCGAGTGACTGTGGGTTTCTTAGTAAATTTGTTCCCAAGCAGCGAGTCAACATTCGCAAGAGCAAAGTGGTCAATCACATGATGAGAAAATTCAAACCAAAACCAAATATTATAAATACACAATATTCACATTTTTAATTAGAAAACTATATGCTATATGTATATTGGAAATCTTCTAAAAGCACAAGTACAAAGTCAAGACATTTCCAATTACAAAATTCTCATTTTGATTATCTAATTTAAGTAAGGTGTACTATGTCGTTTAAGTGCCTTACCTTCATTCAAAAAGTGGTACTTCTTAATGGTTACAATCATGAGATGATGCATTATATGAATTTAATGAAGTATGGTCTTGAAATCTTCTACATGCTGATTTTCGAATAAATTAGGAATATGTCTCAATTAGTGTTTGCGTTAACAAAACTAATATCACTAAATAAATGAGTATATACACATTCACAACGAAATCTACATGATTCCTTTTAAATCGAATCTAGGACACATCTTCAAGATATAAGGGAACATACGACACATAAATGTCTCATTATTCTTCCAGAAAGCTATAACTTGGTGCTCTTGACAAACATAGTTGACTGGATTTTTTTTCCCATCAAAGCTCTTGAACTTAAGAGGTGAAAACTTCTTGGGAGGATCAAATACCTCTGGTTATTAAAAGAACATGGACCGCGTCTAATTGACTAGGTCCCTCCTAGACAAATATCTAGTTATACGAGCTATGACATGCGCTGTTCGCTTATCCAAATCCAACTCTATAAAACCATAAATCTCCTCTCTTGCTCGAACCGTCTCCATTTTCGGTGACCTAAACTATTTCCTTGTTTCAGAGATAGAACTGGAGGTAATTTCTCACATTCATGGGGAGGGGCGTCTCCTCACCTTTGTCGTTAACTAATAATCTTTTTTGCGGGTTTTGTTCATTTGAATTCTTGGAGTCCTGATAACATCGTGAAACTTACGTTTTTATCTCCTAAACTCATGAAAAATCCTCTATGTTAATCACGACATCGAACATGTTTTCATCCTTGTGCAGATTCTCTTTATATTTAGTATTGAGACTAGAGACTTAACTAGGATGATGGTGTCATTGATCCATGTTGGGATCCTCTCCCCTAACCTCTAACATGAGTTAGATGATTTGCTAGTTTAGAACATTGCTCACATCACGCGCGACTAAATACTAGTGTATGAGAAAATCTTGTAATTTTGATTTCTTAAAATTTAAATTATTATTGTAGGAAAATAATGGAAGAACAAATTTTCAATAGTCCTAGCGTTAACATAGTAAACACTAGGCGTGTAATTTTAGGAAATCAATATCTTAATATGTTTCAATTTTTCTTAATGATCCTATCCATGAAATGGTATTTCTTCTAAACTTATTAACTAGGTTTATTAATAAATAATTGGTTCATTTGGCATTTGACCCCATTAGTTATGTGGATATCACTTTGGGCACCAAAGTTTATGTAATATCACTTTGGATACCATTTTAACTATTCGTGACTCATTTTTACACTATTTATAACCTTTTGCGACACTCTTTTTCATGATATAACTTTTTTTTATTATACATAATAATAGTTATGTATTACTATTATCCTTATTATTTTATATCGATTCATACAAATAATTTGACTAGATTATTGGGGTTAAATATATATTGTTACTTTTTTTAACCGTAAGGGTAGTTTTGGATTTAAACAAATAATAATGGAAGATAAGACTTAGCTAGGAGTGTTTTTTTCCAAAATGGTGTCAAATGGAAAATATTAAAATCATTTACGGTGCGCTTGATCGCAAATATGGAAAATGCGTGGATACTAGTTCATTTCTATGAGTGGAAAATTAGTGGAATTAGATATGGGTTTATGGTCTTAATTTTTTTAGAAATCAATTTATTGGTCGGTGGATAAGAAACATTTTCAACTAAAATTGAGGTTCAAGATGGAAAACTTGTTATGCGAATGAGTGTTGTTCTTATATAAAGTATTTGCAATCAAGGTACTACAAAGGCATAACATGAGTCAAAACATTTCCTTGTCAATCAAACACACCTGAGTGTCAAAATGTAAAATGGACATATTGGTAGATGCAAAAATAATGGAGCTTTTCATTATAGTCCTTGGGGAATAATTTTTTTGGCTCTAGGTCACTTATATAACTTTGGGGTACTAAGGGCCCTTATCCCTTAATTGTTTTCCTTATAAGTTAGGATATACACAAACTTAACATGTGTAAATTACAAAATTTTGTGTATACATTATAAGATTCCACATACATATTATAAGTATTTCCAAAAAAATTACAAAAGATTCATGTTTAGATTATTGAAAAAGGTTTATATTAGTTTTGTTCTTATCTAAAAGTTTGGGGCTTCATATAGGTCCTATTTAAAGAGATTTTTCATAAACAAGTCCTATTGACTTTTCAACAATCAAATAAGTTCTATACCTAATTTTTTGAGATTTTTTTTTCATAACTTTACCCTTTTAAAATCAACCATCCATAATTTTTTGGGGAAGTTACATAAGTGGTTGAACTTTTTTTCCTTCCTATTTATAATCTTCAAATGATCAAAACTTTTGATTTACAAATCCATTTTTCGCAAAATTACTATTTTAGAAATCTCTTTACCGATAGCTATCAAACAAGATCCATTGAGCCCATAATATTTCAAATAAACATGCAGACAGCAAAATTTACTGTGCTCATCGAAAAATGAAACAGTCTTATATGTGAGACATTCTCACAGACAATAAGCATTTACTGTGTTAATATTACAGAGACAGTAAAATTTATCGTGTTCACCGAAAAATAAAATTGTTTTATATCTAGAATATTTTTATAGACAATAAACATATACTATGCCTATAGTACATAGACAATAACATTTACTATATGCCTAAAAAATGAAGAAAACACGACATCTTATATATAACAATCGAAAAAATAAAAGGACGGGTGTGGGAGTGAAATTCAAAAAATCGAAAAAAAGAAGAAAAACCCTAAACTCATGACAAAAGCTATAAATTGGGCTGGGTGAGCCGGGATTGGAGCTACCCAGGCTCGGTCCGAACTATCTTGCCCATGCTCAAGCCCGAGGTTGTCTTCGACAAATTTTTCCCACCTAAGCTCGAACTCAGCTCATATATATTACGAACTTCAGGCCCGATTTCGGGTAGACCCGATTTCAATTTTTTTCACAAAAAAGTTTGAATTATTTTTTTCTTGTATTTCCATCATTGAGAAAATGTAAACACTAAAATCTAATTAATATTTTATAAAATAAAATATGCAATTATAAAATATATTAAATTAAAACAAGGAAAATAAAAGTGAAAACATACAAATGGCTATTTAATTTCATACATATATTACATAATTATTTGATCACTGATAAAGGCCTATTGTGACTTGAGCAATTAATAAATCAAATTTCAATAATGATATTAAAAATAAAATCACAAAATTAAAAGCACTCGTAATCGAATGGATTATGACCAATGAACCTTTTAAAAAAAGGGTAAATGAAATAAAACAGTGAAACCTAATTGAAATATTTTAACATAAATATGTTATATTATATAAAATTTTATATTGTTTATTTATTTATATATTCAAACTTCGGGTCTAATTTGAGCTTGGCAAGATTTGACTCAAGCTCGATCTGAAATTCATTATAGCTTAAAATTTTGGTTTAGGATCAACTCACTTCAAGCTCAAATAAAGCTCGACCCATGAAAAACGAGCCTAATGGGTGGACTTCGGGCTTGAGTTATAAAGGAAACTATAAACTAACCCTAAACCACCTTGTTTGTTACGAGGTGGACCCTTTGTTTCAAGCCAAAAAATTATTCTTTATTTTAATCTTCTCATTCTGTCTCTTGACAAAATAACATGAAAACTTTGAAGAATGGTACGTTGTTTTGTTCTCTCGGTCATTACGCTGAGGCTTTATTTCATTCACATAAAAATAATACAACAATAAAAGGGCTTTGCAAGTTTGGATATACTGACATTGATATTATGTTACTGAGAAGGGCGGAGCACAGTACAGTTATTAATAGTCTTTGCAAGGACAGCCTACTAAATGAGGCTTGGAACATCTTTTCTAACATGAAAAGGGAAGGTATTAAACCAAATGTTGTCACCTACACCTCGTTAATTCATGGAGTGTGCAGTTTAGGTCAATGGCATGATGGTACAGTATTATTGAATAAAATGGTTGATAGTAACACATATGAAGATAATGTACTTGTTTCCTTTCAATTTGACAAATTATTAAAGGAAAATATGGTAAAAAAATCTCTTTTAGCATTCTTTGGTTTGATGATTCGAAGATGTGAGAAGCCTAATGTTGTCACATTCAATGCGTTGTTTAGTGGGTTTGTTTCGCTTAGCGAGTTTAATTACACGAGGAAAATATTTGATGCGATGGTCGGTTGGGGTTATGACCCGGATGGTTCTAGTTATATTATATTGATTTATGGGTATTGTAAGAAAATTCTCGTATATGAGGCAATAAGTTTGTTTGAGGAGATGTCTCACAAATGGTTGATTCCTTGTAATGTTACCTACAACAATCTAATTTATTGCATATTTCTTACGGGAGATCATTGTATGCACGTGTACTTCATGATGAGATGCTAAATCATGGTAAAATTTCGGATTTGATTTCATATTCTCCTTTGCAAAGTAGTCTATATGAAAACAAACCTTTTGACGAGGCACTAACATTGTATAAAATGATTGAAGATCATGGTTTGGTTCTTGATAGTGGGACTTACACCACCGTCATTAATGGCATGTGCAAATCAGGGAAATTGGAGATCGCCAAAGAAATTTTTTCGAGTCTTTCGGCTAAGGGAGTACACCCTGATATGTCAGTAAATATTATTGTATTTGGATTCCTAGTATTCAACTTTACATCCAGAGTTTGTTTCTCCTATCAATGGCCTTATAATCTGAACTGAAATATTTGTCTGCTTTTTTCATACATTAAGTTTTACATATGCGAATCAAATGAAAGAAAATAATTTGTATATTGAGCATCAATCATGTGTGGCTATATGTATAAGTTCCAATATGAAATCTCTATTACATTTTGTCATACATTGACTTTAATATTATGGGATTTAAAGGAACTACTACCATTATAAATCATGGATGTCCATTCGTAAAATTTTATGTACTATTTACTAGCGGGGTTGTCGTAGGTAATCTTAACTCATACTTGATTCCCCATAGAATAATGGGTTGAAGTTAATCTATCTTAGTATGTTCTCCCTGAGGATATTTTTTTAACATAAGTTCGATTATGCTTGTGTTTGACGGAACCTTTTAGTTCATTTTCTCAACTAACGAATATATTGCCAGAGAATGATTATTCGCAGAATCGTTAATTGCAGGGCTGTTTTTGCTGCCCCAGAACTTTTAATCAAGTTGTTTTAAGTTCAACCCTTCCTTTCGCATTTCCTCTAGTGCTCACAGTGGTAATTTATTCAAAAATAATTTCATAGTTTACGCATTGAATTCAAACAAGTAATTAACTCAAAAAAACATAACAACATGTAAAAACCAGAATCTTTAAGCATTCGATTTCATAAAAGGTGGATGTAGAAATGTACTGAAATGAAAGTTTTTTTTTCACAAAATAGAAATCTACATTAAAATAACAGTATTTTACATGAGATTTTTCATGTAGCAGACTTAATTACACCAAACGGACTCTGATCAAACTAGAAAGTAAAAACTGAGGGGCAGACTTAAGAACTTGAAAGCAAAACGGACTATTTACGGACATAGCAGCTAAAGATCAGCATATTTACTATTACGATACGTCAGTAACTTATTTCAATTGTTCAAAAGTACATCACAACTATCACTATCTACATGAAATGTTTTATTGCGATCATGTCTAACAATTTGAACAATCGTATTCTCGTTGGTGTTCCTGACCCTATGAACACACACAACAATTATTTAATTGAATTGGAAAACCTACACAAACATCATTACATTCAAGAAACAAAGATACATTCTTTCATTATCTCTTCCAATCACACCATATCAATATACATTGTCATTAGCATGAGAATTGAAAATAGGATGAACTTTACCGGGGCAAAAATTCAGTCTGCTAAAAACTTCACATAACATATACTAAAATTGTTTTTACATACGGATTGGATACATGTTAAAAGGGAAATTTTCAAAGCCTTGAACAATATTGACGTGACTTTCCAATTTGACCACATCCAAGGGGATCACCAATAAATTCACAACAAATTTTCCCGAAGTCCTACCACTCTCACTCATGTTTCTTGAAAACAAAAAAAAGTGGTACCCAATGCACTACGAAGAGGTGGACACACACTGGCCTTACCCCATGTTTCATACAAACAAATTAAGATAAAATAGCCCCTACATGTATTTACAAATTGTTCTTTATACATTATATATCTAAAAATTGTTTTTTATCAATAGTCAACAAAATTTTGAAAATATAGAGGGCTAGGAGGTGGGGGTGGGGGGGTTGAGTGTAGGTAATATTTGTTGCAATTTTTTTTGTGTCACTGACGGACCCCTCCCTATTTAGTTGTAAAAAACTGTTTTCAGTTTTTGATTTCTAGATTTCATTTTCAAGAGGCCCTTTAACAAATGATTTAGGTAAAACCAATTTAATCAATTATTTCAAATTTTGTCTTCTTAAACCCTAAGCATGCATCTAATCAATTTAACCCATTGAACAAATAGAACATGCGGTAAAAGAAACAAATTCAGGAAAAAGTCCCCGAAGGGTAAAACCTTTTATTTCACTATAATTAATAAATCGCAACTTACAACGGATTACAATGAAATAGATTTTTGACACATGAATACCCGCAGGTATCGGTCGACATCGTCAGTAAAGGAACAACCGCAGCTACTCCTCAAGAACACGTAGTTCTGTTTTCAGCAAAGATCCACACCCAGCAAACCTCAAAGACCGCAGTCCTATCTTCATCAAGGAATGCCCTCAATCACTCCCAATGACCTCAGTAAGCAATTTTCTTCAAGTGTATATGTTCAAGATCACAAACCTTTGGTTTAATGCAAATTGGATATTGAATAAACTTTGGATGAAACTAAACATGATGAAAATTATTAGAACTGTTCATCTCTATTGAAAACATCTATGCAGAGTATTTTTATATCTGAGCAAACTAGAGTCCAAGATAAATGAAACACATAAATCGAGACACTCTCGTTCGAGCAACAAACGGTGTCGTTTGAACGACTAGCATTGTCGTTCGAACGAGATTACATGTCATTTGAACGATAGTAAACCCTTTTCTTTTATTTCATGATTATTCTCGAATTAAAAACAATTTAGCTCAGATATAATTAAATGCATTTCCAAAACAATAATTTTTAATTCCCAAACATTAGAAACATTTAATTCATCCAATATTTAAATGTGACACCCCGCCTAATAAAATACCGGGCGATCACCCCTGTACCAAATTAAAATAGGAGTCGCATATGAATCATTCTTAGCATCACTATCGCAAACCAAATTAATTACTAATAACCTATTAGGCTGGCATCAAAATTTTATTTAACAAATCTTTTTAAACCAACTATACAAATAAAACATTCCCACAGTTTATATAAATGGAACAAAAAATAAATAAAATAACCGAACACTCGGTAATAATAATACAACCCAATAGAATTCCGCATAGAAAGGCGGTAAAAGAATAAATAAAAGCAGTTGGGTTATTAGCCCGAACGTTTATACAATACCTCATATCTAGATTACAAGGATAAAAGCGTCTACAGAAAACCTGCATGCATCCACAGCTGCCGCAGCACACGTCTGACTCGAAGGAATCATCATCCAGGCGTCCGTGTGTCTGGACACCTATATATATATATATATATATATATATATATATATATATATATATATATATATATATATATATATATTGTGACACCCCGACTAATTAAATACCGGGTAGCTACTCCTTTATTAAATTAATTCAAAATGCCAAGTTGGTTCAGTTAATAGCATCACTGTCGAAAACATTTTATTATTACTAACCACCTAGTATTTAAAAAGTAAGTTGCCAAATTTTAATTTAAGTCTGATTAACATGCAACAAGTGTAATGAAGAATAATAATACCATTCACCATAAAGAAGTAAATAGAATAACCATCACATAATGTAAATAAAGTCTGGAGGAAAACTCCTCACTACAAATCCCACAACTGAAATAACTAAACTGGATACTGAAACAATACATGCCAAAGTCTGAAAAACTGAAATGGAAAGATGTCTCTAATAGAAATGGGCAACATGCCTTACAACTGATAAATAACGAATCTGGAATCCAAATGATAGAAGCGTCTACAAGCAAATCCCTGTAGCTTCCACAAACAGCTACAGCTCGTCACCTGAATGAGTATCCTATGCATGGTGTCCTTGTGGTTGGGCACCTAAAATGGTTTTACAAGAAAAATAGATTTGAAAGCAAACGGGTCAGAGCCCGAATGTGGAGATATTTTAAAAACCTGCAAGTGCTTTAAAAACATTTAAAACATTAAATGCAAAGTACATGTTAGGACGTGCACTCACATGATATCCTCACCTCTCGTCTAACTGTGCACTCCTAACGTAAGTATCCATCTACAACGACACAAACTACTAGCTAAGTGACATCATATCTAGCTAGACTGTCATAGGTCCTACCCTTATTACTCGGTTCTATTAACATTATAACGCTCGTAATTAAATAGGGGTTTAACGTAAACTTAGATGCTCAAAAACAATATATTTCACTATCAGCTAACCCGTTATGTTTTTCTCGAAGCAATACCGTAATTATATTCACAACATTAACATGAAGGTTCCAATTAATTAAGTGTATATTATTCACATCATAAATATACGATACAAGCACCCCGAGAACTAAGCTGCGGTGCACACATACTCTGCTATCCATCCCGGTACATCATGTACATAAGGATTACATATTCCGAATCTCTCAGGAATAGTGCACAAATAACAACATCACAAATAATGGAGGCGAACACAGACACATCACATGGGTCACGCACATACCTACGCTCCCACGATCAGCGGACTTATTAATATCCCAATAAGTCTTTCTATGACCTATGTTCATCAAGGTAACCAGTTTAAATCCGGGCAACGCAAGGATTAGAGGGCCCTAAGCGAACGCAAACCTCTCGTGATAGCAAGTATGGTAGGTATGTCATACACACAATTTATATACCAATACTAAGTAAACACACGTCTTAGTAATCCCGTAGTTTAATCGTAGTACTATTCTCATTCTAGTACCAATATATAATTTACACACTTTATACGATTTCGGTTTATAATCATACGCGCCATAATCTATTCTCACGTCGTAGTAGACACTCACGTCTCATCCCAAACGGTTCATTGATTTAAATCACTCGTATATAATTTACTCCTCATAATAACCCAAAAGTCCCAAATCTATCAATACATCATCAAAGGAATGTTAACTCTACCCTCGAACAGGTTTACGGGACTCCCAAAATCAAAACAGGCCAAAAAAGCCCAAACTGCCAGCTCGTTCGAACAAGGCTGTTCGAACGAGATCAAACTGTCAGCTCGTTAGAAGTCTCGTTCGAAAGAGGCTGTTCGAACGAGATCCAGTTCGTTCGAACGAACTGTACCTTCTAACGAGATCTCGTTCGAACGAAGTATCGAACGAAATTCCTTTTCGTTAGAAGTGACTGGTCAACTCGTTAGAAGCTCGTTCGAACGAGGCTCGTTCGAACGACCTGGGGAGGCTCTTCTAACGAACGACCAGTTCGAAGACAGATTTTTCCTTCTTCGTTTTTCATCAATTTTACTCCTCAAATCTCCTCTAAATTTAGTCCCAATGATTGTTTTAAGGTCTCTAATCAATCCTAAACATATTATAGTCACCTCTTAACACGTTTTAAAGTATAAAATCACCCTAACATCAATCAATATACAAATCTCTACACTTTTTCCCCAATTATTCAAGAACATAAATCCTAGAATTTGTAATCATCAATTAGTCCATTCTAGATCCGTTTTTGTTACATCCCACGTATACTAATACCAGAACAATCATCTCTATATGGTTCTACATGCAATTTGTCCTCAATATTCAAGTTCTAAATCCAATTAACATGGGTTTTCATTCATCTTTCAAGAACAATTGGAATTCTTCAATTTTCTAACATGGAAAGAACATTCTCTGAATTTAAAAGTAATTAAATCACTTGCCTTGATTGTCTCTGAATTTGGTGTTGATTTTTGTAAAGATTTCTGCAGAATCCCTTCTCCTTGTCTTCCTCTCCAAGCTTTCTTCTCCAAAGGTGGCTATGGTGGCTAGGGTTTTCTTTGGGAAAGTTGGAAACCTAAATTATAACCTCCGTAGCTTATTGGGTCATTAAGGGTTGGTTAGTGGGTTTAGTGGGTCTATTCCCAATCAGATTTACTTCTCTAATTTTCGTCATTTTTATTTCCTAAAAATACAAAATTACCAAAATACCCTTTATATTGCCTGTATGGCCTAAAAATATCCCGGAACCCAAACTACACCCCCGGCTAGTGTTTTCTGACTATCTCGACCCTTCCAGACGCGTTGGCGCACTCAAAACGACCATACGGTTTATAGAATTTAAATTCACTTTTATAGATAAAATAATTATATCCTGACGCGACTGTCACACGCATCCCAATAAAATGACCAAATTGCCGTATATCAATCTCACGACAAATTTCATAATTCAATATTCATATAAAAACATGTATGCACATAATCAAATACCAACTCGCATCTCGTTAGTATTTTTAACCCGGATTAATTTTCAATTAATACGCATTTAATTAATTAATCCCAAAAATAAATATAGCCACGTTGGTATTTTTAACCCGGATTAATTTTCAATTAATACGCATTTAATTAACTAATCCCAAAAATAAATATAGCCAAAAGTACGGGGTATTACATACTTCCCCCCTAATCACTGAATTTCGTCCCAAAATTCGAAACTAGAAAGTACTTGCTAAAAATAACTCTGGATAACGTTCGCGCATCTCATCCTCGCGCTCCCATGTGGACTCCTCGACATTGTGATGTCGCTACTGAACACGCACTAACGGGACTATCTTTGACCGCAGTTTCCTCTCGCTTCGGTCTAAAATAGCAATCGTCCCCTCCTCGTAGGAGCTATCCAGCTGGAGATCGATGTCCTCCACAGCAATGTGAGAATGAGCCAAATTATCTCTAAGGTATTTCCTCAGCAAGGAAATATGGAACACATCGTGAATCCAATGCAAATGCTCCGGTAACCCAAGTCTATATGCAACCGGTCCGATCCGCTCAATAATAGGAAACAACCCCACATACCTTGGTGCCAACTTCCCCTTCTTCCCGAAATGCATAATCCCCTTCATAGGAGATACTCTGAGCAAAACCTGGTCCCCCACTTGGAATTCTCTGAAAAACCTCTTCGCATCAGCATAACTCTTCTGCCTGTCTTGAGCTACCCGAATGCGACTCCGAATCAACTCAATCCTTGCCGAAGTATCCTGAATCACTTCCGGTCCAAGTAGTTTGTTGTCCCCCACCTCTAACCAACATGCTGGGGAACGACAAGGCCTACCGTACAATGCTTCAAACGGAGCCATGCCAATAGTGAACTGATAGGAGTTGTTGTAAGCAAACTCCACCAGTGGAAGGTACTGTTCCCATCCACCCCCAAATTCAATAATGCACATGCGTAGCATGTCCTCCAACATCTGATTTGTGCGCTCTGTCTGCCCATCGGTCTGCGGATGATAAGCCGTACTCAACCGCAATTCCGTGCCCATGGCCTCCTGGAAACTCTCCCAAAACCGCGAAACAAATATCTTGTCTCTGTCACACACGATATTTAGGGGTACACCGTGAAGTCTCACAATCTCTGAAATGAAGAGCTGGGCATACTGTCCCGTAGTGTAGTCAGTCCTTACGGGTAAAAAGTGAGCGACTTTGGACAACCTGTCCATAATTACCCAAACGGAGTCGTGACCCCTCTGCGATGTAGGCAAACCCATGATAAATTCCATGGATATGCTCTCCCACATCCACACCGAAACCTCCAACGGCTGTAAAAAACCTGTCGGTTTCTGATGATCCACTTTTACAAGCTGACAAGTGGCGCATTTCGAAACAAATTCAGCGATATCTCTCTTCATACCGCTCCACCAATACTGGCGTCTCATGTCTTGGTACATTTTGTCCCCTCCGGGATGTACCGCGAACCGTGAGCCGTGCGACTCTACCATCACCTCGTGTCGCAATTCCTCCCCTTCCGGAACTACCAATCTCCCATTGAAGCGTAATCCCCCGTCTGAGCTAACGGTATAGGACTCGGCTCCCTCTGCTAGTAATCGAACTATCTGCTCCTGACAGAACGAGTCATTAGCATGTGCCCATACTACCTTCGTGACAGTCTGTGGTGTAACAGTCATTACAGACATGAAAGATCGGGCCACTGCATCCTGGTGTCCCAATTCCTTCCACTTTGCCTTCCACACCTCTGCCACCTCATCTACTGGCCTACGGCTCAACGCGTCTGCTACCACGTTAGCCTTACCCGGGTGATACTGGATATCGAACTGGTAGTCCTTCACAAACTGAAGCCACCTACGCTGTCGCATATTCAACTCCTTCTGTGTGAACAGGTACTGTAGGGACTTGTGGTCCGTGAACAATTGGAACTTCTCACCCAAAAGATAGTGCCTCCAAATCCGTAGGGCAAATACCACTGCCGCCAACTCCAAATCATGCGTGGGGTAATTCTTCTCATGAGTCTTAAGCTTACGGGAAGCATAAGCTATGGCCTGTCTCTCCTGCTGCAATACACCTCCAAGCCCTTGCAAAGACGCATCGGTGTAAACCAAATACTCAACTCACGGTCTCGGCAATTCTAACACAGGTGCTGAGGTCAATTTGTCCTTCAATTCATCGAATGCCAACTGACAGGCATCACTCCAGATGTATGGAACACCCTTACGAGTCAGATGTGTCAAAGGACCTGCTATCTCCGAGAAACCCCGAATAAACCTCCTGTAGTATCCTGCTAGACCCAAGAAACTACGAATTTCCGTTGGTGTCGTGGGCTGTCCCCACTCCCTCACCGTGGATACTTTCCCCGGATCAACAGATATTCCCCGGTCGGAAATAATGTGTCCCAAAAACTGGACCTCTTTCAGCCAAAACCCGCATTTCTTATATTTTGCATACAACTCGTTCTGACGAAGTGTCTGCAAAACCTGCCTCAAATGTTCGGCATGCTCCTCCTCTGTCTGGGAGTAAACCAAAATATCATCGATGAAGACAATGACAAACTGATCTAGGAAATCCCTGAATACTCTGTTCATCAAATCCATAAACACGGCTGGAGCGTTGGTCAAACCAAACGGCATAACCCGAAACTCGTAAGAACCATATCTCGACAAGAACGCAGTCTTCGAGACATCCTCCTCCCTGATACGCAACTGATGGTATCCCTATCTCAAATCAATCTTCGAGAAGAAAGAAGCTCCTCTCAACTGGTCGAATAAGTCATCGATTCGGGGCAACGGATACTTATTCCGTATCGTGACTTTATTTCACTCTCGGTAGTCCACACACAATCTCAGTGAACCGTCCCTCTTCTTCACAAACAAAACTGGAGCGCCCCAAGGTGAGGTACTCCTGCGAATAAAGCCCTGACCTAACAGCTGCTCTATCTGATCTCGTAGCTCTCGCATCTCAGCTGGAGCCATACGGTACGGTGCGCGTGCTACAGGTCTCGTACCCGGTAGCAAATCTATAACAAAGTCTATTTCTCGACTGGGGGGTAAGCCTGGTATCTCCTGAAACACATCCGAATACTCCCTGACAACTGGGATAGAATCTAAAGGAATCACAACCTCCTTAGAGGTATCCTACTCTATGTAATACAGATGAGCGGTCGATCCTCCCTCTGGGCGAGGCATCGCCACTACAAACATCTCTTGCCCCGGAATGACAAAAACAATGCTTCCGCTGAAGCAATCAATCATGGCCCTATAAGCTACGAGCCAATCCATACCGATGATCACATCGTGAACATGCATATCTAATACCAACATGTCTGCAGGTAATACCAAACCACCAATCTCTACCCCCACTCCCCGGCATATAAAGAAAATAAGTGACCCACTCCCCAATGGTGAGTCGACACACGTCACTGTGCTCTCTGTCGTAGCTAACAATCCTAAAGCTTTCGCGAATTGTGTAGCTATGAAAAAATGCGTAGCCCCCGTATCAAATAATACCCGACCCATAGTGCCATGGATAGGAAACGTACCCTCAATCGCGGGCGATGCCTGTGGAACTGCAGCCTGGTGGACGTTGTAGACACGTCCATACTGTAGCTGCCCCTGCTGAACTGGGACTGCTGGAATGGGTGGCAATGCTGCCATCTGTGGCGGTGCGGGGAGAGCGGCGGAAAATATAGACCTCTGTGGCTCCTGGCGAGCACCCTGCTGCGGGGCCCTGCCCCTATCAGGACAATCCTGTCGCTTATGGCCAGTATTGCCACAAACAAAACACTTCCCTGGGAAATTCCCTCCTCTCTGCCCCTGCTGTCCCCGGCCCTGGTGGCCGTTACCGTTCCTCCCTTGGCCCTGCTGGCCCTGGTGAAACTGCTGCCCATTCAGCCCCTGTTGGCCCTGATGGCCGTTTGGACCCTCATGGCCCTGACTGAAACCTCCCTGTCCCTGTCTATAGTTCCCTGATTGGAACCTCTTCTGATCCCCCTGCTGGGTACCCTGCTCACCCTGTCTCTGCCCCTGAACAGATTGTGCCCCACCGGCACCATGTCCTCCAGTCCTGCCCTGATGGCTAGACTCTCCCGACCTCTTGCCCTCATCCATATGAAAGCGGTGGTCCTGGCAGTGTAACAAAGCAGCGTTAACCACATCAGAATACGTGGCCAACGAAAGGTTCCCTAAAAGATGCTGACGGATCCTCCATGTCAACCCGTCCGTGAACTTCTCAATTTTCTTCTTCTCTGTTGGTATCTCATCTGGAACGATATTCAACAGATTCGTGAACTCGGCCTCATACTCGACCACGGTCTTACCCTCTTGACTCAGATTCATCAGTTTCCTCCTCATTTCCGTATGAACAGCGGACAAAAAGTACTTGCGGTCAAACCGCACCCAGAAGTCCTGAATAGTGAGAGTATCCCTCTCCTCCATGGTGGTAATAGACTCCCACCACTGCAGTGCAGATCCAACTAGCTTGAAAGTAGCTAGCACCTGCTTCTGAACACCCGTGCACTCATACATCCTTAAGTGCCTCTGCATATCCTTCCTCCACTGGCTCGAGACTACTACATCTGAGCTACCTGCAAACTCTGGCGGATGCGCTTTCTGAAAAGCGTCACGTACACGCTCCCAAGTAGACGGGAATGCATTTGCTTGTACTGGCGCGGTAACCGGCGCCTGAGGTGGTGCCTGCTGAACAACGGCAATTGCGGCATTTACCGCTTGGGCTACTATAGCTGCAACCTCAGTGGCGTTCATCATGCCCTGAACTGGAGCGGGCTGGGGTTCGGGCGTTGCATCCCTAGGAACTCGTCGTGCACGTCGTGGAGGCATCTGAAATAAGAACAAAGTTTATAAGTTCGCAGTTATAAACTTAAAATAGCTGAAGAGCGAAGCATACACAAAAAGAGTACAACAGTACTAAAATATAGGGCTCTATATCAAAGAAATTTAGCGGAAACATAATAAGCCGTCAGATCCTAAAGGACACTAGAACCTGATGCTCTGATACCACCTGTGACATCCCGACTAATTAAATACCGGGTAGCTACTCCTTTATTAAATTAATTCAAAATGCCAAGTTGGTTCAGTTAATAGCATCACTGTCGAAAACATTTTATTATTACTAACCACCTAGTATTTAAAAAGTAAGTTGCCAAATTTTAATTTAAGTCTGATTAATATGCAACAAGTGTAATGAAGAATAATAATACCATTCACCATAAAGAAGTAAATAGAATAACCATCACATAATGTAAATAAAGTCTGGAGGAAAACTCCTCACTACAAATCCCACAACTGAAATAACTAAACTAGATACTGAAACAATACATGCCAAAGTCTGAAAAACTGAAATGGAAAGATGTCTCTAATAGAAATGGGCAACATGCCCTACAACTGATAAATAACGAATCTGGAATCCAAATGATAGAAGCGTCTACAAGAAAATCCTTGTAGCTTCCACAAACAGCTACAGCTCGTCACCTGAATGAGTATCCTATGCATGGTGTCCTTGTGGCTGGGCACCTAAAATGGTTTTACAAGAAAAATAGATTTGAAAGCAAACGGGTCAGAGCCCGAATGTGGAGATATTTTAAAAACCTGCAAGTGCTTTAAAAACATTTAAAACATTAAATGCAAAGTACATGTTAGGACGTGCACTCACATGATATCCTCACCTCTCGTCTAACTGTGCACTCCTAACGTAAGTATCCATCTACAACGACACAAACCACTAGCTAAGTGACATCATATCTAGCTAGACTGTCATAGGTCCTACCCTTATTACTCGGTTCTATTAACATTATAACGCTCGTAATTAAATAGGGGTTTAACGTAAACTTAGATGCTCAAAAGCAATATATTTCACTATCAGCTAACCCGTTATGTTTTGCTCGAAGCAATACCGTAATTATATTCACAACATTAACATGAAGGTTCCAATTAATTAAGTGTATATTATTCACATCATAAATATACGATACAAGCACCCCGAGAACTATGCTGCGGTGCACACATACTCTGCTATCCATCCCGGTACATCACGTACATAAGGATTACATATTCTGAATCTCTCAGGAATAGTGCACAAATAGCAACGTCACAAATAATGGAGGCGAACACAGTCACATCACGCACATACCTACGCTCCCACGATCAGCGGACTTATTAATATCCCAATAAGTCTTTCAATGACCTATGTTCATCAAGGTAACCAGTCTAAATCCGGGCAACACAAGGATTAGAGGGCCCTAAGTGAACGCAAACCTCCCGTGATAGCAAGTATGGTAGGTATGTCATACACACAATTCATATACCAATACTAAGTAAACACACGTCTTAGTAATCTCGTAGTTTAATCGTAGTACTATTCTCATTCTAGTACCAATATATAATTTACACACTTTATACGATTCCGGTTTATAATCATACGCGCTATAATCTATTCTCACGTCGTAGTAGACACTCACGTCTCATCCCAAACGGTTCATTGATTTAAATCACTCGTATATAATTTACTCCTCATAATAACCCAAAAGTCCCAAATCTATCAATACATCATCAAAGGAATGTTAACTCTACCCTCGAACAGGTTTACGGGACTCCCAAAATCAAAACAGGCCAAAAAGGCCCAAACTGCCAGCTCGTTAGAAGTCTCGTTCGAACGAGGCTATTCGAACGAGATCAAACTGTCAGCTCGTTAGAAGTCTCGTTCGAACGAGGCTGTTCGAACGAGATCCAGTTCGTTTGAACGAACTGTACCTTCTAACGAGATCTCGTTCGAACGAAGTATCGAACGAAATTCCTTTTCGTTAGAAGCGACTGGTCAACTCGTTAGAAGCTCGTTCGAACGAGGCTCGTTCGAACGACCTGGGGAGGCTCTTCTAACGAACGACCAGTTCGAACCCAGATTTTTCCTTCTTCGTTTTTCATCAATTTTACTCCTCAAATCTCCTCTAAATTTAGTCCCAATGATTGTTTTAAGGTCTCTAATCAATCCTAAACATATTATAGTCACCTCTTAACACGTTTTAAAGGATAAAATCACCCTAACATCAATCAATATACAAATCTCTACACTTTTTCCCCAATTATTCAAGAACATAAACCCTAGAATTTGTAATCATCAATTAGTCCATTCTAGATCCGTTTTTGTTACATCCCACGTATACTAATACCAGAACAATCATCTCTATATGGTTCTACATGCAATTTGTCCTCAATATTCAAGTTCTAAATCCAATTAACATGGGTTTTCATTCATCTTTCAAGAACAATTGGAATTCTTCAATTTTCTAACATGGAAAGAACATTCTCTGAATTTAAAAGTAATTAAATCACTTGCCTTGATTGTCTCTGAATTTGGTGTTGATTTTTGTAAAGATTTCTGCAGAATCCCTTCTCCTTGTCTCCCTCTCCAAGCTTTCTTCTCCAAATGTGGCTATGGTGGCTAGAGTTTTCTTTGGGAAAGTTGGAAACCTAAATGATAACCTCCGTAGCTTATTGGGTCATTAAGGGTTGGTTAGTGGGTTTAGTGGGTCTATTCCCAATCAGATTTACTTCTCTAATTTTCGTCATTTTTATTTCCTAAAAATACAAAATTACCAAAATACCCTTTATATTGCCGGTATGGCCTAAAAATACCCCGGAACCCAAACTACACCCCCGGCTAGTGTTTTCTGACTATCTCGACCCTTCCGGACGCGTTGGTGCTCTCAAAACGACCATACGGTTTATAGAATTTAAATTTACTTTTATAGATAAAATAATTATATCCTGACGCGACTGTCACACGCATCCCAATAAAATGACCAAATTGCCGTATATCAATCTCACGAAAAATTTCATAATTCAATATTCATATAAAAACATGTATGCACATAATCAAATACCAACTCGCATCTCGTTAGTATTTTTAACCCGGATTAATTTTCAATTAATACGCATTTAATTAATTAATCCCAAAAATAAATATAGCCAAAAGTACGGGGTATTACATATATATATATATATATATATATATATATATATATATATATATATATATAACAAGAGAGGAAAAATATAAAAACGGGTCAGAGCCCGAGTTGTGAAAATATTTAGCAAGTGCATAAATGATTTATTTAGAAAAATATGTTTTATCTCATATTTAAATGGGTATCGCACTCCCATGAGAAACCCCTCACCTCTCTTCTAATAGTGCACACCTATCACATCCTAACAAATACCCTAGTCAAGCTACCCTGCCTAACTAGTCCGTTTCCCATTCTCTAACAATCCTAGTTAACCCAAGTACTAAGAGCTAAACTTCTCCCCAGTCTCAACACTATGCCATGTTCGTGCATGGGGTGTCTCACGAAGCGAAATCCAAACAAGGAGCCCTCCTGATAAACTAATACTTAGCAATGGTCAATCGTCGAGATCCATTGGACCCTCAGTACATTACGTATATATATATATATATATATATATATATATATATATATATATATATATATATATATATATATATATATCCATATAATTATATACATTTTCATACTCATTTATATATATATATATATCACATTTTGAGTCCGGATATAATCTCCCGGAATGAGAATTAAATCTATTTTTCTTTTATCTCTTTACTCTACTAGAAATATTTAATATCTTGTTCTCATGTACAAGTAATATACCATACTCACCGGTGTAATAACCATCCCAACGAGCTATAACTCGAGGATGCGGTCTCTATGCTATCATCTACCAGGGCATCACTCACATACCATCATGGGGACCAGCGGTCGGACTCAATATCACCGACATCGTGTCCATAAGTAACATTGTCTGGGAAGCGGTCCTAGTTCCTCCCCGAAAGTGAGACGAAACATACCCACCACGTCTCACCCCTAATAAAAATCGCACAATATAAAATTGGACGCTATGACCTGGGGACTATACGCTCCCTGCTCCTTAAGCCAAGGGCCTCACCCACCTCGCGCAACCTTCCATGATAGCACTAGAGGGGGTATGCTTCACATATATATATACCATCCACAGATAGATATATATATACATATCCGTATCATATAATATATATACTTTAATCGCATAGTATATATATATATATATATTCCACATTGTTCCTCACAGATACAAATAAATGGCCATAATTGCCAATCACACATAGCGATGACTAATAATCCAAAAGATTATCACAATTAATAATATTCGAGTATTCGCACACTCGCGATACTAAACTCAAACGTGTTTCCTCACTTGATCAATAACCCCAAATGTCCCCAAGCATTCATTAAATCCATACCCCAAATCGTACACTAAATTAATCCGAGGTTCCTTATTTCATCCCAGGGTTTACTCACCCTCAATACCATTATCTACGAGTCCTAATATCATATCTAGAATCCCCTATAATTATCTCCAAAACCATAATTTAAATTTCCCTAAACTAAGGGAGAAAACCTGAAATATTTTCGACGACCGAATCGATTCGCTGGCCACCGAATCAATTCGGCCTTTTCGAATCCATTCAAAATGGATATACTTTCAAACAGTCTCTTACTGAATCTATTCGTCTTGTCTGAATCGATTCGGTTGGTCCGAAACCCCCTAATCTACTTAGGTTTTATATATATCCCAAAAAACCCAAAACTCAATCCAATCTCCATTTAAATTATAACTCGTATTTATTTCAACAAACCCAAAGTTTTAATATCTCCTCAAGTCCTTTAGAGGTCCTAACACTCTATTTGAGAACCCCTAATATTTATCTCCAAATAATTCTAGCCTTAATTTCTGACTAACGATTTCGATCTCGGACAACTTTTCGTAGAAAAATCATTATAAATACAAAAAAAATAGAAAAATACGCAGTCGGCGCCCACGCAACCGTATCGAAAATATCTACAACTTTCATTTTTTGATCAAGAGCCGAATCGATTAGCCTCGGTCGAATCGATTCGGAGAAGACGCTGGTCACTATTCACCTTCTTCTCTAAAAATCCAAACCTCCATTTTTCTCCATTTTTGTTGTTTCTAATCTCATCCAATAACTCTATAAACATCTAATATATGATTTACAACTAACGCATCAATTAATTTGGGGTATTAAACCATTTCTCTTAAATTTAAACCCTAAAACCATAAAAACCCCAACTTATCATTTTAACCCATTTCAATCCATTTCTTCACTCAATTTACATGGATTTAACACTAGAAATCATTAAGAGTTTACAGTACATCAATATGTAAATTCATATTCCAATTTTCCCAAATTTATTTGAAGGGTTCTAATCCAAAATCATATAGTTTACCAACTATAATATGAAATAAATGCACAAAATGAAATAAAGCAAGTATACACTTTCCTGAAGGATGAAATCCGACGACCTCGGGTCGAATCCGGCGGAGTTTGGCCGAAATCCCCCATTTTCTCCTATTTTCTCTCTTCCTTTCCTCCCCTCTTTCTTTTATTTCTTTTCTTTCTTTCTCTTCCTCGCTCTCTCGTGACTTATAAGAGAGAAAAATAAGGGTTTATCCCTTATTAACCCAAAAATGACCCGTTTACTCAATTACGAGTCCAAACGGGTCCAAAAATTCCCGAAACTTAATTTCGACCCCCTGATACTCTATTCTGACTATCTCGGCCATTTCGAGACCAACCCCGCAATCGAAATTTCCATCTGAGGTACTTGACCACAATTCACTATTTCAACCCAACACAACTTAATGCAGTTTTTCCAATTAAAATATTATCCTTTGTTGCTTTACCCAACGATGACATATAATAAAATACTTCAACTCATTTACTTAATCCTAAAAGTAAATATAACATACCTCAAAAATCATTAAATCCTTGAAAACTTCAAAAATTACTATTCACAATAATTTCTTAAATTCCTAAATTGCACTTAATTATTAAATTTAATTTCCCATAAAAGTGCGGGGTATTACATACTCCCCCCCCCCCCCCCCTTTACAACATAATTTCATCCTCGAAATTCAGATATAATTGATAGCTCCACATCCTAATGCCTCAAAGTGGAATTGTACTACCCAATAGCTCTTAACTGTATACACATTCAGCACTCACCCCTATCATGGTTTATATTATACTATACTGCCATCTCGGCATAATCTTCAACTCTATATACTACTTCCTTTCTATCTCAGGTGGTATATAAAACTAACTTACTTAGGTGCCCATTCACCTTTTTAACCAGTGCCTCTCCGCACAACTATTGCAAACGTTCAACACATACACACTGTCTAAACAATAGGCCTTATTTCCTCGGTGTAATACTCATAAATGGGTTTTCCCAACCCTCCAAATCCCATTCTTCTCAAGGTTAACCAACCAATATTTCTATATCGGCGCCACTAACTCCACTAGCCTCACTAGCTAAAAAATTCTAAGATCAAAGTGTTCCTACCTACGGGAAATAGTACTATCCTCAATTGTGTCCCTGGTGCCCAAGACCTTGCTCAACTCCCGACATTTGCTCAGTTTCATGCGTGGGATGTCTCGCAAAGCGAAATCCAGACAAGGAACCCTCCCGTTACACTACTCCCTCGCGTCGTCGATCACCGAGGTATAACGGCCTAAGGCACACCAGTGGGATGTCCTAAATCCTACCTCACTAACCTACTAACGTACTTCTACCACTCTATCCTTCTACCTAAATGAAAAGGAAAATCTAACTAATCGAGGTGCCAACTCTTTATAAAAGCGTTACGAACATCATACTCAAAACATACTTCTTCCGAAAATTTGCCTTTTCCTTAAGGCCTGCCTATAATCCTCAAATCGATTTCTCTAACTCCTGCCTCATCCACCTACTTGCGGTGAGAGAACCATTTTAGTGATTCTCCATAGCACAATATTTCCATAAGCATACCATCATTATACGGCTCATAGTCTATAGTGTTTCATCCACACTATATGACTTATCGACAAAACCAACATCTTTGCATCCTATAACATCTCTCCACCCCCGACGTCGTTAAAGTTCAAGCGTGGAGCGTCCCGCAAGCTAAATCCAAACAAGGAACCCCTCTAATACACTACTACTTAACTTTGTCGATCGTGGAGGTCCGTTAACTTCAAATATGCAACTGGGATAACCCTATCCCCTCTTTCAACAAAATGTGGTCTGAACTCCCATCTCGGTCCAGGAGACACACCACTAAGTGCCCACACTAACACTCAGTCCTTGTGCAATTAATAATGAGCTTAAACTCACAGCTCAACAATTAACCCTGCATACCTTAATTCACACCTATAAGATCACCACGTCTGCTCACCGAAGTTACATCCCTACATATTATAAAGGCGAACTCAGCCTGTATCCAGGTGAGATATCGCAACAACAACACATTCCACCCTAGAACTGCGGACACAATAGTCTTGCCATCATTACCCTACTATCGCTCCGAACAATGAATATCATATTCTACTCAAAATAACACCATACTCGTATAACACACACAATACGAGTAATACCAATCTGATATAAACTCAAAATACTAACACCCGCTCCTCTCAGCGAATGAAAGAAAATAAATTCCCACTATCATTGAAAAACACATAAACATATATTACGTAACGTTATCGATACTATTTGTAAACTCGTATCACACACGAATCTGGAGCTAATAAAACACTGTGACTCAATCTTGTCACACAGAACATACCTCCTTCAATTGAGGTGAAACTCATAACAATAACTTTGCCTATCTCCCTAGCTACTAAAAAAGGTTCCCGGACTTAGTACACATTGTCGTAACTGAACCAAAAATTACTTTAATTAATGCCCCTTCTGGACACCTTACTCTTGCCCCTTAACTCCCACTGGGAAATGACCCGCGATCCTGACAATCACTTTACTAGTACCCTTTAACTTGTTCATAAAAAGGAAACTCCACCATCGGCCTCAACATCCCTGTTTCAACGAATTCCCTGAGTGGATCTCCACCAATGGGGTCCACAAACATATAACTTTTTCATAAGTGTTAGCAACACTTCTCTAGTGAGCCTATCAATCCTCGGAAGGACTTTCTCTTCATTGTGCTTACCTTGATTCAACACTAAGTTCACTTATTCATAACTTTCTTTATTTACTGTCGGCCTTTGACCTCCTCACGTGGATAATTTAGGAACTGCATTCTTCTCATTCCTTCTAAATTATGTGGACTCATGGTTAAAACTATTCATAAGATCCCTTTAGGGGAAAAACATCCTGCTCCCCCAAATATGGTTATCACCCTTCCCACCATTTCAACATTTCTCCAACGAGTGAATTTTTTTCTCAAATTTTCACATATGGGCATCTCCATAACCTTCTCTAAGCCAAAGATTATTAGCCTCCTACTTCCACTGAGCAATGCTCACTGACTTTGCATGAATTAACTTCAAATATGGTCCTTATCAAAGACCCCTTTTGAACCCTTATCTTGATCGGGTAATTCAACTTTAGTACCACTCTCTACTACAGTGGTACGGGGGTTCTCACAACTACAATTCCTTAGTAGGCGTTGCAACAATTCGTAGCAAATTCCATAAGGATAATGAACTCTACTACAGCCATAGTCTTCGACTTCAGCTAGCTGTTCCAGCTAAGCCCCGCCTCCTACTGCCTTCATCACGGCCTTCATTGATCACCCTTCATCGATCAGCACACAACCCTCAAATGAGCGCACAAAAGATTTACTATAATCTCACAATATGGAAGAAGAACGAAATATCACAAGAGGAATCAACAATCCTAATCATAAGGATCTATAACAAATCGAGAGCAATGCTGAAAGAATAGTACGTTCGCACAGATTCCTAAAGACACTAGAACCTGATGCTCTGATACCATCTGTGACACCTCGCCTAAAAAAATACCGGGCGATCACTCCTGTACCAAATTAAAACAGGAGTCGCATATGGATCATTCTTACCATCACTATTGAAAACCGAATTAATTACTAATAACCTATTAGGCTGACGTCAAAATTTTATTTAACAAATATTTTTAAACCAACTATACAAATAAAACATTCCCACAATTTATATAAATGGAACTAAAAATAAATAAAATAACCGAACACTCGGTAATAATAATACAACCCAATAGAATTCTGCACAGAAAGGCCGTAAAAAAATAAATAAAATCAGTTGGGTTATTATCCCGAACGTTTATACAATACCTCCTATCTAGATTACAAGGATACAAGTGTCTATAGAAAACCTGCATGCATCCACAGCTGCCGCAGCACACGTCTGACTTGAAGGAATCATCATCTAGGCGTCCCTGTGTCTGGACACCTATATATATATATATAGCAAGAGAGGAAAAATATAGAAACGGTTTAGAGCCCGAGTTGTGAAAATATTTAGCAAGTGCATAAATGATTTATTTAGAAAAATATGTTTTATCTCATATTTAAATTGGTATCGCAGTCCCATGAGATACACCTCACCTCTCTTCTAATAGTGCACACCTATCTCATCCTAACAAATACCCTAGTCCAGCTACCCTGCCTAACTAGTCCGTTATCCATTCTCTAACAATCCTAGTTAACCCAAGTACTAAGGGCTAAACTTATCCCCAGTCTCAACACTATGCCATGTTCGTGCATGGGGTGTCTCACGAAGCGAAATCCAAACAAGGAACCCTCCCGATAAACTACTACTTAGAAATTGTCAATTGTCGAGATCCATTAGACCCTCAGTACATAACGTATATATATATATATATATATATATATATACCCACATAATTATATACATTTTCATACTTACTTTTATATACATATCACATTTTGAGTCCGAATATAATCCCTCGGAATGAGAATTAAATCTATCTTTCTTTTATCTCTTTAATCTACTAGAGATATATAATATCTTGTTCTCATGCACAAGTAATATACCATACACACTAGTGTAATAACCATCCCAATGAGCTATAACTCGAGGATGTGATCTCTATGCTATCATCTACCAGGGTATCACTCACATACCATCCTGGGGACCAGCGGCCGGACTCAATATCACCGACATCGCGGCCATAAGTCACATCGTCTGGGAAGCGGTCATAGTTCCTCCCCGAAAGTGAGGCGAAACATACCCACCACGTCTCACTCCTAATAAAAATCACAAAATATAAAAATGGATGCTATGACCTGGGGACTATACGCTCCCTGCTCCTCAAGCCAGGGACCTCACCCACATCGCGCAACTTCCCATGATAGCACTAGAGGGGGTATGCTTCACACATATATACCATCCACACATAGATATATATACATATTCGTATCATATAATATATATACTTTAATCACATAATATATATATATATATATATATATATATATTCCACATTGTTCCTCATATATACAAATAAATGGCCATAATTGCCAATCACACATAGCGATGACTAATAATCCCAAAGATTCTCACAATTAATAATATTCTAGTATTCGCACACTCACGATACTAAACTCAAACGTATTTCCTCACTTGATCAATAACCCCAAATGTTCCCAAGCATTCATTAAATCCATACCCCAGATCGTACACTAAATTAATCCGAGGTTCCTTATTTCATCCCAGGGTTTACTCACCCTCAATACCATTATCTAAGTGTCCTAATATCATATCTAGAATCCCCCATAATTATCTCCAAAACCATAATTTAAATTTCCCTAAACTTAAGGGACAAAACCTCAAATATTTTCGAGGACCGAATCGATTCGGCCTGTCTGAATCGATTCGCTGGACACCGAATCGATTCGGCCTTTCCTAATCGATTCAAAATGGTTATACTTTCAAACTGTCTCTTACCGAATCGATTCGGCTGGTCCGAAACCCCCTAATCTGCGTAAGTTTTATATATATCCCAAAAAACCCAAAACTCAATCCAATCTCCATTTAAATTATAACTCGGATTTATTTCAACAAAACCAAAGTTTTCATATCTCCTCAAGTCCTTTAGAGGTCCTAACACTCTATTTAAGAACCCCTAATATTTATATCCATATAATTCTAGCCTTAATTTCTGACTAATGATTTCGATCTCGGATAGCTCTCCGTAGAAAAATCATTATAAATCCAAAAAAAAAATAGAAAAATACGTGGTCGGCGCCCAGGCGACCGTATCAAAAATATCTACAATTTTCATTTTTTGACCAAGAGCCGAATCGATTCTCCCTAGTCAAATCGATTCGGAGAAGATGATGGTCACTATTCACCTTCTTCTCCAAAAATCCAAACCTCCATTTTTGTTGTTTCAAATATCATCTAACATCTCTTTAAATATCTAGTCTATGATTTACAACTAACACGTCAACTAATTTAGGGTATTAAACCATTTCTCTTAAATTTAAACCCTAAAACCGTAAAAACCCCAACTTATCATTTTAACCCATTTCAATCCATTTCTTCACTCCATTTACATGGATTGAACACTAGAAATCATTAGGAGTTTACATTACATCAATATGTAAACTCATATTCCAATTTGTCCAAATTTATTTTAAGGGTTCTATCCCAAAATCATATAGTTTACCAACTATAATATGAAATAAATGCACAAATGAAATAAAGCAAGTATACACTTGCCTGGAGGATGAAATCCGATGACCTCGAGTCGAATCCGACGAAGTTTGGCCGAAATCCCCCATTTTCTCCTATTTTCTCTCTTCCTTTCCTTTCCTCTCCTCTTTCTTTCTCCTTTCTTTTCTTTCTTTTATTTCTTTCTCTTCCTATCTCTCGTGACTTATAAGAGAGAAAATAAGGGTTTATCCCTTATTAACCCAAAAATGACTCGTTTACTCAATTACGAGTCCAAACGGGTCCAAAAATTTCCGAAACTTAATTTCGACCCCCTGATACTCTATTTTGACTATCTCAGCCATTTCGAGACCAACCATGCAATCGAAATTTCCATCTGAGGTACTTGATCACAATTCACTATTTCAACCCAACACAACTTAATGCGATTTTTCCAATTAAAATATTATCCTTTATCTCTTTTCCCAATGACGACATATAATAAAATACTTCGACTCATTTACTTAATCCTAAAAGTAAATATAACATACCTCAAAAATCATTAAATCCTTTAAAACCTTAAAAATTACTATTCATAATAATTTCTTAAATTCCTAAATTGCATTTAATTATTAAATTTAATTTCCCATAAAAATGTGGGGTATTACATTAAACAACATTCTAAATCACATATTCCTTTGATTATTCATACTTGTGTGATCTTACAACAAACAAAGTGTGAAATTGAAACTTGAATATATTTATTCTTCACCGCTTCGAATTGCAACTTCTTCATTCTTGAATCATTGTAGACGTTTAATGATCTTGAATTAATAACTAGTCTTGACTCAATTTATGTTGTCCGAAATTAAGCCAAATATAAACAAATTAAATCTATAAGAAATTTGTGCTTACAAATCTCCCCCTTTGGCTATTCAGGGACAAAACTAAAATTAGACAACTAGCTGTATTTAAATGTCCTATCCCAGAAACCCAAATATAAAAATACAGGACATGAATAAAATATAAAGCTGCATTTGTCTAAAACTGTCTCTGAATCTCTCAATGTGATGTAGCAATGTATATTTGAATCTCTAAACAAGTTCCTACACACATGAGTTGTAAACAAATATACCCAAGTGAAGTATAGATAAACAGAATAATATTTAATTGTTAATTAAGCAGAGTAGAGTAACGGAATAATATATAATTGTTAATTAAACAGAATAAACAGAAACTCCCCCTACATCACATATCTCTCCCCCTTTTTGCCTGGAATAGACAAAGAACGGGACAGATAAAACTAGCATATAAAAATGGACATAAATGATAAACTATGACAATGGATATGAGAAAGATGGTAGTAAATAAATATCAGAAATAGTAATATCAGACCTGCAGAATGAAATATATACATCCAGTAACAAAAAGTGTAGCATCAGAAGTCCATGAGTAATCATATCAGGATAAATATCAAAATACATCAAGTGACTCAAATATAATGTCTCAAATCATAAATATCAACAGGTATCCTCATCAGCATCATCGCCATCGTCATCATAATCATCATCATCATCATCAGAATCAACAGATGTGGCAGCTATGTTTCCCAATCCTAGTGAACCTGCTCCTCGGCCTATCTCCTATAATCTCATATCATCAAAAAATGCAGTCATCTGTGAGTCACTTAGACACCTAGCCTCAGCCTCGGCATAACGAGCTATCATAGAATTATGTATCTGAGACTGTGAAGTCACATGTGCCTATAATTTATCAAACTCCTCTATAGTAGGTCGTCTAGATCTAGAAGGACACAATCGAGAGGGTATGGAAATATGCTCGATAGGAGTAAATGGCTCTCCAGAAAATGATGTGTCAGTAGTATGGGGTCTCTCTCTCCTTAGAAGGTAAATGACTCTCAGATTGAGTCAAAGTATTGCGGTCAATGAAGGATGGAGTAAAAAGTCAGACATCATCCTTTAAAATAGGAACTCTAGCCAAGGTACAAATGCGGGATATAAGGAGTCCGTAGGGCAGAGCGGGGCGTACAGGAGTGCTACCTATAATGATAGCCGAGGAAATAACTCAAAACAAAAGCGATGGTAGATCAATACCCCACCCCTGACATACGATATACATGAAATATACTACATCGAAGCCAATCTGAGTATGATTGACTAGAGGATAGATAGAGGAGGGTACAAATCGATTAAGGATGCGCAAAGATATGAGTAACTGTCGGTGAAACAAAGTAGTCCCAGTAGGAAGAACCTCCCAATAACAAAAACTAATAATCTCATCTCTAGTAAGACAATCCTCGGGACTCCTAGGAAAAATAGCATCCGGGACATGGGGTAAATGTAGAGTCTTGTCTATAAGATCAGAAGTGACAAGTATATGGACACCCCTAACAAACGTCTGAAAACCACCAGGAGTGAGTAGTGCCCTATGATAAAACTCCCTAACTATGTCAGGGTAAACTATGCCACGGGCATCAAATAATTTATCCCATCCCTTGCTAGACATCCATGTAGGGACAGATTGCTCAGAAAACTGATCAACACAAAACACTTTCTCCTGAACTACAGCGCAAATATGTAAGCCCAAATGGTAGTAATGATCATAGTCCAACGTGGTGTACCAACGTACAGGAGAGTATGGTGGTCTATAACTCCTAGCCCTATGATCCAGTGATGTGGGGGGAAGGCTCATCTTGACTATGAGAAAAAGTACCCCTGCGTCTAGGAGGCATGACTAGAAACTAAATAGCACGGGTGTAGAAGGATACGATAGACAGACACAACTGACGCCTGGAACCTATCCAAGTACAAATCCATCCGAACCACTGGGGTAAAACAATAAATAATAGCCCAACAGACAACAATAATCCAATCAGAGTAAGTATAAACAGTCAATGTCGCCAAAAGGACCAACATTTGGTATTAAAAAAATATGAATGTTTTTGAAATAAGTTATGAACACCCCATTTAAAAAAAAACTCTCTCACAAAAATAAAGGGCTGTCAAAGAAATTTAATAAAAAAAATCAATTTTTCATACCAATTGTTTATGTTGATTTAGTCTAAAAAAAAAGAACCCATACACCAACTGGAGAAATCAGTAAAAAAAAAACTTGAAACAACCAGCAAAATGTAGAGTTCGGCCATTTATTGACTTTGAAACCAATCACTAAAATCCAAATGGCAAACACCTAATCTTTTCAAACCGAAAGCAAACCACAAAACAGATCAAGCTCAAAAACATACTTCAAACAATGAGCTCAAGCCACGAAATAATAAAAGATTGGATTTTTAGGAGAAAACTGGTGCAAAGCAAGTGATGTGGGTCGAAAATCGAGTCCAAATCGTGAGTTTTGGGTTAAACTGGTTTGGGTGAAGATGGAAGATGAAGTGCAGCGATAAGGGTTTCAATCTTTGGGAACAAACGAACTGAACTGACAACATAACTTTTTAAATCTGTAGCAGTTTCGTTCAAATGAAACACGTGTCATTCGAATGAGAAGCTGTGTCATTTGAACGACGCTTCTCGCTACATGCCATATGGTTTGAACGAGATGTCATATGGTTCGAATGAGTTGTCAAAAACAAACCCAGATTTTACCAAAAAGGATTGCACTGAAAACATTTATAAAATCGTCAGAATTAAAATTTTGTGAAATTCATGCCATCATGTCATTAATGTGCTCAAATGTGGACATGGAGTGAATGGGCGTGTACTATGACAAATGAATCATAATCTTAATACATCAAAACGTTCAAGATGCTCTAGATGATAGCGATATTTCAACAACAAATGATATAGCCATGTGTGACATTTAATAAATGAGCTTCATGAACAAAACAATCATCATACACACAAATCTAGAATTTTGACGATTTTACGAACAATATCGTCATGATGTAATATTTCATCCCTAGGATTCATGGTGCAAACCCAATTTTATTTTCCATCCAAACACCCTCATAAATAATACACACTAGTTTTTCTTTTGAGATGATCTAAACTACATGGCCCAATTTTTGGCATAAATATCTTTTTATTGTCGTTTTAATTTTTCGGGCTCTTTTTATACGGTGGCTATCACAACGAGTCAATTTTACACTCTCGCATCCCTTTCCCATAAGAACTCAACATATTTTGCAATTTAGTTCCTTACGGTAAACGGTTCTTACATGAACACCTCCTCCTAAGACTACTTATGCATTGATGACAAAATTAAGATAAGAACGTCTCACCAAACTCAAATATGCATGTGATGTCAAATAGTCATAAACGCTCGTGCATGTGTGCAAGAATGACATATATACAAAGATGAATCCAAATGCACATCAATTTCGAGACAACTCCATTATGATTATAGTTAAGATCATTCAACGCATCAATAAATATGACCAAATGCCCTAGCCACATGGATAATGAAGTGATGGGGGTCTAAGCACACCAACAAGACATATTAAACATGAAAATTCACGACTCAAAAACCAAAAATATTTTTGTGTTTTTCAAAAATTTGACTCAAAAATAAAATCTTTTTGTATTTTTCAAAAATATTCTAAAACCAAAAATCTTTTTGTATATTTTTTTAAATATTCAAACCGTCGAACAAGCTTAACCGAAGGAAATGACATGTTGATATCCACATGAAATGACACGCGTATCACCAAGTCTAATCCCTAACTCCTCTAAATCTGATTTTCTAACCCAAGTGGGTGTGAAACAACGAGTGGGGGATTTTGAGACAGGAATGGTCGACTTCTTTAACTTTTTAGGAACGTGCTTAAGATCGTAGAAAAAATGCCTAAGATGACCTCTCCTACCATAATGAGTGGAAGTGTAGATACAACGTGGAGTGTTTGCTACAGAACGATTAAATCTAACGTTCCTCGGTGGCTCCTTAGCTAGCTCGGTATTAGCTTTGGTAATGGGTAGAATAAGTTTATCGAAGACAATACCCACTCTTATTATCCTTGATTTGGACAGTTCTTAAAATTTTATCTAACTTCTCGGACCTAGATTCGAAATCAAATTTAACCTTACTCGAATCTCTCGATTTCTTCTCAATTTCACTTATCCTCGACTCAAGTAAAGGCCTAGAATCCTCAAACTCAAGTAATTCCTTTTTTAAAGCCTCCATTAACCCTCGAAGACTGTCTCTGTCACCGTCGACATATCCTAGCTTCTCTTGAATTTTATTCTCACGCGCCCTAAGTTCCTCAACTAAAGTATTAAAATTATTATTTTCAACGGCACGCTCTTTCAATTGCCCTTATAACTTTAAATTTTCCTTCTTTGCTTTTAAGATTTCTTCATACAACTCATTAAAGGCAGTTTGCAAGTTTCTCTTATCCTCACTTTCTATGGTATCACAACATGTGACTGCGCAAGACTCATGCAAAAGTATGTCATCATCACCTACATGATTAGCCACAAGAGTGGGAAGTTCTCGCTTAGTAGCATAAAAAAAAATTTCTTCAAAGTCACTCTCACTAAGGTTAGAAACATGATTTAAAGGTTTATTAAAATTCTCCCTAAGTTTAGTGGGGGACTCATCAAACTTATGGCCAAACCCTTCCCAGCAAAGACACTTCTCACAATTTTCCTTTTTAATAAAATTTTTAAGAGAAAACTTCATGCGATATTTCAAATTAGAAGTTTCAAACACGTGAGTTCTAAAATCATCAAAATTATCGAAAGCCATACCTAAAGACAAGGGATCACAAACATAATAAAATAGTCTAACAATCTCTGATATAAATTTGAAGAGTCCCTTTAACAAATTCTGTAGGTAAAACCGATTTAATCAATTATTTCCAATTTTGTCTTCTTAAACACTAAACATGCATCTAATCAATTTAACCCATTGAACAAATAAAACATGCGGTAAAAGAAACAAATTCAGGAAAAAATCCCGGAAGGGTAAAACCTTTTATTTCACTATAATTAGTAAATCGCAACTTATAATCGATTACAATGAAATATATTTTTGACACACGAATACCCGCAGGTGTCGGTCGGTGTCGTCAGTAAAGGAACAACCGCAACTACTCCTCAAGAACACGTAGTTATGTTTTTTGCAAAGATCCACAGGCAGCGAACCTAAAAAACCACAGTCATATCTTCAACAAGGAATACCCTCAAGCACTCCCAATGACCTCAGTCAACAATTTTCTTTAAGTGTATGTGTTCAAGATCACAAACCTTTGGTTTTATGCAAATTGGATCTTGGATAAACTTTGGATGAAACTAAACAGAATGGAAATTCTTAGAACTGTTCATCTTTATTGAAAACGTCTACGTAGAGTATTTTTATATCTGCGAAAACTAGAGTCCAAGATAAATGAAACACACAAATTGAGGCAATCTCATTCGAGCAACAAATGTTGTCGTTTGAATGACTAGCATTGTCGTTCAAACGAGTTTACATGTCGTTTAAACGACAGTAAACCCTTTTCTTTAATTTCATGATTATCCTCGAATTAAAAACAAATTAGCTCAGATATAATTAAATTCGTTTCCAAAACTTTAATTTTTAATGCCTAAACATTAAAAACATTTAATTCATCCAATATTTAAACAACATTCTAAATCACATATTCCTTTGATTATTCGAACCTATGTGATCTTAGAAAAAACAAAGTGTGAAATTGCAACTTGAATTGATTTGTTCTTCACGACTTTGAATTGCAACTTCTTCAATCTTGAATCTTTGTAGACTTTGAATGATCTTGAATTAATAACTAGTCTAGACTCAATTTATTTTGTCAGAAATTAAGACAAATGTAAACAAATTAAATCTATAAGAAATTTATGCTTACACATTTCTAATTTTCTATTTCAATAGAAAAATTTAAGAACTAAGGAAACATATTCATTTGTTAAACATAAACTATCCTTTTCAAAATGTAGGTTATAGAAATTTTTAAGGACAAGTATAGTTTACAAAAAATTTAGGGGCCAAAATGTAAATTACAAAATTTTGAGAGATAGAAAGTGTCAAATATGTTAGTTTTTCTTAAATTTTAGGGCTAAAAATTTAGCTCCCTAAAATTTGGGTGTCAAAACATAATTTATAAAACCATTGGGTGTCTATTTTTCATTTATAAAGTTAAATTAATGTTTTGAAAATTGGAAGAAAACATGATAAAACAGTTTTTCACTTTTGTGGGAAGAATTTAGAATTTATTTCTTGTTTTCCATAACTAAATAGGCCCGTGGTAATTTTTTTTTTTTTTTTTTTTGGGGGGGGGGGGGGGGCTTTTTTCTTATTGACTATAAAAATAACCTTAGAGCCTGATTACAAAAGTGTTTCTTGAGGTGTCTTTAAAGATTTAATACTTTAGGCCTTGACAAGTTAATACAATACAACATTAATACTTGTTCAAAAGAATATGAATCATTTAACATGAGTTGTTATATAATTTTCTATTGGTTAATCTATTGTATTCAAACACTTGTATATAAACTTTGTCTTCTCACAAGTATATTATTTGATAGTTGTACAGATCTTTGAAATGTTGGCTAGGGGTTCATGTTGGTCAAAGGTAGAACACACATGTATTATGTCATTTTTTTATATGACATTTGGACACTCGTTGGTGTGTTAACAAGTATTCCATGATTGATCAATCATCAATGTGATTTATTTTATTTTTTGGGTATCATATCACTTGATTTGGGGTTTAATATTAATTGCGAAAAATACGTAAACTGTGGATGGTTTAGCCTCTATTGGCCTCACACTTTTTGTGAAAGTTCTTGATTTGAAAATAACATGTTTGTAAATATGTCAAAAAGGTTACTTTTTTTATTTACGCACATTTTGGCAGGCTTCGATAATAATTTCGAATGACATGGTTTGTATTTTTACAATTTTCTTAATGTTGGTTTTAATTCTAAATTAGATTCTTTATATAATATTCTGACTTTAGAATTTAGATTTGTTTTTTATAGGATTCCATAAATCCTGACAACGTATACAAATCAAGCAATTTGCAAACTGTTTTATTGGCGCATTTGTTTCTTCTCACTTCCGGATGATGAAGATATTATTATTATAAGTTTCTGTCATTTTGAGTCATTTCTATTTATTTCCTCCAAGTGTCCAATTGAGAGAAATTGGTTGTGATTTTGACTACTAAATTTGGTTATGCTTTGATGAAATTTTTTTATGACTATAATTTATTCTAGTTTGCTAAAAATATAGGGGACTATAAATTATCCTTGTTAAACCCTTAAAGTCAATTGCCATTTTGTTAGAGGCATATCATATCTTGTATATATTCAAATTTAAGTCTCCTAACATCATGTAACAAACAGTCTTATCAAGTGTAATAATATCAATGCTATAGATAAAGCTTATATGACAGAATATTTCACATCAGATGTCTGTTTGAGTTCATTGGCAGTGAGTTAAGTTGATATCAGATCCTGAACATTTTTTTCATGGATTCTCAATCTAGCATACCCACTGGGGGGGGAGGGGAATTGTCACACAACCCGATAACACAACAAATTAATGAATAAGGTTTGGGTTTATCAATTTAGTTTAAATACACGACACGAACCTGATAAGACACGACACGGTACACATGAACACTTAACGGGTCGGGATTGGGTAGAGGTAATTTTGACACGAACCTGATTAGACCCGGTACGAACCCGACACGACACGACCCAATGCCACCAACCCACCTCTCCATCCTCTCAGCTATCTCTCATTCACACAAAATCACTTCCCTCACCACACTCACACCACTTTATCTCCATCAAACTCTACTTCACCAACTTTCTCCTTTGGAAAACTCAACTTCTTGTATTCATATATAACTGTCTTTCTTTGCACTTATTATCCAATGCCCTCATGCAATCTAAAATGTATTAGTTCATAATATGCAATTTTTAAGTTGCTTTGTTAACGATGGTCAGCATTGAGTGTGTCAAAAAACATCCCAACTACTCTTCTAATGATTTTTACTGTCCATTTGGTACTTGGTTCATTTCAAACATTTTTGCCATTAATTTATCCCAACAGTATTTCATAATATACCAGGAAATAATTAGGACCACAGAAGGGCATGGGCACCATGAAGAACCTAAATTCCTGTAGGAAGATGATATTTTATCCACCTTGGAACAATGGTATTGAGTTTAAACATCGTACAATTTTTAGCTTGTAGATAATGATATGCAATTATCATTAAAACTTCAAATTAATTATCTAATCAGTAAAATAAATGTTGTTGTATGTGAATACCTAGTATTCAAGTTCATTACTAAAGGTTGTCTCTCTTCTCAATGGCATTATAATCTTATTTGAAATAGTTGTATGGTTTTCATATATGCTAATCAATTGAAAGAATTTTTTTTGTATTTTGACCATCAATCATATCTTGCTGTATGTAGAAGTTCCAATTTTAATTATTTGTTGGGGTAGGGGTGAAAATGAGGCGAGTTGAGGCGAGCTTATGATTGATCAAGCTTTGTTTGTAAATGTAAACGACCTGAAGTGTATGTTCACGCTTGGTTCATTTATCTTATGATCTGATCTTGAACGAGCTTATAGGAAAACGAATATAACCCTAGATCGAGTAACATAGGTTATATTACACTAGTTTGTTATGGATATTAGAGATGGAGACGAATCGGAGCTGAATGAGCTTAATATTTTGTTCAAGCTTGGAAAAATTATTTTATAATCCTATCTCAAATGATATTTTTTTTCGAACGAACAAGAGAAGATCTCGAGCAGCTTGCTTCATTTTACATCTCTATTTGGGGTATGTTAGACTGAAATATAATATGATAAAAAGTAAAGCAACAATTGCCATTATCAATACTGTGTTGGTATATGTAGAAGTTCCAATACGAAATCTCTGTTTTGTTTTGTCATACAATATATTTGCTATGATGGGAACTCATATTTTATTCCCTATTAAACAATGGCTTGAAGTTAATATTATTAACACCTGCTCACACTAGTCCACCTGGTTCATGCTAACAGTTACCATCCATGGTCGTGGGATTCATAGCAGGAGACTCATTTATGTAACTGCATAGAAATTTATGTACGTGGAAGTTGTAATGTACTGATGTAGTGGAAGTTCAGCATTTATACACGTTGTATAGCCGTTTAGCAGTTTTAAAAGTCTTGTATAAAATATGATGTCTAGTGAAACATATTAAAACCGTTCAACTAACCAAGCCTCTTGGCCCAGTGGTATAAGGCTTCTACTAGGATAGTCTTGGGGGTGGATTGGGTTTGGTCCCCAGTTCGATTCCTGGAACTATCGAAATAATTCTTAGCCAGTGGAAGCCACGAAATGCGAATGGGGATTAGTCGAGGTGCGCGTAAGCTGTCCGGACACCTCATGCTATGCTAATAAAAGAAATTAAAACTGTTCGACAAAATATCAATAGAAAAATAAAAACTTGTTGTTCTCTTTTATCCACGTATTGCAGCACTGTTATTATGGTATCAGTGTCACTGCTCTACAACTCTTTCTCTCTATCTAAAGAAACTCTCCATCATTCATTTTTTATCTACTCAACCTTCTCTGCCTCAATGTCTCAATCCTCTACAAGTGATATTACTTCTCCTCTCGCCACCACCAATATCATCCTCTATTCTCACAATGTCACCATAAGATTATGTGACACCACTACACCAAATCCTGCAAATGGTCACGCCCAGTGGGTCACGGCCCAAGTCCGCGACCAACTGGTCGCGGACTTGGGCCGTGACCCCCTCAATATTTGGCGTGACCATATTTATTATCACACTAAGTTATCGATGCTCTGGAAGTGGTCACAGTCCAAGTCCGTGACCATAGTGGTCGCGGACTTGGGCCGTGACTAGGTCGTGACCATCTTGGAGCCAAAATTCCCTCCAAAATTGGTCGGGGATGGGTCACGGACTTGGGCCGTGACCATAGGCATGACGAAGCACAATACACACAAATACTGGGTCACGGGTGGGGACCGTGACCAATTTTTGGCGTGGGCCATGGACTTGGGCCGTGACCATAGGCATGACGAAGCACAATACACACAAATACTGGGTCACGACTAGGGGCCGTGACAAATTTTTGGCATGGTTCACGGACTTGGGCCGTGACCATAGGCATGACGAAAATGCGAAACAACCTCGAAACAGCTCCGTGGGTGGAACCAACACCTCCCACGGGACCAATGTAACTCGTAGGAACTGACCGCGCTGCCCCGAGACTCCCGATTTGAGAATGCGACAATAATTTGAATATTTTTAGACTTAAGCTTAGAAACATGGCGTTAGTGCGTGAAAACCCGAAACAACCCCCGTACGGCCCCGTGGGTGGCACCAACACCTCCCACGGGACAATGTGACTTTCAGGAACTGACCGCGAAGCCTCAAGACTCCCGATTTGAGAATACAACGGTAATTTGAATATTTCTAGACTTTGGCAAGACATGGCGTTAGTGGGTGAAAACTCAAAATAACCCCGAATGGCTCCGTGGGTTGCACCAACACCACTCACGGGACCAATGTAACTCGTAGGAACTAAGCACACAGCCACGGAACTCCCGGTTTGATAATACGACAATAATTTTCATATTTCTCGACTTAGGCTTAAAAACATGGTTTTAGTGGGTGAAAACTCGAAACAGCCCCCGAACGGCCCCGTGGGTGGCACCAACACCTCCCATGGGACCAATGTAACTCGTAGGAATTGACCGCGCAGCCGCAGGACTCCAAGTTTGAGAATACGATGGTAATTTGAATATATCTAGACGCAGGCTTAAAAACATGGCGTTAGTGGGGGAAAACCCGAAACAACACCCGAACGGCTCTGTGGGTGTCACCAACACCTCCCATGGGACCAATGTAACTCGTAGGAACAAACCACGCTGTCGCGGACTCCCGGTTTGAGAATACAATGGTAATTTACATAATTATAGACTTAGGCTTAAAAACATGACGTTAGTGGGTGAAAACTCAAAATAGCCCCCGAACGGCCCCGTGGGTGGCACCAACACCTCCCACGGGACCAATGTAACTCGTAGGAACTAACCGTGCAGCCGCGGGACTCCCGATTTGAGAATACGATGGTAATTTACATATTTCTAGACTTAGGCTTAAAAACATGGACTTAGTGGGTGAAAACCCGAAACAGCCCTCGAATGGCCCCGTGGGTGGCAGCAACACCTCCCACAGGATGAATGTGACTCGTAGGAACTGACCGCGCAGCCGCGGGACTCCCGATTTGGGAATACGAAGGTAATTTGCATATTTCTAGACTTAGGCTTAAAAACATGGCGTTAGTGGGTGAAAACCCAAAACAACCCCCGAACGGCCCCGTGGGTGGCACCAACACCACCCACGGGACCAATATAACCCGTAGGAACTAACCGCGCAGTCGCGGAAATACCGGTTTGAGAATACGACGATAATTTTCATATTCCTGGACTTAGGCTTAAAAATATGGCTTTAGTGGGTGAAAACCCGAAACAACCCGCGAAAGGCCCCGTGGGTGGCATCAACACCTCCCACGGGACCAATGTAACTCGTAGTAACTGACCGCACAGCCGCAGGACTCCCGATTTGAGAATTCAATATAATTTGCATATTTCTAGACTTAGGCTTAAAAACATGGCTTTAGAGGAGAAAAATCGAAACAACCCCCGAACGGCCACGTGGGTGGCACCAACACCTTCCACGGGATCAATGTGACTCGTAGGAACTGACCGCACAGCCGCGGGACTCCCGATTTGGAAATATGACAATAATTTTCATATTTATAGACTTAGGCTTAAAAATATGGCGTTAGAGGGTGAAAACCCAAAACAGCCCTCGAACGGCCCCGTGGGTGGCACCAACACCTCCCACGGGACCAATGTAACTCGTAGGAACTAACAGCGCAGTCGCGGGACTCCTGGTTTGATAATATGACGATAACTTGAATATTTCTAGACTTAAGCTTAAAAACATGGCGTTAGTGGGTGAAAACCCGAAACAGCCCCCGTACGGCCCCGAGTGTGGCACCAACACCTCCCACGGGACCAATGTAACTCGTAGGAACTGACCGTACAGCCGTGGGACTCCCGGTTTGATAATACGACAGTAATTTGAATATTTTTATACTTAGACTTAAAAACATTGATATGTTGATAATTTAACTCATATATGCAATTTTTCAGCTTGATTAAATTTCTTGTAAAACTAATTGGTTACTGATATTTTTTTTTGTATCCTATCATTTGTAGGATTTTTGCACGTGGAACAAATAAAGGAGGCAATGGTTTACAACATGAAGATTATGTTTTTTATGTGTTACAGCCGTGCGGGCTTTTATAATTTGATTGTTGAATTTTATGGTCGTGCGGGCTTTATAATAGGCAGATTTTACATTTACAGGGTTTGGAATGTCAAGAAAATAGAGGAAACTCTGCCCAATTTTTTTGGTCTGTGAATTATTAAGAGTTGTAATATTTTTAAGTTTGTATATATATTTGTTTATTAACAACGTTCTCGATTCGCAATTTTGTGATTTGTTTTATTGTTTTGCCCATAATAAATATTTGTAACACCTCGTAGGCGTCCAACGTTACACGTAGCAACCGACGGTGCACTCACAGGACCCCCAATTTTAGGATTTGACCAAAAAAATACATTTTTTAAAAAATTATAGTTAAATATGGTCATGGACTTTGTCCATGACCATTTTTATTTTTTCCGTCGTGCATAAAAATGGTCGCGGCCATAGTCCGCGACCATTTTTTTTTCTTTTTTTTCGTCTCGGTTGTGGGTCGCGGCTCAAGTCCACGACCAATTTGTCACGGTTGTGGGTCACGGACTTGGGCCGCGACCATTTTTTTTCACGGTTGTTGGTCGCGAACTTTGGTCGCGACCAATTTGTCCCGGTTGTGAGTCACGGATGAGGGCCGCGACCAATTTTTTTTTAAAATTTTTATCACGGTCGCGGGTCGCGGACTTTGGCCGCAACTAATTTGTCACGGTTGTGGGTCACGGACGAGGACCGTGACCCGTCATGGCATGGGTTACGACCCAAGTCCGCGACCATCGATCGTGACCCCGCTGGGCCGTGACCATTTTTTGGTCACGGACTTGGGTCGCGACCCACAAAATTGGTCACGCCCAAAATGGTTACGGCCCAAGTCCGCGACCCACAGTTTTGGTCAGGGATTTTGGCTGTGACCAATCTCCAATTTTGGTTTAGTGCAATAATTATCTCCATTGGATCACCCAAATGGAATTTTTTTTGAGTGGCCAAAACCTTCTTCGATTTATTGATGGAAATTATCCTTGACCAACTGATGAACCTGCTACCACCTTGTGGAAATAATAAGACAAACTCATCATCAGTATTCTTGTGTCCTCCATGACTAATGACGCAATCTCCCTCATTGTCATCTTACACACTTCTAGGGAAATTCGGTCGACTCTTGTCGAGGCTCTTGCCTCAGCATCTGAAACCCGAATTGTCAATATCCACCTTCACCTACATCGCCTAATATAAGGTGATGCCTCGGCTACCACGTTTCTCCATAAATCCAAGGCCCTCGCAGAAGAACTCACTGCAGCAGGTCGTCCTCTTTCACGAGAAGAATTTAATATCCATATTTTAAAGGCCTTTGTCCTAAATTCAAGGACCTAGTTACCACCCTCACCACCCGTACCACCCCGCTGAAATTCTCTAAACTACACTCCCTCCTCTTTAGTCATGAGTTCATTCATGATGACCACCTCTCCACCCTCAAACTCACCCCAACTAGGAACCCAACTGCTCATCACACAACAAGTGGGTATATCCCATTCCATAACCCCACCCCATCCTACACTCCCTCCTCTTACCACGGTTCCCACACCTCCCACTCCTCCCGTGGTCATGGACGTTCTACCTCCCACCACTCCTCTTACTAGCTATGTTGTCAAATTTGCACTCGTTTCTACCATAACGCTAAATCTTGCCCCCACCACTTCATGATATCTCACCAAACACCACCCACTACTCATTTCACCCACACAAACTCCTCACCACCTGCCCTCCTACCCATACCTCCACCTCATCTTCCTAATTGGATACCCGACACTGGTGCCTCTCATCATGTCTCCCCTGATCTCTCCACTCTACAACATCCTTATGCATATAATGGCTCAGAATCACTTCACATTGGAAATGGTAAGGGACTCCCAATCTCTCATATTGGAACTTCATTTATTCCTACTTCTTCATCTACTCTTACACTCAATAATATTTTACATGTTCCTAACATATCTCAATCTCTTCTATATGTCCAAAAATTCACTCAAGCTAATGATGTTTTCTTTGAATTCCATCCTTCCTTTTGTGTTGTTAAGGATCACCGCACCAAGACGCCACTCCTCCACGGTACGAGTAACAATGGTCTTTACACCCTTTCCACTGCATCCCCACTGCAATCTCTATATGCGTTCCATACCACCAAAGCTTCCTCAACATGTTGGCATCACGACCTGTGTTATCCTCACTCTCAAGTCCTTCAATAAATTCTCAACATAATGTTTGTGTCGCATGTCAAATGGGCAAATCGTCTAGGAAATATTTGCCCAGTCGTGCCAAGTATTCTCCTTATATTTTGAATTTAATTTTCACTGATGTATGGGCCCCTGATCCAACTATGTCAAGTAATGGACATAAATATTTTCTTATCTTTATTTATCATTTTTCAAATTTTATTTCGTTTTATCCTCTAATGCGTAAATCTAATGTGTATTCCATTTTTATTCAATTTTAAAAATTAATTGAGCGGCAATGTAACACTAAAATAAAAAATATACAAACTGATTGGGGTGGTGAATTTCGCAAACTCGACACATTTTTCAAATCATGCGGAATTCACCATCGTTACTCATTCCCACATACTCATGAACAAGTTGGTTTTGTAGAACGCCGTCATTGTCACATTGTTAAAATAGGACTCACACTCATGGCACATGCCTCCGTTAATAAAAAAATTTGGCACTTTTCCTTTGAAAGTGCTTTTTTTTGCATTAATTATATGCCCACACGAACCCTCTCTAATATTTATCCTTTTCAAAAACTATACCCTCAAATCCGAACTACTCTTTTTTATAAAATTAATTGGCTGCCTTTGTCTCCCATATTTTCACCCTTACATAACTCAGAAAATGTATTATCGATCGTACCCATACGTGCTCCTAGGTTATATCACTCAACAATCTGGTTGTAGGTGTCTACATGTTCCCTTTGGGCGTATATAATATGCTCGGCACGTTCGTTTTGATGAAATCGATTTTCCCTTCACCACTGCCATCCCCCCATATCAACTTACACCTATTCCCCACCAACCTTGGGGTAGTGCTACTAATGTTCTACCACCACCAACCAATCTCCCTCACCTTCCACATACTTCACACACACGTCGTCCCCAACCTTCTTCTCATGTCAATGCCATAACTGGCACTGTTACATATCAGATCCCACCCCCAACTACTTCTCCTGTCGTGCCCATTTCTACCTCGATGACCAGACTACCTCACAATTCACCTTCACCTCCCTGTCCACCTATCGTAAACACTTTGAACTCACACCCACCCTTTCCCCCTCCTCCTCACTCCAATCCCAATGGCATTCAACTTTCAGTTGATCACGATCCTCTCACATTATCCAAATCCACACGTACTCATCCCATGCATTTAGGTTCACACTCACACCCCACACATAACAGTGAGACTTAAACCCATTATACCGCTGTTAATATAATGGAACCGACCATCTTTACTATTGAGAATAAAGTTCCCTAATGGCACCACGCCATGTCAAATGAAATAAATGCTCTTCTTTAAAATAATACATGGACGCTCGTTCCTCCCTCGTCCGATATGAACATTATTGGGTGAAAATGGGTTTATCGTATCAAATGTAACTGCGATGGGTCCCTTGAACGAGATAAAGCCCGATTAGTAGATAAAGCCTTTTACCAAGAATGTGACCTTGATTTCCATGAAACCTTCAGTCCCGTTGTTAAATATATAAAGAACCGCACCGTTTTCTCGATCACCGTCTCCAATAATTGGTATATCTCTCAATTGGACGTCAATAATGCCTTCTTCCATGGTTTTCTCACTGAAAATGTACCCTCTGTCTTTAAATATCTCACCCGATCCAATCATGAGTGTAAACTAACTAGGACCCTTTATGGTCTTAAACAAGCACCCCGTGCTTGGTTTCATCGACTCACACAAGATCTCCTCACTCAAAAATTTATGGGCTAAAAAACTGACGCCTCACTCTTCATTTACAAAGATGACACCAACCTCATATTTCTCCTCATTTATGTTGATGATATCCTAATCACTGACAATAATTCCAACCTCATTCAATCTCTTATTAATTCACTCCGCACTGAATTTTCTCGTAAAAATCTAGGTTCTCTTCATTATTTCCTTGGCATTGAAGTTACTTTTACCCTCACCGTCCTCCACCTCTCTCAAAATCTCTATATATGTGATCTCTTAAACATACATGGCATGTCTAACTCCGAACCCCTCACCACTCCTATCTTCATTACCTCCTCCTTATCCAAATCTGATGGCACACCTTTACCTGACCCCACCCAATATCACCAAATTGTTGGAGCTCTTCATTACACCACCCTTACCCGACTGGATATCACCTTCGTCGTCAAAAAAGCTTGCCAATTTATGCAACAACCCATAGAAATTTATTGGACTATTGTCAAAAGAATTCTTAGGTACCTCAATGCTACACCTTCTCATGGTCTTCAACTCACCAAAGCATCCTCCCTCGAACATCAGGCTTTTACTGACTTAGATTATGTTGGTTGTATTGATGATAGAAAATCTACCAGGGACTTCGCAATTTATTTGGGCTCAGTCTCATATCATGGCAACCAAAGAAACATAAAATAGTATCTCGCTCCTCCACCGAAGCCGAATACAAATCTATGGCCGATGTCACGACAGAACTCGTCTGGCTCAAATATTTTCTCCAGGAACTTGGATTCTCCCCTCATAAACCCCCTATCATATGGTGTGATAATCTTGGTGCCACATACTTGTCCGCCAACCCAGCCTTTCTTGATTAAAAAAAACGTTGAAATAGACTGTCATTTCGTTTTTGATCAAGTAGCTAGTAAAAATCTATAAGTTCAATTTATATCTACCCATGATCTAGTCGTTGACATTTTTACAAAATGTCTTCCTACGTCTAAATTTTTCTTTCTTCATGACAAGTTGATGGTTCGTTCACCACCACCATCCACTTGCGGGGGCGTATTAACACTTTCTCACACTAGTCCACTTTGTTCATGCTAGCAGTTACCATCCATGGTCGTGCAATTCATAGCAGGAGACTCAGCTATGTAATTGCATAGCAGTTCATGTACATGGAAGTTTTAATGTAGTGATGTAGTGGAAGTTCCGCACTTATACACGTTGTATAGAGGTTTAGCAGTTGTAAAAGTCTTGTATAAAATAGGATGTCTAGTGCAGCATATTAAAATTGTTCAACAAAATATCAATAGAAAATAGAAACTCGTTGTTCTCTTTTATCCACATATTGCAATACTGTTATTAAACATTTCATAGTATGTTCTCCTTAAGCATATTTTTTTACTTAAGTTCAAACCTTCCTTCCACATTTCGTTTCGGGCCCACTGTGGTTATTTACTCAAAAATAATATAATAATTTAGGTTAATTGAAACAAGTAAATAACTAAAAAAAATGATAATTTGTGATAGTTACAATCACAATTTATCACTGAGTTTTTTTAAAGGTTCAAAAGTATATTTCAACTATCACCTTTAACATGAATTTTTATATTACAATCATAAGTAAAAAATATGTCTTTCGTATTCTCTTATTGCATTGAGTAATATAGCTTTATCACCATCTGCCTGTTGGGTTATCATATGCTTTATAAGAAAATTTTGAAAACATATAAGGGCTATTTTGTTGTAGAAAACTATTTTCGTTTTCTATTCCATTTTTCATTTTCAATAGAAAATTAGAAAACTAAGGAAACACGTCCATCTGTTATAAATAACTTATTGTTTTCAAATGTTATTTATAGAAAGTTTAGGAGTCAAAATATAGTTTGCAAAAAGTTTAGGGACAAAATGTAAATCACCATACTTTTGAGGAGCCAAAATGTAATATACAGAAAATGTTGGACAAGTTAGTTTTTCTTAAATTTAAGGGTAAAAATCAGGAGTGGAAATTTATGTTTTGGGGCGGTGTTTCGACCGAGATAACACGACATGATAAGGGTTTTTTGATCTCGAACACGACACGACACGACACGAATTCATGTTTTTTTAGTTGACACGAACATGACCCAAATAAAAACGAGACAATATGACACGATTTGAATAACACGATTTCTTAAATTTCACGCTAAATTAAGCTTAAATAGACATGATAACCCGAATAAAAATATGATTAACATGATAAGACACGATAACACAACTCATAATTTTGACAAGAACACGACACGGCATGACTTCGTGTAAAAAAATCTGATACAAACACGACACGAACACGACATATCGTGTCAATTTTATGTCGTTTCGTGTCATATTTTCGTGTCGTTTCTAAAATTTTCACCCCTAGTAAAAATCCATTTCCCTAAATTTTGGAGGGTTAAAATATAATTTATAAAAACATCGGGGGTTGAATTGTAATTTACAAAGATTAATGATGTTTTGAAACTGGTAGAAAGCATGATAAATACTTTTCCAATTTTCTAGTTTTTCTAGTTTTGTGGAAAAAATTTCTAGGATTATTTTTCGTAACTTAACAAGCCCATAATGATTTTTTTGAGCTTTTTAATTATTGACCAGAAAAATTATTCTTGAGCCTATTTGCAAAAGTGTTTCTTGAAAGATTTAACACTTTAGGTCTTGACAAAATAAACAGAGTCTTAGTAGTTAGTATAATAAACCATTAAGACTTGTTCATAATAATATGCATCAGCTAGCAAGGATTTATTAAATAATTTGATATTTGTTTACCTATTTTATACAGACACTTGTTTATGATCTTTGCCTTCCCATTCAATTAGTGACTAATTAATGAGTTATTTGTTATTTTTTTCCAATTTTGGACAGAGGTATATTATTAGCTATTTTTACATATCTTTTAATGTTGGCTATTTTTGTCCAAACCGGTGAAGAATAAGAAATGGTCCCACCCAAGAGGAGGTGGTTTATTATTGGTGATGAAGATGATGACCTGCACTCTAATCGAATCAAGTCCTTGAAGAGGATGACAGGGGACTCCCCTACGGTCGGTGGTTCCAAATTGGGAGCCAAGAGGAAGGAGAGCGAGATGGAGAAGAAAAAAGGGAGGAAGAGGAGAAAAGAAGTGGGGAGAGAGAGAAATAAATAGGAGGATAGAAAAAGAGAACAGGAGTGGAAGAGGTCACGAGCCTTAAAGGCCTCTTTCGTGCCTTCTCCCCTCCTGGTTGTTGAGGGGTCTAGTGTTGCTAACACTCCCCTCCTTACCCTCAAGCTGCTAGAAGGGGCTATGCTTCTCGCTGATCATGGGCGATTAATGAGGATGGGGACTGACCAGTTAGCCCTCAATTTCTCTCAAGGGCCTGCTTTGGTATGTCCCCTTTGCTAGATCTTATGGATATTCTTACATGTTTCACATACACTATCTTTTGTACTTCATGATATATGTGTTTGCTAGTTGTATGTATGTTGAGTCTTTTGTGTTTTGTTTTTGCATTTATTGAGTCTTATTAAAAATACAAAAGATATTGTTTGTCTTTTAAGTTATATTTGTTTTGAAATTGTTTTTAAAAAAGTGTGGCGTTGAAAAAGTAGCCAAGGCCAACATAGTTTAGTTTGGTATGATCATTCAAAAGAAAAGAAAATAAAAATTATTTATAAACGAGACTGGATGGAAATATCAACAGTTTTGCTCAATAAAAACGAATCCTAGTTATGCTTATTTTGTCACGACGCCATTGATTTGGGGAATCATCAAAATTCTAAGCCTATGTGCATCGTGCTTGTTTGTCCTTTGATCTCACTTTATCTCGTCACATGAGGCTAAAACTAAGTTTGATAAAGTTTTACAATAAAAAAGAACTCATTGAACATGTTTAAGTGTTTGGGTAAAAATTCTTTTGTATTTATTTCACACCCTTTCACTCTGTTTATCAAATTTTTATATAGACACATTTATGCCATATGAGTATGGAAATCTTATTGTGTTTTGTGTCTTGTTTGACATTTATACCTACATATATGTACTTGTGCTTCATTGATATCTTTGTCATCTAGTTCTTGTATTTTATTGGTTCAAATAGGTATCTATCTTGTTGCAACTTGTCATTGATATCCCATACTTATCTTAGTATATTTTAGTTTATATCAGTTTTCTATCGCATCTTAGGTGGTTTGTATTGCTATTTGTGTGGATTAATTACTTCTTTGTTGTCTCTTGTATCACTATACACCATTGCATGATATACTTGTTTTTTTTATTATGCTTATCCCTTGTTTCATTTAGGGGGAGAATTGAATTCATCGGGGGGAAATGGGCTATTTTATACATCTTAATCTTTGTTTATTCCTTAACAAAATGGGGGAGAAATATTATATAACTATTTTAATTTGGGGAGATGTATCTTAAGGGGAGTCGTCTTTCTTTTGTAGATACTGTTAGATAAAGGGGGAGGATTTAATTATGTTATATCCCCAATGCGTTTTATGGTGTGGTTAAGTGTGCAGGTTTTCATCCATGTGACAAAGTGTTTTAATGCAAAGCTTCTCAACATATGTGTCTGTTAAGCGTCTGCATTTGTTTTTATTCTTGGTTAGGATTGTGTATTTTAGATGAGCTTGACGATCCATAGGTTTTTTATTTTATTTTTGTCCCAGAATAGCCAAAGTTGAGATTTATAAGGACAAATTTCCAATTATGTCAATTTGTTTGTGTTGGCTTAATTCTGGACAAAACTCTTAGAGTCAAAGGATATAAGTTATATGTGATATTTTAAGCCTATGACATTATTGTTGAAGACGTAGCAACTAAGTCCAAGAAGATCACATCTATGTTGTGTTTCGTGCCTAGTTTCCGTCGTCAACATTCCAAGGATCCCACAAGTATGAATGCTTATATTATTGTTGAGCCTTGGATATATTTATTGGATGTCATATTTTGTAAACATATTTTAAAATGAGTTTTTATTTCCTGTAAATTCGTTTGAATGGCCTCGTTCGAATGAGTTTACCAGGTCGTTCGAACGAGGTAGCTGACACGGCTTCCTTTTGTGTTTATTGAAATATCGTTTAATTTGTTTTTTGAACAAGCCCACATTTTTGAAGTTGATGTCTTCTCGTTCGAATGACCGTGTCAATTTTTGTAAAGGCAGTTTTCAGCGGTTTCTTCTTGTAGCTCCCCACTACTTTTTCCCACCTTTTATGCAGTATGGGATTACATATTTAAAATAGACTTTTCCATTACTTTGATAGAAAAAAATAATTTTCCAAAATTCCTTTAGTTTTTGTTGATCCTTAATGAATTAATTTCTAAAACAAAAACATTTTACACCCAATTGTCTATACGATCCATGTTTCAACATGATATTTGTTTGACATCATTCTTGGCATCAGGTTTTATTCTCTACACCAGAGAGACTATTTCTTATTGAGGATTCCGTGATCCTTAATTTTCATACGATGGACTCCGTGTGCGTAAAAGTAGCTTTTGCCCCATCGATGGACTCCGAGACATAAGTGGACTCTTGTGTTGTCTCCAGGCGAAGGTGGAAGGAATAAAGAGAGTCAAGGCTTAGGAGGGAGTCAAGTCTTTGTGTAAGTATTCTGTCGTGTCCTTTGTAATACCATACTTAGTGAACTTGTGGCTAGGCCGTCTGAGGTTTTTCCTGTTGTGGGTTTTCCTCATACGTCGCGGCTTTGTGGTTGCATTTATTTTCCCTTGCAAATTTATCTAGATGCAGGCTTAGGATTTACAAGATAAAATTTGGTTTAACCGCAAATAGTTATTTAATTGGTGCTTAATTAAATTGGTAAATTCTAGTTTACTTTAATTTAAGTTAGAGCCATTAATTTGGCAAAATTCATGTTTGGTTTTATGTGCATAATTTAGAACTTGAATTGAAGTCTTATTTTAGAAGTATAATTTAATTTTGAAAGAATTTATGAAAATTGAAATATTAGATGAACCATCCCTTTTGAAATTAAAATTTTGAATTTTTCGGGAACCTACGTTCCCAATATATGTTGCTACCTATTCTAAGCCTTATTGGGTCGTTCAACCTATGGATAACGTTTTCCTTTTTTAGGCGATATGTGTGGGGTCATTCATGTCGTTAGCTATGGCCAGGGCGCTTCAGAACGGGAAGACCATATAGAATGGAAGTAGTTCAGTATATTTCACTTGCATCATTACCCTTTTTACTGTTATTAACTATATGTTTATGCTGACATGTTTTGATGTTTTCTTATCTCAGGTGACCTGGGGTTTGCCCGTCATGTTTTAGGGGTGGTTGTTGCAACATGGGATTTTTCTGGGAGGAGATTTCTATTGGAGGAGCTTTATGGGGCCATTTTTTACTTGGATGAGAGGGTGATTATGAGTGGGATGTCCCGATTAGGGTATTATTCCCCCTCCTAACCTTATAAAGCACTCAAAGGGGTTGATTGAGGAAAACAAGTGTACGTGGATGGGGTGACTACTGTGGACTTTCAGAGGGGGACCTTCACTATAAGGGCTTTTTGGATGTGCGAATCCATTACAGTGTAATATAACTTCTTAGGATGTGAGATGTACGAATGATTTAGGGAGGTGATAAAGTGTTTGGGTGCCAGAGAAAACTCACAAAATGTGATTTGAGATATCAAATGAGTTAAAGTCTCTCAAGAACAAAATCTAAAAAAAAAAATTAATCTAATCTTGAGGTGAACTCTGAAATTTTACTCATTATAAACTCCAAATGAAAAAGAAGAAATATGATGAACACACAAAGTCTTCAAGTAAAATCTCTTTTGTTTTTACAATTTTCATCAAAATCTTTCTCTGTCAAAATATCAAGCTCTGAAATTGAAACACGTCTAACTAATGATGTCATGACTCAACAATAAAGGCCATCAAATTTTCAAGACAAGGTATCATAGATCACTACGTAAGTCTATACCACACTAGAACTTACCAGCATATCCATTACACAGATATGGTTGTAAATGTGTTTTTTCACGAATTACAAGGAAAATAGTGCACAAGATCTCAGAACATATGCATATATTACTTTCGACGGTAATTTCTTGAGCAAGTCATTGCATGTAAACAATTTGTTTAGGAACAGTTTATTAGTGAAAAGGTCACAAAAATAATAAAGGTTTAAAGATTGGTAGTTCAGTTACTCTTGTGCTTAATTATATTTGTCCATGCATGAACGAAGGTCACCTTTATATTATACCATGTGAAATCTATGTAGTGAAGAGTCTTGGGGTATGTAACCTAATCTATGTGAAATAACATCCACGATTCGTTAAAATCGCTCTCAGTGGGGGATTCAACCAAATGCATCCAATATCTCATGAACTTCTTTAAGGAATCCTTATTGTGGATCTCTTTTCGAGCAAGGAGTTCCACATTGCAGTGAACGTGGAAAGTGCACACCATATATCTCGCCTCTGGGAACACCACCCGCAATGCGTTAATGCACATGTAGTCCCGATCGGTGATAAAGACCATGGGGAATGCAAATGGATCAAATGGGATTTTAAACGTCCCAATGGCCCGAAATAGAATGTCCACCAATAGTTATCTTCATTATCCATTTCTAAAAATGCAAAGGCAGTATTGAACGTCCTTATGTAAGAATTTATACCAAACATCTCGAACAAAGGCATCTTGTATCAATTTGCCTTGTAAGTGCAATCAATAATGTCAACTGATGGAAAACACTTTGCCAATTAGATGGAGTTCAGATGAACCCAAAAAATGTCTTCCACCTCCATGGTAAACTCATTCATTCTATTAGTGTTTGTCACCAAACAACTTCATTAACTATTGCATCGCCGTTCTACCATCTCTTTCAAAAATCATTAATTTTTCCTTCGCAGTGTATATGGTTTTCATTGTCAAAACATTAGTAGCCTTACGACTTTTTATCGTCATTAGAATGGCGTAGAGCTTTACTCCACTCAACGACATCTCTTTGACTATGTTTCTCTCCTTCTAAGTACGATGATCGGTGTATGCATGTCCAATAAGTTATTCCATCAATTAGTGACTGGGAACACCGCTAACAACATACAACATCCACTGTCCATTTTCAGGTGGAATTCCCCTTAATAGTTATGGGAAATTTCACTTCCGAGTGTCCGTGCCCCTCTTCCTACTTTCCCCCTGGATACTACCTTCCTTCCCAATATTCTTCCCGTGATGATCACGATACTCACCTCCCCTCTCACATCCCATGTGTATACGTCCCTTACGATTTGCAAAAGGTGCGTCTAACATGGTGATAATGATTAATGTTTTAATGGATCAGGCTTTCTCTTGATCCCAGGTGACCAACGTTTGCCGGGTGGGAAATACATGAGAATAAAAAATATAAATAATCAATACATTATAATTATAATATATAAAAATCTATACCTTTGACTGAGTGAGATTATATTACCTGATCCGTAAAGAATGTCACACTAACATCGACTCCCACTGATCCATCAACCCCGTTATGGGGTATATCGACATTGGCTAACGCCTGGTCAAATAACAGGGAGTGGAAATCCATGAAAGCATCACGCATACGTAAAAATATTATTAAATCATAATGATTGAATTTGAATCACAACATTTAATCAAAAAATAAATGCTACAAATAACATAATTGCAAGTTCCAACTTGCAAGTTGTAATTGATAACATAATTGCAATGTATATGTTTGGCAACCTACAACTTGTATACGTTTGGATAACAGTGTTTACAATATAATTGCAAGTTGCAAATTGCAAGTTCTAATACATAGCTTTATATGTTTGGATACCATAAATTAAGACATTAAATCACAACATTTGAAATTGAAACAGAACACTGAATTCCATTATGCATGAACATACCGAAAAGTCATATAATTGGTTCCGAGTGAATATACCGAATATATTTAATCAGGCTAGGGTATAACAAACCAGTCAATAATATTATATAGATGGTTCAGGGTGATTATAACGAATAATATATAGCTGGGTCAACATAGTTATGCCAAGTTATGCATAGTTAGTCAACATGTTTAAACCGTATAGACTAAGTTCGAACAAAAAAATATATGGTTGGTGCGCGAGGTTAACCCCGAGTTTCTTCCTTGAACTCGGGACCCCGACCCCGACCCCGAACCAATAGACGTTTTGTGTGATTTTCCAAATTTTTAATCCTTATTAAGAAACAAATGTATAAATGTAATGTGACCGAAAGTTTACCTAAAAAAAGGTTATTTGGAGAGTTTTCATTTTCTTTTGAGGTGTTGTCATTAACTAATAGGGGAATATCCATTGTTATTTGAATATTTAAATAATAAACCCTAGTTATTTTATAATGCTGTTGAAGATGGTTGGTGTGTGGGGACAAAAATTTAATAATATTGTTGAAAATGGTTGGAGTGTGAGGACCAAAGGAAAAAAACTTTAATGATGTTGAATATGGTTTGTTGGATTAATGGAGACAAAGTTCTTGGCTTTTGTGTAGAAAATAAAGGGAGGGTTTGGAGTGTAATGGATATAGAGAGATAATGTGTGGTATTTTGTGTGGTAAATATCGTGTAAAATATATATATATATATATATATGATGTGGTAGCCCTTAGAAAAAAACTTTTTTTTGCTTGTGGTATTTTAATGTAATAGTTGTGGTGACATTAGAAATCCCTTAAAGATTTAGTGATTAGTCTTCATGGGGAGAAAATTCAACTACGCAAGTAAGAACTAGGATTCACTGGTAGCAAAAGACATCTAATAGGTCTCGTAAACCAAATTTGTTTTTATATTTTCAAAAGGTGCTCATGAGAACGACTTGATTTATCAAATATAGTGAGCGACGAGTGTCTGTGGGTTTGTTAGAAAATTAGTTCGTGAGCAGCGAGTCAACATTCGCATGAGAAAAATGATCAAACATATGATGACAAAATTGAAACCAAAACCAAATATTATAAGTGCACAATTTTAACATTTTCAATACAACTTTTCATTAAGAAAACTATATGGTATATGTATATCAAAAATCTTCTAAAAGCACAAGCACAAAGTCAACACATTTTCAATTAGAAAATTCTCATTTTAGTTATGTAATATAACTAAGGTGTACTATACCGTTTAAGTCCCTTACCTTCATTCAAAAATAAGTGCTTATTAATGGTAATGGGAATGCGATGATGCAATCTATGAAGATGATGAAGTATGGTCTTGAAATCTTCTACATAACGATTTTCGGATAAACTATGACAATGACTCAAAATGTGTTTGTGTCAACGAAACTTAGACAATTAAATAAATGATTATATATATACAGTTACAACTAAATCTACATGGAACCTTTTAAACCGGTTCTGGGCCACATCTCCAAGCTATAAAGGAACATATGACACGTGAGTGTCTCATTATTGTTCCACAAAGCTATAACTTGATGCTTTTGACAAACACGATTGATTGGATTTATTTTGCCAATGAAGCTATTGAACTCTAGAGATGAAAATCTCTTGGGAGGATCAAATACCTCTAGTGATTAAAAGAATAAGGACCATGTTTGGTTTAATAGGTCCCTCCTAAACAAATCCCTAGTTATACGAGCTATGGCATGCATTGTTTGCTTATCTAAATCCAATTCTATAAAACCATAGATCTCCTTTTTTGCTCAAACTATCTCCCTTTTAGGTGACCTAAACTTTTGCCTTATTTTGGAGAGAGAAGTGGAGGTAATTTCTCACGTTCATAGGGAGGGGCGTCTTCTCGCCTTTGTCGATAACTAATCATATTTTTTGCGGTTCTTGTTCATTTGAGTTCTTGGAATCCTGATAACATCATGATGCTTACATTTTTATCTCCTAAGCTCATGACAATTCCTCTCTACTGATAATGACATCGAACATGTTTTCATGCTCGTGTACACGCTCTTTATATTTAGTAATGAGATGATAGAATATTGTCCTTGATCCTCATTGGGATCCACTCCTCTAGTCGCTAACACGAATTAGAGGATTTGCTAGTTTGGAATATTGCGCACATCGTGCATGACTAAATACTAGTGTATAAGAAAGTCTTCCAATTGTGATTTCATAAAATTTAAAATATTATTGTAAGAAAACAGTGAAAGAACTAATTTCCAACCGTACTAGCATTAACATCGTAAACACTAGGCGTGTAATTTTAGGAAATCAATATCTTAATGTGTTTCATTTTTTTTTTCATATAAGCCTAGTGTTTTAATTGGTGAAATGGTATTTTTTTTTAAACTTCTTAACTAGGTTTATTAAAAAATAATTGGATCATTTGGCATTTGACCCCATTACTTATGCCATATATCATTTGGGCACCAAAGTTTACGTAATATAACTTTGGATACCATTTTTAAAACTTTTAACTCATTTTTACACTATTTATAACCTTTTGCGACACTTTTTTTCACGATAGATTTTTTTTATTATACATACTAATAGTTATATATTACTATTATCCTTATTTTTTTTTATATCGATTCATATAAATATTTTTACTAGATTATTGGGGTTAAATATGTATTGTTACATTTCTTAATCGCCAGGGTAGTTTTGGATTTAAACAAATAATAATTGAAGATAAGACTTAGCTAGGAATTTTTTCATCCAAAATGGTGTCGAATCGACAATATTGAAATCATTTATGGTGCGTTTCATTGAAAATATGGAAAACGCGTGGATAATAGTTCATTTGGACGAGAAGTTGGAAAATCAGTGGAAAAAAATATGAGTTTTTGGTCTTACTTTTTCTATTTTCCTATAAAACCAATTCTTTGATGGGTGGATAAGAAATATTTTTCACTAAAATTGATGTTCGAGATGGAGCACTTTTTATATGATCGAGTGTTGTTCTTATATATATAGTTATTTGCAATCTAGGTACTACAAAGGCATAACGTGAGTCAAAACACTATTTTCCATGGAAAAAATATTCCATGTTAATCAAATATACCCTTACTGTTAATCTGTAAACTGGACATATTAGTGGGTGCAAAAAAAATGAGCTTTTCATTATAGTCCATGGGCAATAATTTTTTTAGCTCTAGTCCACTTATAAATTTTTTTAATGCTAAGGTCCCTCACCCCTTAATTATATACCTTATAAGTTAGGATATACACAAACTTAACAAGTGTAATAGTGGCAGAGCCAGAACTTTTTATTGGGTGGGTTACTCCTTAATACAATACATACATGTGAGTGTCCACATAATTATAATTTTGGTACAAATTAGGAGTATGAATGTGGGGCAAGTAATCATAAAAGACCTTATAATGTGATTAATGGCTAAATTTAAAACTTAGTTGAGTTATGAGGAGCTTAGTTCAAAGATTTATAGTACAATCTCAATGTGAAAGCTAAAAAAGGAGGTTAAAATCTTACATACTAATGAATATTAGAAAAAAGTATGGAGTAATTTCTTACATGTTGAATTGAAAAAAGAAGGATATACCATGTAATGTATCATTACAAGAAATATATTGTTTGTATATTGAGATTGGATACTAAATTATCAGCAAAACATATAAAATTGTAATTGATTATTGAAATTTTAAGTGGCCACTTTACATAATTTCCAAAATATTTAGGAGTGAATGTCTAGTTTTCAAAATTTTGGATGGGGCACTTGTCCACCCTATCCTCCTCATAGCTTCACCTATGAGTATATATTACAAAATTTTGTGTATACATTATAAGATTCCACATACATATTACAAGTATTTCCAAAATACTTACAAAAAAATCATGTTTAGATTACTCAAAAGGTATAAATTAGTTTTGCTATTATCAAAAAAATAGAAAAGGATGGGTGAGGGAGTGTAATTAAAAAAATAGAAAAGAAAGAAAGAAAAACCCTAAACTCATGACTTACGAATAGCCCTGTAAATTGAGTCGAGAAGGTTCTTAGCCCGCCTGTTCGTCCCGCTATTTTCGAAAGGAGTTTTATTTGAGTTTGAGCAGAGCTGAGCTAGAGCCAAAATTTCAAGCTCGAATGAATTTAGGTCCGAGCTTGAGCTAAACTTTGTCAAGCCCAAATTAGGCCCAAAGATCTAACTTTGAATATATAAATAAATAAATAATTTTATATAAGATAACATATTTATGCTAATATTTTTTAATTAAGTTTCGTTGTTTTATTTCATTTAATACTTAAAAAAAATTATTTCTCATAATCCATTAGTTTACAAATGGTTTTCAATTTTGTGGTTTTATTGTTAATATCACTATGGGCATTCAATTTATTAATTTCTCAAGTCACGATACACTTTTTTAAGTGATAAAATAATGTTATATGTATGAAATTAAATTGACCTTTGTAACTTTTCACTCTTATTTTTTCTTTTTAATTTAATACATTTCATAATTATATATTTTATTTTATGAAATATAAATTAGATTTTAGTGTGTAAATTTTCTCCATGATGGAAATAATAGAAAAAACAATAATTTAAACTTTTTTAACAAAAAAAACTGAAATCGGGTATGCCTGAAATTAGGCCCGAAGCTCGTAATATTTATGAGTCGAGTTGGGACTTAGATAAAAAATTTAATTCGAACCGAGCTTGAATTTGAACTTGGATAACGTAATTCGAACCGAACCTAAATTAACATAGGTCCGGTTCACTCAGCCCGAGTTAGAGCCCTCCTTACGAAAGGAATTCTAAAACTAACCCTAAACCACTTTGTTTGTTACGAGTTCTACTCTTTGTTTCAAGCCGAAAAATTATTCTTTGTTTTTATCTTCTCATTCCATCTCTTCTGTTTTGTTTTCTATTTATCCACCGCAAAATAACATGAAGAGTTTAAAGAATGGTACGTTGTTTCCTTCTCTCGTTCATTACGCCGAGGCTTTGTTTCCTTCACACAAAAAATAATACAACAACAAAAGGGTTTTACAAGTTTGGATATACTGACGCTAATATTATGTTACTGAGAAGCATGGAGCACATCACAGTTATTGATAGCCTTTGCAAGGTGAAACAATTAAGTGAGGCTTAAAACATCTTTTCAAATATGAAAAGGGAAGGTATTACACCAAATGTTGTCACCAACAGCTCCTTAATTCATAGAGTGTCCAGTTTACTTCAATGGCATGATGGTACAGTATTTTTGAATGAAATGGTTGATAGTAATACATATCCAAATGATGTACCCGTTTCCTTGATATTCGGCAAATTATATAAGGAAAAGATGGTTCAAAAGCTCTCTTAGCATTCTTTGGTTTGATGATCCGAAGACGTGAGAAACCTAATGTTATAACATTCAATGCATTGATTAATGGGTTTGTTTTGATGAGCAAAATTAATTACGCGAGGAAAATATTTGATGGGATGGTCTGTTGGGGTTGCGAGCCGAATGGTTCTAGTTATATTATATTGATTTATGGGTATTGTAAGAAAATTCTCGTATATAAGGAAATAAGTTTGTTTATGTTTTCAGTTGTCTTTAATTCCTTTATTGTTGTTCTTTTACTCGTGTAATCTTTACGCTAATAATCTTTGTTCACTTACAACTAGGGTATATGCAAAAAATGAGTTTATCTCGATATTAATAGCCAAAGACTGAACACCAACTCATGGAAAACACTCAATAATACAACCACGAATTTCATGATGCCCTAGACAACGGGCATTATTGATACCAAAAATTAGTCATCCACATGGACCATTCAGATAATGGCACGTGTTATACAATGGAGGATTAATCCTAGTCATTACGGATGGAATGCTGACCTACTCCAGGAATACCGACCAACACAAGGGATGTTGACCAATGATGAGAGGTAAACACCAACATTTGTATATATTAATGATTGTACATATGTAAATGCCTATGATATAAAGACATTCCATCCTTTGATACTCTAGCTCTTGTACACCCCATGGGGGCTATAAATACATTGTAAACCCTACATACAGGGACACACGAAAAGAGAGGCAATTGAACAATCCCAAAGCAATACACAATAGTGGGCGTAGGCTCTTCAATCAAGTCGAACCACTTTAAAAATCTCTTGTCTCTTTATTTTCTATTTATTTATGATCAACTAATTAGCCTAGTCTAGTTTTTTGCATCAACAGATTGGCACCGTCTGTGGGAACGATATTCTAATCAATCTCACTCAATCAAACACCTAAATGGCTGAAATTCCTAAATCAAGTCTCAGAAATGAAGGTATTCTTCCTATTCCTTTTGCTCCTCTATTTGCAAATGATTTAACTAGGATTCTGTCCAGTCTTGCAAGAGGTCAAGATTCCATGTAAGATACTATCGGGAAACTTGTACAAACCCTCCAAGCTGGAGCACCTGCTATATCTGGTCAAGGAAATATGCCACCAACCCCACCAAGAGGTGGTTGGTGAAGCCATTCGATATCAGCAAGAGATGTATCCTATCATCCAAGGTCAGCTTCATTACTCTCAAAACATCATAATCTTTTCATACACAGTCTTATTCTCCATAAAGGCCAAGCGCCTTAGAGAGATTAAGTCGTGCATATCCTGAAGTCGACTGAAGGGCCCTCCCAATTTTAAACTCTTTAAAAAAAAGGATTTCCTTTTTATGAAATAGTTGCGGAAGCGTAAAGGTGATGGATCAACTAAAAAAAAAATTACAAATTTTAATTTCCTTTTCAAAATAAAATTAAACCAAGTGAAATTAAATTAAAAACACACACTAATGTTAATTTCACTTAAACACAATTAATTCATCCAAGTCCTAGAATTTGCCTAAGTCATATTTATCATTATTCCAAATTAGGTCAAACCAGTTTTAACAATAGACTTAAATTAAATAAACAATTACTCAAATTTAATTAGCACCCAATTAAATTAAGTGTGACAATTAAAACCAATTTTATATTGAATTAACCTAAGCATGGGTTCTAAGTCATTATTCAAGATAAAAGTAAATCAATCACACTACGCCGCGATATACGAGGAAAAACCCAAGACGGGAAACAACCTCGGACGACCCTAGCCTTAAATCCATTAAGTATGGAATTTACAATTACAAGACAAAAGACTTACATCACAGGACTCGATCCCTCTCAAGCCTCGACGCTCCTTCTTGTAAACATCTCCACTTAGCGAATAACCATGGAGCTCCACCGCGGTCTCGGAATCCACCGATCGGACTTTATGTGGTCACCGTCACCTGAACTAGGAGCCTTTCTCCAAGTGGGTAAATCACAAAAGACTCTTCTTCTTTATGGGATTTAGAAGCAAACCCAAACTTCTCTTCTTCAATGGTGTAGAGAAAACCGGTGCCAAAACTCCAAACAATATGTATATATATATATATATATATATATATATATGAACTTGGATAAACTAAAATATGGGTGTAAACTAAAGTCTATAATGATTTTTCCTTGAAAATTGACAGTTTAAAACAATGAGCTTTTCCCTAAAACAATTTTTCTCTCAAACACTCTCTAGAGGTTGGTAGGATGTGAAAAGTTTAGTTAGAAAAAGTTATTCCCGCACATAGATATTCAGCAAAAAGATAATGGGGTAAAACAAGTGGGAAAGTGCGCAAAACTGCTTAAAACTGCCAAAAAACCTATTCCCGCCGAATCTCGTTCGAACGACATTTCGTTCGAATGATATTCTCATTCGAACGAGTCTACTAACGAAGTTCCAATATGAACTCGTTAGATGCTCGTTGGAAATCTCGTTAGAACGACCATCTCGTCCGAACGACATTTCGAACGAAGTTCCAGTATGCCATAATGGGAAGTCGTTGACAATCTCGTTCGAACGACTTGTGGTTCGAACGATAATCTCGTTCGAATGACTTGTGGTTCGAACGACAATCTCGTTCGAACGACACTTCGAACGAACTCACTGAATGTTCAAAAATTCTTTTAAATCCCAGAAACTTTTATATACTTTATATATAAGTTTTAATAGAAAACATTCTAAAAACAAAGCACAGTTTTAAAAACCTAACACCCAATATAAACCGTTCCAAGATCCTATATATATATGTAATGCATTTATACCTTGGGAGCATGGAACCACTATTGATGATGGAGAAACGAGGCACTTAAACTCGACATTTTGATGAATCTTTATACACTTGGCCGCCACGTCTTCAACAAACACGTCATAGGCTTGAAAGATGATCAATATACTTTATCCTATGATTCAAACATTTTTGTCCAGAATTGAGCCAAGACTACAAAGGACTCAATTGGAAATTTGTGTCCTTACATATCCCTTTGATTATTTGGGACCCAGGGGAAACATAAATGTTCCTAGGGCAAGATCTGGTAATACTAGATGACCATCTGATCAAAGGGAGAGTACAGCTCAATCTAGATTAAACGTCTGGCGAACTGTTGATCGGACGAGTAACGGGTTCAAGAAGAAAGATCAGTAACTAATAAAATTGCAACACATAAATTTGGTGCTGCCAATGATTCATGGAAAGTCTCCATATAGAGATTGGAAGACAGATTGGGAGAAATGGCGGAGACAAAAAAACCATTGTAAAGAAGTTTTGTAAAAGGGTCTCTATTTGTGCAAGCAATTGTGGATTTCCCTACTCCAACAAAGTTCAAGGCTCCAGTAGTAATGCCCAAATATGATGGAAAAACTAATCCAATCCTCTATATATAATAATATCAGGCAGCTACTAATATTTATGTCATCCCCGACAAATTTGGTACAATGGTCTTCCTCGGGGGCAAATTTCTGGCTTCAACCAACTGGCCAAGTTGTTCATTAATAACTTTTGCTATGGATCAAAACTTGTGAAAAGGGTGGCACACTTACTTAGTGTGAGATAAAATGAAGGAGAGAGAACCAGAGATTACATCACTCGTTTTAATAACGAGAAACTAAAAGTAGTAGATTGCAAGGAGAAGACTGCAATAACTGCCCTCATGATTGGATTCCTCCCTGAAAAAGTGTATTACACCCTTGCTAAGGATCCTCCTAAGATAATGGAGTAATTGATGGCTAAATCAGCAAAGATCATGAATGCCGAGGAAGCAATGGCAGCTAAGCATAGGTCAGGAAAAAACGTTGATGGCAAAATGATAAGAAAGATCATAAAGAACCCAGAGAACACATGGAATCATCACAGAAAGGGGTTTTGGAGCGAGTCAAGAAGTACAACGACTATGCTCCGTTAACTATGGGAATTCACCATGTTTTGGAGGAAATGAAGCATAACAAATATGTGCATTGGCCTGATGATTAGGCATAAATTCTTCACATTTATCACCTTAATTTCGGTATTTTTATGATCTCGTACGGTGTAAATAGCTTGGATTTGTCTCATATTTATGCTACTAACCCTTTTTGGTAAGTATTTCATATTTTGTGTATCTCTTATGTGTTTTACAGGTATTTCATACAAGTTAGTGCCAAAGAGAACTCAAAACAGTGAAAGAAAACTAAGAAACTGGGTGTTAAAGGGCATTTTTATAATTTTCCAGCCTTATTCCAGAGGTGGGGCCAACTGGAAAGTTGAAGAGCTTACAATTATAAGAACACTGGAAAAATGGCACCTCAATCCGAGCTACGGTGAAGAAGTTATTCCCATTTGGAGTTGAGAAGAAATTTAAGAAAAAAGATGTGAGACCCGAACCGAATCGAAGCTGAGGAAAAAGAACCGGTCCGCCCATTTGCCACGCACAAGATCCGTTACGAAATTAGTCACGCTCCAGATCCGTTACAAAATTAGTCATGCTTTTCTAAGTGTGACAAATTGGCAGATACGGGATTTTTATTTTGTGCTTATCTTTTAGCCAAAAGAGTTTTATGTTTTCGGGACTCTTCTAAACGACCTCTAGCCTATATATTTAGTCATTAGGAATCTTTTTATTCAGATTTCATTTATGTAAAATCTCCATAACAAGTAGGAACATCTAGGAGAAGAATTTATATACTTTGCACCATTAATTCAGGAGCTTTTCTGATTTTTCTTCAATCTTTGATTTCTTCTTGAATGTTCTTATTCTTTAATCTTGGTAACTTTTATTTCCAGCACTTTTATTATTTTTCTCATGTTAGGCTAGGTTTTTAAAGGTCGGGATGCATGAACCCAACCTGATGTGGTAGTTTCATGTGTATAAAATTAGTCCTCTAAATTTAATGATTTATTATGACCGTATTGCGTAGAAACGGGACAATTGTAGACCTTTGGATCTCGTTTGCTTTAGGGTAACCGGGATGCTTCAAAATGCAATTCGAGTGTCACTATCGCAATACCGATTTACTCGTCCTCTGATTAAGTATGGTGCAGTCTTGAACCTCATATACGTAATGCTTGGGAGTACTAAAATTTGGGTCTAATTAATCACTTAAATTTACGATTAGTCTTATACCATCAATACTCTAGGGTTGGGAGATTGTCTCTCTACCTTAATTTTCCAATTAGCTAACTTCTTTATTTTTCCCTTTTTCCTTTCTCACTCAATCATCATCTTTTATACTTTATTTTTTGAAGTAATAAATCAATTAAAATCTATCAAACATTCCCTGTGGATTCGATACCCAGACTCGCCACTATACTCCGCAAGAGTGTAGTTAAAGTTTAGTTTTTTTTTTGTATTGTGGTCGGAAGCCGATAACAACGACTAGCGTATTTACACGGATGCTCGGTTTCCAACACGATCACCCGATAAGTTGAGAATTTCCCCGACCAAGAGAGACAAAACTAAGTACTTAGAATTTGACAGGGATCACGGTCACATGACGGAACGTTGTATAGCTCTTCAAAATGAGATTGAAACTATCATCCAAAGAGGAAAACTAAATCAGTACGTTGATAGGAAGAATAATGCAGGAGGTCGGCATAGATTAAAATCTCCTTGCAAGACCAGAGAGGAGAAAAAAAGAACTCATGAAGATGATCAGGATGATGATGCCGATCTCCCTAAAAAAATCGGCAACCAGAATATGAGGTATTTTGTATCAATTTTGGTTCTTTTGATTGCCAAATGATTATAGGTGGAGACGCAGGAGGAGGAGATCATACAGAAGAAAGAAAATCTTACCTCCATGAGGCACAAGCTTTCTCATACATAAAGAGGATCAACCTTGCAGAGGAGGATCGACCAAGGAAGATTAACACAGACAAACTAGTAATTGGTTTCTTTAAAAATGACCTTTCAGGAGTACTGTATCCTCATGATGACCAACTGGGAATCAAAGTCAGAAAAAAAGAAATCATTATTTCTAGAGTATTAGTAGATAATGGTAGCGCGACGGATATCATGTTCTATCCTTGTTTCAGCAACTTGGATTCTAAGCTTAGCCAATTAGAGCCTTATCATTGACCACTAATAGGCTTTGCAGGTGAGAACGTCTTCCCTTTAGGAACCATGAAAATGAAGATGATGATAGGCACCTAGCCAGCTAGATGAACAGAGAAGATCCATTTCTTTTTAATGGATAAAAATGTCCATTCAGCTTACAATATAATCATGGGAAGAGTAGGGCTAAAGAAGTTCGAAGTCGTACCATCCACTGTTCATCTATATCTAAAATTACCTAATAATTTTGGTGTGGGAATTGTGAAAGGTGATCAAAAAGTAGCTCGGGAGTGTTATTATTCTTCTGCCTAACAAGAAGACTTGGAAGAAATAATAAAGAAAATCACTACCTACCAAGTGGATACTCCTGAACTTGATGAAGAATCTGAGGTTGAAACCTTAGATCCAAGAGAGGAAACGGAGCTAGTAAAGGGACAGATTATGGAAGCAAGTGAAAGCATTGTGTTAGATAATGATAAACCATAACGCATCACTCAAATAGGGACAACATTGGAACTGGTTCTTAAATAGGAACTAGTGAGCTTCCTTAAATAGAGAAAGCATGCGTTTTCCCGGAGTCATGAAGACATGCCTGGGATAGATCCCAAATTCCTTTGTCATGAGCTCAACGTAAACAAAGAACTTAAACTAGTCAAATAAAGGTGAAAAGTGTTCAGCCCCGAGAAGAACCAAGCCATACAAGAAGAGGTCAAAAAGCTTCAGAAAGTAGATTTTATTAATGAAGTGAAATAACCAGACTGGTTGGCCAATGTAGTTATGGCCAAAAAGAAAAATAACAAGTGGAGAATGTGTGTAGACTTCACGAATTTAAATAAATCATGCCCAAAGGTTCATTTTACTTTGCCCCGAATAGATCAACTCGTGGATGTTACATCAGGACATGAGCTTCTCAGCTTTATGGATGCTTATTCTGGTTATAACCAGATAAAAATGAAGCGCGAGGATAAGGAAAGCACTTCTTTCATCACTCCCCGAGGATCATATTGTTATCATGTTATGCCTTTTGGTTTGAAAAATGCAGGTGCTACATATCAAAGGCTGGTCAAAAAGGTATTCGAGGAATAAATAGGTAAGAATATGGAAGTCTACATAGATGATACGCTTACAAAAAATAAAAAGGCATCCGATCATATTGCAGACCTCAGCCATACTTTTGATCAACTTGAGAAGCACTAGATGAAGATGAATCCGACCAAATGTGTTTTTGGAGTGCAAGAAGGAATGTTCCTCGGGTACATAGTAAATAAAAGGGGAATTGAAGAAAATCTAGACAAGATCAAGGCACTAATTGAAATGAAATCTTTGACTTGTAAGAAGGATGTACAAAGACTAACTGGACGGTAGAAACCTTGAACCGATTTGTGTCCCGGGATATAAATAGAAGCCTGTTCTTCAAGGTGCTCAGAAAAAGCTTTGAATGGAACGAAGAATGTGAAAAATATTTAGGGGAATTGAAAAAGTATTTAGGGTCTCCTCCATTGCTCTCCCGACCAATCATAGGTAAAAATTATACATGTACTTAGCTGTTTTTGAATTAGCTGTGAGTTCTTCATTGATTTGAGAGGAGAATGGAGTTTAAAAACCCGTTTACTATACGAGTAAGGCTTTTCGAGGAGCAAAAATCAGATACCCTCGCTTGGAGAAATTGGCATTTGCATTGATTTAAGTATCTAGACGCATGAAACCCTATTTCTAACCCATACAATCATAGTTTATACCGATATGCCTTTAAGGTAAGATTTGCACGAATTAGAGAAGAAATCTGGTAGATTAATGTACTGGGCTATGGAATTGGGGGAGTATGATATCATATATGACCCAATGTCTTCTCTGAAAGTCCAAGGAGTAGCAGATTTCATAACGAAGTTCACCTACTCTGAGGTCCAAGAGAAACAAAGTGATCAGACAGAATAAGAATCAGGAGAAGGTAATGTTACCAAAAAGGCTCCCGAAGAACTTTCTTTAGAATAAACGAGTGAAGACGTACCAAACTCTTCTTGTCAAACACATGATATGACCAGGAAGTATGAAGAAGTAAAGAGAAAATTATTCCACCATGGGAATTTGACAGATCAAACATTCGACAACAATGTCACCATATGGAACTTATGTGTTGATGGGTCATCTTGTTTAACCGAAAGTGGAGCAAGTATAATACTTAACACTCTTGATGGTATTGATATTGAGTATGCACTACGTTTTTAATTCCATACTTTAAATAATGAAGCAGAGTACGAAGCTCTTATTGTAAGATTAAGTTTAGCACACTCAATGAGTGTCGAGTAAGTTGTGGCACACAATGACTCTCAGTTGGTAGTAAACCAAAAACTGAGTTTATATGGAGCCAAAGGAGAATTTCCAACTTGGTATCTATCCAAGGCGATGGAAGTCATTGCAAAATTACCAGTTGTTCAGATGAACAGATTACCAAGGTTGGAAAATGCCCGAGCTGATGCCCTTGCTCGACTAGCCTCTGCTACCATAATTGAACTCCGGCGAACTACACCTTTTGAGATTTTGGCTAATAGGATCATAGATGAAGATCTGATGGTCAATTTTATTCCCATAGACATGGGGCCATCACGGATGGACCCCATCAGAGCATACATTGAAGAGGGAACTCTACCAGTAGATATAGTGGAAGCCAAGAAGTTGAAGTATAAAGCAGCTTGGTATGTGTTAGACAAAGGTGTTTTGTACTGGAGAGGACTAACAGTTAATTTTCCATGCTGTGTGCATCCATCAGAGGTACAAGATCTAATTCAGGAGGTGTATGAAGGATCATGTGGAACTCACATAACAGGGATAACACTTTTGCAAAGAATCAGTACTCAAGGATATTACTGGCCAATAATGCGAGCAAACTGTGCAACTTTTTGCTAAGAAGTGTGATAAATGTCAACGATTTTCTACAATTCGCAAAACTCCACAGGCTTCTCTTACTCCAATCACTTCACCATGGCCATGTGGGGTATAGACCTGGTGATTAGGCATAAAATCTTCCAAATTTATCCCTTTAATTTAGTTACTTTTAGCACCTCAAACAACGTAATAGAGTTTTTAATTACGAGTACAAAGGAAGAAATGGCACCTCATTCGAAGTTCCGGTGTGAAAGTTATGAACAGTCAAAGTTGGAGAAAAGAAAGTCAAAGGCAGACCAATCTGTAAGAGGACTGGACCTGTTCGCAATACCACATTACAGAGAACCTCAGACCGAAAACGGATCAAAATTGAAGAAATATAAAAGAACCTGTCTGCCCCAGACCAATCCTCCCAAGAAATAAAAGAACCGATCCGAATTTCAGGAGATCGATCCGCAGGAGGACCGGGTCGGTCCGACTGTTGAGATTTGAAATTTTTTATCTTTCTCTAATGGAGAGTCCTAGTGAAGCTAAAACTCTTTGAATTTTGTAGGGTATTTAAACCCAAGTTATTATCATTTTTAGGATGGAGAATTAATATAATTTTCCATTCTTTCTGTAAAACCCTAGTTTTGAAGGTAGATTACAATTTTAATTCCAAGAGTGAAGATTATTCAGAGTTCGGTGATTACAAGTGTTCTTAAATTGCTTATTTTACTGCTTTGGTAAGATTAAGAGTTAATTTTCTTCAATCCAATTCCTTTCAACATCATTCTACAAATTTTCCTTAGTTTAATCATGGTTTTCTGCAATTCAAAAATTATTTTCATTAGATTCAGCATACTAGGCTAGATTTTCTAAGGTCGGGATACATGAACCCAACCTGATGTGATAGTTGCATGTGTATAACATTAATCCTCTGAATTTAGTGATTTATTACGACCGTATTGCATCGGAATATGACAATTGTAGATCTTTGGATCTCGTTTGTTTCCGGGTAACCGGGATGCTTCAGAATGCAATTCGAGTGTAACTATCGCAATACTGATTTACTCGTCCTCTGATTAAGTATGGTGAGGGATTGAACCTCATATACGTAATGCTTGGGAGTACTAAATTCTGGGTCTAATTAATCATTTAAATTTATGATTAGTATTATACCTGCAATTCACTAGGGTTGGGGGATTGTATTCTCGTCCTGGTTTTCTCATCATATAGTTTAAAGTTTTAAATCACTCTTCATCAGTTTTTTTGTGGTAATTTAGTATAGTTGCACTCTTCATAATTTCATAAATTGCATCTAGTGTAGTTATTCCACAAACCAAATCATTTTTCTTCTTCCTTTATAGTCAGAGTTAGGATTTTCTTTGTATATCCAACGTCGTCACAATTTTATTATCCTATTTCCCTGAGGATACGATCCCGACTTACCGGGTTTATTACTAATGCGACAGGCTTGCACTTGAGCCTAGAAAGAATGCACATTAGAGACACTTTTCGAGTCGCGTCAAGTTTTTGGCGCCGTTGCCGGGGAATTAGGTAGACTTAGGATTAGATCGAGTCAATCTAAAACTTTGACCAAAATTTCCAAAAATCCAAAAAAAACATAAAAAAATTCAAAAAAGCACAAAAAGATCCATCATCATCTCTCATAAGCTGTTAATGAAAAATTCTGAACTCACTCCCACATCCCCATATTACTCCAACCCGTATTCACGAAAATCTAATAGTTGAGTATGACCCCGATAGCCCCCACAATCCTAACGCCCCACAGTTCTGGATTCCACCTCCCACACCGTCACACTCAATCTCAAATAACACTCCGTTTTCTTTCTTAGGACACACTTCAGAGCACACTCCGAGTACACAAAGTGAGGACACTGAGTCGTTAAGAGAGAGAGATGTCGCAACACAATAGTACAACCGCCGGTGAGGAAGAGGCCCCATACCCTCCGATGAGAGAAATCTTATATCCCGAGCACACTGTCACTCCGAGAAAACCGGGACGAGAATACAATCCCCCAACCCTAGTGAATAGAGGATGTGTGTGATACTCTCAATGATCAAACTTTCACATAAGAGGTGATCCGTCTCAAACTCTTCCCCTTCTCGCTAAAAGATAAAGATAAGACCTGGCTATGGTCTTTACCTCCAAGATCGATCCCATCTTGGAACGAGTTGCAATCTATATTTTTCTCAAGAAATTCTTCCCACCACATTAAACAATCTCCATAAGGCTCAAATTCAAGCGTTCAGAACATCAGAAAATGAGCCATTTCATCGATGTTACGAGCGTTTCAATGAGTTAGTTACTTCGTGCCCCCATCATAGATTTGATACAGCGCAAATAATTTCTTGTCTTTATAATGGGCTGAACCTTAATTCCAAGCAACTCGTTGAAACCATGGATAGTGGTCCGTTTGTCAAACTAGATGCCCACGATGCTGAGATGCACCTGAGGTATGTTGTCGAGACTACCCAATCCTGGGATACTTCTGATCCTAATGCTCAAAATCAAAATCGTCAAGTGACCACCACTCCATCGACGTTCGGCCTATTTCACGTAGATAAGAATTCTATGACGGACAGTCGACTAGATATACTTTAGAAAGTATTTCGAGACCTCTGCGAGGTATATGGAAGAGGACCAACTAGATCCATACCAAACCCCATCGAGAAGGTGTGAGCGATTTGTGAGGGGGGTCATTCAACCGAGGAATGCCCGACTATACCCGCCTATAAAGTGATGCTTCAAGAGCAAGTCAGTGGTATAGGAGGATTTAAGAGTAATTTCGATGAACCGCATGGTAATTCTTACAAACGTTCATGGAAAAACCATCCTGGTTTTAGCTATGGGCAACAACATGCTGCAATGAACCCTACTTCACATGTTTCCCCTCCTCCACCACAACACTTTCCATAAGCTCCACACATGCAAGGACATGTGCAAGCACCACCACATCAAGGAGCATATATCCCTCCACTGCGGAGAACTCTGGAGGATACAATGAATCAATTTATCAATAGCCAGACTGCAACCAATGCTAGATATGATCACCTGATCAGCGACATAAATGCAAATTTTTCCTAGATACAATCCTCGTTAAGTGTCTAAGATATGGGAAAGTTTCTTGCCCAGGGCCAAAGACCTCCCCAAGGTCAAACTAGTGTTAGCTCCACCTCTACTGAACATCAGGAGTAATGTCAAGCTGTGACCACTCTTCGTAGTGGGAGAGTCGTTGAATTATCACCTCCACCACACGACACAACGAAAGACAAGGAGATTTTGCCCAGAACGAAAGAGGCCGAAGATGTCCCCTTGAATGAGAGTGACAAAAAAGACACTAGTGAGCCCAAGGTAGTAGTGAAACCACCCACCGCGACACCGTTTCCTCAAAGGTTGATTCCTTCACATAAAGGAAACCCACGTGATGACGTGCTAAACGTGCTAAAGCAAGTAAAGCTGAACTTACCTTTCCTCGATGCCATTAAGCAAATTCCAGCTTATGCAAAAGTCATCAAAGACTTATTGAGAGTAAAGAGAAAGATGAAGGTAAAGAAAAATGTCTTTCTAGCATAGAACGTGAGCTCCATTCTACTTAACGATCTATCGCCTAAATTCAAAGATCCCAGTGCACCCACCATTTTCTACATCATTGGAGAAAATAAAATCGAAAAAGCCTTACTTGATTTGGGAGCAAGTGTCAATATCCTCCCTTATTCCATTTATAGGCAACTTGATTTGGGCGATCTCAAGCCCACAAGGATCACTCTCCAATTAACGGATCGAACTGTGAAGATCCCACGAGGTTTAGTTGAGGACGTGATCGTCTAAGTTGACACTTTCTACATCCCGGTAGACTTTGTCATTTGGGACACGGAGCCTTCCTTAGCCTCTAGCAATCATGTTCCCATCATTCTCGGGCTCCCATTTTTAGCTACGGCTAACTCTATTATCAACACTAGGAATGGGCAGATGTAACTCACTTTTGGGAACATGACCTTAGAGACTAACATCTTCCATATAGCCCAACATACGGGGGACGAAGATGATCTTCATGCGATAAGTTTCATAGATGAGATCATAGAGGAGTACTTTGAGGAGAACTATTGTGGATACTCCTTAGGAACCTGTTTAGTGTCGAGACACGAGAGTGAGGGGACGTACAATGAATTCGAGAGGGAGGTTAGGGAGTTGAGAGAATTACTTGATGAGAGAGTGTCGGACAAGGACGCAAGAGATGTAAATTTGGTTTCTAGATTCGAGGAATTACCACCGAGGGATACACGCATGGTTCCCTCTAGTGACAAATTTCCAACCCTCGAATTGAAGAAACTCCCCTCCCATATTAAATATGCATACCTAGGAGAGAATGGGACATTTCTTGTTATTATCTCATCTAGCCTAGATGAAGAGCAGGAGGGTAAACTGTTAAAAATTCTGAGAAAGCTCCAAAGTGCTTTTGGTTGGTGCATTACTAACTTGAAAGGGATAAGTCCTTTAATTTTTACTCATAAGATCCATCTCGAAGAGGATGTTAAGCCCTCAAGATAAATGGAAAGAAGGCTAAATCTCAATATAAAAGAAGTGGTGAGAACCGAAATTATCAAATTATTGGATTCCGGAATTATCTACCCAATCTCGGATAGCAAGTGGGTGAGCCCTATTCAAGTTGTCCAGAAGAAGTCGGGCATGACAGTAATTGATAATGCTAAGGGAGAGCTAGTTCCCCAACGTACCACCACCGGGTGGCGCATTTTCATTTATTACCGAAAACTCAATGCGGGAACTAGGAAAGACCATTTCCCCTTGACATTTATTGATCAGATTCTTGAGAAAGTAGTGGGTTACCCTTTCTATTGCTTCCTTGATGGTTATTCCAGATATAACCAAATTGAGGTAGATGTACTTGACCAGGAGAAAACGATCTTCACTTGTCCTTTTGGTACGTTTGCCTATAAACGTATGCCATTCGGCTTGTGTAATGCACCCGCGACCTTTCAAAGGTGTATGTTGAGCCTATTTAGCGACATGGTCGAGAGAGGACTCGAAGTGTTAATGGACGATTTCAGCGTTTTTGGTACTTCTTTCGATCTTTGTCTAGAAAAACTGGAACAAGTGCTTGCCCGGTGTGTGGAAAAAAACTTAGTGCTGAATTGGGAGAAATGTCATTTCATGGTCACTGAGGGAATAGTTCTTGGCCACATAGTATCATCCAAAGGGAGAGAAGTTGATAGGGCAAAAATAGATGTCATAGTTGATCTTCCCCCACCAAAATCACTCAAAGACATGCGCTCCTTCTTGGGCCACGCGAGGTTTTATCGAAGGTTCATTAAGGACCTTAGCGCCATCTCTAGACCCTTAAGCAACCTACTCATGAAGGACACCCCATTCGAGTGGACGAAAGCATGTCAAGGATCTTTTGAAAAACTGAAAACCATACTTGTGTCCGCTCCCATCATGCAAGTTTCGGATTGGTCTTTACCATTTGAACTTATGTGTGATGCTAGCGATTATGAGATTGGGGCTGTTTTGGGCGAAAGAAAAGATAAGCTGGATCACGTCATCTACTACGCTAGCCAAACTCTTACCAAACCATAACTCAACTACTCTACCACGGAGAAGGAGTTGCTAGAGGTAGTCTTTGCCCTTGATAAATTTTGATCATACCTTATCGGTTCCCCTATTACTTGCTTCACCGACCACGTGGTAGTGAAATACCTACTTGCAAAGAAAGATGCAAAGTTGCGCCTCATAAGGTGGATCCTACTCCTACAAGAGTTCAATCTCTCCATTAAAGATAAGAAATGGGTAGAAAAAGTCGTTGCCGACCACTTATCACGGCTTTCGTTCGATGTACCTAGTGATCCCATACCCATAGACGAATACTTTACGCATGAGCAACTCTTTGCTACCTCTTCTTTGCCCTGGTTTGTGGATATAGTGAACTACCTTATCACGGGAGTCGTCCCTCCCGACTGGGCACCACAAGATAAGAAGAGGTTTATTACTTGGTCGCGCATGTTTTTCTATGATGATCCCTTCCTTTTTAAATATTGCGCTGACCAAATCATCCGACGATGTGTACCGGGTGACGAGATCCCGAAAGTCATCCAATTTTGTCATTCGAAAGCTTATGGAGGCCACTTTTCGATGAAAAAAACGGCCGCTAAAATTCTACAATGCGGACTATATTATCCCACAATATTCTGGGATGTGAACACTGCTTGTAAATCTTGCAATAGGTGCCAACGGATGGGAGACATTACCCAATGAGACATGATGCCTCTTACCCCCATACTCATTATTGAGATCTTCGACGGTTGGGGTATTGACTTCATGGGTCCTTTCCCCCCGTCCTTTGGTTTCTTATACATCCTTGTCGCGGTAGACTACGTTTCTAAATGGGTGGAAGCTATAGCTACCAAGACAAATGGCAACAAAGTGGTGATTAAGTTCCTGCAAGAACACATACTTTCCCGCTTCGGTGCTCCGAAAGTGATAATCAGTGATAATGGCATGCACTTTTGCAATAGGCCATTAGAGAAGCTAATGAAAAAGTATGGCGTCGTTCACAAAGTTGGAACGACTTATCACCCACAAATGAATGGGCAGGCCAAACTAGCAAATTGGGAAATCAAGAATATTCTCAAAAAGACCCTCAATCCTACCCGGAAAGATTGGTCACTTTGATTGAACAATTCGCTATGGGCCTATTGTACCGCCTATAAAAATCCACTCGGCATGTCCCCTTTCCTCTTTGTGTATGGAAAACCTTACCATCTTCCCGTGGAGTTAGAACATAAGGCGTATTGGGCAATAAAGTAGTTGAACTATGCCATGGATAAAGTCGGTGAAGGTCGTAAGCTTCAATTAAATGAGTTAGAAGATCTACGCAATGATGCATATGAGAACGCTAAAATTTCCAAAGAAAGGATGAAACTTTCTCATGATAACATCATTCGTCCCAAAGAGTTCCTTCCCGAGGCAAAAAGTGCTTCTCTATAACTCTCGGCTTTATCTCTTTCCGAGCAAGTTACGATCACGATGGTTTGGCCCGTTCGTTGTGAAGAATGTTTTCCCTCATGGAGCTGTTGAGTTAGACGATTTGAAAGGGGGAAATACATTCAAAATAATGAACAATGCCTAAAGCCATATCTAGAGGCGTGTGTGGAAGAAGTCGACACCGTTTGGTTGTTGAACCCTGTTTACGGGGTAGAGTGAGCTGCTATAGTGAGGTCATCGCACCCCCGATGTGTATGGGGTGAATTCTTGTGTATAGTAGACGAGAGTCGTGTGTGTAGTGAGTGTCCATAGGATTAGGGTACAATAAGGTGAAAGCATTCACATGTTTCGGGAAATTGAGTCAAGTTGCATTGACCATTGGTATCGAGAGGTTTTTAGTCTAAAATTGATAGGGAGTATGTTGTGAAAGTGAAAATTTTCAGAGAAGAGGTGGGAAATCCATCTCAATACCAAGAACCGGATTGGTTCCTTTAATTTTGGGTCGGACCGATCCTCCGTGGACCGGTTCCTTTATTTTATGGCTGGATCGGTCTGGTAGTAAAAAAGGCTCGCATATTAAAGGACCGAACCGGTCAGGTGCCCAGCCGAATCGGTCCGCCTTCTGTAGAAAATTTTCCCCCTTTCCCAAGGTGCACCCCCCTCTCCCCAATCCCCTTCCTTCCCTCCCAATTCGTCCCCCCACACCCAACCCTTCAATTTCCCTCCCAAATACACCCTATTTTCCCTCCAAACCTTTTCCATCAAATTCCAAACCCTACCCACACCTTTCACCTAAAATAACCACCCATAACCTCCCTTTCTCTCCACACCTTCAACCACATCACTCCTCTCTTCTCTCTCCCTAATTTTCCAGCAAAACCTCTCCCTGTTATCATGGCCCAACGACCTGCCCCCACCAAATACGACTCCACGGAGATCCTACCCTCCGGCCATGGGGAATTATGTTCCCGCCAAGAGGAGCGTTGGTGCAATCGGTTCTTCGATTCGAATCGTAAACTCCATATGGATCGCGCTGTCCAATGGACAGTTCTGCCCAAATCCGTCACCGCCCTCTTGATTGCTAGGGGTTGGTGCCGATTCCTAAATGAAGCGTACGAAGCAGTTTGGGCAGCCGAGGTCCGGTCCTTCTATGGCACCCTTATTTGGACGGGCCAATTCGAATCTCAAGCATACGTGGATGGTATCGTCATCCCCTTTTCGTTGGCCCTTCTCATGGCCAACTTGGTCGAATACGACATTCCCGATGTTCAAGAATTCACATACCCAAGGAACATCGCCCCAATCACCAAAGAAGTAATCATGGAGCGAATTGCCCCCGATGTTCCATGGTGGGGCAAACTATCGTCGTTGGCCGTCTTAACGAGAAAACATGCCTCACCTTCTAAATAGTGTGTGCAAACATTTTACAAACGTCCAACGATTCATCGATGCATCCCCGTCAGGCCACATTGACCTACCACCTCTTTGATCCCCACACTTCCATCAACTTGGCCCGCACCCTATACGCCGACATCATGGTCGCAGCCCTAGATGAAAAAGGTGAAGCCCCACTTCCATATGCATGATTGATTACCTCCATCCTCAAGGACGCTGGTATTGCGGTGCCACTTGATCGTACTCGCCTCCTCGGTCCTTTTGGACAGGGAACCCGCACTAAGAGCGCCAGCAGCTATCCGTCCTTCGGGCGAGGCGGGGAAGTGATAGGGAGGACAATGCTGCCTTGAGTGAGGGCGAAGAAGAGTAAGAAGAAGCAACCAACACTGATGTGGAAATGGATGACGTAGGTGCGGATGAAGAGTCGGCGGAAGAAGAAGACGACCCTGATTTTGAATGGGCAGGTAGCGACCTCACGAATCGTATGTCGGCTCTTGAGACGAGATTCGATAACTTTTTGACAGACTACCGTCGCGATACGAGCATGATGTTCCATTTCCACGCGGACTTGTACCGACGCCAAGGGGATCCCAACGAACCATTGCCATCCTACTTCTATGACTCCTATGGCCCCGACGCGCCCATCTCTTCCCAACCCCGCCCCAGTGAAGCTGTATTTATGTGTGGCAGTTTTTTTTATTTGTTTTACCTATTTCACATGGTTGTATGTTTTTCCCTATTATTGTACCATAGTCCTGTTTTATAAAAATCTGTATTTTCTCCATTTGTTTGTTTTATTTATCGCACTTCTTATTTTGCCTTGTTTAGCTTTTAGTCCTTTTTTCTTGAGGACAATGCAAAAGTCTAAGTTAGGGGGGTCACAAGTTCGTATTTATAAAACTCCACAAATCTTCAAAAATGCCCAGAAATTTCCAAAACAATCATAAAATTTTGAAAAACCCAAAAATATTTTTGTTCAAAATAAATAAAAATTGGAATTCAAAATTTTCAAAAATATCATTAAAAGTCGGATTGAAGTCTCAAGTTGTAAAATTCAAAGACACAAAGCCAAAATTGACCAAAAAGGGAAATTGAGCGAAAATTGACGACTTAACGAATAAGTGTGGAGATTAACAAACCCGGTGAGATTCGAGCCCATCACTTTTTGCGAGTTTTTAAATCAATCCGAGTTAATTGTTAACTCAAACTTCTTTTCAGCGCCTAAAAAGTCATCGGAGATCTCAATACTTTTATTTTGATCGGTTATGAAAAACGTGTGTGATATTGCTTTGAAAAACGTGCCAAAATTGATCTCTAAACGCATATGGTAACGTAATTGGTATTTTGGACAATGAAGTAGGTCCTCGTTTGTCACCCAAAAATATTGGCTAGAAAAAGTAGAGAAAAATCACCTCTTTTGTAAACCAAATTGAGCTAAATAAACTTTTTCCTTTCGTTTGACAACCCTAAAAACCCAAATAGCCCGGAATTGCAAAAAATGGAAAAATTCAGAATTTAAGTCCGAAAAGTGCATATAAAGGTGAAGGAAAAAAATAGATATGCTCAACAAAAGTAGCAAGAAAAGAAAAAAAGTGAAAAATAGACTAAATAGAGAAAAAGAAGAAGAAAATGAGCAATAGCCCGAAAAAAGCGCAAATGGACATCAGAAATGACTTTTCCAATTCCAATCCTCCCTACCATTTTCATTTTACCCCATATACCTTAAAACTCGAAAAAGTCTTAACTGAGTCTAAATTGCGAAATTGGTTACCGCGTGGAGAGCTAAGACACCAAAAGATAATAAAAGAGATAATGCGTGAATAAGAGGCAATGTTCCCGTTTTTAAAATCGTATTCCGTTGATGAGATCCTATCACTATGAAATTTCCGTCTTTCTACTTGTGTGTGTGACTTTAAATCGATTATATTTACTCTTTATATCACGCATACCGAGAGAATAGCCACATTCCGAGGGATTCATTTGAGAAAGCATTCCGTGAGAATTTGAAATCAAAACAAATTTTCAAAAAAGTAATGGAATGATCAATCGGTGGAAGTTAGCGGTTCGATTTTTGGCTTCGCACACACACACTATGACTTGAGACTTGGGAATATGACTTGATGATGACTATTTTCTGGGAAATTTTGAATTAGACAATTTTTGCGTATTTTGAATCTTCTTTGAGTCGAATTTTGTGGGTATATTCTCTGTAAACCCTCACGAGACACAACTCGTCCTACTAGGGTGACCTAGGGGTTTAAAGGCTTGTTGCATACGCTAAATGCAATCGCTTTCTTGCGAAAAAGGTATTCTATCCCAATAAAATATTTTTCATGAGTTGAGCCTTGCTAGGATTCTTTTACATTGCTCGGGACGCGCAAAGTTTTAAGTTAGGGGGATTTGATTAGGCATAAATTCTTCTAAATTTATCCCTTCAATTTAGTTATTTTTAGCACCTCGAATAAGGTAATTGATGGATTTTATCTCATAATGTTGTACTGACTTATCCTAATGAGTACACCGAGTTTCTGGTATTTCGTACTAATTTTCCAGGTATTTAATGTCAATAACGAAAGAAAGAAACCGGAAGAATCAAGAAAGAAAAGAAGGAAAAGTCAAAAGGGCAAAAGTGTAATTTTTACCCAGAATTTGGATAAGGCATCTAAGAAAAGTTGGAGAGACTTCAATTATGAGTACAAAGGAAGAAACGACACCTCATTCGGAGTTTCGGTGTGAAAGTTATGAACAGTAAAAGTTGGAGAAAAGAAACTCAAAGGCATACCGATCCGCAGGAGGACCGGACCGGTCCGCAATACCACATTCTGGAGAACCCCGAACCGAAGACGAATCAAAACTAAAGAAATATAAAAGAATCTGTCTGCCTCGGACCGATCCGCCCAAGAAATAAAAGAACCAATCCGGATTTCAGGCAGACCGATCCACAGGAGGACCGGACCGGTCCGACTGTCGAGATTTGAATTTTTTTATCTTTCTCTAATGGAGAGTCCTAGTGCAGCTAAAACTCTTGGAATTTTGTAGGGTATTTTATTATCATTTTTAGGATGGAGAATCAATATAATTTTCCATTCTTTCTGTAAAACCCTAGTTTTGAAGGTAGATTACAATTTTAATTTCAAGAGTGAAGATTATTCAGAGTTCTGTGATTATAAGTGTTCTTAAATTGCTGCTTTTACTGCTTTGGTAAGATTAAGAGTTAATTTTCTTCAATCCAATCCTTTCAACATCATTCTACAAATTTTCCTTAGTTTAATCATGGTTTTCTGCAATTAAAAAATTATTTTCATTAGATTCAGCATACTAGGCTAGATTTTCTAAGGTCGGGATACATGAACCCAACCTGATGTGATAGTTGCATGTGTATAACATTAATCCTCTGAATTTAGTGATTTATTATGACCGTATTGCATAGGAACACGACTATTGTAGATCTTTGGATCTCGTTTACTTCCATGGTAACCAGGATGCTTCATAATGCAATTCGAGTGTAACTATCGCAATACCGATTTAATCGTCCTCTGATTAAGTATGGTGCGGGCTTAAACCTCATATACGTAATGCTTGGGAGTACTAAATTCTAGGTCTAATTAATCATTTAAATTTATGATTAGTATTATACCTACAATTCACTGGGGTTGGGGGATTGTATTCCTGTCCTGGTTTTCTCATCATATAGTTTAAAGTTTTAAATCATTCTTCATCAGTTTTTTTTTTTGGTAATTTAGTATAGTTGCACTTTTCGTAATTTCATAAATTGCATCTAGTGTAGTTATTCCACAAGCCAAATCATTTTTCTTTTTCCTTTAGAGTCAGAGTTAGGATTTCCTTGTCTATCCAACGTCGTCACAATTTCATTGTCCTATTTCCCTGAGGATACGATCCCGACTTACCGGGTTTATTACTAATGCGACAGGCTTGCACTTGAGCCTAGAGATAACGCATATTAGAGACATTTTCTGAGTCGCGTCACCTGGTCGGGCCACTACCGACTACCCGTGGAAGATTTAAATACTTGGTGGTCGCCGTGGATTATTTTACAAAATGGGTGGAGGCTGAGCCTTTGATAGATATGCCTTATGAAAAGGTCTATCAATTCATATGGAAAAACATCATTTGTGGGTATGGATTTCCCTATGCTTTCATTACCGACTATCGAACACAATTTGACAACTGGGAATTCGCAAATTACTGTGCTCAATCCAATGTTTCAAAAATTGCATTCTGCTCCAAGAAATCCTTAGACTAATTAATGGACAAACTGAAGTTACGAACATAACCTTTCTTAATGGGTTGAAAAAAAGGCTTGATGATGCCAAGGGAAATTCAACAAATAAGCTACACTCTGTCTTGTGGGCATACAGAACAACACTGCGAGCAGCAACAGGAGAATCCCCATATATGTTAGCATTTGGGACTGAAGCTATCATTCCTACCAAGATAGGATTACTATCCCACAGATTTTTGAATTTTTACTCTCCTGTAAGTGACCTAACTAGAAGGTTGGATTTAGACATGCTGGAAGAAGTAAGAGAAGGTTTCCCTGAGCAATGTGGCTTATTAGCAAAGAAAATCCCCCTTTTATAATAAAAGAATGAAACTGACCAACTTGAAGGAAGGATATTATGTGTTGAAGAAAGTACTTTGGAAAAATAACAAGCTTGAAGCCAATTGGCATGGTCCCTAACATGTTTCAGCAGTGATCCGACCTGAAACTTATCGAATTGAAACCTTGGAACGTGAAGAATTCAAAAACCCATGGCATGCAGAGCATCTCCGAAAGTATTATCCATGATGTTGTAATCAGTTTTCAACTTGCAATATTAATAAAATCTTCAGTTTCTTTCCATTTTTTATGTTCATTTTTTTTGGAGAACTCGTGCTATACACTACATTAGTTTGATAAAAAAGTAAAACTTGCTCGGTTCAGAAAATTGTTGCTCGGCTCAGCAAATATTGTCCTGAAAGTTACACAACATAAGCAATAAGTTGTTCGGAGCAGCCACAAACTTGATCATTGAAACATGAAGTCGAAGTCAACAGGATGTTAAAATCCTCAAAAAACTTGGTCCGCAAACATAAAGATGGAATAAGATCTTTATCCTACTGGGAAAAGTACAGGAAGAACATTGAAAAGGTTCCTCAAGAGGAACATAAGCACATATTCCACAAACTCATGGTCACACCATTGGTATTTACTGCAAAAATCAAATACTTAGGTGCGTTAGTAAAACCTTTGGAGACACATAGATAACTAGCTCTAAATTTAGATTTTAATATAAGTAGGCTAGTAGAACCTATGTATTCATCAAATTAGCTCTAAATTTAGATTTTAATCTAAGTATGCTAATATAACATCCGCACTCATTGATTATTGATACTCAACTTAAACAAAGTGTATTAATAGAATTAATGATAAAGAAAGGATTAACATTCAACATAAGAAAAGTTCATCAAATTTTCATTTCATTCAATTAAACTAATTACATAAATGAATTAACAAAAAAAGTACAAAGCTTCATTCTACAGGAAGTTTCCCTTCATCTTTTGAAACGGGATTCATGCTAGTAGGAGGATCATCTACAGTATAAGGAGAGTTGATGAAGTTAAAATCCCAAAGCATTCTAGTATTGCTTTTACTAGGACAATCAAGCAAGTGAGGAGGTCAGATGATCTTTAATTCATCATGAAGCTCGTAATCTCCCAAGTATTTTGAAATCAAGCATTGAGGAATATGATGAACAGGAATCCATTTGACATCTAACTTGAAAGGAAGATTGTCAAGCTCAAGAAATCCTGGATCATACCAGTCCTATAATGATCTGTCTTGATCCACTTTCATCACCGTCAAATCATTGATCCAACCCCATTTGTTGCTCTCATTCTTAGCTTGTTTAAGCTTATCATCAAGATTCCCCAAAGCTTCATTATACCCGTTCTTCCAAACTTCCCTTGGTTGCTTATGGAATTGAAAGGTTAATTTGTCAACTTGAGAATATATCTTCTTCAACACTCCATCCTTAACCTGTAATTGAGAACATTGAGTAGATAGTTGTTCAGACAAGGTCTGTAGCTTCTGGGATATCTCAGTAATAGCTTGATCTTTAGCTTTTAATTACGCAGCTTGATTGGTAAGGGCTTATTGGGTCCTGACTTCCTTTATAGTACCTCGACCAGTACCTCTGCCAGGATTGACTCTAGCTCAGGAAGATGAAGAAGCATGTTTTATTCTCTTTAGATCCTCCAACTCCTCACTCAGCCTTGCATTTTCAACCTCCAAGAAGGAATAACCCTCATCTATAGTAGCAACAATAGTAGTGGATGACTTCAGAGCATAAAGTGAATCTCTCAAGTTATTATTTTCCTCCTCTAGAAGCTCGGAATATCCCTTTATTTATCTGTCTTACGTTTCAATAAGAATTCTTACCTTTGGAAATGAGAAGCAAATTTATCCAACTTTTTCTCAAAGCCCCAGTCTTCACTAAGGGCCTGGAATTTTTTCTCATAATCTTCATGCAAAAGTGATCTAGCTTCATTATGATCCTCTTATATCTCTTCAATCATTATAAAGTAAGCAACATTATTGGCCACTACACGATTAAGAAGACACTTCAGATGAACATATGCCTCTTTGGCTTGCTTAGACGCCCCTTCTCCGAGAAACTTCAGTAGGTCGACATCAGTCAGAGACAAGCGACCATCTTTAAAAGTTCATTACACCTCTGGAGTATCTCAGAGTCAGTAGACGATAAGTATTCTAGTTTATACATAAACTATTCAGAAAAAGAAAATCATCAATCAACAAGTTACAGAGTATTGAAAAATACAAGCAGGGGGACATCAATATTTCTCTTTTCCTTAATAAATAGGGAAGTACAAATAAATATTCAAAAAATAAAAAATGTACAACTATTAAAAAAAGTTACTTGGTTTTACACCTTCTTCTTATCTGGTTCAGGATTGGCTGAAGAAGAAGCGAGAGGCGAAGGAGGAGGAGGATTAACTTTGGAGGGAGCAGTAGAGTCAACATCCTGATATTGATCGGCGGACTCTATCATTATCAAAGATTCACTAGAACCCCCATCATCAACTTCCTTATCCAGGTTTAGAGAAGTCCCAGGATCATGCCGAGAGAATAGCTCGAAATCCTTTGGAGTGCCGACCTCCACCAAAGCAGTAGACCAGCCATCCTTGAAGCACTTTTTCTTAGGAAACTAAATTTGTGAAGAAAATTCACCAAAGGCCTTATCCCCGCATTTGTTGAAGCCAACCTCTCTGGCCTTAGCTCTCTTCACCTTCTCAGCATCCAGGTCCTTCTGTAGCTGGGCAAACTTGATTTTTTCAGCATCTAAGTCCCTCTGTAACCTGTCAGCCAGACCCCGAGCAGTCTCAGCAGCTTTTTCAGTAGCTTTCATCCTAGCTTCTCATTTATTTTGTTCGTTAGCCAAGGCTTATTAGGACTTAAGTAAAGAATTTATCAACTCGTTGAAAGCTTCTTCAACTTCACCAGCGGAAGAAGCTCTCAAAGCTTTATCTTTCTCCAATATATTATTGAATTCGATGAGGAACTACAAAAGAACAATAAAGAAAGTCAGTATTGTGAAGAACAAATCAAGAGATAATAATTAAATGAGGTAAAAAGAATATACCATAGCAAGGCTTTGAGCAACCCTGTCATAACTCTTGGAAAGAGGCAATGGAGCAACAGCACTCTCGTGGTCTGGCAAAGCCCCAGACTTTATTAATTGTCTTATCAATCTAGGGCCAAGAACCACTGGAGAGACAGAAGAAGATATATTGACCAACTCACGTCGGTCGGGATGAGCAGAAGAACCTTCTGTTAACTTAGAAGGCATCCCTTTCTTTATTCTGGTCAGGGATCTCTCTTCAGTTTGTTTGGTTGGGGGCTTTTTCCCAATCTCATTTTTATTTTTCACCCCTGTATCAGCTCATTTGGAAGGGGTATTGGCAACAATATCTCCCAAAATATTGGGAATCGTCCTCTTCCCCATAGATGCAGCAAGGGGAAATTTGAATCTAAGGAGGAAGGGGAAAGGGAAGCAACCACTGCCAGATGCAGTGGCTGAGGAAGTAGAAGGAGGTTCTTGTTCAAGGTCAATTATGGGGCAAGGAGTAGGACGAGAAACGAAGGAAAAAATTGTGTTCTTGTACTACAGCAAATAAGATGCAGACCTGATGTGCTCCTCGCCAATCCTTTGATGAAGTCCCCAAATAAACTTCAACTCCCTCAAATTCACCTCACTTTCCTTGGGGCACCTTCTCTTCTGATCAACTGTAATAAGAATTTACAGAGCAACAATTAGTGCGATATTTAAACAAGATATGTACAAGGAAAAGCAGTTAAATGAGGAATAACATATCCTATTGTCAAAAGAAGTGCACTTAAGCCCCTGGTACTCAGCATTTCCAGTCAAAGGGGCGTATTGCCAGTTTTTAACAACAACCCCATGCTCAAAATAATCCCTATTGGAGTCTGGAATATTAATGACTAACGCTTTATTTACAGCCCTGGTCTTTAAATAAAAAGTGGTATCGCTAGTTACCCACTTGTAACAAAATATTATCTCTAGAATCCCTAGATGGGTTCCATGAATTTAATTCAACCTATACACTCCATTCACAACCCTCCAAGTATTGGGGGCTACCCTAGCTGGGACAACATCAAAGCATTGAAAAAATTCAAGACACGGTGGATTGGGAGGAAAAGTAAGCCCACATTCAGCTATAAAAATATATGAAAACCAGTGACCCTCAGCAAGTGAGAAAAAATTAGCAGGTAAAATAGAGTGTTCCAAAACAACCCAAAATGGAATTTGAAATTCATTTCTGAATTCATCAAGAAAATCAATAGAGTAACCCATGATAATAATAAAAGAGAAAAGAAATAATTCTTGTAGGAATTAAGGATTCAACAAGAACTGAAGAACAGAAAACAATCATTCGAGAAAGAAAAAGAAATCTTGAAGACACTATAGCCCAGAAACACTAAGATGATTTGAGATGGCAAAAGCTCGTGGCTTTTCCCGCTTTTTATAGGTCGCCTCAAAAACTAGAAAATTAATGATTAAAAGGCAGCATCAATTGAACTGGTGGAGGCTAAAAGGAAGAAAAGACGGATTTGCCCAAACACGATTCGTTAAAGGGGTAGATAATTTCAAAAATGCCACACGCATTATATCCCCATAATTAAACCATAAAATTTTACAAGTATGGGAAGTCGGCAACCGACCAGGCCTACAATTATTGCTCGAGCAACTTTAAGAGCCAAATGCTCCATACTCTTGTAAACACTTCAGGCATGAAACATTGGGGGCTTTTGTTGATACCAAAAATTAGTCATCTACATGGACCATTCAGATACTGACACGTGTTATATAGTAGAGGATTAATCCTAGCCATTAAGGATGGAATGTCGACCTGCTCTAGGAATACCGACCAACACCAGGGATGCTGACCAATGATGATAGGCAAACACTAACAGTTGTATATATTAATGATTGTACAGATGTAAATGTCTACGATATATAAACATTCCATCATTTGATATTCCAGCTCTTGTATACCCCAAGGGGGCTTAAATACATTTTAAACCCTACCTACAGGGACACACGAAAAGAGAGGCAATTGAAAAATTCCAAAGCAATACACAATAGTGGACGTAGGCTCTTCAATCAAGCCGAACCACTTTAAAAATCTCTTATCTATTTATTTTCTATTTATCTGTGATCAACTAATTGACCTAGTCTAGTTTTTTACATCAATAGGCATGCTTAACCCCCACCATTGGAGATCCACTCTTTCATTCACTCCTAGCAAGTGAGGGTGCTCTTAGCTCTCGTTATCATTCCCTGGAGGAAGAGTATGGCGGGGGCTATAGGTACTGACATCCTAATTTGGTATATGGGATGATTGACTCCTATGAGATATGTCTTCATAGGAAATAAAGGATTGTTTATCCAATAAATGAAGAGAATGGTCGTCTCGTTATCATCCCCATGATGAGCATTTCGATGGGGATTATGGAATTGATGCCTACGAGAACTATCTTCACGAGTAAGATAGGATTTTTTTTACGAATAAAAGAAGATAATGACTATAGCTGGGGTCAGTTAAAGAGAATGAAATGTAAAATGTAGTCGATGAAGCATAAATGTAAGGAAACCACTCATTCCCACAGCCCTAAGGTGAGAAAAACTCACAACCAAGGAAAGATCTGCAACATCACGATGAATGGACATCACACAGAGAAACCCATGATAAGTCCCCAAGATGTGAATACAAGAAAAATAGGGAGGTAATATGAAGTTTTATCCATAAGGAGATAGACAAATGGGTAATGGGGGCGATGTCCCATACCACAATAGAATTAGAAAGACGAGTTGTTGAGAATTAGACGAGTTCCCCCTTTGGAAGAGGTATAAGCCCCAAAGAAATTTTTGGATCCTAGATTCATGATCTACGATGAGAAAATAGATTCTACCGATCATTTCCATCAGTACAAATGGGATATGATCCCTTAGAGTAATAACGAGGCCCTTTTGTGAAGGATTTTCCCCTCCACCTTGGCCAACATTGATACGAAATGGTTTGATCAGCCATTATAACTATCACGAATTTCAAGTAGATGATTGAGGCCTTTGCCTCTATATTCATTACCAACACTTTATACCTAAAGATAATGGGTGTTATGTTCATACTTAAGAAGAAGTTACAAGAAACCATTACATAGTGTGATCGATGGCAGTAGTAGTTATAAAATGAAGTAGAGAATTGATAACAATAGGTCATCATAAATTTTTTCAAGATTTGACAACTCGATGAGTCTATTATATACAATTCTTGGGCAAAGAAGAAGCTAACCATGATTGATGATCACATGCAACGAGTAAAGATGTATGCCAAGGTCGAAGATACTTTAGGAGTGACTGATTAGGCATAAATTTTTCCAATTTATCCCCTTAATTTAGAGGCTTTTATCACCTGATATAATGTAAAATGCGTTGATTTATTGCATATATTTGATACTGATATTTCCTATATAGTGCATCGAGTTTCATGTCTTCTTCTTTCATTTTACAAGTTTTTTATACAAGTGAAGAGAGGAGAAAACTCAAAATCGAGAAAACAAGAAAGAAAGAAAAGAAAAAAGTCAAAAGGCGAAACAGTAATTTTACATCTGGAATTCAGAAGAGGAACCAAAATGAAAGTTGAAGACCTTTAGTCTACAAGCACGTAGGAAGAAACAATATCCAAATTCGAGTCCCACTTCAAAAGTTATGAATCTTTGAAGTTGAGCAAAAAACACAAGAAGAGCGTGAAGAAAACTATCATCGAATCGATCTGGTGCCAACCAAAAATAAACCGGTCCGGTGAAGACAAAGTTCCTGTAAAGAGAGGACCAATCCGATATGTACCAAATAGGAACCAACTCGGCATTTCCTGCATAAAATGGATGATCATACCGATCCGATTAGAAGTAAAAATAAACTTGTCCGGTGTTCCAAATCGAATCGATGACCCCAGACCGAATCGGTTCGGCTCTTGATTTTATGACTTATTTGATTTAAAAATGTGACACCCGGCCTAATTAAATACCAGGTGATCAGTCCAATATTAAATTATAACCAAGGTGAACGGTTGGTTCATTCTTAGCATCACTGTCGTAAAAATAACTTTTCCAATTAAACACAATAAATAATTAAGCTAAGTGACAAAACTAATTTTAAGACGTTAATTTCCGATTTCATTTAAAAATCAACATTTAAAATTTTTCATAATTCACAGTTTAAGAATCACCCAACAACTATACAGGAACATATAATCCAAGCAATTAAGCATCCAACTAATTAATTCCAACTTTAAAACATCCAAGGAAAAACATCCAGACAGTAACAATCCCAAAGTATAAATACTGGAAATAAATGAGTCACAATCTCTGATAAAACCAACTGAGTAATGGAAAAGGGAGACACATGCCCAACTGGATAAAATAAAACTAGAAGTGGAATCAATAATGAGATCGTCAAGCAAGAGGCCTGCAACTCCCACCTAAGCTGCAGCACATTCCTTCCAAAGGATCCTATGCAAGACGCCCCTGTGGCTGGGCACCTGTAACATATACATATATATATACAAGAGAGGAGAGAAAATAGGAAACGAGTCAGAGCCCGATTGTAAAACATATTAAAATTAGTTTAGCAAGTATTTAAAATGCTTACCGGCTAATGCAATTAGTGCGACACTCTCTTGAGAAATTCTCACCTCTCTTCTAACATGCACGCCTATCGCACTAATACTCCCAATAGTTTATCTTATCTTAAGTTATTCACAATATTTCATGCCGACAATCTCAAATGTTAAGGGGGTTAATTGTATTAAAAATCAAGGTTCTCACATAAGCCTCATTTGATTATAAAGTTTCTCAGTATCGCCTTAAACCTTTCAAACACTTATACCCAAGTTGAAATAATTATTCATTACTTACCTACCATTAGTCACAGGGTAGTTCTCAAATTTCAAGTTAATATATATATATATATATATATATATATATATATATATATATATATATATATTAACTACTCATATAATATATATATATACTAACAACACCCCACATAAAATTTATGGTGCTGGCATACTCTGCTATCCAGTTTTAGTATCACTCGTACTAAGGGAAATACTAGTTCGAAATCACTCTCGAACAGTATTAACACAAAACACATACAAATTGAGGCGAAGCATAGTTCCAAGTCACTAAGGTCAGCACATACCCTCGCGTCTCTTAGGACCGTCTGACTATCGATCTGATAGCCTGTACCAAGGATTCCTATGTTCTAGGGTACGAGTCAATATCCCTCATAAAGGTCCCATCGAGATAATACTGTCCCAGCGCGGTAACCTCATGGATAGCAAATAGTGCGGGCATGATTTTTTTTTACACATATATAGTATATGCGCAAACAAAGTCATATATGTATACTACCATTTCCATTCCGAATTTAGGTACACCCATGACCCATACTATGATATTGATTCTTATTACACATTACTAGGTTATCATGTATAATGGTTTGTCTCTTATTCTTATTTATGGGATTATTCCAACTTACTACGTAACACTCGTGAATTCCTATCTCCCCAAGTGAAATTTCAGTAGGTACTCATTTATTTTACAAAGTAACTTCCTCACGAGTCTCACCCTTTAAACACATGTTCCCATTGTTCCTTATGTGTAAAACACCTCCATGAAATGTTAATCTCGTCTTACATTAAAGGTTCCATCTTTATTAAGTCCTACTGGTCATTTTTATATCCCAAAATGTTTTAATAGAAATGTCCAAAGATTACTACTCACTTAAATTGAAATTAATCATTTAAAAAGGGAAGTATGAGTCTTCCAGGAGGGGTCGATCGATCTATGGCAGGGGTTTGATCAATCGATCCATCGATCGATCGATGATCCTAGGTCAATCGATCGATCAAGCAGTTATGACGAAACTGTAGAAATTCAAGTTATGGGTTTCTTCTTCAAAAATCATCCAAACCAATATATTTGACTTCCAAACTCCCAAAAATTTATAATACAAGTTTTATATTCTCAAATAAGTGGTATTCTACGTAAGGTGTGCGAATTTTCATCATGAACAACGAATTAAATGGGGCATAATCCATAAAAATATCAAGAACCCTAATATTTTCTTTATTTAGTTTCTTCCCATTCTTTTCCCAGATTTCATACTCCTAATTTACTTCAATTTCGTGGTTCAACCTCTACATGTGTATTGTATTTCCAGAATATGCCTTTTACCTCTACAACATGCAAATTAGAGTCTCCCATACATGTTTTCTTTCATAAAAACTAGTCCTAATCAACCCTAGACTAACACCATTGAAGCATTAACTGAGTTAGATAAAGATAGATACTTGCCTGGGAATTATTGGTTCAGATTTGTGGAGAGATTGGTGTGGTTGTGATCCTCGTTGCGCGATCTAAAGTTTGGCGGCGACGGCGGTGCAAACGGTGGAGTCCTTGGCCTAGAACTCGTTTGAAAGCTTCTCCTCTTCATCTCCAATGGCCGTCTTTGGTTTATGGTTATTCTAACCCTAGAAGATGACTCCTACCATCTGATAAACTCTTAGAAATTTCATGGGTTTTCATGCCCAAAAATGTAAAATGTCCAAAACGCCCTCCCGGGATGTTGATTAGGCCTAAAAACGCCCTGAGACCCAAACTAAACTCCCGGGTACATTATTTTGACTATGTCGACCATTCTGGACACATTGACGCACTTAAAATGACCATACGGGTGACTTAATTTATTCACTTTTAATAGTTCGAATTTAATCCCGACACGACACAAGCGAATCCCGCGTCCCGATATATTTTAGAAATTATCAAATTAGATTCTCGTGATAATTTTACTAAATTCAATTACACCACTTACTTTACCCATAAAGTAACTTACAACAAAATAATTACTAACTCTCATCACGCTAGTAAGTATTTAAATGATTTTCCGAATTAATATTAAATTAATATCTCTAATTAAATTTAATAAATCTCCCAAATTAAAAGTCATAAAAATACGAGGTATTACAAAAAATTAGATTTGTACTTAGCTCAAACTCTTGTAAATACATAGGGCATTTATTCCAATTGATTACCAGACTTTTAGGAGTTCTGTTTTTGTAAGTTTTAGAGAGCTTTTGAAACTAAGAACCGTAGGGAATTACTTTCTTCAATAATTGTTCAAGTTTTAGGCATTAATTCAAGAGTTTCTTCATTCCAAGTACTATTTTCTTAATGCTTGCAGTTGCTTTCATATTTGTTTTTGATGATTCATAGAAAATAGGTTACAATTCGTTTTTACAAGTTTCGTCCCATTTTTTACGGAATTATGAATTCATGCAAAATAGATTTTGTATTCAAGCATAGTTTAATCATATATAACTAGATTTCTAAGGATTGGGGTTGCATGAACCTAACCCGATGTAGTTTACATGGATAGGAAATTAGTTTTGAATTAAATATTGAATGAATCGTGTTGTGTAGTGAATACAAACATCGTAGATATTTTAACCTCGTTTGACCTAGGTAACCGGGGTGTTTAAGGATGCGATGTGAGTGTTGTCTACTGCAGCAGCGCTTTATTCTTGCCCTTGATTATGTATGATGCAGGCTAATACCCTCATATATATCATGCTTGGGATTAATAAAGATTGGGTTTAATCAACTATCTAATTCAAAAGCTAGTTTTCTATTCAATAAATGTACTAGGGTTTGGGGGATTGTATCCTAACGTGCTTTTTATCATTCATAGTTAATCACCTGCAGTAGTTTTAATTTTGCGCACTTAGTTTAGTTAGTAATTTTAATTTTAGTTTGCATTTAGCTAGTAGAATTCAATTCCAAAATTTATCACCTTTTCATTTTTTCTTGAATCAGCTTAGGGTCAGTCTATTTTCCTTCGTCGTTACGAGCAATCGTCCTACTTCCTTAAGGATCGACCCCGTCTTACCGAGTTTATTACATACGCGATAGACTTGCACTTGAGCCTATATAAGCACGCACTTTAGGCACATTTTCATTCGCGTCAAGTTTTTGGCACCGTTGCCGGGGATTTAGGTAGATTTTTAGGTTAGGTTGAATTAATCCAAAAATTGATTCCAAATCTTAAAAAGGCAAAAAAATAAAAAAAAAAGTCAAAAATCCAAAAACAATTTAGAAAATTGAAAAGCAAAAAAATATTGCATATCTCAAAACCCTTTCATGCAAAATCCTCAACAAACCCCTCAATCTACTCCTACACGCATTCATGAAAACCCCATAGTTGAGTACGACCCTGATAGCCCACACACTCCTCGTGTCCCACAATTCTGGGTTCCACCTCCTACACCTCCAAACTACATCTCAAGTCACACACTAAGTCACACTTCTAGAACACCAAGTGAGGATTCTGAGTCAATTAGAGAGAGCAGTATCAGATATCGCCAGTTTCGGTACGAGTGAGGGGAATTTACCATATCGCCCCATGAAAGAATTCTTATTTTTCGAGTGAACTGTCAACCCTGTGTGCATTTTACTTCCATACAATGTAGGACAGTTCCACTTTCATAATGGCATGATACAAATTCTTTCCACGTTTCATGACATGAATTCGGAGAAACCATACCTCCACATCCGCGAGTTCGAAGAGGCGTACAAAACATTTAGTGATCAAGCTTGCACGCAAGATGTCGTTTGCCTAAAACTTTTTCCTTTTTCCTTAAAGGATAAAGCTAAGACATGGCTTTGGTCTTTACCACCGAACACCATTATATCATCGAAGGATATGCAATCCAAGTTTCTCTCGAAATTCTTTCCACAACATAAAACCAACTCCGTCAAGGCTCAAATTCAATCCTTTAGACAACAAGATAATGAGTCATTTGATCGGTGTTTGGAACACTTCCAAGAGTTAGTTAACGCTTGCCCACATTGGATTTGAGAAGCATCACCTTATCTATTTCTTCCATCAAGGGCTTACTATAGCGTCTAAATAACTTTTTCAAGCTATGTGTGAAAGACCATTTTCGGAGTTAGATGCGAGCGATGATGAGGCTCATCATAAGTATGTCACCGAGACTACTCAAGCATGGGACACATCCGATCCCACTACCCAAAATCGACCTCAGTAAGTTTCCACCACTCCTTCTGTGTTCAGTCTGTACCAATTGGACAAAAATACCTTGTTAGACCATCGACTTGATCAATTTGAGAAAATAATTAGATACATACTCGAGGTATGATTAAGAGAAACTACCGGATCCACCTGAGCCATGAAAGAGAAGGTGTGTGCTATTTGTGAGGCGGGCAATTCAACAAAGAAATGTCCGACGATACCCTCCTATAAAGGCATGCTTAGCGAGCAAGTGGAAGTAATTGTGGGAATGCTTACAACCCTTCATGGAGGAACCATCTCGATTTTAGCTACGTGCAACAACAAGCTACGTTGAATCCAAATTCACATGTTGCCCTACCTTCTCCCCTCCTCAAGTTCAACAAGTTCCACCTATGAAACCACACATGCAATCACCACCTTTAGGCCCATACATCACCCCACCGCGGAGGACTCTTGAGGAAAATTTAAACCATCTCATCCAAGCACAAAACGCAACCAACGCCTAGTTTGAGCCCATGTTCACTGAGATGAATACGAGCATATCTAGGTTACAATCCTCATTAAGTGGCCAAGAGAAGGGAAATTTTATAGCTCAAGGCTAAATACCTACTCAAGGTCAAACTAATGTTAGCTATACTTCTTTCGATCAGCAAGAGCAATGCCAAGCCGTTATCACTCTATGTAGTGGGCGAGTCATTGATTTATCACCTCCCCCACACGAGGAGCCAAAAGATAAGGAGGTTTTTCCCGGCACTAAAGAGGCCGAAGATGCCCCCTTGAATGAGAGTCATAAAGATGAGGCTAGCAAGCCCGAAGTTGTTGTGAAATTACCCACCGCCATACTTTTACCTCAACGGTTGGCCCCACCCCAAAAGAGAGCCTCCCGTTAGGAAGAGCTAGATGTTCTTAAGAAAGTAAAGCTGAATTTGCCAATTCTAGATGCCATCCAACAAATTCCCACCTATGCTAAAGTCATTAAAGATCTTTTGATGGTAAAAATACGGCTAAAGGTGAAGAAGAATGTCTTCCTTGCACAAAATGTGAGCTCCGTTCTCCTTAACGACCTCCCATCTAAGTTTAAAGATCCGGGTGCACCCACGATTTCATGTGTTCATGGAGAGTGTCGAATTAAGAAAGACTTGCTGGATTTAGGAGCGGGTGTTAATATCCTTCCATACTCCATTTATAAGCAACTTAAGTTGGGTGACCTTAAGCCCACATGAATCACTCTCTAATTAGCGGATTGCATAGTGAAGGTGCCCCGTGGGATTGTTGAGGACGTGATAATCCAAGTGGACACATTATACTTCTCGGTAGACTTTATCATTTGGGACACGGAGCCCTCCATCCATTCTAGCAACCATGTTCCCATCATTCTAGGCTGCCCATTCTTAGCCACGGCTAACGCTTTAATCAATACAAGCAATGGGAAAATGCAACTCACTTTCGGGAACATGACCCTCAAGACGAACATCTTTAATGTTGCTAACCAAGTGGGTGAAGAAGATGAAATCCACACGGTTGATCTCATAGAGGAAGTTGTAGAGGATCACATTGAGAGAACCATGGGTGGGGACGCTTTAGAAGCATGTCTAGTGGGAGGTGTTGGGAGTGAGATTCCATATACTGAGTTTGAACGAGAGGTCGAGGGGTTGAAACCGATATTGGACGAGGGAGCGTCAATTGAGGACTTGAGAGATATTCACTATGTTTCTAAATTCGAGGAGATACCCCCTAGGGAGTTATGCTTGATCACCTCCAAAGAGAAATTTCCCACCCTCGAGTTGAAGAAACTACCCTCTAATGTAAAATATGCTTATTTAGGAGAGGGTGAGACATTTCCTGTTGTTGTCTTCTCTAGCCTAGATAAAGAGCAAGAGGGTAAGTTGTTAAACATTTTGAGGAAGCACAGAGGTGATTTTGATTGGAGCATAGTTAATTTGAAAGGTATAAGTCCCTTGATTTGTACCCATAAAATTCACCTCGAGGAGGATGTGAAGCCCTAGAGGGAAATGCAAAGAAGATTGAACCCCACAATGAAAGAGGTAGTGCGAGCCAAAATTATTAAATTATTGGACGTCGGGATCATCTACCCAATCTCGAATAGAAAATGGGTTAGTCCTATCTAAATCGTCCCGAAGAAGTCGGGAATGACTGTGGTCAAGAATGCCAAGGGTGAGTTAATTCCCCAACGAACCACCACCGGGTGGCACATTTGCATTGATTACTGGAAACTCAATGCGGGTCCTAGGAAAGATCATTTCCCCTACCATTTATCGACCAAATGCTAGAGAGAGTAGCAGGACATCCATACTATTGCTTCCTATATGGTTATTTCGAATATAACCAAATAGAGGTAGATGTTTTAGACCAAGAAAAGACGACTTTCACATGTCCCTTTGGCACGTTTACGTACAAACGAATGACGTTTGGATTGTTTAATGCACCCGCAACATTCCAACGGTGCATGATTAGTCTCTTTAGCGACATGGTTGAAAGAGGCCTTGAAGTTTTCATGAATGAATTTAGGATTTTTAGCCCATCTTTTGATCTTTGTCTTGCGAATCTTGAGAAAGTACTAGCCCCGTATGTGGAAATGAACTTGGTACCCAATTGGGGAAAATGCCACTTCATGGTTACTGAAGGAATAGTTCTTGGCTGCATAGTGTCGTCCAAAGGAATCGAAGTAGATAGGGCTAAAATAGATGTCGTAGCTGAACTTCCCCCACCTAAATCACTAAAGGATGTGCGATCCTTCTTGGTCCATGTAGGATTTTATAGAAGGTTTATCAAGGATTTTAGTGCCATCGCTAGACCCTTGAGTAACCTCCTTATGAAGGATACTCCCTTTGAGTGGCACGAAGCATGCCAAGGTTCTTTTGATAAATTGAAAAGCATGCTTGTTTTCGCTCCCATCATGCAAGCTACGGATTGGTCTCTTCCATTCGAGCTTATGTGTGATGCGAGTGACTATGCTATAGGGGATGTTTTAGGCCCAAAAAAATATAAAAAAGCTCATGTAATCTACTACGCTAGCCGGACACTAATCGAACCGCAACTCAATTACTCCACCACGGAGAAAGAATTGCTAGCGGTAGTGTTTTCCCTTGACAAATTTTTCTCGTACCTCATTGGTTCACCCATAACATGCTTTACCAACCTCGCATAGGGGTGAAAATGAGGCGAGGTGAGATGAGCTTAAGATTACTGAAGCTTGGTTTGTAAATGTAAATGAGCCTAAAAGTATGTTCAATCTCGGTTCATTTATCCTACGATCCAAGTTCGAACGAGCTTCTAAACAAGTGAATACGATCCGAGCTCGAGTAGCTTGGTTATTTTACACTAGTTTAATATAGATATCGATGATCGAGCCGAATTCGAGCCGAGCTCAATAAGATAACGAGCTTAAATTTTTGTTCAAGCTTGGCTCATTTATTTTACGAGCTAGTCTCGAACGAGATTTTTTCCAAACGAACACGATTCGAGCTCGAGTATCTTGGTTCATTTTACAACCCTAACCTCGTGGCTCAAAAATACCTCCTTGCTAAGAAATATGTTAAGCCGCACCTCATAAGGTGTATCCTACTCCTACAGGAGTTTAATATCTCCATTAAAGATAAAAAGGGGTAGAAAACGTCGTTGTCGATCATTTATCACAGCTCTCGTCCCACTTACCTAGTTATCTGATACCCATAGACGAGTATTTTTTGGATGCAGTGGTGAAGTGAACCTACTCATGAAAAAACCCTTAGATATATGTACTCTCTCATTCAACATGAAAACATATGTTTTATAAACTAAATTTGGATCACTCTCATCCGACATCCTATTAAGACAAATCCCTTCAATAAACTATCCAATCCACCTTGGATCTAACTTTACATCTGAATTTTATTTTACCCTAATTAGAAATACGAATTGATCTAGGCATTAGTGGATTCAAATGAAACACTCATGTTTAATGTCCTAGCAATTCATATATATCATGACAATTTTCCCAAATATGAAAGAACTCTTAAAAATGAGTTATAATAAAGTCTTAATTTTATAGGCTACACTAAAAAATCTTGTCGCCATGCACCCAGCCCAAACCTCAATTGCCATGAAAGATCCATGTGTCAATATATTTGTGTTCGTTAATATAATACCCAACGTTGTAAATTGGTGTCATGCTCACATTTTAAAATGTGCAAGTTTGAAAACTTTGCACATTTTAAAAGTTGATTTAGTTCAAGGGGTAAGCGTAATTGGTTCTTTTGAACTTTCTATATTATTGCAGTGCAATATTTTATTCCATATTTTATTTGGCTCGACTAAAACCTTGTTTCTTTATTCCAGCATGTATTTTTACAGCAGGGACGACAGTTGGTTAACGCCTTGGTTATTAAACCTTAAGAACATATGGCATGAACTTTTTAGAGGACCTAAATACAAAGGCGACTATCTTCACGAACTGGTTAAAGTGATACATGGTAAGAAAATCGATACCACATTGGTTGACCTCTCTGATAAACTGGTGCACTAAGCTAAGGAAGATGTCAAGTTGGACAAGACCCTTACTAATATTGTTATTCCTTTCTTCGACGTTAATTATCTTCGACATGCTATCTTTAGCACATTTAAGGTATTCCTAACTTCTTTTTAACATTTAGGCGTCTCAATTTTTTTTATCTATATTATTAGATTTTAAATTAAGAGTCCGAGTTAAAAATATTATATTACATTCAATCAAGGATGGAGCCATAATTCCATGTTAGTGGGAGCTTTCAAAACGGTTTCAAAAATAACACCGTTTATTTTTTGTCACAACTCATGTACATCTGATGTAACTTTTGTATTTAGTATTTTTAACATCTTTTAAATAGTAAAAATAAACAATCCTAATTTTTTTATGGGAGTAGGTAATGGCACTCCAAAAAATCTTTAAACACTCCACAAACTTTTTGAAAAACAAAATTACCATTTACTTTAAAATCAAACAAATTCCATTTTACTTCTTCAACAAAAAACTTATTTTTGTAAAAAAAAAATGATTTTTATATTAAAAAAATGAGTCATTTTTTTAATTAACATTCAGTCCAAACATTTTTATTTTATTCCAAAAAATCATTCACAATATAAAACACTCACCAACACACTTTTTTTTCTCTTATCCTAAACATTAAGAAAAAATCATCAAAAATAAACAAGGGCATGCAGTTGTTAAAAAAATTACCAGCGGTTATGAATCTATTATTTTTTAAGTAACACGATCACTACCCAAACAAAACGCGACGTGGCATGGAGTCGTATTTTTTTCATACTGGTGGCACGGACCATTTTTTATTATTTCAAAAATAATCTTTTTACTATTTAAAAAAATGTTCCGTGTCGCCGGTATGCATAGGCGGTCCAACCACCTATACATACCGCTGACACGAACATTTTTCTAATATGTTGGTACGCGTCAGCGATATGTATAGGTTTCTCATGTAAAAAACTCGTTTTTATATTAAAAAAATGGGTCATTTTTTAAAATAACGTTTACTCCAAATATTTTTATTTTGTTCCAAAAAGTCATTTATAATATAAAACATTCACAAACACTCTTTTTTCTCATATCCTAAACTTCAAAAAAAATTATAAAAAATAAACAAGGGATGGAGTCGTTAAAAAAAATATCAACAGTTATGAATCTATTATTAATTTTTAAGTAACACGATCAAGATCCAAATAAAACGCGAAGTGGCGTGGAGTCATATTTTTTTCATACTGGTGGCATGGACCATTTTTTATTATTTCAAAGATAATATTTTTACTAGTTAAAAAATTGATCCGCGCCAGCAGTATGCATAGGCGTGTAACAACCCTTCTCACTTTTGAGAGTCTATTTTATACTTATTTACCATATGGGGTAATTATATATAAAATGTTGGAATGTGGAGTAAGTATTAATTTGATGAGATACGTTAATATTTACTAGAAAGTTGTATAATTACCATGTGTGTAAGTAAATGTTTCCATATGGTGTTTTATTGTGTCATGAGAATTAAAATGACAATTTGGCTTAAAATGGAACCGGAACTTAAAATATATTATAAAATTTCCAAATGATAATTTGGAGGGTACATTTAGTTCCGGGAGGTGCGAGATAGTAAAAATGTGTGCCATATTGTATTTTGAGGTTTTGGGCACTTTTGACTGGTTTTGATATATTGCGTATTAGAAATCATTTTTATTTTGGTATTAACCATTTAAAGTTGGAGATTTTTGCTTAAGGCCACGTTTTAGGCTTGTTAAGCCTTCCATTTCTCTTATTTCCTTTAAGAACATTTCTAGCCCTAAAGTTAGAGAGAGAGGAAGGAAACTTGTGGAGAAGGTGAGAGATTGAAGATTTGTGGAGTTATCTTGCATTCTTCTTCATCAAAATCTAAGATTTGAGGCCTCAAGGCAAGTTTTCTACTTGCTATTATATGGTTTAAGGTGGATAATTAGTGTTGGTAGATATGTGATAGTTTTGGTTTAATGTAGTTATGGTTTTGTTGGGATTTATGACTTTTGATGTCTTTGGAAAAGATTTGATTATGGATTGATGTAGAATAATGTAGTTGGAAGCATTCATGATCAATTAGTATCAGTAAATGAGGTTGGTTTGGTTTGGTTGAAGTTGGCTTTGGGCTTAGCTTGAAAATAGGAAAGATTGGTCTAGGTCTGCAATGACCGGTCGACCGCGGTCCTCAGACCGGTTTACCGGGCCTTTGGGAGAGGGCACACTGCTTTCTTTCAAAGGCATAAAATTTGAGGCGCGGTCGACCGCGGTCCCCTTACCGGTCGACCGGCCCTGCCGAAGTGAGCTTTCTTCTTTTCTTCTTAGGCAAAAACTTGAGATGCGGTCGACAGCGGTCTTGGGACCGGTCGACCGGTCCCCTGTTTTCTTCTTAAAATCTTATTTTCATTTCTTTAAATCTTTTCTTTTCATAGGGACTTAGGAACCTTCTTGAATGAAGTAAACCTTGGCTTTTAGAGTCCTAGTTGAGTTTGGTTGCCACCTCAGTGTTGAGTGGGTTCAATTGGGGTTAAGTCCAGGGATGTTTATAAGTGATGTTTAGGCATCACCTCTCTTTTTACACCTTAATAGGTGGATAGGGGTTGTAGGCCCATGCTTAGAGACTTTAGGGGCTTAAATTGAGGTATATAAGACCTTAAGATTCGGGAACAATTGTGATCCCTTGGAGAATTATTCGAGGCATACCCTATGTTAAATATCAATGAAATATTTTATGATTATGGTTTCAGATAAAACGAAACACATATATGTTAATGGAAATGAAAAGTATGATTTTTAATAGTAAATACTAATTTACTTAAACACACCTATCTAAATGCTATCATAAGGGAAGCTCGCGCACGAGGTGATGTCCCCTGACTAGTGAATGCAGGGAGACTATAGTCCTCGGCCATATGCGGGTTTATTATATGTTTTTCTGCGCTAGTGAGGTAATTCCGGGTGTGGTTATGACTCACTCGCAGGCATATGGCCACTTCCCGATGTGCGTTAGGTGCCCAGGCTACCTTGTTTGATAGGCACCTAGAAGATGATAGTTATTTAGGGGCGCGCCCAGTGGGGAAACTCGGAGGGGCGGTCTTAGAATCGTTATATGTATAAGAATATAACTTTTCTAAATTCAAGTGGGACTTGAGATATGTTTATTACCACCGAATGTATGATGGTAATGATATTCCTGCTAAGGAATAAGAATTGAAAAGAAATGAGAATAATAATGATATTATATTCCTGTTAAGGAATGGAAATTGGATTAAAGTGGCTATGAAAGATGGAAGCTTTTAACTTAATCATGCATAATTTAATTCTCTTACATAATTTAATTGTAGGCATGTCATTTTAATTGTCCCATTTATGATTCATGATTAGGGTGTTAGAAATTTCGTCTTCATCATTCATGATTAACTGTTCATATCTATTATGCTTCTTATTCATCTGGGAACTATATAAAAATCGGGCCCTGACCCGTTCATTTCTTCCATGTTGTGCATGTTATTGTATCCGCCCAGGTGCTCCTCCGCAAGGAAGCCCGTGTTGATATTTCCACCCTTATGTTTTCAAGGAGCTGTAAGACTTGCGGATATTACAGGATGTTTTTGTTAGACGCCCTCATTTTTGTAATTCTAGATATGATCGGGTCTGTCATTCGGGCGTGTGGCCGAAATTTGTACTTGTTTAATGGATGTAATATGTATCATATTGAACTGTTGTGATTCATTTTGTGTAGCTGTGGACCGACAGCTTATTCGGTCCTCTTCTTGTACATTTATTATGGGAGGTTGATATATATGTATGTTATCTTGGAAATTCCACTATCTTTTAGTATGGGTTGCTTAAATTATTTTCTTAACTTAATCTTTTAATCAAATTAAATGTTTTGGCAACCCGTTTTCTGAATTATTGGGTGGTTTTCCCGTATACTCGTGTTATATTTGTGATGTTGAGAATGATTCCCATCCATGATTTCCGTATTTATTGGAGTATCGGGCTGGCCACCCCATATTTCGGAATGCGGGTTGTCACAAGGCGGTCCAACCACCTATACATACCGTTAGCGCGGACCATTTTTTTTATTATGTTGAGAATGACTTTTTGAAACAAAATAAAAATGTTTGGACTAAACGTTAATTAAAAAAATGACCCATTTTTTTAATATAAAAACAGTTTTTTTGACATAGAAAAGCTATACATATAGCTGGCGCGTACCAACATATTAGAAAAAAATGGTTCGCGCCAGCGGTATGCCATTGGTGATGAAGAGGGTGCGTGAGGAAGATAATAGAGCCCATCTTTACTCGGTCCTTGGAGGAGTGTTGTCTTGGTGGTTCGATCCTTAACACAAAAATAAGAAGGGTGAAATTCAAAGAAAACATTATTATCTTTAGTAAATTGTTGAACAGAAAGTAAAGGCTTTGTAATTGTAGGAACGTGAAGAACATTATTCATGGAAAAGGAAGAGTGAGGGCTGGTAATTGTTGTAGAACCAGCATGTGATATAGGCTATGCCTTACCATTTCCCACATGGAGATTATCAGGACCATCATAACTGTTAAAATGATGTAGACTTTGAAGATCAGGAGTTTACATTGAAAGGTTTACATGATATATATAGGTAGCCTACAACAACAAGATAAGGCTGAGTGAAATGTTTGAAATTTGAAATTAAGTAACAACTGACTACAGAAGATCTCGGAGTGGATTATCCTCAATAAGATTAAGGGCATTAATACATCCTTAGATAAGATTAATGAAGATGCAATTAAATTTGGACTCGAAAGGGGAGGTGTAGGTGTGGTTTCTCCACGAGTCGATGTAAATCGTGAGAGTGATTCATTCGTTGACACTTCAAGAGTCATAGGAAGGGACCATGAAGCAAAAAAATAACGGAAATGTTTGTTAATTCAGGCAATCAAGAAGTTCTTTCCGTTGTTCCTATAGTTAGAATGGGCGGCATTGGTAAGACAACTTTAGCTAAGATAATATACAAAGACGAGCGAATAAATGTGCATTTTCATGTCAAAATCTGGGTATGGGTGTCTGATAACTTTGATACAAAGTGGCTTATAACGGAGATCCTAGAATCCCTGAAAGGAAATAAGTGTGACTTACAAAGTAGGGATGTCATACTTCGAGAACTTGAAAAAGAGTTGGGAGAGAAGACGTATCTTTGGTACTTGGCGATGTCTGGAATGAAGACCCCATTGTGTGGGAGGATTTTCAAAGTTGTTTATTGGAAGTCAATAAAACCAAAGGTAACAACATTCTTGTCACCACCCGTAAGCAAGGGGTGGCATCTATCACAGGGATGCGTCAAACACATAATTTGAAGGGACTATCAGAAGATGAGTGTTGGTTGATAATCAAGCAAAAAACATTTGCGGTTGAAGGGCCACAAATGACTCCTGAATTAGAGACTATAGGAAATGATATTGCAAAAAAGGGTCGAGGTGTTCCATTAGTAGCTACGGTCATAGGGGGAATGATGTTTTCTAAGAAGGAGAGACATGAGTGGTTAGAGGTTCGAAATAGTCAAATTTGGGATTTAAATAGCGATGAAAATGAGGTCTTACGTATTCTAAAGTTGAGTCTGGATCATTTTCAATCACCATCTCTAAAGCAGTGTTTTGCATATTGTTTAATTTTTCCAAAGGATTTCAACTTAGAAAGAGATAAACTAATCCAACTCTGGATGGCTTTAGGATTCCTTCAACCAAATGAGAGGAGTAAAAAGTTAATAGAGGATACAAGTAATGAGTTTTTAATGCGATGTTATGGAATTCCTTGTTCCAAGATGTTAAAAGGGATTACTATGATAATATTAGTGGTTCTCAAATGCAGGATCTTGTGCACGATCTTGCGCTACATATTTCAAACTTTGAAAGCTATAGTTCGGAGGATTCTAAAGTGGGCGTCATCCCTCATGTTCGACACCTAGCATTGTATTCGCCGGGAAAAACAATAAACAAAATGTTAAAAGAAAAGGTTGGATATCTACACACATTATTCTTAAAGAGTGGTAGGCCTGAGAATATGGCAGACATTAAATGGTTGCGTGTTTTGAATTTTGGTGGATTTGAGATAAAAGAGTTGTCAAATTCAATTGGCACACTGATACACATGAGGTATATCGAATTGTCGAGCACAAAAATAGAAGTTTTACCCGTATTCATTTGCAAGCTTTACAATTTGCAGACTTTAAGACTCGATCAGTGCAAATCATTGAAGGAGCTTCCAAACAAATTGAGTAATTTGATAAGCCTGAGATATCTCCATCTAAATACATCTCATCATCGCTTCAAGATTCCAGCAGGGATCGGGTAGCTGGTTTGCCTTCAAACACTATCATTCTTTATCGCGGGGCAAGTCAAGGGTCATCAACTTAATGAGCTGGGTTTATTGAAACACCTCGGAGGCAAACTAGATATACGCAATCTTGAACATGTAAGTGGCAGAGAGGAAACTGAAAGAGTTTGGAAGGACAAATTTGTACCAGCTGAGATTTGTGTTGAGTGATAACAGAGAAGGGATATTTAACGATGAGGACGTGTTGGAAGGCCTCCAGCCTCACCCAAATCTAAAGAGCCTCTCTGTTTCAAACTTCTTGGGTGATAGGTTCCCAATATGGATGATGAAAATGGCTGCGAACGTTGATGGTAAGGGTGATTGGTTGCCTCTTGACAGTTTAATGGAGATAAATTTAGTAGGGGTGCAAGAGATGTGAGAATATCCCAATGCTTGGCCAACTACCAAATCTTCGATATCTTGTGTTAACGGGAATGAATAACGTGACATGCATAGATTTGTCATTCAGTGGTCATTGTAATGATTCTCCCAACAATACTCGTACTAATGATACGTCAGCATCATTTCCAGTGTTGATTAGATTCACTCTAGAAGACATGCCCAATCTGGAGGAATGGATGGAAGCAGAAGATGATCATGTGGTGTTTCCTCGCCTTGAGGTGTTGAAAATCCAGAGGTGTCCCAAATTGACCTCATTTTCGAGTCGTTTTCCATGTCTCAAGAAATTGTGGGTTGAAAATTTGAATGAGTTAGGTTATCTACCGGATGGGCTATTTGAAAACAATAAATATCCCAAATTGACCACCATGCGGGGCTGCTGCGGTAGCTTACTTCAAGAGCTGGAGATATTGTTCTGTAAGAATCTGAGTAATTTGCCCGATGGTCTCCACACCCTTTTGTTTCTCAATAGGTTGGATATTTGGTGGTGTGAGAATCTCAATTCCATTGCAAGCATTCAAGGCCTCATATCGCTTAAAGAGTTGAGAATTGTGTATTGTAATGGCTTAAGATATCTGCCAAATGGGCTACTACAATTCTGCACCTCTCTCCAGATATTGATGATAGGAAATTGCAGTAATCTTGTATCTCTACCTGAGTTAACGACATGTCATTCTCTCTCGTCGTTAGTAATAACTTCATGTGAAAAATTGAGTTGTTTGCCGGAGGGATTAGGTTGCCTTGCTCGCTTGAACCACTTGGCTCTTGGTCCCTTCTCAGATGATGTCACTTCATTCTTAGGCCTCAATGGTATACAACAACACTTTACTGTCTTAACATACTTGACACTACGTGGATATGGGGAGGAAGCTTTGCCAGACTACTTTAGCAACTTGTCGTCTCTTAGAACCCTATATCTAGATAACTGTTAGAGACTAAATTGTCTTCCAGCCGGGGAATTCCTTGCCAAACTAGATATATTGGGTATCCACAACTGTCCTCTATTAAAGGAAAGATCGTCTGAGATTACCCCACATGCTGCAGTCATCATAGATGGTACACACGTCTGATATTTCTAAGTGAGTTTCTCTTCTTCAATTTTCTTTATTCTAATTATACTTATATATTTACTTCAATATTTTTTAGTTATATATATATATATATATATACATATGTATATGTATGTATGTTAATGCACTCTCTTATTTAGACAGGTAAAATGTTTCAAGAATTGTCACACACAAGAAATTGCTGCTCAGTGGTAATTAAATTACTTTCTATTATTTTCTTCTTTCTATTATACTTATTTCCTGCATTTAAAATTATTCGATATGAGAGGTTACATTCTTAGCAGCTAGTTGTCCTTTGTTTTTATAAACAAATTTCATTTATGCATGACGCGTGACAATGTGATGGCTAATTCAATACATTCTTCCATTCTTTCAGAGATTGTTGAATTCAGGGATATGTCCAGCTATAGCACAGATAACATAATTGAGTTGTTAATGTTTTGTATGAATTTCCGACTCCGATTGTATTTGCTCATTGTTTTTGCAAAGATATGAGTATGTTTGGGAACTCGAAATCCCAATTTCAGTACTTGGAGTTGGAATCGAAGTTGTATTGGTTCAAATTGTAAACTAAATTTTCTCTAATTTCAATTCAAGGAAAAATATTGGAGCTCCTAGAACGGACTTAGAGCACTATTGGGACATCTTTAATAAGGATGGTGGTGTTGTTCCCTGCCCAAATCATTCTTTTTCTTTCTTCAGTTTTCTTCTGGTAGAAAATGCTTGATGTTTCTTTTATTTGAGTTATTCTGTATTAAATGACCAATTTTCGTATTTTATTGAATTGAGAGTTACTTCAATATATACATCTGTTAATTGAGTCTTCTGATATCACTTAAAGATAATCAACCTACTTAAAACAAGTTGATTGTGTTGAAACAGTTGGTGAAATGCAAAGGGAAAAATTCAGAGATTCATTTAGCTTTTGTAATTCTTATAAATAGTTTATCTTCGTTTTATTTATAGATAATATTTAATAAGAAGAGAAGCTATGAAGGATGATATTTTCCTTTTATTTTTCTCCTTTAGACCCGCCAAATTCAAGATCCAATCTTTTATTAAACTGCTGAAAAATACATTCATAAATGATTCATTAAGTTAACGGGTGTCACACACAACCCACTAACACTTGTTCCCAAAGTTTAACTGGTAAACACTCTTTACCACACCCGTCAACCATTTATGCCCACAAATTTATTTTGGGGTTGAGACTTACTAAGGTTATTTACAACCTGTAACACGACTCTTAACTTTTACATGTCTTACGGGGGTCCATCCAGTTATGATTGAAGCATGTTAAGCTGTAACCATACCCGATAACTTTATGTCGATTTCATTGTGTTGACATGTCGCGTCAAAAATTTACGCCCCTACCCACCTTTTATAGAGGTGGGCAGGGTTCAAAACATGCTAGGAATACTTCCACACCCCTTTGAGGCTGGATTTAAATCCTAGGAATACTTCCATACCCCTTTGAGGCTGAATTAAAATGGTAGAGTAAAACGTCAATTGTGCAGCTCATCTATTTCATCTAATAAAAAAATGGAGACCTACTAGATAGGTGCGTTTTATGTGAAGTTTGACTACCATTGTTGCATTTTTAGGGGCGAACGCTACCCCTTGAGGTGAGGTGCACAAGCACACAGTTGATTAAGTAAAGTCCCTGATGCTTCTCTTTACTTTGGAAAACATGGTAGTGGTGATAATCTTGAAGATATTGGTACTGAAAGCTAGGTGGTGTGGCCGAAAGGCTTTGTCAACTATGTTGGATGATTGTGTATCATGCCTATTCTAATGAATTCATATTTTTCGTTTATGCCAGGGACTTGTTATAGTTACTCTTTTTTGTTTATGCTCGTTGTATTTTAACCTGAACATATACTGATGGTGGACCTCAGGTTTTTAAGATTTTACAAGGACTTATTATTCGTTATGCTCATTGTGTTATGCATTTTCAGATTAAAAACTGATTTTCTTTTTGCTATATTAGGAAAAACCTTTTTTAACTCAGACGATGCAAAGATATATTTTGCATTACCGGTCCCAAAGCCCTGAATGAAGTACTAGAAATAAAATATATTTCAATATATATATATATATATGTGTGTGTGTGTATGTGTGTGTACCAATTAACCGTGACACGCAAGCCTTACCTGATAATTTCAGCAATGAGATTGATAATAAATTCCAGGCCTTTACTATATCTTTTAAGTACCTATAAGGCAATCACTAACAGTGGTTTATATATTATAAAATTTTGATACCAAACTTCTCTTATTCCTTTTATTATAGGAATTGTTATTGTTTATCATAGATTGTCAAAATATTTTTTTAAAAGCTCAAGGCAGTTTCCACATGTGCTTTGCAGTAAAAATTTCACAGGAGGCAATTGCTTTGCTTCTCTGTGTTCATTGTTCTCTCGATGTTTTATTTTCAACTCTAATTGAAATTGTTGTCTCTATTGAAAAACAATAACAATGACTAAAAGACATATGGCAATGTAAAATATCCAAACAATTTACTAGAAGAGCATGATTGAGCGATAGCATTGAACAATTAAACAATGGGAAAATGTAGTCTTGATTGTCACAATTAAAGCATAACTAAGAAAGGTATAATATTAATTTTTCATTATAGTTACGGATGAGTGCTGAATGGATGCAATTTTGTAGAATTACGATATAACACATTTTTGGAAGAAAATTTTAGATATTTGCACAAATTATTTTTAAAAAAGTCACTTGCTCAAGAACTTGTATTTGGACATCAAGTGATTGTTTATTCTAAATTTCAGTGGGTCTAAGATTGAAAACTTGCAAATTCAATTAGTAAACTGATACACCTGAGGTGCTTGGATTTGTCAAAGGCTACAATAAAAGTTCTATCCAAATCTATTGGCAAGCTTTATAATTTGCAGAATACAAGACCAATCAGTGCAGCAGATTAAAAGGGTTTCCAAACGAGTAGATTAATTTGATTAGCTTGAGCATCTACATTTACCTCCATATATGCGATGTCAGTTGCCACTTGAGATGGGGCAGTTGACTTGTCACCGAACATTAGAATTATTTCATGCATGTCGAGACGAGGATCGTTGAATTAAAGAGCACAGTTATTTGAAAAACCTTAGGCAAGTTAGAATTGTGCAGTCTTAAATAAGTGGGTGGTAGACAAGAAACTAAAGGATAAAATATGAAACAAATTACTTCTGGAAAAATAGTATATATTTTCCCAAACCTAGCACAATTCTACAGATCAACCGAACTGGACTTGATGAAAGTTTTGTAAATTTGTAAATTCCTGAATGAGGCTGGATGGATGGATCCTGCTAACGCGAAGAAAGAATAACCCCCCCCCCCCCCCCCCCACCACCACCACCAAACCCCCCCACCCCCACCCCCCTTTTGGGGCGAAAGCTCTATTTCATACTTAGGTTTCTAGTCTCTGTTTTCATTTCGACATATAGTTATGATAAAAAATCTATATCAATTTTCCTCCCTAAACAGAGAAGTTTATTATTCAAGATGTTTGTACATTGAAATTTCTTTCTTACCCTTGTAAATTTACAAACGAAACAATGGTCTAATCACAACTTTGGATATTGAAAGATGGGACGGTTGCAAGAAAAAGGAGGGTAAAGTTTGGATACACCCACCTCTCCTTTCATTCTAACAGAACATACTACCAATTTAAGTTCCAAACTGGATTATTGGACATAGAAATAGTGTTTTACTGTTTGGTGTGTTAGGGAAGTTTGGGTCAAAATCAAATTTGAGTAACTAATTATGTAGTGCACAAAAGTGGGTAAAAGGGTAATTTTTCCCATTTGGCCCGTTTAGGGTGCGTTTTTATCAAAATCCGATGGGGATGATTGATCCCATTGTATTAGAAGTTAACAAGGGGTAAATGTGTATTTTTTATCATTTGGGAGCACTACGAAGTGTTTTGGTTAAAATCGGAGTGGAGTGGTTGATTTCATTGTACACATAAGCAAAACAAGGGTTTTGATAAGTTAAAAACGAATATTAAAGCAACTTGAGGGCACTGTATTGAATTTTGTTGAACTATATGCATAACTATTTCCTTATGCAAGGATAAACTGCACTTGGTAATATATGAATTCATCAGTTTGTTATCCAGTTTAGAAAAATAAATAAAGGTAGAAGAAGAACAAGCCTGGAAGATATTATGTTAGAACATTCTTCCCCCTTACATGAGCTGTTACAATTTTGTAGGACGCTTGGGTTAGCCTCATAATCTATTTAGTTCATAATATTTTCAAGCCTAATGAAATTCTTCCAGTTGTTTTGAAGATTGTTCGCAGCTATATATATATGTAGAAAATCAGAAAATGGAGGATGAGTGAACCCAACTCCAACGCATACAACCCACCTCCAAACGGGACCTTAGTGTTTAAAATTTGTTTGCGAGGGAGCTAAGAGTATATTGCTATAAATTTTATGGTTCATTAATAAAGTTGGATGTAAATAGTATTCATACTAAAGAAGAAAATAGAATCAGTATAATGAAGCGATGACCTAATTGGATGGAAAGATATATTCAATATTTAAAGAAAGGGATCCTTCTATACGTTCAGGTGGAAGGGAAGAATTTGAGAGTCAAAGAAATAAAGTACCAGTTATATGAAGGAGCGTTGTATAAAAGGGGGTATGCCTGACTAATCCTTAGTTGTGGTCATCCAATGTAGGTGATGATAGTCGTTAAGATCCTCCATGGAGGTGTCTGCAGAGGACATCCAGGGAAAAGGACATTGGCACAAAGAGCACTCACACAGTGTTACTATTAGATGATGATGAGAAAGGATGCTTATAAATATGTCAGGATGTGCGATTGATGTCAGCAAACTGTGAATGATATCTGCTAGCTCACCAAAGACCCGTCGGCAATGGTGTCACCGTGGTCGTTTTTTCTATAGGGGAAGGACAACCTCAGTCCATTTCGTACTGGAAAAGGCCAATGCAAGTTTCTTGTGGCAGCAATCGACTACTTCACAGAATGGGTTGAGGTTGAATCCTTAGCTATGATTACTGACCAGAAAGTGTATTCATTCATTTGGAGATACACCATCACTCGGTTCGGCATTACACACCTCATAAACTCTGATAACAACAAGCAATTTGAAATTATAAGGATCAATAATCTATTTGATCAATTCAAAATCAATAACTGCTTATTTGTCCCCAGGCACCCAGGTGCAACGGACATGTTGCAGTGACGAACCAAACACTTTTCCTGGGACAAAAACTAAGTTGGATAGTTACAAAGGGCAATGGGTAATGAAGTTCGAATCAATTCATTCAGCATATAGAGTGAAAATGAGGAGGCCTAATTGAGAAGCACTTTTTTCTTTAACTTACGCGACCGAAGTTGTGGTATTAATCGAACTTTAAATACCAAGTTTGGGGGTCCATTGTTTTGAAAGAGAATAAAATGATGAATGACTTAGAGCCAGACTTAACCCCTTATAAAAACAAAGAGAGGAATAAACATTGAATATTGTCATGACTAAGCACAAAGAAGCCAAATACTACAACAGGATGGTGAAAACTCGAACATTCGAGGTCAGCTACTTGATCTTTAGAAAAATGATGCAATCGACCAAGAATGTAACCCATGGCAAGATAACTGACAACTAGGAGGCTCTATACATCCTCACTTGGATCATACGACCCGATACGTACGACCTAAGGGATCATGAAGGTCATGGCCTTACCCAATCATGGAATATGGAAGATTTGAAGCTTTGTTATCAGTAGACCAGATGAAGAGCCGATTGATAATCAGAATTTTTAAAGCACTAGTGTATCCATTTGTTTTTTTTTGTGATTATGCATTTTATTTATGTATTTTCTTTTTTATCTCCTTACAATGTATCTCTTTGCAACATCATTATTACCAATAAAGGAAACCATTTCTCTAATAAATTGTGATTTTCTAATATGCCCACCCAATTTACTCAAAAATACCTGTTTATGCACCAATATAGCAGTCAGATGCCCACCTAATGTGTTCAGGTCATACCACATTATGAACCAACTACTAGGTCGAATGAAGTCTCTCACTGGGTCAAATCTCGGTACACCTTTACAGAATCAAATGTCTCAGTAAAACAACTCCATTGTAAACTGAGTTAACTCGCGCCCCCTCAGATCATATCTGGTTTTTATGGCGTGGTCAGCGCGAGTATAAATAGGTCTAACTATAAGTCAACAAGGGCAGTATCTAATCAATCAATTTATTGTAAAACAAAGGGGGATATAAGGAGGTAATAAGGAAAACTTAAAGCAGAGAAAGAGAAAATGGCAGGAATCGGACCTCTATCACAGGATTGGGAACCGGTGGTGATGCGAAAGAAGGCTCCCACCTCCGTCGCTCGAAAGGACTAGAAGGCTGTCAACGCCGCCCGTCGCAGCGGTGCTGAAATTGAGACCGTCAAAAAATCGAATGGCGGGGCTAACAAAGCTGCCTCTAGCAGTAGTTCATTAAATACACGGAAGCTTGATAACTAAACTGAGAACCTTTCTCATGATCGTGTACCTACTGAGTTGAAGAAATGTATTATGCAACCTCGAATGGATAAGAAGCTTACACAAGCACAACTCGCTCAATTGATTAATGAGAAGCCGCAAATAATTCAAGAGTACGAATCTGGGAAAGTCATTCCAAATCAACAGATAATCTCCAAGCTAGAGAGAGCACTGGGAGCAAAACTGCGTGGAAAGAAATGATGGAGGAAAGGACAGCTTGATATGAAATTATTATTATATGTCTGAACGAATCTTGAGTAGTTTATAATGGTTGTGTTCAATAGCCTTTGTTTGTAACAAAACTAATTAGAATGACTGTTTAATAAATTCGCCTCTCTTGTCGATTAAAAAAATAAAAAAATAAAAAATAAGGAAAGCTTATCAAACTTTGGTGCAATATTTATTTCAAACAAAAACTGATGAGCGGATATAAAATAATCATTCACATCACACTTGATACATTGACTTTTCGAGTATAAACAAATTGGTTCATAAAATGAGTATAAAAAACCCATTCATCATTGCATTGTTTGAAGGTAATACCTACATGCGTAATTAGTTTTCATCAATCAATTCATCAGCATACATTCAAAGATAACCAGATAACTCAGAACTCAAACAATGGCTACTCACATTAACTAACATAGTTTTCACATGTAGGAGAACTACCTACTCATAAAAACAAATTCAAGCTAAAATACATCATAAAAGTAAAGCATCCAAGACATGGAATCCAGAAGAGTAAAGGACAACAAGGATCACATAATCTAAACAAGTTAACTAGAAACTTACGTTCATTGTTATAAGAAAAGAGGCAGTTCGAAACCAAAATATTCAAGGCCGAAGACAATATTAGAGATTTCAAAATTCAAATGTTTCTAAATACAAGAGAGTGGATCTGGGGGTAGAGAGGGATAAGGGAGAATGTGTATTTTCTATTCACGGATTGACATATAAAGGTATTCATTTTCAGATTCTACCGGAGTCCAAGTCTCAGTGAGAAACCATTGGTATTCAGTCCAAGTAAGAAGGAGGAGGAATCGGCTCCTCCTTAGTTCCTTTGCAATCATCAGGTTTGAATAAAGATAAGTCCACCTCGGGATGAGCCTCCATTACCCGGTTCACCAGCTCTTAATACCCGTTTATGAAAGGCTGATACTTCATCGATCCACAGTAATAAGAATTCAGGAAAGCCCACAAGTATGTAAATATTATAAGAGGGGCAATGGAGCTATCAGAATTGATAGACTCATCATTATCTTTATTTTTTTCGTCTAGCAGATGCCTCAGATAAATTTCTTTAGTCTGCAACTGATGCTTTAGCTCAACCATTACAGTCAAGGCAACAACCTTTTCTTTCTTCTGATTCTCAACCTCGGTCCTAGCAGTCTTGAGGTCTTTCTCAGCCATAACACGGAGACCATTTTATGTCTCTGTTTCATCTTTTACCTTTATTAGAGCTCCAACCTCAGGTAATTCTTCTCCGGACTATCCCATTAAAGCCGAGGCAAATTATTAGCTCCCTCCTTATCCTCAGGAATCTATTTAATATCAATAATTAGTCTTATCTGATCTTAATTTGGAGTGGTCTAAGCTTTTATGGCTCTTTATCACCCCGCCTTATCTGAAGAGGTTCTTCATCCACTAGCTGAAGATATGGTTTCCCCTAATATTTGTTAATTAGACAAATAAAATCAGCATCCCCCACTTATTGGATTAGGGGGTATAAAAGAGAGGCACGGGGGTTTGGCTACGGAGAAATTAGAGTAACGACAATGGAATTCCCATAAGGATAAGTCATTGAAATGGATCATGGATCCTATAAGGATCATCTAAGCACACGATATTAATTAGGATAGATGAACGTTGATGAAGGAAAGGACGTCACGAATAGGTTTCGAAAATGGAATTCCCAGTCCAGCTTATAAATAATGCCCGTAGAAGCAAAAATATCTCTCTTCAGCATTCGGGGCAAGGTCAGTCTCCTCAGCCATCCGAATGGATTACATCCTAAGGAGAGCAAGATGGTCGCCCAAGTCAATAGAATTTTGCTCGGGCATATAATTTTTGCATTCATGGGGGCATGGGGGATTTCTCCTGGTGGTTCCAAGACGAGGTGGATTGGAAGAACCCATTTCCTGAATGAAATTTTAAACTCTAAGCAGACGGCTAGGTCTACTAGAATTTGACGAAAAAGATACATAGGTGGAGATTCTCCCTTCATCATGTTCAGGACCAAAAGCATCAACGATCTCAACAATGTTTGTTAGGTCTCATTAACATTGGAGCCTCTCTTGATGATCCAGGTTAAGAGACCGTCTGAATAGTTGGAGAGAATCTAGGTATCAAAGTAAAGGTGAGTCTGGGGAAATAAAGTTTGAAATCTGGGGTTTACCTTTTGAAAATCGAGAGACAAAGTTATTAATCCTAGTAAAATTTAATTCAAAGCCAAAACTCTGGTACGCTTAGGACTAAAGAACGTCAAACAGATAAAGGGGAAAGGGAGGCATACCATTAAGAGAAATAAAGTCATGACACAACTAACCACAGAGCCTGGAGAGAAAATAAACTTGACAAAACTTTGAGAGTAAGGAGCTTGAACAAGGAATTATTGAAAGAGGGAGGAGAATTGAAAGCTCCGGTGTCTAAAATTGAAGACATTTAAAAATAAGGAGTTCTCTGGTTTTTATACTAAGAAAATGGTGTTTTAAATTCAACGACAAAATTTTGATAGATCTAAATTATGCAGGTGTTCGGTGGGTGACATGCGGCTTCTAGATGTGTGGGGATGATTCTGATGCCCACGTTTTCTACTGGAGTGGGAACGTCGCCAGGCGTATAATGATAATGTCATATAACCAAACGGAGTCACACATTAGGAGTAACAATCGACGAATCATGATTTGTTCACAGATCCTTATGTCAGCATAAAATCCCTATCAGATCATCATGAATAAGGACTGAAATAACTATAATATCAGCCATTCGACATCACAATAGGTTGGACACATGCAAGAAACATAAACCTCATTTGGCAAAATATAAGACTCTTCGGCTCACCTCCCTAAATGCAAACAGTCTGGTGAGTAGATGATGAGGGATATTTTAGGATAATTCGAAGTCAAATGTCGGTTCACCATCGGGGATGGATGAATGAATACTAGTAGATCTTAAGGAACATTGGAAGGTCACCAAATATAGTATCAATAGTACAGTGATCTGAAGGTGTTACTAAAAGATCATCTTCGTAGGGGATTTTGTAGAATGTTATGACAGCTCTCTATTTTTGTATGAACGTACATTAGTATCGTTTTGTAATGATGTTTTATTTTTTAAATCGTTGTAATTCATATATTTATATGTCATTCTCTATGCGGTTAAAAGATTATTATAAGTACTCAAAAAAAAATGGGGGGGGCTCCTTTCCCCGAACCTTCGGAATTTTCATTTCGTACCCAGCCCACCAATTATTCCCGTCTCCGCCACTGACCACAACCCCATCCTTGATTGTGTGTATACTTCCTAACTTAGTTCGATTGCAACTTTATATATGTTTATAATCATAACATTCATTTTTAATAGACTCACATATAATTTAAAGCTTACATAATCTAGTATGGATCATTTAAAAGTCTGGCGTAATCCAATTGAGAATCATAAGTAATGCAATATAATTCACATCCATCCATGGCCACATGATTGAAGTCTATGAAATAAACATATTAATATTACTACTTAACAAGTCTCAAACACGCACTCTTGAAGATTGACAAGAAGATAACTACTGATTACATAGCCATAAACTACTATATGGGACATGCCCGCCGCATACTTGAAGTGACAATAGTCATTTTAAGGTCCCAAAGTCTTCTTTTTTGTTTCTGGATCCCAAATATCTGGAAAAAACAAAAGAAAGGAAAGGACATGAGCAATTAAAAAAAGTAATGAAATGACGTTAACAACCCTCTTATCACACCCTACGGTATCCTTTCCAACTTCCAAAAAAAACTATTTAGAACATATTACCTCAAACAGCAAACTCAAGGACTCCATCTGGAGGTTACCATACATAAATCCAAAGATGTAATGCAAAAAGTATGTATAAATTCCATAAACATGAACTATTTTTTGAAAGATCATCATACACAAATTCCATATATATTGATATGACAATATTTAACACATTTCTTCATCAGCACGGACATTATATTTATAGCATTTCACTGATTGCATCCATGGGCTTATATAAAAACACCCAATTTTTATATACCTACCATGAAGAATGTTTAACTGATCAAATGTAAATTGTTATCTGTTTTTTCAAAGCAAGAGAATCAATAGATAAAAACCTGAGTCCTGCAAATTCAAAACTAAGAAATAAAATTATGAACGAGAAAGAAAAGTTGTAACCAAAAAAAAAAACACGAGAAAGAAAAGTAAAAGCGAAACAAACCTCTCATGTTCTTATCCGTAGAGTATCTGATCAATATATTTCACACACTCGCGGATGAGATAAGCGAGAAAAATGAATGCGATAGTGCTTAAGATCTGCATTATGGTGGCTCTCCATTTCACCCTCCTAAACAAACGAGAGATGTTTAAATCGCCAGTTCGTTGGCGAGTTCGTTTGGCTCTTCGTTTTCCACCGACATGCCATGTGTGGGTTCTTGGTTTGGGCTTTTTGAGGGACATGGTTGTCGACACAAATCAGCTTGGGCTATAGAGAGGGTTAATATTATGACACGAAAAATCTCGATATATGCACTACTTGTACGACACAAATTCACAACTGTACACACACTGGATTCGTTATTTTTTATAAGTGTGTGTTGTTTGGACTTATCAAGACCTTTCAATTCTATACATAAAAAGGATGGTTAACCAAGGGACCTTAATTTGATTCCTTTCCATTAATTATCTAATCCTCACTCTTGTCTCTTCATTAGCCTCCCACCACCATTTACCTACGAGAGTAAATTTTGAGAACTAAAAATCTTATATATCTATGTATATTCCTATCTATGTATATTTATTATATATATAAAATAGATGCTACAATCGGTAGAGCTACACGTGGCACACCAAACCACCATCCTTAATTACACCATCCTTAATTACACATAAACTTTCTCCTTTCATATTCCCTACACCTACAGCTGTGAATCTGTGATACATCGCACACCCATCCATTTGATTCCTTTACATTAATTATCTAATCCTCACTCTTGTCTCTTAAAATGCATAATAACAGCTTCTTAAACACAGCTTGCTAAGGAGATGTCTGTTTATGTTATCAAACAATCAACTCCCAAAAATCCCTTAATATCTGTTAACCACCTGTTCACATTCTGTTAATGAGAAACCTTTCATTACATGTCATGTGAGGTTATGTATACCATACATGGATTCCGTAGTTTGTTTCTTTTTTTATTTAAATTTAAGGGTAAAACATATTTCTTAAATTAAATTTTAGGATCATCTTGACAAAAAATAAATTAATAATAATAATTCAACACATTTTTATTTAATTTTTCTTTATTTATTTTTTCCTTTTGTTTTAGACTCACTCACCCTATAAATACTATATTTTCTAAATTTAAAATTTTAGAAAGTCACAATTAATTTTTTACTTTAAAATTTTGTATCATAATCTTTCAACCCTAATTATGGAATAATAGTTTATGGTATTCTTTTCAAATCCTTATTTTGGAGATACAGTTAAGGTATGATTTTTTAATTTTTGATTTGAAATGGAGAAAAGATTAACATGCACGCTTGCTTTACTAGTTAGGTTGTTTTTCAAAAGAACATACTATTTTTAAGTCCAAGAAGCTGGAAAGGTTCATCTATTATTACTACAATACATGCACGCAAAATTAATATATGCGAAAACGGAAGGGACTCTTACGTCCATCCAGCTGTGTGTGGATTCTTTCCATGTAGACTTTTGTTATATACATTATACTAGATTTAAACCCCGCGCAATGTGCGGGTACTTTGAATTTTTATTTCTATCGAGTTGTATACTTTAGTTTTTAATAAATCAAATAAATATACACATATTTTTTTTAATAAAGAGATTATTTAAATGAAAAAATTTCATGTAAAAAATTATACAACTTTGTCTAATGCATCACCCTCCAGTCAATTGTAATATATAAATTGTGTTAATCCAACTCAAAGGGTCAATTCATAATAAACATATTGAAACAGTATTTGAAAGTCTCTTAGTGAATAATCAAACATAAATAATTGAAAAAATTTTGGATTTTCAAACACCTTAACTTTACCATACATGTAAGTAAACAAAGTTATATTAATCATTTATTGATGTAAAAGTATTTTTTTAAGTTGAAGATAATAATAAATTTTATTTATAAAAAACAACTAAGATACGAATGTTTTTACTACATGCAGTTAAATCAACTAACTTTGCACCCAAATAAACTTTTATAACTTAAAATGCACTTATACTAATTGGATATTATAAAATAGTGAAAAAATGAAATGAACTTGTTAAGAAACAAATTTGTTTAAAGAAACATCCTTCTTATTCAAACCATTGCATTATGAGGAAGTTGTTACTTTCCAAGTTCTTATATAAATTGAGAATCTAATATAGTAATTAAGACACTTGCAATATGAGAATTTACATAGCTGAAAATTCCTTTTTGCTGATCTGTTTACCAGCACTATTATAAGGACCAAAAGGGTGTTCGTTGATAGGAAGAAGAACCTTCATTGGGTTGTATACACATAAAAAAAAAATAGCACACTTAGTTGCTTATTTGAGATTTGACTCATCATACCTTACGAATTTGGAGATTCGAATCATACGTTACGAATACAAAGACCCGCACTATCCCAGAAAATTAATGAAAATCCCTGAAAATAAATAAAATAACTAGAAAATTAAAAACAACATAAAAAATGAATAAAAATCCAAAAAATAAAAAATATAGAAAATGAATAAAAAACAAGAATATAAATATTATCCCCATAATGAATTTAAAAATATATATATATAAAAAGAACAGAAAAAATGTATTAAGAGTATTAAGAAAAAATAAAAAATGAATAAAAACCAAATCCACCACGCCCCCACCCCAACCCCCGACTGTTTCGTCCCCCCTGTCGTCAGGTCTGTTTTTTTTTTTTAATTCTCTTGTTTTTTTAATTTTTTTTCTAATATTCGCATTTTTATTAGTTTTCTAGGGTACTTATTCATTTTCATTTTTAAAATTTTTTCAGCGAATTTTCATTTTCTCTTATTTTTTTCTTAATTAATAATTTTCTGACTTTTTAATTAATTTTTGCGTGTCTTTTTAAATTAATTCAGGGACAAATATTTATTTGCTATTTTTTATACATTTTCTGTATTTGTTTCATTATTTTTGTGTTTTTATTGGTTTTTTATTCTGAACTTTTTTTTAATTTCTGGTGTTTTTTTAAATTAATTCTGGGACTAATATTATTTTATGCATTTTTTTTCTTTTCTTGTATTTTTTTCATTATTTTTGGTTTTAATAAAACTGACAAAGTTTGACTGATTTTTTTTAAATAGTAAAAAAAATCATTTTGAGTTGATTATTTTTTAATGGTCCTACTAAAATGTTTAAAAATCATAGAAAAAAAATAAACTCCAAAATATTTTTTTTACTATTTTAAAAAAATGAACCTCATTCAGGGTCCTTAAACGGGGGGACCTCTCTCTCTCTCTCTCTCTCTATATATATATATATATATATATATATATATAAAGCTCTTCCAAGTGTGGAAGACATGCCAAAGGTAAATGGGAAGAATGACATCACGAAACAAATCAACTTGACTTAAGAGAAGATTTGGCTGTCAAAAAGTCTTCACGGTTTCCAAAAAGATATTTGTGAAATATATGTTGTCCAACTGTTTTTACTGGAGCGACATGCCAACGAGGGAAGGCCATGAAAAAAATCAAGTTACGACATTGAAGGAAGTTGTGAGGAAAGATAACATACCCGGGGAAAAACTCTGGTTGATTGAACAACCAGCGAACTTAGGCCTTCGCTAAAGTGAATCTCTGTTTAGTTGATATGAATGATCAACGAAGGCCCCCAGACTTTGGTTGGGTCAATAAGCTACTACAAAAGTTTGAACCTTACTCAAACTTTCATATGATATACTTATGCAAATAACTTTGAAAGTATATTTTCTATATGAGTAGTTGCTTACAATTGCATATCACCTCAAATAAAACACCAAATCAGCACACGCACATACCAATCAAATTTTCATTTTAAGAAAAGATAATTTGAATACGACAAAGTGTTAAAGTGTATTTGAAGTCCGCTTACCTCAACCTATGTGGCAATCCAACATTTCATGATCACGAATGATGTTAGATGAGGTTGATGAAGCTTTCCAAATGTGACATTTTTCAGGAACGACCTCAAGGACAAAACTCAAAGTATATTTTATAACTAGAATAAAAAATTCAAATGACGCGAGACAACATGAGTATTCATTTACTCTTACACTCTTGTTTTAAAAAATAAGTAAACACTATTTTTATCTCTTAAGTCTGAATTGTTCAGTCTTAAATAATAAGAAAAAAAACTCCAACGTCTATCTAGCTAACTGGAGTGAAACGGGTAAGTATTCCTCTCCAATTAAGCGACACTTAAATTAAATGTACCTTTAACCTAGTTATTCAATTATATCATGGTTATTAACTACATAAAAAATTAGTATTTGTAGATGCACCAAATTCATGTTCGTTCTCCATGCATAGGACCCCCCCCCCCTAATTGAGGTGAATTCTCTTCGTGACCTTCTCCGAATCTCATGAAAGTACTAAATTAATCCCTTAAACTATTCACAAACAATCCCTACGTCCATCACTTCCCTAACCATCCTAACGTGTCCAACAAGAACATTACCTTCATCAAACACCCAATGTTCCATACGACACAACTCTCAAGATTTCCCATAATAGACTATCACATCGCAACCCTCTTAATTACGATGATCCGCGGCCTTTTTATATGGTTTTGTCATATGATGAATGGTTTCACTTGAGTGTGCCCAAACGAGGAGACCATGTCGTACGACATGAACTAAAAGGACTTTTTTATAGAATTATGTTTGCTACAAGTCCCTTGGCTAACCCAAAAACGAGTATAATAATTTTTGTAACTCTTACTTCTTTCTTCTTAAAATCCACAACATCGTCGAATCTCTGCTTGATCGATCTGCAAATCCAACCTACATCCTTTAATACTTCAAAACAACCTTGAAAATTTAAGAATGTTATTCTAGGCACACTCACTGCCTTACCTAAGTTTTGACGAAGTTCATATGAATAAGGAAGACGGATGCGAAAGCGTTGCTCGGTTGAAACTCCAACTAGAACCCTCATACCTCAACGGATACACTTTTTTTGTGCATGCAACATCTCGGGATAACCTCCCACACTTCTACAATGATTTCCCTACACTAAAATGTTTTTGCAAGTGCGGCTACGCCATATACTATACACGAATCAGGGTGTCTTACACTGCCTTTACTCTGAGTAAACTTAGTAGGGTGTCATAAAAGATAGCACGAATTAGGATTTTAATGCATCGTTTCCATTTCGGGAAGTTCACCAAAAGACTTCATCTTTTAACAAAGTTGTTGCTTTTCCTAGACAAAAGATGCTTGTTGTTTTAAAACATCCAAGAAAGGCTAAGTGTCCCCAAAGGACACTTCCTAATGGCTTAAACCCATCTCCACTACACCGACTTGATGCCGACTAATAGTAATCCTTACAGAAACATTAAGATATGTTATGAACACTTCCAAAGAGTACCCACAACATATTTAATTTTCTTTAAACCCGCTTTCATACAAAATACAAAACCATTGGCATAATTTGAGGACGATTTTATCCGACACTAAAGCATTGTAGCCATTATTAAAACTTTGCTTAACATTAGGATTCTCTTCCTTACCAGCTTTGCCCCAGTTAAATTACTGGACTCTTTTCTAAATACATCAATTTTCACCCTGACCGAAACACACTCTTTTTCAAACTATTTCCTAAAGAAAAAATGCATAGTTCAAGTTTGTTTGTTGACTGACTATGTACCAAAGGTTATGTAGGTGTTATGAGGATTTCTTGTCTAAAGCATTAGTCAAAACATGTTCACACCCATCTTAACACGTATATCACATATGTATATACACACTGCACAATTTGTTTATATACCTACACTTCATTCACCCTGTTTAATATCCAAACACCTCTTATTGGACTGCATTTAAAGCTAAATGGCAGATTGGGTGCTCAATACCTTCCCCTCCGTAACATAGTCGTGATACTTAAAATTCTTGTTACGCACAAATATCATCACCTTACATCTAGCCCTATAAGGCTAAACTGTATTTTCTTTTGAAATCAAAATAGACTGAATCTGAAAGTCCTATCTCCATGGTTGCACCTGAGAATTAAATGAATGCAAGTACGTGCAAAGACCTTACATGCCATCTCGAATGTCAGAGCTCTCTCACCGTGTTATCTTAAAAATTAACTTTTAATAATTTATCCATTTTCAACCATGAATCGCACAAAAGTTGAGTTAATAAAACATAGAAACTTTAAATAGTGACTTAAACGATAGTAATGATAATTATCCGAATTCAAACTCTATGTAGCCGACCATTTGAATCAAATTGGAATAAAATGTTCACGTGTCACAATCACAAGTTGCTTGTGACACCGTTGTTTACTGTTGATGTAAAAAATTAGATCACTCTAATTATTCAATCACAGATAAATAAATGAGACTAAGAATTTTAAAGTGGTTCAGCCTTATAAGAATGGCCTACGTCCACTGTTGTTTTATTGCTGAGTATTTTGGAATTCTCCATTACAAGTTCTATCAAGAAATTCCGGTCTGGATCCGGATCCCCTTACAATGAGGATTGTATCATGTATTTATAGCCCTGAGGATGTAATGTGAAAGGGTAATACATTTAATGAGGTACATATGAAAGGGTAATACATTTAATGCCCCTTGAGCGTGTGCGTCTGAATGATAAGCATTTAATGAATCAGTTGAACTGTTGATTATCCAGCTATTAACGCTTTGTTTGAGGTGCAGCTCGGACCGCCTGAGTTGCTCGGACCGCCTAAGCTTCTCGGTACTTAAGAGTTCCTCGGAGATATCTTGTTCCTCGGAGCGTATGAGTTCCTCGGAGAGATCTTGTTCCTCGGAGCGTATGATTTCCTCGGAGAGATCTTGTTCCTCGGAGCGTATGAGTTCCTCGGAAGTGATTATTGTTGCCATGTAGATTGCCACATGTCATCAGTTAATTGGGCCATGTCAGCAGACTAAATTTGGTATCAACAGAAGCCCCCAATGTTTCATAGATCGAAATTTGAGGAGTATGGAACATTCTTTCTCGGAATGTGGTAGCTTTAAATAGTCTTCCTGCTTTTTTATGAGTGTTTCCTTCGTATTTATTTCTCCTTCCAAATTCGTAGAATCATGCTTTTTTGAACTTTTTTGCTCGCTTCGATTCCCGCGTCACTTTTCATCTTTTTAGCCGTTGTTGCCCGCTTTGATTCCCGCGCCACTTTTCATCTTTTTAGCCATCGGTAACGTCATCATCCTTTTTTGTAATCATTACTTCACCATTTCCCAAGGCAAGGTATTTAAACTTCACAGACACTCCCATCGTCTTCTACCTTTTCAAATTTTTATCTTCGAGTTTTACGTCGTCTCTTTCTCTCCTGTGTATTCATCTTCTTCCATCGTTCGTTGTCAACAGCTTCAGTCTTTTTTCTGTAAAATCCTCCTCCTTCTTCTTCATTTCCTTTAATCACCATGGTTTACCCTGTTTAATCTCTTGACAAATTTTGATCTGATTTTTCCATTCCCTCTTGGGTTATTTTGGAAGAGCTTTCTGAGCCTTCTGATTATTTTCGCTTGGATGAGGGACATTGGTTCCCCAGTCTCTTTTTTGCTGAGTGTGGATTTTCTTTTCCACCAAATCCCTTGTGTCTGGAATTCTGTCAATACTTTGACGTTGTTCCTTCACGAATAGCCCCCAACACATGGAGAATAGTTAATGGGGTGCATAGATTAAATCAAGTGCATGGAACTCGTATAGGAATTCCAGAAATCATATACTGCTATAGATGGGCAGTTAATGATAATATTTTTTATTTAAAAACTAGATTTTTATATAGAGCCTTAGTAGTCAATCTCCCTGATGCCAATAAGGATTATTTTGAACACGGGGTTGTCATAAAAAATTGGCAACACCCTCCATTAACTGGAGATGAGGTTTACGAGAGTCCCAGATGCCCTCCTTATGGAAATGGGATAGGTTATTTTTATTTCATTTTATTTATTTTGAATTCATGTTTCTTTTGTGTTTGATAAAATATGCCACTGATAACAATGTTTATTTATTTGCAGTTGATAGCAAGAGAAAGTGCCCAAAAGATGCAGATGTCAATATAAGGCATTTGAAACTTATCTGGAGTCTGCATCAAAGTGTTGCCGACGAGCACATTAGATCAGCTTCGTATCTGCTGCAGTACAAGAGCTACACCACTTCTTTCACTGCTCGTCCAGTGATAACTGAATCAGAGCCAGTACCAGCTTCCACCAGCTCATTGCCTGAATCCCATATTCCTTTAAGTGAAGGGATGAAGAAGAAAAGACCTCCTACCCTGTTTGAGAAAACTGCCTCTGGTTCTGGAGAGGCAAAAAGGAGTAAGATCGACGTCCCAAGGGAGGGGACAAAGAAGACTGATGCAGCTGCTCCTGCTAAAGTTGCCGAGAAGCCCGCAATGGCTCCGAGCAGCTCTGCTGCTCCTGGAGAGGTGATTGTAATATCACCGACTAAGGGTTCTTCCTTGGTTCAATCCGTTCCTGTTCCTCCGAGGAGGCTGAAGAAAAGCTCTTCGGTTAATTTGGCTGAGACCATCACTCAACCCCCAGTTGCTGGAACTGGGGTTCCAACTTTTGTTCCCCCAAGCTCTGCCATGAGCTCGGTAAAGTCCTGGATCATTCTCGAGGTCCAAGGTACTGAAGACAATCTTACTCGGTACATGGTCACCTCGCTAGCTGCTCGTCACCTTGCTTCTGTAAGTCTTCTTACTCTGAACTTTTCATATTTCCTTTGGTATTTATGTTTCTGATTTGTTTTCTTTTTCTGTTCATAGTTGACGAGCTGCTTCAACATAATCCTGAAGAAGGATGAAGTAATTAAAGCTTCATGCTCCTCGTCTAGTGTGGAGGGAGCTTTGGCAGAAGCTATCAAGTCTTTGGACAATTCTCGCCAGACATATGCCATTGACAGGGTTGTCTGGGAGAAAAAGCTTGCCTCCACCGAGCAAGAAAGAGCTCGGGCTATTGATGCCTTCAAGGAGTTGGAGAAGAGAATAAATGCCCTGGAGAAGGCAAATAAGGAGCTCGAGGAGAAGCTCAAAACTGCTGGAGAGTTTGAAGATAAACTCAAAGCTGTCGAGGAGGAGTTGGCTAAACTTCGGGACGTAGGTCGGCAGAAGGAGGAGGTAGAAAATAAGTTGAAGACTGCTGAGAACCTGCTGTCCGAGAAGCTCTCCTCGGAGAAGTTGAAGAGGAAGATGGTTGTGAAGAAGTCCTTCAGCGCTGGCTGGGACAAGGGGTGGAGCAAGGGGTTGGATGCCATGGTGTCGCAAGTGGACTATGGCAGCCTCAAATATTTTAGGGATGGATGGGTTCCTTCCCTTCAGGAGATGAAGGTGGATGAAAATTCTGAACTCTATCAGCAACACATCCCTGGTCCCCCTCCAACTCCTGAAGACTTAGAAGAGGACGAAGCTGCCTCCGAAGAGTCTTCTGTGGTGATGGAAGATCATCCCTCAGCCATCTAGCCTGCTGCCGAGGAAATTTAGCAAATCGTTTCTTCCTTCGAGAAACTGCCTACTCTCCCCGAGCAACTATCCCTTACCTCCGAGCAACCTACCTCTTCATCCCAGCCTCCCGAGAAGGTATTGGGAGATAAGGAGAAGGTGTAGAATTGTTCGTGTTTATCTTTATATTTTCTTTCTCTTTATCAAATGTAACCCATAATATGTAACTCTGAACTATGATCTAATAAAACTTGAACTTTTTGCATACTGTTGTCTATCTTCCATTCATACTCTGCTTATTCTTCTTATTGATTACTGCTTCTCTTTCTCTGCTAGTTTCTGGACAGGATGGAACTATTATCTGCCCACGATACTGTGCTGCTGAGGCAATGCAATGATTACTTTAAGGCTGGTCACACAGACCTGAGTGCAGCACAAGTTGTCGACATCCTCGGTCAAGATGCTTCAGAACAGGCAGTGGAAGCATATCAATATCTGAAGTGTCTACTTGATCGAGCGGTGGCCAATAATGTGGCTTACTATGAAATGATCGAGGATCTCCAAGGCACCCTTGAATACCTTCAGCTTCAATACAAAGAATCCACTGCCCTGTTGCATGATAGTTACGAGAAGAAGTACAAGTTGATCATTGTCGATAAGGGCTACGAGAAGATTTTTACTGGGTACGATGTAAGGGAAAGAACCTTGAGGGGTGAGGTCGAGGAATGCAGATAGATTGTCGAGCTGCTGGAGCAAGAAAATAACAACCTGCAAAAGGAGCTGTCACAATTGAAGTCTGCAGCCTCTTCTTCAAAAGCCCTAATCCCAGTGACTGATGAGGGATTTTCATTCTTAGAGATCGAGAATGCCAACTTCAGGGAAGAGTTGGACACCTTGAAGAGGTCGGGCCCTTCCATATCTTCTCGGGGACGAGCAAGAGCTCCTCGGGGACGAGCAAGAGTAGCTCGGGTTCCTGTCAAGGAACAAAGGACTCAGTCTGCCCTAAAGAACTAGGCCTTCCAGCTGATGGCGAAGAACCAAGCTTTGGCTGAAATGTCAAAAAAGATCAGAGATCTGGAAGAGCAGCTCTCCACACAGAAGTCTACTTTGGAGGACAAAGAGATTTTTATCAAAAATCTTCATGAGCAGATGGAGAGGCTAACATATCAGTTCCAAAAATAGCCCAGGGAGTTCTGGATGGCTTGATACAACGAAGCACTATACCACTTGGACGATCATATCCAGAATGCCAATAATGAGGGCTACAAGCAAGGCTGGATGAATGCCTTAGGTGTGCTGAAGCTCGAACAGGGTCATTATCTGTGGGACTACTATGATCCCGGGCTACTCGACCTACCTGTGTCTCCATTCAATTTGGACATGGGTTGGATCCTTGCTAGGGCCATTCCTCGGAGCTTAATTTCCAAGTATCTCGACGACTACAATATCCATTCTCAAATCGAGGTATCTCGTCCTGAGCATCTCTTAGATCGACCATCCGTGATGAATGTCAGGATGTTGAAAGATCTTAACTTCATCAATTCTCCTCTGTCTTTAAATGATCCGCCTGCTGGCGAGGAACTTGTGTCAAAAGTAGAGGGGAAAAGACCAGTAGAATAGGAATTTTTGATGTAATAGCTAGTATACATTTCAATATCAATGTACTTTTCATTTTATTATCAATGTAACTTATTTTGAATTCAATGAAAGACTTTCATTTATGTTTGCAATCTTAATTGCTATTGTCTTGTAAACACATTATATTTGTGCATATCTGTTAAAAAGATAACGATATTGTGTTGTTTGTCGATCAACTCAGTAATAATTAAAAAGTTACAAGTATCAATAATATTGCTCGATCACTTAATAATAAGGTCGCGAGTATAAAAATGTTTAAAATATTTCCAACCAACCAAGGTCATTAGATTCTCCATGTCGACCAACTACAGTTAGTGGGTTTTTATCCCCGACCAACCATAGTTAGTAAATTTTTCTCTTAAATGTTTCCGACCAACCAAGGTCGGAAAATTTTTCTTGTCGACCAACTACAGTTGGTGGGTTTTTATCCCCGACCAGCCATAGTTAGTAGATTTTTCTTCTACGAGAAACTTTGACGCTTTCTGAAATAATCTTACCTTCCGACCAACATAAGTTGGCATTTTCGAGAATATATTTACCTCTCGACCAACATAAGTTGGCATTTTCGAGAATATATGTACTTCCTAACCAACATAAGTTGGCATTTTTAGGAATATTTTGTTTCCTAGCCAAACAGGTTGGCATTTTTAGGAATATTTTGTTTCCTAGCCAAACAGGTTGGCATTTTTAGGACTATTTTATTTCCTAACCAACCGAGGTTGGCATTTTTAGGAATTTTTGTTATCTAACCAACCGAGGTTGGAATTTTTAGGAATATTTTGTTTCCTAACCAACCGAGGTTGGCATTTTTAGGAATATTTTTGCTGAGTAGTCTGAGCTTTGCCGAGTAGTGTGTAGCACTAGTATTCCCTGAAATTTTTTCAATAAAATGAGAGACTTGCAGAATATCTTCCTTTTATTCATATCGATGGAACTGCATTACATGGGAATATACATCAATGATAATACTTGCGCAGGTGCTCTGCGTTCCATGAATTTTTAAACTCTTCCCCCTCTAGAGTTGCTATTCGGTAAGTTCTTGGCCGAATAACTTCTGTAACTCGGTATGGTCCATGCCAGTTTGCCTCCAGTTTATTGTGCTTTTGAATTACTTTCTTCAGCACATAGTCTCCTTCTTTCAGGTCGCACTTCTTCACCCTCTTGTTGTAAAACAAAGCTATTCGCTGCTGGTAAGCAGCATTTCTAATGGCTGCTTCTTCTCTAACTTCCTCGAGCATGTCTAAATCCAGTCTTCTCATTAAGTCGCTGACAGGGGAATTGAAATTTAGTACCCTGTGTGTTGGGAGGCCCAACTCGGCAGGTATAACAGCTTCACTTCCAAACGCCAGCATATATGGTGATTCTCCAGTTGCTACTCGGGTAGTAGTTCGGTAAGCCCAGAGTACTGATTGTAGCTCGTTGATCCAGTTTGCTTTTGCATCATCCAGTCTTTTCTTCAAGCCATTTAGCAGCGTTCTGTTTGTCACTTCAGTTTGTCCATTGCTTTGAGGATGGCCTGGTGCTGAGTGGACCTTCGAAATATTTGATTGATGATAATAGGCGGACAATTCCTCATTATCAAATTGTGTTCCATGGTCTGTGATGAAGGCATGAGGGAGACCATATCGGCAAATGATGTTCTTCCAAACAAATTGGTACACCTTCTCGTATGTCATGTCGATGAGTGGTTCAGCTTCTACCCACTTAGTAAAATAATCCACCGCGACGACGAGGTATTTGAATCTTCCTCTGGTCATTGGCAGTGGCCCAACCAAATCTATCCCTCACATGGCAAATAGCCAAGGAGAAGTGATAGGTGTCAACAATGCTTGTGGAATTCTTCGGATGGAGGAAAAGCGTTGGCACTTGTCACACTTCTTGGCATAGGCTATACAATCATCCCTCATCGTCGGCCAGTAGTATCCCTGCGTCATCACCCTTTGCAAAAGCGTCCGACCTGCTACATGTGCCCCACAGGACCCTTCATGGATCTCTTTAATTAATTATTTCACCTCGGAGGGATGTACACATCTCTGCAAACCTGCCATAATTCCCCGTCTATATAAAATACCATTAGTTAATACATACCGAGCAGCTTTGAACTTTAATTTCTTGGCTGTGAGTTTGCCAATTGGAAATTCTCCCTCCTCGATATATGCCCTGATGGGATCCATCCAAGATGGTCCTAAATCAAGGGTAATAAAGTTCATCGCCAGATCTTCATCTATACTCCGACCAACCAACACTTCAATTGGGATTGTTCGTCGTAGCTCGGTGCGAGTAGTTGATGCTAGTCGAGCTAGGGCGTCTGCTCTCGCATTCTCCATTCTCGGTATTCTGACCTGCTGAATTGCGGCAAATTATGACACCAGCTCCTTTGCCTTTGCATGATATCTGATCATTAATTCTCCTCTAACTGCATATACTCCCAACATTTGATTTACGATTAATTGAGAATCACTGAAAACAATAACCTGCTGCGCCTCCAAAATTTTTGCCAAGCTAAGTCTTACAATCATGGCCTCATACTCAGCCTCATTGTTGGAAGCTTTGAATTGGAAACGCAAGGCGTATTCCATGTCGACCTCTTCCAGAGTTCTCAAAACTATCCCCGCGCCACATCCTGCAGTGCAAGATGATCCATCTACATATAGCCTCCATATAGGTAACTCGTCTTCAAATTTTTGATCAGTCAGAGTTCCTCGGTGAAATATTTGCTGCTTCCTTTCCTCCTCGGATTTTTCTTGCTCTTCGTCGATCATCTTTTCTTGCCCTTTTAGCAACCGGAGTTGGTCTGAGCTCGAATTTAATGATCCTGTAACATCCACTTGCCCTTTTACCAATCGGAGTTGGTCTGAGCTAGTGTTTGTTGATTCTGTAACATCCACAGGTTGGTCAGCGAGCAATTTTTGTTCCTCGTCCGGAGTGCTCACAACTATCTCTGCGCCACATCCTATAACATCCACACGCTCTTTTACCAATCGAAATTGGTCTGAGCTTGTGTTTGTTGATCCTGTAAAATCCACAGGTTGATCAGCGAGCAACTTTTGCTCCTCGGGGGTATCAGGATAGTTGAACTCCGCTATGAAATCTGCTACAGCCTGCCCTTTTAATGATGATCTGGGTTCATAAATTATATCATATTCACCGAGCTCTATTGCCCAGTACATCAATCTCCCTGATTTTTTTGGCTTATGAAGGGCTTGTCTCAATGTCATATCGGTATATACTACTATGGTATGAGCCTGGAAGTATGGCCTCATTCTCCTACTCGCCTCGATCAACGCCAGTGCTAACTTTTCCAGCCTTGGATATTTGATCTCTGCTCCTCGGAAGGTTTTACTTGTGTAGTAAATTGGTTTTTGCACTCCATTCTCCACTCTGATCAACGCCGAGCTAACTGCATTCTCGGACACTGCAAGGTACAAATATAATTTTTCTCCCATCACCGGCCTGGACAACAGTGGAGGTGCTCCCAAGTATTTCTTCAAGTCTTGAAAAGCCTTCTCACATTCATCATTCCACTCAAAAGTCTTTCTGAGTGTCTTGAAGAATGGGAGACATCTATCAGTTGCTCGTGACACAAATCTGTTGAGTGCTGATACTCATCCTGTAAGACTTTGCACTTCTTTCTTCGTCGTTGGAGATCGCAGCCCTAATAGAGATTTGATCTTTTCAAGATTCGCCTCAATGCCTCGTTGATTGACAATGTACCCGAGAAACATGCCTTCTCGTACTCCAAAGATGCACTTCGTCGGGTTCAGCTTCATTTGGTATTTATCTAGTTGATCAAAAGTCTGATTTAAGTCAACTAGATGATCAGCAGCTTTTTTGCTCTTCGTCAGCATATCGTCAACATAGATTTACATATTGCAAGTGATTTGTTCAGTAAAGACTTTGTTCATCAGCCGTTGATATGTCGCACCTGCATTTTTCAAACCAAAAGGCATAACATTATAATAATAAGTTCCCCTCGGGGTAATGAAAGAAGTACTATCCCTGTCTTCAAGTTTTATTTTGATCTGATTTTAACCAGAATAAGCATCCATGAAGCTCAGAAACTCGTGTCCCGAGGTAGCATCTACTAGTTGATCAATTCGGGGCAAAGGAAAGTGATCCTTTGGGCATGATTTGTTGAGGTCGGTGAAGTCTACACACATCCTCCACTTGTTGTTCTTCTTCTTTACCATCACCACATTAGCTAACCAATCTGGGTATTTAACATCTTCAATGAAACAAGCTTTCTGGAGCTTCTCGACTTCCTCCTGTATAGCTTGATTCTTCTCGGGACTGAATACTCTTCTTCTCTGCTTCACAGGCTTGATCTTCTTATTCACATTGAGCTCATGACATAAGAAGTTTGGATCTATCCCAGGCATATCTTCATGACTCCATGAAAAAGTTTGTCTTCTGCTTCTCAGGAAAGTTATCAATTCCTGTTTTAATGAGGCTTCCAACGATGAACCTATTTGAGTAGTTCGCTCAGGGTGTTCGTCGTCCAGAATGATGTTTTCAGTAGCTTCCACCACTTGACCCTTCACGAGTTGCGACTCATCTCGAGGATCCAATGTTTCAATCTCTGCACCTTCATTCACTTGATAGGTAGTAGTCTTTTTCTTTGATTCCTCCAATTCTTCTTGTTCGGCGGATGAATAATAACATTCCCGAGATACTTTCTGATCACCTTTCATAACTCCTACTCCAAAGTTTGTTGGAAATTTTAGGCACTGATGCACTGTAGATGGTACAACCTTGAACTTCTTCAATCCTACTCTTACCATGATGATATTGTACGATGATTGGACATTCTTGTCCATCATGAAGAAACGTATTCTTTCTGTCCGACAAGCAGGCCAAGTACCAATGAATATATCCAACTTGATCGTCCCAAGTGGAAATACTTTCTCACCAGCGAAACCGATGAGGGGTCTGTGGTAAGGCTCCAGTTGAGATAGCTTTAGATTTAAACTATCGAAGCATGAGTAAAACATGATGTCTGCCGAGCTACCATTGTCGACCAGTACTCTTGAAATCATAACCTCCTTCATCCTCATTTTGATCACCAATGGATCATCGTGAGTTTGCCAGTTTTCCTCGTCTAATGAGTGTTTCAATCTCATTCTGAAGAGCTATGCAATTTTTGGTCATATGGCCATGATCTTTGTGAAACTCGCAATATTTTTCTCTATTCCTCGTGTCAGGATCTGCCTTCATTTTCTTTGGCCAGTTTAACTCCTCGTTGTTCTTAATTTCTTCCAGGACGTGGTTGATATATAATTTCAAAGGAGTGTAATTATCAAATTTCTTCAAGACCTCCCATGACGACCTATTCTTGGATTGTTTGTCACCACCATTGTTCTTATGCTCTTTCTTCTTGGCTTTGTCGACTTCCACCTTGGTTTCTTTGGTGTCCATATTCTTTTTCGCAGCCATAGCCTCTTCGGCATTCATAATTTTGGACGCTTTTCCCATCAGGTCTAACATGGTTCGAGGTGGATCTTTGGCCAAAGTGTAGTACAACTTGTTCGGCAGTAGTCCACTCATCAAAGCAGTAATCACTGTCTTCTCCTCGTAATCAATGACTTTGAGTTTCTTGTTATTAAAACGAGTTATATAATCTCTGGTACTCTCACCAGCTTTTTGTCTAACACTTAACAAATGTGCTACTCGTTTAACTGGATTTGCTCCAAAATAGAAATTCCCAATGAATAACTCGGCCAATTGCAGAAAAGTTAAAATCTTACCCCGAGGAAGATTATTATACCATATTTGAGCAGAACCGATAAGAGTTCTCGGGAATGCCCTGCATCTCATCTCGTCTGGGATGGCATAGATGTCAGCAGCAGCTTGATATTGTTCTATATGAAGAATAGGGTCAGTCTTTCCATCATATTTGGGGGTCACAACAGATGCTTTGAACTTCGATGGTGTTGAAAAATCCACAATGTCCTGGATAAAAGGTGTTCCTCGAACAAAGGTTCGTTGTAGAGGGTTCTTGGCCTTAGCTATTTCCCCTAATCTATCCTCCAGCCTCTGAATAGATCCTTTCCATGCATCATTTCCTTCCTCGAGCCTATTGGTTCGAGCAACTGATCGCATTGAAGTGGCTTCCTGAGATCTATCTTGACGAGTAGCTGGTTACTCATGGGATCTACCTTGACGAGCAACTGGTCGCGACTGGGCAGATCATTCCCTTAAGGCTATTGATCGTCGAAAGCTGCTCGACGCCGCATTAAGAGGACTTTTGTTCCTCCTAGTACCTAATCGGTCGAAAGGAGAAACCCTACTTAATTTTTCCAACGCGCTGGTCCTTTTTGGGTAGAGAGTGACACGTTATTCAGTATCTGTGGCTCGCACTGACGAAGTTCGCCCAGGTTGATAAGAGAAATCTTCAGACTCCTCATTGCGATATGAATTGGTACGCCTAATACGCGAAGAAGGCGCACGAGTATTTCTTTGAATGCTTCGTGGTCCGAAATGGGCTGATGCACCGCCATGAAGGGTTTGGATGAGTTGTCGCATTGTTTCTTGCATGACGGTTTGGCCCTGAGCCAGATTTGCCATTATTCCAGTCAGATCTGGAATAATTGGCGGAGCAGATGGATTTGGAGGGGTTCCAACGTTTCGATTGCTAGATTCAGGAATATCAGCCATTGATAATGGATTATTTTTGGGGAAAAACGATATTACCAGTCGATTTCCCACAGACGGCGCCAATCTGTTGATGTAAAATATTAGATCACTCTAATTATTCAATCACAGATAAATAAATGAGACTAAGAATTTTAAAGTGGTCCAGTCTTATAAGAATGGCCTACGTCCACTGTTGTTTTATTGCTGAGTATTTTGGAATTCTCGATTACAAGTTCTATCCAGAAATTCCGGTCTGGATCCGGATCCCCTTACAATGAGGATTGTATCTTGTATTTATAGCCCTGAGGCTGTAATGTGAAAGGGTAATAAATTTAATGAGGTACATATGAAAGGGTAATACATTTAATGCCCCTTGAGCGTGTGCTTCTGAATGGTAAGCATTTAATGAATCAGTTGAACTGTTGATTGTCCAGCTATTAACGCTTTGTTCGTGGTGCAGCTCGGACCGCCTAAGCTTCTCGATACTTAAGAGTTCCTCGGAGATATCTTGTTCCTCGGAGCGTATGAGTTCCTCGGAGAGATCTTGTTCCTCGGAGCGTATGAGTTCCTCGGAAGTGATTATTGTTGCCATGTAGATTGCCACGTGTCATCAGTTAATTGGGCCATGTCAGCAGACTAAATTTGGTATCAACATTTACCATTGTTAAAAAAAAAATATGATTACCATTTGGTTTCAATTGGTTAATTATTGTGTTTTGCATAAAATTATTTTGATAAAAGAAGGGCTCAGCTATTAGCACTCCACTTTAATACTCTACGTTCCACAAATGTAGCAAAAAGCATTTCAAATGCTGCTAAAATTCTTAATAAAATGTCACAAAATTAAATTTGAACTGCTAGAGTACTATTGAACTATAAATAATAACCTTATTTCTAAAAGACAAACAAAAACAAGCCCATTAGACTGGGAAACAATTGACATCAGCAATGAAAGAATTACCTAACAGAGTTGTGGTTATCCTCCTGTCACACTTCAAACTTAAACCCCACTTATTGCAAAGAAAAAGAAACTGATACATCTCTTGGTTATATCAACTGGGATGTTAATAATTATTTATCCTGATGGATGTAACCCTTTCATCAGATGCCAAATATAATTTAGTTTTTGATTTATCTATAGTTGATCTTCTTTTAATATTTATTTTTGTTGACCAATCCACATCCTTCGGACAGGTTGATTGAATCAAATTGAGGTAAGAATATTAATTTTGATGAAATAATTTTACTCGAACGATCTTCAAGGGAACAGCATATCTCCGTGGACCGAGCGAACAAAGCTATCGGGAAACTGGCCAATAACGTCAGAACTCTTTGTACCTTCACAAGTGAGATCTGTACCAGTCTGTAGGAGATGAAAAAAAAGTTAATAAATAATGAAAGGTGTGTTTAAAATGATGGTAAATGAAAGGATCTATCTTATGATATACTCCCTCCCTTAACGCTCTCGCTCTCTCTCTCTCTCTCTCTCTCTCTCTCTCTCTCTCTCTCTCTCCTGTAAGGACCTCATATATACATATCCCTGTACAATCCTTTTTTTTAAATAGTAAGAAATTGAATTTTTTTATTTTTAAATAGTAAGAAATTGAAATTTTTTAAATGATCTCCATCATCCACCCACTTTTGGATTGAAAATTTTGATGAATTTTTTTGTAGATCTCCAAAAAAAATTATCAAAAAATTCATCTTTTTACTATTTAAACAAAAAAGTCTGCACCAGAAATGGCCTGTATATATATATATATTTAACTTGTAAAATTTCCTAACTACGCCAAATGTAAATTTAACTGACCTTCATGCCCGATTCAGCAACACTTGTTTGCATAATATTTTGTGATGACATGCCAGCAATAGGGGAGTTTATGAGTGCAGATCTGCAGCCATTAAATTCAGTTTATGCATGTAAAATTTCTCTAGTTATTCACCTAATCATTTACAATATATAAAAATTGATCAAATTTATTCTATTGATTAGCAGTGCCCGAAGGCTTACCTTTCATTTGTCTCTTCTTCACAAGAATTCCCAAAATAAGAAATCCAGTCCGCATCTAGAAAATTTGAACAGTTGTATGAATTCCAACATTGTTCACCAAGACACATGCGATCATTATCGAGGCAATGGACCGGTGGAAGAACAGGGAAAAGCTCTTGACGAGACATTGTTGGGATATACCTATAAAGAAATGAAATGTACAACCATGAAACAACTAAAAATAATGTCCGCAGCAAGTCCATAATTACTTATTTCAAAAAATAAAATAAAAAAGAAAATATAAATAAACAATATGTCAACATGATGGGATAAAATTTCCTTCTAACTAATTGCACCTCCCCCTCCCCCCCCCCCCCCCCCCCCCCTCTTTCATTCCACCCCCAGCCCAGCCGCCCACCCACCACCACCACAAAAGGATTTGCCTTTAAATCTCATAACTATGTCTATGGGAGAATTTCACAACAATGACTAAGAGCACCTCCAACGGTATAATGAAATTTGAATAATTAAAAGTTTGTGACATCAGCTTAGCCTTTAATATTCTTTTAGTGGATTGCTAATATTAACAACCTACAATTCTATGCTGTTTCTTGACTCTAATAATCAAATGATGTAATTTGGGGGTCAAAACTCAGAATTAGTCATTGAGTTTTGATTTTGAGTATGTTAGTAATAATAGTGGTAAATGTAATAAAGAGATAATTCCTCTTTTGGGAATACTTGGGTAAGTAATGGTCCTTTATGTCAGGGGGCTTTTACTTGGTGCCCGAGTATCCCTTTTAGCATAACAGAAAATACGTAATGATGTAATGGTGAGGGCATTCAACTTGACTTTGCATTTATTAGTAAAATTTCAGACTTGTGCTCTCATCTCTTCTTCAAATATCATTGATGGTGTTTGCATCATCAAAAGCATGGGATCCACATACAAATAATTATTAAATTAACTTTCCCACATATAGAGAAGGAGAGAGAATAAAAAGATGGGGGAAAATGATCTTTTAAATTTGAAAATATTCTCTTATTTTGTCATTTTTATAAGAGGAGAGAGAAGAGGGGGGGGGGGGTTAATATTTTGATTATATGGTAAAGGCTGTTTTAACTGAGTATTGAGTCTCAAAATTAAGTATTGACTAAAGCATTGTTAATTTTTTTATCATGCCAATGGGTGAGGGTTTTGGATTTATATTACTATAAAAATATACTAACCTTGAATACGATACATCACTCTCACAAGAAGTGGTTTCTAGGGTGGACTCTAAAAGATACTTGTTACCATCATGCATACTGTCAGACAATTGATGATTGAAAACATTATTCCTTTCAGCATTTGTGATTTCCATTGGCGAGATGTTGTTACAAATAATGTTTCCATATGATTGTGACCTTTTCAAAAATGACCTGCAAATGCAGAAGCGACCATGGTCAAAGTCTCGGTATCGTTCCGGTATCGGCCATCCGATTTTCAACTCGGTCGCAGTATCGGGCGATACGCAAAGATACGCTATTTAAAGGGCACAAAAAATTTCGAAAAAAATCGAGAATTTTTTTATAAAATATGATTAACAATGTGGACCAATCAGATAAGTTCAAAACTATCATTTAATATGCATAACATTGTACAATTGATTATATTGACGCGTTGCGAACTTGTCAGATTCAATATTCCATAATAAATCAATGTTTTCACAGAGGATACAAATGTTATGTTTTTACAAAGAACAAATGTTTTTTAGTAGGAGGATAAAAAAAAATTACAAAGAGAATACAACTATTATATTCTTAGTATTATTTTCCGTAAGAGGAAAGAAATGTTTTTTTTTTTAGTATGTTATATTTTTCTAAAAGGGATAAATATGTTTCTTTTTTAGTATTGTTATTTTTTTACAAAGAGGATACAAATATTGATTTTGACAAAACACAACACTTTTTTTACAACACTTCTTTACAAAACGGTCTTACAAAAAATGATGCAAATATTATTTTTTTATAAAAAGAATGTAAATATTTATAAACATTATTATAAATATTATTTGAACATAAGTTCTAGTAATTTGTATAAAACATCATTTGTACAAAATATTATTTTTTTGGAATTTTTAGAATTATTAAACATTATTTTAAACAATATTTGAACATTATTTGTACAAAACATTATTTGTACACAAGTTTAGGAATTTTGTACAAAACATAAGTGAGTTGTGACCATTTCTAAACAATGTTTGTACATAAGTTAAGTGAGTTGTGGCCATTTTTTTATTTTTGTACATTTTTAAATATAAGTAAGCTGTAAACATTTTTTATTTTGTACAAAAATATTAATTTATACTGATTTATCAAAAATGTACATTAAATGTTTTGGTGCTCGAAAATTGTTAGTACTCTTTTTCTTATCCAAAGTTGTTACTCTTTTTTTTTCAAACAACGCTGTTAACTTTTAGGAAATAAAACAAAAAAAAATATGCTTTTTAAAAGTTGAACAAACTAATAATACTTCTTATTTAAAAAAATAGTATTGATTTAATAACAACTAAAAAAATTATTAATTATTTTTTTTAAAACATAAACATTCTCAAAATAGTACGTATTAAAAAATTAATACCAATTTATTGATAAATCTGTTAAAATAGTGATTTTTTTTGGAATTAACACAACTTTATTTTAGTTACAAATCAAGACCAATAATTTTTTTTTTAATTAGTACCAATTTATTGATAAGATTTTTTAAAAACATAACCATTTTTTTAATTAAAAACATTTTTGTAAAGAATCTTGAAAAATATCATTTCCAAAAACATTTAAGCCAGTAAAGAAGAAGAACGTGCACAAAAAAGCAAGAAAAAACCCCGAGAAAGTGAGAATAAAAAAAGAAAGAATAAAGTGAACAAAAATCTCACTTAGGAGAGACCAAATAAAGTGTGAAGGGAACACAAAAAAACCTATTAAACAAATACCCCAGACAGAACCCCACAAACCAAAACCCTACCCTCCTATTTTTTTAATGCTCGAGGTTGTGAAGAAAAAACCCACCTGCGAAGAAAATATAAGGCTACAGTAGACATCCATGGTCTAGGGCTTCCATTACGAAGATCTACAGTTAAGATTTCTCTATTCTTCTGATCGTCAACTTTTGGAAAATTCTTTTTCTTCTTGTTTTCATCCCGTCTTGGCCGATATCTCCGAGATCTCGCTGATTCTCTCCGAGTTTTAACAAATAGCGAATATCTAGACAAGATCTCACCGATTTCAATCTATAATCGAATCGCTTCTCAGAATCGGATTGTCGACTTACAATACCGAGTCAACTCGACCGATACCGAGTTGACTCGGCTGAACTTTGAACCATGGAAGCGACCAATCTTAACCATCTTGAATAAGACAATCTTTTTGTCATAACATATCAAATGGCAGTTATAAATTTATTATTTTCAAACTCCACATTCATATGAAAACTATACAATAAAGCATATCGGTCTCTACCCCACTTAATGTCATCAATGAGAGATGGTAGAATTTAAGGAATTCGCTTCCAGTTTCAAACATAATACGAAGATGGTTTGAATGAATGTTATGAGTTTACAATAGATATCTTCATGTATTCAACTATTTTGAATATTAATTATCAAGATTCAGATCAAGATAATAGAATTAGTAAGGAAAATGATAGTTAGTTAAGCTTGTACAGCTGTCAATTTTCTGTTGGACAGCATTTCTAGTTTTTTAGTTTGTTATCTCCCTAATTCTGTACAGCTATTTATATAGCTTGTTTTCTGTTGTAATCAAGAGATATAGAAATCTATATTCATAAATGACTTTCTTCTCTCTTCTTGACTAAAATGGTATCAGAGCACTAGCGTGCTTCTTCTTCTTCTTCTTCAAATTTTTTTTTCTACGATTTTTGATCTTTGATCCTTTTCTCTTGATGACTACTGGAAATTCAACTGGTTTTGGATCATTTTCTTCTTCTGCATCTTTGATGAGCAATTCCGCCATTGATGATGTCTCGAGTCCTTATTATCTTCATCATTCTGATAATCCTGGTCTGGTATTGGTTTCTCAACCTCTTACTGGAGAGAATTATGCTTCTTGGAGTAGAGCTATGCTTATAGCACTTTCTGTCAAAAACAAAGTATGCTTTATCGATGGTTCTATGCCTCGTCCAGAAGGTACTGATCCTTATATAAACTCATGGATTAGGAACAATAATATAGTCATTTCTTGGATTTTGAACTCAGTTTCGAAGGAAATATCTGCTAGTGTTATCTTCTCTGATTCTGCTCGTGAAATTTGGATCGATCTTAAAGAAAGATATCTTCAGAAAAATGGCCCTAGAATTTTCCAACTTAGGCGTGAATTGATGAATCTCTCTCAAGGTCAGATGACTGTTAGTTCATATTTCACTAAGCTAAAAACTATTTGGGAAGAGCTTAGCAACTATAAACCTGTTTGTACTTGTGCTCGATGTTCTTGTGGAGGAATTAAATCCATTGCTGATCATCATCACATGGAATATGTTATGTCATTCTTGATGGGATTGAATGATTCATTTGCACAAGTAAGAGGACAACTTCTCCTCATGGATCCTATTCCACCTATTAACAAGGTTTTTGCACTCATTTCTCAAGAAGAACAACAGAGGAGTATTAATATCATGACTAGTGGTTCTAATGGACAAGACACTATGGCATTTGCTGTGAAAAATGAATTTTCTAAGTCTGTTATTTCTCAGAATCCCAATAAGAATCAGAAAAAGGATAAGCCTCTTTGCACTCATTGTGGATACACAGGACATACAATTGACAAATGTTACAAGCTCCATGGTTATCCTCCTGGATACAAACCAAGGCAGAAATCTAACTCTCAGACCTCTACTCATCTTGTCAATCAAGTTTCTGACTCTCAATCCAATAATAATCAGGAGCATATGAGCAATTTTATGCACATGCTCAATCCTGCTCAATATCAAAATTTGATGTCCATGCTCTCTAATCATTTAAGTGCAGCTAAAGTCAACGATAAGGCCATTTCTAGTACCTCTACTACTTCAGGTACTTGTTTTTCAGTTTCTCTCAATCCTATCCTTCATTCCCCAAGTATTTGGATTTTGGATTTTGGCGCTACAAGTCATATCTGCTTCACCAAATCTGCTTTTATTCACATGCATTCTGTCCAGAATACATTTGTTACTCTGCCTAATCATGATAGGATACCTGTATCTTATATCGGCACTGTAAAACTCAATTATGTCTTACTTCTTGAGGATGTTCTTTATGTTCCACAATTCAAAGTCAATCTTCTCTCTATCAGTTCTTTACTCAAGGATACATCAATTTATGTCAGATTCTTTGATGACTCTTGTGTTATCCAGGATATGCACAACCAGAAGATGATTGGCAGGGGTAGAAAGCTTGCAGACCTTTATATCTTTGAAGTTGCTTCTGATCAAAATAAGGCTGCTTTGGTCTCTTATGATTGTAATTCGAAATTTTCTGTTGCTAATGTTGTTTCTTCTGAACTTTGGCATCAAAGACTTGGCCACTTGTCTTTTAAAAGATTGGATTTATTAAGAGACAAGTTACATTTTTCTTGTAATAAGAATAGTTTGAGTCAACCTTGTTCTATATGTCCTTTGGCAAAACAACGCAGATTGTCTTTTATTTCTCACAACAATTTGTCCAAGAATGCCTTTGATCTCATTCATTGTGATACCTGGGGTCCCTATCATGTCACTTCTCATGCTGGATATAGGTATTTTCTCACTTTGGTTGATGACAGCACTCGGTTTACTTGGATTTTTCTTATGAGACACAAATCTGATGTTAGCTTTCTTGTACCAAGATTTTTCAAACTTGTGGAGACTCAATTTGGCAAGACAATAAAACAGTTTAGAAGTGATAATGCTCCTGAACTGCATTTTACTGAATTCTTCCAATCTAAAGGTGTTATACATCAATTCTCTTGTGTTGAGAGGCCAGAGCAAAACTCAGTTGTGGAAAGGAAGCATCAGCATCTCCTCAATGTTGCTAGAGCCTTATTTTTTCAGTCTAGAGTTCCCATACAGTTCTGGGGAGAATGTATTTTGACTGCTGCATTTCTTATTAATCGAACACCTTCTCCTATCATACAACATCAAACACCCTATTCTCTTCTTTATCAAGTTCCTGTTGATTATAGCTCTCTGAAAGTGTTTGGAAGTTTATGTTTTGCTTCCACTTTACCTTCTCACAGGACTAAGTTTCAACCAAGAGCCACTGCTTGTGTTTTCATTGGCTATCCACCAGGTATCAAAGGTTATAAACTTTATGATATTGCTTCTAAAGTTTTCTTTGTTTCCAGAGATGTTGTTTTTCATGAACATCTATTCCCATTTCATTCGATCTCTTCTAATACAGATCTTGTAGACCCCTTTCCAGACTTGGTTTTACCTCAATCTTTCTCCGACATTTCTTCTTTTAATAAGTCAAATAGTTCTATTTTACCTCATATTCTTGAGCCTAATACTCTTGATACAACCATATCAATCATTGAGCCTCCTACTGATCATATTCCTGATCATATTCTTGACTCTTCTACTCCCATTAATCCTCCTCATAGAAAGTCCTCTAGAGTCGTCAAACCCCCCACTTACTTAAAAGATTTTCATTGTAATCTCTTGACCAACACACCTCTTCCTTCTTCCTCCACACCATACCCTATAACTCATTATCTTTCATATGATAGACTTTCTCCGTCGCACAATTCTCTTATTCTCAATATTTCTGCTAATGTTGAACCTCAATATTACCACCAAGCTGTTAAGAATGCTGAGTGGAGAGAAGCTATGAATTCTGAGTTAACTGCTATGGAATCTAATCACACTTGGTCTATAACTCCTTTACCTAAAGACAAGCATTCTATAGGTTGTAAATGGATATATAAGATCAAGTATAACTCTGATGGGTGTATAGAACGCCATAAAGCAAGGCTTGTTGCTAAAGGATATACTCAGCAGGAAGGATTGGATTTCATTGAGACCTTTTCACCTGTTGCTAAGTTGGTGACTGTTAAAGTTCTCTTGGCTGTTGCTTCCAATTTCAATTGGCCATTGATCCAGCTTGATGTTAATAATGCATTTTTGCACGGTGATCTCTTTGAGGAGGTCTATATGGACTTACCTATTGGTTATTCTCCATCATATTCTGTTGGTCAGGGGGAGAAACTAGTTTTCAGATTACACAAATCCATATATGGATTGAAACAAGCATCTCGACAGTGGTTCTCCAAGTTCTCCCAAGCTCTTCTTCACCATGGTTTTCACCAATCCAAGTCTGATTACTCCTTGTTTACTAAAGGGTCTGGAGCTAATTTTCTTGCTCTTCTTGTCTATGTTGATGATATAATCATCACTGGTTCAGATCCTCAAGCTATTAGTTCCCTCAAAGACTTTCTTAACACTCAATTTAAACTCAAAGATCTTGGCAAGTTGAAGTATTTTCTTGGCCTTGAAATTGCTCGGTCTACTAAAGGAATTTTTCTTTCTCAACGTCATTATACACTCCAATTACTTGAAGATACTGGTTTTCTTGCTTCCAAACCTGCAACTTTACCTATGGACCCTAAAACCAAACTCAGTTCTTTTGAAGGTGATCTTCTTGATGATGCTTCATTGTATCGAAGGCTTGTGGGAAAATTACTTTATCTCACCATCTCCAGACCTGACATAACCTTTGCTGTTCATAAGCTTAGTCAATTTGTTTCTCATCCTCGGCAACCTCACCTTGCTGCTGCTCACCATCTTCTTCAATATTTGAAAGCAACTCCTGGTCAAGGCTTGTTATTTCCCCCCTCTTCTTCTTTTCAGCTGCGTGCGTTCTCTGATGCTGATTGGGGTGCTTGTCTCGACTCTAGGAAATCAGTCACTGGTTTTTGTGTCTTCCTAGGAGAGTCTTTGGTTTCTTGGAAAGCTAAGAAGCAGGCTACTCTTTCTCGCTCTTCTGCTGAAGCAGAATACAGAGCTTTAGCATCAATAACTAGTGAGCTTATTTGGCTTCATCAACTTCTCAAAGACTTTCAGATTGAGTCTTCTGCTCAAACTCTTCTTTTTTGTGACAATCAAGCTGCAGTTCACATTGCTACTAATCCTATATTCCACGAACGAACAAAACACATTGAGATCGATTGTCATTTTGTTAGAGACAAACTTGCTGAAGGTTTTCTCAAGCTTTTGCCTGTTAGAACTAATCATCAACTTGCTGATATTTTTACAAAAGCTTTGCCAGCTTCTTTATTTTTTCCTTTGTTAAGCAAGATGGCCATTTATGATATACATGATCCCAAGAATCTTAAGTCCATCTTGAAGGGGAGTAATAGAATTAGTAAGGAAAATGATAGTTAGTTAAGCTTGTACAGCTGTCAATTTTCTGTTGGACATCATTTCTAGTTTGTTAGTTTGTTATCTCCCTAATTCTGTACAGCTATTTATATAGCTTGTTTTCTGTTGTAATCAAGAGATATAGAAATCTCTTCATGTATTCAACTATTTTGAATATTAATTATCAAGATTCAGATCAAGACTATCGACTCTTGCCTGTTTTCGTTTACTTTAACTTCTCTTTATATAAATATATTTCATAAGGTTGGCTTTGTTAAGATAGGCTAACATATAGAGAAAAGGTCTTATTATTTGCAAGGGCAAAAGCGTATAGTCGGTGAAACAAGAAAAAGGAAGATGAAAGAGATTATTATATTAAGAGATATTTGCAACCAATCTGGAAATTGGGTTGTAAAGTGTAGGAGGGTTTACTACAGTGACAGTAAAATTTTCTGAAATTATTCCGTCACAGAACATTTTCACAATGTTTTCCTATTATTTATATTTATGTTTATATTTTTTTCCTTATGACTAGAAATACAGGGTATCTGTAGAAACCCGCAATACAAAGAAGAAATATTATACCTAGGGGTCTCCCCTGCATAATTAAAACCACGGGCTCCAACATTGTGATGCTGATCTGAATCCAGTTCCCAGAGTGCTGGTTTATCCTGTTGGGGCTGAAAATGCCCTAAGAACCTGCTCAAGTAGTGACCCAAATACAACTAGGTTACGATCACAATTATAATTCACATACTACGCACCAGATGATAATGTCCTATTCGTTAAAGGAGAAACTGAAGTACATACCAAAATAAGATAAAATACAGCAACAAATGATAGTTTTATTTACACGTTGCCCCGAGATAATTGAAAATTAGAATTACCCTTTAGAAGCCTCATGAATGTGCATCAACCCAGTCGTACCTTATGCTTTATCTATTGCGTATCTTCTAGGTGGTGGTAAGTCTAGCTATGCAATTATCTCGGGGGGCAAAGTAAAAACACCCTAAAAATATCATAAACCCAATATTTATTTTCATCTCCATTAGGTATCAATTCTTTAAGGGGAATTAATAGATACAATGACAAATAATTGAGTTGACCGAGATGAATCCAAACCTAATCTAAGCACCAGGTATATAATTGTATGCAATTTTTAGGTGCCAGATCTTGAGGTATTAGTTAAGAGGAAGGGATTTTTCGGCTTACACATTAATGGCATCTTGTTTTTCAGCATCCATGTATGCATTACTATAATACCGCTATAGAATTCTTAGGAACTCTTGAAACTGAGTTGCTGCTTTCCATTGCCCTCTTCTCTCGGAGAATATCTGCACAGTATTACAATAGCATTTAGTGAACACTGATGTAAGCTATGGTAAGATAATATCCAATCATTAAATCAACTTTTATTCATTCATACACTCATTCTTTCTAACAAAAACATATCCAGTCAGATGAGACCTCATTCGATGGGACTTATTGCATGACTACTACACAAATACGTTGATTTACATTTTACACGAGACGATATCGACTCTTGGTTATTGTTGATCATGATCACCCCAACACTTGCTTGAGGAGATATATTAACTACAAAACCTTTAACTCTTAAGCAACAACAATCTGAAAGGGTTTCAATGAGAACAGATGCATTTAAATTATGTGTCAAACACCATTTTATAATTCAAATAATAAAAATGGGGATGGTTTGTGGGTTGAGAATTACGATATTACAAACAAATTATGATTTACCAGAAGCATAAAATTAAGCATTACAATTTGCCAATCACTACACAATGATTAGATGTAATCATCGTCTCTGATTGTTCCGAATTATGTGCAAACCAGTCAAATGGCAATAAAGGACAATAAAAGGCTTCATCAATATGACCTCATGCCCACTAAACAAATCAACTCCACTCACAGCATGTTCCTACCACGGGAATCCATTGTAATGTTCATTCAATACCCAAATTCCAGTATCCAATCAGTCCAACTATCTAACATAGTTTCAAGTATTAATCATACTATTCAAATACTAGAAATCTATCTGATTGATACTTTCACTAAGAGATTCCTATATACTTGGGGTGTATTTCTTTTCCATGAAAAATATGGAAGGGTCTGTTTGATAGCGGCAAAATTTACCATGGTTTTCGCCTGCTCACTCCCGAAGAAAATTTTGTCATGGCAAATGATCAAAATGTGCATTGATGTGTAGTACTTTAGTGTTAGTTCAAAATTTTCCATATCAAATGAAGCTTATCAAAAAGATGGAAAATTCAAAAGATTACTCAAACGGACCGATAATTCATATGTTTCCAACTGTTGGTGTGTTTGATTGCCTATTATTTCCTTGAATTTTTTTCCTAAGCTTATCTAAAGTACAACTGTTAATACAGATTTTTGGACATTTTGCATTAAAAAAATTCTTGGGGGGGGGGGGGAGATAAGAATTTTTTTTCCATAAATATCACCCAGAACTATCATTTAGAAGAATTACCTTATTGTGTGCTGCAGATCCACCATATTGGAGTGCAAGTGTGTCACACATGGTCTCATAAGCCATCATTAAATCATTCGCCAAAGGGGAGTCAAGATCAATATTTGGGGAATCTATCAATCCTAAAGCATGTAGCTGATGGCCAAAAGCAATTAACCCATAGGCATATTGGGCAACATTTGTGCGGTCCAAACAATCTATGCAATTGGTTCTCAGGACCCCATTCTGAAACATTGGAGACTCGACAAAGTGATTCCCACTCACATCACTGCCACCATTGTTGACTTTAGCATTTAGGTTTTCAGAACTCATGTTCTCACCATCATCATTATTCCTGCATCACAACTTAATTGTCGAGTTTTAATATATCCAAAAAACAAAAGTGTGTAATACCCCGTATTTTTATGCTATAGTAATTTGGGGATTTTGTTAAATTTAATGAGAGTGAATTATTTAATAAAAATCCGAAAATTAATTATGTTATAATTATTAACGTGACGAGAGTTAGTAATTATATAAAAATTATCGAATATTACTAATGAGCATAGTAATATATGATATGGGTTATATTAAAGGTCACTAGTGAATGAAATGTCAATTTTGAGAATTTTAGTCGGGACGCGCCCGTGTCGCGTCGGGACTAATTATTGAGATTTAAAAGTAAATATTTTATAAGTTGTTCGTATGGTCGTTTTGAGTGCGCCAACGCGTCCGGAAAGGTCGAGATAGTCAGAAAAGTGTACCCGGGAGTTTAGTTTGGGTCTCGGGATGTTTTTAGGCTTAATTAGTGACCCGGGAGGGCATTTTGGTCATTTTACAATATAGGGTAATTAAACCCACGAATTTCAGCCATCCTTAGCAGCCATTTAGGTCAGCCTTTTAGGGTTAGAACATTCAGAACCCTAGAACGGCCATTGGAGAAGAGAGGAGAGAGCTCTCAAGGTGATTCAAGGCCAAAAACACCACCATTTGCACCACCGTCACCACCAACGCGTAGATCGCGAGGAGGAGAACGCAACCACACCAATATCAGCAGGAAACCAGACCTCTGAAATCCCAGGCAAGTGTTTAACTTGCGTATTTTCGTTGGTGCAATATTCATATTAGTGTAGGAATGATTAGGAGTGTAATCTATGGAAGAAAACCCCAATTTTGATAGGGATTTGCATGTAGAAAACATTATAACCATATTCTAGAAATATTATGTGAAGTAGATGATTAAACCACGAATTTTTGATGATATGTTAGAAGGAAATTCTGGAGAAAACTGATTAGAACAAAAGTTAAGAAAACATTAGGGTTCTTGATGTTTAAATGAGATTTTGGGTTGTTTAACCATGTTTAATGATGGATATACGCATGCTTAACGTTAAAAACATCTGGAAATATGTTATTATATTTGTAGTAGGAGTTTTGGGACGATTAGTGTTGGGAAATATTGATTTGGGTGAAGAATTTTGGTAAAATCCGTAACTTCACTTCTGCAGGATTTCACAGACCTGCTTGATCGATCGATCAAGCCTAGAGCTTCGATCGATCGAAGGTTCGATCGATCGAGCCCCAGACCTCGATCGATCGACCCTTCCTGGCAGACTCTTATTTCCCCTTGTTGAATTAATTGAACATGATTCATCGTGAAATAATTTTTGGGCTTTATGAATAAAATGTTTTGGGATATAGGAGAGACCACTAGGACATATGATTAAGTGTTGAGAACTTTATTATGAGACGATAATTGTATCTTAGGGACAATTATTTATAGAATGAGGAAACTACGTAATTCAAGTGAGAGATTACGTCAAATATTTACGATAGTGAATAGACGTTTACCTACTGATTTTGCTACTTGGATGGATCGAATCCACGAGTGTCACGTAACTAGTGAGAAAACCCTTCGAGTTAAGGTTAGAGACGAAACCTTATACGTAATCATAATAATGGGAAATTAAGGATAAATGTTGTGACTATGGGTAACGGGAGGAACCTATATTAATATGATGAATGGGTATATTTATATGATTGTGTGTACATATATTATATACATGTGAAAAACGTGCCCGCGCTACTTGCTATCCCGGAGGTTACCGCGCTGGGACGATCTTATCCTGTGTTTCTTTATGGGGGATATTGATTCGTACCCTAGAAGATAGAGATCCTAGGTACGGGCTATCAGATTGATAGTCGGACGGTCCTAAGAGACGTGTGGGTATGTACTGACCTCTTGGACTAGGAATCTATGATTCGCCTCAACGTTGTTTTGTATATGTTAATACAGTTCGAGAGTGATTCCGAACTTGTATTTACCTTTGTGTGAGCGATACGGGGATTGGATAGCAGAGTATGCCCGCACCATAGTTTAGTTGGGGTGCTGTTATATATATATATTATACGAGTAGTTAATATATATATGAGGTTATAAACTTTAAACTGCCTACTGTGATTTGATAAGTAGAATATGGTTGTTGACGCAATAATAGATACTTGTTTTGTGAAAGAATGAGATGACACTGGGAAACTTTATAATTTAATGAAGCTAAAACGGGAGGAGTGCTACAGATTGAAAGTAACCTTTTTAAAACGCTGACATTGTTCGGTTTTGAAAACTTATGAGTAAGTTAAGATAAACTAAATTATTTGGGAAGGTTATTACGATAGGCGTGCACATTAGAAGAGAGGTGAGGATTCCTCAAGAGAGTGTCGAACTAATATGTTGTTGCATTAGCCTGTATCAAATTAAATTACTTGCTAAACAAATTTTAAATCATACACACTTTCGGGCTCTGACCCGTTTCTCCTCTCTCTCTCTTGTATATATATATGTATTACAGGTGCCCAGCCACAGGGGCGTCTTGCTTAGGATCTCTTGGAAGGAACGCGCTGCAGCTTAGGTGGGAGTTGCAGGTCTCTTGATTAGACGACTTCGTTCATTCAGATCCACTCTTAGCATTTTCATTTTGATGGGCATGTGTAGCCCTTTCCATTATTTCTTTATTCTGGGACATTGTTATTCCATTTATATCATAGTTTCGTTATTATGGGATTTTATTCGGGATGAACGTATTACTTTATATCTTCGCATGTTGACATTCGTTGATGGATGTTTTATATTAATTGGATTTTGTTCCAGGTTTATTGTGGTGTGAATCTTATTTATTGAACTCTGTTAATAAATAAACAAATGTTTTTCTTTAAATAAAATTTGGAAAGTAACGTTTAAACTTGGTTTTGACACTTAGCTTAATTATCTAGGGTGTTAAATTGGAAATTTATTTTTACGACAGTGATGCTAAGAATGAACCAAACTGTTCACCTTGATTTAATTTAATAAAGGAGTGATCACCCGGTATTTAATTAGGCGGGGTGTCACAGGTGGTATCAGAGCATCAGGTTCTAGTGTCCTTAGGATCTGTACGACTTATTTCGCTTTCAGCTCAACGTTTTTGCTATAGAGCCCTATTTTTAGGATTGTTGTATTCCTGCTTTTACGTTTAAGTCTTCAGCTATTTGAGATCCGATGATAACTGTAGACTAATAAATTTTGTTCACGTTTCAGATGCCTCCGAGACGTGCTCCGAGAGATAGGCGTGCCCAGGCCGAGCAGCCAGCAGCTCCGGCACCAGGCACAATGAATGCTAATGAAGTAGCCGCCATAGTTGCTCAGGCGGTGAATGCCGCGATAGCAGTGATTCAGCAGGCTCCACCCTAGGTTCAGGCTGTGGCGCCAGTACCAGCACAACTTCCATCTTCATGGGAGAGGGTTCGGGATGCTTTTCAGAAAGCATATCCCCCTGAGTTTTCGGGTAGCTCCGATATTGTCACGGTCAGCCAATGGAAGAAAGACATCCAGCGGCATCTTCGCATGTATGAGTGCACCGAGGTACAAAAGCAGTTATTGGCTTCCTTTAAGCTGGTGGGAGCCGCGTTGCAGTGGTGGGAGTCCACTACTACTTTGGAGGAGAGGGACACGATCCCTATTCAGATGTTCTGGGAGCGGTTTGACCGTAAGTACTTTCCACCCGCAGTGCAGACTGAGATGAGGCAAAAACTACTAAATCTGAAGCAAGATAATCTTACTGTAGCAGAGTATGAGGAGGAGTTCACGAGACTTCTCACCATTGTGCCAGATGAGGCACCTACTGAGAGCAAGAATATTTTGTTGTTTGTCGACGGGTTGGCTTGGAGGATCCGTCAGCACCTTATTGGGAACTTGTCCTTGAGCACGTTCACTGATGTACTCAATGTAGCGTTACTACATTCCCAGGATCACCGCTTCCATCTTCAGGGGAGCAAGAGAGCAGGAGAGTCCAGCCAGCAGGGCAAGACCGGGGGTAACGGTGCCGGTGGGGCACCATCTCATGGACAGACTCGTCAGCACAAGCAGAGTTCCCATCAGGGGGACCCTGCTAAGCGATTCCGTTCGGGTGATTCCAGGCAGGGAAATGGGGGTTATAGGCAGGGCCAGCCTAATCAGAAGGGTCAGCACCGACAGCAGGGTCAGCAACAGGGCCAGCAGGGCCAACAACGTGCACATCAGGGACAACAGGGCCAATGGCGTGGAGGTAACGACCAGTAGGGCCGTGGTCAGCAGGGACAGAGGGGAGGTAATTTCAGAGGCCAGTGTTTTGTGTGCGGAAAGCACGACCATAAGCGACAGGATTGCCCATAAGGCGATAGGGCCCCACAGCAGCAGGGAGCCCATAATGAGCCACAGAGGCCACTTTTTCCACCTGCCCTTCCAGCTCCAGCCCAAGTGCCAGCCCTACCAGCCATTCCAGCAGCTCCAGTGCAACAGGGGAAGTTACAGTATGGACGTGTCTATAACATCCACCAGGCAGCAGCTCCACAGGCACCACCCACGATTGAGGGTACGTTTCCTATCCATGGTACTATGGGTCGGGTTTTATTTGATACGGGGGCCACGCATTGTTTCATAGCTACGCATTTTGTGAAGGCCTTAGGGTTGTTAGCCACAGCAGAGAGCACAGTGACGTGTGTAGACTCACCATTGGGGAGTGGGTCACTTATTTTCTTTATATGCCGAGGAGTGGGGATAGAGATCGGTAGTCTGGTATTACCTGCAGACATGTTAGTTTTAGACATGCATGAGCACGATGTGATTATCGGTATGGATTGGCTCGCAGCTTATAGAGCCATGATTGATTGCTTCAGTGGGAGCATTATTTTTGCCATTCCGGGGCAGGAGATGTTTGTAGTGGCGATGCCTCGCCCAGAGGGAGGCTCGACCGCTCATTTGTATTATATAGAGGAGGATACCTCTAAGGAGGTTGTGATCCCTTTGGATTCGATCCCAGTTGTTAGGGAGTATTCCGATGTATTTCAAGAAATACCAGGCCTACCCCCCAGTCGAGAGATAGACTTTGTTATAGACTTATTGCCAGATACGAGACCTATAGCACGCGCACCATACCATATGGCTCCGGCAGAGATGCGAGAGCTACGAGATCAGATCGAGCAGCTGTTAGGTCAGGGCTTCATTCGCAGAAGTACCTCACCTTGGGGCGCTCCAGTTTTGTTTATGAAGAAGAGAGATGGTTCACTGAGGTTGTGTGTGGACTACCGGGAATTGAACAAGGTCACGATACGGAATAAGTATCCGTTGCCTCGAATCGATGATCTATTCGACCAGTTGAGGGGAGAGAATTTCTTTTCGAAGATAGATCTGAGGTCGGGGTACCATCAGTTACGTATTAGGGAACAGGATGTTTCAAAGACTGCATTCTTGACGAGATATGGGTCTTATGAGTTCAGAGTGATGCCGTTTGGCCTCACTAATGCTCCAGCCGTGTTCATGGACTTAATGAATCGAGTGTTCAGAGAGTTCTTGGATCAGTTTGTCATTGTCTTCATAGATGACATCTTGATATATTCCCATTCCGAGGAGGAGCATGCCGAGAACTTGAGGCAGGTTCTTCAGACTCTGCGAGAGCATCAGTTGTATGCTAAGTACGAGAAGTGTGGATTCTGGTTGCGAGAGGTACAGTTCTTGGGCCATGTTGTTTCTGAGCAAGGGATATCAGTTGACCCGAGTAAGGTATCAGCAGTGAGGGAGTGGGGACAGCCCACGACACCGACAGAGGTACGTAGTTTCTTGGGGTTAGCCGGATACTACAGGAGATTTATTCGGGGATTATCCAAGATAGCGGGTCCGTTGACGAATTTGACTCGCAAAGGGATACCGTATGTTTGGGATGATGCTTGTCAATTAGCTTTCGACGAGCTGAAAGACAAGCTTACTTCAGCACTAGTCCTTGCCTTACCGAAACCGGGTGTGGAGTACCTAGTTTACACTGATGCGTCTTTACGGGGACTTGGAGGAGTACTCCAGCAGGAGGAGAAGGCTATATCTTTTTCTTCCCGCAAGCTTAAGCCGCATGAGAAGAATTACCCCACCCACGACCTGGAGTTAGTAGCGGTCGTCTTTGCATTGAGAATTTGGAGGCACTATCTATTGGGAGAGAAATTCCGTTTGTTCACAGACCATAAATCACTGCAGTACCTGTTCACTCAGCGAGAGCTGAATATGCGTCAGCGCAGGTGGTTAGAGTTTGTGAAAGATTACCAGTTCGATATACAGTATCATCCGGGGAAGGCCAACGTAGTTGCTGATGCGTTGAGCCGTAGACCGGTAGAAGATGTAGCAGACATCTGGAAAGCAAAGTGGAAAGAGCTGGGTCACCAAGATGCCGTAGCACGTTCTTTCATATCCGTGATGTCAGTCACACCCGAGATTGTTACGAGGGTGATACAGGCACAGACCACAGACCCGTTTTGCCAGGAGCAGATTGTGCGACTTTTAGCCGAGGGTGCTGAGTCCTATTCTGCTAGTTCTGATGGAGGTTTGCGGTTTAATGGGAGATTAGTGGTTCCAGAAGGAGCGGAGCTACGACATGAAGTGATGACTCATTCTCATGGGTCCCGATTTGCAATACATCCAGGAGGCGATAAGATGTACCAGGACATGAGACGACAGTACTGGTGGAGTGGGATGAAGAAGGACATCGCCGAGTTTGTGTCCAAGTGTTCCACCTGCCAGCTGGTGAAGGTGGACCACCAGAAACCGTCAGGATTGCTTCAACCATTGGAAGTACCCGCGTGGAAGTGGGAGAGTATTTCCATGGACTTCATTACAGGGTTGCCTACATCACAGAGGGGCCACGATTCTATCTGGGTGATTATAGACCGTTTGACCAAGGTGGCTCATTTTCTTCCGGTGCGGACATATTATACCATGGGTCAGTATGCTCAGTTGTTCATCGGGGAGATTGTAAGATTACACGGGGTGCCCCTGAATATTGTGTCCGATAGAGACAAGATTTTTGTGTCGCGTTTTTGGGAAAGCTTTCAGGAGGCTATGGGTACTGAGTTGAGGTTGAGTTCAGCTTATCACCCACAGACAGATGGACAGACAGAGCGTACTAATCAGATGTTAGAGGATATGCTACGCATGTGCGTTCTCGATTTTGGAGGAGGTTGGGAACCACACCTTCCACTGGTAGAGTTTGCTTATAATAACTCTTATCAGTTCACGATTGGTATGGCTCCATTTGAGGCTTTGTATGGCAGGCCTTGTCGTTCCCCAACCTGTTGGCTTGAGGTGGGGGATAACAAGTTGCTAGGACCAGAGGTAATTCAGGAGACCTCTGCGAGGATTGAGATGATTAGGGGTCGCATTCGAGTGGACCAGGACAGACAAAAGAGCTATGCCGATGCGAAACGGTTCTTCAGGGAGTTTAATGTGGGGGACCAAGTGTTACTGCGTGTGTCTCCTATGAAAGGAGTGATGAGGTTCGGGAAGAAGGGAAAGTTGGCTCCGAGGTACGTGGGACCATTTCCCATCATTGAGAGGATTGGGCCAGTTACATACAGATTGGGACTACCGGAACATTTACATCGCATTCACAATGTATTTCACATCTCGTCGTTGAAACGATACCTTCGAGATGATATGGCCCATACTCACATCGCGATAGAGGAGATCGACTTACAGCCTGATAGCTCCTACGAGGAGAGACCGGTGGCTATCCTAGACTTTAGTGAGAGGAGATTGAGGTCGAAGATAGTTCCACTTGTGCGGGTCCAGTGGGAACACCATAATATGGAGGAATCCACTTGGGAGCGTGAGGCAGATATGCGCGAGAGATATCCAGATTTGTTCTTATCAGGTATACCTTATTTTTTTCGAATTTCGGGACGAAATTCCGTTATTAGGGGGGAAGTAAGTAATACCCCGTATTTTTATGCTATAGTAATTTGGGGATTTTGTTAAATTTAATGATAGTGAATTATTTAATAAAAATCCGGAAATTAATTATGTTATAATTATTAACGTGACGAGAGTTAGTAATTATATAAAAATTGTCGAATATTACTAATGAGCATAGTAATATATGATATGGGTTATATTAAAGGTCACAAGTGAATGAAATGTCAATTTTGAGAATTTTAGTCCCGACGCGAGGCAGATATGCGCGAGAGATATTCAGATTTGTTCTTATCAGGTATACCTTTTTTTTTTCGAATTTCGGGACGAAATTCCGTTATTAGGGGGAAGTATGTAATACCCCGTATTTTTATGCTATAGTAATTTGGGGATTTTGTTAAATTTAATGAGAGTGAATTATTTAATAAAAATCCAGAAATTAATTATGTTATAATTATTAACGTGACGAGAGTTAGTAATTATATAAAAATTGTCGAATATTACTAATGAGCATAGTAATATATGATATGGGTTATATTAAAGGTCACTAGTGAATGAAATGTCAATTTTGAGAATTTTAGTCGGGACGCGCCCGTGTCGCGTCGGGACTAATTATTGAGATTTAAAAGTAAATATTTTATAAGTTGTTCGTATGGTCGTTTTGAGTGTGCCAACGCGTCCGGAAAGGTCGAGATAGTCAGAAAAGTGTACCCGAGAAGTTTAGTTTGGGTCTCGGGATGTTTTTAGGCTTAATTAGTGACCCAGGAGGGCATTTTGGTCATTTTACAATATAGGGTAATTAAACCCACGAATTTCAGCCATCCTTAGCAGCCATTTAGGTCAGCCTTTTAGGGTTAGAACATTCAGAACCCTAGAACGACCATTGGAGAAGAGAGGAGAGAGCTCTCAAGGTGATTCAAGGCCAAAAACACCACCATTTGCACCACCGTCACCACCAACGCGTAGATCGCGAGGAGGAGAACGCAACCACACCAATATTAGCAGGAAACCAGACCTCTGAAATCCCAGGCAAGTGTTTAACTTGCGTATTTTCGTTGGTGCAATATTCATATTAGTGTAGGAATGATTAGGAGTGTAATCTATGGAAGAAAACCCCAATTTTGATAGGGATTTGCATGTAGAAAACATTATAACCATATTCTGGAAATATTATGTGAAGTAGATGATTAACCCACGAATTTTTGATGATATGTTAGAAGGAAATTCTGGAAAAAACTGATTAGAACAAAAGTTAAGAAAACATTAGGGTTCTTGATGTTTAAATGAGATTTTGGGTTGTTTAACCATGTTTAATGATGGATATACGCATGCTTAACGTTAAAAACATCTGGAAATATGTTATTATGTTTGTAGTAGGAGTTATGGGACGATTAGTGTTGGGAAATATTGATTTGGGTGAAGAATTTTGGTAAAATCCGTAACTACACTTCTGCAGGATTTCGCAGACCTGCTTGATCGATCGATCGAGCCTAGAGCTTCGATCGATCGAAGGTTCGATCGATCGAGCCCCAGACCTCGATCGATCGACCCTTCCTGGCAGACTCTTATTTCCCCTTGTTGAATTAATTGAACATGATTCATCGTGAAATAATTTTTGGGCTTTATGAATAAAATGTTTTGGGATATAGGAGAGACCAGTAGGACATATGATTAAGTGTTGAGAACTTTATTATGAGACGATAATTGTATCTTAGGGACAATTATTTATAGAACGAGGAAACTACGTAATTCAAGTGAGAGATTACGTCAAATATTTACGATAGTGAATAGACGTTTACCTACTGATTTTGCTACTTGGATGGATCGAATCCACGAGTGTCACGTAACTAGTGAGAAAACCCTTCGAGTTAAGGTTAGAGACGAAACCTTATACGTAATCATAATAATGGGAAATTAAGGATAAATGTTGTGACTATGGGTAATGGGAGGAACCTATATTAATATGATGAATGGGTATATTTATATGATTGTGTGTACATATATTATATACATGTGAAAAACGTACCCGCGCTACTTGCTATCCCGGAGGTTACCGCGCTGGGACGATCTTATCCTGTGTTGCTTTATGGGGGATATTGATTCGTACCCTAGAAGATAGAGATCCTAGGTACGGGCTATCAGATTGATAGTCGGACGGTCCTAAGAGACGTGTGGGTATGTACTGACCTCTTGGACTAGGAATCTATGCTTCGCCTCAACGTTGTTTTGTATATGTTAATACAGTTCGAGAGTGATTCCGAACTTGTATTTCCCTTTGTGTGAGCGATACGGGGATTGGATAGCAGAGTATGCCCACACCATAGTTTAGTTGGGGTGCTGTTATATATATATATTATACGAGTAGTTAATATATATATGAGGTTATAAACTTTAAACTGCCTACTGTGATTTGATAAGTACAATATGGTTGTTGACGCAATAATAGATACTTGTTTTGTGAAAGAATGAGATGACACTGGGAAACTTTATAATTTAATGAAGCTAAAACGGGAGGAGTGCTACAGATTGAAAGTAACCTTTTTAAAACGCTGACATTGTTCGGTTTTGAAAACTTATGAGTAAGTTAAGATAAACTAAATTATTTGGGAAGGTTATTACGATAGGCGTGCACATTAGAAGAGAGGTGAGGATTCCTCAAGAGAGTGTCGAACTAATATGTTGTTGCATTGGCCTGTATCAAATTAAATTACTTGCTAAACAAATTTTAAATCATACACACTTTCGGGATCTGACCCGTTTCTCCTCTCTCTCTCTCTTGTATATATATATGTATTACAGGTGCCCAGCCACAGGGGCGTCTTGCTTAGGATCTCTTGGAAGGAACGCGCTGCAGCTTAGGTGGGAGTTGCAGGTCTCTTGATTAGACGACTTCGTTCATTCAGATCCACTCTTAGCATTTTCATTTTGATGGGCATGTGTAGCCCTTTCCATTATTTCTTTATTCTGGGACATTGTTATTCCATTTATATCATAGTTTCGTTATTATGGGATTTTATTCGGGATGAACGTATTACTTTATATCTTCGCATGTTGACATTCGTTGATGGATGTTTTATATTAATTGGATTTTGTTCCAGGTTTATTGTGGTGTGAATCTTATTTATTGAACTCTGTTAATAAATAAACAAATGTTTTTCTTTAAATAAAATTTGGAAAGTAACGTTTAAACTTGGTTTTGACACTTAGCTTAATTATCTAGGGTGTTAAATTGGAAATTTATTTTTACGACAGTGATGCTAAGAATGAACCAAACTGTTCACCTTGATTTAATTTAATAAAGGAGTGATCACCCGGTATTTAATTAGGCGGGGTGTCACAAAGTGATCGAGAGAGAGAGAGAGAGATTAAACAAGTAATGACGCCAAATTTTATTGAAAATCTGAGTATGCAACAGACACGGACTAGGTGTATCATTATAAGCTTTTCGAATTCAAATAACTACAAACATAATTATTCAGGAGCAAAATTAATTTTCTTCTTTTTCTTTTTTATACTCTGGGTATCTAGTCCTTTTAAGAGCCACCATTGGGTTAATACGAATTTGCTTTATGAGTCAGGCATGAGCAACTTTGATACCAAAAGCTTCATAATAATGTTGTAGATACATTGGATATAGTACATATTTTTATACCAATATAATGTACTAACATAAATCTTTAACATTGTTCCAATCAGAATAGGAATAAAAATCCCACAAATTACCAAATATTTCAACATAGAATATTTCGACAATAATTAATTTTCAATCACAAGTAATAATAGTCATATCACCCACACAGATAGACAAATCAAAATACCCTAATAATTTTCCACTACCTAAAATATCTCTCAACCTTCATATAACTGATCACACTCCCTAAAATATCTCTCAACCTTCATACAACTGATCACACTCCCTAAATAATGACACCCCACCATCATGATTCGGCCAACCTAGGAGGGCCCCACACCCGTATTCATCGCTTTGTTCTAATATATTACATATGAATGTTAGTTAAATGCATGACATTGTCAATTGACCTTAAATATGTCTTGAAATAACAAGAGCCACGGCCAACTCAACTGTAGATTTGGTTTTAGAATATCAATCGCACTCACTACCATATAAAGGTTTTAGCCCCATTAGCTGAGTTTAATACGACTGACTTACAAACTGATTAGAAAAAAATTATCATACTATACCATGTCAGGTTGTATGGCAGGAACATTATTGCTAGTTTTTAAAAAGTTATAAGAACTTTTTTGTACAAAAAGGGGAAATCGTGGACACATCCCACAAAAGAAGGTGCCTTGTGCTTTAAACTTACTCAAAACAGGGCCAATTCAGCATCTCCCTGGATCCTGAAGTCCCTTGACAATAAAAGAATCGAGTTAAGTTCAACACGTCTGCAGCAACTCTTACTAAAAATGGCAACACATTTGTAGATTTGCTGAAAAAATCGAATCATATGCACATTAATCAAAAGAGAAGAGAAAAATGAAAGAAAATAAAGGGAATCAAGCAAGAGGAAGAGAAAGTACTTTATGGAGTATTTGTTTAGATCCCAGTGAAGAAACCTCAAACAATTTTCCTCAGGCAAATATCTATTTATAATAGCAATAGCATTGGCAAACTCTTGTCCAAGAATAGATTCTCGGGGCCTCTTTTCCCGAGTCTGTTAACCATGAACGATTGTGACAGAGAAGGAAATGCCGAATCAGAGAACTATTAAAATTCAGATATAGATAATGAAATATGCATATTAACTAATTTGGTAAGCATACCTTAATAAAATCCAATATAATAATCGGATTTCCATATCTCTTCGTGAGATTCTCAAAGTGAAGTTTAGTGGCTCCATGCATATGGTCCTTCTTGGACACTGGAAAAAACAGAAAGAGAGTTAGCAAAACAAGATTGGACATTATCAACTTAAAGAACAACAACTCAGGGTGCTCATTTCATACATATAATGTCAGGTTTAATATTCAATTTAGATGTTTCTTGCGACCAGAAAAGGGGTATACCCCTGTTCTGCACAACAGAACTTATGTGCATTGGGAGCCCTTCGGGAACATCTTCAAATACAATCTGCTCTGACTCCATGTCATTGGCTACACGACCCTTCTCATTTACCCCTCTTTTTAAATATATACACAAGACAAAGGACACAGTGGTAAGTTTAATCACTTGAAGAAAACAACCTTCCCTATAGTCCAAATATATCCAAAACTGGTTCCAGCATAATGTCCAGATCGTCTGGCTATAAGAGTCAACTTAAACTCCGTTCCGAATACTGAAAGTTTGACCTGATTATACAAATAATGAACATAGATGTCATACAAATATATGAAGTCGTGCAGGAAAATAAAACAATTCGGGAAAGTCTGGCCATGCATGCTAACCGTGAATACTACCCAAACTTTTAGTTGTGCAAATATCAACTATCCTTTTGCATAAACTACGGCACTGTCAATTGTGAAATCTCTCTTCCAGATCAACTCATTTGGCAACCATTAAAAAAATACAATAAAAAGATTTAAAGGTGGGTGGTTGGGATGGGGGTGGGTGGGTGGGGGGGAGAGGGGGATCTAGTTTCACCTAGAGAAACTTGAATTATAACTGCATTCGGTCATCCAGGTTTAAAGATCAAGGGAACTAAATAGGAATCAATTTACTTCTACTCTATGGCACCTTTATTTATTTTATGGAGGAACCTTCAATGTATTATGTACCTGTTTGAAGAAGCCATATACTAATGCAACTGTCCAAAGAGTATTCTTAAAGTGATTGCGGATTCCACGAGTTAAGAACTCGTTCCAAACGAACATTGTTTCGTAAAGGGATTTTCCTCCCTGAGGTTCACATATGTTCTTTTGAAGACTACGGATGACAGGGTAGGAGTAGTTTAAAAAGAAGTCCTTTGTAAGATACACTGTGGATAGAAGCTTCTTGTATCTATGTCATCAACAGAAAACAACAAAGATATAGTAAACATATGCAAACCCAACAATTTGCTTGTAGAATAATACACTAGGAGACAAATAGATATTGAAAAATAATTAACCAGAAAAAGCTGTAACAAAAATAAATAAGAGTTTCCCTTCATATCCTGATTATACCTGTCTCATTTAATATAATCATAACACAAATAAAGTTCTCCCCAGTGAATAGCAGGAAAAAACTGGCAACTACCTCTATGAACAATAATAACTAGAGAAGATGCATCAACATTACCATCTATCTATATATATATATATATATATATATATATATTCTTTTAATTTAGAATTAAATATTTGATATATTTTACCTTTAAAAGGACAAACTAAAATACTAGATGAATAAGACGATAGTTTGAGGCAAAAAAGCCCACGTCACTGAGATAACTCAGAAGGGCCTATTCACAAAATAGTATAAAGACTACCTTCACGGCGGTAGAACTTGTTTATTACCCATAATAAGATACCCAAAAGCAAACTTATTCGTCCAAAATGCATTAAAATAAAATATATACAAAACAACCATATTGAAAGACAATGATCATCAAAATACAAAGGGACAATATGAGTAATTCTGAACTCTAAGCACTTATGTCTCCTTAGAAGCACCACAGACATTTTACATTTACATGCAGAATTGACAAAATACATGTTCTCATTCTTAGAATTAGCCATATTGGATTGCACAGTAGAATTGGGGATTGGAATCATCTCGGTCTTGGCAACAGCATATACTGGATGACTGCAGATTGTGCCGATCTTCCTCCTTTTCATAATTAGGAGCATGTAATAAGGTCCCAGAAACTTTATAAACCCTAAAATCAGAGAAAAGAGTGAGCTTTGTTGTGAGAAATATGAAAGATGTTGAGGTAAGAAAATGTTTCAGCTAACATACCAATAATTCCATAACAGGTGGTGACAAATTTAAGTTCACCTGTAGACTTGTTTCCATGGCGTACTCATTTTAGCAGGTCACGACAGTCAATTTTTGAGTCTGTCGTACAATCTTCAACAATGTTTAGCTCAGAAGGCTCTGATCTGTCAATTTTTAAGACTCTCCAAAAGGTTCTATTCTTGTCCCGTCTGACCATATAAAAGTTCTGTTGCATATAAAAGTATATCAGAAGGTGTTGTTTAGATAACTTTGCACTTGGAATTTAGACAAAATTTGTCACCATAGAAAGGGAAAAAGTGAACAATTGCATAAAAGATCCGATTTATTGGTGATTGTGAAAAAAAAAGAACATCACCATTTTATTTTTAAATATTTAAGTTGTGTTTAGTTGGCATTACATAACTTTCCACAATTACATAACCAATTATACTCTAGAAAACAATTATATGTCTAGTATCACCCATATATATATATTATTGTGAACGATCATATATATTTTTAAAAGGTTATGCTACAATCTTTTCAAAATCTCAAAGAAATCAGAGGTTTAAAATTATGTCTAATTCGGACCTATACTTAAATCTTGCTTGTGGTATATGCTATTCATCCCCCACTATTTGGGCAAGGCATTATAAGTTTTTCTCTTTGCATGATCATAGGAACATTAAAAGCAATGTCCTGACCAAGTTCAAAAGTTAACCAAAAGATCCTCTAATTTATTTTTCTTTCTAATTTTCAGCTTCGTCATTTCATTACTAGGGACTTGAGAGTGTATTGCCTACAACAAAAATCTCTTTATTTTTTTACAATCTTGATTTAAATCCTAATATCTTGTCACAATTAGAAAATAATCAGTCATTACTGTACATAGCATATTTGCCTAACCTTCTCTCTCCCACCTTCAAGGTGCAAATTCGTGCCTCTAGGGCTCGTTTGGTTCGAGGTTTGGCAAGGGAATGGGAATTCATAATTCCAGGAATTCTAAGTTCCTGGAATTCTAAGTTCCTGGAATCTTCAATTCCTTTTCATTGTTTGGTTCAAGCAGGAATTCTTTTTTCCCGCCATCTAAAATCCCTTCTATGTAAACTGTTAAAAATATATTAAATATATACTATTTTTTGAAAAAGTTTAAAAAAACGTGTTTTGTTACACTTTTATTTAAATATAAACAGTTTTTAGTAATTTTTTTTTAATTCTTTACAAAAAAATAAAGTTGTAAAAAAACAGTTTTTAAATAAAAACAAAAAAAAGTTTTTGAATAACTTTTTTTATTAATCTTTCCTGAAAAATAAAGTTGTAAAAAATGGTTTTTTTTCCGTTTTTTTCCTTAAGCAAAAAAACAATATTTTTTGTTGTAAAAAAACAGTTTTTTGAATGTTTTTATATTTCTAATATATAAAAAACAGTTTTTTTTAATGTTTTTATTTGAAATATAAAAACATTCAAAAAACTATTTTTGTACAACAAAAAAAAATGCAAAAATAAAACTGTTTATATATAAAAACTGTTTAACAAAACATATTTTTTAATGTTTTAAACAAATAGCACATATTTAAAACATTAAAAAATGTGTTTATTAAACATTAAAAAATGTGTCTATATAAATAAAAATGTGTTTATATATTAACATATTAAACAGTTTTTTTTTTTGCATTTTTTTTTGTTGTACAAAAAACAGTTTTTTGAATGGCGAAAAACATTAAAAAAACTGTTTTTTATATATTAGAAATATATATTAACATTTTATTTTAAAAAAAATCAGTTTAAAGAAACATTTAAAATATATTTTTATAGTTTTAATCTATAATACACTGTTAATATATTAAAAAAAATGTTTATATATGAAAAACAGTTTTAAAAAAACACGTTTTTTAACTTTTTTAAAAAATAGTACATATTTAAAACATTTTTTAATAGTTTATATAGAAAATTATTTTTTAACTTTTTTATTTAAAAAAAAAGAGTTTTAAAAACATTTAAACATTTTTGTAATATTTTTATATATAAAAACTGTTATTAAAGAAAAAATGTTATAGTATAGAAATGTCATTCTTTTTTTATATAGAAATGGTGTAAACTATTTTATTTCCTATTAAATGAAGTGAGAGAACGTCACTTGAATATGAGATAATGAATCATTAAATGAAGTGAGAGAACACTTCTTAAAAAATCATGTGATTGGACGACATCCAAACTTGATGTCGTTGAACACATCAAAAAAAAAATCGAGAAAGAGAGAGTGTGTATGTGTATGTGTGTGAGAGAGATAGAGAGAGCATGTGTGTGAGTGAGAGAGAAAGAGAGTGTGTATATGTATGTGTGTGTGAGTGAGAGAGAAAGAGAGTGTGTATATGTATGTGTGTGCGAGAGAGAGTGAGTATGTGTGTGAGTGTGTGTGTGTGTGTGTGTGTGAGTGTGTGTGAGAGAGAGAGAGAGAGAGAGAGAGAGAATGTGTGTGTGTATGAGAGAGAGAAAGTGTACTTATGAGTTTATGTGAAATGGTATTTTTGTCTCACCACAAAAGTAAATGGTATTTTTGTCTCACCACAAAAGTAAGGTAATATGTCCGGGAATATAGGATTACCCCCATTTTAGAGGGGAAAGGAGAATCCAATTTCGTGGGAATTCTAAATTCCAGAAATTCTAAGTTCCCCCTTAAATCTCCAACCAAACATTGTAATTCTAAATGAGGGGAATTCTAAATTCCAGGAATCCTAAATTCCCTTTCCAAACCTCGAACCAAACGAGCCCCTAAAGTAATCTACAATGGGGAAACTAACCGGGTAGATCTCCGGTGGGAAGGCTAGAGGATCCAACACACAGACTTACCCTAGGTCTAGCGCACCCAGGGTCTTCCGTGCTAAACATTCTGGCGCGGGAGGTTCTTCCACGCTAAAACATTTAGTGTGCAAACAAAAACCATTCACCCCTCAATTCTAATCAACACATTATACATTTTTGCGCATGAATACATACATCCAACAACTACTTTTCAAATGGTCATTTAACGATTATTTTTTTTAACAAACCCAAACCAGCAATTGAAATTAACAACCTATTCTTCTCTTACTCACAATTTTGATAACCCATGGTGTCTTCTGGTTCTGCAAGGTTAACCTATTTCACATAAAAAGATGAAATGATTTTATGCCACGCTTATATAAAATATTCCATTGATGGCGCGACGGGCACAAGTCAAGCATCCGGTACATTAAATCACAAGAAGGTTGAAGGAAGAGTATTTTAGGGGGGTTAAGTGGTAACATCTTAACAGTCCAATGGGAGAAAAAATGGTAACTGATCACCAGTGCCATGCTAAAATGTGATGCATCCAAACCCATAAGGTCCCACACTAAAAATAATAGCGTGGAAAGTGGGACCCAATCTCCGGCGCTATTCTTTCTAACGCAGTATGCTCTTGAAATTTTCCCTCACTGCAAATTTCGCGGGAGTGGAAGGCAAGGGCTTATGAAGGTCAACAGTTTCCATTCCCGCGAAATTTGCCTAATTGTAAATGTCCTAATTTTGCTCCGGTGTATTAGTTTCAGCGTCATAATCACCCACCCACGCGATACTTTGTACTTACCCAATTACCCAAATCCATGTTTATAAACCAAATCACATATGCCTATGCTAACTCACCTCAAAATAAGGTAAAATTCCACAACTTTCCAATATTTATTCCAATAGTCAACTACTTACCTAATATTCTCTAAAAACAAAATTCAAGCACCAAAAATCTAGATCAAATCTAGTATATTAGTCCTATTACCTAGGCAATTATTCAAATCCATGCTTATAAAACCAAAACAAGGCAAAATTCAACAAATTTCCAAAATTTAGTCCAATAGTCAACTACTTATCTAATATTCTCTAAAAATAAAATTTAATACCAAAAAACTTGATCAAATTCGGTGTATTAGTTTCCGCGTCATAATCAGCCTATCACCTATGCAATTACTCAAATCCATGTTTATAAAACAAATTACGCATGCCTATGCTAATTCACTTTGAAACAAGGTAAAATTCTACAAATTTCCAAAATTTAGTCCAATAGTCAACTACTTGCCTCTAAAAAAAAATTCAAGTACCAAAAAACTAGATCAAACCCGGTGTATTAGTTTCCCCGTCATAATCACCCTACCATCCACGCAATCACCCAAATCCATGTTTGTAAAACAAATTACGCATGCCTAGGCTAATTCACTTCAAAACAAGGTGAAATTCTACAAATTTCCAAAATTTAGTCCAATAGTCAACTACTTATCTAATATTCTCTAAAAACAAAATTCAGGTACCAAAAAACAAGATCAAATCCGGTGTATTAGTTTCTACGTCATAATCACCCTACCACCTACGCAATTACCCAAATCCATGTTTATAAAACAAATTACGCGTGCCTACGCTAATTCACTTCAAAAGAAGGTAAAATCCTATGACTTTCCAAAATTTAGTCCAATAATCAACTACTTACCTAATATCCTCTAAAAACAAAATTGAAGTACCAAAAAACTAGATCAAATCCGGTGTATTAGTTTCTGCGTCATAATCACCCTATTACCTATGCAATTACGCGTGCCTACGCTAATTCAATTCAAAACAAGGCAAAAATTCCACAACTTTCCAAAATTTACTCCACTAGTTAACTACTTACCTAATATTCTCTAAAAACAAAATTCAAGTACCAAAAAACTAGATCAAATCCGTGTATTAGTTTCTGCGTCATAATCACCCTATCACCTACGCAATTACGCGTGCCTATGCTAATTCACTTCAAAACAAGGTAAAATTTTACAACTTTCCAAAATTTAGTTCAATAGTCAACTACTTACCTAATATTCTCTAAAAACAAAATTCAAGTACCGAAAACCTAGATAAAATCCGATGTATTAGTTTCCTCGTCATAATCACCCTATCACTTAAGCAATTAGTCAAATCCATGTTTATAATTCACTTCAAAACAAGGTAAAATTCCACAACTTCCCAAAATTTAGTCCAATAGTCAACTACGTACCTAATATTCTCTAAAAAAAAATTCAAGCACCAAAAAACTAATAAAATCTAGTGTATTAGCTTACATATCATAAACACCCTATCACCTACGCAATTATCTCTATTGTCAGTATCTGGCGATTCACGGGTCGAATCGCACGATACTGTTCGATACAGCATAGAAACGAGCCGAATCGGCCTACTGAATCGAAAATCACCTGGAATCGGACGTATCGGACTTGAATCGCGAGTCGATAGGTGACTCGTATGACTCCCGATTCAGTCACGATTCAAACTGGCCCGCCCTTTTTATTCCTGTCGGCATCTGGACTTTCAAAATTAAAAAAAAAAACTTTTTTTTAAATTTTTTTATGGCCGAAAATGACTTCAATGTCCTTTAAAGACTTTAAAACACATAAATGACCAAAACCCTAGATATAAAAGGTCATTTTCTCACTTGTGTTCCCCATCATTAATATACCCACCTTTCTTGTCTTTTTCTTCAACTTTTTGGCAAGAGAAGCTTCCATCCTTTGCTTTGGTAAGTAACCCTAGGTCCTTTTCTCATTTTTCTTGTCTTTTTCTTCAACTTTGTGCTCTCTCTCTCCACCATTAAGAAATAAATAAACCCTTGGTTTATTTATTTATTTTTTCTCACTTATTTATTTAGTGTTCCTATTTATTTATTTATTTATTTATTCAAGTATATTTATTTGTTTTTCCTCTTTATTTATTTAGGAAATGAATAAACAAAAGAGAAAAGTTATGATTGACCACACATGGGATTATTGTGAAAAAGTGAATGATAATAGATTGCATTTAAGATGTAATTTTTGTAAGGATGCAAAATGGGGTGGGATTTTTAGAACGAAGCACCATAATGCCGGAACGGGGAAAGATGCAAAAAAATGTATGCAATGTCCCGAAGATGTTAGAAAAAAATTTGCAAAAATTTTAGGAGTAAATGAGGAGTATAATGAAGAAGGTGGACAACAAAATGATGTTGAAGAAGAGGAATTAGAAGTTAAGGAAAATTTCGAAAAATCAAAGAAGGGAACTATGGATGCATGTCATTAAAGGGAAGAAAAGACAAGGTTTTGTAAAACAAACAACAATAAATGCAATGTTAAAAAAGAGGGGGCCGGTAATTAGTGACATTTTTAGGGTTTTTTATGAAAATGGTATAGCTTTTAATGTAGTAAAAAGCCCTTTGTTTACAAAGATGGTAGAATCAATTGGTGATTATGGGAAGGGGCTAAAGCCTCCGTCTTACCATGAGATGAGGGTTACTTACTTAAAGAAGGAAGAAGGAAGAAGGAAGAAGGAAGAAGGAAGTTGAAAATGTTGAAGCAAATTTGGAAAAATATAAACAAGAATGGAAGAAGACGGGATGCATTCTTATGTCGGATGGATGGACCGATGGGAAATCAAGGTCCTTAACTAATTTCCTTGTGAATAGCCCTCGTGGAACGTTTTTTCTCAAATCATTGGATACTTCCTCCTTTGTAAAGGATGTCGACAAACAATGTGAATTACTTGATTCACTTGTTGAGGAGATAGGGTAGGAGAATGTGGTCCAAGTAATTACCGCTAGTGCGTCGGTTTATGTTTTGGCCGGAGAAAAGTTGGAAAACAAAAAAAATAATTTATTTTGGTCTCCTTGTTCGGCTCACCTCATTGATTTAATGCTAAGTGTTATAGGTGATCTATTAATTTTTCATGACACCATTAAAAAAGCAAAGGAGGTGACCGTTTATATATACCGAGATACTTGGGTTCTTGACTTGTTTTGAAAATTCACAAAAAAGAAAGAACTCATAAGGGCGGGGATTACAAGATTTGCTACATCTTTCTTGACGTTAAAGTGCTTCCAAGAGAAGAAGATTCCTCTTAGGCACATGTTTGCATCGGAGGAGTGGGCCACGGGACCATATGCACATAAGTTTGAGGCCAAGCATGTTGAAAACATAATTTTAGGTGATAGCAAATTTTGGAAGGCAATCAAATATTGCATGAAATGCGTTATCCCCTCACTAAGGTTTTAAGGCTTGTAGACGGTGATTTGAAACCGGCAATGGGGTATATTTATGAAGCTATGGATAGGGCCAAGGAGGAAATTGCAAAAAATTTCAACCATAAAGAGGCAAGGCACCGAAGAATTTGGAAAATTATTGATACAAGATGGGACATGCAAATCCATCAACCACTTCATGCGGTGGGTTACTTTATCAACCCAACGTAACTTTTTATCATAACTTTATTTATTGTATAACTTTTCTAGAATAATGCATATGCACGTGTATACTTTATTTAGATTCCAATATAGCGAGGGGTTCAATTCGAATAGGGAAGTCAAGAGAGGGTTGTACCAAACCATTGAGAAAATGTATCTGGATGTTGAGGGCCAAATTGCAATTGCTAAACAAATTGAGGAATTTCACCGGGCGCATGGGTTATTTGGAGTGAGCATGGCCATCTTGACAAGAGATAAGACACAACCAGGTGATTAGTTACTTTTTTCACCGCATTTTGGTCCTGTTTTGGCCTATCTTTATTGCTGTTTTGGGGCAGCAATATGAGCCTGTTTTGGAAATTAAAATTGTTGATATAGCGAGGGGTTCAATGCGGATAGGGAAGTCAAGAAAGGGTTGTACCAAACCATTGAGAAAATGTATCCGGATGTTGAGAGCCAAATTGCAATTGCTGAACAAATTGAGAAATTTCACCAGGCGGAATGGTTATTTGGAGTGAGCATGGCCATCTTGACAAGAGATAAGACACAACCATATGATTAGTTGCTTTTTTGCCGCATTTTGGACCTATTTTGGCCTATATTTATTGCTGTTTTAGGGCAGCAATTTGGCCCTGTTTTGGCATATTTTTATTGTTGCTTTGGGCAGCAATATGCCCCTGTTTTGCCCCTCTTTTGGGCAGCCATATGCCCCTGTTTTGGCCTATTTTTGTTGCCATTTCTTGGCCTCTTATTTATGTTTATGTTTTCATTGTTTTTGCCTATTTATTCTAGGCATATGGTGGGAAAATTACAAAGAAGAGTGCAAGGAACTCCAACGGTTGGCAATAAGAGTGTTAAGCCTAACTTGTAGTGCCACGAGATGTGAGCGAAATTGGAGCACGTTTGACCATGTGCACTCAAAGAAAAGAAATCATTTGGAGGCACAAAGATTGAATGCTCTTGTCTTTGTCAAGTACAACATTCAACTCGAGATGCGACTTATGAAGCGACAACAAAGGGGTGAGACATATGATCCAATTTGTCTATCGGATATGGATTCCGATGATGAATGGATAACCGAGAAGGAAGATCCATGTCTTCCCGAAGACCACTCGTGGATGGATGTGCATGAATGCTTCCAAGAGGAAGGAGGAAGTAGTAACCAACGAAAGCGAGGTATGGTTTTTTAGTATATTTATTTCGGAACTATTAACAAAATGAAATAGTAATAAACTACATCAAGATGAAGTAATTAATATATATTTTTGCATTTTTTTTTCATATAGGACCAAGGAACTTGAATGCCAGGAGGAGGATAGGGAAATCGATTCGTGTTGATAAGGATGATATTGAAGTTATTGACGAGGAGGAGGAGGAGGAGGAGGAGGAGGAGGAGGAGGAGGAGGAGGAGGACCAAAGAGAATAGGAGAGAATCATTGTAGAAGATGATGAAGAAGACGATGATGATGATAATGAACTAAACATTAATGAGGAGGAGGAGGAGTAGGATTTAGAAATAATTAGAGGAGTGATAAAGATGATGACTTTATTGGATATATTTTTTGGATTTTGGTTATTATTTTTTGGATACTATTAAGGTACCATGACGATACCTTAATAGTTACTTAGTATATGATAATGATATCTAAATATGGCTTGTGGATTCTCTTTTTGATATGATCTGTGGAGAAAATAGAAGTTTAAATCATATTATGTTATATAATTGATTGAAAAGTGTTCTCCATATTTTTATTTATTTTTTACAATTTTATTTATTTTTTGTGTCGTATCGCACGATACGTATCGCGATACAATTCACGATACACAGGGTTTTCGACACACGATACGTATCACGATTCAAAAACTATGGCAATTACCCAAACTCTTGTTTATAAAACAAATCACAAGTGCCTACGCTAATTCACTTCAAACCAAGGTAAAATTCTACAAATTTCCAAAATTTAGTCCAATAGTCAACTACTTACCTAATATTCTCTAAAAACAAAATTCAAGTACCAAAAACTAGATCAAATCCGGTGTATTAGTTTTCGCATCATAATCACCCTATCACCTAAGCAATTAGCCAAATCCATGTTTATAAAACAAATTACACGTAGTTTCCCTAATTCACTTCAAAACAAGGTAAAATTCCACAACTTTCCAAAATTTCGTCCAATAGTCAACCACTTACCTAATATTCTCTAAAAACAAAATTCAAGTACCAAAAAACCAGATCAAATCCGGTGTATTATTTTCTGCGTCATAATCACCCTACCACCTACGCAATCACCCAAATCCATGTTTATAAAACAAATTACGCGTGCCTACACTAATTTACTTCAAAACAAGGTAAAATTCCACAACTTTCCAAAATTTAGTCCAATAGTCAACTACTTACCTAATATTCTCTAAAAACAAAATTCAAGTACCAAAAAACCAAATCAAATCCGGTGTATTAGTTTCTGCATCACAATCACCCTACCACCTAAGCAATCACCCAAATCCATGTTTATAAAACAAATTACGCATGCCTAGGCTAATTCACTTCAAAACAAGGTAAAACTCTACAACTTTCCAAATTTAGCCTGATAGTCAACTATTTACCTAATATTCTCTAAAAACAAAATTCAAGCGCCAAAAAATTAGATCAAATCAGGTGTATTAGTTTCTGCATCACAACCACCATATCACCTACGCAATTATGCGTGCCTGTGCTAACTCACTTCAAAACAAGGTAAAATTCTACAACTTTCCAAAATTTAGTCCAATAGTCAACTACTTACCTAATATTCTCTAAAAACAAAATTCAAGTACCAAAAAACTAGATCAAATCCGACGATTAGTTTCTGCATCATAATCACCCTATCACCTACGCAATTATGCGAACCTGTGCTAATTCACTTCAAAACAAGGCAAAGTTCTACAAATTTCCAAATTTAGTCCAATAGTCAACTACTTACCTATCTATAAACAAAATTCAAGTACCAGAAAACTAGATCAAATTTCAGCATATCAATACAAACACAGACATCTTAAGACAAACTATCATTCAAACTCTACAAAATACAAAACAAGTTAGAAAATATACCGAGCGAGCCTCATAAAGCCTGAATTTCTGCAAATAATTCATCTTCGATTTCATCACTTCTTCGATCCAAATCTCCTTCTCGTTCTCCGCCATGGTTTATAGCTAGCGAGTAAACTCAACTCAACTCAAAAACCCTAGATATCGTTCTGTAGTTTCAGACATATCTAAATTTGTCAAGATCTCAAATCTAAATGTAACAAAATTACAAAAAAAGCTATGAGCTCAGTCTACAAGAGAGTCTTGGCAAGTGTGGCCACACAAATCTAATCTATGTAACTATATAAAAGCTAGTCGTGCCCACGTGCATTGCCCATGTGAGCGAATCTGGATATTCAACGTGATGAGATAGAGTAGTGGAAAATGATTTATAATTAGAAAATATTATAATGTAACACCTTATACACATAACAATGAATGTGACGAAAATAAAGTAGAGAAATTCAACATAATGAACGAAATTACCGGGCAATGGATAATAAGTTTAAAAGGGCATAATGAGTTCATAAATCCATATCCACGAATCCGACTTCCAAAAATGATGTGAAGATGAGTAGAATTATGTTTTGATCAAGATATAAGATCAACACCAAATTATGACGATAAAAGATGAAAATCAAAGCGTCAAATATTTGCTTCTAATTTTTATTAGTGTTCGATGTTTTTTCTACTTCTTCTAGTTTATGATCAACAAAACGTCGCAGTTTTCGATCAGAATCTTGTAGTAATTTGCCTCTGATGTAGAACTTGAAGAATTTTTCAATGCAGGTATATAAATTTCGAATGTAATCGGAAGGCATAATGCCATGCGGTAAAAATTAACATATATGAATAATACGTATATGTTTTTTATTTAGACAGTATCTACACTACTGTATCATTTAATATTGGGTACAAATAATACGTTTTTCTCATAAACACATAATCTTATTAACAAAATAGAAACAACGTGTTTGTATGTATGTATGCATGTCAGACAAATGTCAAGCGTTATTGGGATTTACAGAGAATACCGTTTTATATTTTTCTTAATCTATTCATTGCTATAAAATCCAAATATAATCATTAAGTGACAAATAGTTCACAAATTACTCTAAATCCTCGCACATAGATGAAAATAGAAAAATAATACTTACATACGCTTTTATCCATATGTATAAAGACTAAAGTCATCATAATTTTGACCATTGAGAAGAGGTCAATAAAGGCTAAAGTCATATAAAGACTCTTAAATGGGGCCGGTGGAGTATTTTCTATATAATTTATTAGTATTGAGTTTTGACTAATGATTTTATATGAAATAAGGTTAGTTTCTAAAAAAATGTTAACTACAAAGTATAACTTCCATGGATGATGCTTGTACCATAATCTGGAGATATTATTATCTAAACAATAAGGATAATGTTAGGCTACCCCTTTTTGTTACCCCCGGCTTCAAAGTATTGTACCTTGCTTTGTCTTTACTTGCATGGGTCCCGCCAGGGCATAAAAGACAAAGCAAGGTACAAATACTTTGAAGATGGGGGTAGCAAAAAGGGGTAGCCCTAGTATCACCCAAACAATAATGGTGGGTTTTGTTTTATAAGGAGAGTTCATCATTTCGAGACTTGCACCGTGTTGACACCCAAATAGAGTATCATTACTCACGTTACTTGTGACTATTATGCCTATGTTAATTTGGCTTAAACTGGTGTGCACATATAATGAACCGAAAACAAACATAATAAATAAATGTAAATAAACCATGTAATATTCAAAAGATGTCGAACTGAACATTAAAAAATTTATGCTGAAGACAAAAATAAAAATTATTTACCTAATCAATAAAAGAGCTGGTATGAAACCCAATTCTTAATTTAAATACCCTAAACAAGGGTTAGAATTGTTGAGCACGCTTGTTCAAACATATAAAGGGCATTTAATAGTGACTATTATTTCAAACACTTGACCCATTTACAGAATATCTACATGGTAATCTGATTGGAGTAGGTAACTCAACTTGTAAGGACATTTTTCTCATGTCCGAAATGTTTCATTTATTTATGTCGTACGCCGCTACATTTGGCACGTCACCTCACGATCTCACATGACGTCCTCTATCCGAATTTTGGGAATCAAGCATGCATTATCTCCACTAATATGTCCCTCATCTGCATCAACGACTTCACGTTCCTTGATTGTAGGCTCGTAATGCAAGTGGAACGCAAGATAAGTCAAATCAGTGAAACAAGGCATGATAGGGATGTTCAAGGGAAAATTGGTAATTTTACATCCACCGTCCGGAGGACCGATCAACTGGAAAGTTGAAGATCTTGCTGCAACAAAGATACTGGAAGAAACGGCACCTCAATCCGAGCTACGGTGAACAAGTTATGGCCCGTTGAAAATGGAGATATGTTCATTGAAAATTCTGGGAATTTTTCTAAGTGTTTAAGCACCTGTTCCCAGCACACTTTCCCGAACCCAGACCCAAATCGGTTCGGGGGGGCGAATCGGTTCGCAGGGGTACCCGAACCGGTTCGGGGTACCTGTACGCTGGATAGAATTTCAGCATTTTAAGATCGTGGGTCTCTTCATGTATTTCCCTATAAATACCAACTTCGGGAGAGTTGTTTTGCAAGACTTTAGGAGACGAATTTGAGAGTCCAAATACACCTAGTCTTAATATTTTTGAGTCACAAGACTCATGTTTTGATTTACACATCCTTGCCAAATATTTGTGAATCCGTTTGCAACCCAAGAACACAACTTTGGTTTGTTCAACCCTTGTGGAGGAGACCGTTCTTCTTCTTCATTACAGCTCTACTGGAAAGGGATAATTCCAGCCGCGACTACAGAATCTGATACCTGAGGGTAATTCTTAGTCAACTTGTATTTTCATTGTAATCCGATTGTAAGCCGTTTTCTTACAAATTATAGTGAAAATAAATGGTTTTGCCCCTGAGGGGGATTTTTCCTTAATTGCGTGTGTTTGAATGTTCTTGCATAGATTATAAATTTATTCAATCACATACTGCTGCATGTTTAGGGTTTGTTTGTGTTAGAAGGGTTTTATATATAACTTGATCATTTGAACGCGAGCACACACACTCTTCAAATTGGTATCAGAGCAGGTTACGCTAATCTATCGCGTATTCCTTTTTTCGCAAAATTTTTCTAAGATATCAATTATCTAAAAAAATTTATTTTTGAAAAAGTGCGTGTTCAAATGGAGAAGTCATATTATAAAATGCCTGTTTTTGACGGGACAAATTATGCTTATTGGAAAGCCCGTATGAGGTCGGCTTTAAAAGCCATTGATGAACGTGTCTGGATTTTGGTTGAACGAGGGTGGACTCCTCCCACCGTGACTGTTGATAATGTGACCAACTTGAAACCTGACATTTCTTGGACTGATGAAGAAATTAAATGGCCATCTTTTAATTCTAAGGGTCTAAGTGCTATTTTTGGGTCTGTCACTCCTGATGAGTTCAAACGCATAATGACGTGTACCACGTCAAAAGAGGCATGGGATGTTTTACAACTCACCCATGAAGGAACTAATGTTGTGAAAGAGTCTAAGTTACAAAACTTGACAACTCAATTTGAAACAATCACCATGCATGATTCTGAATGCTTTGATGAATTTTATGCTAGACTTTCTGACATTGTGAATACTAGTTTTAATCTTGGTGAACATATTCCGAATGCTAGAGTTGTTAAAAAGATTCTTCGTTCTTTGCCTAAGCGTTTTATCCCTAAAGTCACTATGCTAAATTCTATGGGTAATTTAAATACGCTAAAATTGGAAGAACTTGTAGGAGATTTGCAAACTTATGAAATTGATATGTTCCCTAAAAATGCTAAATCTAGAGATAAGGGAATTGGTCTTAAAGCCCAAGAGAGAAGGAGTGAGGGGTCAACTAGAAAGAGGGTAGAGTCATCTAGAAAGAGAGAGACTGACACGTCAGATTCTAAGTGCGATTTTGACTTAGATGATTTGGCTCTTTTTGCAAAAAATTTCAAGAGGATTCTCAAATTTAAGAAAAATGGCAATTTTAAAGATAAAAAGAAATTTGAGAAAAATAAGTTTGAAAAGAAAAATGAAAAAGTTTCCAAAAATCCTCCTCTGAAAGAAAGTGAGAGATGTTTTGAGTGTGATGGTAGGGGTCATAGAGCTTTTGAGTGTGCCAATCGTCTGAATAGAGAGAAAGGGAAAGCTGTTCTTAATGCTACCCTTAGTGACGACAGTGAGGTCGAGACGGTGGATTCTGGAGATGAGTCACCGCATTAGTGTAACTTCACCGCATTCATGGCCAGTCAAGTGAGCACTCCTAGTTCTCCTCACGACGTTGAGGATGATGCTTCACAGGGACACCTCGATAGTGAGAGCGATGTGAGTGAGGGGGAGGATGACACAAGTGAGAGCGAGAGTGATATACAACGTGCCTAAGCTGAGTTATATTCCGAGTCATTTAAAACTAAAAAGCGTAACAAAGCGTTAGTTCTTAAGATAACCTGCTTAGAGGAAGATTTAAAGAAAGCAAGAGAAAGAGAGTTCTCCACTTGCACCGCCCTGAGAGAGAGAGATTCTACATGTATCGAGAATGAGAATTTGTTTAGAGAGAGAGAGAGTGTTTTAGAGAAAGAGAGAGGGGACTTGATTAAGCAAGTGGCTAGTCTTACGAGTCAGCTCCATTCCTCCGGGGAGACTCGGAAGAAACTTGAAGCCCTTGTTGCCCAGCTGACTCATGATCTTGAGAAAGCACGGGAAGTCAAGGTACAAATCGAGGACATATCTGGGAAGATGGGAAAGATGCTCCTCGGCCCCGCTTTAGGTTTTGGTGATCGTCAAGGAATTGGATATGATGGTGCCTCCACGTCCCAAATTTCACCTGGACCAGTTCCTGAGTTTACTACAACTCCTTATGGTCACCGTAAAAAACCTCGAAGGAGAGTTCGACCAAGAAAAGCAAACCAAGGTCCGCCTTTGACTGTGCTCTTTTGTACTTATTGCAAAAGAAAAGGCCACCTTAGGGAAACTTACTATAGCATGGGTCGGACACGATGTACTACTGCTCCACCACGTCATACTGATGTGTAGAAATTGTTGCACGTGTGTACGCATATTTTAGGACGAAAGCGAATATACCTAATGCAATGATGTTGTTGCTTTTTTTAAGAGTCAAGTATTTTTATTTGTTGGCTAAATATAAAATTTCTTTCTCATATATATATTCTTTCCGTTTTGGGCTTTATTATTTTTTCATTTTTTTCATATGCTAACTACCCATTTCTTTTTGTTTTCAGATGAGTGGAAGTGAAATTACGGAGGAAGGGGAAGAATATCTATTGCCCTTTGTGAGTATTTGAATAATTTTTTTTCAATTGTCTTTCTTTTTGTAACTTTTGTAAGTCAAAATTAAAAATATCTATTGTCGTTACCGAACGTCATTCATATTACTTTTGATATTAATTTAAAATTCAATTTCTTTTCATTAGTAGAATATATTAAATGGAGTATGCTACAAAAACAAAGCAATACAATTTATATATAAAGCTTGTAATTGTGAAACCCTCCACCAATCTTGCAAGTAAACTCACATGCAATCCATCTATAATCTATGTACATATATAAAATAGTAGCTTCAAATTGCTTTGAACTTAACACGTGGCTTAAGCCTTAATTAGGAGTAGGTTGGATTCTTTTATTAGTCTAAATCGTGTCTCTCCATTACTAAGACTTAAAAACTCCTTGCAATTCTATGACTCTTCACTTCTGACTCTTCACAATAATATATTATGTTTTGCTATTTTGCTATAAGTCGCCAACATCACTGATTGGCAACATCCCAAGGTACGCATATTTTTCAGTTCAATAATTTATATTTTGTCTTTGATAGCAAGTGTTTTTAAGGTTTTGAAATTAGAGTGGTTTTGGGCTTCGCCGCCACTTTCAACTTTTAAGCAGGGCAGGTAACCTTCAAATTTCTATTGTTTTTTTCAATTCAATATTCCACATGTTAGTTAACTGATGAGATGTGTATTCATTTTGAATACAATATATAGATTTAGTATTGAAAGTGAAAAATGATAAATTGTAAATGTAATGAAAAGTGATCAATGTATTGGAAAATTATTAATAATAAACTTTTTTTTTAGTTTAGTAATTTTTTCAGTTGATCATTTTTTATACTCTTAACAAAATTATATTTATACTGTTAACAATTTTTTCTATTTGAACATTTTTTTCCAGTTAAATCAGTAGAATTGGTAAATTAGTTTATTATAGGAATTAGTAAATTGTTAAAACTGTTAGATGGTTAAAAAAAACTATTAAATTAGTTTATTATATTATATAGGGCATCTATGTTGAAGTAGTTTAAAAATTTAACTATTTAGATATGATATTCTCGATAATACGTAGGTTTTATAAATTACGATTTTTACTAATATTATTTAATTTGATTAAAATTTATTTTATTATGGTATGTCTTTCGCCCACCCTTCGCTAAAATCTTGGGTTCGCCACTGTTTAAAGCCTGATTATTTTTTTCCTAATAGGCTTGATGAAATATATATGGATTTATGGGGCATTTATTGGAAGGGTGCTTTAATGTTCATATATTTGAAAAAAATGTAATTATTGGTTATATAAAAAAATATTATTTGATTGAAAGAGAACAACATGAATACAAAACTGATTGTAACAAGTGCAAGTATATAAGTATTTTTTATTATGGTGTTGGTAGGAGTTGAAGCACCTTATACTCTTGACTTACTTGAGTCTACATTGTATAAGTGCTCATCTAGTTTGGAAATTGTGACAAAATTTTAAGTTCCATCCCCTAGATACCAAAGAGCCTCAGACTCTACTCTTTATGCCTCAATTGATTCATTTAAAGGTATAATATCAACACAACACACATACTAGGATTGCATACCTATCACATATTGCATCATTTGATTGTGTGTGAGTTAAATCCCTTTTAAATTGGCTTTTAATAATTTTTGGGATTTCTTTTAACATTTTTTTAAAATGATTTTTTACATAATAAAAATTGGATCTTAAAACATTTGGGGTAATTTCGTAATTATTGGTTTTATGTTTTCATACCTGGAAGTTGAGTTGGGTAGGATTCGAATGCGCTTGAGACTTCAGGGTGCATGTGTAATTAATTTTAAAACGCGCGTGTGAGAGCTCATTTCAGTCCTACACCTGTCCATGTTATACCGGCTAGTTTGGTGTTTGTTGCAAGACTCAGAACTCGCGTGTTATCTCAGCCATTGGATCAATGTTATCAACGCTCTGTATGCGTCCAAACTCAATCCTTATGAACCCTTCTAAGCCAATCAGAAAGCGTTTAAATCACCGCTTCTTTTAAACCGTTGGATGGAAGTCAAACCCTCCAGACCTAATCTCATCCCTTAGACTTGGACTGATGTTCTCGAATCTTCCTCGCTCAGTATATAAGGAGGTTGATCCTCAGCATTTCAAAAACTTTTGCCAGTTTGATAAACTGAGAGAGAGAGAGAGAGAGAGAGAGAGAGAGAGAGAGAGAGAGCAAACCCTAAATCATTCTAACCCTATAATTGTTTTTCAAAATCATTTCAATCCAAACACCATACCTGAGTGTTTGAGAGTTACTTTGGTAGAGGTTTGAAGGCAGTTTGTGGTTTGAATCTTATGAATTTGAGATCTTGTGTCCAACTTAAGCATTTCGGTTAGATCTACATTTCTTTTTTATAGAAATTATAGATCTGGCTATTTTATGTTATATTACACTTAGATCTGCATTTTTAGTTTCTCATCTTGAGAAAACACATTTATTGATTACTGTTCTATAAATGTTTTTCAAAACGTTAGAATCAACAAATTATTCTTTTTCTGTTTTTAGTTCTTGTGAAACAAGACTCACGATCTAGTTGAAATCGCAATCGTTGGTTTTCAATTTCAAAAACATTTTCAAAATCCTCTGAAATTGATTAAGACCTTGAACCATCTTTCGAGCAAGGTAACCTTGGATCCAGGGTTAGTTTAAAGATCCAATAGTCTTTTGTTTCTTAAGAAGAGAGAAACTAAAAATCTAACTCATTTAGATATGTTATGTAATTTGATAGGACTTGTTTGTATATATAAGTGTGCGTGTGTGCATGCATGTGTTAGATCACTTTCACAAAACACTTGTCACACTACAACACAGAAGTGTTGGTCATAAGATCTTGAATTAACAAGAGTCGACGTTAAGACTGGAACAAACTGGAGAAGTTAGCAAGCTGCGAAAGCCACGTCAACTTTAGAACTGCAGAAAAGTTAGAATCAACCAGTTGGTACATATTCTAAACTTGTATAGATCTGTTTAGATTTTATGTGTGTTCAATAGCTTGTAACTTGTATATTTTGTTTTAGTGGATTTTTGGTTTGTGACTTGGAAGTCACCGTGGATGTTTCCTCAGTTGGGTGAGGTTTTACCACGTTAAAAACTGTGTGTTATTAATATTTCTACATCTCCTCATCTCATTCTTGATAGTGTGCTGACTTAAACTATCTTAGTTTTGATTTTCAAAACTAGTTACAAAATCTTGAACATATATCATACATGTTTTATTAAACACGTATTGTGTTAATCTGTTTTGGTTTAAAGAAAAGAGTTTCTTCAAAAAACAGTTCGGAGTTACTTCAATAGTTTAATCTTGTATTAAACAACTTAAGTAACAGCTTTTTTAATTGGTATCAGAGCTTTGGAAATTTTCTTTAAAGATCTTGTGTTTGTGAAATTGTTTTCTTAAAATCAAACAATGGATGAGAAAAATGAAAGATTTGGTAACTTGACCAGACCCCCTCTCTTTGATGGAAACAACTTTGCTTACTAGAAAGTAAGGGTGGTTGCTTTCATACAAGGAACCTTGGGAGATGATGTTTGGGATATTGTTGAAAATGGATATACTTATCCTACAAAACCATCCACTGAAGTAAGTAATGAGAGGATTAAAAAAGTATTAAGTGAATTCACTCAAGAAGAGAAGCAAGCCTCTCAAAACAATAACAAAGGCAAGAATTCCATTTTTATGTCCATAAATGAACATGAGTTCAAAAGGATCTCATTTTGTACCACTTCTAAGGAAGCTTGGGATACACTAATTACTGCACATGAAGGTGACACTAGAGTTAAGACTGCTAAAACACAGATGCTTGTCCAGCAGTATAACTCTTTAATCATGTCAGATTCTGAATCTTTTGACGACTTTACATGAAATTGATTGACATTGTGACCAAATTGCACTCAAATGGGATAACCTACGATAAAAATGAAATTGTCTCGAAAATTCTAAGGTCATTGCCACAAAAATTTGATAACAAAAGATATGCTATTAAGGAAATGAGTGATCAAAATCTCACTCCAGAATTACTCAGTAGTAAACTGAGAACTATGGAAATGAAATTAGAATTTATGAAACAATTGACCCAGTCCCATAAGAAACAGACTAGTTTCAATTTGAGTTTCTCCTCTAAGCTGATGAAACCTGAGCTTAGTATTCCTAATAATGATTCTGATGAGGAATGTGATATAGATAGTCTGGATAATCAAATTGCCTTGCTGTCAAAACGGGGAAAGAAAATTATTAAATTTAGAAATAAAATGGCAACCAGACAAGACCAGCAAAATTATCCAACTCAGTCTAATCACAAACCTCATGGTAAAAGTCAGGACAAATATCACAAGGACATTCATATGAGACCTAACAAAGCCTTTAAGAATATTAAATGTTTCAGGTGTGGTAAATTGGGTCATATAGCACAAGACTGTAGAGTTAAATTAAACGCGAACAATAAACATTCTAGGGCCAACATTTGCAAAACATGGGATGATTCAAGTGACTCTGATAATGAGAAACCTAAGTCATCTGATGTTTTTGATCCTTGTATGTCTTTATTTACCAAGATAATCTATAATGATGATATGCATGTGCCTTTGTATGAGAATGATGATAATATCTCTACTTCTGTTGTTATGAATCGTACTGCTACTGGTTTAGATGCTTTAATTTCTGAGAACATTGCTAGTTCTACAGCGAGGTGTGTGAGTGAAAGGGAAAACGATAATGACGATGTCAATGTGTGTGTGAGTTAAAGAAATGAATCCTTAGGGTTCACTTCACACATTTCACTTAGTGATTCAAACACTGAAGACCTCCCTGATATTCACATACTTTATGCCAAGACTAGAGAAGATAGTGAAAGATCTCACTAAGAAACTAGAAGACTTAAGTCCTATGGTTAAACTTAACGTTAAAGAGTATGCTACCCAATGTTTAACTTATGAAAATGAAGTCAAAATTTTTGATCAAAAATTGAAAGATTTGGTTGAAACAAATGAAAGTCTGGAGAAAAAATATAAAGGGACATTATTAGAATTGGAACAAGCCAAAGAAAAGACAACAACTGTTTTTAAAAAACTTGCTAAGTTTGAAAATAATTCTAATTGTTTTGATGACTTTGTTGCTGATTCAAAAACTAATTTTGATGGTCGAACTGGAATAGAATTTTGCCCAAATTTAAGGGGTGCAATGAAACGCGTATATTAAATTGTTTTATTTGAATAATTGTTCGTTGATGTGTTTTAGGCTAATTAAATTGGAAAAAATCACACATTAATTTATGTAATGAGAGTTAATAAATTAATGGTGAAAATTAATATTTGATTTTTGGATATCACTTAGAGATAAGTATTATTCTTAAAATTAAATATTCATTCTGTGTATGCAATTCAAAGATTCGTACAAATTTTAATAAATTAATCTTAGCGGATATTTTGTTGAAATGAGAGTGAATCTTAATTTTTTTTATGTTGTGATTATTCCAGATTTAATTGCTGAAAAAGATAAAATTGAATTTTGGATTGTGACGAGAGTTAAATTTTAAATTTAATATTATTTCGAACTATTCATTTGAATAATTAGGAAATTAAATTAATTTGACTACGCGGTGTAATCCCACCTCTTGTTTCTTCTCATAAATTCTAAACTAGATTACTTTTTAAATTTTCATAGTCACTTTAATTGCATAAATTTTCGTTTCCTCCCTTGAAAATTGTTTTTAAGATATATACAAAAAAATATTTTTTAAAAAAAATTAAAAACACAAAATAATTTTTAATAAAAATTGGAATTGCAAGTTTTCACGATTACAGTTTCAACGCTAGACATTGGACTTATACCCGAATTTTCCACGATACTAAATTTTTAACAAGTTTTGTAGGTAATTCCAGGAATTTTGATACTCGAAGTTTGACCGCAGCGACATTCCAAATCCATATCACAAGTAATACAAATAGAAAGATATCACTAATCATTTTAGAACTGTTGTAATTTGTTTGGAATGTTTATATAATTTTAAGAGGGTGAGTAGCATGCTTGCATGTAGCAGCACATCACAAACACTATCTCACACGAACACTTAGACATTGTGGTTATGTCTGAGAATCTTGGATTTTGAATGAGTTGCTGGAATCAGAATTCAAAGAGAAGGATGTAATACCCCACACTTTTAAAGGTATTTAAATTACACTGTGAATTTAATTTGGTAATTTGAGGAATTATTGTGAATAGAAATTTTGGGATTAATGAGTGAAATTAAATAAATTCAATATTATAAAGTGAATAGTAAATATTAATTTTCGAGTGACAGATTAATATTTACGTGGATTATATTTCGAGACTAAGTATATGAGTAGATTGTTTTTATTACATGTCACATTTGGGTAAAGCGATAAAGAAAAATATTTTAAATTGGAAAACACGCGTATTGAACGTGTTGGGTCAAAATAGTGAATTTTAGTTAAGTGACTCGGATGGAGATTTTGACTCCGCCATTGGGTTCGGAATGGCCGAAATAGTCAAAATAGAGTACCCGGGGGTAGTATTTGGGTTCCGGGCATTTTTGGACTAGTAGGGACTCGTAAATGAGTACACGAGTCATTTAACAATTGGGTATATATCAAATTTCGGATTTAAAGTGGTGGCAGCCCTCATTTCCCCCAAATATCAGCCCTAAGAGAGAGAGGGGGAAGAGAGAAAGAAGAGAAGAAAGAAGAAGAAAGAAAAGAGAAGAAAAGAAGAGATTTCCGGCCAAAATTCGCGGGATTCGACTTGTGGTCGTCGGATTTAATCCACGAGGCAAGTGTTTAACTTTCTTTATGATTTAGTGTGTTTAATTTCTCATATGGTAGTTGGTATAAAACTAAAGATTTTTGGGTTGAAATTTCGTGGATCAAACGGGTTTTCGAAAGATTAAAATGGATATAACTTGATTTATACCCAATTTGAGAAACTTAAAATTAATTGAAATTAATTGTTGGATCTGGGTTCTAGGATGATTTGAACCCTTTGAATGTGTGTATTTATGATTATTTGAGGTTGAATGATGATGAGAGAGGAGATAAAAAGCTTGGAGGTGTTTTAATGGAGGTTTGGATTTTTGGAGAAGAAGGTGAATAGTGACCATCGTCACTTCCGGACTGTTTCGGATACGAAGATAGCCGATTCAGCTCTCGATCACACAAAAGTTGTAGATCTTTTCGATACAGTCTCGTGGGCGCCAACCGCGTATTTTTCTGATTTATTTTCGAATTGTTATGATTTTTATAAGATGGGAGTTCCGGGGCGAAATCACCAACTCTAAAATGCACTCGAAAATTGGAAAAATAAAAGGCTAAAATTGTTTGGAGATAAATATTTGGGGTTCCTAAAAATAGTGTGGGGACTTCTAAATATTTATTTTAGCAAGGCGTGTATTTTGGATTAGTTGAAAGTAAAATTCAAGATTTACCCAAATACGGGTGTTCGTGAGGAATAATACTTAAAGAGATATTTAGGTGTGATTTGAATATTAAATAAGGGAATACGTATTGAGGTATTTTAATTGTGTGACGGCTTATATTATTGTGAATGGGAATATTCGAGGCTATTGGCTATCGCTATAAAAGTTTGGAGATTATAGCCATAAAAGATTGAGAAGAGATATAAATAATATATATATCGAGGTTGTTGATATAATCATTGTGTGGTGAGAAAAGTTCAAAAAATAAAATATTGGGGATTGGTAAAATTGATAAATGCATAGGATATACAAGATATAAATATACTACGTATGGGATGTATTGTATGGGCTATGAGTATGCCCTTATATTATATATGTGTAAAAATCATGTCCGCGCTACTTGCTATCACGGAGGTTACCGTGCCGGAACAGTCTTATCTCGATGGGACCTTTATCGGGGATATTTACTTGTACCCTATAACATAGGACTCCTTGGTACAGGCTATCTGGTTAATAGTCAGACGGTCCTAAGAGATGTGAGGGTATGTGCTGACCTCTTAGTGACTTGGAACTATGCTTCGCCTCCATTTGTATGTGTTTTGTGTTAATACAGTTCGAGAGTGATTCCGAACTAGTATTTCCCTTAGCTTGTGTGATACGGGGACTTGATAGCAGAGTATGCCAGCACCATAGATCTTATGTGGGGTGCCGTTAGTATATATATTATATGTGTGACTAATATATATACGTATATTTATATGGGAACTTTCTACTGTGCGTATAAGTAGATAAGTAAGGAATAAATGCTTAAACTTTATAACGATACAAGGGGTTTCTTAACCAGGGTGCAATAGTGCGATATATTGTTATATAAATTGATGTGTATGCATAAAGAGAATAATGTGCGTATACCGAAATCTTGTTTGGTTTCCTATATGGATAACTAATATACTTGTTGCGAAAAGTATATTGTATATATATGAGATGAGATATCATATAACCTAACCCTGTATAAAAAGGAGAAGAATGAATAAAGTGATATACTCCTTCCGGTAGATTTATATCCGGATTTATATGAATATGGATCATAGGTTCTAATGAGAACTATCAATAAATACGGGATGGTATAAATATGTTATGTACTGAAGGCCTAATGGATCCCGATGATCAACATTGTCACGTAGTAGTGTATCGGGAGGGTTCCTTATTTGGATTTCGCTTCGCGAGACACCCCACGGACGAACGTAACGTAATGTTGGGAATGGGGAGAAGTTTAGTCCTTAGTACCCGAATTGATGAGGTTTATTAGAAGATGGGTAATTACATTAGTTAGGCAGGGTAGCTTAACTAGGTTGTTTAAAATGGTATGCGCTAGTTGTGCACTGTTAGAAGAGGGGTGAGGTGTATCTCATGTGAGAGCGATACCAGTTTAAATATGAGAAATAACATATTTTAAAATATGGATTTTAAACACTTGCTAAAATGTTTTCAAAAATCGGGCTCTGACCCGTTTATCTATTTTCCCTCTTGTTATATATATATATATATATATATATATATATAGGTGTCTAGACATAAGGATGCCTGGATGATGATTCTTTCGAGTCAGACATTTGTTGCAGCAGCTGTGGATGCAAGCAGGTTTATATTAGACGCTTCCATCATTGAGATCTAGATAGGAGGTATTACAGAAACATTCGGGCTTATGGTCCAACTGTACTCATTTATTCTTTTATCGCCTTTTAATGAGGCATTCGATTTGGTAGTATTATTGTACCGAGTGTTCAGTTATTTTATTTTATTTCATTTCAGTTGGTGCATGTAAACTGTTGTAATTGTTTTATTTGAATGGTTTGGTTAAAAAGATTTGTTAATTTAAAATTTTGACGTCGGCCTAATAGGATATTAGTAATTAAATTGGTTTTCGACAGTGATGCTAAGAATGAACCATATGAGACTCCTATTTTAATGTTATATAAGAGTGATCGCCCGATATTTTATTAATCGGGGTGTCACAAAGGAGATCAAGGAAAAAGCAAAGAAGCAGTAAGAAACGAAAAGTTCAATTCAGATTACCTTTAGAGTGGAGAATCTCATGTAGGTACATTCTGAACTTAGGTTTGGATCTTTGTGGTTTGCTTAAGTGTTGTAACTTGATTATTTATTCTAGTGAATTTTTTGTCTTGTGTCGTAGAGGGCACCGTGGATGTTTCCCTTGATTAAGGGTTTTACCACCTTAAAAATTCATGTGTCTATTTCTTTTAATGTTCTTAAATGTTGTTGTGATTGGGACTGCATGGTAACTTCAATAGATGTTTATTAAAATTTAAAAATAAGGTAACCAACTATCAAATCCAAACCATACATTCAGAAAAGTTTTTACAACACATCTTGTGTTTTTCGAAAAGAGTTTTGCCCAAAACGTTTATTCGGAGTGTACTCAATTTATAACATTTTGTTATTAACCTTGTAAACAAGCTTTTAGCATTAGAGCTTTTCTTCAACTCGTATCAGAGCGGGAGCAACTTTTGTGATCCTGAAACTTGAGAAATTATTTTCGAAACTTCTTTCTGAAAAATTTCTTAATATGGAAGAGAAATTTGAGAAGTTAGGTAACCTATCTAGACCACCACTCTTTGATGGAAATAATTTTTTAGACTGGAAAGTACGAATGATTGCTTTCATTCAAGGAACCCTAGGTGATGAAGTCTGGGAAATGATTGAAACAGGGTTTGAACATCTTACTAAACCTACTTCAGCCACTTATCCGACAAGAATTAAGAAACTTCTCAGTGAATTTACTAAGGAAGAGAAAAAATACATTGGCAGTGGGTTGATCATATAGAGTAATAATGATTAGCAATATGCGATTTTTGTGTATCCTTCGTGGATGGATTTATTTAGAGTAGTGAAACTCTTTGTATCGATTATATGTGGATCCTGAGTTGGGATATCACTTGGTCGTTGGATAATCATGTTTGGCCTATCTATTTATACGATAAACATCGTGGGTTGGGTAATAACACTTTGTTAAGTTGATCCAGAATGACTAATTTCACTGGGTTAATAGAATATATGCATATTGGATATGCGTATATTGGAGTTTATGTAGATGCTTCTTGTTGGTTCGGTCCAACATAGTTTATTTCGCGAGGCTGATGTAGTATATGTATAGTATATTATATGTAAATATATTGGATTTGTGCATTTTCTTATGGAGTCTCTCACCACTATATCGAATGTACGGTTCATTTAGACATAAGTGTATTAGGGGTTTTCTTATTTGGATTTCCTTTACAAGATGTCCCACGCATGGAGTCTAGTTCGATTGGGAGTTTAGGAATTTTGGGTATGGGATCCTTGGGACTTACCTTGTAATGGATTCTTGGTTTAGGTGGATATTACTATGTTATATGTGGAATCTTGGGCCAATGGATATTAATAACTGAACAATCTAAGTAATATTCTATCGAGGGGGTTCTTTGTTTGGATTTCATGTGCGAGACGTCCCAAGCATGCAACTTAATGAGGGTCGGGAGTTGAGAAACGATTAGGCACTAGGAATATTGGTTTATTACTTTGAGCATTACTTTTGTGGATTAGTAGCCTTAGTATACACTACACCAAAATGGGCAAATTGTCACCTTTCAGCCGGCCAGCCTTGTCAAGGTCATTGACCGTGACAAAAAAACACGCGTTTTATGTCACGGTCATTGACCTTGACACGACCGTGACAACTAATTGTCACGGTCAATGACCGTGACAAGTCCGTGACAAATTTAATTGTCACGGGCTTGTCACGGTCATTGACCATGATAATTCTTGTCACGGTCAATGACCTTGACACGACCGTGACAACTTTTCCAGCAAAAACCCTTTCCCCCTTCTTTTTCCCTCCCACCGTTCCCTCTCTCTCTCTCTCTCTCTCTCTCTCTTCCATTTATATATATATTTGTGTGTATATTTATGTGTGTATGTGTATATATATATGTGTGTCTGTGTGTGCGTGTGTGGGGGGTGGGGCGGGGTGGGGCAGGGTGGGGGAGGGGGTGGGGGAGGGGGCAGGGGGTGGGGTGGGGCAGTGTGGGGGCAGGGCGGTGGTGTAGGGGGGCAGGGGGTGGGGTGGGGTGTGTGTGTGTGTGTGTGGTGGTGTGTGGTGGGGGAGGTAGTGGTGGAGGGGGGAGGGGGTGGTGGAGGGGGGCAGGGGGTGGGGTGGGGTGTGTGTGTGTGTGTGCTGGTGGTGTGTGGTGGGGGAGGGGGTGGTGGAGGGGGGCAGGGGGTGGGTGTTGACTAATTTTGGCTTAGGGTTTTATCTCGATTTCAGTAATAGATGATGAATTGAATTTAATTAGTGAAAATTATTTTTGACGAATATATTAAGACGACTTGCATGCAATACGAAGTTAGTGAATTAAGGTTGATCCTTTGTTACGAACCAAAAAAAGTTGACATGATCGAAAAACACAAATAATAAACTCCGATTTTACTTATATATGACACAACTAATCATATTTAATTGCTTACCGTGTAGAAAATGTGACAAATATATTTTCATAATTATATATGGTTTTGTATAAGTTCTTGTATAACACACTTAAATTACCACCTCTAAATTTAATTAGAGTAAAGATTTATAATAAATTTACAACAAAATAATAAGTTATTGAAATAATTTACCCGTGGTACATAAATTCATAAAACATAAAAAGTAAAATTAAAATTGCTTAAAACACCTCATATATATATATGTTGCACACATGTATATATAATCAAACTTTTTTGAGGGTTAGCACACCATCATTCAACTTGCCATAATATTTTAAGTTAAAATGTGTACTATTAACATTTTTTTTTATCTGTACTAATAACATTTATTTTACAGCAATGAATTTATTTGAAACATAGTGCGCATAGATACTAGCATTCTAGTTCTTATGCGTACGCATTCAATAGCCCTTAGACCCGTTCGAGAGTCATTACCCCTGTAATGAGATCTCTCGAATTGTCCCGTTTGGACAGTTTGAGACTGTATAATTTCTGTATAATATTCTTATTGGTTTAAAGTTGTTACTTTTGGAGGAAGTTCTGCAGTCGTGTCTTAATGTTCTCTGGGTACATACTAGATTGACAAGTGTGACTGTTATTTTAATTGACCAATTGAAATAACACTCACACCTACCAATCTACGTCGTGTACTTGGAGAACTAAGGGTATATGCGGGCGAATTTTTTTCAAATCGTAACAATGTGCATGAGCTGTTAAGTATATTACAGAAAAATGCATTCTTGAATGGGATAGGACCACTTACCCTTTAATAGGATAATTAAATGATGGGATAATTAAATAAAACATACTATAAATCTAAGTTTTGTTTATCTTTAATAGGTGTTTAGTTGTGGTAGCTGTGATGGGATATCCGAAATACAAAGAGTGGATGGGTGAGACTAATAGAATGGGGGATGTGTTTCGCAGAGGTGCTAACGAATTTGTGAAATATGCAAAGAGATGTCGTAATGATGAAGAGTTTCCGTGTCCGTGTGCTAGGTGTAAGAATGGTAAGGTGTTTGAGTGGAAAACAATTGAACTACATTTGTTAAGATCGGGTATGCAAGATAGTTATCGATTTTGGAGTTTTCACGGTGAATTGAAAGTTCCTTTTGTCCCCGACCAACCTTCACAACAACCTTCAACAAGTAGAATAGATGAAGAAGGGGACGACATAGATCATAATATGTTAGAGGATTTAGTTGATGACGCGTACGGAGTTTATGAAGCTGAGGAGAATGAGGTTACTGATGATGTAGAAGATTCAAGTGCTCGTGAAGATGACACGATAAAACTTGACGATGACTACCAAAGTTTAAAATTTAAGGCGACCCAACCGTTATCTGGCTGTGAGAAAGATCAAACAACTTTACATGCCATGGTTGGTTTTCACAGTTTGAAGACGCAGTACGGTTTGTCAAGCAATAGCGTGACGAGAATTCTGAAATGGGTGAAGGGCTTATTACCCAAGGTGAATACACTTCCAAATAGCTATCCTGTTATGAAGAACAGTTTGAAAGGTTTGAGAATGAAGTATGAAAATCTCGATCGTTGTCCGGTATGCGATGAACCTAGATATGTCCAATCTACTAGTAAGGAAGGCACAAGCTCAAAAGTGCCTCAAAAAGTATTGAAAGATTTTCCGGTATGGCCTAGATTAAAGCGATTTTTCACAGTACCATGGATTGCAGAGGCAATGACTTGGCATGCTAGGGCAGAAGTAGGGGTAATATCATGCGTCATCCTATTGATTCTACTGCCTAGCGGAGGATGAATTATGATTATCCTGATTTTGCTCGAGAACAACGCAACATTCGTTTGGCTATATCAACAGATGGTTTCAATCCATTTGGAAATCTAAGCACCAATCAGAGTGTATGGCCAGTGATCCTAGCCCCACTCAACCTCCCTCCTTCACAGTGTATGAGACCTGAATTTTCGATGATGGCTTTATTGATACCTGGACCAAAGGCACCAAGTGAAGACATTGATATCTACTTGGCTCCTTTGGTAGAAGAATTAAATGAGTTGTGGGAAGAGGGTGTACAATCATTTGACTCTTTTAGAAAAGAAGAGTTTACGCCGAAAGCTATGTTGATGTGGGCAATTCATGATTTTCCAGCTTATGGGACATTATCCGGATGTGTAGTACATGGTTATTTGGGGTGTCCTATATGTGAAGAGGAGACTGAATCTCTTTGTCTATCCTCTAGCTTAAAAAATGTATACCATTGCCACAGGAGGTTTTTACCCCCAGCTCATAGTTTCAGATTTGAGAAAGGTTTTAATTTTTTATTGGGCGGAGTTGAACATAGGCTACAGCCGAGACAACTTTCGGGTTCAGAAATTGAAAGTAAATCTTCTGAATGTGGCCCAAATATGCCAGGTAAGAATCCCAAATTTAAGAATGTCAAGCATAAGAAGACCCCAACTGGGAATGAAACTGAGATAAGAAAGGCATGGTCTCGGAGGTCAATTTTATTTGACTTGTCTTATTGGAAGAAAAACCCCGTGTGCCATGTATTGGATGTGATGCATGCAGAGAAGAACTTCGCTGAACATATTGTGTGTACTTGCCTTAGGGGGAGTCATTCGAAGGATGGAGAAAATGCACGAAAATACCTTAAAATGTTAAAACTTAAACCACAACTATGGTTGAAAGAAGATAGTAGGGGAAGGACAATAATTCCCCCTGGTGCGTTTACTTTGACGAATGAGGAAAGGAAGGTGCTTCTAAACACAATATATAATTTGAAGGGACCATCTACTTTTTCGTCCAACTTGCAAAGGATTGTGAATTATGTTACTCATGATTTACATAAGTGTAAGTCCCACGATTGGCATGTGATCATGCAATTGGTTCCTCTATTGTTTAAGCACTGTTTCTCCAAGCACAAGGATTTGCGTAGGGATATTATGCAAATTAGTATTACCTTCTCCCTCTTGTGTGAGAAAGTAGTGAATCGAGAACACATAGTGGCCGCAAAATTGGCTGTGAACGAAGCGATTTGTGTATTGGAGAAGTACTTTCCCCCAGCATTCTTTGACATAAGTGTTCACTTGTTGGTACACCTATGCGACGAGGCACTTCTTTGTGGTCCAGTTAGATATCGGTGGATGTATCCGTTTGAAAGATTGATGAAAGTTTTTAAAGATTACGTCAAGAATACGCGATATATTGCAGGATTAATTGCAGAGGAATACATCACCGTGGAGTCATCAATATATACTCGGGAATATATGCCTGACTCGACCAGCATTGATGACACTGATGAATTCCTCGATGATGGTGGTAATGTGATGGGAAAACGAGTGAAATTAACGAGTTTGCAACATGAACAAGTAGCTCGTTATCTATTTGACACACATGAAGATGTCGAAGAATGGAAAAAGTAAGTTTCGAATATTATAATGTTTAACATTATTTGAGATTATTTTATACATGATTAATTTTGTAATATGCAGTAAATATGAAGCCTGTGAGAACAATAAAAGACGAAAAACAATGGTACAATCAGACAACGAATTTAGGCTATGGTTGACACAAGAGGGAATTATAATGAAAACAGTCGTTATATAACGTTACATTACACTCAAATTTTACCACTAATATAATTAATTTATCTATATTCTCAGCTCCTAAAGATGGGTGATGCGACATCAAGGCTTGCTCGTCTAGCCACTGGACCCTTGTTCGTAGCACAAGAGTACAAAACGTATCGATTGAACGGTTACATTTTCGGCGCTAAAGTGTACGAGGAAAGTACAAATGTACAGAACTAAGAAATTTCATACAAGGCTCTTACTTTCTTTCGAGCGAGCGCAAAAGATAAAAACCTCGTTGAAGCTGAAATGAATTACTATGGTGTAATCCAAAATATATTTGAATTGGATTATATAAGCTTCAAAGAGGTTGTATTTTACTGTGAATGGGTAAGAGTTGAGGATAAAAATTCTTGTAAAGTTGATCCTGTCACCAATTTGATCATGGTTGACTTGTCCAAGTTGAAGAGCAACAACCACGTGAACGATGAGCCGTTTGTTTGTGCATTTCAAAAGGTTAAGCAAGTGTTTTACTCGGAGTATATCAACAACGAGTCGTGGTCAATTGTCCAACACGCGCCAAGGCGTCTAAATAGTAGTGTGGATGACTTGGCTGCTCCTACCGAATATCAATCCATTTTTGATGATAACCCGAACTTGAAACAATTTTTCAATTTGTAATAAATATTTCAATTTGTACCGAAACATCTATTTTTAATGCTTTTACTTAATCTGCACTTTATCATTTTCACTCTTGTGTAGTGTGCGTGTGTGGAGAGGAGATTAATACATAAATATTCCAACTACATCTAAGTTTTGTTTATACTAATCCATGAATATACGCTTCTTACCTTTAATAGGTGATTAGTACATAGTTATTTGGGGTGTCCTATTTGTGGAGAGGAGACTGAATCTCTTCGTCTATCCGAACACTAAGAAATGTCATAATCCTATGGAGCGATGCTCTGCAAATTACTCCCAATCGTTATGTAGCCAAACATCACCAGTTGAAGTTGTCAATTCCACTTTCCATACCCCACCACTTGGAACTTCTATCAAAACATGGGAGACCATTCAAAGGTGGAGTTGACAACTTCAACTGCTGATTTTTGGCTACACAACGGTTGGAAGGAATTTGCAAAGCATACCTCCATAGGATTATGGTATTTCTTAGTGTTTAGATATGAAGAGAATTATAATTGACATGATTGCCCGGGGTACATTAGTTGGAAGGAGGTGCCATATAAGCTCAAGTTAGCTGTTTGAGTGACACTACAGGTAATGTATTTATATTTATATGTCAATTTCGATTTCGATTTCAATTACAATTTATATTTATCTATATTTGAGGGGCGGATACTAATTTTACTTTATTTCAATTCAGGGGACAGGGAGTGGCCCTAAGGGTAGGCCACATATGCTCTATACTTATGTGGCTATTCGGACGAGAAGGGAAGGATAAGGAGGTGTTCCCGAGCGTCGCGGTACAAAATCTCTTTTCCATGCAAATAGTTTGTAGATTTGAGATAAAATGATGGTGATGTTGTTTATTTTTAAATAATTTCTTATTTGAATATATATTTGCATTATCTTTAGTTTGTTCGAATATATGATGTTTGGAACAGGTACAACGTTGCTATAACAGGTACAAATATACTGCTGGGCAGTGGCAGTGGCCATACTGCCCATCAGTTTTTTTTTAATTCTACCCAGAATTGTCACGGTCATTGATCGTGACAATTCTTTTACAAAGGGTCACGACTTTGTCACGGTTTATAACCGTGACAAACGTGTCACGGTCATTGACCTTGACACGACCGTGACACAAAACGCGAGTTTTGTGTCAAGGTCAATGATCGTGACACGATCGTGACAAAAAAAGTTGTCTCGCCTCGAAATGTCACGGTCATTGACCTTGACAAGGTGGATTTGTCAAGGTCAATGACCTTGACAAATGGGCAGATTTGGTGTAGTGATATTATGGTATGGATTGGGTATAATTAATTTAGAACTGCATCAAGATATATGAGAGGTGTGGCATATTATGCATGAGTGCTGGTGGGTGATATCATAGGGGTGTAAATGGGTTGCATTTAATACTATTAAGAAACATAATATTTCTTGAAACTCATAGGCACCGATCCTAATCTATAAGACATTTCCCACATGTATTATTATTGTTATACAAGGGTAGAAAGTCTAAGGAGTTAGATTTGGAATGGAAGGTCAGGGATATAGTGCTTAGATATCCAATTCATTATCCTTAGTACAGAAGTTGATTGCATTGCAATTGTTAATTCAATATCTTTTATATTTAAGAGTTTATTTGTATTAAGTTGGATACTATTGTATTATGAAAACTAGTATTAGTGTATTCAATTTTATATGATTGAGTTAAGTTATTTATGTTGTTGTTCATTATTTAAAATTATGTCGTGGACGATTTATAATTACTGTAATTTTTTTATCGTTGATGCCGTGGATGATATAAATTGGTTAGCACGCCATAGCTTCTATGTTTTATCCTGATACACTACATGTGAAAAATATGGGGTGTTACAAATGTATTAGGTTTAAATTACTGCGGTGATCCATTTTAGGTATTACTTACACTCAATTTATGCAAATTCTTACCTTTCCATGCACGGTGCTGGAAATGGACAAGGTTTGAAAGTAAATATAGTGAGATCACTTATTGTTTTTATGTACAAATACTTAGTGGTGTCATAGTGGTGCAGATGTAAAATCCAGAATCAAATTATTACCTATTTATTCAACTATTCCAATTGATAACCAATTACTAACTATGGGTATTAAATGTGTACCTTACTGTGTGCGGTTGACGCTTTATTTATGCAAATGCTTCATTTACAAAATCTTTGTTTTGAACACCGAAAGTAACTTCAGAGGATCCAAATCACTATCAGGATGCTTTTAAAGGGGTCATCAAAACAATGTTAGACCTTTCTCTTTTTGAAAAAAATCACCATTTCATTTAATACTGTCGATTATAAGATTTTATAGGTGAATGGGAGGACCATTTAAGCAATCGATTAAATAACGAGATTTAACAGATCAGATAAACCCCTCACATATATTTTTATTTGTTTATTTTTCCTTTGTTTCGCCTTTTAATTGGTTACTTGGATTTTTTCCGATGATTTTCTAGGATTTATTGTGGGTTTTTGGGAACCGAGTGATGTTTCATGGGCAGTGCAGATGAGATATGCACATGAGATTTTGGTGTTCACAAAGTACCTCGTCAAAGACCGTGCGTGAGTGGATATTTGACATCAAAATGCATGTTCATCCAAAAATAATTGCACGTGTTCTTTCATTGGGTAATGGGGGCTTGGATATCAGACACATGTAATTTATGGATTCAACTACTCAGTTAAATCCCCTTTTAACCCACTTGATCAAATAGGTGAATTAACCAATCGATCAAAGGAGTCAGGTTAGAAACCTTTAAAAAGGATCATTTCTATTATTTTCTTTGGACGTGCTAGGCTATTCGAGAGTATTTTTTGGAGTGATTACTTTTTGGGGTTTTAGGATTTCTCTCTTATACTAGTAATAACTTCCATGCCTAATAGTTTCAAATAACATGGAGGGTAGGGACAACAACAATCTTGGTTTCTCGGACAGACACAACCTTATTTCGAAAATCTTGGTCCCTTCGATGAATGATGTCCCAGAAGATGCCTCTACGGTTCAGGCATTCATCCGCTCGTGCATGTGCATCATATTTGGTTTGCTCGATACGTGTTACCCATTCTTCCTTCATCATTCACCATTATCTTACAATGTGAGGATAAAGTGGTAGATATTCATCAACAGGTTCCTGTTTTGGCATGGTGGCACCCATGCTAAACCCTACGATTCTTAAAAATGACGTCACATTATTTCTTTGAACACCTTTCTTATGGTTTCTATTTGTAACTTGTGATTTGACGGACCTGTTCTTTTTGAGAAATTTTCTGTAAGTATTGATGGGCTTAGCTCATATTCATGAAATATCGCTTCGGTGGTCATCATGCAACCTTTAGATACGCCACATATCCCAGTTGCATGTGCACACCCTCTCGATCGCTGGGGCAGTGCCTTATGCAGGGGGTCCGTCTCTTGGGCCATTACCGACAGTTCCTGAGGTGCCAAATGCTCCTATTTGGGTTTATCGCCCACCTACTATTACCCTAGAAGATAGTTCTTTAAAGATGCGGCATCGCTTTTGAAAAAACAAGGTTAATAAAAGGTGGTGGACTTTTATTTTGAAAAGTCTCCCTTTTATAGGGAGTGTGTGTCCCTCCCATTAGGGCGTAATTAACTGTCTTTGTTTTTTAGATTTTGTGAAACAAATCAAGGGGAATAATTGTTGTTCTTATGGGAAAATACACCCCCTTTTGTATTTGAGTTTTTGGTGGGGAGTGCAATATGTTTTCTGTCGTGTAAATACAAATATGAAGAGAACTTAATCCATTTTATTTACTTGGTCTCAATGGGATTTGCGACATGGATTTAATCACGAAAATTAATAATCTTACTTTTATTTGATATGCTTTTACTAGTCTTCCTCATAATGAGCCTAGGCTCAAAATGTAGAGATGAGAGTGAACAAGATAAACATATATATATTAGTAAGCACTTGAGTCATGTGTATGGAGAATGGGTTGATATCTTGATTTTATGTTTTTTAGGGGGTAGACATCCTATTTGGCATTGTGAGTTTTTGATCGAGGGCCTAGGTTCTCTATCAATTGACGCTGTTATGACCAGTTATGGGCTTAGCTTGCAAGCAAGACCCTGTTAGTCTGAGTGTTTGTCTTGTTCATTTAATTGTTCGTTATGTCTTTCTTGGTAGGTGTCTAAGGGAACCGGTCATAATGAGTGGATCTTTTTATAAGAGAGTGTTTGGAGTGGGAGGGTAGAATATTGATGGGGTGATGTCATTTCTTTCTTGTTTTATCGAGGTCATGGTCTCTCATTGTTGTCTTTCGTGTTTTCATTTTATAAAGTGGACTAGTTGAAAATCCGCGCGATGCGCGGCTCATATGGTATTATAAGCCATATTTAACGAAGGCAATGTAAATATGATGAACTAATAAAATGAAATTTTTGTTAACTTTTTTAATACGTTTAAGAGAAGTCCTAAGTATATACTTGTCTATATACTCACCCCTCCGGCGTCTACTAACCTCATCTCCAACTATGTTTAAGATGTTTTATTGGCATTTCTTAACTCAATATTTTTTCAAAATTTGCACATAATTATTATTTATTTCAATATTGACCAAAAAGAAGTCGTCTCATATTTAATAATATTTCAAATTAAAATAAATTTCGAAACAAAAGAATAAAATACATTTATTAATTAAAAAAAAAATTAATTAATTACAAATACAATTATTAGTTACAAAAATAATATTAGTAAAAAACATATCTAGTGGGTGTCCGTGCCAATGACACAGTTAAAATAGAGGTCTAATAGAAATTTATTCAAATATATTTTATTTGAAATGACAAAAATTAAGTAAAAATCAATTTATTTAAAGAAATTATAATTATCACATCCCTTAACATTTGTAGGTCTTTTTTCTTCCAAATAACTAAAAAGCAATTAAGTTAATTTGTCGATTAACCATATTATCAAGTTGAAAGACAAATAAGATACTTTTTAAACTGGTTTGTAGTATCTTTTTTTATAAGAAACCATAACCCCACGCCACCAAGCATTCATTAACAAATTCAACAACAAAAAATTCTTATTTGAAACCCAAAAGTATATAAAAAATCAAATTAAGCTAACCCAAATATTATCATATTTTAAACTAAAACTCAAAGAAATGTCCACTGATTTGATATACTCAAAAGAAATTAGTCTTGATTTTTACTCAAAAATATAAAAAAATGTCTACAAACTTGATATTACTACCGTGTAAAGTAATACCACAAGCATAGCTAAATTGGAGGTTCCTCTGACATCACTGGCCTGCAAGTGAACGTGATAAATCGAAGCCTAAAAAAAGCCTTTATTTATATGAATAAAGATTGGAAGACCCACTTTGGGATTCAATTTAGAAATCTATTGCATTAAAAATTTATATCTTATTATTGTGGATCCCGTCAAAATATTAAAACATCCATTAAAAATTTATACCCAATTTCATTTTATGCGTAAATTTTAAAACTATATCCCAAAATTGAATCTCCCTGTCACCACTCTTATTTATATATCACCACCAAATGCCAAAGTACTTTGTATGCTAGTCATCAATGCAAAGGAGAAAGGACATCCACACATAAACATACATCCCCTTCCCTTCACCTGCAAGTATCTTTCTAACCTCTTTCTCTCTCTAGCTAACATGTGGGTGGATAATAAAGAAAGCTAAGTGGGTCTTTGTTTTTTGTATTGTCAGAAATATTATGAAAGCAGCATGGAGTTAGACAATTGCAAGTCTCTCTCTCTCTAACCTCTTTGCTTACTGGGTAACATCAAACAAAAAAACCAATTGAATGACGGTGGTTTTGGTCTGAATTATGTGGCTCCTACAGATTCAAAAGAGTTTACAATGAATTTCTTGGTTATAATTCAATAGCAATAACCAAAAGGTGAAAAACAATATAGAAAATAAGTAAGAAAAAAAAGTTATCACCTACCATTCAACTGGTGAAAGATGTTTCGCTGATTCCCCCTGTTGTTACTCCTTCAAAAAGTTTCATAATATCATAAACTTTATCTTTTCTTATGTTGCGCTTCAGATCATGCGCGTGGATATATCTTTCATGTACAAAAATACAAACTAGTAAGATTTAGTTTGGAAAGAGAAAGTTATATGGAAGATCTGATGGTAGGTTTCACGGGCTTCCTGTGGAAAAGATCGTCACAACAAAGTCTTAAGAGACCACCATATCCGGTGGAAAATCTGAAGCTTAAGATGTAGAGAAGGAGAGAGTCGAAATCTTAAATAGAGAGAGAAAAGGGCAGAATGAAGAGGCGGATGAAAAGAAAATTAAAGCGTCGGATTTGAGAGTCTTAAATGCTTATTTAGCATTTAGAAAAGTTTGTTGACACCTGGATAGTTTTGGGTTTGAGAGTGTTAAATGCTTTGCCTACGTGGATATGCTGGTTGGAGAGGAGTTTTAATGCCTTGTTTTGCATTTTAGAGTATTATACAGATTACCTTACATAGTTACATGCTTTGTTAAACTTTGTTTATTTTTTTTGACTTCATTCTTATGACCACGTAATATATTTTGTGATGGGGTGAAGAAGGATACTTTTCTTGATTGCACAGGGTTACAATTTGTGTTTATTTTTAGAGTGAGCTCAATATAATGTCTCAGGTTTCCTATGTGCCTTAAATTCAATGATAGTTGTGTCCAAGTATGATTATTATGATGATTTGTAGGACCACGTCCATATAGTTCTACTAAATGAGAGGATTGTATCAATGGGGGTAGACTATTTTCGATCAAGTAGTTGAGGGACAAAAGGGAATTTCAGGTTTATAAATTTTTGATGGGTTTTCTCTTCCCATGCTTCATAATCGTGTTGCGTGTTCATTATAGTATTATTATCAACGACATTCGATCTTTGGCCAAGCTTTTTTTTTTTTTTTTATCCTTTAAAATTTTCTTCATGCTTTTGTCATGCACCTTACAATTTTTATTTATTAGGACTGTATGCTTTTTTCCTATTGAGAGTAATTTTTGTTTTTTTGCGCTCACCACCCTCGCTCCCATTTTTATAAGACATGGCCATGGGAAAATTTTCTTTAACTTATCGAGGTTGAAGGGTTTAGAGAATGTAATATCATTGAGATCTTCCAAGTTAGATACCCCTTTATCTTTGATCTTGGTTACTATGTGGGGCCCTTCCAAGTGAGGCGTGAACTTTCCTATGGGTAACCAATATAATTTCAAATTTTCTTTGAGGACTAGGAATCCCTATCATATTTTACATTCTATGAATATTCTATTGATAGTTTTTCAAACTATTTTTTGTATCCTTGGTTATGGTAGGAGACTCTAAGCCACTTTTTGTCGAGTAATACATGTTTGTCTACTGGCCCTAGACCCAATAAACTTCCATGTACTGTATTTCCAATAAGATTATGAGAGAAGTAACTTCCACTTCTATGGGACAAATGACTTCCACATCGTACAACAAGGAATGGGGGTGGCCCCGATGGAGTTTCATTTTGTGGTGCGATAGACCCACTGTACGTATGGTAGATTATATATTTGTGTCCTCTTGCAAATATTAAGGTTCTTATTGGCAACCTTGATCATATCATTTGCCTGTTTACATTAAGGGGTGGCATTTTTTTGACAATCCTATATTTGTTTAACATATGGGAGACCTATTTCTCAAAATGGGTACTGTTAGCAGAAACCAGCTCACGACGTACACCGAATCAGCATATGATATTCCATCGTATAAATAAATTCACTCTCTTAGCACAGGGCATTGCATAAGATTTGACTTCAACCTATTTGGTAAAGTAATTTATGACCACTAGGATGAACTCGTGTCCCGTGGTAAACTTTAGATTTATTTTACCGTTGATGTCAATCCCCTAGGTGGAGAAGGGTCATAGTGAGGTCATGTAGTAGAAATCCCATGGTGGAATGTTCTATTTTGGATCATAAAGTTAGCATTTAAGATACCCTTTGACATTGTTTGTACTATCCTGATGGATATTTATCCAATATGTAGACTTCCTGAAGTATTTTTATGGAGAGGTTGTGGCCCCTCATGCACGACCTGCACTCCCTATAGTGTATTTTCTCCATTATTTTAATGATTTCATTTTCAATTATGCATCTTAGGTGAATTCCTAAGTGCCTATCTAGTAGATATGTCCTCCACAGAAGCTATGTTGGGATGCTAGCTATCTGCTCAGGCTGAGAAATTTCTAAATGACATAATACCATATAAATCACTATATTATCTTCTTTGTTGATAAAAAAATAATTACATGGGTTTGTCTCAGTTTTTGATAATAAAACTTATTTATGTGGTTCTGTTGGGGGTATGGGTCATTGATGTCAGGGTAACGAGAGCCTATGAAAAGCTGTTCTTGGTTAAGGGAAGAAACATTGAATTCGAAGTGTTCAAACTTGGTGGCAACGTCGTCGAGGCATAAGTGGCAGGGTTAGAGATTTTCTTAACTTTCCATTTCCTTGGGATTTGACAAATGACTAACGTAGAATCTCCATATACCTTTAATTTATAAATGTCCATTTCCAAACCAATTTGCAAGCCAATGATACAAGCCTAGTGTAAACACTCCATCCTAATGCCCCCATACGCACCTCCTTAGGTTCATATCACTCACTCGTTCACCACAAACCCTAGGTCATACTCCGAGTAGCGATCTTGAGGCCACCAGACGCTCCTGAGCCCCGTTTAACTCCGATCCACTTTTTCGTCTGAATAAAAGCTTAAGAAATTTTCAAAGGTCTCTGAATCCCTTTTCTAATGGTCCACCCCGTAAGCGAATTGGCCTTACGATTCGAACGAATGGTCCGTTTCACTATCACAAATCGATCTGGAGGCCACTAGGTGCTCCTGAGACCCGTTTGACTTCGATTAACTTTCTTACCTGAGAAAAATCTCAATGAATATTTGAAGGAATCTGAATCCCTTTTTAAATGGTCTACCCTGTGTACAAATTGGCTTTACGGTACAGACGAAGAATTCGTTTTACCTTAAAACTGATCTCGAGGCCATCGGGTAATCCCGGGCCTCGTTTGCCTCAGGTTAACTATCCAACTTGAGCCAAGCTTAACGAATCTTCCAAGGGTTCTAAATCCCCTTTCCAATAGTCTGCCTCATGCATGAATCAACCTTGCAGTATGTATGAATGACCATTTTACTCTGAAGGGTCATCAGGCGCTCCCGATCCCCGTTTGACTTTGGTCAATCTACGAACTAAGTGAATCTAAATGAAATCTCTAAGGGACTAAATACTCTTTCCAACGTTCCATCCCATGAGCGAATCGGACTTATGGTTCGAATGAACGATCCATTTTTCTCCAAAAACTTGATGTTTAGTGACCAACGGGCTCTTTCGGGCCCCGTTTAACCTCATCTAACTCTCGAACTCAGGAGTGGATCATGGATTCTTAAAGGGATCTAAATAGCCTTTCCAACAGTCCATCTCGCACGGGATTCTGACTTACATATTGCATTTTATGACCATTTTTTTTTAAACTTGTTATAGACAGTCGAATGACACCCTTAGGATCCTGCCCGTTGGCAGTGTGCCTGAGGTTCTATGTCGATAGGCAGGTCCAAGACCATGTCGGTCGATATCCCCTTAGCCATATAAATAGAGGATTTGACCTCACTTTGAAAGGTACCCCCGAATATTCTTCTCAGTAATTCAAACATTCTCTCAAATTTAGAGTTGTTCCTTTCTTAAAAACCCATTTCCCACATTCATTACATCCTTTTCTTACATCATTTAGTAAATTCCTCCCATCTATTCATACCACCTTCATCCCATTGCAAGATTAACATATATACACTTAAGATCAACATCAAGCATTCATAAGGAGGTCCAATTATCCATCATTTCCTCTAAATCCTCTTATTTTAGTATTAGTTGCTTTGTTTATACTTTAGCACTTTGTTTCATTACATCATATATAATAATCTAAAACCATTTAGTGGTATTTGTGCATACTCTATTTTCCTAAGAAACCCCAAAATAAGAAAAATAGGGTTTGTCTATAAATTCTAAAAGAGGGATTCTCACTCTTAAAGCATGTTTCTCGCTACACACACACGTAATAAAAATCCCCATTTGTATTTACGGATTAAACCTCGTCCTATATTCTATTCGAACTACATGGAATTTTATGCCCCTTGGGCTACGTAGGCATTTTGAGTAAATTTCGAGTTTTGAGTCCTCCCTTATGTGCGTTTATATTATTATTTTCATATTATATAAATATATTCTTAATGGATGTTGTATTCTTGCATGCTTATGTTTCGTCCGATATGTACATTCGTTCTTCCATTACGACTTGTGATTCAAAAAAATTAATACTATATTTTGAATTATTATCTTCAGGAACACTCCTAAGAATGAATTCACTTCGTTCTTTTCCATAACGCTAGTTGAATTATTACATTCTCCATCTATATTATGCACATAAGCACACATACTTCACAAAGTCTAATAGGGGAAGGCTAACACATGCCCATAAGAGATCAAAAGGGCAGGATGGGTGCCTAACACCTTTTCATTCCGTAACTTAGTCTCTGACCCTTTGAACTATGTGGTTTCACAAGCATCAATATTGTCCTTGATTCTGTTCTCTTAAGGAGGCAACATTTATTTTGCTTATTTTACGAAAAATGGGCTAACAACTCTATCTCTACACATTATCCCACATTGATGACATCCGAGTTGCTCGATAAAGGGTGCAATTCCATGCACACGTGGAAGGGAACTCCCGATTAGGAATAAAGGAAAATGGGGAGGCCCCCGGGATGGCCACAATGGCAACTCTGCTGGGGACATTTTCTTTTGAAGAGGACTAGACTCTATTTTCTACGTAGGTGTTATTATTTTCTACATGTGTGTGAATGAGCCTACCTGTATATTGCTCTTACTATTATATTTACCTTTTTTTGTATAACTACGTCATACTTATAAGCATCATGCCCCATCTCTATGTATATATCGGTTTTCACTTATACACATCACACACTTATATATACTCTCCCTATTCACTTCACACACTTACACTTAACGTCACTTCTAATCACATGTTCCAAACACCACTTAGATTAGCCATGCTTAGGCTTTACTAGCACACACCCACACTTCTTACACTTATATATATCCATGCCCACTTACACATATCACACACCACTTGTAGTTGATCCATAAATAGGCTCACTACCAGACACACACTCACTTGTAAATATGAACATATCATTCACCCACATGTATATATCCCTCATCACCATGGTTAATATAGTCTTCATGCTCCGTGCTAGATTTACTTATCATGATACTTGTATATTCTTTCTCATTAGTATAGTATTCCCCGTACTCATCATGCAAATAAAAAATAATATAGTCTCTCCCTCTCTCTCTCTCTCTCTCTCTCTCTATATATATATATATATATATATATATATATATATATATATATATATATATATATATATATATATATATAATATGCTAATTAAGACTCATGCATTTTTTCACACTACATCACCAAGAGTATGGAAATATTGACAAAAATTTTATCCTATACTAGGGGGTCACTTTGTGATGGGCATTGTTCATGCGAGGCACAGTTAGCCTAAGTGATATGACTCTCACCTTCCATTGGCCTCGTACATTCGACTTATATCAAATGCCCCCTACATCGTACCGCTTGACCAAACTCACATTGAAAGGTATATACCAGGGAACTCGTTGACATACATTAAGTATATCAAATTCTCTCTCACACGTACTGTCTCCCCAGGAGGTATATCACAAGGTAATTCATGTACATTCAGGCATATCAAATGGATTTTCCACAGGTACTCATGAATGATGAGCCTTATAGGCAAGAGGTATATTATGGAAGTCATGCCAAAGGGGGGAACCCTTCCATTAACCCAACAATTGCATAAACCTCATTTAGGCATCAGACGTAGGGCACTCACATTTAGTTTTTTGATTATCATAGAAACTTTGTCAAAATATAGGGTTGGTACACCACCCGAATTATCGAACTATTTCCCCTTTTCTCAAAATAAGACCCCATCCGTGAGCTTAAAAACAAGTCAAATCGTGTCTTATATATTTTTAAACCCTATTTTCCGAGGCTCGGGTCCTGTTCGGCTTTTTTTGCATATAAGAAAACCTAATAGAAGTAAAAACCTAATAATGACACTACTACTAATAATCATGTTGAGATTACTCTCATTTTCCCTCCTTTTTTAAAACAAAAATGCCAAAAAAAATTCTCCTCCTTTTCTAAAAAATATCGAAAACTCTCTCCCTCCTTATTTTAAGAATAAATTCGAACCGTTTTCCCTTTTAGATCGATTGCATACCCAATTTTAGAATAGTTCCCTATTGGTTTCGATCCTCCGCCAAACTACCCCGGAGCTATGCCGCTTCTTTTGCTACTTCGTCCAAGTTTAGGATCTACATCCATAATATCTACGTGGAGATAACTGACTAGACACCAGATGTACACCCCTATCAGATGTCCGTCCTAGGCCAACTCAGTTTTAAGATTGACAACCTTCAAACCAAGGTGCACGAAATGTAGCGATACCGATCTCAAATTCTCGAAGAACCTGAGGTTCTCTTTCCTCGTGCTATAGATAAACCCACTCCCGAGCTCGTCTAGGTCCTAAAAGAGTACCATCATGCTCCGCTTTCCCCACCTGCTAATGGGCAATCACCGAATCAACTCTCGATTTTGAACCTTACCCAACCATGGGACAATCTGCCAGTACCCATGGGTCCGAGAGAGGAGGAACTGAATAAGGTTAAGAAGACCTCACACTGTTGTCAAAGAAATTTGACCAAGTCAAGATATCCGGTAACTACATGGACTATACCCATATGTCTTCTTATCCTAAAGCTAGATTACCAAAAAAGTTCAAGATGCCAGACGTCAAGAAGTTCGGGGGAAGCGGACCCCCAATTTTTCACCTTCGAAGCTATCACCAATCCATGACCCTTCTTGGTTCCTCTGAAGAGATAATGGCCAGATGATCCAGTAGACATTGAAAAAACTTTCCCTCTGGTGGATTTTTCTCTCGAAGAATCCAGGATTCGTAGTTGGGAGGATGTCGCCCAATAATTAATGTCTCAATACAAGTATAATGAGGAGTTAGAGGTTACACGATGAGATCTAGAGCTTCTAAAGCAAAACCCCAGGGAAACAGTTAGTAGCTTCATAGGAAGGTGGAGAGAGAAAGCTACTACCATGACCAACATGCCCTGCAAAGAGGAACAAGTATCTGATATCCATGGGAGGAAAATATTACCAAGACTTTAGAGCCCTTCGATAGGTAGGTGTAGAAATTAAGGAAATAATTATCAAAGTGGAATTTGAACCAAAGAAAGTGATTGGAGAGTACATTTCGTAAAAGTATGAGAATCCTATCAGTGCTACAGTGTCAACCATTAACAACATATTCTAACCCGCAACCTCTTGGTCACCCAAAAGTCTCTCCAATTATGCCAAAATATAGTATACCGAGATCTATGCTCCCCTATCCAAAGTCTACCAGGCCTTGCAGAGACGAAATCTCATCAAACCCTTGGACCCCCATCCATTACTAAATCTATACCCTAAAAACTTCAAACCTTATGCCCGTTGTGATTTCCATTAATATATAGGTCATACCACCGACTAATGCTTCCACCTTAAAAATATAGTACAAGGCCTAATTGACTGGGGCATCATCGCCTCACGAACTAAAACTAAACTCAATACCACTCATAACCCACTTCCAACACATACAAATGCCATCTTTCTAGAAAGGGACCTAGAATTTACCCCATCTTCTCAAATTGTGACCAATAAAACACCTATCATCCCCACAGTCTCACCTAAACCTATCAAGGTTTTCCCATCTTTTCTCCTACACGCTACATGCTTCGCCGATTAATATTTGTCAATTCTTATGAGAGCCTGCATCACTGTCTGCACCTGATCTGGGGGAGTCATGGAGTTATCGGTTGTGTTAAACTAACTTTTAAAGTTGATCTGCAATTTCCCATCAAGATGATTGTCTATTATAAAAAATTCAGTGGCTTGTTCATGAAAGCCCGAAAGTGGGATCGGGAATGAAATGAATGGGTAGTGTCAGTTGAAGAAGTCAGTCTATATGATGTAGTACAAACCATTGTCGATATGTTTTGATAGACAGGTGAAATCTATAGCATCTCTAAGCTGCTCACCACTTTGAAGCTTCAGGGACGGTTGGTCCCTTCACTCTTGCACTTCCCCGTTAACTGGGAGGATTTATATGAGGAAGCATTTGGAGTGATCGAATATATTAATTACTCTTAGCCAGAGGTAATAGTCACCATCAAATTTTAGGATGGTTTTAATAGCTCAAATGATGAACTAAATTAAAAAGTAGTTAGTCCAGTAGATATCTTGTGTGGAATGATATCCTTCGAAGATCTGTTGAGGAAAATCAACAAGGTGACCATTCATACCGAGGTAGATGAAGCCATGGGATTATTATTCTTTCCTTATTTGGTGAACCACGTGACTAGGTCAGGGAGACACTACAAAGATCTGAATTCTCAATCACCAGAGGTGGATTAAGGAAAGGGAGTTTTCGAATAACTTCTCCTTCCAAAAATAACCATCGAAGAAAGTAAAGTGCTTGATTAGCTCAAGAAGACCCAAGCTAATATCACCCTATGGGGAATCTTAATGCCCACGCAGTTGCACTGAAATGCCTTAATAAAATTCCTCATTGGACCTAGAGTTCTTACTTCTACTACTCTTGAAGAATCCATAAATATAGTTGGATACCTGACCTCTTCCTGACTCCTGTCCTTTTTTTAAGAAGAGATAAAAAAGTTGGACCATAATCAAAATTATACCTTCAACATCTCTGTCGAAGTATTGGGAAAGATAGTCCCACGATCACTCCTCAATAACAGATTTGCTCTGAAAGTCTGTCCGCTCAGAACCTTCAACTACTTGGGACTAAAATTTAGCGATCTCACTTCTACCCCTATCGTCGTACGCACTTATAACAACACCTGCAGAGAAGTAACGAGTTCCTTAAAACTCACACTAGGGGCTAGCCCTATCAATCACGTCACCGAGTTTAAGTCATTGACATACCTGCATACTTTAATCCACTCCTTTGTCATCCATGGCTCCACAACATTCGAGGAGTATCCTTTTCCCTTTACCAAAAGATGAAGTTCTCCACCAAAAGTCAGCTTATCACTATTTTAAGGGACAATACCAGTATAGACAATGCCAGCGCCAACAACCTAGTATTAAAAATTCATTATAGGACCAATGATATGCTCATCTCCAATTTCATAATTGATTCGCTTCCCCTCCCAATAACGAATAACTTTAAAGATTGATTCTATCAGAAATACAACCCTCATGGCAATGTCAATATGATTCAGATGTTCAAGAATATGCACATTATGCCTGAAAAGGGGTTAGGGAAATGCCAATAAGGGATCTTTGAGCCTATAGTACCAAAGAAGGACTTTCCCCCATGTATCCATGGTTACCAACCTTCACCGAATGAACTCAAAGCACTCCTTCGATTGAGACCGAAAGAATCTTGGAAGGTGAAAAGACTATTTCGAGAGACTCTTTAAACATAAGATTTTTCAAGGAGGGTGAAGACTTCCTATTCTATGGATTCTTTGAAATGTGGTATGACCATATTGGAAAGAATATGAAACCAGGGATAAAAATCTTCTTTCAAAATAGTAACTCTTTGGCTAAAGACTACAAACTTGAAGTGCAACCTATCACTAAGAAAGCCGTGATAATTACCGAGGATACTGAGGATAGTAACTTTAAAGAATTCTTTGACTTGCATATACTGGGACTGAGTCTCTGCATGATCCACTCAGATGCCACACCATCGGACCCATACACTCAAATTAAAGTTGTTGACATACCTTTCCTCAACTGGAATGCCATACCACTCCTACTTGCTCAGATTCAACCCAACACTGCTGTTTACCCTATCCAAGTCCCTTCACCTGTTGTTATTTTTCGTTTTCCTTATATCAATGTAACTGAAACCTCTTTTGACACGGTTCTCAATTTTTTTTCCAAAAAATGAAATAAATGAGGATTTGGAGTATCTTATTGTGCCTTACATTAATTGCCTTGATTCTGATCAAACCTGTGATGATAATGATTTTGCAAATGAATAATTCTTAACTGATTTATATAAGGAGAATAACAAATAATATAATTGCACTCAAACTAATGATGATAAGATTGTTGTTATTCATCTCGATACTAGATGCCATCAACGCGAGATTAGAATAAGATCCACCCTTAACGAGTATGAACGTGTGAAATTTGAAAAACCACTTAAAGAATTTGTAGACATCTTTGTATGGCCCTGTAATGACATTCCCGACATTAACCCATAAATATCACAACATGAGATCCCTATATTCCTATTATGGAAGTTGGTCAAACGGAAACTAAGGAAACTTCGCCTGAATGGTTGCTCAAGGTCGAAGAGGAAGTGGTCAAACAGTTGAATGTCGTATTCATTCGCATGGTCGAATATTCTATATGGCTCGCCAACATCGTCCCCATGCCAAAGTCAAGAGGAAAAATATGTAAGTGCATCGACTTTTGATATTTTAATAAAGCATCCCCAAAATATGATTAACCATTGCCAAATATCGACATGATCGTAGACAACACGACTAGCCACCCCCTCAGGTAATTTGTTGATGGATTCACCATATATAACCAGACCAAGATATACACTGACCGTTGGATAAAAATGCCTTCATCACCCCCCGGGGAACCTTCTGCTATAACGTTATGCCATTCGGACTTCAAAACACTGGGACTACCCACCAAAGGTCTACCACAACCATCCTGCATGACCTTATTCACAAGGAGGTCGAAGTCTATGTGGACGAGATCATTAAGTCCAAGACTCGGTAAGGTCATATTATCGCCCTTCAAAATTTCTTTGAGTGACTATGATAATACCGGATGAGGCTAAATCCATAAAAGTGTGTTTTTGTCATCACAAAAAGAAAACTCTTAGGATCCATGGTTAGTGAGAAGGGAATTGAAGCAGACCCTGCCAAGATAAAAGCCATAGTTGAGATGCAACCACCACAGACGAAGAAGGAAGTTTGAGGATTCCTGGGTAAACTAAAGTATATCAGCCGGTTCATCAGTCAACCGAATTCTATCTGCGAACCCATTTTTAAACTTCTCCAAAAGGATTCAACCAAAATTTGGAACAAGGCCTGCCAATAAGCCTTTGATCGAATCAAGCGATGCCTCACTCCACCACTAGTGCTCATGCCTCCGTATCCAGGTCTCCCATTACTCTTATTCTTGACCATAACAGATACTACAGTAGGGGCTTTGCTAGCCCAATACATTATAGATTCCCTCAAGGAAAGAGCCATTATTATGCCAGCAAAAAACTGGTCGAATTTGAAGCCAACTCCACTATTTTGGAGAAAGCATGTGTCGCCTTCTCTGGGTCACACAAAAATTACGACATTACATTCCTACCTTCCCCATCTGACTAGTATCCCTAATGGATACCATCATATACTTACTAGATAAACCCGCATTGTCCAGTTAAATGGCCCATTGGTTGATGTTTCTAGCCGTGTTCAATATTATGTACGTCATGCAAAAAGATATGAAAGGGAGAGCCATCTCCGACTACCCTGCTTATTACCTTGTGGAAGGAACCGATGTTTGGGTATCATAATTCCCAGATGAAAACATTCCCTAAAACTCTTAGGAGGACCTTATATGGAAAATATTATTTTATGGAGCTACCAACAAGAAATGATATGGCATTTGGATACTCATGATTGCCCATGATGAATCTCATACCCCCAATGCAATCAAATTAGACTTTTTTTCCACTAACAATATGACTAAGTATGAGTCACGCACTGTAGGCCTCAAGATCACCCTTAAGAAAGGTATCATGCACATAGTCATTTATTAGAACTCTGCCCTCATTATCGGCCAAATCCTCAAAAAATGAAAGGTCAAAGACGAGAAGCTCCTACCCTTCTACGCCTACCTAGAAGAGCTGGAATCTTAGTTTGAAGATGTCAAATTTCACTACCTGCCTCGTACAAAGAAAAGTCTAGATGATGCCCTTGCTAACCTAGACTACATGGTTAATATGTTCGAGTGGATAATAATGGCCCCTCTCTTGATTAAAAAATAGGATATGCCTACTCACTGTTACCTCATTGAGCTCATCTATGAGGAAGATTCTAACATGTCCGTATTATGGTATTATGACATTTAGCACCTTCTTAAACATGATAGGTATCTCGAAGATACAAATAAAAGAAATTGTGCTTCCCTTCGTAAACCGACTACCTAGTATATCATCTGTGATAAAGCTCTTTTCAAAAGAAACTTCGATGGAACCCATTTGCATTACATAACATGGGCTAATATTGAAGGAGTGATGTAGAAGATTCACAGTGGGGAATGTGATCCCCACATGAATGGCCATATGATTTCTAAGAAGATCATTCGTTAAGGATTCTATTGGACCACCATCGTTTAATATTGCACTACTTATGTCCGAAGATGACTCAAATGCCAATAGTTAGCCAATCTCTAATGCTTTCCTGTTCGAGGACTATACAATATGACCTCTCCCTAGATCTTCTCCACTTAGGGCATTGATATCACATGGAAGGTTATGCCTAAAACTTATATTGGTCACGAGTTCATCCTGGTTGCCATTGATTACTTCACTAAATGGGTCAAAGCCGAATCACACGTAATGCAATATGCCAAGAAAGTGTAAAAGTTCATCAAAAGAACATCATTTTCTTATACGGAGTTCCCCATGAGTTAGTATTAGATAATAGAGTTCACTTCAAAGCTGAGGTCACAGAACTATTTGACGAATACGAGATTTAGAAACACAAATATTACCCTCACCGACCCCAAACCAAAACCAATGGTGCTGTCAAAGCTTATAATAAAAGCCTAAAAACCATCATTAGTAAGATGATCAAGAGTTGTAAGGATTGGGTCGATTGGATCTCATACGCCCTTTGGGGCTACCTACCTTCAATCAATACACCTACTGGGGATTCCATTATTATCTAGTATACGACATGAAATAAGTCCTACCTATTGAGCTAGAAATACTTTCCTCACGTGTCATGCTAGAAAATGAAGTCAACGAATAAGACTAACATCAGAGCCAATTTGACGAATTGTAACTCTTGGATAAAAAGATACTTAAGGCTCTATACCATATACATGGGTATCATCATCGGATAGAAGAATCATTCAATCAAAAAGTCAAGGATTGTGGTGTCCAAAAAGGAGACCTTGCCCTCAAAGAGATCATTGAACCCGTTTGGGACCTCATAGGGAAATTCAAACTGAATTAGAGTGGTCCCTACATTGTAAAGAAAATTCTTTCAGACACTATCGCTAGCTCACAGACCTCGATGGGGAAGAGATGGTACGTCTAGTCAACCGGATCGCCTCAAGAAATTTTACCCTCAGTTTGAAATCTCAACACAGTATGACTCTTTTTATCCCCCTTCTGTTCTATAACAAATCTTCATTTCTCCCACCCAGAACTATGTGGGACCTGATCCTCTCAAAAGCATTTCTTTTCAAAATGAGAATTATAAAAATTTTCTAAACCCCCAAAGTTATGTAGGCATCCCATATGCTATACATGGGCACGATCCCATTCTTTTTCACAAATGCTGTTCTTTTCAAACCTCCGAGAAGGACAATCCATCTTATCATTCACATGAACAAAAGAATTATGTATGCCTTAGCGATTCGTATAGACAATTAAAATGCAAAACTCATCAATAGGCATAAAAAAGTATGATCAAAATTATTTTTATTTCTAATAAAGTAATGTAATCGATACATGAAGTATCAGTGAAGGTAACTGAATACACCACCCCTTCCACTGACTAAATCATCTTAAAAAAAAAATTTCCTACCAGCTTCATACAAATTATCCTTAACCCTATAGAAAAATACCAAAATACCCTAAAAAAAAAATTCCTCTGGCTTCACAAAAGGCTATCCCATATTCACAAATAATGTCTGCCAGAGGCCCCGCTTCATCATCATACCCAACCCTCAGAGGTCCCCAAGTCTCGTGCTCTTGGTTAACACCTCAGATGCACTCCATGGAGTGGTACTCCCTGACAAGTTTGGATGAAACAATAACACCTTCTTCCATGGTGTCAAAGGCGATAAGACACTTTTTCCCAGTCTCTTCCTCCATAATCTTCTCCACTACCCGCTTCCACATCCACCTCAGGTAGTCCCCAGACACATGCCATGCCCCTCCTAAAAATTATGACAAATGGGTAGACAGTAGACGGCACTACCACAAGGAGCCCAATATCATTCGCAATGATTTAGTCAGATCCTCCATCGAAAAGTAGTTCGTTATGTGATGAGTCACAATTTTTTCCCATCTGAATTAGCATGAAAGTCGCCAATGGAAATAAAAGGAGGTCTGACAGAAGCAAACAAACTGCATATATCGATACTTTCCTAGCTGTAAAATAGGTTATAAATCTCCCTACCATGGAAATGACCAATGAAGACACTGAGCTTCATGCTACACAAACCAATTGACCTAGTTCTTTACCGATGGGCCGAACCTAAAGATAGTCTGAACAAAGAAATTAGGCACATCCGCCAAGGGATACTCAGTATGGGCAGCAAGATGGAACCTATCATCAAGCCACATGAATAACATTATCGGGGTCCCCCTTAGAAAATAAGAATGTCTCTCTTTCCAAGCATCAAGGCCGTTTAAGGTCTCTGCTAGTACCACTACTGCAGGATTATAGTGATAAGACATCCATGTTACTATCGTAACCACTTAGGGATAAGCTATCAAGTCCCCTATCACCAGTAAAATCCTCGCACTAAGGCCTAAAACAACAACTCCATCAAAACCAACATCATCAAAGCCCCTCATGCACACTGAATACATAACCGCCCAAAGAGAAATAGTCCCTCCCTTAACTAACGATTGAGACATCGAAGGAGAAATATGGAGCAAATCTATCAGAAATACTCGGGGAGAATGAGAAGAAAAGAGCATGACTGCTGCAACACTAGGGCTAACCCCCAATATTACTGATAATCCCTCGTAGGTAGAACAAACATCATCCAGGCCAAAACAGAAGACATGGTCCTCAGGGTACCAAAATTATAGCGCCTCCACTAGCAAGTTCCAGTCCATGGCTCGATTACGCTATAAAGAAACTTGACACAAGTTGAAACTATCATAATCAACATTGTAAAGGTACATAGCCTCTAAAGCTTCAAGATAAGAGAAGAATTCTTCATAAATGGGAAGATAAATTTAGGAATAGTAAATGTGAAAGAAGAAAATAAATTTAGGTGTTGGTGAAGAAAACACACCCATACCCCTCCTTTTATACCCAAAATCCTTGGCAAAAAATAAAATTTTTGGAGACCCGTTTAATTCTCAGCCCTACAAAAGTATATTTATATGAACGAAAGTGCAAGAAAAGCTTAGGGGTGATTTGTTGCATCTTTGAACGTGAAAGGATATATTAACTAATATTAACGCAAGATAGGAATATAATCAATGTAATGGAAATAAAAAGGCTTTTCTTCAGGAGATGACTGGCATCTTATTATATAGTAAAGTGTGGTAAACAAAAGAAATAAATTTTATTTATTAACATAAAACATTGAGAAACACTGGTAGTTCATAAGGGCCGATAGGTTGTTGCATAGATATTCTAATGTGGAATGCCATCTTTGTCCATTACTGCCCACACGTACGTAACTACGAATATTGACGGAGGTAAAAGTGAATAGAAGTTCAAAGGGGCGGGCAACAATTGATCGTCTTCAAGCTCGTTGTCCATCTAGAAGGAAAATAATTAAGCAAACACGCAAAGTAGATTGTTTTATTTCTATATAAGATGTTAATGACAACAAGATTATGGAGGGTTAGTAATATTTTGATTTCCTGCGTATTGTAACAAGATGAAATATCATAAGGCGTTCAGGGGTATACTGACGCTTTTTATATGTAAATAAACAAAATGGTGAAGATAACCAGATAATAAAATATTAGGTTAAGATAACTTGGTTCATCAATAACTCGATAACCTAAAAATGATCGGTTATCAGGTTTCATTAGCGTAGAGATGCCATGATAATATCTTTCAAGACATAAATTTTTCTTGAACAGGTAAACCCAAATAATTGGAGAATAACCAAATAACTCGAAACGCTTAACTACATCGGCACTCATACATAGAGTAAGTATAACAACAAGGCACTCAACACCTGAGTCCTTCAGGCCAATTAGATTTATTGGGGATTCACTGGGTCTAATCCATGGATTATACGGTATGCTAATAAAGGTTTTATATGTAAGAAAAACTAAATTGCATCGTTCATTGCAATTAACAACATCTTGTCGAGTGGTTTAAGGTTTCGGGCTTAGTAATAATTGAACTAGTAAATATCGAAAGAATTAATAATATGGAGAAAATTTGAACTACTCGAAAGATTTTCACATAAAATTTAGAGTTCAAGAATATCACAAGGTGATATAATAATGAGTACTTTGAAAGACAAAACTTCAAATGATTAATATTGAAATATAAATCACCTACTTTGGGTATTTTTATTTTCGATTGATGTCCGACTATTTTTCGGGTAGACTGGGTAGTCTAAAAGCTTAACAAATGTAAGTATGTGATGTAGGTCTTAAAATAAAGTGAATGAAAATGTAGTAAAAGAAAATTTAAGTAACCATTTCAGTGCATGATATTTAAAAAAAGTTTAAAGTATAAATTTCAAAACTTTATAAATAATTTATTTAAACTTTATTTATTCGGAATTAGGTGTGGTGATAAGAGACAATTTAGGTTTAATTATGCGTAAGTACTTGTGGAAAACGTTTGGGGTTGATTTGAATACTTTGTAAAGTTAGGAGGGGTTTAAGTGTAATTTAAGAAACTTAAATTTAAACCTTCAAAATTGATTTTCATGGAAAATGCTTTCCTAAAATCCAAACAGGGTGTTATTATATATTAATTTATTCAGAATAAAAGAAATAAAAATATTAGGAAAAAATCAGAAAATTCTGATTGGGGACTCGTTCTCACGTGCGGGGTCAAAGTCTAGACACGCCTAGTTTGACCAACACTCTCGCGCGTGAGCTGCACGCACCTTCAACCTTCGAAATTTGACTTTAGGGTTTATAAATGTTTGAACTTGATTTCCAAAAGATGTAGGATTCCTTTTAAAATGGTTTCTAAATGAAAGTTATGCAGGATTCAAATACTAATCCAGCCATACCAATTTCAAGGATCTTGGTGGTGTAAATTAAGCTATTGGTTTTTCTGAAAAACTCGTAGAATTTTTTTGACTATTTGAATTTGTTTAAAACTTATTATTTTGGTTACGGCATTATAATGGTGTTGTTCAGCATTGAAAATGGAATTGATTAGACGTGGGTTGAAGAATTTTGGTGGAGTGAATACTTAGAATTTATTTTCTGAATTTTTCTGGGTCGAAAACTTCATAGTTGAATTTGGTGTATCAAACGTGGTTCATTTTCTAATTAAGAACATATATAATATCCTAAGAACTTAAGCTTCACTTTCCCCACTTTGAAACTGGTTCAATGTCAGGGAATGGAAATTCACCATTGGAGCTCTAAGCTCTAATGGAGTTTTTCGAGTTTAAGCTCCCATACAGTATATACACGTTAGATATCTCATGTGAGCACATTTATACATTGTAAGAACATCCAGAAACATAATCATAATTGAAAATTAAACAATCACACATAAAATCATAGAAATGCCAAAAACTTTCAAACTTTACATTGGGATTTCTCTCAACTAATGTGAATTCGACTGGAGGGGGGGGGGGGGGGGGAGTATTTATAGGGTTGAGCCAGAGGAGTTTAATTGGTGGAGTTGGGGGTGAAGTTTGGGCCGTGGTTCACAAGTTCCAAGTTTAACTTCTTGGAGGCCTAAATGGGAATCACTTGTAAAGCACATGATACAAGCCATGCTGATCAGCCAACAAGTGTCATGTCAATGGGGTGAAAAGTGTAAACAAGTTCTAGTTTTAAGTTGGGTCCTTGAAGAGTTTTAATGTATAGTTTAAGAACTAAAAGGTATTTAATTAAAGTTTAGGGGTTTTTATGTAATTATGCAAACTTAAATAGTTAAATTAGGTAATTTAAAAAAAAAATATAGATCCTTGGGGACAATTTTAGTGAAAAGTTAAGATGTAATAAGCATAGGAATATGTCAATTGAGATGATTTTAAGTAGAAGGGTATTTTGGCAATTTAAGAAAATTTAGGACGATTCTTCGGAATTTATTGAAATACTAGGGATATTGAGTAATTAAGAGTGGTTTGTTACATGATTTCACCTGACCCCCATACTGATAGGCAGGTCAAGGGGTATGCTGATCGAAAACTCCCTAATTTGGAAAATTCCATTTTTCCTCTTTTTACCAAAATCAACTTCAAATAAATCCTTATTTTGAAAAACCACCCCTGGGTCATTTTAAAATTACTCCTTTTTCTATTTATTCAATTAAAGTTTTCCTCAAAATTCATCTTCATTCTCTAAATAAATTCTTACTCAAAAAAATATTTTCCTTTTTTGTTTAAAACTAAAAAAAATTCTTGCTATGAAAAGAAATATTAACCCTCAAGTTAATTACCCTTACTCTCCTTTTCAAAACGAAATAAACATTTTCCATTTTTTCTATATTCTCGCATAAGATAAACATCTTTTCGTTTTTATATCTTTGCATAAAATAAACAGTCTTAGTATAAAACCAAAATTGCTTGTAGAGTAAGCCAATAAATCAAGATAGTCAAATAAAAAAGATGCATCTATTTTTGCTTTTTTGAGCCACTTTCCAGGTTCAAAGCCAATATATTAAGCATAAAACATGGTCAATTACCAACTCCTCCCATCACAACGATAGATTTGTGAGCAAATCTCAAAAGGAAAGAACTAGAAATGGATGTCACCTAATCTTCCGTACAACCTTCTCCCCTTGTTACCAGATGTATCTAAGCTCATGCGCCAACAACCTCCTTTTCTACACCTGCATACCAATGGCCCCCGTAGCCCCCCAAAATAAGACTCCAAGGGTAGAAGGTCATCTTAATCCCCAACAAAGAATCAATAATCCACCAAGAAGCAAAATTCTGAAGCCCCCTGCACACACCGATCGGCAACAGCCTTTTCCTCTTCCCAAGGAAGCCCAAGAGTCCATGCCATTGCCGATTGGCTCACCTTAATGCCTGCTTATCCATAGTCCCCTAATATTTTGTATAAGAAAATGCTAGAAATTTTTTTAAAAATCCAAAAAATTCTTGAAACATATAGAACCTTATTTTGTCCCCCAAAAAATCATTTATGGAGCATTAAGCCCCTTACAAACTCCCAAAATTCCTAGTTGGATTAATATTACACTCTTATCCCCAAAGGAACCAATGATACCTTCCAAAACTACTATAATTCTCCCACTAGAACCTCAAAACTAAACATCCCCCAGTGGAATTTCAAGATGACACAATCCCTAGTGGAACCACAAGTGCACCTGGACCTCCAAGATAATTTAAATTTCCCTATGAAAGATATTCCCCGCACTATAAATTTAGGTCCTCAGAATTGACCTTGACCCTTAGAATTGGTCGTCCTAACTTTAGGTCCTTAGAATTTACCTCGGCCCTTAGAATTGGTCATCCCCAATTTAAGGTCCTCAGAATTGATCTTGACCCATATAATTGGTCATCCCAACTTTAGGCCCTCAGAATTGGTCGTTATAACTTAAGGTTATCAGAATTAACCTCGACCCTTAGAATTGGTCATCACAACTTAAGGTCCTCATAATTGACCTCGACTCGTAGAATTGGTCACTCCAACTTAAGGTCCTCAAAATTGATCTCGACCCTTAGAATTGGTCTTCATAACTTAAGGTCCTCAAAATGGACCTCGACCCTTAGAAGTAGTCGTCATAACTTTACGTCATAAAAATTGACCTTATCTCTCAAAATATTGTTCATCGTGACTTAAGGTCCTCAAAATTTACCTCGGCCCATAGAATTAGTCACCCTAACTTAAGGTCGTCGGAATGGATCTAAACCCTCAAAATTGGTCATCATAACTCAAGGTCCTCATATTCGACCTCAACCCTTAGAATTAGTCATAATAACTTAAGGTCCTCATAATTGACCTCATTCCACATAATTGGTTGCTCTAGTTTTAGGTCCTCAGACTTGACCTCGGCCCATAGAATTAGTCGCCTCAACTTAAGGTCCTCAGAATTGACCTCGATCCTCAAAAATGGTCATCACAACTTTAGGTCCTCATAATTGACCTCGGCCCTAAGAATTATTCTTCACAACTAAAGGTCCTCAAAATTAACCTCACCCTTCTGAATTAGTTATCACAACTTAAGGTCCTTAGAATTGACCTCGGTTTTCAAAATTAGTTGTCATGACTTTAAGGCCTCAGAATCGACCTCAACTTGAAGAATTGGTTATCCCAACTTAAGGTCCTCAAAATTGACCTCGGACCTCAGAATTGGTCATCCCAAACTTGTCCCTGACCCTCAAAATTGGTTATCCCCAGCACAACTTTGGAATTGTTCTCGACCCACTAAATTGGTCTCCTTAGCCCCTTAGAGCCAATATTAACACATCCTCGACCCGCTTAATCGGTCATCCTTGTCTCCTTAGGTCATCATAATTGACCTCGACCCATTGAATCGATCATCCTAGTCTTTTTAGGTCCTTAGAACTGACCTCAACTCTCCGAATCGGTCAACCTCATCCTCTAAGTCCACATAATTGACCTAATATCCTCTTCCCAAATGTCGATGTGGTGTCTATCATTCGACGGCCTTAACTTGTTCCAAGCTTAACTGTCGAGGGGATCTTTGCAAAAAAACTTATCCTAGGACCCCCTATGCACCTCTTTAGGTCCCTATAACTCACTCGTTCACCATAAACCTTAGGTTATACTATGAGTAATGAACCTAGAGGCCATCGGGTTCTCTTGATATCCATTTTACTAAGGTCAACTATAGAAACCACATTCTAGGACCCCCTAAGTCTCCCCTTAGGTCCCTAACACCTCACCATCTCACAACAAACCCCAGGTCGAACTCCGAGTATCGATCTAGAGCCCATCGGGCACTTCCGAGCCTCGTTTGACTCCCGTCAATTCTATCATCAGAGAAAAACTCTTTGAATCTTTATAGGAATCTGAATATCCCTTATAATGGTCTGCCCCATTGCATGAATCAGCATAACGGTTTGGACGAACGAACTATTTTACGACCGAAAATCGATTCCGAGGCAACTAGGCACTCTTGGGCCCCTAATTGACCCCAATCAACTTCACTATTAGAGAGAAAGCTCTTTGAATTTTTTAAGGGCACTGAAACCCCTTTCCAAAGGTCCACCCCGTGCACAAAATGGCATAACCGTTTGAACGAACGATCAGTTTTCCCCTGAAAATCTATTCGAAGGCCACTGGGCACTCCCGGGCTCCATTTAACCAAATTCCACTCTTTAGCTCCAACGAGATTGAATAAATCTATGAAGGGAACTGAATACCCTTTCAAATGGTTCACCCAATGTGCTATTTTGACTTATGGTATGGACGAACGACCCATTTTACTCCGAGAGGTCCCTGGGCGCTTTCGAGCCCTGGTTGACCAAGGTTAAACTTTTGAACCGAGTGAAACTCTTTATAATGTCGAAGTAAATCTCCTAAAATTTCCAATTGTTTTCCCGTGCACGATTCAAACTTACCATGCGGACGAGCGATCCATTTTCGTCCGATAATCTCCCGTCCAAAAGACTGATGTGCGCTTCTGAGCCATATTTTCCCCAAAGTCAACTCCCGGACTCGAGAGAGGTTCAAAGGACTCTTGAAGGTCTCTGAAATACCTTTCTCACTGTATTCCCCGTGCGTGATTCGGATCAACGGTTTTTGTTCTACGACCATTTTCCAAAAAAATCTGGACGAGACCACCAATTGGTAGGTCCAGATCCCTGCTTATCTGTATAGTTTTTGGGATCACATGCCCATAGGCACCCCCTGGGGTAGGCTGATCGGAGCCCCATGAACCTATAAAAGGAGGTCATGACCTCACTCCAAAGGGCACCAACACAACAGATCCGTCAGTATCAGTGATCTCAGCAACATTCCCTCGAAATCAACGAGAAGTTCCATCCAAGCTTACATTCCCATACTTTACATAACCAATTTGGAGAAATATCCTTCTCTCTCATCAACATTCATCAACACTCAAGGGATTTCATCCAAGATCAAAGATCAAACTTCAAAAGAAGGTCCAATTCCTTCCCTCTCTATATAAATTCCTTATTTTCGCATAAGATACATTAGATTCATAATATAGTTCTTACTTTAGTTCATACACATTAATATCTACACTTTTATTAGTATATTTCATATACTTTATTTTCTACAAAAATCCAAAAACAAATAAAAGAGGGTTACACCCGTAAATTCCGAATGGAATTATCCGTCACACTTTTTCCAAAAACCTAAAAAAGACATTTTCTACACATATACATATAATAAAATTCCGTTCGGATCTAAAGGATAAACCCCACCCGCTATGCTACATTCGAACTATGTGGACTTTGATGCCTTTATAGGCTACGTAGGAGTCTCAGATTAAACTCCGAGACTCGAGTCGAATTTTCCAATTTTCTTCATTTCCCGAATTCCCTAATTTTCTAAATCTCCCATATATACATATATATATATATATATATATATATATATATATATATATATATATATATATATATATATATATATATATATATATATATATCATGATTGTTTGCGTTTAGTCCAAAACATATTTTCGTTTCCCAATAACGGTCAATATCTTGATAAACGCACAAATCATACTTTCTACATATGTTATTTTGGGAACATTCCTATGGATGACCTCACTCTACCTTGTCCATGGTATGACTTTTATGATTTCGATCTCCATTATATAAACATTCTCACACACTTCACGGGGATATAAAGGAAGATAATAACACTATCCCATGAGAGACCGAAATGGATAATGGGTGCCTAACACCTTCCCATTCCGTAACTTAGCCCCTGAACCTTCAAACTATTGGTTTCGTATGCATCAATTTTTCCTTGATGCCGCTCTCTCGAAGTGGCAACATGTTCTTTTTCTTGTTTTGTGCAAAATACATTTACCCCCACACCGATGGTGGCCGAGAAACCTTTCAAAGAGGGGTGTGAGATTGTGGCGCAACCTTCCCGAGGGGATATATCTCTCCCCCCCGACGCCGCCTAGGATGGCCATAGTGGTGACTCTATTGGGGACTATTTTTAAGAGGCCTAGACTCTGCTTGCATGGGTGTTTAATTTTCTTGTATATCCCCCTCTATTTTTCATGTTCCCATATTATTCCTTGTACATATGTACCTCATGCTTATTCCAATGTTCACACACTTGTAGAAATTTTCCATGTACATTTTACACCACATGCACCTAGGATCACGTATATCCACATATTTCACACACCACGTAGAAATCCACACTTAGGTGTCACTAACACACACCTCTACTTATGCTCATCACACACTCACTTGTAGATAATTACACATCACTCACTCTTACTTATTATTCCTGCTCTACTGTTTATACTTGTATCTTATTCTCGGCTGGGCATGATTAAGAAAGATACTCTCTCCATAAGATACGAATCAAATAATTATGCATGATACACACAACATCACCAAAGAGCATTGCTATTGACCAAATTTTGTCCCGTAACTAAGGAGTCACTTCGTGATGGGCATTGGTCCGGCAGGTTACAGTTTGCCTAAGCGATATAACTCTCACATTCCACTGGCCAAGTACCTTCGACGTATATTGAACGGTTCCCCCGCATCGTACCGCTTGCCCAAAGTCATGACGGGAGGTATATCACAGAGAACTCGTTCACGTACGTCGAGTATATGAAATTTGCTCTCACACATACTGTCCCCACGAGGTATATAGTGAGGTAATTCACGTACACTCAGATATATCAAATGGCTTGTCCACACATACCGATTGCCCTCAAAAGAAGGGCGTATATTGTGGAAGTCACGCCAAAGGGGGGAACACCTTCCAATTAACCCAACAACTACATACCCGCATATAGGTGTCAAGCCTAGGACACACATATTAGATTGTCGATTTCAACCCGAAACTCTGCCAAAATTTAGGGTCGGCGTGCCGCCCAAATTTTTGCGTAAATTTTAAAAATGGTACCCCACCCGTGAGCCTGGTAACAAGTCCAACCCTAGTTTCTACATATGTTGTAAACTCAATTTTTCTAGGCTCGAGTCCCGTCCGAAATTTCTTTTTTGCATTTAGGAAAACTTAATACAAGTGAGAATGTAATAAACATAATAATCATGCTGAGACCCATTTCTCGTCTTTCCCTCTCTCTTTTTAAAACCAAAAATATTTTATTTTCCTAAAAAAAAAATAACAATATTTTCCTCCTTCTCTAAAAACAACAAATTCCTTCTTTTCTTTTTCAAAAATAAATCCTAATTTTTCTCCCTATCAGGTCGATGGCATACCTTTGACCTGGCTCCCTATTGGCTTAGATCTTTAGTCGAATCGCCCCAAAGTTCTGTCAGTCCCCTTACTTATTTCGAGTCCAAGATTTACCCGCTTGCCATAGAGAACACGGATCAAGTGCCGAATGTATGGCCGGATTTGTTGGCAGCCCTAGCTCAACTCACTGCCAAAATTGATAACCTTAAAATTGAGGTTCATGAAATACAAAGAAACCGGGTCCCTGTCCCCGAAGGGCCCGATATCCTCTTCCCTCGCGCTATGGGTCCGCCTGCACCCGAGCCTATTTAAATTCCTGAGGAATACCAGCATGCTCCCCGTGCTCCTCCTGCTAATGGGCCGCTGCTAGCCCATATTCTTATGCCAAACCTTGCTTAGTCGGGGGCCAACTTACCCGTGACTGTTGAACCGAAAGAGCAAGAATTTAACAAGGTCAAGGAAGACCTCAAGATGTTGACCAATAAATTCGATCAAGACGGACTCTCTGGGAACTACACCCACATCTCTCTTTGTCCTAAATCCAGGTTATCGAAAAAATTCAAGATGTCCAATATCGAGAAGTTCGGAGGAAGTGGACCCCCGATCATTCATCTCTGTAGCTATCACCGAACCATGACTCTCCTAGGGGATTATGAAGAAATAATGTCCCATATGTTCCAGAAGACTTTGAAAGATAACTCTCTTTGTTGGTTTTATTCCTTGAGGAATCTAGGATCCGTAGTTGGGAAGATGTTTCCCGCGAGTTCATGTCACAGTACAAGTACAACGAAGAGATAGAAGTTACCTACCATGACTTAGTTCTACTTAAACAGAACCCTGGGGAATCAGTCAACAACTTTATAGTAAGGTGGAGAGAAAAAGCAGCTACCATGACCAATCAGCCTTCCGAAGAAGAACATGTCAGTATCGTAAAGAAGAACTTCCTACCCCATGTCTGAGAAACAATGGGAGGACAGTATTACCCCACTTCTGAGACCTCTGAGAAGTAGGAGTGGAGATCAAATAAAGCCTTTACAAGATAGAAGTCGAACTAAGGAAGTCCTCTGGAGAGTTTGCCCCTAGAAAGTTTGAAAAACCTACTGCTACCATGGTTTCTACCGTAAATAACACCTCTCAGCTCGCCACTTCATGGGCACCAAAAAGTCGCCCAAACCTACTCCGAACGGAATACACCAAGATTCACGCTCTTCTCTCCAAAGTCTACCAGACCCTCTTGAGCTGAAAGATGATCAAACCATTGGACTCCCTTCTATTACCAAACCCCCTTCCGAAAAAATTTAAACCTGATGCCCATTGCGACTTTCACTAAACTGCTGGCCATAACACCGACCAATGCTTCCATATTAAAAATTTAATCCAAGGTCCAATTGACCGTGGTGTCATTACCCCACAAGATAATCCCAAACCAAAAACTACCCATAATCCACTAACGAATCATGAAAATGCCATCTTCCTAGAAGAAAACATAGAATTCGACCCATCAACCCAAATCGTGTCGAGTAAATCACCAATTATGCCCATATACTCTCCTAAGCCTCTCCAAACATGCCCATATTTCCTCTTACACCCTACCAGCTTCGCCGATCAAGCCTTATCCCTTCTCACCCGAGCATGCATCGTTGTCCGCACCCATTCTGGAGGTAAAGATATGGAATTATCAAAAGTGTTGAACCAACTCTTAGAGTTTGGGATGGAATTTCCCTCCCAGATGACCATTGACTATTAAAGATTCAGTGGGTTGTTCTTAGAAGCTCAAAAATGGGCTCGAGAGTCAGACAATTGGGTGGTGCCAACTGACAAAGTAAATCTAGATGACATGGTCCAGATCATGAAAGATTTATTTTGACAGACTGGTGATATTTGTAGTGTATCTGAGGTACTCGATGCTTTGAAATTACAAGGGTACCTGGTCCCTCCAGTTCTACATTTCCCTACCAAATGGGAGGAATTATATGAAGAGGCCATGGAAGTTGTGGAGTTCAGTGACTTTGCATAAAAATACAATATCGTTGCCACTGGATGGGGGGATGATTTCGAAGATTCAGATGAAGAGCAAGATTCAGAAAAGACTAGTTTGATAACCAACATATGCGGGATGATATCATTCGAGGAGCTTCTAGAAGAAATAACAAGGTGGTTGAATAACTCGATGTTGATGAAGAAATAAGATTTCTATTTTCCCCTTCTTTTGTAAACTATATGACCGGGTCAGGAAGACGTTACCAAATCCCAAGCCTACAACCAACAGCGAGCGATAAAGGAAAGGGTGTTGAGAATCTCCCTATGCCAAAAATGACATTCAAAGAAAGTAAGATCTTTTATCAACTGAAGAAAACTCAAGCCAACATCACTTAATAGAGGCTTTTTATATCTTCTCAACTGCACCAAAATGCCCTAATCAAGCTACTCACAGGACCCACAGTTCATCCCTCAACCACGCCAGAAGAAAAGGTGAACCTAATTGGATCCTTGACCTCTACTCGAATGATCTCCTTTTATGAAAAAAAAATCCCCAAGATCGGTACTAACCACAATCTTGCCCTGAATATCTCTATCAAAGTTCTGGAGAAAACTGTCCGACCCTCTCTTTTCGATAATGGATTAACTATTAATGTTTTCCTGTTGAGGACGCTCAATTGTTTGGGACTAAAAGTGAGTGACCTTGCTCCAACCTTTACCGATGTACGTGCCTACGACAACACTCGCCGAGAAGTAATGGGATCTATCAAGCTTGTAATAGGGGCTGGCCCTATAAATCCGGTTGTTGAATTCCAAGTCATCGACATCCCAACCTGTTTCAATCTGTTGCTTGGACGACCATGGCTCCATATCATGCATACTAGGTATAGTCTTAGGTCATCCCAAACCAAAGAGCTCAACACGTCAAGGGATAAATCACCATGTCGACCCATTAGTCATACAACCTACCATACCCAAGATTTACGGAAAAAATCTCCCCGAAGACCCACTTGGTCATGGGTACCTAGATTTGTGACACATGCGTAAAATATGACCAAGGAAGAGCGCGTCTACTCACTGATGTACCAGCACGGTCTGTATTGAATGTGACCTTCTCATAGAATCCCTCCTATTATGATCCTCCACGGGCACTCACACATGGTATGCATTTCATTTAAAACACATAAGTAATTTCCAACCGCAATACTCTAACTTATAAATTCTTAATTAACAAACCCATTTTATTCTCGGGTCTACCCTCGAATGAAAAATCCTCCATTTTCCCTTCAAATAAATGATATTTCCAAATATTCGAATACCCCAAAAACAATTTCCAGTGATTCAAATCATAAGAACATATATCTACTCTATGAGTACATAAAAACTGTAGGACAAAAAATCCTAATGCTAGGCCTAAAACCCTAAAATTTCCAACCAATATCATAAATGCCCCTCCTAGGACATACCTATTACCATTGGTCGATCGAGGCCTTGGGACCGGTCAACACAGTGATATCCTAATTTTTTTCCATTATGAGTTTCTTCATCTTTAAGCCTAATTTCCTTCTCTCAAACCTCCATTAATCAACCTAAAGACATCATCCAAGCACCCAATCAACATTTAATTGATAAAAACAAATCAAAACAACCATTATAACCAAATTCCATCATCAAATTCTATATTTATCCTAATGTTCAACAAAAACCAATTTAAAATCCAATTCTAAAAATTTCCATGAATTATTTCAACAAAATATAGGAGTTTTAACTAATTTATAATAGAAAACATGTTCCAATCATTATCTAATAAATTCAAGTTTTATACATGAGGAAATTAATCGAAATCTAAAGGGATTTAACCTAATTAAGTACATATATTATTAGGTTAATTATGAAATTAATCAATTAAATCTTACAAATCAGATTTCAAACATGTTTACGCTTTAAAAGCCAAGGAAATAGATATATTTAAACACATATGCAATTGAAATCATATTTTAAATAGAACTTTCCATGTGGATTGAATGAGAAATCAATAATTGATTCCCCCAAATATTCTTTTCCTCTTGGTGCTCTCCCATTATGCTTGTGATAAAATGAGATCCCTAATGACATCTTACAACCTTAGATCCAGAAATTGGATTTGGTCTGCAAATGGGCCACACCTTAAAAATGTCAAAAAATTAGTGTAAATGACTTAAAACTATGCTAGGGCCTTATACTTATGAAATAGGTATTTAAACTAATGTTTTAAACTATAAGCGAACATTTTACGCATCCCATAAGCCAATTACCAATTATACCCCAAAGAAATAACTGACCATTAAGTTATTTAATAATTGTCTAGTACGAGTCCTAATATTAACTAATTCAATTACTAATCACCGTGTAATTATAATCTAATTTAATTAACACATAACAATATAATTGTGACAACTATAGTCATGACAAGCACATATAATTTATTTCCACAATTTAATTATTTAAATAATATCTATAAAATACAGAGCATGACAAGCATGTTCTAAAGATGATGTCCATTATATGAGAACTGGAAGTGCTTGGATATGAAATTGATGGGGGAAACTTGAGCTGATTTTGCACTCCAATCACAATCGGAGTCCTTCCACAATTTTGCCTATACTATTCTATGAACAAACTTGATTACTCACTGGTGCAACTTCTTAAAGAACTTGAGGTTGCGAAGAATATCAATAGGCATAAGGGTGTAGTTAAGATTGCTGAAAAAGGCCCATTTACTTATGATAAAAAAAAGGTAAGAAGAAGAAAGGAGATTCTTTAGGAAAACCTAAAGTTGTCGAGAAAAACTTTAAGTGCCAGGGTAGAGGTAACAAGCCAATGGGTGGCTATTAAATCTATAAATAGGAAGGACATTAAAAGAGGCAATGCTCCATATTCTTAGTAAGGAATAATGGAAGTGATGATTTCTCCTATATCATTGAGATGTGTTTTAGATTCGGGAGCCATTAATGATGTTTGAAATACTTTGTAGGGGTTTTGGGTAATCAAGGAGATCATTTATAGATAAATATTTCTATTCATAGGAGATCATCACAAGGCAACACTATTAGCAGTAGGAAATTTAGTTTTAAATATTGGTGAAGGAAATAAGTTAATACTAATAGATTATTTTTATGTTCATGGTATTGTAAGAAATTTGATTTTAGTTTATAATCTTGTTATGGATGGCTATTTGGTTTATTTTAATAAAGGAGTTTTTATCAGAATGGCAAATCTCTTATCTGTTTTAGAATTTTGAAAAACGATCTTTATATCATAAACTTGTTTCGCCACTACTAGTTAATACTGAATTGAATAACTCAAATGAAAAGAAACTAAGGAGAAAGAAATCTTCAAAGTTGAATTATACATATCTTTGGAACTTACTTTTAGGTCATAAAAATCTAAAAAGGATGCAAAGACTAGTTTCAAATGGGAAGTTAGGCTCATTGGAAATGGATGCACTTCCAGTGTGTGAATCCATCTTAGAGGAAAAAATGACCAAAATGTTGTTTACAACCAAGGGGTATACAACCAAAGATGTGTTGGAATTGGTTTATTCTAATTTATGTGGAACCATAACTCTTTGGGCAACAGGTGGTTACGAGTCACTTTTATATGTGAATTATCGAGGTATGGATATTTTTACCCTATGCACCACAAATATGAATCTTTTTTGATAAATTCAAATAGTATAAGGCTTAGGTAGAGCTTAGGCATGATAAACTAGTATATACTTTACGATCTAATCGTAGAAGGGACTACCTCTTAGGAGAGTTTAAAGAACTAATTTTTCAGGTTTGAGTATTACAACCCAGTTGTCAGCACGAGCACGCTTCATTTAAATGGTGTAGCAGAAAGAAAAAACATGACTTTTTTGGATATTTTTAGGTACATGATGAGTTATTCGAATTTGCCAATTTGTTTTAGGTTTTTGCACCAGATATGATTGAATGCATGTTGAACTTAGTTCCTTAAAAATCTATCTACACAAATCCCTCGCAATTATGGATGGGGCATATGCCCAATCTAGGATATATTTGTATATGGGGTTAACCAACACATGAGCTATAGAAGTTGGAATCAAGGACAAAGGTATGTATTTTTGTGGGTTACCCTAAAGGAAATAAGGGTCTATAATTTCATGATCATAAGGACCGCAAAGTATTTGTTAGCATAATTTCTAAGTACTTGGAGGAAGATTATATGATTGACCACAAGCCTAAGGATAAGATTATCTTGTAAGAGAGAACAAGACAAAACTAAGAAAAAACTTCAGGATCACCCGTATGAGAATAAATACAAGCTAATGGTGATAATACACTACCTGGCAATAGTAGGAGTATAATAGATGATCAATATTCCCGTGTCATTTATATTGGACTAAGTGGAGCTATGCCGTAGTAGGAGAATCGGGTTTCAACCTGATAGGTTAGTGTATTTGGTAAATCACTTCGGTGAAGTCCCAAAGGAATACGATCTGGATCCCGAAACTTACGAGGAGGCACATTAAGGCAAGGATTTCAACTCTAGCTGAAAAATATGGACAGAGACAGATTTGATGTATTTGAATCATTTTTGGTGGCTTGCAGACTTACTGGATAAGATAAAACATATAGGTTTCAAGTGGATTTATAAGAGGAATAAAGGGGTAGATGAAAAAGTGGAAACCTTCAAGGCACGACTTCTTGCAAAAGGGTTCACTATTCAGAAAGGATCGATTATGAGGATACCATTTTTCATTAGCCAATGTTAAGTCTATTCGAATTCTCTTATCCCTTGGATCACATATAGATTTTGAGATTTGGAAAATAGATGTCAAGACTGCATTCTTGAATGACAATCTTAATGAGTGCATTTATATGATGCATGTGACAACCCTGCTTTTTAAATCTAATTAGGTTAGCTACGCCCAATTAAATTAAAGCGGAGCGTCAATATGTTGCCATTAGAAACAAAATTTAAATAAATGCAGTAAAGTAAACATGTACACTCTCATATGTGTAACAAAATCATATAATGACAACTATAACAAGTGAAACCAACTCATAACTATTAACTGCAATAATCCATCAGTAATCTCAAACTGAAAAATATAAAATGCCAATACATGCGGCCCAACACAAAATAAGAAAGAATAATACAACAATTCTCTCAAATACCAAGTAAAAACAACGTGATATTAATCTCTGATACCACCCTCAAGAAAAGGGAAACAAGCGACATAAATTAAAATAGAATAACTCCACAGCTACAGGAATCCTAAGATTGATATGATCTCATCAAGCTCCATAGTCTATTGTCCATCGGGACGAGGACCTGTCATATATTATATATATAGGAGAGGATCAAGAAGCAATAAGCAAGATAGACGAACGTCAAAGCAAGAAAACAAGCTATAAGATTATAAGATGTACTTAAAATGAAAGCATACTAGTCATTACTCGTCTCCAGTAATTAAGTTGTTCAGTTACCCAACCAATGTTCCTATGTCGTGACTACCCAACCCAAACTCGAGTAACGTGTAGTCTCATATCGTATCATGATTAATCATTATTAATCTCATTTCAGTATTTAACGTATCAAAATATTTCCTTCAGGTATAATATCAAATGCATCGATTCGGGATATTATTTTAAGACACAAGCATAATATCTCACACAACAAGTCATATCGGGTCACTATCGTTACCCGGGGGAACAAGTCGTAACACTAGGCCTACACACGAATATTCCCCAATATTACGTGACAAGGGCAATCATACTAAGTCCTAAATCACATGGCGTTTCAAGGTCTTTCTATCCGACCCACATTACAACCATGTGTCCGGTTCCGGTGGTTTATCTCCGACACGACACTCGAGCGGAACCTAACCGGATCAATCACAAAAAATCGCATTCAACATGTGCCTACGTCGACCGGAGGACTAGTCTAGTTTATACTCGACAATATACATGTAAAACAATTTCACACTTATGTATATATACAATCATGTCAAGTCTCTTACTCGAGTTATACAATAGTCATTATTTATAATATAACATAATTTATATCATTATTTTACTAATTCAACATCAAATCATTTCATGGTTATATATCCCTAATAACCATAAGTATGTGATCAAGTTAGGATATTAGGCACAACACCACAATTATCTTACAAACAACATGAAAAATATTATCATTCTTATTTCAACAACATACTGCCCAAAATTTAAAATGCAGATTCGAGGATCTTTCGATCCATTTTCGAAAAAAATTAAAACTACAAAGTTGTTCGGAACGTGATTTTCTATAAGGATGCGGGGGCATGTTTCCATATCCTGCATAAAACATACCCAAAACTAATATATAATATTCGTCATTGTTTTCGGCAACTTTCTGTCCAGAATTTTAAAATGCCGATTTGAGGCTTTTTCGATCCGTTTTTGGAAAAACTTAAAACTACAAAGTTGTTCGGAACGTGATTTTATACAAGGTCACGCGCGTACGCTATCGTATCCTTCTTAAAACAGACCCGAAACTAACATATACAGTTCGGACCTGTTCACGACAACTTTCTGCGCAAAATTTTAAAACGCCGATTTGAGACTTTTTCGATCCGTTTTCGGAAAAAATTAAAACTACAAAGTTGTTCAGAATATGATTTTCTACTGGGCAAAGCGGACAGAACATCCATTTTTGGAACCAAAATAGCTCAAAACAGTTTTTAATATGATGATTTACTTAATTTCAAAGATTTCTAAAATTCAAGAGGTTGTTCTACATCTCAATCCCTATAATGATGTTATTGCATTTGAATCTACATGGATGATGATCCTAATACATTGAATATCATTTTTAACATCAATTTCATATTAATTTAGGGATCCGAATATTTGTTCATGTGAAATTTCATTATAGATACATAATATACACATATAGGTTATTAACTTGCCTTGGACTGTATGGAGAAGTTGAATCTTCTTGAAATCCTCTTAGCTTTCTTCTCTTCTTACTCTCTCTCTCTACCAAACCCTAGCCCCCATTGTGAAATGATAAAATGAAGACTTCTTCTCTTCTTTTCTATTTATACCTAGGGTTAGTTTATTTACAAAAATGCCATTGCCCCAAATTTAACTCTCTCGATTCTTTTACGCGTTAATTCGCTTCTAATATTTAAGTCGCACATTCGTATCTCAATGAATTCATTTTAAATTTTCATTTCCAATCATTTTGAATATATATACTGACATAGTTTCATTTCTAAACATTTCGAATATATACACTGGAATAGTTTTTTTTTCAATTCTATCAAAAATGCGGGGTATTACATTCTCCTCCTCCACGAAAGGGATTTCATCCTCGAAATCCAAATTAAAATAAATCAATTCAATTCAAGTAAGGTAGTTTCGCACGTACCTTCGATGAAGAGATATGGGTGACTAATTCGCAAGTCATCATCTCTCTCCCAAGTGGCCTCAGACTCATCATGATTACTCAACATAACACGAAAAAAAAAGGAATGACTTTTGACCTCAACTGTTGCTCACGATGATCTCGGATCCTAACCGGCCTCTCTTCATAGCTCCCATCGGGCTGCAGCTCAACCCCATCTAACTCTTTGTGTAGGTGTGAGTCCTCGGGACATAAGAACTTCCTCAACATGGATACATAAAAAAAATATCATGTACCCGCTGGAGCTGGTAGGGGTAGGGCTAAACGGTAGGCAACTGATCCCACCCTACCCAAACCTATAAACGAACCCTCGTATCATGTTGAAAGCTTAATTTTGGCACCAAAATGAACAACGCCTCTCATGGGTGAGACCCTCATCAGCACCTGGTTTCCAACAACGAACTCTAACTTCCTCTGCCTTATGTTAACATAAGTCTTTTGACGATCTTGCGAGGTCTTCATCCGTGCACGAATCAAGTCAACCTTCTCTGAGGTCCCCCTTACAGTATTCGGACCCAGCATCCGGTGCTCTACGAACTCCAACCAATATGTAGGGGATCGACAAGGCATGTCGTAAAAATCCTTATATGGTTTTATAACAATAGTTTGTCTGATAACTATTATTGTATGCGAACTCCACCAGTGGTAAATGTGTATCCCAACCACATTTGAAGTCCAACACATAAAATCATAGAATGTCCTCCAAAATTTGGTTTACCCGCTCCTTCGGACTGAGGGTGGAATGCAATACTTAAACTCGACTGAAGTCTCATTGCCTCCTGAAGACCACCCCAAAAGTGCGAGATGAATACACTGCCACGATTAGACACGATATCATGCGATACCCCATGCAACTTCACAATCTCGCTAATAAAAAAAATCATGGCATACTGTGCTACCGTATAATCCGTCATCACTAGAAGGAAATATCCACCTTTGCAGTCTGTCGATGATGACCCAAATCGAATCATCACCGCACTGCGATCTTGGCAACCCAATAATTAAATCCATGGAGATACTTTACCATTTCTAACTCTACAACCGAAGTCTCACCACAAAGCCTAACATAACTGAACTACTAAGATGATCCAAAAATCAATACCCCCAAGTCTCGACTTGCTAAGTTTCATGCGTGGAGTGTCTCGCAAGCGAAATCCAAACAAGGAACCCCTCCGATACACTACTGTCAGTTTGTCGAGATAAGGAGTTTGTCAACTCAAGACCCCTAGTGGTACAAGAATCATCTAACTCCAAAAAAAAAACACTTATCTCTAGACTCAACGGTTCATCACACAACAAATAATCCAACTTTGCCTATTCAATACAGATGTCACTATTCATCAATCATGCCTCGATACTCAACTCATAATCGACTAACAGATGGTACTGAAAGCTCAAAAGACAACTCTACTTCGAGTTGCCAATAACACTTGCCTTGCACTTATATTGATGGTGAGTCAACCAATATGGCAACCCTTATTATCCATTAAGGCTGCACATGTGCATAAGCATACAACTTATATGCACTTACAAATATTGTTCCAACTTTCCAAGTCTGGACTTAGGTAAATAATATCAGCAAGGTCCATACTCTCTTGAACAAGATAACATCGATAAAGTTGCATTCTAGGCGATCAAGGATCCCTTACCTAAAGTTTTCGAACTAACCCGAGATGCAATGTTCCCCCTTGCATCCTTTCTCATGGTTTGGTCGCTCTAACCCAAGGCAACAAACCCTCGCTAGATTTGACTTACTGCTCTTTTTTTTTTTTTTAAAAAAACACGTAAGGAATTCAACCTATCTGACATGATTTTCGTTGGACTGTGAGTATATTGGAATTTTCTCACCGAACAAGAAATGAACTTGGTTCTTCAAATCACGAATAAGGCTTGTACATTTTCCAAGCAACGAGGTAAGACCAAAAATTCCCACTAATCATACCAAATCAGAATATCGAATATGGCACACTCACCATCCGGATACTTATCTTCCAGTACACCAACGTTACCTGATCCTTATGAAGAACGGTGTGATATCCAACATGTCAAAGGTCATAAATATAAGGTAGCGGGTACTTTCACGTATCGTGACCCCAATTAACACTCAATAATCCACACATAACTAAAGTAAAAATTAAATATATTACGAACCCATTCGCGGGTGTTGGCCAAAGAGTACACACCCTCCATACAAAACTTCTCAACAACGGTCGAAACACTCTCTTATTGTCCCCTACAGTGGAGGTTATGGCAATCATTTCAATGAATGGGTCCAACATTTGAAACCCTAAAATGTCTCAATACTTTCCATTAATGACGACACTCACTTGGAAACACTCTCATAAATCACGTAAAAATTGACTGAGCTACACAGGACTCTACCACTATCAAAAGGACATCAAGGTATGACTATTCACTAGTCTAGACGTCACCATAATCGAACATTTTACACTTGGTTTTGGAACGCATCTTTAATCACACACGGTATTAAGTAAACATTATGTCACTAGCTACTCACTCGTGCTATAATTCACATTAATACATAACGAGGGCTACAACATATCCATATTCCCATATCTGATGGATTCAAAATCAAGCACCACCATTATCACGGTGCAACAAATTAGTACCCCCAAATCACCGGGTGATAACATAAAACCGAACTCGTGGATATATCACCAGCTCAAGCAATCACACTCGCATGAAATGAAGCTCTTATTAAAGACTCCCTCGTGATCTTCTCACTCGACAAATCATCCCTAGAGATTCGCTACTCATCGTAGGGTTCACAACTGGTAACTCCAACTCAAGTCCATCCCTTAGCAGACCCATATTCACATCCCGGTCTCGACAACTTTTAATAAATATACCGATGTTACAAAACAAGATAACCACATCTTATCGAACACCCATTCTAATCTAGGGATTTACGAAGAACACTGAACTCCAATAATTACCAAATATGGAAAGAAAACTCCCTCGAAAATTCTGGAATTCTCCAATGTCAATCCTCGTATGACCTTGCGATATGGACTTCCTCATCCCTAGTGTCCATGGCTAAGACATCGCAACATTATTAATACATTCTCACGAACTTGTTCGTGATAACTCGCCGAAGCATTCCACTTTAAACATGTGAGTATCCAACCCACTAAAATATCTTATGCATGACCGAACACACACCTAATCAGCTTTAAGTTTATTCCATTACAGATTTTATCCGATCAGAACACTATGGAACCACCCTATCACCCCAATACGACATCTATCGCTTGTGTGGACAACGTGTAGGTTTACATGCCTACCAAACTTCCCTGATACCAACACAATATTTCAAGGATAATCACTTAACCATTCTAGATTTAGACTCATGAATCTCTCATTATACATCATCAAACGGATGAATCTAGTCTGTGCTTTTCACAAGTACGATGACACTCTTGCGTACACCAAAATTGGACCCCTCGGGTCATCTTTTGACGGGGTGGGAGATACACAGATTTGGAGTACTCCTCTCTCAAATCACATTCATTCCTTTACATTTTCATGAGTAATAATATACTCTTATTATCATAAGACTTACTTCATTAACCATTCACTGATTAATACGTCATCGAATGCCTCAACAGTATGTCCATTATGGGTGGAGCGCGATAATTTCTTCTCAGGAAAATATCACAACAACAACTGGACCATATCATTTTAAGTTGTGCCATATCTAAAGCTCTACCATTCCACATTGGAAACAACTTCAGACAACTACACGCGCAAGTGGTACCCACAACTCAGTGGTACTACAGGGTGGGCTATAACTTATACCAACTTCTTTACAGCCATAAGAGCAACGATATTCAAAGTTGATAATGGACAGCAAATATACGGGTGTTTCCTCCCCCCTAAAGCGTTAAAAGTCAACTCAATCATTAAGTTCAACATAGGTTTTCTCGCCTACTGGTGGGCGATGAAACTACGATAGTTGCACGTGAATCAAGGTCTCGAAAAATGCTTGGACCCTATGCCCTCCCAGAGTCCACATCTCATCAAATGACTATCTTAAAAGATAGTAAGTGAACAAGTATCTCAAAAAAAATTATTCAAGTGGAGTACTAGTCATAATTACAACAAGTACTCACACACAGACCTCACGCGTACTATCATGTGGTCGATCGAAGATTCACCTCATGTGTGGGACGTCTCACGAATGAAATCCAAACAAGTAACCCTCCGTATACACTAGGCTAGCTCCGAATCGCCGGTCAAAATCGCAGCGTGAAGATCTTCCAAGTCGTTGAATACAATACCTAATCATAAGGCTTTACGTATCAAGGAAACGACGCGCGAAAAACGTAACGGACGCCCTCAGATCCCTAAAGGCTCTAAAACTGTGCTCTGATACCAACTGTGACAACCCTGCTTTTTAAATCTAATTAGGTTAGCTACGCCCAAATAAATTAAAGGGGAGCTTCAATATGTTGGCATTAGAAACAAAATTTAAATAAATGCAGTAAAGTAAACATGTACACTCCCATATGTGTAACCAAATCATATAATGACAACTATAACAAGTGAAACCAACTCATAACTATTAGCTGCAATAATCCATCAGTAATCTCAAACTGAAAAATATAAAATGCTAATACATGCGGCCCAACACAAAATGGGAAAGAATAATACAACAATTCTCTCAAATACCAAGTAAAAACAACGTGATATTAATCTCTGATACCACCCTCAAGAAAAGGGAAACAAGCGACATAAATTAAAATAGAATAACTCCACAGCTACAGGAATCCTAAGATTGATATGATCTCATCAAGTTCCATAGTCTATTGTCCATCGGGACGAGGACCTGTCATATATTATATATATAGGAGAGGAGCAAGAAGCAAGAAGCAAGAAGCAAGATAGACGAACGTCAAAGCAAGAAAACAAGCTATAAGATTATAAGATGTACTTATAATGAAAGCACACTAGTCATTACTCGTCTCCAGTAATTAAGTTGTTCAATTACCCAACCAATGTTCCTATGTCGTGACTACCCAACCCAAACTCGAGTAACGTGTAGTCTCATATCGTATCATGATTAATCATTATTAATCTCATTTCAATATTTAACGTATCAAAATATTTCCTTCAGGTATAATATCAAATGCATCGATTTGGGATATTATTTTAAGACACAAGCATAATATCTCACAAGACAAGTCATATCGGGTCACTATCGTTACCCGGGGGAACCAGTCGTAACACTAGGCCTACACATGAATATTCCCAAATATTACGTGGCAAGGGCAATCATACTAAGTCCTAAATCACATGGCGTTTCAAGGTCTTTCTATCCGACACACATTACAACAATGTGTCCGGTTCCGCTGGTTTATCTCCGACACAGCACTCGAGCGGAACCTAACCCGATCAATCACAAAAAATCGCATTCAACATGTGCCTACGTCGACCTGAGGACTAGTCTAGTGTATACTCGACAATATACATGTAAAATAATTTCACGCTTATGTATATATACAATCATGTCAAGTCTCTTACTCAAGTTATACAATAGTCATTATTTATAATATAACATAATTTACATCATTAATTTACTAATTCAACATCAAATCATTTCATGGTTATATATCCCTAATAACCATAAGTATGTGATCAAGTTAGGATATTAGGCACAGCACCACAATTACCTTACTAACAACATGAAAAATATTATCATTCTTATTTCAACAACATACTGTCCAGAATTTAAAATGCAGATTCGAGGATCTTTCGATCCATTTTTGGAAAAACTTACAACTACATAGTTGTTCGGAACGTGATTTTCTATAAGGAAATATGGGCACATTTCCATATCCTGCATAAAACATACCCGAAACTAATATATAATATTCTCCCCTATTTTCGGCTACTTTCTGCCCAGAATTTTAAAATGCCGATTTGAGATTTTTTCGATCCGTTTTTGGAAAAACTTAAAACTACAAAGTTGTTCGGAACGTGATTTTATACAAGGATGCGTGAGCACGCTATCGTATCCTGCTTAAAACAGCCCCGAAACTAACATATACAGTTCGGACCTCCTCACGACAACTTTCTGCGCAGAATTTTAAAAAGCCGATTTGAGACTTTTCCGATCCGTTTTTGGAAAAACTTAAAACTACAAAGTTGTTCAGAATATGATTTTCTACTGGGCAGCTTGGACGGAACATCCATTTTCGGAACCAAAACATCTCAAAATAGTTTTTAATATGATGATTTACTTAATTTCATAGATTTCTAAAATTCAAGAGGTTGTTCTACAACTCAATCCCTATAATGATGTTATTGCATTTGAATCTACATGGATGATGATCCTAATACATTGCATATCATTTTTAACATCAATTTCATATTAATTTAGGGATCCAAATATATGGTCATGTGAAATTTCATTATAGATACATAATATACACATATAGGTTATTAACTTGCCTTGGACTGTATGGAGAAGTTAAATCTTCTTGAAATCCTCTTGAAATCCTCTTAACTTTCTTCTCTTCTTACTCTCTCTCTCTACCAAACCCTAGCCCCCATTGTGAAATGATAAAATGAAGACTTCTTCTCTTCTTTTTTGTTTATACCTAGGGTTAGTTTATTTACAAAAATGCCATTGCCCCAAATTTAACTCTCTCGATTCTTTTACGCGTTAATTCGCTTCTAATATTTAAGTCGCACATTCGTATCTCAATGAATTCATTTAAAATTTTCATTTCCAATCATTTTGAATATATACACTGACATAGTTTCATTTCCAAACATTTCGAATATATACACTGGAATAGTTTTTTTTTTCAATTCTATCAAAAATGTGGGGTATTACAATGCAACCCACGAGATTCATAGAAGCAGGCCGAGAAAGTGGGGCTTGTAAGATCAAGAGATCCATTAATGGACTTAAACAACCATCAAGGTCTTGGAATATACGATTAAATCCTTTGGTTTTGACTAATGTTGGGATGAAACTTATGTTTATTAAAAGAACAATGGAAGCGTGGTGGTATTTCTAGTGTTAAACGCGGATGATTTCTCTTAATCGAGAAGGGTGTGTTTGTATTATCTAGTATAAGAGTGCGGTTATCAATCCATTTCAATATAAAGGACTTAGGAGAAGCCATCACATCACAGGGATAAAAAAAATTCATGATCATAAAAATAGAAAATTAGTCTTGTCCCAAGATACTTATATCGACACAGTGCCCACAATATTCATCATACATAATTATAGAAAAGGGTTTCTTACTTTTAGTCATGGAATATCTTTGTCTAAGGAACAGTGTCCTATGACTCCTAATTAGATAGGGGTGATGAGGAATATAAGATATGATTTAGAAGTATGCAACCTATTATATGCTATGGATGCACTATACCAAACATCAGTTATACCATTGGCATGGTCAGTAGATTTCAGTCTAATCCAGGTGAGGAGCATTGGACTGCTATAAAGAACATTCTGAAGTTCCTTAAGAGAACTAAGTATTATATGTTGGTTCACTTAGTGAGGAGGTGGAGCTCTAAGTTATCAATAAGTCTTGCTTTATTGATTCCAGCATCGAAGCCTAGTATGTTCCCGCTTCAGAGGTAGCAAAGGAGTTATTTGGTTTCGAAACATTCAAAGTAATTTAGTTGTGGTTCTTTTAGTGAATTTTCCTATTACGCTTTATTGTGATGACATCGATGTTATTAAGAATTCGAAAGAACCAAGGATTGATAAGAGGGAGAAGCCAATTGAACGCAAGTATTGCCCGATTCAGGAGATCATGTAGAGGGCGACACCATTATGATTAAGATTGCTTCATGAAAACCTGGTGGATACTTTTACAAAGAGCTTACCACTTAGGACTTTTCACAGCCACAGAAAAGGAATGGGAGTCATGTTCATGGGCATATATGTCCTTAAGACTAAGTGGGAGATTTTTGGGATTATTCACCAAACCATATGTAAAATATTTTATTATCTATTAGTAAAGAAATTATTTGGTTCATTTTGAAATGAGAATAAAGTTATGAGAATGCTTTATATTTATTTAAATATATTATTTCACTAAATGTCGATCAATAGAGCTTAGTAGGAATGTGACTTCAGGTTGTTCACGAGGAGATTGGAATTCTTGTTCTAGCAATATTAAAATGGTCACAATCTAGATATGAGCTTTGTATTTATTAAAACGATTGTGATAAAATTCAAGTGGTTTATCTCAAACTACGGGGAACCAGTAATGGTTCGAGAACTTGTGAGATAGTTCAATAAAGCATTGTGATTGGTACATACTAGGAATGTATTGAAAGGGGCCACCCATGAGATTAGAGTTTAAGAGTTATCATCATTAAACTTAGAATATCTCGCATCCTTTACATTGGGTGTATAGATTCTTAATCTCAACAATTAAGAGGATTGGTATGCTTGCGTAATTATCTCTTTGATTCTAATGGGTACGATTCAATGTCCAATTTAACTAAATGATCCCGTATATTGGATCATAATTATACAAGTAGGTCTGAGATCTTAATTCAGATGAATCCTCTTCTCACGATACCTAGGATTTTGATACCCCCTTAACTGACTTATAAGTTTTTGTTTTTGTTTTCACCACTAAAACTGATCAATGGATTATTTATAATCCGACGAAGGTAGTAAAATAATTTAAGCCTAAGATTCGAGGGAATTGCTTAGCTATTGGTCAAAGTCGATTAACAACAAATTGACTTAATCAAGCTGGTATTAGAACGTTAGCATGGGGACTCAGATTTTGCAATATAATCAACATTTCAAATAAGGCCTCATTATGTATAAGGAATCCTGAGATAATTAAGTTGAAGTGGAATAATAATTATTTAGTGGAATTAATAATGATTAAATAAAGAAAGGAAATAAATTACAATAATTTTAATTGGGTATTTCCAAGTAGTTATTTAAGGCCAATTTAACTACTTGTCTTGGGTCTCTAGTGTAGTCCTAAGGCCCAAGTAGTTAGACCCATATTCTCAAGAAATCCAGTTTAGACCAAGATCACCTTGTATATTAGTATATAAGTGTGTGGGAAGGGGATTAAGATGATTATTAAACATGTTAGGTTTGCGAGGGGATGATAGAATACACTATGCATATTTTTTGTGAAGAGACCTAGAGATAGAGGGTCATATCTTACTTAAAAGGAAGGGTTTTCATCTCAAAAGGTGCCCACACACTAACCTAGATTTGGAAAGTATCATACACTAGAAGATTTAAGGATTAAAGAAGTTTTAGTGAGGTTTTGGAGATCTAAAATAAGGCAGCTCCATCTTTTACAAATACTTTTCTCCACATTGGATCATAACCGGATCCGCAAAGGTATTGTATTATAAACTCTAGATTTGTTCTTATACCGAGTTTTTATGTGCCTACTTTGTCATGTTTGACTAATCTAAGTTACGAGGTAGAAAAATGTGTATTTTATGTATATCGATCCTCATCCATCCAAGATAAAGTAAAACTGTATAATACACAAGAAAAATTTAGATCCCAAAATAATTAGTTTTTTCTTTATTAGGTATCCAGAAAAATCACAGGGGTATAAGTTTTATTGTCCTAACGTTAGCACTTGAGTAGTTAGAATCGAAAATGCTAAATTAATTGAAGATGATTAAAGTAATGGTAGTAATGAAGTTAGGGATTTGGCTATCAACAAGTCCGGGGAGTGGGAATCCCCTTACCAAGAATTAATATTGAGATTATTGTCCCTCAAGATATTATCCCTGATGATAACAATGAACAATGTAGAGGGGCTTGAAGATAATCTCGAGATTAGAGTTAATCCCCCAGCTAACAAAATAGACTCAAGGGATTAAGGCAAGCGATGCAGCTCAAGCAATGCAGCTCAGTAAGGCAGCAATGTAGGTCAAAGCGATGCAGTTTATTAAGGCAGCGATGCAGCTTAGCAAGGTAGCTTAAGCAACGTTGTTCAGCGTGGCAGCCCAGAGGGATCTCCCAGCGAAGAAACTGACCGAGAGATCTCACCCTTTAGTCTTGTTGTCTTACTTAGTCTTGTTGTATATTTTGTTTACATTGGCCACGAGCTATAACATTTGTAATAATGTAATGATTATAATGGCATTCAGTGTGAGGTCGAACGGTACTCGCGAGAGACCAGGCTTGGCAGGGCCTGGGAGAGCTTTCATGCTCTATCGAATGACCTCTCCGTGGGAACATCAAAGGGACTTGGTTTGGAGGATTGAGAAGTGAAAACACCATTGGAGCTTTTCCTGACCATTTTAGATACACCAGATAAAACACCAAAGGACCTTAACCGTGGAACCTTGGGCAAGGAATCCTTGAGTTCCATCGGGCGTTGAGTTTTAAACCAAACAAACCTCTACTTAATGTCACGTCTACTTTATGTGATATTACTAGGCAGCTAGGCAATATCAAATCCACACTGAGTAAACCACCATGGTATTTGGGGCTGTTAGACAGTTGGTGAGCCACCTCTGTGACGATAACCCCCTGACACACAGTGATTAAGCAAAAGGCATGTCTTCGCATTTAATATTTATGACATGGAGGTAACTAGTACATCAGGCATTTAATGTTCGTGAGATAAAGTATGAGGGATGTCTTTCACATTTATGAATGATCGAGTCATCTCGAGAGTGGTGTGGGGGATATTTAAGGGCCCCAACCACCTCTGAGGAAAGGATGTTCTTTTGAGAGTTCATAAGTTATTGCTAGAGATAAATATACATAAAAAAGAGAGATTTTTTACAAACCAGAGTTCACTCACCCACCATGGCCATTTATTACGAAGCTTTTGATAATTAACAAAGATATTTGAGGGTGGTTGGGGTGTTTGGCTGCCTGCTAAGGTGTATCTAGGATGCTTACTTCTCTCTCCCTCTAAATGAGTTACTTATGAGTTCATTATTATCTTTTGAGTTATACACGAGATATTTGTGAGTTCAAAATGGGTTTATCTTCACTAAGTTGTGAGTGTGTGTCTTTGTAATTAATTAAAAGTGTCTCCAGTTAACTTATCATTATTATACTCAAAAGGGGTTACGCCTCCACCTAATCTAAACTACCCTCTTACAAAAAAATGAATAATAAACAAACCCATGAAGAGTCGAAAATCGAAACCAATGAGGAAATTATCTCCGATGAACCCATTATAGAAACACAAAAAGAAGAAGTAATAAGAAGGTTTCAAATGACTAGAAAATCTGTTATCTCAAATGATTATGTTATGTATTTACAAGAGTCAGAATTTAAAATTGGAAAACTCATGATCCAATTACATATAAAAAATATGTATGTAATGATAATTCTGATAAATGGATGGATGCCATAAACCACAAAATAAAATCTATGAACATTAATGAAGTTTGAAAGTTGGTTAATTTTTCTCAAGGACATAAAAGAATCGGATGTAAATGGTTCTACAAGACCACATATGATTTCGAAGGCAATTTTGAATGACATAAAACTAAACTTGTAGGCAAAGGTTTTAATCAATAAGAAGGCATTGGTTTTAGTGAAACCTTCTCACCCATTTCAAATAAGGATTCTCTAAGGATTATTCTAGTATTGGTGGCTAATTATGGTCTAGATTTGCACCAAATGGATGCTAAAATGGCTTATCTAAATGGGAGTTTTGAAGAAGAGGTGTATATGACAGAACCTGAAGTTTTCGTTGAAGAAGAGAAGGAATATATGGTCTGCCTATTGAAGAAATCAATATATGGGCTTAAACAAGATTCTCTTTAATGATATCTTAAGTTTCAACATACGATTACCTCATTTGATTTTAAGAAAAACAACGTGGAGCGGTGTATATACCTAAAAATCAGTGGGATTAAGTTTGTATATTTGGTTCTATATGCTTACGACTTACTCATAACTAGTAGTGATATCAACTTAATAAAGAAAGTTAAGGATTTTTATTCCTCAGAACTTAATGAAAGATATTGGAGGGGGGGGGGGCATCCTATGTGATAGGGATATAAATATTTCGCAATATATCACGTGGATGGTTGGGATTGTCTCAGAAAGCCTACATTAACAAAGTTTTTGAAATATTTAACCTGCATAATTGTGGTATAAATCTCGTTCCAACTGAGAAGGGTGATAAATTAACTCTAAAAAATGTCCTCAAAATGAATTATAATGATAAAGTATGAAAAAGATTCCTTACGCCTCAATCATGGGAAGTTTATTATATGTAAAAGTTTATACAAGGCCATATATTAGTTTTGTTATAGGGTTGTTAGGAAGGTATCAAAGTTATTGGGGAATAGATAATTGAAAAGATGAAAAGAAAGTGTTAAGATACTTAGATGGGACTAAATATTATATGCTCATGTTAAGGAAGACTGATCATATCGAAGTGATTGGTTTAAAAGACTCAGATTATTGAGGATGTGTGGATCGTAGGAAAATTACTTTCGATTATGTTCCTTATTAATTGAGGGAAAATTTCAGGGAAAAGTGTTGAAAGAAGTATTAGAGCTTCTTCCACTATGAAGGCTAAGTTCGTACCATGTTTTGAAGAAAGAAATCATAGTTTATGGCTGCAAAACTTTATTTTCAGGCTAATTGTTATGGTTTTATTTCTAAGCCGCTGAAAATTTATCGTGACAATGTTGTAGCAATATTATTATCAAAGAACGATAGGTATACTAAAGCTACTAAGCACACTGAGATAAAATACCTATTTGTTAAGGAACAAGTTCAGGAGCAAAGAGTGTTAAATGAACACATCAGTAAAATGTTAATGCTACAAATCCAGTTACTAAAGGACTAGCATCGAATACCTTTTTACAACATGTTGAAAGGATGGGTATTGAGATATATGTAACACACCGTATTTTTGAGCATTTTTAAATTACACGTGTGCACGTAATTTAATTAAATCGAGAAATAAACTTACTTAAATAAATATTAATTAGAAAATAAAAAGGATAAATATTTTTGTGGATTAATATTTATGTGTACTTATATTTACTTGTGTGATAAGTAAATGAAAACATATTAAATTATATTACATCATGAGTGAGTTAAATCGACGAGTTTAATGGTATCTCATTCGGGACACGCGGATAGGTGCGTGTTGGGAATGAGATGAAAATTAATGTTGTATAACTAGGATGGTAATTTCAAGTGTGCCAACGGTCCAGAATATGTCGATATAGAAGAAAGTACGTATCCGATGGTAATAATTGGGTTCTGAGGGCTTTTTTAGGCCAAATGAGTGCCATAAAAGAGTATTCGGGTCATTTTACACATGAGGGCTGACTTAATTTTGGAATTTGGAGTGTTTGTGGGTTAAAATTAGGCAAGGTGGATGGAGAGGCTAGGGCTTTGAGAGAGTAGATAAAAGAGAAGAAGAAAAGGGGGAAAATTAAAGAAAAGGGATCTGGGTGGGAGATCACATTCATCCGGGTTCAAGAACATTGTCAAAAGAGGAACTCAAGGAGAGAATCCCAGAAATTCTTCAATATCAAGGCAAGTATTTAACTTTGTTTAATCCTGGTGTAGTTTCAATGATTCTTGTAGAAATTTGGTGTAGGAATAACATAAATTTTTAGGTGGGAGAAACATGTAAAATAGGAATTTGATAAATACAATCATCGAAGAGGAACTTTATTATGTTAACATGTTAGATCTGATGTGAATAGAATGATAAAGATGAATTCTTGAATGATCTAAATAATAAAAGATGGAATCTTGAATTAAGGTTTGAAATTGTGCACAAATCTTAATATAAATTGATAATCTCACCAGTTAGATGTTTTTGGGATGATTTAGATGCAGAAACCTATAAATTTATGTTTGGGATTTATTTAGAAATCATATTAGGGGTAAAGATTACAACACCTAGGGTTGAAGGGCAAGGGAGAATCCCATCAAAAATTCGTGTTAGCAGCCCAGCAGAACCAAGCCAGTTGCTGGGGGGAGCAAACCAATATGCTCATTGAACCGGTTCGGTCCAGTTAGCGAGCTGGTTCGGTTTTCTGTGCTAGCCTCCCTTGACTTTTGTAGTTTTTATGGACTGTTTAGGGTTCAGTATTGTTTATTGAGTCCGAGAGATGGAATAGGGCTTCTGGAAATTAAAAAGGGAAGGTTAAAAGTACCTGAGGTTTAACGGATGTAAATTTCGGGTAAGAGATTATGGGTGTACTAGGGTCAAAAGTGCTCAGGTAATCATAATGAAATCGGGTTAGGATTTCGGGAAGGATTATGCTAAGTGCTTAGGTGGAATAGCATGTTTTCCATAAACATGAAGTTAGAGAATTAATCATAAGTAAGTGAATACTTGATAAAACTCGAGGAGTCAGGATAGACTCGGTATTTGTGGGCTATTGCTACGAGAGATATTGTGCATGTTAGCCGATTTGATACATGTACGTATCAAGTGAAATGGAATATATATATATATATATATATATATATATATATATATATATATGTATATATATATATGTATATATATGTCTATGTGTGACTAATTTATATGTGAGCATACCTACTCTAGTTATGCTATTATTGGAGGTTGGATGTAATGGGCGGTTCACCATAGCGTGATCAAAAAGTGTATATTCTGGTAGAGTTATCAGGAGGCTATGGGGATGGAATTTTGTGTGAGTGTCGCATTTTACCCACAGATCGATGGATAAATGGAAATGGTGACTAAGATGTTAAAGGATATGCTGAGAATGTATATTCTGGACTTTAAGAGTATCAACTGAAGATTTTGGAAGTTTGACATGAGTAGTCAGGTATCACAGTGGATATCTCCCATTAAGAGAATGATGCGGTTTGTGAAAAATGGAAGTTGGCTCCTCGGTATGTGGGACCTTCCCCCATCATCAAAGGGTAGGGACGGTTGTATATAGGTTCGTCTTACTGGGGCATTATAGTAGGTTTACGTTGAGTTTCGTGTGTCGTCACCAAGCAGTTATCTTAAGGATGACATAGTATATCGTTGCATGACATTAGAGCAGTTTGGCTTGTAGACAAATATTTATACGAGGAGATACTTTTCACCATTTTGGGCCACAGTGAGTAGGACTTCGGTCAAGAGGGTACCGTTAATGCAGGTACAATGGAGATAGCACAAAGTTATCGTGAGTTGATCTAGGGAGTGTGAGGATGATATGCGGGAAAAGTATCCCGAGCTTTTGGTTCCAGGTATGTTCGAACTTTGGGGATGGAATTCCGTTTTTAGGGGAGAAGTATGTAAAAACCCGTATTTTTTAGCATTTTTAAAATACACGTGTTCATGTAATTTAATTAAATCGAGAAATAAAGTTACTTAAATAAATATTAATCAGTGAATAAAATTATGAATATTTGCGTGGCTTAATATTTATGTGTACTTATATTTACTTGTGTGATAAGTAAATGAAAACGTGTTAACTCATAGTATGTCGTAAGTGAGTTAAATCGGCAGGTTTAAAGGTGTCTCATTCTGGACACACGGATAGGATCGTGTTGAGAATGAGATGGAAATTAATGTTAGATAACTTGGATGGTAATTTTGAGTGCGCCAATGGTCCATAATGGGTCAAGATATGCAAAAATAGGTACTCGGGGGTTGTAATTGGGTTTCAGGGGCTTTTTAGGCCAAACGGGTACCATAAAAGGGTATTTGGGTCATTTTACACACAGGGACTGACTTCATTTAGGGATTTAGAGTGTTTAGAGTTATAATTAGGTAAGGTGTATGGAAAGCGCAACTATCCAACCTTTCAAGAGTCTAGGGCTTTGAGAGAGGAGAAAAAAGAAGAAGAAAAGGTAGAAAATTGAAGAAAAAGGATCCGGGTGGGAGATCATATTCATCCAGGCTTAAGAAGATAGCCAAGAAGGGAACTTAAGGAGAGAATCTCAGAAATTCTTCAAAATCAAGGCAAGTATTTTACTTTCTTCAATCCCAGTGTAGTTTCAATGATTCATGTAGAAATTTGGTGCTGGAAGAACACAAATTTTTATATAAGAGAAACATGTAAAATGGGAATTTGATTAATGAAATCAACGAAGAGGAAATTTATTATGATAACATGATAGATCTGATATGAATAGAATGACAAAGATGAATTCTTGAATGATTAAATAATAAAAGATGGAATCTTGAATTAGGGTGATGTAAATTGATAATCTCATGAGTTAGATGTTTTTGGGATGATGTAGATGAATAGACCTATAAATTTGTGTTTGGGATTGATTTAGAAATCATATTAGGAGTTTGGGTGAATATTAGAACTCCCAAGGTTGAAGGAAAAAAGAATAATCCCATCAAAATTCATGTTGGCAGCCCAACAGAACCTAATCGGTTTGCTGGGGGGAGTGAACCGATTCGCTTATCGAATTGGTTCAGTCAAGTCAGCGAACTAGATTGGTTTGATATGCTAGCCTCCCTTGAATTTTGTGGTTTTTCGTGGAACATTTATGGTATGACATTATTTATGGAGTTTGAGAGATAGGATAGGGATTCTGGGAAAAAAAAGGAAGGTTAGAAGTACCCGAGGTTAAATGAGGGTAAATTTTGCGTAAGAGATTACTGGTGTACTAGGGTGAAAAGTTATCGGGTAATCATTATAAAATCGGGTTAGGATTTAGGGAATGACTAGGCTAAGTTCTTAGGTAGAATAACATGTTGGACATATACGTGAAGTTAGAGAATTAATCATAAGTAAATGAATACTTGATAAATCCCGAGGCGTCGAGATAGACTCGGGATTTGTGGGCTAGTTCTACGAGAGACATTATGCACGTTATATATATATATATATATATATATATATATATATATATATATATATACACACACACACACATATGACTGACTTATATATGAATATACCTACTATAGTTATGATATCGTTGGAGGTTGCGCATAGTGGGCGGTCCCTGGCGTGAACAGCAGGTGTTGGGTCGTTTTCCCAGGTCGAAATACTATTGCACGACCACTATCCGGGTGTGAGGATAGCTGAGTTTAGAGTCTAGTCGCATAATGTGGTATGGTTATGACCTACAGAGGTATGTTTATAATGTCCTACATTATGTGTTTATGATTTGGGTTCGATGGTGAGATTCCGACCCGATGGCCCAGGGGTCGCATGGGACGTACTTCGTGTCTAATAGTATACATGCAAGTGCATCCGTAAGTACAACTCGAGGATGCAATGTATATACGTATAAAAGAGTATCATATGTATATGTCTACTTAAACGAATGTGTGAATACTAAATTATAACTTGAATACCGTTACGTTGATTATATAATGGTACGAGTATAATGGAGAATTATTATGATATAGATTATGTGATTAGATAAGTGATAAACAATGTAAAGTAAAATGTGTGTAGAACATTTAGGCTAGAGTTTAGTATAATAGATTATGTTAAGTTTGACGAGACTAGTTAGGCGGAGTAGAATAACAAGAAAATTAAAACACATGTGTTAGGTGCGCATTATAGGTGAGGGGCGAGGATAATCTCATGTGAGTGCGACACTAGATGAGCATGTAATTCTGCTGCACATTCATTATTGCATTTCACATAATTTCAAATATTTTTAAACTGTTTTGAGCGCTGACCCATATCGAAAATATTTTTCAAAGCCTTTAAGGTGCTCAGCCACAAGGACACTAGGTTAACTTGTCCTTCCAGTCAGACGATGCCACAGGAGCTGTGGATGTATGCAAGATTTACTTTGATACCTTTATCCATTTTATCTAGGTAGGATGTTTATTTCAGTTTTTACTTCGGGCATATCGCCCACAGTTAGACAATTTTCATTTTTAGACTTTTTTATTTTATTTCATTTATCAGTTGGATGATTGTGCTTGGGATTTATAGAGAGTTATTTGGTTGCTTTATTTATTTGTGCCATAACTACTTGTTATTATTTCATCGTGGTGAATGTTTATATTTATGATTGAATATTTTAATAAAGCATGTTAATAAGTTTCTAAAATTTAACACCGGGCTTAATAGGTTATTAGTAATTAATTTGGTTTTCGACTGTGATACTAAGAGTGAACTAGACTGAGATTCCTATTTTATTTTAGTAGGGTATTGCCCACCCGTTATTAGAATAGACGGGGTCTTGCAATATAGTTATTAAAATAATATAATTGTGGATTTCTTAGTTCTTATAATGTACACTCTTTTGATATCTAAATAGCACTTTTTGAAAATTTTGTATTTTGTCTTATGACAAATGTTTACATGCATGTAGATTGACAAAAGTGACATATATGGTGTTTATAAGACAATTATTAGACCATTATAATGAACTTTATAACAAACCTTACTGAATAAATTATTAGTGGCGTTGTACATAGAAGGAACCGTACTTTTGAATTAGTATGGAATCGCTATGACTCCCATTAATATTTTATTGGATCAAGGTATTTACGAAAGATCATTAAAGATGATTGCAAGTTTATAGCTTGCCTTATGATAATTATGAACCAAGTGGGAGAGTGTTAGAATTATTTTTTATACAATAATTCATAATTCATTATATGGTTCACAATTAATATAAACTAAAAGGTAAATTTGTTAACAAAATGTTTTCTATGAATACTAAAGCTTAATTTCGTTTTTTGATTAGTAAAATTAACCATTTTATTATAAAATAAAATTACCATGAATGATCATTAAACCGTAATGGACTATCAAGATTGAATGATTGTTGGGATTAAGGTCCCCTCCCTTGTTATAAATAAAGGCCTAAACTCCATCAGTTAGGCATTTGAAAATTTCAACACTAAATGATTTAGTCTAGGGAGAAAAACTTTAGTCCTTGTATTTGATTTCGGATTCAAGATTGGAGTTCAACCTTCAAGATCTTCTCCCAAGCACTCATGGTTGATTGAGGGCCTTTGCACCATAAATTGCTAATAGGGAGGAACAACGCCTGGTTAATTTTCTGTTGGCATTGCATGATGATTTTCGTGGGTCGATTTTTCATCGTATCCCATTTACAACTATTGATTATGTTGTTCAGGAGTTGTTAGCCGAGAAGATTCATCTCAAGACTCAGTCAGGGAAGGTAATTTCTTCGGACCGTAATCCATTTGTTTTTGCAGCCTCCTCTCAGCCAATTTTCAGTAATTAAAAAGCCTTATTCGAGAGTTGCTAGTGATGAATGTAGCTACTGTAAGGAGAAGGGTCATTGGAAGTACGAGTTCCCTAAGTTGCGAGCACTGCAACAACAACAACAACAACAATAACAACAACAATAACAATAATAAAATAATCGACCACCTCAACCAGTTTTCTACTTAGAAATCCAATAACCAATCTCAGCAGCGTTCGTATAAGCCTTCACAACCTAATAAAACAATAGTTGTACCACCATTAGACTCATTTACATCAGGTCTTCATCATCAAATCCATTCATGTCTTCACTTACTGAGTAGTTTTAAAAGTTTCTTGCCACACAACCACACGCTACGCCCATCTCTTCACCAGGTAAGTCCTCGGGTATTTAGATTCTAGAATCGAGAGCTTCTAAGCACATGTCACTAAATTTTCCTCCGGTGGTTCATTTTATCCCACTTCTTCATTGCCTATTATGACCGCTGATGGTACTCCCATGCCCTCAACGGGTGTTGGGACTATAACTCACCCAACTTATCTCTCTCTAATGTTTACCACATTCCTAAGCTTATAATGAATCTTATTTATGTTGGTCTACTATATGATGTCGGTTACTCAATTTCCTTTTAAATACCTTTTTTCATGTGAAAAATCCACGGTCTCCGAATGTGAATGGGATAGGCTGTAGGCGGGGGGTTGTACATCGTGGAAAAACTTAATATACTAATGGTTGTAGCTTCCAGTATTGACTTGTCATCCCTTAATTTGAGTTCAGATTCAAGCTTTTATTTATAGCACTCTCATCTTGGTCATGTCTCAGGGACACGATTAAAATATTTAGCTTCTATGGGAATATTAGGAGATTTGCAATGTTATGATATCTCTGATTGCAGCGGTTGTAAACTTGCAAAATTTTCAGCGTTACCATTTAATAGAAGTATTTCATATACTTTTGCACCCTTTGATCTCATTTATTCTGATGTGTGGGAGCCCTCTCCTATTATTACAAGAGTAGGGTCTCGATATTATGTGTCCTTTATTGATGATTATGCGCGTTACTGTTGGGTTTTTCTCATGAAATGACGTTCGCATTTTTTTATATTTATAATAAATTTTGTGCCTTTATCAAAACTCAACATTCTACTATTATCTAATATTTTAGATGCGAGTTGGGTAGGGAATATACTTCTTAAAAAAATTTATGAGTTTCTTGATTTAGATGGAACTATTCACCAATCATGTTGTACTGACATTCCTGAGAAAAATGGTGTTGTCGAAAGGAAACATAGACACATTATTGAAATTGCTCATTTTCTTTTATTTTTTGCATATGTCCCTAGTGAGTTTTAGGGAGAGGCTGCCTTTACTGCTATCAATCTGATTAATAGGATTCCGAAATCTCATTCCTCAGGTTTGTCACCTTTTACAAAGTTGTATGGGTCTGTCCCTGATTATTCTTCTTTAAAGATGTTTGGTTGTACTTGTTTTGTTCTTCAACCTCACATGGAACGATCTAAATTATCTCCAAAGTTAATTATTTGTGTCTTTCTTGGTTATGGTGAGGGTCAAAAGGGATATCGTTGTTATGATCTAGTTACTAAAAAAAATATATGTCTCTTATCGTATTGTGTTTTTTGAGCATATTCCTTTCTATTTTATACCCGATAGTCCTCATGAACTCACTAAGTCTAATCTCTTCAATATTGATCCGTTCTTTGATAATGACGAGAGTGTGCCATCTCAAGCACCTTGCACCACCGATAGTGTGCCACTATATGTTCCTCCTGCTCCTATTATTTCTATTGATATAGGTACTTTTCCATATGATGTTCCTGATGCTCCTCCTTTTGATGTGGCTGCCCAAGCATCTGCTAAAATGGTGGAAACTCGTTTTTACTATTCGAAACATCCATGTAAGTCCACCCAGTCACCAGATTTTGTTTACTCTTGTTATTCTAATTCTTTTGCTTCATTTCTATCCTCTATTTATTGCCTCTTTGAGCCTTTGTCTTATAGAGATGCAACTATTGATCCTCTTTGGCAGTAGGGTATGACTGAGGAACTCTCTGCTTTGCATCAAAGCAGATACTTGGAGTTCGGTTCCCTTACCTGCTGGTAAGCGGGCAATTGGATCTTGTTAGGTATATAAAATCAAAACCAGGTCAGATGGGTCAGTTGAGTGGTACAAAGTAAGATTGGTTACTCAAGATTTTTCTCAACAATACGGTATGGATTATGACGAGACCTTTGCTCTTCTTGCCAAATTGACTACTATTCGTACGCTTATTTCTGTTGCATTTGTTCGTCAATGGCATATATCTCATATGGATGTTAAATATGAATTCTTGAATGATGATCTTCCCGAGGAGGTTTATATAACTCCTCTTTCGAGTGTTCCTCATGGTCCTGGTGAAGTTTGTAAGCTTAATAAAGGCTTATATGGTCTCAAACAGGCACCACAGGCTTAGTTTGAGAAGTTTTTTACCGTGATTACCTTTCTTGGGTTCCTTCCAAGTGAGCCTGGTTCATCTCTCTTTATCAGGTGCACCTCGGGTGGTTGTATTTTGGTTTCTTTGTATATTGATGACATGATTGTTACAGGGGATGATGTTGGTGGAATTACAATGTTGAAGTCTGAATTATCTCGTTGTTTCAAGCTGAAGGATTTGGGTCCCCTACGTTACTTTTTAGGTATCGAGGTAGTTCATTCTCCAAAGGGTTATCTTCTCTCACAATCTAAGTACATTTGGAACATTCTTAAGCATGTTCGCTTCACTAATACTAAGATTATTGATACCCCTCTGAAGCATAATGTTCGTCTTTCCCCGTATGATGGTGTTATTTTGCCTGATCAAATCTTATATCGCACTATTGTGGGCAGCTTGGTTTATCTTACTATTAATCGTCAAAATATAGCTCATGCGATCCATGTTGTTATTCAGTTTGTTACTACCCCTACTACGATTCATTGGGAAAATGTTCATAGTATATTGAGATACACTTTTAAAGTCTTTTACTTCCTTTATCTTTTTCTTTGGAGCTACGTGCATACTCCAATGTTGATTGGGCTGATGATCCTACAGATCACAAGTCAGTTATTTGATCTTGTGTATTTCAGGGAGATTATCTTGTTTCTTAGAAGGGAAAAATGCAAGCTATTGTTTCTATGTCTTCCACGAAAGCCGAGTATCGTGATACTGCTTCTACTACTTATGAGGTTGTTTGGCTACGTCGGCTACTTACAGATATGGGTGCCTCTCTTTCTCTCTCTTAGCCCACTCCTATGTACACTACAACAAAGACAACAATTTGGCACACCCTGATATTAAAAATCTGGCACAGTTTAAAACTGTGCCAGATTCTGGCACGGTTTAATGACAATCTGGCACACTTTAAAACAGTGCCAAAATTTGGCACTGCTTTAAAGTGTGCCAAAATTGAGTACACTTCAATAAAATATAAAGTACCCTATTTTTAATTTCCCTCTTCTCTCTCCTCTCTCATATTCAATCTCCCGCTCCCCCTCTCTCTTTCTGTCGACCAAAACGTACCGCTCCCCCTCTCTCTTTCTCTCGACCAAAACGCAGACCCTCACCGCTCATCGGCTCCGACCCCTTCGCTCTATTTGCTCTATTTGAAGAGCGGTAGGATGGTGACTTTGCTCTCAGTTGGTACCGGAGGGATTCGCAACAATCGGAGGCCCTTGGATAATGAGGAACCAACAGACTACGCTAATAGATGTTCGGTTCAATGGCACCGGGTTTCTATTTACCTGGAGAGGTTGGGCGATGTTGCCATCAAACATGTTACTCCAGGGTTACTCCTCCTTTCCTTTCCGTCTTTTTCATTTCCTTTTCTTCTTTTAACTAAATGCATTTTCTAGTCATATTTTAATGCTTCATTTGCTATAGATCAATCTTGTACTTGGAGGGAAATCTCGAGACTAAGATTTTCTCTGATCCAATTACTGGTCTCGTCCGCCGGATAAGAGAGATTGCCATTCGTCAAAATGGTAATTCTATCACTCTCTTCCACTTGTTCTTTTTTCTAATTTCTTGATGTCTTTCTATTCAATGGTTTATAGATATGGAAAATGGAAAAAACAAATCAAGTTAAATTTTCTAATGAAATTTATTGAGGCTAAATGAATCAAAAGTTGTGTTTTTTTCACTTGAGGGGAGGGAGAAAATGAAGTTGGATCAATCAGAAAGTGTCGACCCACCACCTGAAATTCGTAAATGATGATTTTATTGATTTTGGTGGAATTACTTTTACTGGGTGTTGTCGTTTTGAGCTTAATTTCTGGTTCAACTCATAGTTTAACTAGTGGTGGAATAGGAGAACAGCCTCTATCAAAAATTGCAATCCTCAATTAAAGCCCATCCTATTCTTCTAGGATTGAAGGTAACATTGACTTTGCTCATTAACTCTATCCAACTTGGTTTGCATAATTACACAAACATGTGCATACAGTATTTATGTTTCTTTTATTAGTTAGTATTTTTCACATTGTGCATTTGTATGTAACTATTAAATGGTTATTTGTAACTATTAGGTGTGTTGGTTGGAACTTGGAAGGAAAAAAATACAAAGTACAATATATGTACAATGAGTGGACATATATATTAGCTAACACCGTATTGAATGGACAGAGGAGGATTTTTACTATAATTATATTATCTTCTTGGGGTAATGTCAGATTGATCAATCCACAACATGTTTTTACCCAAAAAAAAATACCTCCAAAAGATTTTCCAAATTCATCATCTATTGTGGATAGATTTAGGAAATCTGTTGTAGGAGTTTCTTTTTGGGAAATTGTGGTAGAGGAGGATCATTTTGACATTTTCTATATTTTATTTGAGGGTTTAAAAGAAGGGATGTCAGTCAAGTTCAGGAAGAGAAAACTGATATACAAAGCGAAAGAAGTAAGTGCAACAAAAGAAGGGATAGATAGGTCTCTTCAGTTCAAAAAGTACAGTTACTTAAGTTATTGGAGGGAATGATTGGAAGCACTACGTAAGGAGGAAACCTCATGTTCTTTAACGGCGTAATTTTTTGGATTGTGATGATTTGTGTGTTTTCAGTGTTGATTAGTTTTGGGTTTTGTTTAATTTAATAAGTGTGTGTGAGATTATATATATATATATATATATATACTTGCGTTGTCTTTCTCTGCTCCCTTTCTTACTTAATATTTGATTATGTCTATAAATAAGTTTATACATTCTAGATGATATAAAAACCTTATTGAATAGACCTTGTTTGGGATTAGTCTCACACTCTATTTCACTCAAGTTCTAATAACTACTTAATGTCTAACTATCTAGCATGAACAAAAATAAATTTGGGCATGTTTGTAGTTTTTTTATACATGTGTTATACACTGTTTATGTTTGTATAAATCTCTATACTCTATACAAATCACAGGTTGTGTTATTCACAGTCTAGGTATCTACAAAACTAATGCCAATATTTTCTTGAATACAAATTAAGGAAATGAGAACTCATGTCACATTATTACATTATTACCTTATTTTCAATCTTCTTATTATCTAATGCTTTCCATCTACGTTTGAATTGATCAAGTCACAGGTAAAAGTAAAAGGGAACCAACCATCGGAATCTAAAGTAGGTTTTAACCCCTAATTTATTTGACTTTGGTTTGATTCAAAATTGTATTTTAGGATTAATTTGTATCTATGGCTATTGTGAAGTTTGATTTTGAAATGATGTGTTGTTTCTTAGGTACCTAATGGTACGTAAGATGAGTATATAAGTGTGAATTGAACAATTGATTTGATGGAGATGAATATACAATTATTTCCATGAGGTTTTGATTCATTTCTCTATTAAGAAGTTGAGTATAAATTTTTATCTTTATTTATTAACCTTTTGACTAATTTTAATGTAGGGTTTCCAAACTTCAGTACTAACATGTTGGATTGAATTGAACCACTACATTCATCGAGGTAAAGTTTTGAGTATATATTAATAGTTTTGTTATGCATTTATTGTATCTGCAATTCTTTACTTAGTTGATGGTTTCATATTGACTTTTTGAAAAATCTACTTCATGCTATTCCTAAAGATGTTCAAAAGCAATTTCTCTTAAAAGTTGCAATAGCATTAAATAGAAAATCAGTCTGAAATAGCGATAATAAGTAGCCAAACGTAAAATGGCTTACTTTATGAGCTTATATAGTTAAATTGGTGGAAGGGATTTGCTGGTGGTTTGGTTTTGGAATTTGTTGCTGCTCTTGAGTTTATTCAATACGTTAAAACAGGTTGGTTTTAATGAATAAAAAAGTGAAACTATGTCAAAATTTTCTATGAATAAACAAACGAAATAAGCCGTTAAAGGGAGAAAACCTAAACCAGCCCCCAAACGGACCCGTAAGAGGTACGAACACCTCGCACGGGACCAATGTAACTTGTAGGAACTGACCGCATAGTCCCAGGTCTCCCGGTTTGAGAATATGGCGATAAAATGCAAAAATCACACTTAGACTTAAAAAATAAGCCGTTAAAGGGTGAAAACCCAAACCAGCCACCAAACGACCCTGTAAGAAGCACGAACACCTCGCACGGGACCAATGTAACTTGTGGGAACTTACCGCGTAGTCCCGAGTCTCCCGGTTTGAGAATATGACGATAATTTGCAAAAATTAACACTTAAACTTAAAAAGAAGCCGTTAAAGGGTGAAAACCCAAACCAGACCCCAAATGACCCCGTAAGAGGCACGAACACCTCGCACGGGACCAATGTAACTTGTAGGAACTGACCGCGTATTCCCGAGTCTCCCGGTTTGTGAATATGACGATAATTTGTAAAAATCACACATAAACTTAAAAACAAGCCGTTAAAGGTTGAAAATCGAAACCAGCCCCCAAACGACCCCGTGAGAGGCACGAACACCTCGCACGGGACCAATGTAACTTGTAGGAAGTGACCGCGTAGTCCCGGGTCTCCCGGTTTGTGAATATGACGATATTTTACAAAAATCACACTTAGACTTAAAAACAAGCCGTTGAAGAGTGAAAACCCAAACCAGCCACCAAACGACCCCGTAAGAGGCACGAACACCTCACACGGGACCAATGTAACTTGTAGGAACTGACCGCGTAGTCCCGGGTCTCCCGGTTTCTGCATATGATGATAATTTCCAAAAATCAACACTTAAACTTAAAAATAAGCCGTTAAAGGGCGAAAACCCAAACCAGCCCCCAAACGACCCCGTAAGAGGCACGAACACCTCGCATGGGACCAATGTAACTTGTAGGAATTGACCACGTAGTCCCGGGTCTCCCGGTTTGTGAATATGACGATAATTTGCAAAAATCACACTTAAACTTAAAAACAAGCCGTTAAAGGGTGAAAACCCAAACCAAACGACCCCGTAAGAGGCACAAACACCTCGCAGGGACCAATGTAACTTGTAGGAACTGACAGCGTAGTCCCGGGTCTCCCCGTCTGAGAGTATGACGATAATTTGCAAGAATCACACTTTGAATTGAAAACAAGCCGTAAAAGGGTGAAAACCCAAACCAGCCCCCAAACGACCCCGTAGGAGGTACGAACACCTCGCATGGGACCAATGTAACTTGTAGGAACTGACCTCGTTGTCCCGGGTCTCTCAGTTTGAGAGTCTGACGATAATTTGTAAAAATCACACTTAAAGTTAAAAACATGCCGTTAATGGGTTAAAACCCAAATCAGCCCCCAAACGACCCCGTAGGAGGCACAAACACCTCGCACGGGACCAATGTAACTTGTAGGAACTGACCGCGTAGTCCCGGGTCTCTCGATTTGATAGTGTGACGATAATATGTAAAAAATCACACTTTGCCTAAAAAATAATTCGTTAAAGGGTGAAAACCCAAACCAGCCCCCAGACGACCCCGTAGGAGGCACGAACACTTCTCACGGGACCAATGTAACTTGTAGGAACAAACTCGTAGTCCGGGGTCTCCCGATCTGAGAGTATGATGATAATTTGCAAAAATCACACTTTGACTTAAAAACTAGTTGTTAAAGGGTGAAAACCCAAACCAGCCCCCAAACGACCCCGTAGGAGGCACGAACACCTCGTACGGGACCAATGTAACTTGTTAGAACAAACCACGTAGCCCGGGTCTCCCGGTTTGTGAATATGACGATATTTTGCAAAAATCACACTTAGACTTAAAAACAAGCCGGTGAAGAGTGAAAACCCAAACCAGCCACCAAACGACCCCGAAAGAGGCACAAACACCTCGCACGGGACCAATGTAACTTTTCGGAATTGACCGCGTAGTCCTGTGTCTCCCGGTCTGAGATTATGTCGAAATTTGAAAAAATCACACTTTGACTTAAAAACAAGCTGCTAAAGGTTGAAAATCCATCCCAGCCCCCAAACGACCCCGTAGGAGGCACGAACACCTCGCACGGGACTAATGTAACTTGTAGGAACAGACCGCGTAGTCCTGGTCTCCCGGTTTGAGAGTATGACGATAATTTGCAAAAATCACACTTTGATTTAAAAATAAGCCGTTAAAGGGTGAAAACCCAAACTAGCCCCCAAACGACCCCGTAGGGGACATGAACACCTCGCACGGGACCAATGTAACTTGTAGGAACTGACCGCGTAGTCCCGGGTCTCCCGGTTTGTGAATATGACGATAATTTGCAAAACTCATCACTTAAACTTAAAAACAAGCCGTTAAAGGGTGAAAACCCAAACCACCCCCCAAACGACCCCGTAGGGGGCACGAACACCTCACACGGGACCAATGTAACTTGTAGGAACTGACCGCGTAGTCCCGGGTCTCCCGGTTTGTGAATATGACGATAATTTGCAAAAATCAGCACTTAAACTTAAAAACATGTCGTTAAAGGGTGAAAACCCAAACCACCCCCCAAACGACCCCGTAGGGGGCACGAACACCTCGCACGGGACCAATGTTACTTGTAGGAACTGACCGCGTAGTCCCGGGTCTCCCGGTTTGTGAATATGATGATAATTTGCAAAAATCAGCACTTAAACTTAAAAACACGCCGTCAAAGGGTGAATACCCAAACCAACCCCTAAACGACCACGTAGGGGGCACGAACACCTCGCACGGGACCAATGTAACTTGTAGGAACTGATCGCGTAGTCCCGGGTCTCCCGGTTTGTGAATATGAAGATAATTTGCAAAAATAACACTTAGTTAAAAACATGCCATCAAAGGGTGAATACCCAAACCAACCCCCAAACGACCACGTAGGGGGCACGAACACCTCGCACGGGACCAATGTAACTTGTAGGAACTGATCGCGTAGTCTCGGGTCTATTGGTTTGAGAGTATGACGATAATTTGCAAAAATCAACACTTAAACTTAAAAAATGCCGTTAAAGGGTGAAAACCCAAACCATCCCCCAAACGACCCCGTAGGAGGCACGAACACCTCGCACGGGACAATTGTAACTTGTAGGAACTGACCGCGTAGTCCCGGGTCTCCCGGTTTGTGAATATGACGATAATTTCAAAAATCACACTTAGTTAAAAACATGCCGTCATAGGTGAATACCCAAACCAACCCCCAAACGACCACGTAGGGGGCACGAACACCTCGCAAGGGACCAATGTAACTTGTAGGAACTGACCGCGTAGTCCCGGGTCTCTCGGTTTGTGAATATGACGACAATTCGCAAAAATCACACTTTGCCTTAAAAACAAGCCGTTAAAGGGTGAAAACCCAAACCAGCCCCCAGACGACCCCGTAGGAGGCACGATCATCTTTCACGGGACCAATGTAACTTGTAGGAACAAACCGTGTAGTCCCGGGTCTCCCGATCTGAGAGTATGATGATAATTTGCAAAAATCATACTTTGACTTAAAAACAAGCTGTTAAAGGGTGAAGACCCAAACCAGCCCCCCAACGACCCCGTAGGAGGCACGAACACCTCGTACGGGACCAATGTAACTCGTCAGAACAAACCACGTAGCCCGGGTCTCCCGGTTTGTGAATATGATGATATTTTGCAAAAATCACACTTAGACTTAAAAACAAGCCGTTTAAGAGTGAAAACCTAAATCAACCACCAAACGACCCCGGAAGAGGCACGAACACCTCGCACGGGACCAATGTAACTTGTAGGAATTGACTGCGTAGTCCTGTGTCTCCCGGTCTGAGATTATGTCAATAACTTGAAAAAATCACACTTTGACTTAAAAACAAGCTGTTAAAGGGTGAAAATCCATCCCAGCCCCCAAACGACCCCGTAGGAGGCACGAACACCTCGCACGGGACCAATGTAACTTGTAGGAACAGACCGCGTAGTCCTGGGTCTCCCGGTTTGAGAGTATGACGATAATTTGCAAAAATCACACTTTGACTTAAAAACAAGCCGTTAAAGGGTGAAAACCCAAACCATCCCCCAAACGACCCCGTAGGGGGCACGAACACCTCGCACGGGACCAATACAACTTGTAGGAACTGACCGCGTAGTCCCGGGTCTCCCGGTTTGTGAATATGACGATAATTTGCAAAAATCAGAACTTATACTAAAAAAATAAGCCGTTAAAGGGTGAAAACCCAAACCACCCCCCAAACGACCCCGTAGGGGGCACGAACACCTCGCAGGGGACCAATGTAACTTGTAGGAACTGACCGCGTAGTCCCGGGTCTCCCGGTTTGTGAATATGACGATAATTTGCAAAAATAAGCACTTAAACTTAAAAACATGCCGTTAAAGGGTGAAAACCCAAACCACCCCCCAAACGACCCCGTAGGGGGCACGAACGCCTCGCACGGGACCAATGTAACTTGTAGGAACTGACCGCGTAGTCCCGGGTCTCCCGGTTTATGAATATGATGATAATTTTCAAAAATCACACTTAGTTAAAAACACGCCGTCAAAGGGTGAATACCCAAACCAACCCCTAAACGACCACGTAGGGGGCACGAACACCTCGCACGGGACCAATGTAACTTGTAGGAACTGATCGCGTAGTCCCGGGTCTCCCGGTTTGTGAATATGAAGATAATTTGCAAAAATCACACTTAGTTAAAAACATGCCATCAAAGGGTGAATACCCAAACCAACCCCCAAACGACCACGTAGGGGGCACGAACACCTCGCACGGGACCAATGTAACTTGTAGGAACTGATCGCGTAGTCCCGGGTCTATTGGTTTGAGAGTATGACGATAATTTGCAAAAATCAACACTTAAACTTAAAAAATTCCGTTAAAGGGTGAAAACCCAAACCATCCCCCAAACGACCCCGTAGGAGGCACGAACACCTCGCACGGGACCAATGTAACTTGTAGGAACTGACCGCGTAGTCCCGGGTCTCCTGGTTTGTGAATATGACGATAATTTGCAAAAATCACACTTAGTTAAAAACATGCCGTCATAGGTGAATACCCAAACCAACCCCCAAACGACCACGTAGGGGGCACGAACACCTCGCAAGGGACCAATGTAACTTGTAGGAACTGACCGCGTAGTCCCGGGTCTCTCGGTTTGTGAATATGACGACAATTCGCAAAAATCACACTTTGCCTTAAAAACAAGCCGTTAAAGGGTGAAAACCCAAACCAGCCCCCAGACGACCCCGTAGGAGGCACGAACACCTTTCACGGGACCAATGTAACTTGTAGGAACAAACCGTGTAGTCCCGGGTCTCCCGATCTGAGAGTATGATGATAATTTGCAAAAATCATACTTTGACTTAAAAACAAGCTGTTAAAGGGTGAAGACCCAAACCAGCCCCCCAACGACCCCGTAGGAGGCACAAACACCTCGTACGGGACCAATGTAACTCGTCAGAACAAACCACGTAGCCCGGGTCTCCCGGTTTGTGAATATGACGATATTTTGCAAAAATCACACTTAGACTTAAAAACAAGCCGTTTAAGAGTGAAAACCTAAATCAACCACCAAACGACCCCGGAAGAGGCACAAACACCTCGCACGGGACCAATGTAACTTGTAGGAATTGACTGCGTAGTCCTGTGTCTCCCGGTCTGAGATTATGTCAATAACTTGAAAAAATCACACTTTGACTTAAAAACAAGCTGTTAAAGGGTGAAAATCCATCCCAGCCCCAAAACGACCCCGTAGGAGGCACGAACACCTCGCACGGGACCAATGTAACTTGTAGGAGCAGACCGCGTAGTCCTGGGTCTCCCGGTTTGAGAGTATGACGATAATTTGCAAAAATCACACTTTGACTTAAAAACAAGCCGTTAAAGGGTGAAAACCCAATACATCCCCCAAACGACCCCGTAGGGGGCACGAACACCTCGTACGGGACCAATGTAACTTGTAGGAACTGACCGCGTAGTCCCGGGTCTCCCGGTTTGTAAATATAACGATAATTTGCAAAAATCAGCACTTAAACTAAAAAAATAAGCCGTTAAAGGGTGAAAACCCAAACCACCCCCCAAACGACCCCGTAGGGGGCACGAACACCTCGCAGGGGACCAATGTAACTTGTAGGAACTGACCGCGTAGTCCCGGGTCTCCCGGTTTGTGAATATGACGATAATTTGCAAAAATAAGCACTTAAACTTAAAAACATGCCGTTAAAGGGTGAAAACCCAAACCACCCTCCAAACGACCCCGTAGGGGGCACGAACGCCTCGCACGGGACCAATGTAACATGTAGGAACTGACCGCGTAGTCCCGGGTCTCCCGGTTTATGAATATGACGATAATTTTCAAAAATCACACTTAGTTAAAAACACGCCGTCAAAGGGTGAATACCCAAACCAACCCCTAAACGACCACGTAGGGGGCACGAACACCTCGCACGGGACCAATGTAACTTGTAGGAACTCATCGCGTAGTCCCGGGTCTATCGGTTTGAGAGTATGACGATAATTTGCAAAAATCAATACTTAAACTTAAAAACATGCCGTTAACGGGTGAAAACCCAAACCATCCCCCAAACGACCCCGTAGGAGGCACGAACACCTCGCACGGGACCAATGTAACTTATAGGAACTGACCGCGTAGTCCCGGGTCTCCCGGTTTGTGAGTATGACGTTAATTTGCAAAAATCACACTTAGTTAAAAACAAGCCGTCAAAGGGTGAAAACCCAAACCACCGCCCAAACGATCCCGTAGGAGGCACGGGCACCTCGCACGGGACCAATGTAACTTGTAGGAACTGACCGCGTAGTCCCGGGTCTCCCGGTTTGTGAATATGTTGATAATTAGCAAAAATAAACACTTAAACTTAAAAACATGCCGTTAAAGGGTGAAAACCCAAACCACCCCCCAAACGACCCCGTAGGGGGCACGAACACCTCGCACGGGACCAATGTAACTTGTAGGAACTGGCCGCGTAGTACCGGGTCTCCCGGTTTGTGAATATGACGATAATTTTCAAAAATCACACTTAGTTAAAAACATGCCGTCAAAGGGTGAATACCCAAACCAACCCCCAAACGACCACGTAGGGGGCACGAACACCTCGCACGGGACCAATGTAACTTGTAGGAACTGATCGCGTAGTCTCGGGTCTATCGGTTTGAGAGTATGACGATAATTTGCAAAAATCAACACTTAAACTTAAAAACATGCCGTTAAAGGGTGAAAACCCAAACCATCCCCCAAACGACCCCGTAGGAGGCACGAACACCTCGCACGGGACCAATGTAACTTGTAGGAACTGACCGCGTAGTCCCGGGTCTCCCGGTTTGTGAGTATGACGTTAATTTGCAAAAATCACACTTAGTTAAAAACAAGCCGGCAAAGGGTGAAAACCCAAACCACCCCCCAAACGATCCCGTAGGAGGCACGAACACCTCGCACGGGACCAATGTAACTTGTAGGAACTGACCGCATAGTCCCGGGTCTCCCGATTTGTGAATATGACAATAATTTGCAAAAATCAGCACTTAAACTTAAAAACAAGTCGTTAATGGGTGAAAACCCAAACCACCCCCCAAACGACCCCGTAGGGGGCACGAACACCTCGCACGGGACCAATGTTACTTGTAGGAACTGACCGCGTAGTCCCAGATCTCCCGGTTTGTGAAAATGACGATAATTTGCAAAAATCAGAACTTAAACTTAAAAACAAGCCGTTAAATGGTGAAAACCCAAACCACCCACCAAACGACCCCGTAGGGGGTACGAACACCTCGCACGGGACCAATGTAACTTGTAGGAACTGACCGCGTAGTCCCGGGTCTCCCGGTTTGTGAATATGACGATAATTTGCAAAAATCAGCACTTAAACTTAAAAACAAGTCGTTAATGGGTGAAAATCCAAACCACCCCCCAAACGTTAAAAACATGCCGTCAAAGGGTGAATACCTAAACCAACCCCCAAACGACCCCGTTGGAGGCACGAACACCTCGCACGGGACCAATGTAACTTGTAGGAACTGATCGTGTAGTCCCGGGTCACTCGGTTTGAGAGTATGACGATAATTTGCAAAAATCAACACTTAAACTTAAAAACAAGCCATTAAAGGGTGAAAACCAAACGACCCCGAAAGAGGCACAAACACCTCGAACGGGTCCATTGTAACTTGTAGGAACTGACCGCGTAGTCCCGGGTCTGCCGGTTTGTGAATATGACGATAATTTACAAAAATCACACTTAGTTAAAAACAAGCCGTCAAAGGGTGAAAACCCAAACCACCGCCCAAACGACCCCGTAGGGGGCACTAACACCTCGTACGGGACCAATGTAACTTGTAGGAACTGATCGCGTAGTCCCGGGTCTCCCGGTTTGTGAATATGACGATAATTTGCAAAAATCACACTTAGTTAAAAACATGTCGGCAAAGGGTGAATACCCAAACCAACCCCCAAACGACCACGTAGGGGGCACGAACACCTCGCACGGGACCAATGTAACTTGTAGGAACTGACCGCGTAGTCCCGGGTCTCCCGGTTTGTGAATATGACGATAATTTACAAAAATCATCTCTTAAACTTAAAAACATGCCGTTAAAGGGTGAAAACCCAAACGACCCCGTAGGGGGCACGAACACCTCGTACGGGACCAATGTAACTTGTAGGAACTGTCCGCGTAGTCCCGGGTCTCCCGGTTTTTGAATATGGCCATAACTTGCAAAAATCACACTTAGTTAAAAACATGCCGTCAAAGGGTGAATACCCAAACCAACCCCCAAACGACCACGTAGGGGGCACGAACACCTCGCACGGGACCAATGTAACTTGTAGGAACTGATCGCGTAGTCCCGGGTCTCTCGGTTTGAGAGTATGACGATAATTTGCAAAAATCAATACTTAAACTTAAAAACATGCCGTTAAAGGGTGAAAACCCAAACCATCCCCCAAACGACCTCGTAGGAGGCACGAACACCTCACACGGGACCAATGTAACTTGTAGGAACTGACCGCGTAGTCCCGGGTCTCCCGGTTTGTGAGTATGATGTTAATTTGCAAAAATCACACTTAGTTAAAAACAAGTCGTCAAAGGGTGAAAACCCAAACCACCCCCCAAACGATCCCGTAGGAGGCACGGACACCTCGCACGGGACCAATGTAACTTGTAGGAACTGACCGCGTAGTCCCGGGTCTCCCGGTTTGTGAATATGACGATAATTTGTAAAAATCAGCACTTAAACTTAAAAACAAGCCGTTAATGGGTGAAAACCCAAACCACCCCCTAAACGACCCCGTAGGGGGCACGAACACCTCGCACGGGACCAATGTAACTTGTAGGAACTGACCGTGTAGTCCCGGGTCTCCCGGTTTGTGAATATGACGATAATTTGCAAAAATCACACTTAGTTAAAAACATGTCGTCAAAGGGTGAATACCCAAACCAACCCCCAAACGACCCCGTAGGAGGCACGAACACCTCGAACGGGACCAATGTAACTTGTAGGAACTGATCGCGTAGTCCCGGGTCTCTCGATTTGAGAGTATGACGATAATTTGTAAAAATCAACACTTAAACTTAAAAATAAGCCGTTAAAGGGTGAAAACCCAAACCACCCCCCAAACGATCCCGTAGTGGGAACGAAGACCTCGCACGGGACCAATGTAACTTGTAGGAACTGACCGCGTAGTCCCGGGTCTCCCGGTTTGTGAATATGACGATAATTTGCAAAAATCACACTTAGTTAAAAACATGCCGTCAAAGGTGAATACCCAAACCAACCCCCAAACGACCACGTAGGGGGCACGAACACCTTGCTAGGGACCAATGTAACTAGTAGGAACTGACCGCGTAGTCCCGGGTCTCCCGGTTTGTGAGTATGACGTTAATTTCCATTCATATATGTAATTTTTTTGTTTTGAGTATTTTTTTTTTGTAAATTATTGGGTTACTAATATCGTATCTTTTTTGTATTCTAGTTTTTTGCAGGATAACAGTTTATCGTTGGCTTTTATTCGCGTGGAACACACAAAGAACTCAATGGTTTACAACAAGGGGTTTATTAATGAATCCATTTTTTTGTGTCATGACCGTACGGTCTTTTGTTGTTTTATTATTGACTTTTATAGCCATGAGGGTTTTTGTAAGTTAATTGTTATATTTTGTGGCCGTGCGGGCTTTATGTTAGGCAGGTTTTGTATTAACAGGTTTTGGAATGTCCAGAAAATAGAGGAAACTCTGCCCAATTTTTTTTTGGCATGTGAGCAGTTAAAGACTTGTAATATTTTGAAGTTTGTATGTACATTAGTTTATTAATAACGGGCAATATTATTAATTTGTGAATTTTGTGCTTTCAAATATTTTTTTTTTAAATTAAAAAAAATTGGCACAGTTCAAAACCGTGGCAAAAGTGTATCATATTTTGGCACGGTTTTAAACTGTGCTAATTTTTTTTAAATTATGCTGAATCTGGCACAGTTAAAAACTGTGCCAGAAATATCAAATTCTGGCACGGTTTAAAAGTGTGCCAGAAGTGTTCCTATTTTGCTGAATCTGGCACAGTTAAAAACTGTGCCAAAAGTGTGCCAGAAGTGTTCCTGTTTGACTGATTCTGGCACACTTTTAAACCGTGCCAGAAAAAAATTCCCATTTTGGAACACCTGATTCTGGCACAGTTCAAAACCGTGCCAGATTTGATCTGGCACGGTTTTGAACTGTGCCAGAATCTTATTTTTGGTGTAGTGGTATTGTGATAATAAGAGTGCTATTTAGATTTCTCATAATTCGGTTTTTTATGAGAGGACTAAGCATATCGAGATTGATTGTCATATCATTCGTCATCATCTTACGCATGGCGTCATCACTTAGCCTTTTATTTTTTCTTCCGCACAGATAGCTGATTTTTTCTGGAAGTATCATCCAACAGCGTTTGCATTTTTTTGTTGGCAAACTCTCAATGCTTCTCGTTACAACATCATGAGTTTGAGGGGGGATATTAGAGTTTTATTTAGCATTAAGGGTAATTTAGTATTTACTCTTTATTGTTAGGTGATTGTAGCAGGACATATATTCTCCTTCCTTCTTTTCATTGTATTGTATTCTAGTTTTATGTTAATATGAAACCATAGCCCCTCTTTTCTTTTTTCCATTGATTATAGACCAATGATATATTATCAATATATATATATATATAGGATCTCGCAGAACCCTCCTAAGAGGTGGGAGGGGGATTGCAAAGTGTGGTACTTGGTTCTATATTGCATCTTTTAGACCATTTGGCAAGAGAGAAACTCACGATGCTTTGAAGGAGTGGAAACATATCCATCAAGAATTCGGTACACTTTCATGAGCACTTTATTAGTCTGGTATAAAGAGAGACACATGACAACTATGTCTAATTTTTTAGAGTTTGTGGAGTTGTTGCATAGTGACGTGTAATCCCTAACCATTTTATTTATGTCCCAGTTTGTGGGTAGTTATTTTTTTTATGTCGATTATATTGTATACTTCCTGTATACGAGTTCCGCCTTTAGCGGTTAATTTTAATGCAACATTTGTTTATAGTATATATATATATATATATATATATAGTATTGTTCTTGTGCGGATTGTCCCGCATTTTAATAGTTCGAATCAAACACGTGTCACCTCGAGGTGAGCCCATAAATTATCGGTTAAATTATAGTCTCTCTCTCTCTCTCTTCTGCGCTCACCGCGAGGTCACACATGTTCGATCCACGCTATTAAAATGTGAGACAGTCCGCACAAGATCAGTACTATATATATATATACAATTTTACTTGTTAAAATATCTTAACTAGTAAATTTAACTAACCTTCGTACTCGATTCAGTGGGGGAGTTTAGCAGTGTAGATCTGCAACCATAAAAATTAGGGTAATACTGTTAGAGCTTAATGGACAAAATTATCATGAATAAAAATCTTCATTGAAATGTGTGAGGAACAGAGCAATAATGACAAAATTTGTCACAAATCTAAGTGGTGACATGTTGGTCACGGGCATGGTCCATTAGAAGTTGCCTAATTGTTTTAAAAATCCCAAAAACTTGGGAGATACACCTAAAAATTTCATATTAATCCTATTTTTTATAAATAAAAGACATACCTTTCAAATGCTTATTCTTGAGAAGAATATCTAAATGTAAAACCCATGTCGACATCAGTAACATTCGAACTCTCGAATGAATTCCAACGTTGTTCACCAAAAAACAAGTGACCACTATCGAGTGATGGTTCAGGGTCCAAATTAGGAACAATCTCTTGATGATACAATGTGGGGGAAAACCTAGGAAGAGATGAAATGTATAACTATCAAAAACTAATGATATTGTCCATATTAATTACTTATTTCAGGAAAAAATTAACAAGAAGGGGTTAAAATTGAACTAGCAGTAATTTCTCTTTGCTTTAGAATTTCACAACTAAGAGTATCTCGAATGATAAATTTGAATAATTAAATCTACCACATCAACTATTAATTATTCATTTAATAAATTAGTACAAGTAATAACTTACGAGTATATCTCTACAGGAATTGTCAAAAGTGGACACTAATTTAATGGTTATTTTCAGGTGTTTGAGGGCAAAAATTCGGGAGCCAAATTTTGCGAGGCTATGTTTGGGAATTTACCAAAAATTAACATAATTTATAGAACTAAATATTTAAGCCCACATTTCAGCCCCAAATTTAAACCAACAATATCCTTAAATATTTCATAAAATTAACCCTAAAATATAAACCAGCAATAACATAAAAATAAACTCTAACAAACATTAACATTAGAACCCTAAAATAAACCACAAATTTTAACATCAATATGGTTAGTTCAATGCAAGTTAAATGAAATTTTTGATTATTTCTACATACGACCCAAAACACTATAAAAATTATTTTTACCGATATTTTTGTAAATACTTATATATGTATTTTTTAAGTTGTGGGCGCTATAGCACACAATAGACCCTATATAGCTCCGTCCTTGTATCTATACAACAGTAGTTTATAATTTTGTTATAAATTCTATGTACGAGGTATTACATGAAGATTATACACTACTTTATTATATATTTTAGTGTTTTTTCAACATTTAGTTTAAAATTTGAGAAAAAGCAATAAAACACAAAATGCGTAAAATTGGTAAATATAATAAATCTATATATAAAAGTGAACGTTAAGACTATATCAATGAATACTCTTTAAACATCTTAAAAAAATTAATCGAACAAGTAGAATAAAGATATAGTGACAGAAAAATTATGTAGTATGATGTAAATATGATACATTATAAATCTTCATTTTATAATTTTTTCAAGTTGGAAATGTTTTAACACTAGTGTTGGAGGAGCATAAACCTTACTTATAATGTACCATTTGAAATGCTCTAAAAATCTACCATTATTGTTTGTTGTGAATAATTAAAAGCACGAAACCCATACAAAAATATTGTTAAAATAATATTTATGGACGCGAATACTTCTCCACTTCTGTGCCGAAACAATTGTCGACCCACTTCCAGTTAGTTCCTCCAAAATAGGTGCCATATGAATTCAAATTGTTACACACACACACACACACACCCACACACACACACACACTATATATATATATATAATAATGCTCTTGTGCGGACCAGTCCGCATTTTAAGAGTGCGCACCGGACCTGTGTCACCTGACGGTGAGCCTAGAAAATATCGATTAAATTATAGGCACACTCTCTCTTCTCTGAGCTCACCGCCTAGTGACGCATGTCCGGTCCTCACTCTTAAAATGTGGATTAGTCCGCACAAGAGCAGTACTGTATATATATTTTTAAGAGTGCGGACTGGACATACGTCACCTGGCGGTGACTCTAGAAATTATCGGATAAATTATAGACACACTCTCTCTCTTTTCTGGGGCCATCGCCAGGTGACACATGTTCGGTCTGCATTCTTAAAATGCGGATAGGTCCGGAATATAGTACTCCTCTTGTCCCGATTGTCCCACATATTAACAATGCGAACTGGACATGTGTCTCCTAACAGTAAGCCCATAAATTATCGGTACTCTCTCTCTCTCTTGAGGTGACACATGTTTAGTCTGCACAGTTAATATGCAGGACAATTGTGCGGACTGGACATGTGTCACCTGACGGTGAGCCCAAAAAAGAGAGAGAGTGCCGATAATTTAGCTGATAACTTATGGGTCATCCCCCGTCAGGTGACACATGTTCAGTCCGCACTGTTAGTATGTAGGGCACTCCGCACAAGATCATTGCCACACACACATACACACACACATATATATATATATATATATATATATATATATGTACTAAACTCATAGCCGGTAATTTATGGCTTCACTGCTAGGTGACACATGTTCAGTCTGCACTGTTAATACTCTTGTGCGGACTGTCTCACATATTAACATTGCGGACTGACCATGTGTCACCTAGCAGTGAGTCCATAAATTATTCGCTATGAGTTCCGTATGTACATATCTATATAATAAAGTAGGGGTATGTATGATATTTTTGGATGACATTTTCTCATTTCACACCCATGCATGAAATGTCATGTTAAAAGTTTTTTTTTTAAAGGGTAGGGGTATGTATGATATTTTTGCATGATATTTTTGGATGACATTTTCTCATTTCATGCCCATGCATGAAATGTAATGCTAAAAGTTTTATTTTTTATTTTTTTTAAAAACGTTTTTTTATAAGGGGAATTTTTTTTAAAGTTTTTTATTTTATTTTTTATTATAAAAGTTTTTTTTTATATATAAAAGGGGATTGGGGGGGGGGGGGTCACGGGTACCACTAGTATACATATATACATATATATATATATATATATATATATATATATATATATATATATAGTACATACGGAACTATAACTCTTGTTTTGGTTTGTAGATGGAAGTTTTCCATGTCCTCTCAAAATCATTCATGGAACCCAAGTGACTGACAATCCAGAAGATATTATGTGGAGACACCATGACAAAGTTATCCATATGAGTACCTCGGCACTAACACTCTTCACATTAGCAATGGTAACGGTCTTTTAATTGCACATGTTGATAGTTCCACTATTTTAATTCCTAACTCTCAAGTTATTTTCCATAATGTATTGCATGTTCCACATATGTCTAAATCTCTTTTATCTGTGCAAAAATTCACTCACGATAATAATGTTCATTTTAAATTTCACCGTACTCACTTTACTGTGAAGGATCGTCTCAAGGGAAAGCCTCTTCTTTATGGCCCGAATTGTGGATAATTATACCGACTCCTTTCAAATTAGTGGCGGATCCAGAAATATGAGTAAGAGGGGGCCAAATAATGTATATTTATTTTTGTAGGGGCCAAATCTATAAAAAATATTTTTTTTTCTAAAATTTTAAAACTATAGGGTTAAAATTTGAAATTCTTTAAAGTTATTCAAATGTACCACAATCTCCCACTGTTTTTCATTTTCTCAAAGTCTCAGAAAATTATTGGCATCAACGCCATGGTCATCCGTATTCTCAAGTTTTACGTGAAGTTATCCATAAGAATCAACTCCCAAGCACGTCGTCTAGTCTTAATAATCTTTGTATTATTTGCTACATGGAAATTCTTCTAAATTATCTGTTTCTAGTAGGCCTAAGTCTAGTTAGGCAATTTTAGACCAATATTTAGTGATGTTTGGGGACCTCCTCCCATTTTGTTTAGCAATGAACTCAAATATTTCGTAACCTTTGTTGATCATTATTCTAATTTTATTTTGTTTTATCCTATTGCACGTAAATCTGATGTGCATGACATTTTTTTAGTCTTTAAAATTTTGTTGAGCATCAATTTCACACTTAAATAAAATGTGTACAACTGATTGGGAAGAGAGATTCAAAAACTTGATAATTTTTTTTTGCTAAAATTAGAATCCATCACCGTTATTCATGTCCCCATACTCACGAACAAGTTGGTTTTATCGAACGTCTCCATCACCACATTGTTAAGACTGGCCTTATTATTCTTGCTCATGTATCAATTCCTCACTATTATTGAAATTTTACCTTTGAGGTTGTGGTATTTTTAATCAATCGCATGCCAACTCTGTTATATCTCTTATTTCTCCATTTAAACGAATATTTGGTCACATTTCAGGCTACCATTTTTTAAATACTTTGGTTGTTTATGTCTTTTATATGCCCCTACAACAAACACAAAATTGACTTTTGTTTCTCCCCATGTATTTTTCTGGGCTATAGTCCTTATCATTACGGTTATTGTGCGTAGAAAGTAATACGAATTGTACTTATGTAGCTCATCATGTTCGGTTTGATGAAACTATTTTTTCTCTTTCTAAACCTCTTCTCCCAAGTATGTTTAGACATTCATGTGTGTAATAACCCTCGCTTATGAGAACATATTTTATACTTATTTACTAGTTACGGTAATTAGATATAAAATGTGGGATATGAATTGAGTATTAACTTAATGAAGAAAAGTTAAATTCACTATGAGTTTGCATATGTACTGTAACCATAGGTGAATATTGCCAGGTTATGTTTTATAATATAATATGAATTAAAATGATATTTGGCTTAATAATGAGACCAGAACTTAAAATGAATTATAAATTGTCCAAATGATAATTTGGAGGCCGTAGTTGAGTCCGGAACGTGCGAGATAGTCAAATATTGTGCCATATTGTATTTTGAGGTTTTTGGCACTTTTGACTGGTTATACCTTAAATATGTAGTTGTGTGTTATTTTATCGCAATATTGATCAATTAAGTTGGGATTTTGACTAATGCCACGACTTAGTCTTACTAAGTCTTCTATTTCCCAAATTTCATTTCCTATACCTAGAGAGATCTTGACAAAGGAAGAGAAAGTGTAGAGAAAGTAGAAGAGATTGAAGATTTAGGAGAGATTCTTGCTTCTACACAAGGAAAATCTGCATTTGCTGGATTGAGGCAAGTTTTCTACTTGCTATATGTGGTTTAAGATAAATGATTTGTTATGATAATGATGTATTGATCATAGTTTAGCTATTTTCAGGTTTTCTTTGTGTATTTGTGGGTTTTGATCCATTCAAGAATGATTTGGATGTTTGATGAGGTTTGTGGTAGTAGTTAGTAGCATTTATGTTATGTTGGTGGTAATAAATGAGTTGGCTTTGGGATTAGCTTGAAATAGGAAGATTTGGTTTGGTCTAGGTCTGCAAAGACCGGTCGACCGCGGTTCTCAGACCGATCGACCGGGCCTTCGGGAGAGGGCACACTGCTTTCTTTCAAAGGCATAAAATTTATGGCGCGGTCGACCGCGGTCCCCTGACTGGTCGACTGGCCCTGCCGAAGTGAACTTTTTGCTTTTCTTCCTAGGCAAAATCTTGACACGCGGTCGACCGCGGTCTTGGGACCGGTTAACCGGTCCCCTGTTTTCTTCCTTAAAATTTTATTTTCATTTTTCAAATCTTTTCTTTTCATAGGGACTTAAGGACCTTCTTAAATGAAGTAACTATAGGGTCTTAGAGTATTAGTTGACTTTGATCAACACCCTGGACTCGAAGGGGTTCATCTAAGGGTTCATTTCGGGGGGGGGGGGGGGGGTTAAAGTAATGTTCAGGCATTACTTCTCTCGTATCGTTTTATAATAATCTAGGAGATCTTAGAGTCAAATTTGGAGACTTTAGGAGTTATTGTGAGCTAGGTTTGACTTGATGGTCTATTATGAAGCCAAAAAGGAGGCTTTGGAAAATAATTTGGGGAGTCTAACTATTTATTGAGGTTGTTATGCTGATACGAAATACGTATAGTTCCGGATATCCTTAATGCATTTGATAAAATGTAAAATGGACAAAGTAAATGATAATTTACTAAATCATGAAATGAAAATTAATAAAATGGATGATACACACCTCTCTAAATACCATCTTAAGGGAAGTCCGTGCGTGAGGTGAAGCCCCCTGGCTAATGAATGCAGGGTGGATATAGTCCTAGGTCATATGAGCGCTTGTTTTATATTTTCTGCGATGGGTAGGAGATTTCGGGTCTGGTCTTGACTACCCCGCAGGCATATGGCCGCTTCCCGACGTTTCGATAGGATCCCAGGTTGTCTTATGATAGGCCCTGGAAGATGATGGTTATTTAGGGATGCGAACAGTGGGGAAACCCGGACGGGCGGTCTTAGAATCGTTATATATATATACTTATAACTATTCTAATTATCGAGTTGGACTCGATGGAACATGAATGCCATAAAGAGCAAAGTATATGCCATAAAGAGCATACAATTGAAATACGTGCCATAAAGAGCACATGATAATAATTGTATTCCTGATAAGGAATGGAAAGGAGATAAAATGAAAAGGATGAAAGATGAAAATGGTTGATAAGTATTCTTAACTGCATATATAATCAATTCGTCCCTTATAATCATTAAATTGTCTTAATTTATCTTTGTTACCATGCTAGAATATTATCTTTATCATCCATGCTTATCTGTTCATCATTGTCATACTTGTCATTTATCTGGTATCACATAAAGCCGGGCTCTTACCGGTTCTTCTTTCTTGTTGTGTATATATATATCATATCCGTTCAGGTGCTCCACCGCATGGTCGCCCGTAATGAACTTCCAGTTCCAGTGTCTTTTGACGAGCCGTGGCATTTTGCGGATTTCACGGAATATTGTGTAGACGCCTCCTTTGTTATTTTCTAGTTATGTTCGGGTTCTTATTCGGGCGTGTGGCCCAACTTTTATAAATGTATAATGAATGTAATATGTAATTGATTGAACTTGTAGTACGTTCTATGAAACTCTGTTGACTAATATTTTAGTCGGTTCTCTTACTGTACACTTATTATTAATGTATATTGTTTTTGGGGTTTCCACTTTCTTTTTCATGTATGGGTTGTTTAAAATGCTTTCTTTAAATTATAAAACAAAAATTTTTGACAACCCGTCGTCTGAATTATTGAGTGGTTATCTCGTATACTCTTTAGGTTGTCACGATGCTGAGGATGATTCCATCAATGATTCCTGTATTTTTGGAGTATCGGGCTGGCCACCCCTTATTTCGGATATCGGGTTGTCACACTGTGCATATTCTAATTGGGATACTATCTCCAATTATCCACTTACACCACAACCCACAACAACAAGAGCAACCAACTTATTCTACAATATTAAGTCTCCCATTTGTTCAAATTCCATACCACACTCCACCGCTACTTCCCCCGTACATGCCTCTTTCCTCCCAAACCTAATGCTCCTCTAAAATCCTCCCATTTCACCTTCACCAAAATCAACCACCGCTGCCACTTCCCAAGCCACACAACCTCTTTATAACCCCAGTGATATTCCTCTAGTTATTAACAAAGGAGGCATCCACCAGGTGCAAACTCAATGCTCACTGCCCACACTCTCACTCTTATCGAATCCGAAGCCACTTATTTAATTGTTGAAAGTAAAGAACTCAAATGGTACACTACCATGGCCATCGATCTTAATGACTTACTTCAATACGACACGTGGTCTCTTATTCAACCTCCCTCGAACATGAACATTATTAGTTGTAAGTGGGTGTGCCGCATTAAACGTCGCAACGATGGGTCAATTAAGCGCTATAAATCTTGCCTTATGTTTAAAGGGTTCCATCAAGAATACAATTTAGACTATGCCAATACATTTAGCCTGGTTGTTAAACCCCACCACCATCTGCACTGTTTTATCCATTGTCGTTGCACATCGATGGTCCATTTCTCAAATTGATGTCAACAATTCTTTCCTCCAAAGCCACCTCTCAGAAGAAGTCTACATTGCCCAACCTCCTAGTTTCAAAGATCCGACACTTTTGAATCATGTTTGTAAGTTACATCGCTCTCTTTACAGGATCAAACAAGCCCCTCAAGCGTGGTTTAGTCAGCTTACTCACATCCTCTCTGCTCACGAATTTATGGAATCTAAAATGGATTCGCCTTTATTCATTCGAAATATAACCACTGGACTTGTCTACATTTCGATTTATGTAGATGACATTCTCATTACTAGCACTAATTCTTATACAGTGTAGTCACTTCTCCAACTCCTTGCTCAAGATTTTTCCTTAAAACACTTGGGCACACACCACCATTTCCATGGTATCCAGGCTATTAACACATTTAATGGCATGCATTTATCATAAGAATGATACATTACTAACTTCTGTCTCATTTTGGCATGCTCAATTCCGAGACCATGACCACCCCTCTTGCACCTATCAAAAAAATTTCCAAGCATCATAGCAAAATTATATCAGAGCCTACACCGTATTGTCAAGCCATTGGAGATCGCCAATGTATTACATTAATAAACCCCGGAAACTCATTTGCGGTGAATAAATCTTGTAAATATATCCATGCTCCCATGGACACTCATTTGACTATGGTTAAATTTATTCTTCGTTATTTGAAACTTAACTCCTCTATGGGGCTTCACTTCACCATTCCAAATTATTGGATCTTTAAGCATTCATAGACTCCAATTGGGCTGGTTATATGGATGATATGGATGATCGTAAGTCCAAGGGTTGGCTTTGTTATGTACCTCGGATCGAATATCATATTGTAGTGTTTCCGGAAGCAAAAAATGGTCTCTAGATCATCGTCGGAGGCTAAATACAAAGCTTTAGTGGACGAGTCTCTGAATTGTCATGGTTGTTCTCTCTATTAAATGAACTAGGTTTTCCAGTTCTTACTCCATCAAAGCTTTGATGTGATAACCTAGGTGCAACTTACCTCTCTCCCAATCTTGTATTCCATGATCGAACCAAGCACGTGGAAATATACTTCCATTTTGTTCATGATCAAGTCCCTGATTAAAGGACTTTCATCCCCGCGATTTAATTTCTTACTTGACAAATTGAAGGTTATTTCTCCACTAACATCAACTTGAGGGGGGTATTGACACAAATACTTCTCAACTTCTCTCTCGACCAACTTCCAATTAGTTCCTCCAAAATAAGTGCCATATGATTCAAATTGTAAATTATTTTAACTTCTTTTGTAGTTATCTTCATGTATAGCCTATTTATATATATATATATATATATATATATATATATAGAGAGAGAGAGAGAGAGAGAGAGAGGGAGGGAGGCTCACCTACATCATGCTCTATACATCACCCATGCATCACGCCTAATTCTAAGCCCTAAAAAACTTTTTTTCTTCAAATTTTATATTTTTTCCATGAAATTAACCTTCCAATCAATCCATATGCAACAAATTAGGTCAAAATAACTTTTGTAGCTATATTTAAAAAACCCACAAAAAACTCCTAAAAATACCTTATTTTTAAGGGTCTGCGCTAACAGTTTTTTGTGAATTTTTTAAAAATAGATACAAAATGTATTTTGACCTAATTTTTTGCATATGGGTTGATTGAAAGGTTAATTTCAAGGAAAAAATATAAAATTTGAAAAAAAAGTTCTCTAGGGCCTAAAATTAAATGTGATGTACGGTGTGATGTATAGTGCATAATGTAGGCGAGCCTTCCTCTCTCTCTCTCTCTCTCTCTCTCTCTCTCTCTCTCTCTCTCTCTCTCTCTCTCTCTCTCTCTCTATATATATATATATATATATATATATATATACATACGAACCTAATGTAACAATTAAGAAAGGACAACTACAACTCTTGTTTCCTAACCTTTATTCTTATTACACAAAGTTGTCAACATTCTCACAAATAGATAGTTCATCAAATTAAAATCATTTTAGTATTTTTGCCTCTCAAGTAAAACGTGTAAAGTCCACTATTTTAATCAGATTCTCAAGTTACATCTTTATTATTATGGTCATATCAAATCTAGTTAATATCATGTTCGGTTAGTTTAGTAGGTTATTGGAGTGCTAAGTATTGCATGAAAGTAGAACTAAAATCTATCCTCGTATTATTAAACTAAAATATAAGAGAATATGGATGCAAGTACCTTGAGGTTGAAGGCATATCACTATCCCAAGCAGTAATTTCTGAGGTAATTTCCTTGTTACCTTCATACATATTGTCATGTAGATGATGATTAGAATCTTTATTCCTTTCAGCTTTTGATATTTCCACTGGTGAGATATTGTCACCTACAATGTTTCCGTCTGATAGTGACCTTTTCAAAGATGACCTGCACATCCAGAAATGACAATCTTAATAATTTATTATATCCAAATCCAAATCCAAAGTTCACATATCTTCCAAAAAAAATTCCAAAATTCATATGCACATGTAAACACGAATTTAAATATGGTTATGATGGGTTAAAACATTAACATTTCATTTAAATTGAGTGTATAACTATTGAGTCAATAAGGTTTCAACTAATTATATTACAGAATCATCGTGATAATTTTCACTTGGACTACATATATACATGCTAAACAATAAAAGATAGGGGTTACTACTATTTAGTTCACAGTCTCCACTTAATGGATTACACCTTTTAGGAAATAAATTATTTTATATATAAAAGAATTAAGTTACCTATAAAATATAACTGCTTGTCAAAAAAGATATGTTTTTACTCAATTATCCTTGTAATCTGCACTTCTAAATTTCAATTGACTCTAATAACTGAGTGCTTCGTATCCAATCAAACATAGCAGTTATGTGCAAAGGACTTTACATTTTAAAATACAAAACATATTACAAAGTAAAAAAATTATTAAAATAAATAAAATTAAAATAGTTAGTAATTTATGAGCTTTTTTAAAAGTTGTTTTGTATTTAAAAATCCCACGTGTTTTGCACCTGGCGTTGAAGTTTTCCTTAAAATTAATTAAAAATAAACAAAACATATTATGAAGGTAGTTGAGTAAAAAAAATTAAGATATAGTGAGTCTGAAACTACATTTTTAAAACATATTATAAAGATTTTTTTAAAAAGTCATGTACATGAGTATTAAATTTGAAAAGGTAGCAAGGGCAAAACCAATAAGTGAAGGTATTAAATAATTAAGACCAAATTGTAGAGGTATTTAAGTAAAAAAAAACTAATATATATTATGATAAAAAAAAATTAGAAGGGATACATTAAACAAATTAACATTAAAAGATGAAAATATTATACCTAGAGTTTTCCCTTGGAAAATTGATACCTAAGGATCCAACATTGTGATGCTGGTATGAACCAACGTTGTGGTTGAATATGCCCTAAGAACCCGATCAAGTAGTGACTCAAATATAAAATATGATTATAACAGTAAGTGTTGTATCAATAGAATACTTCATTGCTATGCTACGTACTTATAGCATTATTTCTATTATTATTGATATATTATGCACATGATGATAATGTCATATTCCTCCAGGGAGAAACTAAATTAAGGGTCAATTACTCAATAATCCCAACATAAATATATATTTTATAAATAAGATACTTTTAGTCCAATACATTTAGTTTCTCAAACATTCACTTACTTACCCAATATTTTCTTATTTTTAAAGGTCCACGCTAGCGGCATCCCCTCCTTCCCACCTCACCCCACCCCTAACTGCCGAAACTCCGGAAGCCCTAGCCGAAGCTCCGACGACTACCCTATATTCTCTTATTTTAAAGGCAAGCGCTAGCGACACCCCCTTCCCACCTCCTGAACCTACCTCCCCACTGTCAGAGCTCCAACGACTACCTAATATTCTCTTACTTTTAAAGGTCACCGGAGCTCCGATAGTCTCGTCGGATCTCTGGTGGGGGTCGCCGGAGCATCGACGAGGGTTTTCGGAGCTCCGACGGTGGGGTGGGGTGGGGTGAGGGGGTGAAGGGAGGTGGGTAACTGAGTTTGTTTGTGTTTTTGTTTTGTGTTTTTATTTGGTGAGAAACTTTTTAGAACAAAATAAAATATTTGGACTAAATATGTATTAATATTTGTTTAAGGGACTAAGTGAATTAAAGCCCAATAAATAAAATACAAAATAATAAATAATAGAGGTTACATCACACCTTACGAGGATGGATTTGATATTCATAATATTAAATGAAATACATTGACAAAACAATAATGTGACAAGTAATTATTTAATTAATGAATATATGTGGGGTAAGCCTAGATACCAAATTATATCAAAGGTAAAATAAAAAATTCTAAATGATAGAAATAAACTCTCACTTTCCAAAACCCCATATTTTTTGCACTTGCCCGAGATGCTTTGACTTACAAATCAATGGCATCTTATTTTCAGGATCCTTGTAGGCATTATTGAAAAATCGTTGGGCACCTATGAAGAATCCTCGAGACTTAATTGTTGGTTTCCACTGACCTCTTTTCTCAGCGAATATCTCTACAGTATTAAAATAAACTTTAGTAGGGATTTTTCATGTATTTTATTCATTCAAAACTACCGATTTATTTTAAACTTCATCCAATGTTTTTCAATTTTGGATAAATATATTAACCTCCAACTTTTCAATTTTTTGATTTTTTAGAAAAAAATGGAATTGGTATCATGATTAATTCTGAATTTTTTGATTTCCGATAAAATATTTCCAAAAATCACATTTTTCTAAAATTATCGATTTATTTACACAAAAACATTCCCAATGTTTTACTATTTGATAACAACTTCCAATTTCCAAAAAATATCATAATCGGAATCAAGAAGGATTTTTTTTCCAGGACTAATAGAATTTTTCCCAGAAGTGTCATTTATGATCCGATTTAAATTTGCCGAAACACATACCTAAAATTTTGTGTACATTCATGTAAGAGATGTTTAGATGGTATATAAATTATATATTAAACACTAGTTTATAATAAATAATCATAATGGCAAGGTTTATTGGATGAGAATATCACAATATTAAATTATAATTTACAAGAAGTATACCATTGAACATTTCATTTTGCAAGTGCAGGAGGATTAGATGCAATTTTTGTCATTGGTAATGTTTTGTGTTAATTTTTGGCATTAAATGACACGTGTGACAACCCTTTTTAACTTTTTCAAAAGGTTATTTTAGGTATTTTACCTCTCTCTCTCTCTCTCTCTCTCTCTCTCTCTCTCTCTCTCTCTCTCACACACACACACACACACACTCTCTCTCACACTCACACACACTAGCAGATCTGGGGCCGGGGTAGGGTGGGGATTAATCGTTGGTGTGGGGTGGCAGATCTGTTTTTTTTTTCTTCTGGGTTGTAGGGGGTAGGGGGGGGGGGGGGGGGCAAATCTGTTTTTTTTTTCTTTAGGGTGGCAGGGGGTGGCAGGGGGTGAGTGTGTGTGTGTGGGGGGGGGGGGGGGGGGGGAATCTGTCTTTTTTTCTTCTTTATATATATATATATATATATTATTTGTGGGAATAATTTTATGGAAATAAATTATTAATTATGGGAAATGATTTTTTATTTCTAATTTATATGCTACAAATAAATTTTATTTGGGGAAACTGATTTTTATTTCTAAAACTGTTTTATTATTCTTGGAAGTCATATAGTTTATTATTGCTGGAAATTATTTTGATTAAAAATTCTTATTTTTTTTATTTTTCTGGTAATTTTAATGTATATTTTAGTAATTATTTTAAGTATATTTTCTGAATTATTTTTTTTTAGATTTTTGCATATTTTAAATATATATAACCATTTTAACATAAAATACCAATTTTTTTTATATTTAAAAAAAAATTGGTATTTTCAGAATTTTTAAATACATATTCATATTTTCAGAATTTATTCTAAGGTTTTTTAATATTTTTAATATTTTAATATTTTTTAATTTTTAAATGTTTTTTTCTATTATTTAAAGATGTTTTTAAAAAAACAATTAGGTTTTGACAGAAATACCCTTAGTTAAGGTCATGTGCCACACGCATGACTAACGATTTTTGTAAAAAATTAACAAAGTTGAACGACATGGTGTAAATTGTAGCCATTATTAAAGTTACGGGTGTAAATTGAAAAAAATGAAAGAATGGGGGGAAAGTGAAAGTAGGGTCAAAGTTTAGGGGGTCCTAGTGTAATTAATCCTACAAAAATTAAAAAAGGCTTCATTAACATGATCTCATGTCCACTTAACAAATTCCACTCCTAACATGATCCAATTAGGCATGTAATGGTTAAATTGAGAGATTATTGAATCGTTCATTGAATTCAAAGTGGGATATGGATCTGAATTTGATAAATTTATAACTAGACATTTGTATATGTAATTTTTATGAATGATATATATGTGTAGGTGGTAAAAATCTATTATGATTGATTCAACATAATTAAGTCGAGCCGAAAGTAAAAATCACAATCACATAACAATGTACATATGTGGTTCAACAATGTACCTAGATGTATAAGGTGTTTATATCTCTCTCTTTATTGATCACCTTTTAATAACCATGTACGTGCCCTATTTTCCATGGGTGTATATTTCATTTATAGATAATAAAAAGAGAATGAGTCGTGTGGGACTCCATGGCCTTGGAATTCTATTGTGATTTGGTCCAGCGAATCTAACCCTGACATTTTTACTATCGGATACGCTCTAGCTTTTCCTATTAGGTGTAACACCCTGCATAATTAAATACCGGGTGGCCAGTCCCATACCAAATTAAAACAGAATATACAGTTGGCTCATTCTTAGCATCACTGTCGAAAACATTTACAACTCACCCAATACCCAATTAAGCTGGTGTTAAAAACTTTCCAAATTTTAATTTAACAAAATCCCTTTCCAAATTAAGAATAACACAACACATTTTATTCTACAACACAGATCAGTAAATAAATAACTCAAAAGAATTTAAGTGCAACTGGAATAAACATTTCCAAATAATATAAATCCTTTACAATAAACCCAATAATATTAAATGAATTAAAAAGTCCTGAATACAATAGAATTTGACCTCAATAGAAAAGATAACTGAATCCTTTGGGCGACATGCCCTAACTAAGAATACTGTGAATCAAAAGATGACAAGTGTCTAAGCAAAACCTCCATAGCTCCATAGCTCGTCATAATCAACTATGGTTGGCGTCCCTGTTGCTGGACACCTGATATAGAGATACAGTAGAAGAGAAAATATGCAAGGAAACGGGTCAGAGCCCGAATGTGTAGAGTATTTTTAAAACAACAAGTATTTAACAAGTGCAATAAAGCATTTATTATGTACATGTTAGATCCAACTCTCACTTGCTATTCTCACCTCTCAACTAGAGTGCACACTTAACGTTTCCTATTAACCTCCTAGTTAATGGTTCCTCTTTTCTAGTCTCCATATTATAATTCCATTCCCATATCATAATCCCCGTATGTCCCATACCATACGTCACATTATTATTCATTTCTATATTTCTCCATTATGATTTAGTTTCTCATTAACATGAATCTTTACTCATTAATATAAATCGTTTCTCATTAATATGAGTCATTATTCATTAATACCAATCGTTTCTCATTAACATGAGTTAAGCTTTTCAATTCTATAAGCATAAACATTTATTCCATTATTTTTCTCTATTCACCGTTATCTACAAATATCACCGTAGATAGACTTAACCATAATAAATATCCATTTAATCACTTAATCCATTATATATATATTCATATATAATACAGCACCCCGAGTCACAACTGTGGTGCAATGCATTACTCTGCTATCATGTCCCATCATCGCATGTCGCCGAATAGGGGACTACAGGTTTGGTAAGATTCCACGAACCACAAACAATAACAAACAAATTGGAGGCGAACATAGTTCTCGTATCCATGGGTCACGCACTTACCTACGTACCCATAGTCAGCGGACTTATCAACTCCCCGATAAGTCTTTCATAGACCTATGTTCTCGAGCGACAAATCAAAGATCCCATGGATTCATCAGGATATGACTGCCCCCATGCGTAAACCTCCCACCGATAGCAAGTAATCTAGGTATGTCATACACATAAATTATCAATCAATCAAATAGGTATTATCATACATATAATATAATATCAATAAGGTAATTATCACTACCCTAAGATATTTCCCATACGTAACATTATATCTCTTTTAAATTCCACGTATTAACATACCATATCATTACTTCATAATTTAATTATCCTCGCATCCTATAACATCTCTCCAATCCCGACGTGGTTAAGGTTCATGCGCGGAGCGTCTCGCAAAGCGAAATCCAAACAAGGAACCCCTCCAATACACTACTACTTAACTTTGTCGATCGAGGAGGTCCGACAACTACAACTATGCGATCGGGATAACCTCATACCTCTTTCAACCAAATGTGTTCTAAACTCCCATCTCTATCCAGGAGACACACCACTACGCTCTTGTACTACACTCAGTCCTTGCGTAATCAATAATGAGTTTAAACTCAGTCCTTGATGTTCAAATTGTAACCCTAAGGCTACCCTCACTCAATACACAAGATTCAAATAGGTTTTTCCTCAACATATATTCAGTAAGAAGTCTCTAATATTCTACTGGTCCATAACATCATTACCCCGAACTACTACGAGTTTAGTTCTTTTTTTTTTAAGGTTAAAACCGATAGTTTCAAATCCCTTATAAACACATATTCTTTCACTTAGGATGAAACCCTCTTGTAAACTTAAGGATACCCAGGTGTTATATCAAATCACCCCTACTGGTCCTATCATAATTCCTCATACATCCCTATTTGGAATTTAACAAATAAATCTAGCAACCCAAATTCATTTTCGGGATTTCTAAACTACCCCAAAAATTATCCCGAACATCTACGACATTAATTGTAGCCGTAATTTTTTCAATTCCCGATTTGATTTCCGAGTTGATGATTTCAACCCGGAGCTGTCATCTTGTAAAAATCATATCAAATCGTAGAAAAATCAAAAAAATACGCAGTCGGTGCCCACACGACCGTATCAAAAAGATCTACAACTCTAGTGTTTTGGCTGAAAGCTAAATCATTTATCTTCTTGGACGAAAATGACCCCAAAGGCTACGGGTTACTATTCATTATCTCTCCCAAAATCCCAAACTCCATTTTTCTCCATTTTTACCCATTCAAACCTTCATATTAACCTCCAAAATGAGTTATGATTATTTCTACATGATATATCAACATATATGAACGATTTCCAATACTCTAAACATCCTAAAATCATCAAAGGATTGAATTAAAAGGCATGTTTATCTCCTCATTTTCAGAAAATCATCAACATATCAACCTCAAGAACACATCAATGGTTTGTAGATTTTCTTCAACAGATACAAGGCTATTTCGTGGATTATTATCAACCTAAAACATGAGTTTAATTCCTATATTATTTCAGTTTTCAGAAATCCATTTAATGGCCCCATTATTACTTCCAAACAAGAATAATCTTCTCTTTTCATACTATTCTAACAAGGACAATATACAAACTTAAATTGCCATTATCAAACACTTGCCTTTAGTGTAGGTCTGATCCTTTGGTGTAGTTTATCTCAGTTGGTTGTCCCTTCTCCGGTCAAACTCCGGTGGTGGTTGGTGGTGGTGAACCTTGGTTCTTGTTCTTCTCCTTCCCAAGTGACTTTTCCTTTCCCAAGCACTCTTACTCTCACTCTAAGAAGATGGCTGCTCTTATTTGTGAAGAGGAGATGAATAACTCCCATTCACTTAATCTAACAATACTTATAATAGTTCCAAATCCGAAACACTATTCATCCCCCCTAGAAAAATGACCAAAATGCCCTTTCGGGTAGTCTATTCATTCCCAAATGACCCGAGACTCAAAATTGACATCCAAATAGACTTTTCTGACTATTTCGAACCTTCCGGACGCAACTACGCAGTCGAAATGACTATAAGGTCGATAAAAAATAAATTTCCTTTTTAATTTAATAAACTAATCCCGACACGTCCCATACCGCGTCTGACTAAAAATATAAATAACCGAATTTATATCATACAGTCATATCAATAACATCACATTCATATATTACCTAAATATCTTTAAGTAATATTCAGAACCATCCATATTCATATCCACAGTCCAGATAAAACCCAAATGAATTAATTAATAATAAAATCCAATTAATCCATTAATTTAAAATATAACCCATTTTAAAAGTCATTTAAAATTACGGGGTATTACATTAGGTCGGATAATATCAATATAATTACCCCCAAAGCTTTGTAGCCTAAATGGGGTGTAGAGGTTTAGTCGCCTATTGATCTTGAGGCTGGTCAATGATGAGATTTGATCTCCCATAGAAGCTATGATCGAAGAGTATCAACATTTGATGTTTTTTTAAGATGAAAGCCAACTTTGTTAAGCCCGTCGAGGCTTAGGGAATGCTTATAATTTGCTCATTTTTTAGGGGTACGCTGGTAATTGTGCGCTGATGAGACTAAGAGGCAGTGATGTATGTGTCAACCGTCATCTAGGGTCACATTTCAAATGATGAATTTGTCGTAGAAGTTAAAATAGGATATTTGATGACTTCCCTTCCGTCATTTTTTTAGCACATTCTCACTTTTCGTTGTTGATGTCTAAATTTAGATTATTTATCTTAGCCTTTAATTACCAAATCTATAATCACATATAAAAGAGAAAATGAAAATATAAAGAAAGACACTGAATATTTTTACGTGGTTCAACTAAGGAATGGAGCCTACATCCATGGGATAATAGTATTTAGGGTTTAGTTCCAATATCTTGGTTACAATCCTAGGGTTTAGCAAGAAGATGGAATGTTCATACTTAACCCCTCCATCTGGGAGAAATGGTGTATATATAGTAAGTGAAAACTCAAGAGGTGGAATTCTTTTATAGATTCAAGTATCTACACCTTTACACAATAAGATGCAGATGGAAGTCTTTCGTGTGCATGTGAATGGTCCCACGGGTGTCTAATGGTTCAACTTCATGGTTCTGGTCGGCATGATGGTCGACCAAAGGGTACCTGAGCCGACCAGGTTTACCGATTGTGGAAATATTAGAGATGATGTTGATAGGTGTCATTATTTATTGGTTTAGGTGCCCTAGTATTTTTAGGCTACAATAAAAGTCCCCAATATTGTATACTTGAAAGTTGAATGAAAGAATGGATTATTCATTTTTAGAATTTCTCAGCGCATCTTAAAGATTGTGGTCATCAGCTGACCTTAAGGACTTGTAAATTTTCCCTTTGCATGTATTGAAGCGGTGGTAATTTTGTAAATAATTTAAAAAATAGCGAACTGCTAGAGGGTACACTGGTCTTTTTATGTTTTTGGAATTTGTAACGTCGTCAAGAGTCCAAACGTTGGTACACTAAATCATTTCAAATCCCAAATATCAAGTCATCACTATATAAAGTTGATTTCCCTTCTGTTATTCCTCACTTCTGCAATCTCAAATTCTCTTTCATCCACTGTTGGTTCTCCAACTTGCTACTTTAAGGGCTTTGTCACTGCGCTTATAACCGTAAAAACCTCCCTCCTCTTATGTTTCCTTTTTGTGCGATTAGAATGGTTTATATTATTAACGAGAGTTCTTTGGAGGAGTTTAGAGAGAAGGGAAAAATCCGAAATCGGGTGGTTATGGATATTATTTCCTAGCCTTATGATTTGTGTGCCCTAGATGAGGGTTGTTGGTTGCCCACCATATTTATTGCTGAATGTGGAGTTACTTTCCATCCAAAAAACCCATTTCTAGAATTTTACCAATACTTTGGTGTGGTCCCCTCTAAAGTGGCCCCAAATAGTTAGAGAGTAGTAAATAGGGTTAACTACCTTAATGAGTTGTACGAAACTCATATAGGGATGAAAGAATTAATGTATTATTATAGCTGGAGGACCACTGAGGACGACACTTACTATTTGAAGACGTGTCACGCCAACAGGGATCTAGTGATGAATTTTCTCGATTCCAATAAAGACTATTGGTATTATGGGATTGTTATAAAGAATTGGCAACACGCTACCCTTGTTGAGAGTTAAGATATATTGGACCCAGGTGCCTTAGGAAGGGCATGGCATAGATCGTCCTCTTGTTTTATACTTATATATTTTCTCTATATATCTATTTTCCTCTTGTTATTTCATCGACTACCATATTATGCTTACTTTTCTGCTGAGAGAAGGAAAAAGACTGCCCTATGACTTTGAAGTCAATTTTGTTGACTTGAAGTTTATTTGGTCCATCCAACAGAGAATTGGTGAGCCCCATCCCCGATAATCTTTTGTATTATTGTAATACAAGAGTGCCATTACTTCTTTTATAGGTTGGCCTACGAAAGACATTGTTGTTTGTCCAATTGACTTGGAAGATTCTACTTCATCTCCCTCTATTGCAGTGTCTGAGTCCCCTTTGCTAGAATAATGTGGTTATGCCTCTGAAGGAAGTTTCTCCTCATTTGATTCTTTAAATTTGTCTTCTATTCCAACCACTATCTCTTCCTCGAGCAAAATGGTTAAAAGAATGATCCCAAACCTCCTTTCTAGATCCATGTCTCCTCCTCTTGGTGAGAAGGAGGTTACAGAAGAAGGTTCGAATTGACCAGTAGTAGTGACTACTAACAAAATAAAGAGCACAGAGCCTCAATTCAATAGATTGAGGAAAGGTCCTACCTCCAAGTAAGAGTTAGTTCAAAAGATTCAAGACGACTAGGCCTCTACAGATGCTACCTCTGTGCCAGTGAACCCTGGTTTGGAAAGGGGTTTGATTGGTTTTGGGGGTTTTACCTATTGACAGGTCGACAACTACTCATTTGTCTAGGGCGAGGTCGTTAGAGAGAGCTAACCAGAATCTACCTTTGGTAACTGTCTTTAAATAATTTTACTCCCTGTTCGGTAACCTTTATACTTATTATTTTTTTTTTGCTTTTGACCTTTAAAATTTACAGTTCTTGGTAGACTATGACCAGCTTTTTATGAGAGACGATTAGCTCAAGGAGTCATTTACTGATGTTGAGTAAGCTTTCAAACACCTGGAGGAATCCTTGGATACTAGCAAAGTAGCCCACAAGAAAGACTAGGAAAAGTGGCAGGGCTAGTTGGACACTGCTGAGAAGAAGATGACTGAGACTGAGAAGTCTACTTTTAATGCTACTAAGGCCACCACTGAGGTGGAGAAAAAACACTAAAATTGAAAGCCTCCATGAAGAAAGGGAAAGAGGATTCCTATCCTCATGATTATGATAAGGATTTTTCCACTATTTCCCTACAAATTGATTAGCTGAAGAAGACCTCCTTCAAAGAAGGCTAGGATTCTGCACTCAAACAAGACGACACTGCTGTCGACACAGATCTCTTCCAACAGTTCAGCACAGGTATCCCTCCTATTATTGACGAGGAAATGGAGGATAATGAGGGCACAAATGAATCTTTAATAGTGCCTAATATTTTAGTAGTGGCTACTCGGTCAGCAAAGGAAATGGCCTAAGACAATGAGAAGGTGTAAACACCTTGGGATTTTGCTTGCATTTGCAATTTTTGTTTATCTTTGTAATGTTTAGTTTGGTTTCCTTGTAATGAAGAACTATTAACCTTTTTTATACTTCTTCACAGCATTAAGAAGGTTGTTCATCATTTCATGTGCATAGTATTGATGGTTGTCGCGCTTTTTTTATTTTTTATTTTTGTACTCATATTATGATCTTCAGTTTAAATGCAAGATATTAGTCATACCAGTAGCCGAAAGTGATCTCGATAAGATAAGTGTCCAACTCTTTGGAGGAGGTTATGACGATCTGAAAGAAGATGAGTTGGAGGAACTGCTCGGCCTGGATGCTTCTAAACAAGTCAAAGAGATATATGTTTATCTTCATAGGCTATTTGATCAAGCGATGGCAACCAATGTCTCTTACTATGAAATGATCCATAAGATGCAGGAGGATCACAAAGCTTCTCTGGCCAGTTTACACGCAGCCTATGAGGCAAAAAATACTTGGTTGATCAGTAAATGAGGTTTTAATAAGGATCTATAGGACATCCCATCGGTCTACAGGAATAAAGAGTTTGTGGTTAATTACGAGCTGACTAGTGCTCGAAAAGTATCTAATTTGTTGGAGCATAAAATAATTCATTAAGGAATGAGCTGATAAGTTTGAATAAGTCATTAGGTGCCGAACATGACAAAATTGCCTCATTCTTAGAAAAGGAGAATGCTAGGCTGAGGGAGGAGATTGAGGTTCTGAAGAAAACCAAGACTGGACAGCTATCTAAGAAAATAGTGGTTGCTCGGCCCACTGTTGAATAAGAAATAATGAAGAAAACTCTGGTCGACCAGACAACCTTGATTAAGAGTCAAACCGCCACCAGTAAAAATTTAATTGACAAGGTTTATAAGTTAACCTTTCATTTTCAAAAGTAACCCAGGATAATCTGGATGAATGGTTATGATGATGCTTTGGCTATGGGGGATAAGTTAGACCAAGATAAAAGAGAAGGTTATAATTTGGGTTGGTTAGATGCCTTGAGGGTTTTAAAGATGCCCGAAAAAGATTGCTTATGGCACTGGTATGATCTAGGCATATTAGTTTACCTACTTACATCATACCATTGGATCCCTACTTACATCATACATTGTGTCTTGTCCCAAAATACTTGGGTGATTATGGTTTGCATGATGAAGATACCTTAGTCCGACCTAAACATTTATTGAATAGGCCAGCTCCAGCAGTTGTGAGAGACTTAGGGATTTAAATTCCACACTTCCGCCTTCTTCTCTTGATGTTCTCTTAGCAGTAATGGAGAAAGCCATGGGAAAGCGTCCAACAGAATGACTAAGTTTACCTTTTTAACTTTCGTAACTTTGATGAGAAGTGTTTTGTAATGAATTACCTTTTTAATATGATTACCACATGTTATCTATTTTTTTTCTAAAATATATTACGTATGTTTGTAGCCTACCAATAACTTAGTTATGTGATTTTATGATCGGATGTTAACCAACCCATCTGCTTAACTGATTACCAAACCGAACAAACCTAAGTTATCCAGCCTTAGGTTCTACTAACACCCTTTTAGCCATCCAAACAGATCTTTGTCATTCTTAGACTAAATGTTTGAATTAGTTACCATTGGCGACCAAATTTTTTCATTGACTTGGTTTGGTAAAATTTCTTGTTCTTGACTTTAAGTCATACAGAATGATTATGAGATCAGGACTTCTTGTTCGTGACTTATCAAGGATAAAGTCATACACGAAGTACATAAATTTCTGCCAAATAATTGACTGTATCATTTATAATTTACTTTTAAAATTGTTAAATCTCCCACTCGCGTAAAAAAATACAAAAGGAAGTTAATTGATGAAAAAACATAAATTCTCATTAAACTGATCATAGTTGTTACATATGTATTGAAAACTTTTATTTTAAACTTATTGACAGTATTTTCTAAGATGCTCGGCATTTCATGGGTTCTTGAATCTCTCCCCTTCAAATATCTCAAGGTGATAAGTAGATGGTCAGACGACAGTAGAAATACGATATGAACCGTGTCAATTGGCTTCCAACTTGTTTCCTCTCTGGATTACTTTTTTTTAAAAGTAGTCTCCTTCCTTCAAGTTTCTCGGCTTCACTATTCTGTTGTTAAACTTAACTGTATGATGTTGATATGCAGTTACCTGAAGTTTAGCATTCTACCGTACTTTTTCTACCATGTCCAAGTTAAGCCCCCTCATTAAATCACTTTAGAGAGAGTCGAAGTTGAGCACTCTGTGACTCAACAAACCTATCTCTATTGGAACCACCACTTTCATTCTAGATGCTAACATTTATGGAGTTTTATCGATATCTGTCCTCGACGTGGTTCTATGGTCCCATAAGGCACTGTGCAACTCATTGATCTAGTTTCCCTTTGCATCATCAAGCCTCTTTTTCAATCCATCTGGTAATGTTTTGCTAATAACTTATATCTTACTATTGCATTGAGGATCACCTGAGACATAATGTAGATTTTGGATTTCAGAATGAACACAATAATTCTCAAACTCTTGGTTATCAAATGGGGTTCCATGGTCTGTGATGAAAGCATACGACATGCCATATTGGCATATGATATTCTTCCATATAAACTGGTAAACTCTTTCATAAGGCATTTTGATAAGTGGCTCAACTTCAACCCATTTTGTGAAGTAGTATGTGGCAACAACAAAGTATTTAATTCTCCCCTTTGTCCTTAATATAGTCTGACCAAATCGATTCCCCGCAGAGAAAAGGTCCAATAGGACATGATCGATGTCAAGGGAGCCCCGTATCTCCTGTGTATAACAATAAATTTTATGCATTTATCTAGTATATGATGAGTTATTTGACTTCATGGTTTTCCAATAATATCCCTAAATAGCTACCCTTCACACAAATAATCGTTCGGTTAAGTGGGATCCATATGATCCTTCATGAAATTCTTTGATCAAGTCATTCACTTCCTTAGGATCTTTAGTCAGCAATCCTTTATCAATATACTCCTTGATTGGATCTATCCATAAAGGGCCCAAATGAACTGCTATTAAGCTAACCTCTTCTTCGTTTATGCTCCTGCTTGCTAGTAATTCTACTAGAATAGTCCTTCTCAATTTTTTTCTAGTTGTTGTAGCTAGACGAGTAAGTGCATTTGCTTGGGCATTCTCAATCCTTAGAATTAAGATCGTTTCGACTGCTAGAAATTTTTAGATGATTCTTTGAGTCTTTGACATATATTTATCCATGAGTTCTCCTTTAACTTCATATATTCTGAGCACTTGATTGACGATCAATTAGGAGTCACTATCAGCGAGAATTTCTCGACACCCAATGACAATTCTAGTTCCAGACCTGTAATCAATGCTTCGTATTCTTCCTCCTTATTGGAAGCTTGAAATTAAAAAATGCAGTGCATATTCCATGTCTATATCATCAGGGGAATTAATAATAAGTGCTCCATTGCCAATTAAATAAGAGGATCCATCCACATATAATTTATAGACATTTATTTCTCCATCGAAGCTTCCTTCCTTCAAATATCCTTGTTTTAACACCTTCTTGCTTTGCTCCTCATCTGTTTGGCAACCTCTCGGGGAGTATATGTTTTTTGTTTATCCAGGTTTACACTATCTTCTAGAGAAGTCTGGTCGGCTTGATTTAACTTTGAGATCTCTTCCAGGGAAGTCTGCTTGGAATTTTTCTCCTTATCTGGATCATAATCAACTATTATTTCTTCATAAGTAAAGTTGGCTATAAAATCTACCATAGAGTGCCATTTCAACACTATTCAGGACTCGTAGAGTATATCATACTCTCCTAAGTCCACTTCCCAAACCATCAATCTCCCAAATTTTTCTAGTTTATAGATAGCTTGGTGCAATAGTAAATCTGTATAGACCACCATGGTATGTGCTCGAAAGTAGGGTTTCATTCTTTTAGATGCTTCAATGAGTGCCAAAACTAATTTTTCCAAGAGAGGATATCGAATTTTAGCCTCCTTGAAAGCCTTTCTAGTGTAGTACACCAGTCTTTGAATTCCATTTTCCATTCGTATCAGGGATGAGCTGACAGCTAACTCAAATACATCAAGGTACATATATAATTTTTCTCCCATGATTGGTCGGGAGAGTAGTGGCAGAGATCTTAAATATTTCTTCAACTCTTGGAAAGCATTTTCACAATCTTTATTCCATTCGAAGGTTTTCCTGAGAACCTTGAAGAATGGTAAGCATTTATCCGTTGCTCGGGAGATAGATCGGTTGAATGCAGTTACTCTTTTTGTCAATTTCTTTATGTATTTCTTGCACAAGGAAGATTGCATTTCGATCAATGCCTTGTTTTTATCTGGATTGGATTCAATTCCTCTTTGATTTACGATGAATCCCAGGAATATCCCTTCCTATACGCTAAACACATATTTAGTCAAATTAAGTTTCATCTGATGCTTCTCATGCTAATCAAACAACTGGCCTAAGTCTTTGATGTGGTCTTTTTTGCTTTTATTAAGCATGTCATCTACTTAAACTTCCATATTCTTTCCAATCTGTTCTTTAAAAACTTTTCTCACTAACCTTTGATATGTTACTTTAGCATTTTTCAGCCCAAAGGGCATAACATTATAACAATAAGTACCTCGATTAGTGATAAATGGTGTGCTGTCTCTGTCTACTAGATTCATTTTAGTTTGGTTGTGCCCCGAATAAGCATCTATGAAGCTGAGAAACTCATGTCCTACCGTGGCATCGACAAATTGGTTAGTTTTGGATAAAGGAAAATAATCTTTAGCACATGCCTTATTTTGATCGATGAAGTCAACACACATGTGCCACTTATTGTTCTTCTTCCTCACCATTACTACATTCGCCAACTAATCCGAGTTCTTGACATCTTCATTGAAATTTTCTTTCTGCAGCTTGTCCACCTATTCTTGGATAAATTTGTTCTTCTCAGGACTTAATACTCGTCGCTTTTGCTTAATAGACTTGGCATTATTAGTGATATTCATCTCATGGCTTATAAATTCCAGATCAATTCCTGACATATCTTCATGGCTCCATGCGAACATGCTCTTTTTCCCTTTAAGAAAATTGATCAATTCTTATTTGAGGGTTGGTTTTAGAGTTAATCCAATCTGCGTGGTTCTTTCGGGTCTTTCGTCATCCGGGATAATTATTTCCGTGGCCTCCATAACCTTTCCTTTAACTAAATCAACCTCCTCGTGGGGATCTAAGGTCTCAATCTAATAGGTGGTAGTAAGTTTCTTTACGTCTTGGAAAACTGAAGTATAATAGTATTCCTTAGCTTCAATTTGATATCCTATAACAATGCCAACCCCATAATGAGTGGGGAACTTTAGACATTGGTGGACAGTAGATTGTACCACTTGGAACTTTTTCATACCAATACAGCCAAGGATCGTATTATAAGTTTGATCGAACGTTCTTGTCTAGGATGAAGAAATAAATCCTTTTAATCTTGCTAGCATATAGAGTGCAGATAAGAACTTCTAATTTGACAGTTCCCAATGAGCATACATTTTCTCCCGAGAAGCCTATTAAGGGCCTGTGATAAGGTTCTAATTTGTTGTCGTGTAATACCAAACCGTGGAAACACTTGTAAAACATGACATCGGCTGAACTGCTAAAGTTTACTAGGACTATAGCTACCCTTACTTCATGTACTCTCAAAGTGACAACCAAAGGATCATCATAGGGATAGAGTACTCCGAAAAAATTATTCTTGGAGAAATCGATTATTAGTTTATCCTCGTTTACTTTCCTTGGACGACCATTAACATCTTCATATAAGTTAATCTTCTGGATGTAGGAACATGCTTTGGCTTCAATTAAATAGTATTTTCTTTCATCTATCTCATTACCAACACCAGCATCTCCCCTTGTAATAAAATGAAAGCCGAAAGATATCATTTTTACCTTAACTTCAGGCTCTCTAGGTTTCTTTGCTAGATTTAGGTTATCTTTTAAATCATTATCTCGACCTCTTTTCTTACCATCTCTCCTTTATAAGAAGATTCTGATCGCCTTTTGGAGTCTTGTTTCTTTGACTTGTTAATAAACTTAGACAATTTTCTTCTCCGGACCAGGTTCTCAATCTGTATGCCCATGGATTTTATGGAATTCACAATACTTGGACTTTTCTCTTTTGTTAAGAAGGGACTTCAGCATTCTCAGTTATTTAAGTTCTTTTCTTCCTTTAATTTCCTCAAAGATGTGATGCACGCCAATAGTGAGAGGAGTGTATTTCTCGTACTTCTTAGGTTTATGGGCCTTCTTATCTTTTTGTTCCTTCTTTTCAAAACTCTTATCGGCCTTAACTCCTGGAGTTTGTTTAGTGGCCATGGCTTCCTCGATGTTCATGATTTTTTTAGCTTTGGCAATCAACTTAGTCATGGTTTTAGGGGGTATTTGACCAATGCATAATATAACTTATCGGGGAGCAGTCTACTCATCAAAGTGGTGATAGAAATCTTCTCTTCATAATCCCCCACTTTCAGCTTTTTACTGTTAAAATGAATTATATACTCGTGAGTGGTTTCCCCTGATCACTGAAGGACACTTAGTAAGTGGGCTATCCTTTTTATTGGTTGGGCCCTAAAGAAAAATTTGTTGATGAATAGCTCGATAAGATGCTTGAAGCTAGAGATTTATCCTTAGGGTAGATTATCATACCAAATATGTGTAGAGGCAGTGACGGTACTTGAGAATGCTCGACAATGCATCTTATCTAGAACCGAGTAAATATCAGATGTAACTTGGTATTGTTCAATATAAACGATGGGTTTAGTCTTACCTTCATATTTAGGAATGACCACAGGTGGTTTGAATTTCGACGGTGTAGGAAAATCCACGATAGTTGGAACAAAAGTAGATCCTTTCACAAAGCTCTTTTGCAACGGATTTTTAGACTTGGCTATTTCTCCCAGGCGATCTTCTAATCATTGTATTGATCTTTTCTAAGGGTGATATTTTGGATTATATTTGGCTGAGGTAGCTCTACCGTGCATTTGTATCGGGCTATCTTCATGGCAAGTCTGCTCGGCATGCATGGAACCTCGTACACTAGCCCTGGATCTAGTAGACCCTTCTCGGTGATCTCACAACTTGGAAGGTTCCCCATGATAGCATCTATTTTCTCAAGGACAAAAACGATCAAAGGCAGAGGCCTTGATAAACCTTTCCTAGCCGCTCGATCCTTCTAGAGTAAGAGAACGACCATCTTAGTAGTCAGTAGATCTGACTGAAGAGGTTACTCCCAATTAATTGGATTGACCTTATGAAGATCTGGAATACCTAAACTTGTTTCTATAATTTCTAGGAAGGGTAAGTGACATTTCCCTCCTATAGGATGGGATAGTTGTAAAACTAGCTTGAAGCGTTTGAGTAATTTGCCTCATGGTTTCTTCCATTGCCTCCTGTCCCTAGGTAATGTTGAGTGAAATTCATTGTAGGTCTCATATACCTGGAGGAGAATAGAGTGTGAAAGCATTACCTCCAGCCAAACTTCTTTCTAGGATGTTTGTTATAGAGGCCCTTTTTATATGTGCTCTAGGTGAAAACAATTTTTTCAAAAACTTCTTCTAATTTTAATAGGCATTAATTTTGTGAATCACTTTTAATTAAACCAATTTTATCTTCTTAATCCTAAACTTTCATCTAGGTGAGATTAAGCAAGATAGAGTAAATAAATTCCACAAAACGTCGATGTACGAGGAAACCACTAAGGAATAAAAACCTCAAACGGACCGAGCCAGACAATCACTATGATATGGTTTTACAAAGTATAGATTGTAGACTTACTTAATGACTCGATCCCCACAAGTCTTAATGATCTTCTATGCTTCAATCTCTCATCCACAGTGGAACACAGGCGTCCACCTATGCAAGGTCCACAACACACAAGTCCACTGTAATACCTCGTAATTTTAATGACTTTTAAAATGAGTTAAATTAAAAGTTAATGGGATTAATCCCAATTAATTTTTGTGGTTCGAGGGATCTTTACCGAACCTATAGTCCCCTATACAGAGACGAGATGTATTGGGACAAGATAGAAGAGTAATGCAGCACCGTAGCTGTGTCTCGGGGTGCAGTATATTGTGTATATATATATATATATATATATATATATATATATAATATAGTGAATGTATATATATACTTGTGATGATATCTACTGTGTGGCTAAAGTAGAAATGTAAGATAGTTACGAATGAGAACACATAATTGAATTATATTAATAAGGGACTTATCCATGTTGAATCTAAATGGATATATATGATTGTAACATCATTATATGTATTATAGGGTTAATACGTGAGAATGAATTGGGTTAAAAAGAATGGATACAATGGGATAATCTAGCTTGGGAACTATAACTATGATGGCTTAGAGGTACGTTAGGTGTGCACTCTAGATGAGAGGTGAGAATCTCAAGAGAGAGTACGATAATCTAACATGTATATTATAAGTGATAAATATTGAAATTATTCACTTGCTATTTTCAAAACTATTTTACCATCAGGCTCTGACCCGTTTCCTTGTATATTATCTTTTCTCTCTTGTATCTTCTATATCAGGTGTTCAGTCGTATAGATGCCTCCCATAGAGGATTAATATGGTTGACGAACTATGAAGATATGGAGGATTGTTTAGACGCTCTCATTCATTTGATTCATACTCTATAGTGATCTTTCATTTAGGGCATGTCGCCCTAGAGGAGTTTAACTATTTCCATTCTATTGAGTCAGGATTTTATGCTCGTGTCGTTGTGATACATCTACTATTGTTAGGATTTATGTATTGTGATATTTTCTGGAAAGTTTATTCCAGTTGCCTTTAAATTCTATTGTGGTATCTATTCAGTTTATTGTTGTTGTGGAATGGAATGTGTGGAATTGTTCAAAATGGTAGAATTGAAATTTTATTAAATTAAAATTGGAAAGTTTTTAACACCAGCTTAATTGAGTATTAGGTGATAGTAAAATGTTTTCGACAGTGATGCTAAGAATGAACCAACTGTATATTCTGATTTAATTGGGTATGGGACTGATCACCCGATATTTAATTAGGTGGACTGTTACAGGTGGTATTAGAGCATCAGGTTCTAGTGTCCTTTAGGGTCTGTACGGATTACTATGCTTTCAGCTTAGTATTCTTTGATGTAAAGCCCTATCATTAGGATTGTTGCATTTCAATGAGACTATAGACAAAAAACCTTTTGGGGATTTATTTGTTTGCGATATGTCTTTGTATAAGGTGATTATCGGCATGGATTGATTTGTTGTATATAAGGCCAAGATTGATGGTATAGTCAGCGTATTATCTTTAGGAAGAGAGTGAATAAGTAGACTTATATATAAATAGATAAAACCTGTTGGGAAGTTATATACTATAGACTAAGGACCTGAGGAGTTTTGATGACCGACTATTTTAGGTATTACTATATCGGGGGGGGGGGGGGGGGTTCCTTGTTTGGATTTCGCTCTGCGAGACAACCCATGCATGAAACTAACGAACGTTGAGAGTCGAAGTAAGTTGGCTCTTTAGGATATGAGTTTATAACGTTTACTATTATATGTATATATATTAATCAGAGAGTTATGAGTTGTGGTATGATTTGACGTTAATGGAGTCGCCAAATGTGAATGTGGAAATCATGGTGATACGGATTATATTATAAGTAGTTAGTTAATTAAGGGTAACCTTATAGAGGAATCACATTATTTTATATCTTATGACGGAATGTAAACACATAGGGTATATGGGCGCCTTGGATAGTTCGATTGTACTATTTTCCATAATTGTGACACAGTAAGTATTCTCGAGGTTAATGAAAGTAGAAGTTGTGACTTCTGGATTTAGTTGTTTGATGATTTAGGACTGCTACTCCACAAAATTTTCCACGAGGATGTTGTAGGAAGGATTGGATAAAGTTTAACTCGAGACAATTGAAACTAAATGGTAAGAATTAGTGTATAACATTAGTGGGGGTATTCGGTAATGTACGGTATGGGCGGTACGGCAGAGATTGCATGAGATGTGAGATTAATACCCGGAGTTGTCCTTACCAGTTATGCTTTATTTTCCAAATTTTGGGACGAAATTCTGTTATAAGGGTGGAAGTACGTAATACTCCATAATTTTAATGACTTTTAAAATGAGTTAAATTAAAAGTTAATGGGATTAATCCCAATTAATTTTTGTGGTTCGAGGGATCTTTACAGAATCTATAGTCCCCTATACAGTGACGAGATGTATTGGGACAAGATAGCAGAGTAATGCAGCACCGCAACTGTGTCTCGGGGTGCAGTATATTGTATATATATATATAATATAGTGAATGTATATATATACTTGTGATGATATCTATTGTGTGTCTAAAGTAGAAATGTAAGATAGTTACGAATGAGAACACTTAATTGAATTATATTAATAATGGACTTATCCATATTGAATCTAAATGGATATATATGATTGTAACATCATTATATGTATTATAGGGTTAATACGTGAGAATGAATTGGGTTAAAAAGAATGGATACAATGGGTTAATCTAATTAGCTTGGGAACTATAACTAGGATGGCTTAGAGGTACATTAGGTGTGCACTCTAGATGAGAGGTGATAATCTCAAGAGAGAGTCCGATAATCAAACATGTATATTATAAGTGATAAATATTGCAATTATTCACTTGTTGTTTTCAAAACTATTTTACCATTGGGCTCTGACCCGTTTCCTTGCATATTCACTTTTCTCTCTTGTTTCTTCTTTATCAGGTGTCGAGCCGCAGGGACGCCAGCCATAGAGGATTAATATGGTTGACGAACTATGGATATATGGAGGATTGTTTAGATGCTCCCATTCATTTGATTCATACCTTATAGTGATCTTTCATTTAGGGCATGTCACCCCAGAGGGGTTTATCTATTTCCTTTCTATTGAGTCAGGATTTTATACTCGTGTCGTTGTTATACATCTATTATTGTTGGGATTTATGTATTGTGATATTTTCTGGAAAGTTTATTCCAGTTGCCTTTAAATTCTATTGTGGTATATATTCAATTTATTGTTGTTGTGGAATGGAATGTGTGGAATTGTCCAAAATGGTAAAATGAAATTTTATTAAATTAAAATTGGAAAGTTTTTAACACCATCTTAATTGAGTATTAGGTGATAGGAAAATGTTTTCGACAGTGATGCTAAGAATGAACCAACTGTATATTCTGATTTAATTGGGTGTGGGACTAATCACCAGGTATTTAATTAGGCGGGGTGTTACATCCACTCGTGCCTTGGTATCCATCAATACAGCTACGACAACCGTCTACTATTTAGAACACAGAGTTCACCACTTCTTCACTTCAATCAGCATGTACGGAGTCCACCTCACGGAAACAAGCTCTTCAATGTAGCAAGAATAAATCGTGATGCAAACATAAGATCTCTAAACACAATGGTTAGGAAAGATCAAATATTGTAAATACAAAGGATGTTTTTTACTTCGGAAACCTTTGTAAACAAGTGCAGAAAAATATATGGGTTATGTACTGTATTTTTTGGTCTTGCGCACCTTGAAATTCCAAGCAAAAGACGCTTTAAATAAAAACTTTAAGTCTGTATGGAGTTAAAACGAAATGTGTATGTCGTTCAAACGATATATCCATCTTGTTAAAACAATATGTCCATGTCATTTGAACGACAGTCACATGTCGTTTGAACGACTGAGAATGTCATTTGATCCTTCAAAACTCAAAGGAAAGATCCATATGACTCTAAAACGGATTTATCTCTTAATAACCGAATTAAAAACAGTTTAAAAATCATTTTAAATAAAATAACATCCTTAAAAAGTATTTATCGAGTCCCATAAACATTATGCATCCATACCTAATGCACCTCGTTACTTAGGTCGTTCGAACAAATATTCCATGTCATTTAACGACATAGATATCTTGTTTGAACCAGGCAAGAAACGAGTTGAAACGGCGTAACGTCGTGCGAAGCACCTAATAAACGACCATAAAAATGACCAATCTCACGACCATATCTGACACTTAATGCACATCGTTACTTAGGTCGTTTGATCCAGTATTCGAACAACTTGGATATGTCGTTTGAACTACTTCGAAAAAAACTTGTATTTCAGCTCTAAAAATGTCCAGGATTAGCCCAGTGAATTTTTTTTTCTCAAAAGAGTTGCTAGAAATATGAGACAGTAGAAAAAACAGACTCAAAATAGAAAATAAAAAATATGATATACGTGCTAACATAGTATCAATGTGCTTATACATGGATATAGAATGAATGGGCATGAACTACAACAGATGAATCACAACTTAGACACATCGAAACGATCAAGAAGCTCTAATTGATAGATAAATTTCATCAAATTATGTTTTAGCTATATGTGAAAATTAATATGATGAGCTTAAAGAACTAAACAAACAACATGCACACAAATTCGGAATTTTGACGATTCTACAAACAATAGGGTCATGACGACTTTTCAAAATTAGGATTCGTGGGGCAAATATTTCTTTTCTTTTTAATTGAACATATCAAACTAAACTAATTGGCCCCTTTTGGATATATATATGATCTTTTTAAATGCCTTAATTCTTTCTCGGGCTCTTTTAAATGGTGGCTTTCACGATGAGATTATTATTCTCTTACAGCCCTTTCCCGCGCACACTTATCATTTTTTCAATTTAAGAAAAATTAATCCTCATGGGTAACGATTCTTACATAAACATCTTCTCCTATTTCTAATTACGCATATATGACAAAATTAAGTGGAAAATATCTCACCAAACTCAAATATGCATGAGAAGTCAAACATTCATGCAAGTTCGTGCATGTGTGCGCGATGTCATATATACAAAGTCGAATCCAAATGGAAATCAACTTCGAAATAGCCCCATTAACCAAGGTTAAGATCATTCTAAGCATCTACAAATATGACCAAATGTCCTAGCTACATTGATAATGACATTATGGGAGTCCGAGCACACCAATATGCTACATCAAACATGTAAACTCTTGACACAAAAAAAAATGAAAAACTTTGTGTTTTTCAAAAAATATTTTGACCCAAAAATAAAACATTTATGTATTTTATCAAAAACATATGAAACCAAAAATATTTTTGTTTTTTTCTCATAAGACTCAATAATAGAAAATTATAATGCAAAGAGATACACATGTCATAACACTAGAAAGATATATATCATAAAGCAAAGACTAGAGTATGACAAACATAGTTAACATAATCATCTTTCAGATTTAGCATGAGAAGAATCAAATGAAACCAAAAGAGAGTTATGAAGTTTAATTCCTAAAGCCACTAAATTCGATTTCCTAACCCAAGTAGGTGTGTAACAATGCATGGGGGTTTTGGGAACCGAACCAAATTTATTCTTACACTTCCTAGGAACATTTTTTAAGGTCATAACAATAACATCTAAGGTGACACTTCTTACTACAATGAGTGCAAGTGTAAACATGGCGAGGAATGTGACCTAGATGTGGACTTCTCTTGACGTTCCTAGTTATCTCTCTCACACGATTGGTATTGTCTTTGGGAATGGGAGAAACACGATCATTGAAGCCATACCACACCTATCATCTTTGATTTGGACGGTGCCTTAAATCTTATCCAACTTTTCCGACCTAGCCTCCAAATAAAACTTTACTTTACTCGAGTCTCTCAATCTCTCCTAAAGCTCACTAATCCTAGACTCAAGCAAACTCCTAAACTTCTCAAACTCTAGAATCTCATTCTTCATAGCCTCCATCAAACCATGAAGACTATCTCTCTCACCCTCCAAGTACTCTAGCTTCTCCCGTGCCCTAAGATCCTCAATCAATACATCGTTATTGAAGAGGGTCCCGATATGTGGGTTTTAAACAAAACCAATTTTTCTTCGAAAAAGATCCAACTTTTAATTATGCACCAAACCAAGTTGAGAAATCCCAATTCTCACTTTAAACCAATTTTATCTTGATTAATACTAAACATGCATCTAGTGATTAAAGCAAGTAAAGTAAAGTGAAGAATACTCACAACGCCGTATGTACGAGAAAAAAACCCAAAACGGGAAAACAACCTCGGACGGCCCAAGCCAGACAATCACTATGAACAATGGTTTTACAAAGACAGATTAGCCTTACACTAAGACTCGATCCCCACGGGTCTTGATGATCCTTCTGATCTTCAACCGTCCTTCAATAGTGCCCACGCATAAATTCTGTCTTCCACAATCTCTGTTCACAACACACACCTCCACGTATGTCTCGGTGTCCACCGATATGGCTTTGATTAGTCTATGATGTCGAACACGATGTTCGTCGCTTCTTCACCGCAAAACCCTTTGTGTTCAATGTGTAGAACAAACAACTTTGGTGAAGTAAGATCACGTAAACATATAAGAATGATAACTCGAATCTTTACAAACTCTAAGGATGTGTTTAAGACTTTTAAACCTTAGAAAACATGTGCAAACAAGGTTCTGGTTCGTAAAACTTTTTCCAGAAAGCACACTTACGAAATTATGATGCAAACACTGTTTAAATAGGATTTAAACATCGCCTTGAAAAACTTATCGTTCGAACGACTTAAGCATGTCATTTGAGCGACATTGTATCTCGTTTGAATGAGATCCAATGTCGTTCGCGCAACATTGTATCTCATTCGAACGAGATCCAATGTCGTTCGAGCGACCTCACGAAAGTTTGACTTTCTTTGACTTTCGGATAAGAATGTCTCTTAACACAGAGATTCAAATTAGTCAAACTCTATTTCAAGCTTATCATCATAAAACGAAATTTAAACCTTTTAAAACACTTTAAAAATATTTTTCTTTATAAAAATTACATCCTTATCTTTTATAAAATAATTCCGAGCACCATTAATTATACGCATTCATACCTGAGTGATCTCGGAATGAAATTAACTTTGAAGACGAGTAAACTTGCACCAAATAAATATCGGCATGATTATTTCTTTGAAGCTTTGCCTCAACGTCTTTAATTTCTTCAATACGTCATAGACCAAGTGGGATCGTGACAAAATAAACATCTCCCTATGACATATTACAAACACAGTTTTGTTCACGAAATTAAGTCAAAACAATACAGGGACTCAACTGAAAATTTATGTCCTTACAAATCTCCCCCTTTGACTATTCTGGGACAAAACTAAACCAGTGAAATGCCTAACCGGGCCGTCAAGACGTATGACGCCTAAATCCCATCCCATAAACCCAAAATCAAAAATACAGGACATGGACTAGTATATGTAGCACCGGCAAGCATGAACTGTCTGAATGTGATGTAGACTTGAAATCTTGAATCGCTGAGGCATTCCTACACACATGAAACAGACAAATAGATATCCAGTGAAGTATGGAGGAACAAATGATACCAATTTATATAGTCAATAAGAACAAATCATTTGAAACATGTGAGCAAATATTATATACCAATTTGTTACCAATTTGAAACAAATATAAGCGCTCAACAAATCTCCCCTCCTACATCACATACCAAATCTCTCCCCCTTTTTGTCTCGAATAGACAATCCGGTGAAAAGATAAACCAATAGGAAATATCTAGCAGTAGAATATGATACCTAATAGAATCAAGTTGATACCAATTTTGAAAAAATTGAAAACCGCTAGATAAACATGAAACAACCAGCTAAATATGATCAAGAGATGACTAATCAGTAGCTAGTAAACCAAGGAATCACACAAAGAGTATACCAATCCAATCAAGTGTGATAAACGGACATATATGCAAAATATCAATTTGGAACATAAAAGAACCTGCATATAAACCAAACAGTCCAAAAATGCTTCCTGTAGTACCAAAGATATATCAAATTAAGCTAGAGGACTACAAACCAATCAGAAGTAATTTTTCACCCTGTTGTTCGAACGAGCCAGGGACTTCGCTCAAACGAGATGAGGAAGTCGCTCGAACGAAGACAAAAGTCGTTCGCGCGAGATGCAATGTCGTTAAAACGACTTCGCGCGACCTGCCAAAATTTCCCAGTTTCCCAGAAATATTATAAAGTATTTCCCAGTGAAAAAAATTCCATAAAAAAATTCCAGGAAGGGACTGACAGAAGAAAAACAATGCTAAAACAGTAAGCTTTTCGCACAAAACGCACAAACTCATAAAAACTTAAAATGCGAGTTACATGCAAACATAGTACCGATGTGCTCAAACATGGGCATGGAATGTATGGTTGTGAAACTACAACAAATGAGTCATAATTCCAACACATCGAAACGATCAAAAAGCTCTAATTGATAGCGATAAATCATCAAACTTTATCATAGCCAAATGACAATTAAAGTGTGAGCTTAATGAACTAAACATACTTCATGCACACAAATCCAGAGTTTTGACGATTCTACAAACAATAGCGTCAAATTGCAATGTTTCAACACTAGGATTAGTTGTGCAAACCTGTTTAAATTTTCTCCAACCAAACACCCTCATATAAGCATACTTTTTCAAGTTCTTTTGAGGTTTCTAGCTTTCTCAACTTATAGAAAATCTTATTGGCCCTTTTTTATAGCATATTGCATTTTATTTTGGGCTCTTTTAAACGGTGGCTTTCACAACGAGTTAATTTTGAACTCTCGCAGCCCTTTCCCGTGAATCACTCAACATTTTTACCAATTTTAAATCCTCACGGTAAGCGGTTATTACATTCACACTTCTCCGTAAGTCTACTTACGCATAGATGACAAGATTGAGATAAGAATGCCTCACCAAATTCAAATATGCAAGATAAGTCAAGCATCCATATAAACTCGTGCATGTGTACGATGTTGGCATATATACAAAGTCGAATCAAGATGCATATCAACTTCGAAACAACCCCATATAAACAATGGTTAAGATCATTCTAAGCATCGATAATAATGACCAAATGTCCTAGCCACATGTATAATGAAACGATGGGGGGGTCCAAGCACACCAATATGCCACATCAAACATGTAAACACACAAACAAAAACTGAAAATCGTTTTGGCTTTTCAAACATATTTTGACTCAAAGAAAAGCAAAATCTTTTTGGATTTTCAAAAGTTTTCTCAAAAAACAAAATCTTTTTGTATTTTTCGAATAAGATTCAAACAAGTGAAAAATAAAATACAAAGAGATAAACATGTCATAACACTAGAAAATAATAAATAATAATGCAAGGGCTAGCGTATGACAAAGCATGCATGCAACTAACCATAAGAAAGAGCAAGAGATGAGTCATGTGCATGCATGTGAGAATCAACCAACGAAGCATTTAGCATCTCCAAAACGGATTTTCTAACCCAAACAGGTGTATACCTAACAAAATGGGTTTTGGGAACCAATGGGACACTACGTTTAATCTTCCTAGGGTCTTTTCTAAGATCAAAACAAAAACTCCTAAGGTGACCTTTCCTACCACAATGCGAACAAGTGAAAACACGATGAGGAATGGGACCTTTAGGTTGAACTTTTCTAATACCCTCGGATGTGGTTGATGCTCTAAAACAAACTATGGTTTTGGCTTTTATGATCGAACCACTAGAACAAGATAAGCCGCTACCAACACTACTTGAGTCATTTAAATAATTTTTTAACTTCAAAACTTTTGACTCAAGCAAACGATTAGATTCCTCAAACTTTAGGGACTCCTTCTTTAAATTTTCAATTAACCCTATAAGGTTATCTCTCTCCCCCTCAATGTGAGCAAACTTATCCCTAAGATCCTTTTCTCGTGCCACAATGTCATTAATCGAATTATTTTCCTCAACAACACAAACACTAGAATTTCTCAAATCCTCGAACTCTTTTTCTAAAATGAGGACTCTATCATCACTCTCCTTTTTGCCCAATTTTAATATATTAAAATCTTTAAACAAGGAACTAAAATGCTCACGACAAACATCTCTTCGAATTTGAAAAGTTTGCAAATATTCAATCTTATTTTTAAAACCGAAATTTTCTTTTTTCAAAACTTCTATACGTTTTGGAAACTTTAAATTGAAACGATGTAAATCGTCAACACTTAGAGAATCCATCGAGAGAAAACAAACAAAGGAGAGATAAACAAACACACAAGATCACAAAACAAATAAAATATGTTTTCTAGCTCTAATACCAATTTGAAGAGGGTACTGATATGTGTGTTATAAACAAAACCAATTTTTCTTCGAAAAAGATCCAACTTTTAATTATGCACCAAACCAAGTTGTTAAATCCCAATTCTCACTTTAAACCAATTTTATCTTGATTAGTCCTAAACATGCATCTAGTGATTAAAGCAAGTAAAGTAAAGTGAAGAATACTCACAACACCAGATGTACGAGGAAAAAACCCAAAACGGGAAAACAACCTCGGACAGCCCAAGCCAGACAATCACAATGAACAATGGTTTTACAAAGACAGATTATCCTTACACTAAGACTCGATCCCCACGGGTCTTGCCGCTCCTTCTGATGTTCAACTGTCCTTCAATAGTGCCCACGCATAAATTTCATCCTCCACGATCTCTGTTCACAACACACCCCTCCACGTATGTCTCGGTGTCCACCGATATGGCTTTGATTCATCTACGTTGTCGAACATGATGTCGGTCGCTTCTTCACCGTAAAACCCTTTGTGTTCAATGTGTAGAACAAACAACTTTGGTGCAGCAAGATCACGTAAACATATAAGAATGATAACTCGAATCTTTGCAAACTCTATGGATGTGTTTAAGACTTTTAAACCTTAGAAAACATGTGCAAACAAGGTTCTGGTTCGTAAAACTTTTTCCAGAAAGCACACTTAATAATTATGATGAAAACACTGTTTAAATAGGATTTAAACACCACCTCGAAAAATGTGTCGTTCGAACGACTTAAGCATGTCGTTCGAGCGACATTGTATCTCGTTTGAACGAGATCCAATGTCGTTCGCGCAACATTGTATCTCGTTCGAATGAGATCCAATGTCGTTCAAGCGACCTCGCGAAAGTTTGACTTTCTTTGACTTTCGGATAAGAACGTCTCTTAACACAGAGATTCAAATTAGTCAAACTCTATGTCGAGCTTATCATCATAAAACGAAACTTAAACCTTTTAAAACACTTTAAAAATATTTTTCTTTATAAAAATTACATCCTTATCTTTTATGAAATAATTCCGAGCACCATTAATTATACGCATTCATACCTGAGTGATCTCGGAATGAAATTAACTTTGAAGACGAGTAAACTTGCACCAAATAAACATCGGCATGATTATTTCTTTGAAGCTTTGTTTCAACGTCTTCAATTTCTTCAATACGTCATAGACCAAGTGGGATCGTGACAAAATAAACATCTCCCTATGACATATTACAAACACAGTTTTGTTCATGGAATTAAGTCAAAACAATACAGGGACTCAATTGGAAATTTATGTGCTTACAATTATTTTCTATGGAACTCTCTTTCAACTTAGCTTGCAACTTTAAGTTATCCTTCTTCACCTTCACTGTTTCCTCATACAAAACATTGAAGGCAACTTGTAACTCACTCATATCAATCTCCTCATCCTTAATCGTTTCACCCTCACTCACTTGGGAATCACACTCAACGACCTCAGAAGTGTCATTCATATGAGTATCTTTATAAGAAGATTCATCATCATCGCTCACATGATAAACCTTAAACGTGGTTTATTTGAGATCAATGGGGGAGTCTCCTCCCTCTTCTTATTCACTATCACTTAAGGTGGCATTATATGCAATCGGTTTCTTACCCTCCTTCTTAAGTCTAGTGGGGCACTCCGCTACCCTATATCCATAACCCTTGCAATCAAAACATTTATCCGACTCATCCCTCTTATCATTCTCACTTTGATTCTTAGGGACATGATCGGCCTTGTTGTTCTTGAATTTCTCAAGTCTTTTGGTATCTCTCAATTGCTTTTGGAACATAAGAATTTTTTTAAATTTCTTTGCTAACAAGGATACATCTTCGAAATTGAAGTCAGATTCATTATGCTCTGAAACTTTCGTTTCCTCCTTTTGGGCTTTTAAAGTGATGCCCTTTTCTTTCTTTGGCACTTGCTTGGAGGTAAACATATCAAGATCATAAGTTTGTAGATCACCTATAAGCTCTTCTAGTTTCGTTGAGTCAAGTAAACACAAGGAATTTAAAACGGTTACCTTCGGTTTAAATCTACTAGGCAACGACCTTAAGATTTTCTTTATGACTTGGTTTTCGGGTATTTTCTCTCCAAAGTTAAACGACGAGTTGACAATATGGGACAATCTAGTGTAAAATGCATCAATCATCTCACTCTTTAACATCTTAATCGTGGTGATATTTTGGATTTTAGACGCCCTGACCATGCTAGTTCACTCATGAGTAAGAGAAAGGACATCCCATGCCTCTTTCTACATTTCACACATCATGATACGATTATACTCTTCCGGTATGAGAGACGAAGAAATAACATGTAAACCTTTAGAATTATAAAGTGCAAGCATGTGTTCGGCTTCGATCCATGACTCGACAGGTTTTAAGTGTGTGGCCTCAACCTCTTTCGTTATTGGTGGTGTCCACCCTTTTTCTACTGCTAACCAAACACGCTCATCTATGGCCTTAAATTCACTTTTCATTCGCATATTCCAATAAGCATAATTTGACCCATCAAAAATCGGTGTTCTAAAACCCTCATAAATACCAAAATTCATACCTAAAGACACGTGGGATCACTCACACAATAAAATAGTGTTCCTTTCTCTGATACCAACTTGTAGAGGCCCTTTTTATGTGTGCTTTAGGTGAAAGAATTTTTTTTTGAAAATTCTTCTAATTTTAATAGGCACCAATTTTGTGAACCACTTTAATTAAACCAATTTTATCGTTTTAATCCTAAACATGCATCTAGGTGAGATTAATAAAGATAAAGTAAATCAAGTCCACAAAATGACGATATATAAGGAAACCACTAAGGAAAAAAACCTCGGACGACCTAAGCCAGACAACCACTATGATACGGTACTACAAAGTACAGATAGTAGACTTACTCAACGACTTGATCCCCACAAGTCTTAATGATATTCAATGCTTCAACCACTCCTCCACAATGCAACGCAGGAGTTCACCTATTCAAGGTCCATAACACACCAGTCCACGCGTACCTCGGTATCCACCGATATAGTTACGATAACCATTTGCTATTCAGAACACGGATTCCACCCCTTTTTCATCGCAATTAGCATGTACGGAGTCCACCATATGAAAACATTTCTTCAATTTAAGAAGAATAAACCGTGGTGCAAACACAAGATCTCTAAGCACAATGGTTATGAAAGCTCGAATCTTGTCAACAGAAAGGATGTTTTTAACTTTGGAAACCTTTGTAAACAAATGCAGAAAAATGTATGGGTTCTGCACTGTATTTTTTGGTTCTGTACACCTCAAAATTCTAAGCAAAAATGCCTTAAATGAAAACTTTAAGTGGGCACGTGGTTAGAATGAAATGTGTACGTTGTTCGACCGATATGGCCATCTCGTTAGAATAAAATGTCCATGACATTTGAATGACAGTCACATGTCGTTTGAATGACTGAGAATATCATTTGATTCTTCAAAACTCAAGGGAAATATCCATATGACTCTAAAATGGATTTATCTCGGAATACAAATTAAAAACATTTTAAAAATCATTTAAAATAAAATAGCATCCTTAGAATATATTTACTGAGTCCCATAAACATTATGCGTCCATATTTAAGACATGCTCGGAGTGTAAAATGATATGAAGGCATGAAACGTGCACCAATAAACACGACATGATTTATCTTTGAAGCTTAGCCGCTACTTCTTCAAAACAATGTCATAGACTATATGGGAATCGTGATAAGATAAAATCTATTTATGACATAAACTCATTTTTTTTCGGAATACTACCAATACATACAAATTAACACAATTTGGAAATTTGTCCTTACATCTGTCATACTTCAAAGGTATGAAAATGGGTTTCGAAAGTATCAAGTAAGAACTAACAACGACTTGTCATTCCCATAGACGGTGTCGATCTATTGATGTCTAAATTTGAATTATTTATCTTGGACTTAAGTTACCAAATTTATAATCACAGATAAAAGAGAAAGTGAAAATATAAAGAAAGACACCAGAGATTTTTTACGTGGTTCAGCTCAGGAATGGAGCCTACATCCATGGGACAATAGTATTTAGGGTTTAGTTCCAATCTCTTAGTTAAAATCCAAGGGCTTAGCATAAATCTGGTATGTTCATGCGTGTCCCCCTCACCTAGGGGAAATGGTGTATTTATACTAAGTGGAAACTCAAGAGGTGAAATGTTTTTATAGCTTCAAGCATTTCCACCTTTACATAATAAGATTCAGTTGGACGTCTTTCATATACATGTGTATGGTGACTGTTGAATATCCCATGTGTGTCTGATGGTTCAATTTCCTGGCTCTGGTTAGACTAGGATTTACTCGTTGTGGAAAGCTTAGAGATGATGTTAACAGGTGTCACAATTTTATTGGTCTAGGTGGCCTAGTATTTTTAGGCTACAACACTCATTATTCATAAGAATACAAAGTTTTTTACCTTTTTCATTCAGTATAAGTCTTATTTCTCTTTCTTATTCCTAAATGAACTATAATTTTTCTCTCTTATTTTCTGTCATTTTTCTCTCTTAAGTGACAAACATGGCTTAGCCTGTTAGTGAGAACTCCATCGATGAGTTTAGGATATGTTTCTCTATCCTTTAGTGTATAATGATTGAATTTGGGGAGAGGGGTAGACATTGGATGTTCACCCAATTCATTGCTGAATTTGACATAACCTTTCCTTCCAACCAAATATTCTTAGAGCTTTGTAAATATTTCAAAATATTTACTACCTAATGTAACCCAAACACTTGGAGGATAGTTAATGGGATGAATAGGATAATTAAGTTATACCAAACTCAATCAGTGAGTCGTGAGATCAAATATTGCTACATGTTGTTATGAACGACTGATAACATATCTTATTTGAAGGCGAGGAAGGCAGAGAGGGTGTTATTTGTAAACTTTTCCAATTCTAATAAAGATTATTGGACTTATATTTATGTTATGAAGTAATGGGGACATCCACCTATTCCAGAGGGCGGTGAATCTTATAGGAGATTCAGGTTCCCCACTGGGAGAATGACATAAGATAATTGTTGTTTAGTTTTTTTTTCTTTTTGATCGACTAAGCCTTGTATGAATGTTTGCTCATTTTTCCTTCTTTATTTTGTGCATAAACTTCTAAGAGAAAAGTGCCCAACCAAATAGACGTCAATTATGATGAGATGACGTTTAAAAGCTTAAGAGACCTTTGATTGTAGTTACCGAGCATCCGAGGTCAGCCTCATTATTTCTAAGTTGCACCATCACCATCACCTCATTTGTAGCCAGGACAGTAGACAAAGAGCTAAAAGTTACTATTCTTTCTATCAATGAGAAGTCTTCAAGTTTAACCACTCTGGGCTCCTTTAAATTTGTAGATATTCCTTCCATACTTGTTGTGGTTCCTTATACCTCAAAAGAAGATATAACACTAAGAAGAAGAATCCCCAACCTACTGGACATGTACGATATCCCCACTTCTCTACAAGTTAAGTCCTAGAAAAGGAAGGAGGTTAAGGGACCATTTGACACCATTTATTTAGGGGACTCCCCTAAGAAATTGGAAGCCTAGCTTGCGAAGAAGAGCAAGACTATAACCAGTCTTGATATTGCTACTCAACCCACTAAGAAGGTTGAAGCCCCCATTAAGGGGAAGGGCTCTATTGTTCTCTTAGTAGCCAAAAATCTAGATTTTCCCCCCACTCTACTGAAGGGGGGTTGATTGCAGGTGGACAAAAAGGTGGTTGGTAAGATGTCAACCAACTAGTTGGTCTCTCACACCACTCAGATGTTGTCTTTGGTAAGTCTCTATATTTTACAGATCTTTTCTTCAATAAATTTTTATTGTACTAACTCTTATTTATCCACTTTTATCTTACAGTTCTTGGTTTACTATGTTCACATCTTAGATAAAAAGGTCGACTAGGACAGAGCCAACGTTAACCTTGGAAAAGCCCTGATTAAATTTTAAAATTTTCTAAAGGCCATTATGAAAGCCTATGAGTTTTAGTAAAAGTATAGGGAGGTGGAGCTGATGCAGTTGAAGTCCAAGAAAGAGAATCTAGAGAAGGTTGTCAAAGAGTCGGCTCAGACATTTTCTAAGGCCTTAGCGGCTAAGGATATGGCTTATGACCAAGGGTGAGAAGATGTATTTGTCTCATCTAAGATCTAGTTAGAGTACATTCGTACATCCTACTTCAATAAAGCCTGGGACGGGACCCTAATCAAAATATAGACCCCACCCAAGTCTACACTCTTTAGCGAGCACTACACAGGTTCTCCTAAAAAGTTAGATAAGGGGATATGTGAAGCTTTAGGCAAGTGGCTAGGAGAAGGATGGGTTTGGGCAGACAAAAAAGGACACAACCCTGAACAAAGGATTAGTTGACCAAGATAGGGTGAAGGAGAAAGAAGGCCAAACTGGTTAGATTAGCCTAGGACATCTCATTTTTTATATTTCTCGCCTTTTTCTTGTTTGCGTTGTACGTAAGGGCCTACCCATCCTTGTATTTCAAAGAAGAAACTCATTATTTCCAGCTATATTGTATCGTTCTTGAGTATTTAACTACAGCTGTATGTTGCTTTGTCTTTGGTTTCTGAGTGCGTCCTTTTCTTTAGTCTTTGTATTCTAATAACAACTTTGCACTAGGGCTAATATCTTAGGCGAGTGAATATTTGGACCTCTTCCTTAGTTATGACGGTCTAAGTGAGCATGAGAAGCATTTTTATCTATTCGAAAAGCAATTCAAACCATGATAAGTACTTATGGCGAGCATACCCATTTGGTGACCTCCTTATAGGCCGAGATCAAGAATGTTCAGGATATTACTAGTATGCTTAATGATGAAAATAATTCACTAATTGAAGAAGCTTGGCAGAGCTGAGGAAGCCTTTAATGAAAACAAAATGATCAAACATATCCTGCAATATATGGTGATGAGAAAGAGATATATGTTTCTTCATAGACCTCGCGTAGTCTAGTCGAAAGGCTATGATGAAGGGTGAATGGATTCTCTTCCCCCATTTGATGAAGCCAGGTAGGTCACGTACAAGCATGGGTGACTAAATGGCTTAAATGTTATGAGACTTCCCTATGACAACTAATTTTGCATTGGTATATGGTAGACTGCCCCTTTTTTTAGCTCCCTTCTTAGATGTGAGGAATTATTAATCCCTCAAAATGACATTTTAATTCTACTAATAATGGACTATCTCCTTAATCATGACTGTAATGATGAGTTTGGTCCCGATCTAGAGGATGGTCTTTTTGCTAGAATGTTTGTCAAGCTAGAGCACAAAATATGAAATATCTATTCATCATTTCTGTATTTCAGTTTTTGTAATTCATCGATCTGGCTACTTGTAACTAAATGAATATTAATGAAATTATTTGGTCTATTCCATGTCTTGAATTTTCCCATTTCTAATGTCGAGCATGTTTTATTAGTTGTCTTACCTTTTAGGATAAGTGTAGTCATACTACCTTAGGCCTAGGATCAACTATGGCGAAAAGTCACCTTATTATATGGCAATCCACCCGTTTAGGATTCTAGACAACCAAAGTCGGGACACTTAGTGCCTAAGGATCCCTCTTAATGTTTTTTCTTTCCTAAGAAGTTCTAGATGTTTTTTGTGTTTGTTATTAGTGAAAATATGTAACCCTAAGATTCGATTATGTGTAATCTCAATAAGGCATTTAAACTGGAGATCGAAAATTGATCGGGAAAATTTGAATAAATTTGTAATGAAGGTAGCTTTGCCATAATAATAAATTATAATTAACGAATTTTACATTCTAATTTTATTTATTGAACTTTAAATCATCCAAGAAATAAAAACTTAAAACTTGAATATAGCTAAAAAGTCTTAGAAATAAAATCACCTAAGATTGGATCTATTAAAGGACCTAGGGATCTCTTTTCCCCAATTATTTCCATATGGTAGGCTCCTTAAAGGTCGTCTCTAGTGACCTTGAAGGGTCCTTCCCAATTGGGACCCAATTTTCCATCTGATGGCTTCCTCGCACTACCAATGACCTTTCTTGGTACATAATCTCCAACCTAGAACTTCCTCAGATTGATGCCTTTGTTGTATTGCTTAGCTAAATATTTTGGTAAGAAGCTAGTTTGACCAAGTCTTGTTCTCTACTCTCCTCAGTTAGTCAAGCTTATTCCTTATGATTTTTTCATTTAGACTTTGATTAGCAACAATTTCTTCATGGTCGATAAGTTAGATTCTAGTGGAATTACGGAATCCATTCCATAATCTAAAGTAAAGGGAATTTCCCTATTCAACCTCTTGGGAATTATTCGATATGGCCAAAGGACATGGGGAAGCTCGTCCACCCAAGGACCTTTTTCTTTTTCTAAACTTTTCTCGATCCTTTTTTAGCATTATTTTATTACAAAGCCTTATCATGTTCATTGCTCTTGGGATAAGACACAGGGTTGTAGTAATGCTTGATATTGTGGCTACTGCAAAAGTCTTGGAATAATCCGATTTTAAATTTCATCTCATTATTGGTAAAGATCGTTCTCAGCCTTTCAAAACGGATCATGATATTCTTCCAGATAAATATGATCATATTGGTGTCCCTTATGTTCACTAAAGGTTCAACTTGTATCCATTTCGTGAAGTAATCTATGCTGGCCAGGATAAACATCCAATTTCCTGGCGCTCTAGGTAGGGGACCCACAATTTTCTATCCTCATTATGCGAAAGGCCATAGACTGGTCAGTAATTTGAGGATGTTGGTTGGTTGGTGAAGAATAGGCAAGAATATTTTACACTTCTTTCACTTCTTGACGTATGAGATAACTTCTTTTTTTATGCAAGTCTACCACCAACCTTCTTTGATGGGCTTGCTTCTTATCAGTAGGCAGGATATCCTCTTACAATTTTGTTATGGTAGGGTTTATCCCCTGGGTGATTTTGGATAAGAGGACTTTTTCTGTAAATGTTGGCTTCAAGATGCTTGGTTCAGTAAGGTATTCTACCTTGATCATTTTTTTGATATCGGAGTCAACGAGTGAACCCAAAGTGGACAAAGCATTAATATGGTTGTTATTTCCATAGGGAAATTATTGGATATGAAATTTATTGAACATGGTGACCAGGTCATAGGTGACCTATAAGTATGCCAGCATACATTCATCTTTGACAGCATAGTCTTTTGATATTTAATTAAATATCAGCCTCGATTCACAGAATACGCCAAGGAGACCTCTGCTAAGAGATAGGGCCTTCATCAATCAGATAATAAGGGATTCATATTCGGGCTCATTGTTATAGGCCCCAAAGGAAAGTTTGATTCCTTTACTGATCATGGTTTATTTTGTAGTCATAAGAACATTTTTTACTCCTGTCCCATTTGAGTTAGAAGACTCATCGATGTAAACATCCATTTATTGGGTTGGTTAAGTTCCTCATCATAGACTTGATCGATATGTTTCTCTCTATCTGTCTCCTGCCCTTCAGTGAACTTAGTGATGAAATTTGTTAACACCTTCCCTTTGATCGCAATTCTTTAATTATAATGGATATCACACCTCCCTAATTAACCCGCACATCTGGACATTTATTCAGAGAGGTTGGCCTTTTTTAGGACTGCCTTGGGCGAAAAGAATGTGATAACTATAATCGAGTGGAATTCAAAATAGTACTTCAACTTTTGTGAATGATTACTGGGGAGTAAGTTAGCTTCTTTCGAGGAAGGTTGCATTTTTTAACATCCAGTAGCGTCTTGTTAGCATAATATATTGGGTATTGGTGCTCCTCCTTTTTGCATATTAAGGCCAAACTAACTACATGGTAGGATAGCGCGAGAGATAGATAAAATGGATCTCCTGGATTTGGGACCAGAAAAGGGGTGATTAGCTGAAATAAACATTAATTTCCTCAAGTGGAATTGAGCATTCTTCATTCTAGGCTGGTCCTCTTCAAGAGCTGAAAGAATAATCAACACTTCTCAGAGAATTTAGAAATGAAACAGTTGAGCGTCGTTAATACTCTGGTCAACTTTTAAACATCTCTAGCTATTTTTTGTGCCTGAATGTTCTTGATCACATTGATCTATTCAAGATTTGCCTTAATTTTCCTTTAGCTGACCATGTAGCCTAGGAGCATCCCAAATTATACTCTAAAAGAGCATTTAGCATTGTCAAGTTCATTCTGTAATATTCGAGGACCTCAAATGCTTCGATAGGTCCTCTAGATGATCTATATCGTGCTTTCTCTTAACGAGCATATATTATATATGTACCTCCACGGTGGTACCCAATTGATGTTTGAACATCATGGTAACCAACCGTTGATACGATTCTCAATCATTCTTGACTCCAAATGACATAGTTATGTAGTGGCACAAGCCAAGGGTCGTAATGAATGAAATCATCTCCTAGTCGGAACCGAACAAAGGGATCGAATGCTACCCTAAGTATTCATCTAGAAAGTTCATCCGTTCATATTTGGTTGTAGCATCGACCAACTGGTCGATCTTTGTTATAGGAAAGTTTTCCTTTGAACAAGCTTTGTTCAGTTCGACGAAGTCGATATAGACTCTCCATTTTTTGTTACTATTTTATTATAAAAAAAATTATAGAGACACTTGGGTAATTAAAAATATTTAAATAACCATGTCTTTAAAAGTTTTCCTATTCCTTCTTCCATAATTTTTTCCTTTTCAAGATCTATTCAACTCGCCTTTTGTGTGATCAAAGGTAATGATGGGTCCACATGAAGTCAGTGTCGTATGACTTCGAGATAAATTTCAGGCATATCATAGTGCTCCCAAGCATATAAATCATGATTCTCTTTGATAAGTAAGATAAATTCCTGCTACTCCTGATTAGTAAGTGAGCTACCGATCAGAAATTTCTTCTTCGGGTGTGAGTTGTTGAATATGACTTCTTGCAATGGTTCCATGAATCTATCGATGAGGGACACCCTTATTTCTTCCACACCCGATCTTCTCCGTCCTTGATCACCTCGTCTATAACTATTTTTTCCTTTTTTCTTTCCTTCTTAGGACTGATGGAACTAATAAAGCATTTTTGAGCGATGACCTAGTTTCCCTTTTTATTATCCCCCGTTTAGTAATTCATCTGAGCTTTTGGTGATAAGTTGATGGGATAAACTTCATGGCATGAATCCATCCTCATCCGATAGCATTATAGGGTGACTCAATGTCTACAACTATAAACTTGATTAAACTTGATATATTTAAAGTTCATAATGGTAGTAACTATTTCCTAAAGACATGATCATATTTCCAATAAAAGTTAACCAAAGTGATGGTGGATTCCTTAAAATCTTCAATTTTGAGGTTGAAATTATAAATAATTTCATGTACATGGCATCTAAAGAGCTTCCTAGTTGACTAGTAGCTTCTCCACATCCCAGTTGAAAATTCTGAGAGGGATTACTAGCGTATCATGATGCAGAGTTTTGACTCCGATGAGGTCTTCCTCGGTAAATACTACATGCCTGTCATAGTCAATATCTTCGGGTTGACAACAATTTCTAATTGGGGTCTTTGCAAGGTTAATCTAGAAAGCCTCCACGATTGTAGTGATTATTTTAAATTTCATTTAAACAGTGTTTCTTTGAATCTGGTTCAAACTTGATGCATTGTTAGTGATTGGAAACTCATGTCACATCTCATTGGCATCTATAATGTTATTAATTTTTTGGTCGTGTTCTATGGTGGCTTTTGCACCCTTCTTCTCCACATAGTTATCTAGGTGGCATGCCTGACCCAACTCTTCCAGTTGGGATTTGATTGCTTTGTAATTCTCTATCTTATGCCTATTCCCCTTACGGTAGGAACACCTTAGAGCAATGTTCCTCTTTCACATATCTCCTCTTATCTTCCTCAATCATGTGAAGTACTGATGATCTTTAATCTTGTTTTAGATTTTATTGATCGGTTATTTGAAAAATGTATTCATCCCTTGGTGGGATTTGGTAGTGTTGGCTTTCTCATTACTTTTTATATCCGTTGTTATTTCTAGCCACCTTTCTTGGAGCATTCTCTTTGTATCCATTCTTAGCTATTTTTATCGACCATTGTTGTGGGGAGCCAGCTACAAATTCATCTTCTTTTGCATACTTCTTAATTATGGACTTAAGGTTGTCAATGGTGATGGACTCCTTCTTCGTGAGGGAATGGTGAAACATAGAGTTTCTCAGAAGATGAATCTTAAACGAGTCCACATTGACCTAAAAAAATCACTATTTTTACCAGTCACTAAAAAAGTCGCATTGACCTAAAAAAGATCAATCCTGCAAAAAAAGTCACTATTTTTATCAGTCGTGAAATATGGGTGGACCTTGGTTGTTCATTGCTTTCAATGATTTTTTCCTCCTAGGGATGGTACCATGAATTAGGAGTGTTACGATTCCTATTGGGGTGGATCTCAGACCTAACTTTAGGCGTCGGCGACCAAGTTTGATCGCTCCGATGATCACCATAACATGAAAAAATTGGGTTTTTTGAGTTAGACATAGCTGCTCGTAGGTTTTTTTTTATGAGAAAAAAAATTGATTCCTATAGACGACACTAATTGTAAGTGATAAAAACTTAGTATGATTGATTCAACATAATTAACTCGAGTAGAAAGTAAAAATCACCATCACACAACATAATACAAAATCACAATCACACAACATAATACACACGTGGTTCGATATTACTCCTATGTCCACGGCTTGTTTATCTCTTTCATTATTGATCAACTTTTGATAACAAAGATTACATTCCCCTTTTTCTAGGGGTATGGATTACATTTATAGGGAACAGAAAGAGAAGGAGTCGTGTGGAACTCCATGGACTTTGAATGCCATCATGATTGGTCGAGAAATACAACCCCGAGATTTTCATTGATTTACTTTTGTTTTGTTATTATCTCCATGTTGTAATCGCTTATCAAGTCTGACGAACACACTTCGGCTTCTCTCAATAGGTCGGAGAATTCCCCCAAAATATGAATATATATTTGTATGTAGCATAAAGATGTAAATATAAATAATTATAATATGTAAAGTATGATAGATTGAATTATACTATATCCTTATCCATATAATAATTAAATAATTAGTTACTTGTTTAATTCTTCCTCTTTATCACTTGGCACAAACTTTCTCTCTCTCTCTCTCTCTCTCTCTCTCTCTCTCTCTCTCTCTCTCTCTCTCTCTCTCTCTTTGTATATATATATATATGTGTGTGTGTTATGGGAAGTCATATTTGAAAAAATAATTCATACTTAGAAAACAAGTTATCTCCATATCCAAACCCGATTTATTAGAAAACCTTGTTCCAATCACATGATTGCCTTGTTTAAAGTTCATTAATACTCAAATTCTAATATCCAATAACTCTAACATCGTTTCAAATATTAATAGCATGATTCAAAAATTAGAAATAAAAATTTGGTTAAATAAGCTCACTATTCACATCACATTTCTCTCAGCATAATATCACCAATAAGTATCATTTAAAAGAAGGGTTCTTTAGGGTTTGACCCCGACTAATTATTTAATAGTGATTTTGATCCCCAATATTTTCACTTCTTCGGGTTCGACCCTAAAAATGACTCTTAATGACGCAAAACTTGTCATAAAAAATAACTACCAAAACTTTTTGCGGTACTTTTGGCATTGCTAAAAGTCATTTTGGAGGCCAAACCTTAATAAATAAAAATTATGGGGGTTAAAATCAATTAAAAAACAAATGGGGCCAAATCTAAATAACCTTTAGAAGAATTACCTTATTGTGCGCCACAGAACCACTATATTGTTTTGCAAGTTTGTCACCCATTATCTCATAAGCCTTCATTAAATCATCCGCCAAAGGGGAATTTGGATCAATATTTGGCGTATCCATAAATCCTAAAGCATGTAGTTGATGGCCTAAAGCAACCAACCCATATGCGTACTGGGCAATATTTGTGCGATCCAAACAGTCTATGCAATTGGTTCTTAGGACCCCCTTTTGTACTGGAGGCCTCCCCGAGTGATTGCCACTCACATTAATACTTCCATTGTTAAATTTGGTTGTTATATTTTCAGAATTCGTGTTCCCATCATCATTATTATTCCTGCATTTTAATTTAATGTTTGAGTTTTAATTAATAAAAATAATAGTGAAGACTAGAGAGGAACTGAGCACACACACACAAATAGAGTTGGGGGGAGTTTAAACAAATAATAATAGTTTTCTTGGCTTTAGTCGCATTTCCAAAGCATTGCTGGCTCCCATACCTTATATTTTTTTAAATTATAGCAAGTCCCATAACCACTCCTACCCGGTATGTAACCGCCTAACCGACCCTCTTCGTTTTCCGTAAAAAATGACACTTGTCCCATAGTTGTTAAAAAAGACCAATATTTAAAAAAAACAAAAACATGAGAATGGCTATAAATGAATTTTTAAAAATGAGAATAAATACTAATGAAAATCTGAATATTCGCCAGTTATATCCTTATAAGCCTTTTTAATTAAAAAAAGACCAAAAAAAATGCTAGGAATATATTTTATTATATATATTTGGGAGTCCAACCCTTTTTTGAGTACTTTATTAACCCCGAAAGGTGTGTTTTGGACCCTCCAATCTGCATATACAACACCATGGGAGGTGGGTCCAAGAAGTTTTCAATTTCTGACCTCAAAATCATGAGATAAGATCCCATTCCATTAGATTATCCCCTTTGGGTTAAAAGAAAATATTGAATATTGGAAAATGATAGGCCGATACAAAAATGGAACACAAAAGTGTTACAGCGTCGTACCCATATTGACTCGTTTCAGACACGAGTCCATGTGGGCGAGATATGTAAATTATATATCTCTTTTGTGTCACATTTTTGTGTTGGTGTAGCATTACTCATTGAATATTATATAAATGTCTGAATAATTACCATTATTCCCTAAATTCCACCACTTACGAAATATTCACCATGTTTACGATAACGATAAAGATGGAAACAACGATGAGAAATTATTTAAAGGAGAGTAATGGTTATCATATCACTCGTGAAAGTATACATAAAAAAGAATATCAATATATATTATGTGCATTGTACATTTGTGTACGTGGATACATTATTATTTATATGTATGTGTATAATTATATATACATAATTATGATTAATACTTTTTAATATAATATTCTTTAGTCTACCTTTATCGTAATATATGTTAATTAAATTATCTCTATTAAAAATGTAAGTGGTTAAGAAGTGTCAATCGAGTCCATTCCTACATGTATACCAATCTGCTTGTACTTTATGCGTGCGAATTGGAGGGGTCATTGTTATTACTGGACGTGCAGGGGAAAAAGTAAAAGAGAAAACAAAAAGTTATTGTAAAAGAGTTGGAAGTTATGATAAGAAGACACAGAGGGAGGCGGCGTGTGCGTTAAACTTACTTAAAGAAATACAAATTTAACATTTACATGGATCCTGATGTTCCTTGACAGTAAAAGACACCGGTTACTTTCAATGAATATACAGCAACACCTCCTAAAATTTCCAACACATTTGAAGATTTGATGAAAAAGTAAATCATATACACACCAATGACATTTAAAAAAGATAAGAATGAAAGAAAAAAAATGCTTATTTGGAATTTGAGCCCCACTAATCCTTTGATATTGACTTTTATCACTAGTGCTTTCAATTTTGTGGTTGACACACAAAATTCATTTTAGCGACACAAAGGGTGACCTAAAAGACCTATAGAAATCCTTTTGTCACTCCTTTTGGGTCGGTAAAATTCCTTTTTTATGCTAATACCCAAGAACTTAAAATTATAGGGTTAAAATCAATATTAAAAAATTGATAAGGACAAACATACAATAACCTCAAACAAAAAAATGAATTAAAGAAGGGCAAGAGAATGTACTTTCTAAAATGTTTGTCTAGATCCAAGTGAATATACTACAGATGATTTTCCTCGGGTAAATCTCTATTAATAATAGCAATAGCATTTTTAAATTCTCAAAGGAGAATAGATTCTAATGGATTATTTTCAAGAGTCTGTTAGCGACAAATGATTGTGACAAAGAGAAGGAAAATTAGTATCAAAGAGAATTTTAAAAATTCATAAAATAATGAATTGGTAAATTCATTATAAATAGGGTGGTAAACATGTTGAACTATGAACAAAATTAGGATCTTTTGTAATCATTTTTAAGTAATTAATCGAATTTTTCTTTCGATCTCCATCGAATCAATAATATTGGATCCGTATTTTGTCCAACTCGGATCCATATATTTAATCTTCTTTACTTTTAGACTGTGTTTGATTACAAACTTGGAAAATAGTTAATTTGTATGAGAAGTTGGAAAATGCATGAAAAAACCTAAGAGTGGTTTGATAATATTATTTAATTTTTTCATGGAAGTCAATTCTTTGGGGGATATGTAAGAAATCTTTTTCATGCAAGTTGATAAAACTTTGAAGAACTTTTTATATTTATAGCAATTTGTATTCATAGAGTGTGTTGATGTAAAAAATTCGATTTGACCTAATTATTTTAATCACAGATAATAATAATAAGAAGAAAATAATAGACAATGGTTTTTAAAGTGGTTCAGCCTTATAAGAATGGCCTACGGCCACTGTTTTTGTATTGATGATTGTTCGACCAGAATTCTCGATAATAGTTTTTGCCAAGAAATTCTGAGTCCCCTGCTAATGAGGAGGTTACAATGTATTTATAGCCCTTAGGCTGTACATGCGAGAGAATAATACATAGCTGCCCACTAGGCGTGTACATCTGTGTGATAATAATGAGCATTTAATGCCCAGTTATCCTTTCGATTATCCGGATATAAATGCTCTGTACGAGATGCAGCTCGGACCGCCTAAGTAGCTCGGCATACATGAGTTGGTCGGTACAATAGAGTTCCTCAAAGAACACTTATTGCTCGAAGCGTCTAAGTTGGTCAGGGAGGTTGAGTTCCTCAGAGTCAAGGTGTTGTCTCAAAAATGTCTGTGGATGCCATGTAGATTGACACGTGTCTCCACATAGTTGATCCATGTCAGCAGATTAAATTTGGTATCAACAGAAGCCCCCAATGTTTCGTAGTTTGATGTTGAAGAAAAGTATGGAACATTCTGCTGCTTAGATTTTCGATTTGTATGGTTTCTATGAAAGTAATCGTTGTATACAACGCCTTTTTGAATGCACAGTATCAGGCTTTTTAAAGTATTTCGAATTTCCATAACCGCTTCGTTTGTTGTGCCTTTTTCTTCTTTTTAGCCGCCGGATACGCAATCGTCCATTCTGGTAATCATTATTTTTCTCCATAATCGAGGAAAGTATTTAAACGCTTCAGAAAATTCGATCGTCTTTTACTTTTTCAAATCTGCATCTTATAACTTCTTCATTTTTTCTCTATCTTGTGCATTCATTTCTTCCCTTGTCAATTATCAACTGATCCACCCTTTTCCTGTAAGATCTTCTTCCTTCTCCTTTATTTTCTCTATTCATCATGGTTTACCTTGTTGAGTCGCTTGATAAATTTCGCTCTGATTTTTCTATTCCTTCATGGGTCATATTGGAAGAGCTTTCTGAACCTTCTAACTATTTCCGTTTGGCTGAGGGACATTGGTTCCCCAGTCTTTTTGTAGTTGAATGTGGCTTTTCTTTCCCTCCAAATCCTTTATGTTTGAAATTCTGTCAGTTTTTTGATGTAGTTCCTGCAAAAATAGCACCAAACACTTGGAGAATAGTTAATGGAGTTCATAGGTTAAACCAAATTCATGGAACCCGTTTAGGAATTCCAGAAATTATGTTTTGTTATAGATGGGTTGTTAGTGATAGCACTTTTTATTTAAAAACTAGGTTTTTAAATAGGGCTTTAGTTGCCAATCTCCCAGATGCCAACAGGGATTACTTCTAGCATGGGGTTGTTATGAAAAATTGGCAACATGCACCATTAAATGGAAATGATGTGTATCAGGGTCCTAGATGCCCTCCCTATGGCAATGGGATAGGTTATTTTTATTTTATTTTATTTTTGAAATTATGTTTTCTTTGTGTTTGATAAAATGTGTCATTGACATTTTAATTTTTGTTTATTTGCAGTTGATAACAAAAGAAAATCCCCAAAAGAAACTGATGTCAATTTGAAGCACTTGAAACTTATCTAGAGTTTGCACCAAACCGTTGCTGACGAACATATCAGATCAGCCTCGTACTTGTTGCAGTACAAGAGCTACACTTCATCTTTTACTGATCGTCCAATGGTGAGTGACATCGACCCAGTACCAATTTCTGAAGGTTCCTCCCCTGAATCACATATTCCCCTTAGTGTCAGAATGAAGAGACGAAAAGCTCCCTCCTTATTTGACAAATCAGATTCCGCCAGTGTGGAGGCGAAGAGAAGAAAGCAGGATGTCCCAGAGGAAGGGACAAGAAAAATTGATGCACCCCCTTCAATTGCTGCTAAGAAGGTTGCTGAGAAGCCCCCAGTGGATCCAAGCAAGATTGTGGCTATTTCTCCTCCCAGTGAGGTTATTGTCATATCACCAACTAAGACAGAATCCTTGCTTGAGAATGTTCTTGCTCCCGCGAGGAAGTTGAAGAAAAGTTCCTCGGATAAATTGGCTGAATCTATCTCTCAGCCTCTAACTGCGGGAAGTGGTGTTCCCACTTTTGTTGCTCCGAGCTCTGCCATGAGCTCGGTGAAGTCTTGGATTATCCCCGAGATCTAAAGTATTAAAGCCAGTCTTTCTCGGGATAGGGTTACCACCTTGTCAGCTCAATATATTGCCTCAGTAAGTATTACTAATCCAAACTTTCATTTTTCAATGTTATGTCCCTGTACTGACTTATAATTATTTTCTTATTCCAGCTGGTAACATGTTTTAATACCATTCTGAAGAAGGATGAGGCTATCAAAGCTTCAAGCTCCTCGAGAGGTATAGAGGAAGCTTTTGATGGATTGACTCAGTCCTTAAAGGACTCTCGTAAAAAATATAACGAAGATAAGGAGGCCTGGGAGACACGACTCAAGTCCATCGAGCAAGAAAAAGACCGATCTGTGGAGGCCTCCCAGGAGTTGGAGAGGAAAGTGAAAGAATTTGAGAAGAAAAATAATGAGCTTGAGGAGAAGCTCAAGAACACTGAAGATCTTGAGAACAAGCTTAAGAAAACTGAAGAAGAAGTTGTTAGACTTTGTGACGCTGATCGTCAAAGGCAGGAGATGGAAGGGAAGATGAAGGCTTTCGAGGAACTTCATATTGAGAGGATTTCCTCAGAGAAGGCAAAGAGAAAACTTACTGTTAAGAAGTCCTTTAGTGCTGGCTGGGACAAAGGTTGGAACAAAGTCCTAGCTGCCATGTCTTCCCAGATGGAGTTTGCTAGTGTTAAATGCTTCAGGGATGGATGGATTGCTGCTCTGCAGGAGATAAAGGTCTTCGAGAATTCTGAACTTTTTCAGCGCCATGTTCATGGCCCTCCTCCCTCTCCTTGAAAAGAAGAAGAGGACGAAGCAGCCTCTGAAGAGTCTTCAATGATGGTTGGGGATCAGGTCCCTACTGTTGAACTTCGCTACAAGCAGCCCCAGCCACTAACGTGTCTACCGATCAGCTTTCTCTGCCCTTCGAGCAACCTACTTCTTCGTCCAAGCCTCCCGAGGAAGTCTTAGGAAACAAGGAGAATGTTTAGAGTTGTTCAGACCTTTCTCTTTGCTTTTTATTTTTTTGTTGAATGTAATTTTAGGCTTTGTACTTCTCTTTGTGATATAATAAAATTCAAAATTTCGGCTGTTCATATTGACTTTTTCTTCTACTTGCTCTATTTACATCTTTATTGATTCTTTCTGTCTCTTTTCTTTACTAGTTTATGGCTAGAATGGAGCTCTTGTCAGCTCACGATACTGAACTGATGAAAAAATGCAATGACTACTTCAAAGATGGCCATACTGACTTGAATTAAGCTTAAATCATCGACATCCTTGGTCCAGACACTTCGGAACGAGCAGTCGAAGCCTATCAATATTTGAAGTGCCTGCTCGATCGTGTAATTGCCAATAATGTGGCATATATGAGATGATTGAAGATCTCCAGGGTATCATCGAGGAACTTCAATAACAATATAAGGAGTCTGCTATCCTTTTGCACCAAGGGTATGAGAGAAAGTATCAGTAACTAAATGCTGACAAAGGATATGATAAGTTCGTCGCTGCTTATGATAAGAAGGATAGGACTTTGAAGACCGAGGTTGAAGAGCATAGGCAAATCGCAAAACTGCTGGAGCAGGAAAACAATAACTTGCGAGGAGAAATATCCCAACTGAAATTTGCAGCGTCTTCCTTGGGAGCCTTGGTCCCCGTCAACGACGAAGGTTTCTGATTTTTTGAGGTTGAAAATGCCAATTTAAGAGATGAATTGGAAACCTTAAAGAGGATTGGACCATCTACTTATGCTCGTGGACGAGCAAGAGCTTCTCGGGGATGAGCAAGGGCTGCTCGGGTAACTGTTGAAGAAGCTAGAACGCAGGTTGCCTTGGAAAATCAAGCCTTTCAGTTAATGGCGAAGAGTCAGGCATTAGCAGAGATGTCCAAGAAGATTCTGACCGTCGACGAGCAACTTGCTGCCCAAAGTTCTGCCTTGAAAAATAAAACAAATCTAGTGAAAAATATTCACGAGCAGTTAGAGAGGTTGACCTACCAGTTCCACAAATAGCCCAGAGAATTTTGGATGGTTGGTTATAATGAAGCTCTCTACCACCTTGATGACCGGATCCAGCAGTTGAACAACGAGGGGTACAAACAAGGATGGTTGAATGCCTTGGGTGTGCTACAGTTGGAACAGGGTCACTATTTGTGGGACTATTATGATCCTGGGATGCTCGATTTACCAGTGACTCCATTTAATATTGACATGAGTTGGATTCCTGCTCGGGCGATTCCCCAGTGCTTAATTTCAAAGTATCTTGGCGACTACAGTCTTTATTCAAATTTTGAGATATCTCGGCCAGAGCACCTGCTTGCTCGTCCTTCTATGATGAACGTCAGAATGCTCAGATATTTGACTTCATAAATTCCCCTTATGCCTTAGACGATCCTCCTACTGGGGAAGAACCTGTTTCAAAGGCAGAAGGGAAAAAACTAATAGAATAGGATTTGTCATGTAATATGTAATTTGTTCTCATTTTAATGAAGAAATTTTTAGTTTTCCATGCAACCTTGATTGTCATTACTTTATAAAATATCTATTTTATTCTTCTGATGAATGTGTATGTGTATCTTGTAAGAAAACAAAAATATCTTGTGTTATTTTAAATTGTCGATCAACTGGAGTTGGTGAAAATTTTATTGTTGACCATTCTGAGTTTGTGATTATTATTTGACGACCAACCAAAGTTGGTGATATTTTGTTTTCCGACCAACTTAGAGTTGGTGGTAATTTAAAATGTCACAAGTAAAGAAATTATGTTTTATTTTTTTATTATAGTGACTTTTTTAATTCTAAGCCATGAAGCGACTTTCATCACATGATTTTGCTTCGTTTAACTAAATGTTCCCGACCAACCGTAGTTGGTGGATTTTCATTCCCGACCAACCGTAGTTGGTGGATTTTTATTTTACCGACCAGCCGTAGTTGGTGGATCGACCAACCGTACTTGGAGGGTTTATTTTACCGACCAACCGTAGTTAGTGGCCCGACCAACCGTAGTTGGGAGGGTTTATTTTACCGACCAACCATAGTTAGTGGACCGACCAACCGTATTTGGGAGGGTTTATTTTACCGACGAACCGTAGTTGGTGGACCGACCAACCGTAATTGGTGGACTGACCAACTGTAGTTGGGAGGGTTTTTGTTCTGAACTTGATGCATAGTGTGTAGCACTAATACTCCAAAAAAAATTCAACAAAAGGAGAGAATTGGGTAAAACATCCAAAGCTTTATTCATATTGAAGAAAACTGCATTACATAGGAAGTGAACTACTGATAATATTTGCACAGATGCTCTGCGTTCCATGCATTCTTAAACTCCTCTCCTTCTAAGGTTTCAATCCTATATGTCCCTGGTCGAACAACTTCTGTTACTCTGTAGGGTCCATGCCAGTTAGCTTCCAGTTTATTGTGTCTCTGAATTACTTTCTTTAGCACATAGTCCCCTTCTTTCAAGTCACATATCTTTACTCTCTTGTTGTAGAACAGAGTTGTTCGTTGCTGGTATGCAGCATTCCTGATTGCTACTTCTTCTCTAACTTCCTCGAGCATATCCAAGTCCAACCTTCTCATCAAGTCACTGATAGGAGAATTGAAATTCATCACTCTGTGTGTCGGGAGACCCAGCTCAGCAGGTATAACAGCTTCACTTCCAAATGCCAGAATGTATGGAGATTCTCCTGTTGCTGCTCGTGGTGTAGTACGATAAGCCCACAACACAGAATTTAGCTCGTTGATCCAGCTTGCCTTCGCATCATCCAGTCTTTTCTTCAAACCATTCAGCAGCGTTCTGTTTGTCACCTCAGTTTGTCCGTTGCTCTGGGGATCGCCTGGTGCAGAGTGGGTCTTCAAAATGTTTGACTGATGACAATATGCAGCGAACTCCTCGTTGTCGAATTGAGTCCCATGGTCGGTGATGAATGCATGGGGAAGACCATATCTACAGATGATATTCTTCCAAATAAATTGGTACACCTTTTCATACGTCATATCAATAAGAGGCTCAGCTTCCACCCATTTAGTAAAGTAATCCACTGCGACCACGAGATATTTAAACCTTCCTCTGGTCGTTGGAAGTGGCCCGACCAAGTCAATTCCCCACATGGAAAATGGCCAAGGGGAAGTAATGGGTGTCAACAATGCTTGGGGATTTCTTCGGATAGAGGAGAAGCGTTGACATTTGTCACATTTTTTGGCATAGGCTATACAATCAGCCCTCATTGTTGGCCAATTGTATCCTTGCATCATTATTCTTTGGAAAAGCGTCCGACCTGCTACATGGGCTCCACAGGACCCTTCATAAACCTCTTCAATTAAGTCTTTCACCTCGGAGGGATGCACACATCTCTGCAAGCCAGCTATGATTCCTCGTCTATATAGAATACCATTATTCAATACATAACGAGCAGCTTTAAACTTCAACTTCTTGGCTGCGAGCTTATCAGTTAGTAATGTCCCTTCCTCAATATAGGCCCTGATGGGATCCATCCAAGATGGTCCTAAATCAGGGTAAATGAAGTTCATTATATCTTTGTCAATGCTCCTGCTTGCCAAAACTTCTATTAGGATGGTTCTTCGTAGCTCTGTTCTTGTAGCTGAGGCCAATCGAGCTAAGGCATCTGCTCTGGCATTCTCTAATCTTGGTATTCTAATTAACTGTACTGATTTAAAGGTTGATACAATCTCCATTGCTTTCACATAATACTTGATCATTAGCTCTCCTTTTGTCGTATATACCCCCTGCATTTGATTTACGATCAACTGTGAGTCACTAAATATAGTGACCTGCTCTGCCCCTATGGTTCTTGCTAAACTAAGACCCGCAATCATAGCTTCATATTTAGCCTCATTATTAGAAGCTTTGAATTGAAAGCGCAGAGCATACTCCACATCGATTTCATCTGGGTTGTTTAAAACAATCCATGCACCACAGCCTGTACTGCAAGATGAGCCATCCACATACAGGTTCCATATAGGTACTTCATCCTCAAATTTCTTATCGGATAAAGTTCTTCGGTGGAATATTTGTTTCCTGATACCTTCCCCTAGCCCTTCTTGTTACTCATCGACCTTCTCCTCTTGATCGTCAACCGACTTAAGTTGGTCGGAGTTTAAATTTGACGATCCTGTAACATCCATAGATTGGTCGGTATTCAGCTTTTGTTCCTCGGAGATGTCAGGATAAGTGAATTATGCGATAAGATTTGCTACTGCTATCCCTTTAAGCGAAGATCTAGGCTCATAAATTATGTCCTATTCACCCAACTCTACAGCCCAATACATCAATCTCCCTGATTTCTTCGGTTTATGAAGATCTTGCCTCAACGGCATATCGGTATACACAACTATGGTATGAGCCTGGAAGTATGGCCTTATTCTTCTACTCGCTTCGATCACGCTAGTGCCAACTTTTCCAGTCTTGGATATCTGATCTCTTCTCCTCGGAAGGCCTTGCTAGTGTAATAAATTAGTTTTTGCACTCCATCCTCCATTCTTATCAATGCCGAGCTAACTGCATTCTCCGAAACTGCAAGATATAAGTACAATCTTTCTCCCATCACTGGCCTGGACAACAGTGGAGGTGCTCCCAGGTATTTCTTCAACTATTGAAAAGCCTTCTTGCATTCATTATTCCATTCAAACGTTTTTCGGAGGGTTTTAAAGAATGGGAGGCATCTACTAGTTGCTCGTGATACAAATCTATTAAGTGCTACAACTCGCCCTGTGAGACTTTGCATTTCCTTCTTCGTCGTCGGTGATCGCAATTCCAATAGAGCTTTGATCTTATCAGGATTCGCCTTAATTCCTCATTGGTTGACAATATACCCGAGGAACATGCCTTCTCGTACTCCAAATATGCACTTGGTAGGGTTCAACTTCATTTGATATTTATCTAATTGATTAAAGGTTTGACCTAGATCAATTAGATGGTCAGCAGCTTTCTTGCTCTTCGTCAGCATATCATCAACATAAACCTCCATATTGTGAATGATTTCCTCTGCAAACACCTTGTTCATCCGCCGCTAATATGTTATACCTTCATTTTTCAAACCAAAAGGCATAACATTATAATAATAAGTTCCCCCAGGGGTAATAAAAGAGGTATTCTCCCTGTCTTTAGGTTTCATTTTAATCTGGTTGTAGCCAGAATAAGCATCCATGAAGCTCAACAGCTCATGTCCCGAGGTAGCATTCATTAATTGATCAATTCGGGGCAAAGGAAAATGATCCTTTGGGCATGCCTTGTTGAGGTCGGTGAAGTCTACACACATCCTCCACTTATTGTTCTTCTTCTTCACCATCACCACATTAGCTAACCAGTCTGGATATTTGACATCTTCAATAAAGCAAGCTTTTTGGAGCTTCTCGACCTCCTCTTGTATATCTTGGTTCTTCTCGGGGCTGAACACTCTTCTTCGTTGCTTCAAAGGTTTGATTTCCTTCTCCACATTAAGCTCGTGACACAAGAAATTTGGGTCTATTCATGGCACATCTTCGTGGCTCCATGCGAAAGTTTGTTTTCTACTTTTTAGGAAGGATATCAATTCCTATTTTAGTGGGGTGTACAATGATGAACCGATTTGAGTTGTTTGTTTCGGGTGCTCGTCGTCCAGAATGACATTTTCAGTGGCTTCCACCACCTGGCCTTTTACGAGCTGCTATTCGTCTCTTGGATGTAATGTTTCAATTTCTGCACCTTCATTCACTTTATAGGTGGTAGTCTTTTTCCTAGATTCTTCCAGTTCTTCCTGCTCGATAGATGAATAGTAGCATTCCCGAGCTACTTTTTGGGCACCCTTCACAATTCCTACTCCAAAGTTGGTTGGAAATTTTAAGCATTGATGTACAGTAGATGGTACTGCTTCGAACTTCTTCAATCTTACCCTTCCCATGATGATATTGTAAGCTGATTGAACATTCTTATCCATCACAAAAAAGCGTACTCTTTCTATTTGACAAGCAGGCCATGTACCGATGAACATATCCAATTTGATGGTACCAAGTGGGAAAACTTTCTCACCAGCAAAACCGAGGAGGGGCTTGTAACACCCCGTATTTTTGTGCATTTAATATTTAATTAATTCGGGATTTTAAATTACTGGTGTGTTGTAATTTTAATTGAATTAATTATGACAATATATTTATTTAAATATTAATCGGGAAGTGAATGGTTAATTTTTAGGGAAATTTATTTACTGAGTGAATAGTAATAATTTAATTACGCCATTTCGAGTATTAATGACGGGGTATGCACTTGTTCCAGCCGGGAGTCGGTATAGACTAAATTTGGGTGTGAGATAAGGATTTTTATAAATTAATTCGGATGCCAATTCTGAGTGCGCGGTTGAGTCCAGATGGGTCGAGATAGTCAGAAAAGAGTACCCGGGGGTAGTAATTGGGTCTCGGGACATTTTTGGGCATAGCCGGGCCCACATGGGGTGATTTGGGCTATTTTAATTTAGCCCATTAGGCAAAAAACGGGATTTGTGTTTTTAAACCTAAACCTAAGAAAAGGAAAAGGAGCAGCCAACATTATTCTAACCTAGGGTTTGAGAGGGAGATTGGGGGAAAACAATCAAAAGGCAAATTGGAGGTCATTGGAGCCAAATTAAGGGATGTCGACGACGGATCAGACCCTACGAACAATTCCAGGCAAGTGGTTAACTGTTTTTACTTCTAAATTTTGATATCCAATTCATATTTTAGTGATGTGTATACTAAAATTCGTTTTGGGTGTAAATGGGTACAAAATGGGGTTTTTGTTTATGGGACACTTGAATGAGATTCAAAGTAAGATTTAGATAGGTGATTGATATCCGAATATGTACATATGATTTGAATGAGAAATCCAGGACATAAAAGAGTAGAAATTAAATCTGGAAATTGGATTGTAAAATAGATAATTGAATTTTTGTGAAGAAAGACCCATTTCGAAATCATGAGATAAGTATATAAATTGATTTTCCTAAGGTCCCTTGATGTGTAGGATGTGGAATAACTATGTTTATGTGGTGGAATAATGTGATTTGAGGTTTAGACTTTGGATTAAAAACCTTAATTTTCGTTAATGGTGAAATTCAGCAAGGAAGGAGAGCTGGAACGAAGGGATCGATCGATCGATCGACGATGGTTAATTCTGGGCAGTTCGGCCTGTGTGTGAGATAAGGGGGAAATTAATTATATATTAATTTTCATACATTAATTAGTGTTATATAATTATGAAATACATATTCCTAGTAATTATGGGGAATAGTAATTGGGACTAGGAGCAATTTATGTGGGGAAACTCTATGGAGGAAATTGAGGGATGTTATTCCAAAATAGGGAGATACGGATCAAGTGAGTGAGTTCGGGTATATTGGCTAAGCGACGCCAAGGTAGTGAATTAAGGTTGGAGATAAACTAATTAATTTAGAGTCGGAATATAGACTCGGGAACATATTAAGATACGGGCCAAGTGAGCGAGTTCGGGAAAAATGGTTGTGCGACACCAAGTATTAAATTAATTAATGAGCAATTAATTAAGGTAGAGTCGGACTATAGACTCGGGAAAGTGGTAAATTAATTAATGTGCAATTAATTAGCTAGAGTTGGGCTGTAGGCTCGGGAAGGAAATAAATTAATTAGTGTGTAAATTAATTTAAATAGAGTCGGACCGCAGACTCGGATTGGTATTAAATTGATAATTGTGCTAATTATATAATTAGAGCCGGATTGTAGACTCGGGAAGGTATTAAACTAATAGGTGGGTAATTAATTTAATTAGAGACGGATGGTAGACTCAGGGAGGTAATAAGTTAATTTAGGTGATATTAAATTAAATAAGGGTCCAGGTATAGACTCGGGCTATCATTATAGAAATTAATTGGGTGAAATTAATTAAAAGAAAGTCGGACCATAGACTTGGATTGGTATTAATTAATTAAGTGTGTAAATTAATTAACACAGAGTCGGACCATAGACTCGGGGAAAGTATTACATTAATTAATATGGGAATTAATTAAATTAGAGTCAGACCATAGACTCGGGATAATAATAATATATAAGTGAGAAAACTTATTTGGTCGAGTCAGGCGAGAGACTCGGGATTTCAGGCTAGTGTTACGGGTTGTGAGTACACGGTAAAGCCGGAGTTTATTTTATATATATATACGGTGTAGTGATAGTATATATATATGTGTATATATTGTGTGTGCTACTAAATATCTGTGATTAGATATTTATTAAATTATATTCTCTAGTGCTATCAAGGGAGGTTACGCGATGTGGGTGAATCCCCTAGCTTGAGGAGTAGGGTGAGTATATCCCCAGGTCATAGCGTCCGTTATATGGGTGAGGGGCTTATCTCACTTTCAGGGAAGGAATATGACCGCCTCCACTTCGTTTTGTTTTGAACCAGGTTGGTGACCGAATCCAACTTGGGTAACTAGGTTATTTGAGCACACCTAGTGAGATGGCACTAGAGAGGGAATCATCCAGTGAGGGTATACTCGTAAGGATGGGTACACGTATTATATATGTATGGATGTTTTAGTAAGATACATATAATATGGTAGTGAATATTATAGGTAGGTAATAATACAGTGTGTGATGTATTTATTTTATATAACTCGAGTTACAGTTATATGCTGTTAATTAATGAGAAATTAATTAAGTTAAACATTTTTGGGAATAATATAGTGTGTGATATATTTAATTGATATAGCTTGTGTTACGGTTATAGGCTATTAATTAAGAAGGAATTAAATAAGTTGATTAGTGAGATAACTTATAATTCAGAAATAATAATACTCGGGTTAGAGTAGTATGGCAAGGGGAGGTTACACCAGGACTAGTTGGACGGGGTAGTACAACTAGGTGGCATTAAGGTAACTGTTAGGTGCGCACATTAGTGGAGGGGTGAGAATGTCCACAAGAGAGTGCGACACTAACTTTAATATGAAGAGCATTCATGCATTTTAAATTACTGCAGTTAATTCACTTGCTAAATATTTTCAAAATGTTTTGGGTTCTAACCCCTTGCTATAAAACTATTTTCCAAAACCTTTTAGGTGTCCAGCCACGGGGACGCCAATATTGACACTCTATTCCAGGGACACGGAGCTGCGACATTTGTGAATGTTAGCAGGAGTTTGGATTAGACGCATCGTTCATTCATTCCTAGAGTAGGAATCTTTTTTCAGTTCAGTTTTACTTAGGGCTTGTTGCCCAGACCTCTCAGTACAGTTTTCAGTTATATGTTATTCAGATGTTGGATGTTGTATTGTATTATTTTTACTTTGGTGGCTGATGGTTTATTCGGCAAGTTGTTTAATTGATTATGATTCAGTTTTTTTTTATTCAGTTGTGTGAATGGTTTATATTTTAATTCCTCATGTACAGTTTTTGGTTTAAGTAAAAGTTAAAATTGGCACCAGCGTTTGGAATACTAGGTGGTTAGTAAGTCTTAAAAAGTTTTCGACAGTGATGGTAAGGATGATCCAACTGAGATTCCTGTTTGAATTTGGTATAGGACTGATCACCCGATATTTTATTAGGCGGGGTGTCACAGATGGTATCAGAGCATCAGGTTCTAGTGTCCTTAGGATCTGTGCGGCTTTTCACGTTTCGGCTTATCAATCTTTGATATAGAGCCCTGTTATAGGATTGTTGTATTCTCATACGTATGCGCATATACGTTCTTCTGCGAAATTTTTATTTGAGAGTGAACTCATTCAAAATTCGATTCTCAGTCCAGATGACGCCCAGGAGGGAGAGAGCAGTTAGGGCAGCGGGAGGAGATGAGACGGGGGAGGCTCGTTAGGAGCAAGAGCTACCACAGCAACGGCCATAGATGATTTTGGCAGCATAGGTCACTGAAATAGTAGCACAGGCAGTTGGAGCAACGGTGGTCACAACGGCAAGGTACCTTCCACGGAATCAGCCAGAAGTGTTAGTGGCGTCGGGTGTTCAGACTCACGCGGGGTCATCGGGGTGGAAACAATAAAGAGAGGTTATTTTAGCGGGAACCCACCAGAGTTGCGAGGGGGTTCAGCTGTAGTACTAGTGTGTCAAGGAAGAGAGGTATCCAGTGTCACCTACGCATGGGAGATTGCGATGGGGTGCGAAAGTAAAGGCTAACCACTTTTAGTTAGTGGGAGTGGTGCTACAGTGGTGGGAGTCAATCACCACAGTTGAGGAAAGGGACACACTAGCTACTACCGAGTTTTGGGTGCGGTTCGACTGCAAGTATTTTTCCTTCAGCGGTTGAGACCGAAAGGAGGAGAAAATTTTGTGAGGTGACTCAAAGGGAGACCGTTTAGTGGCCGATTACGAGGAAGATTTCACTCGTTGGCAAATTTTTACCGGATGATGGTAAGCTAGGAAAAGAGAAAGAAAGCAAAGTTTATGGATGGGTTAGTCTGGAGAATCAGACAACATTTAATTGATAATTCCGCATTAGTAGATTATATTGATGTCATTAACGCAACACTCCGGCACTGTCGGGAATATCGCTTCCACGCGAAAGGAAGCGGGAGGGGAGTGGGGATTAGCCGATCGGATGAGGCAGAAAGGAACAATACCAGTAGGGTATCCCAGCAGCAGACTGGGGAAGATCAAGGGCAGGATTTTCGGCAGGGGAATTATGCCAAACGATCTAGCATTGGAGGCTACCGGCGGGATGGCCAGGAATTTCAACAAGGTTGGCATGGAAAGGATCAGTGGCAGGGTGAACATATTAGAAAATGTTTCGTTTGTGGGAAAAGCGAGACACATGAAGAGATATTGCCTTAAGCAAGGCAGGAGTCAACTACAGGACGAGGTCCTGGATGTACAGCCACTAAAGCAAATCACGGGTGCATTCGGGCAGGGAGAAACTGCTCCAAAAATTGAGAACCAGCCGCTACAGCTGGGGTATAGAGGTAATTATTTTACCCTAGGGGAATCGGGTATATTATTGAGTGACAAAAAGGATGTCACAGAATAAGACTTATTTTTCACTAGAGTTCGCAGGTAAGTCGAACTTAGTGGGTGCGTTGTCGGTAGCAGCCATAGCATGTGGGTAAACTTTTCGTAAGATAGCGGAGTTCCTTAGTGTTCTTCATGAGAGAGTGGAGGAGTGCACTGAGTGATTGGTTGAATTGGGCAAGGAATTTTTACTTTCGATAATTGTGGGAGTAGGGTTGATAATACTTTTTAAACATCGGCTGGATAGCGATGGAAATTAAATATTGTGGATAGGGGAGTTAAATTTTGGTGTTCGCGACACCAGGGTATGGTTGGTACTAGGTATAACCTGAGAGGTCGTATAGCCTATATATATGTGGGTATATATGTTGTATTTCGTGGTGCAATAGCACATAGTGAGGTTTTGTGTTCTCACATTTTATCTCGGTAAATGGGGATGTTTACCGAAGTGAATCAGGGTGGTTAAATTATTTTCGAGCAAAGAGAGATAGCTCGGGGTTTATTTTGTGCAAGGACTAGGGGTAGTAAGGGCGTGGTATTATGTTATCTTTGGTAGCATAAGGGTAAGCGTATATTCTTTTGTGTTGAGAGATAAGTATTTATGGGGAAATAGTTGGACGTAGCATGGGTTGAGTACCCGGACAGTAATTATATATGTATATATATATATGTAATATGATTATGGGTTCGAAGTTATATTACGGGTTGTGACTAGCACAGTCGGGTAAATTTTGTGCTGTTAAGCACGGGTATAGGGTGTATGGGCGCCCTGGTAAAGTTAAATGCATACTTGTTTAACGTATGGTTAGAATCGGATGGGATAGATATAGCGGGCTTGGAGGCACTTGACTAGTGAGTAATATGAGAATATTGGAACACTAGGTTTATCTTAATTTCGAGGACGAAATTCCTTTGTAAGGGGGGAAGTATGTAACACCCCGTATTTTTGTGCATTTAATATTTAATTAATTCGGGATTTTAAATTACTGGTGTGTTGTAATTTTAATTGAATTAATTATGACAATATATTTATTTAAATATTAATCGGGAAGTGAATGGTTAATTTTTAGGGAAATTTATTTACTGAGTGAATAGTAATAATTTAATTACGCCATTTCGAGTATTAATGACGGGGTATGCACTTGTTCCAGCCGGGAGTCGGTATAGACAAAATTTGGGTGTGAGATAAGGATTTTTATAAATTAATTCGGATGCCAATTCTGAGTGCGCGGTTGAGTCCAGATGGGTCGAGATAGTCAGAAAAGAGTACCCGGGGGTAGTAATTGGGTCTCGGGACATTTTTGGGCATAGCCGGGCCCACATGGGGTGATTTGGGCTATTTTAATTTAGCCCATTAGGCAAAAAACGGGATTTGTGTTTTTAAACCTAAACCTAAGAAAAGGAAAAGGAGCAGCCAACATTATTCTAACCTAGGGTTTGAGAGGGAGATTGGGGAAAAACAATCAAAAGGCAAATTGGAGGTCATTGGAGCCAAATTAAGGGATGTCGACGACGGATCAGACCCTACGAACAATTCCAGGCAAGTGGTTAACTGTTTTTACTTCTAAATTTTGATATCCAATTCATATTTTAGTGATGTGTATACTAAAATTCGTTTTGGGTGTAAATGGGTACAAAATGGGGTTTTTGTTTATGGGACACTTGAATGAGATTCAAAGTAAGATTTAGATAGGTGATTGATATCCGAATATGTACATATGATTTGAATGAGAAATCCAGGACATAAAAGAGTAGAAATTAAATCTGGAGATTGGATTGTAAAACAGATAATTGAATTTTTGTGAAGAAAGACCCATTTCGAAAATCATGAGATAAGTAGATAAATTGATTTTCCTAAAGTCCCTTGATGTGTAGGATGTGGAATAACTATGTTTATGTGGTGGAATAATGTGATTTGAGGTTTAGACTTTGGATTAAAAACCTTAATTTTCGTTAATGGTGAAATTCAGCAAGGAAGGAGAGCTGGAACGAAGGGATCGATCGATCGATCGACGATGGTTAATTCTGGGCAGTTCGGCCTGTGTGTGAGATAAGGGGGAAATTAATTATATATTAATTTTCATACATTAATTAGTGTTATATAATTATGAAATACATATTCCTAGTAATTATGGGGAATAGTAATTGGGACTAGGAGCAATTTATGTGGGGAAACTCTATGGAGGAAATTGAGGGATGTTATTCCAAAATAGGGAGATACGGATCAAGTGAGTGAGTCCGGGTATATTGGCTAAGCGACGCCAAGGTAGTGAATTAAGGTTGGAGATAAACTAATTAATTTAGAGTCGGAATATAGACTCGGGAACATATTAAGATACGGGCCAAGTGAGCGAGTTCGGGAAAAATGGTTGTGCGACACCAAGTATTAAATTAATTAATGAGCAATTAATTAAGGTAGAGTCGGACTATAGACTCGGGAAAGTGGTAAATTAATTAATGTGCAATTAATTAGCTAGAGTTGGGCTGTAGGCTCGGGAAGGAAATAAATTAATTAGTGTGTAAATTAATTTAAATAGAGTCGGACCGCAAACTCGGATTGGTATTAAATTGATAATTGTGCTAATTATATAATTAGAGTCGGATTGTAGACTCGGGAAGGTATTAAACTAATAGGTGGGTAATTAATTTAATTAGAGACGGATGGTAGACTCAGGGAGGTAATAAGTTAATTTAGGTGATATTAAATTAAATAAGGGTCGAGGTATAGACTCGGGCTATCATTATAGAAATTAATTGGGTGAAATTAATTAAAAGAAAGTCGGACCATAAACTTGGATTGGTATTAATTAATTAAGTGTGTAAATTAATTAACACAGAGTCGGACCATAGACTCGGGGAAAGTATTACATTAATTAATATGGGAATTAATTAAATTAGAGTCAGACCATAGACTCGGGATAATAATAATATATAAGTGAGAAAACTTATTTGGTCGAGTCAGGTGAGAGACTCGGGATTTCAGGCTAGTGTTACGGGTTATGAGTACACAGTAAAGCCGGAGTTTATTTTATATATATATACGGTGTAGTGATAGTATATATATATATATATATATATATATGTGTGTGTGTGTGTGTGTGTGTGTGTACATATTGTGTGTGCTACTAAATATCTGTGATTAGATATTTATTAAATTATATTCTCTAGTGCTATCAAGGGAGGTTACGCGATGTGGGTGAATCCCCTAGCTTGAGGAGTAGGGTGAGTATATCCCCAGGTCATAGCGTCCGTTATATGGGTGAGGGGCTTACTCACTTTCAGGGAAGGAATATGACCACCTCCACTTCGTTTTGTTTTGAACCAGGTTGGTGAGCGAATCCAACTTGGGTAACTAGGTTATTTGAGCACACCTAGTGAGATGGCACTTGAGAGGGAATCATCCAGTGAGGGTATACTCGAAAGGATGGGTACACGCATTATATATGTATGGATGTTTTAGTAAGATACATATAATATGGTAGTGAATATTATAGGTAGGTAATAATACAGTGTGTGATGTATTTATTTTATATAACTCGAGTTACAGTTATATGCTGTTAATTAATGAGAAATTAATTAAGTTAAACATTTTTGGGAATAATACAGTGTGTGATATATTTAATTGATATAACTTGTGTTACAGTTATAGGCTATTAATTAAGAAGGAATTAAATAAGTTGATTAGTGAGATAACTTATAATTCGGAAATAATAATACTCGAGTTAGAGTAGTATGGCAAGGGGAGGTTACACCAGGACTAGTTGGACGGGGTAGTACAACTAGGTGGGGTTAAGGTAACCGTTAGGTGTGCACATTAGTGGAGGGGTGAGAATGTCCACAAGAGAGTGCGACACTAACTTTAATATGAAGAGCATTCATGCATTTTAAATTACTGCAGTTAATTCACTTGCTAAATATTTTCAAAATGTTCTGGGTTCTAACCCCTTGCTATAAAACTATTTTCCAAAACCTTTTAGGTGTCCAGCCACAGGGACGCCAGGATTGATACTCTATTCCAGGGACACGGAGCTGCGACATTTGTGGATGTTAGCAGGAGTTTGGATTAGACGAATCGTTCATTCATTCCTAGATTAGGAATCTTTTCTCAGTTCAGTTTTACTTAGGGCTTGTTGCCCAGACCTCTCAGTACAGTTTTGAGTTATATTTTATTCAGATGTTGGATGTTGTATTGTATTATTTTTACTTTGGTGGCTGATGGTTTATTCGGCAAGTTGTTTAATTGATTATGATTCAGTTTTTTTTTATTCAGTTGTGTGAATGGTTTATATTTTAATTCCGCATGTACAGTTTTTGGTTTAAGTAAAAGTTAAAATTGGCACCAGCGTTTGGAATACTAGGTGGTTAGTAAGTCTTAAAAAGTTTTCGGCAGTGATGCTAAGGATGATCCAACTGAGATTCCTGTTTTAATTTGGTATAGGACTGATCACCCAGTATTTTATTAGGCAGGGTGTCACAGGGCCTATGATAAGGTTCCAGTTGAGACAATTTCAAATTTAAACTATCAAAGTATGAGTAGAACATGATGTCTGCCGAGCTGCCATTATCCACCAGTACTCTTGAGATCATTACTTCCTTCATTCTCATTTTGATTTCCAACGGATCATCATGCGGATATAGCACACCTGCGAGGTCGTTCTTGGAGAAACCAATGGCCAGCTTTTCTTTGTTTACCTTCCTCGGGCGATCATCCTCAGCTAGATTTATTCATTGAATGTACGACCAAGCTTGAGCCTCATTAAGGTAAGCTTTCCTCTCTGCAGTAAGGTCTCCACCTCCCGCATCTCCACCTGTAATAACATTACAATCAAATGATCCAAAACGAATTGAAAATACCTCACGCTCTGGCTGTCTTGGTCTTTTGGGGAGGTCGGGGTCGTCTTTTGGATCATCTTCATGATCTCTTTTCTTGTCTTCTTTTGCTCAACGAGGAGATCTAGACCTCCGTCTTGCTTGATCGTTGCTCTTTCCTTCCTTTCTATGATCAACATACTTGGCTAGCTTTCCTCGTCTGATGAGTATTTCAATTTCATTCTGAAGAGCTATGCAATTTTTGGTTATGTGACCATGGTCTTTATGGAACTCGCAATATCTGGCCTTATTCCTCTTGTCAGGATCTGTCTTCATTTTTTTAGGCCAGTTTAACTCCTCGTTGTTCTTGATCTCTTCCAGAACGTGGTTCATATCTACCTTCAAAGGAGTATAGTTTCCAAATTTCTTCAACTGTTCCAATGCTTGCTTTGCTTTTGACTGCTTATTACCACCATTATTCTTCTGATCCTTCTTCTCAATCTTCTCGGCCTGAACTTTGGTCTCCTTTGTGTCCATGTTCTTCTTTGCAGCCATAGCTTCCTCGACATTCATGATTTTGTCTTCTTTTGCCATTAATTCTGACATGGTCCTAGGTGGATCTTTGGTCAAAGTGTAGTACAATTTATTTGGCAATAGTCCACTCATCAAAGCAGTAATTGCTATATTTTTCTCGTAATTAATAACTTTGAGCTTCTCGTTATTGAAACGAGTTATGTAATCCCTGGTGAACTCTCCTACTTTTTGTCTAACACTTAACAAGTGTGCTACTCGTTTAACTGGTTTTGCTCCAAAATAGAAATTTCCAATAAAGAGCTCGGCCAGATGAAAGAAAGTTGCAATCTTTCCTCGAGGAAGATTGTTGTACCATATTTGAGCTGATCCAGTGAGAGTTCCTAAAAATTCCCTACATCTCATCTCGTCTGGAACGGCATAGATATCGACAACAACTTGGTATTGTTCTATATGAAGGACAGGGTCGGTTTTCCCATCATATTTAGGAGTCACAACAGATGCTTTGAACTTTGATGGTGTGGGAAAATCCACAATTGCTTGGATAAAAGGTGTCCCTTGGACAAAAGTTCTTTGTAGAGGATTTTTGGCCTTAGCCATTTACCCTAATCTGTCTTTTAACCTTTGAATAGATACTTTTCATGCATCATTTCCCTCCTTGGGCCTATTGGTCCGAGCAACTGATCGTGTTGAATTTGCCTCATGGGATTTTTCACAACGAGCAACTGGTCGGGATTGGGCAAAACCTTCCTTTAAATCAAAGGATCGTTGAGAGTTCCTCGACACCATCCTAGGTGGACTTCTATTCCTCCTAGGACCCAATCGATCAAAGGGAGAGACTCTACTCAATCTTTCAAGAGCACTGGTCCTTTCTGGAGATAGAGTAATGTTTTGTTGAGTGTCTGTAGCTCGTACCGAGGAAGTCCTTCCAGGATAATAAGAAGGATCATTGGATCTCTCAGTGTGATATGAATCGGTGCGTCTAGAATGATATTCTTCCAGGAGTAACGATTGCCTGGTTCGTGAAGAAGGTAATCGGGTATTTCTCTAAATGCTTCGTTGTCCTGACTGGGTTGGCGTTCCACCATGGATAGTTTGCATGAGTTGTCGCATGGTTTCTTGCATGGCAGTCTGGCCTTGAGCCAAATTAGCCATTATACCAGCCAGATCTTGGACATTTGGGGGAGTAGATGAATTTGGAGGGATTCCGGCATTTCGGATGCTGGATTCAGGATGATCAGCCATTGGTGATGAATTGTTTTGGTGAAAAACGATAATTACAGTCGTTTCCCACAGACGGCGCCAATCTGTTGATGTAAAAAATTAGATTTGACCTAATTCTTTTAATCACAGATAATAATAATAATAATAATAATAAGAAGAAAATAATAGACAATGGTTTTTAAAGTGGTTCAGCCTTATAAGAATGGCCTATGTCCACTGTTTTTATATTGATGATTCTTTGCCCAGAATTCTCGATAATAGTTTTTGCCAAGAAATTCCGAGTCCCCTGCTAATGAGGAGGTCACAATGTATTTATAGCCCTTAGGCTGTACATGCGAGAGAATAATATATAGCTGTCCACTAAGCGTGTACATCTGTGTGATAATAATGAGCATTTAATGTGCAGTTATCCTTTTGATTATCTGGATATAAATGATCTGTACGAGATGCAGCTCGGACCGTCTAAGCTGCTCGGACCGCCTAAGTAGCTCGGCATACATGATTTGCTCGGTACAATAGAGTTCCTCGGAGAACACTTGTTGCTCGGAGCGTCTAAGTTGGTCGGGGAGGTTGAGTTCCTCGGAGTCAAGGTGTTGTCTCAAAAATGTTTGCGGGTGCCATGTAGATTGACACGTGTCTCCACATAGTTGATCCATGTCAGTAGATTAAATTTGGTATCAACAGAGTGCATTTGAAATCAAGCAACCCAAAATTAAAATGTGAGTTCAAATAAGTATTTTTCATAAAAAGAGAATCTACACCAATAAAATGCACGATGAGGTTAATTTGGGGTTTTGGAGTACATTAGTTTTTCATATTTATATAGGTGAGGATCCTCTAATATCCATATATGTTCAATAGTGAATGAAATGGATGAAAACCTTCAACTGAGTGGTCAGATCATTACGTAACTCGTCAAATGTCTAAATTTCTTTGATTATGCATGATTAAATGTCCCATTCACCTAAAAATTTACTTAGAAACGCCTCATTAATAATAATATAGCAATTAAATAGGACGACAACGCCTAATTAATAATAATAATAATAATAATAATAATAATAATAATAATAATAATAATAATAATAATAATAATAATAATAATAATAATAATAATAATAATAATATATCAATTAAATAAGACGAGTAACACAATTATTTACTTTAAATACTAATATAAAGTAAAATAGTTTTGACCACTTTATGTCATATAATTTTCAAGCATTTCTATGTATACGCAAGTTTATATGTTGTGCCATTTGTGAGTTACTATCAATTTATATAAGTAAAATTGTATTTGTGTCATAATTAGATTTGACATGTCAAAATCACTACAAGAAATACCGAATAGAAGATAACATAACAAGAATAAAGAATAAGAAATAGAAGAAAAACTAATAAACTATCAAAATAATCGACTATGTCGTAAATGCCCTAAAAAACCTAATAACAATGATTTCAAAAAATAATAAATAAAAATATGGTCATTTCGAGAGATTGTTTTTTCTCAAACATGGGAATTTATTATAATAGGTAAATAATTTTTTTTGGTAGCCGGGGGGGGGGGGGGGGGGGGGGATACATTTATCAAAATAACAAATTTAGAGTTAACTAAATTTAAAACAAAAAAAATGATAAAATCTTCACGATGAATATAAAGGAAAAATTCATATCACAATTCCAGTCATCACGTTACTATCATTTCTTTCCAAAATAATTAACTAATCTTGTTTAGGGTTGGGGTACATTTGCTAAAAGAGTGAAATTAGTGTTATCCAAATTTAAAACTAGAAAAATGGTGTGTATTTAATAATGAATATAAATGGAAAATTTGTAGTATGGTTCCCTCTCTCTTTTATGTTATCACATAGAGACACAACACCTACATTCACATAGTAAACCTTCTATTGAAAATTATATTTAGTAATAGTTTTGGTACCATAAACGTTAAAAACCAAATTTCATTCTTTGTTTGGATAGTTAAAATTTTTTTGGTGTTATTATTGAGTATTAGATAACTAATATACTATGAATTCAACATATTAAAACTATTTTTTTCTAAACTTAAATTAGTAAAATTTGACATGATTAAGTATACAATTAAAATTTATATTTAAATTGAATGTTTGGGTTAGTGATCCTATTTAATTGATATTATTTTGAAATAAGTAACATTAAATAGGTAAATTAAATTAAATTCAACTTAAGTAATGGTTTCAAACAGTTTCATCTATTTCAAGCCTCAATAAACAAATACCAAAACTAATGGACCGCACTACATTAATACGAAGAACTAATGTACCCCAAATGTCCTTTACATTCAAAGTTTTATTCTATTCCTCTTTCCTTATTTATAATTGTGAATCAAAATATATTTTCATATTTAATTCATTTATATTTTATATATAAAAACATCGACCAAGTTGGATTAGGTGCCGGCTGATCCCTTTATACATATTTTTCAGAGTAAAAAAACAATTTTTCTAACGAGTTTGTTCAAAGATGACGTCCAAAGTGAGAAGAAAATTTCTAAAAAAAATCATATAAAAATTCAATCAAGAGTGGATAAAATGATCATCAAGATTTCTAACAACACAAAATGAAAATATCAATTATACTTACATGTCACCCATTTTTACTAGATTTTGTTTGGAGATGCTCTTGTCAGTATGAACATCTTCTCCATGAAGTTTTGTTAAAAATATATATTTTTTAGCTTTATTAGATACATCCCGCATGGGAGATATGCAACATAAGTTCCGCATATGAATGATATTGTGTAAATAATCATATTGTTTTAATTAATTTATTAAACATACATAATATGTTAATTAATATATGATGTAAATTATACATAATGATTGGGTCCTTAACAAATGAGTGTAAAATAAATCTTCATCCAATCGATATAATCCCTTTTTATAATATAAGCATATCCAGATCCATATTGGAAAAACGTACCTTAATCAAATTCAATATAATAATTTGATTTCCATATCTCATTGCAAGATTCTTAAAATGTTGTCTTGTGGCTCCATACATATCGTCCTTCTTTGACACTAGAAAGCATGCACAAATAGAGAGAGAAAGATCGACAATGAGTTAACTGATTGTGTATAGAGTCGTTCCATGGCGATACAGTTTTTCGACATATTTGGTGCGATATAGTGACGTGTCGCATCGGTATTGGCTAGTTTCGTTGGCATGGACCCACATCCATAAAGTAATAGTCAATATCGGTGCGATACGTCACTGTGTCGCACCATTCTATATTGCAAATCTGTGTCGTCCTAGCATTTCTCTTGTGTGTAATATCTTTGAAGTACAAAACCATTTTATGTTCACTTCGTACATATAATGTCAGGTTTGATATTAGTTCTAGAAGTATCCTAGGACCAGAAAATGGGTATCGAGCCCCTATTCTGTACAACGGAATTTAAGTGAATGGGGCATTCTTCAGGAACATCTCCAAATACGATGTTCTCTGTCTCCACATCATTGGCTACATGACCCTTATCATTCACTCCTCTTTTTAAATACCTACAACATACAAGGGGCGCAATTTTAATTGAAATGGTTATAGAGAGAAAAGAATATGTTACGTAGTTGAGAAGTATTCATTCCTGCTTCAATCATAATGACGAGATCTTCTCGCTATAAGAGTCAAGTTGAAGTGCTTTTGACATATTGAAAGCTTGACCTGTTTTTACATAACACAAAACATACATGTCATACCAATAATCATTCACGCTGGAAAATTAAGCAACAATATAGTTATTTGCATTTTGTGATATACAATATATATTGTATGATACAATACATCACTAAAAAGATATTTGTTACATGATTATCTCACAAGTAGCATTTTGTGGTGGTTGTATGTTTATAAAATTAATGCAACTTAGTATTCATGTTATTTATTGTATTACTTTATTTCACCTTTTTACTTCTAATATTGTTAAACCATTTACATAATATTTTAGAATTTTGAATATTAGTTTGTCACAAAAGAAGTTATTTCATCACTTAGACTTTAGCATATGGATGGAAAAGTTCCTCTCGTGGATCCTCCCTTGATGTAGACTAGGTGGTGAAAATTTCAGGGGTGGGGACGAGTATGGGGAATAATTATAATTCCAAATTAAACAATGCTAAAGGATGATAGGTTGATGATATCCATCTATTCTCTGGGCATACAAAATGCCCCCCCGGGAAACCAACAAGGAAGACTCCATACTCCTTATCTTATGGTATGGAGGGCTTCCAATACTCAGATCCAAGGAATTTGAGGATGGTCATGATGATGACCGAATAGCCCATTAGTTGGACCTGGCTGAGGAAATAAAAGAAAAGGCTATAATATATTTGGTTGCTTATCAATAGGAACTGGCGAGATAATATGACAATAAGGTCGGGGTTAAAGAATTCTAGGTCGATAATTTGGTCCTCCGAAAGCTGCTACCCACTAGAAACAAGCCATCAGTTGGGAAGATAGTTCTAAATTGGAAGTAATCTTACAGCATAGTTTCAAAAGGAGGTGGGGGTCATATCATTTGGAAGAATTATATAGGAAGGTAGGTCCAAGGTCATGGAATGCCATGAACCTTTGAAAGTTTTATTATTGGGTAGCGAGTCAAGGTTTTCCCCCTTTTTTTAATGCATGCATAATAAAACAACATGTGAGTGATTGTTACGATTCATGTTTAAGTTTACCAGTCATTAAAAGCCCCACTTAAATAGTAGTACGATCTGTGGGAGATCGGTCAAAACCCATAGAGTGGTATGATCTAAAGTAGGTCAGCCTAGAAGAGGAAGAAAACTCGCGTAAGAATTACATGATCTAACTCAAACGTGAGATTGGTCACCAGCTTATAGAATTATAACCCACTTAAATAGTGGTACAATCTGAGGAATATTGTTCAAAACGCACTCAAGGAGTGGTGTGATCAAAAATAGATTTCCCTAGAAGGGTCAAAAAACTCGCGTAAGAATTACATGGTCTAAAATAAAAATTGAGATTAGTAGCCAACTTATGGTATTAAAAACCAATTAAATAGTGGTACGATCTGAGGCAGGTCTGTCAAAACCCACTCAAGGAGTGTTATGATCTAAAGTAGATCGACATAGGGAAGGAGGAAAACCAACGTAAGAATTACGTGGTCCAACTGAAATGTAATATTGATTGCCTACTTATGACATTAAAGCTCACTTGAATAGTGGTATGATCTGAGGCAGATCGATCAAAACCTAATCAAGGAGTGGTATGGACTAGGAAAGAATAGTTAAAAACTCATGTAAGAATGGCATGGTCCAACTCATGCATGAGTTGGTCGCCCACATACGACATTAAAAACCCACTCGAAAAAGAGGTACAACATAAAGTAGGTTGGGTAAAACCCATTCAAGGAGTAATATGATTTGAAGTAGATCGGATTACAAGAGGCAACAAATCGACTCAAAAATCGTGTGGTACAACTAAGGCAATAGTTGTTTTCTTGTGATAGGCACCAAAGATTTACTTGAAAAATATAACGACCTAAAATAGATCGGTCTAATCAAAGGAAAAAGTCCACTTTAAAATGGTGTGATAGAAGGAATATTATCCTATAAAGGATTAAAACTTCATTAAAACTCGCTTGAGTCAAACATCTTTGGTCAGCATTAACGAAAATTGTGCCATTCCAGTGACAAAGGGCGAATAGGTTCAATTACGAACAACCAATTTGTCTTTCTTTTAGCAAAGATCTCAGGATAGCAAATAAAACGGAGAAAATAATCAGACATTATTTGACAAATATGAATAACATGATAACAAGGCTATATTACTTACGCAATAACAGTATAATGAAAAAGGAAGAAAAAAACATATCATTAATGATTCAAAAATGGCATAGGGTCTACAAAGTGATCACCCAGGGTTGGAAAGAAAATTACATTAAAATCAAATTGAGTGTTAGGCTAGTCCTCTTTCGCATGCTAATTAGATGACATAGTACCCTAAGTTGGAAGAACAGGTACATCTACCTCAAGAATGATAGGATGATCGATAAAGACATGGGCTGAAGCATCCATAGGATGGACGACTAGAGGGTTCGCCACTAGGGGTGGTTAGTGTCGGCAGGGTCGCCTTTGCTAATATTGACCCATTAGAGGCCAACCACCCAACCTTTATTGAAGGTAACAGATTCATAATAGTCCAGTTAGGTGATGACCTCTTGGATGACTACCTTATAACCCTTATCGTAGGAATTTTATAGTTCATCCTCATGGGTTTTCTCCATTTGGATCCTTTACTTCTGGAGAATGAGATTTTCTAGGATTTTATGCTGAAGAGAGGTCTTCATCTTGGAAAATTCTATTTCCACCTGATTGAACTCAATCTGAGTCTTCTTAGCTTCCTTTACCGCATTGGTCTTAGGATCGATCTCGATCTTTAGTTTCTTGACCAAGTCTTCCGACTCCTTGCACTGGTCAACAATCTTGGTTTTGAGGACAAGATCGATCTTCAAAAATAACTCAGTGCTCTTAAAGTATCTCTCATCTTAGTCGACGAGGTCCTATTGAACCTACATACTCTGCATAGAAAAAGAGAAGTCAGAAATAAACAATGGAAAGAAAATTGATAAAATAAAAACATATAGCTTGCTAGCACATTGTGGTGAAGGCCCTCTTTATGTGTACTTTTCAGAGTAAAGCCTGTTAACTCCTACATCTCATACAATAGAATCATCGACTGAGAAACAGAAAAGGAGACCTCTAAATCACTATAGGCTGAATCGGCCTCCGTGACTGGCTCTTTACCCTTACAAAAGAAGATCCCCCAGGGGCAATAGTAGCTACCGTAGGGAGGAGGATTCTTTGAACACAATCCCTACCTCTATTGGGGCTCATTAATAATGATTGTTCGATTGGAGACTGCAGTGGATGGAGGATGACCACGGAGCGATGTCTTATCAGTCTTCTTCTTTTTGACTCGTTCGACCTCAATTCGTTGGCATTCCATCTCTATGGCTTCTTTGTCCCTAATGGTGGAAGCATCTTGATTGTCCCGCGTGTTCATAAATGATTCCTTTTTCAATTTGTCCCTAGTGGTAGCCAAGTTGACTAATTTATTTGATCGGCCAGTTATATATCACAAATTATGGGGATTAATGGGAACAAGAAGTCTTCAAATAAGTCCTCTTCAACTACTACTTCCTCCTAAAGGCGACTGAAAATACTTGTGCATAAGAGAAAAGGGGATTGAGATCATCTAAGAACGAGTCAAGATATTCTTCCTCTTCTTCTTTCTATTCCTCTTATTCTCCTTTATCGAAGTTAGAGTCTGTTGAAATCAAATACGAGGAAAATTCCACTACGTGTGTGTCTTTGTTAGCTTGGCTGAGAATGAGGTGACTCTATGGATGGAATCATCACCAACTACAGTGTAATCAGTGACTTGGACATCAGGGATGGTTGTGATATTGGTGAGAAAGGTTAGGTTGTAACTGAGTAAGATGTGGGCCACCTTTCAATATGGGTGAAATCCAAGTGAGGTCAAGTATACCCAAGTTTTTTTCCAAATCATTAAGGTTGACCTGGTAATTAGACGTTTGGTATTCAAAAGTAAATCAGGTCGGCGACTAAATAATGATTAACACTTAAAAGAAAACTATTTAGATGACCTACCAGGTGTCCCCTTGGTGGACGGAAGTCCAAGTACGTCATAACCTTCACCGTATATGTCTCCGAAAACCACAAGGGTATTTTTCTCAGTATCCTTTTGAGATCTGGACAAATAGGTGACCAAATTACGGGACTTATCCTAAGCCTAGAAGTGGTACAACTCGATGCTTGGGAAATCCCTCAAGTAGTAGCAATACTTAATCTCATCATGGCCCAAGTTTATCCCATATATTTGGTTGATGGACACTGTTACCATCGCAATCTAATAGAAACTACCGTTTGCTTAGGCAGAGAGTATTTCATAGTAAGGGAGCACCCTTACCAATAATAGGTTAAGGGGAAAGCGAACTCTCCCCTCTAATATAGAAATTTTCATAAAGGCAAATTCCTAAGAGGGAAGATAAAAAATGCCTTCTTCCTCTCGAGACACCCTTAGGTTAACACTATTGGAAATTATGTACTTATCATGAAATTCCTGAAAAGTTATTAGCTGCTAAGATCAGATATTTTCTTCCATGCCTAGACATGGTTAGAAAAATGAAGAAGATAAATAATAACATAAGTGAGAGCTTGTTGGAAGATATCAAGAGAGAGAAGAAGTGAAAAATACCTTAGCAAATGGAGAGAATGCCAAGGTATAAGGTTTGGAAAGCCTTATACGTTCTACTACTCCACATCATTTTAACCGTAATCCCAAAGTTTGTGCAAAAAACACTACACGCCCACACACCATCATTGCTTTGGGTAATGATGCTGGCCTCATAGCCCTAGGATAAGGATACGCACGAATATAGTGTGCTAATAATGATTATTATTCCCATCACGTTCCTAAAAAATGCATGTAAAAAATAACGCAGGATTAAATGGGCACATGATAGAAAAATGATAGATAAGTCATGTTTGACTGGCATGTTAACCAATCACACGTGGCATGAAGATTACATATAAAGTATGGCTGATTAGTATGATTGATCGATCACCCCCACCTTGGGGAAATTGAATGGAATATGATCGAACCAGTGCCACGTGGCCGAACACGTGGCACATCAGTGAGAGGCATATAGTGGGAAAATAGGCTAAGAGAGATCACGAAACTAAAAGTGATATAATCAACTCTTAAGGATCCTATCAACAAACCGGGAGACAGTCACTAATGGAACTCTATAACTTAGTCAGGATAAACACAACGAGGCCTAAGGCTGTAAGACGCCTAGGTTTATAAATAAGGAGGATCTAGCTCATATTAATATAATTTTAATATGCACGCGATAATTTGGACGCTCAGCTAGCATCCTTAGAACTCCAACTATTACCATTCCTTTGAAAGTTAATAAACTGATCTCCCTCCCTTTCCCCGTGGACATAGGACGACCTCATGGCCGAACCACGTATATCCCATATACTTGTTATTATATTTGCACTCTAATCTTTATGGGGATAATCTTTAATTCTATCCTTTATTTTGGGTTAACAACCCTTACAGGTTTTATTTCTCTTCATTATCTAAAATAAGCTGAATAGTGAAGGATATTAACGAAATCACGGTTTCTTCATAATGACTATTATGATCTGATGATGATTGGTTAAGACTTCAACTTGACAGATTCATCGAACAAATAAGACATATTGTTAATATGAAATTTATACATAATAATAGGTGAAATGTGTTCAAGATTAAAATTATTGGTGAAAAATAGTAAAATTGGGGGTATAACTGGTAAATTTATAAATTTGACCATTAGGGGGAAATATTTGTTGATTATAGTTGTTGCTCCCACAACATTCCAACCGTTACAAGAATATGAGATGTGTCATTTTAAACACCTAATGGAAGATTAAACTTGCTCAATGGTGTAGAGTTGGAATCTTATTCTGGTGGGGGAAAATTGCATTGTAATAGCCTGTAGTGGGTCTAAAACAATATAATAATAATGGTTTACAATAGGGTTCAAACATTTTTTTATCACATAGGCAAAACCTACTATTTAAAGATGTCATCATTTCAATTTGGTTTTAGACTATAATATCTTTTATTATTTATTTTAATGTGTACTCTACACATTTATTAATTTTAAACTATATTTTTACATTGTATTTTATGATACAATACACTATATGCCACTCATAAATTTTTTTTATATGTTATACGACACACAATTCTACAACTATGACCACAAATACCACCCAAACTTCTAATCGCACAAAATAACGAACAAACTTTTGTGCCAAAAATATAACACTCACAAGTATGTGTTAGTTATTTGAAGAAAATATCATCTTGTTATTCAAAATGTTGACATGAATTATGAGATTTTGTACGTGAATTTACAATTTTAGATTACCAGATACTTAAAATTTTCAAACCAAATGAGCATTTAATCTATTGCGTACTTGTTCAAAGTAGTCGTATACTAATGCAACTGTCCATAGTGTATCCTTAAGTTGACAGCGGATTCCACGAGTTAAGAACTCATTCCAAACAAACATTATTCATAAAGAAGTTTTCTTGTTTTATGTTCACATATGTTCTTTTGAAAATTATGCATGATATGGAAGGAGTAGCTAAAAAAGAAGTCCTTTCTAAGGTCCAATTTGCATAGAAGCTTCTTGTATCTATGTCATCATCACAGAATAACAAAAGATAATACCAGTTAATTCAAAATATAACCATTTTCTAATAGCATAAAGAAATAATTAATGCTTAGTCCGCAGAAGCAAAATGCTCACGTTGATTTTTATATTTCGAAAAATTGTATGTCGATTGTTTGATAATTTATTTTGGGGTTTAGGGTTAAGATTTTTAATAAGGTGTAATTGTTTCTTATTTTTAATTTAGAATTTAAGTTTTTTTCCATTTTCTGCGGGGTTTAGGATTTAGTTTTCTTTAGTTTAGGATTTAGCTGCCTTTACAGTCTTAGGGTTTATGATTTAAATGTACGGTAAGAGAAGAAATAGCGTATGTGAGTGTTTTATATAGTGAAGAAATTTTGGGAATAAAAAAGTCTTGTACTAAATGTAAGTTACAAAAATGTCATGGATTATTTGTCAAATGATCCAATAATGAATAATACATTAAGAGATGCGTATGTATTTGCAAATAAATCTTAAAAACATTATAATAAAAAATAAATTGGTTTTTGGTCTTTGTCACTTGGATAATTGCATAATTAGGTATATCGCTAAAAGTTAATTATGACTTATCCTCCACATGTACAATAACCCACTTATACCTTACACATTATGCATTTCATGCATTAGGATAACTCTATTTATACAATTATTTCATGTAATAAAGAAAAAAAGAAAATTCCAAATTATGTTAGAACTTCACTTGATATAATGATGATACTTGTCTACTCTATTACTTTAGAGTCAAATATAAAACTTTTTTTATATGTTATACATATAAAAACGATCATCAAGATCCAAAGGGATAATATATTTTTTCTGAACATCAAACATTTGTAGGATACAAAATTGATAAAATACATGCTCTCATTCTTCGATTTGGATATTTTGGATAGAACAGTAGAATTGGGAATTGTAATCATTTCAGTCTTGGCTGCAGCATATATTTCATGACCGCAAATTGTGCCTATCCTTCTTCTTTTTGAAATAATCAGCATGTAATAAGGTCCCAAAAGTTTTACAAACCCTAAGAATAGAGGAAATAGTGAGTTTTGTGATAAAAAGTAAATATATTATAATTTTCCAGGATAAAGACATAAGGAGACATACCGTCACATATACGTCCACCCACCAGTACATTTTGCATTATTTGTTTCATGTCAAAATGTAACAACAGATCGCGTGAAACCGTATTTGTGTCGGGTTTTATCATGTTCAGTTTGTGTCTAATTGGGTGACCTTTTATGGGTGAATAATCATATTCAAACACTACATGTTATATTTAGTGTTGTGTTCACTAGTTATATCCATTAAGATAAGGAAAATTTCATAAACAAATCTTAATATTTAAATGTTTTACTAAGTCTCAAATTTATTTTTTGTACCTATTAAACCCTTAAAGTTTAGTGCATGTTTATAATTTATCCACGATGTGTAAATAAACTCGTTAGAACTAATTGATTGTGACTAATTTACCTATTTGGATATATTTATACATACAAAATAACTTGTTTGACTTTTCTACACCCTAACCTTTTTTTTATGAATGCTATAAATATATGTGCTAATACCAGGTCAAACCATTAAACGATGTATTGCACCTACCACTGGGTTTTCAAGGGCATTGCACTTGCAACTGGATGTCTCAAAAAATAGACAAAGGGTGTTTCATCGGGCCTCACATGTGCTGAGAAATAGGCAATGGTTCTTGCACTAATCTAAACGTGTGCAGATAATGAATCTACTCCAGGATAGTAGATTTAGGTTAACGAACTTGGAATATAGTCACTTTGACTGAAAAGGGGATGGAGTTGGTGGATCCCGTGATAAGAAGAAATGTTAACATATCTTTTTTCATAAGAAGCTAAATAGATTGGTGAGAAACCTAGGGAATTAAAAAATATAAGGTTATATTATATTACAGAGGCAAATATAGTTATAGGAACAAAGTTCGAATGGTAGTAGATAAGAACCTTAAGGATGATATTATAATTATTATTTAGAGAGGTGGTAGACTTATACTTGTAAAACTGGTATGAAGTGAATATATAATTAATATTGATACTGCTTATGCACTCCAAATATGATTACATGAGCATGCTGAAGTACAATTTTATAAAAAAATGGATGAACTAATTCAAGAAATACCTATAAATGAGAAGTGGGGGAGATTTTAATTACCATAAAAAATAAAATCACATAGGATATGATATGGTGAATGGAGGATATGGTTTTGGATATAAGAACGATAATGGAGAGTTTATCTTAGATTTTGCGATTTTTTATGATCTTTTATTGCTAAATATATGTTTTACAATGAGGCTTTATCACTTGATAAAATCAGAAAGTAGAAAAAATAAATTCCAAATATACTTTTTGATTACGATGAAAAGACGATCGATTAATGTATAAAGACTGTAAGATTATTCTAGGAGAGAGCCTAACTCACTCAATTGGATAATGGTGTTTGATATAAATATTAAAAATACATCGATAGCTCAAAAAAAGAAGATTTATCGACGACTTAGCTGGTGTAACTTAAAATGAAGAAATTATAATTATTTGAAGATAAAATATTAAATAAAGAGTCAAAGAATACCAACGATGATACTAACATAATGTGGGTTAAGAAGGCTAAATGCATTAGGAGAAAATCATAAGAGATTTTTAGAGTAACAAAAAGGTAGGGGCCAAAATCTAAATAAAAACTTGATGGTGAAATGAAAAAGTAAAAAATATAGTAAAAACCAAAAGAGCGTACTTTAAAACATTGGAAACAATTATATATGAATTTTATTTTAAATATTAATGGGATAATAAAGAAATAAAAAATGGCAAGATATGAAAAGTTTAAGACGTATAATAATTTTTATACAAAAAGTAACACGGGAAGTGAAAAAAGTATTTATCAGCTTGCTAAACTTTGCGATCGAAGTACAAAAGATTGTGACAATGTTGTGTGTGTTAAAAGTGATGATTCGAGAGTGTCTGTCAAGAATGAAAAGATTATGGGGACTTAATTCGATATCTTATTAAATGAAGATAATCCTAGTATATTAGATATGGAGTAACTTAGGGAAATCTGAGAAAATATATTTTTTCGTACAATTAGAATAACAGAGGTTAACATTGCTCTAAAAATGATGAAAATAGGAAGGCCTTTAGGATCTGATGGTATCCCTACTGGAGTTTGAAAGTGTTTAGAGGACGAAGGAGTGCTATGGCTAACATAATTGTTTAATAAAATTTTAATGCATAATAAGATGACCAATGAATGGAGAAATAATATTAGTAAATACTTATAAAAATAAAGAAGAGATGCAATGTTATTTAAATAATCATAATGCTAGGACAATGAGTCATGCAATCAAACTTTGAGAGATAATGATTGAACGTAGATTGGGATTGGAAGCCACATTATATGAGAATGAATTGAGTTTATGCCTAGGAGGTCACCAATGAAAACTATTTATTTATTGAGGAGATTAATTGGGAAGTATAAGGATAAATGAAAAATGATAATCATATGGTTTGTACAGTTGGAAAAAGGCGTATAATAAAATACCAAGAGCTATAATATAGTAAATTTTATATTAAAAAAAGATTGACTTGTAGATATATTAAAGTGGTTAATCATATGTATAATGGGGTGAATATAGTAAGGACAACAACCAGATAAAGTATTAAATTCTCAATTACTGTAAATATGCACTAAGGTTCATCACTAAGTCTTTATATTGTTGCTCTTGTTATGGATGAGTTGAATGGACAAATACAAAATGAGGTATCGTAATGTATGTTATTTATAGACGATATAATTGTATCAAATTAAATTAAAGTAGGGGTTATTGCTAGATTAAAATTTTAGAGAAATTTATTAAAACTATAAGGTTTAAAATAAGTAAAACTAAAACATTATTGTGGAGCGAAATATTAGTAGTAATAGGACGACAAATGGGGATATAGTGAAACTTATGAGACAAGAGATACCTAGAAATTATCATTTTCGCGATTTAGGTTTGATTATCTCAAAATATGGAAATATTAGTGATCATGTTACACAAAGAATTGAAACAGGTTAGGTCAAATGGAGAAGTTCTACCGGTGTATGACATAATCATCGTATACCTTTGAAGTTAAAGGATAATTCTATAGGACGCCCATTAGACCACCCATATTATATGTGATAGAATGGTGGGCAACCGAAAAATATGTGCGAAAAAAGGTGCGCGATGGAAATGTGAACGCTGACAGGAATTTTTGATAAAAGTTTTACGGATAAAATTAGAAATGAATAAATTATTGAAATGGTAAATGTATCTCATATAGAAAATATATTGAGAGAAAATCATCTTAGATGGTTTGATAATGTTAAATGTATACAATACATGTCCCCGTTATGAAAAATGATTTAGTTAGTATTAATGGTAACGCTTGGGGTAGAGGTAGGCAAAATTTAACTTGGTGAGACATTGTAAAAACTTCTTCATATCATGTGGTTTTGAATTATATAAAGATCAAGACAAACATTTAAGAAATAATAAGGTCACAATAAGAACTAAAATATTAAATTCTCATACAATCATTAAACAAAATTGGGGGCACTTAGGTAATTTATGCTTATGATAATAAATGATTTTGAATTATATAAGGATCAAGAAATTTTTCATTAACAATTCCAATTTGAAAAATTGATGTGACAACCCGCTCTCCTAAATAAGGGGTGGCCAGCCCGATACCTCGACATAACGGAATCATGGATGGATATCATCCTCAGCATCATAACAATAATTAGGTATATGGGTAAGCCACTCCATAAATCAGAAAGCAGTTTGTCAAAATGTTGATTTAAAAAGATTTAAGAAATAAATTAAACAACCCAAATCTGACAAAAGTGGAATTTCCATGGAACATATTGATAGTTAACCAAAACAATATACAATAAAAGAACCGAATAATCTGTCGGTCCACAGATACATCACAGAGTTTCACAATCTAACATATGCTACATACACATCCATTAACAATTACAAAATATGGGCCACTAGCCCGAATGTAAGACCCGATCATAACTAGATTCCAAAAAAAGAGGGCGTCTAACAACATCCTGTATTAATCCGCAAGGTCATACAGCTCGTCACAAGCATAAGAATGGAAATTCATAACGGGCGCCCTTGCGGAGGAGCACCTGAGCGGATACCACAATATGCACAACATAGAAAGATGAACGGGTCAGGGCCCGATTTATATATGATTCCCAGAAGAGTAAGAAACATGATAGATACGGACAATGGATTATAAAATCATGTGAATGAAAATCTAACAACCTAAACATAAAATGTAATAATGAAATTATATAAGTTTCTAACAATTAAAAAAAATAGGCAATAGATTAAATAAATTCTCATTTCTTCCCATGTCTTATCATTTTCCATTCCTTAACAGGAATATAATTACCATCACATATCTTATGGCAATTGACATACCTCAAGTCCCACTTGAGTTAGAAAGGTTATATTCATATACATATAACGTTTCTAAGACCGCCCCTCCGAGTTTCCCCACTGGGCGCGCCCCTAAATGACTATCATCTTCCAGGGCCTATCTATACAAGACAACCTGGGCACCTAACGCACGTCGGGAAGTGGCCATATGCCTGCGAGTGAGTCATAACCACACCCGGAATTACCTCACTAGCGCAGAAAAACATATACAAAACCCGCATATGGCCGAGGACTATAGTCAACCTGCATTCAATAGCCAGGGGACATCACCTCATGCGCGAGCTTCCCTTATGATAGCATTTAGAGAGGTGTGTTTAAGTAATTTAACAATTACCAATTTATCCCATTTTCATTATCATGAATCTCATGTATTTCATTTACTTGAAACATTTATCTTTGAATATTTCTTATTCAATTTCATCATATCATTATGTCCCAAAGTATTCTCTAAACCATTTCTCGAATTCTCATAAGACCCAAGATTTTATATACCACCAAAGGCTTATAACATCTCCACATATGGGCTTAGAACTCTAACTTCAACTAATTTCCCAAAAAAGAAGTGATACCTAAGTATCACTTCAAGTGCCCCAGAATTAACCCCAAGTGATCCCACTCAACTATAGGATAACGACCAAACTTAACTAGGACTCTAAAATCTTAATTTTACTTCATACAAGAAGGGTCCTAGGTCATAATCCTAAGGAAGGGGGTAAAACTTAAAAAGAAAAATAATTAAAAAATAGGCTTTCCGAATCAATTCGGACTAGCCGAATAGATTTGGTATCTCAAAGGCAAATCGATTCGGACTAGCCGAATCAATTCGGTCAGGAAAAATGAGATTCTGCATAAGGCCGAATCGATTCGGACGAACCGAACTGATTCGGACCACCCAGGCTTGGAAACTGTCTCCCATCGAATCGATTCGGCCAGGCCGAATCGATTCAGTTCTGCAGAATTTCCAAGTTTAATTTATGGAGTCTTTGACTCCATATCTTTACCCAACTTCAACCCATTCCATTTCCTATCCTTTAATGCTACCAAATAATCATAAATGCATCATCCAACCAAATTTTACCTCCAATCCATATCAATTTAACTTCCAAAGATCTAAAGCCCATAAATCAAAGAAAGCCCTAACTTCCATAAACCATACATATCCATAACTATCAATGCAAATTACTCTACTTAAATCATACACTAGCAAGTAGAAAACTTGCCTCAAGGTTGTAACTTCAGATTTGGTGAAGATTGTAGGCAAGATCAACACCCAAGCTTCTCTAGGTTTACCAATTTAATTAAAGGAATAGTAACTTAGTTGAAGACATAAATCGTGGCTTGCTTAAAATTCCAACTTAAGTGATTTACATGCGGTAAAACAATACGCATCTACTCATATAAACTACAACTAGTGAAAAGTGCCCGGAAACTAGAAATACAATATGGCACAAAATTTGACTATCTCAAACCTCCCGGAACTAATAGCACCCTCCAAATTATCATTTGGAGATTTTATAATTCAGTTTAGGTTCCGGTTCCATTTTAAGCCCAATGTCATCTTAAATTCTCGGGACATAATAAAACATAACATAGCAAAATCACCTCTAGGTACGGTAAATATGCAACATCATAGTAGATATTAACTTATCTTTCTTAAATTAATACCTACTCCACAAATCAACATCTTTAATTAATCACTATAATAAGCAGATTAAATATAAAATAGAATCTCAAAAGCGAGGGTTGTTACAATTGATTTATTAACATTACTAGAACTTGCATTTAGTACAGTTTGCTGAGTAAATTAACACTAAACTATATCAGATCTTAGGCAATATCTCTAATTTACTTAAATTAATAAATCTTAATGGGTCTTAACATTTTTAACGATTGAAAGGAGCTAGCACAAACCTCCCTTTATATATATATTGTACTACTCTTTTGTGGATCAGTCCGCATTTTAAGAGTGCAGACCAGACATGTGTCACCTGGTAGTGAGCCAAGAAAAGGGAAAGAGTGCCTATAGTTTAGCTGGCTCACCGCTAGGTGGCACATGTATGGTCCGCACTCTTAAAATGCGGACTGATTCGCACAAGAACATTACTATATATATATATATATATATATATATATATATATATATATATATATATATATATATATATATATATATCACACGCGCATATATGGATAGACTCCAATAAGGACTTTACTTAAAAAAAACCTCCATGCAAGCCTAATTCTTAAAAAAAGAAAAAAAAATTGAGTTGATTTGTTTGGATGGATCCCTTGAAAATGTTTAAACACACGTAAAAATTAGACTATTTTTCTATTATTTTTAAAAAATAGGTCGTAAATAGTCCTTAAACAATCATTTTTAATTGATCTTTTCCTTATATATATATATATATTACTTTTTTAGAGTTGAAATTGATATGATTAAAAAATATTGAGGTTTCCTCTTTGACTCCACTAGTGGGTGGATGAATTTTTTTTTGAATAGTGACGGATAATCATATTAACACTCGGACTTTCGTTACAATTCGATCAGTGTTTGAAGGTATGTTATACTAACCAACTATGCTTATTCACCTGGGGAGCTAACTCCAAGCCTCGAACCTGTGATCTCTTGGACTATGCCAAGCAACTCAACCAGCTGATGTAACTTTAGGCTTGGTGGCTGAAACTAACTCGATGTATTAACTTTTGTTGGGGTAATTATAATTGTACAAACTCAAAACATAGTCCAAGTAACCACCACTCCAAGACTCGAACTGATGACCACTTGGACTATGCCAAGCAACTCAACATGCTGATGTGACCTTAGGGTCGGTGGATGAAATTAAGCCGACGTATTTACTTTTGTAAGGGTAATTATATTTATGCAAACCCAAAATATAAGATATAAAAGATGTTCAATAGATAAATGTTACAAATAACGTAACAACAATTCCATAACAAGTGGTCACAACCTTAAGGCCACCAACCCTCTTGTTACCAAGATTTAGTCATTCTAGTAGGTCGGAACATTCAGTTTCTGAATATCTCTTACAATCTTCAACAATGTTTAACTCAGTAGGCTATGTTCTGTCAATCTTTAAAACTCTCCAAAAGGTTCTATTCTTGTCCCTTCCAATCATATAAAAGTTCTGGTGAACAAAAAAGAATAAAAAGATTATGCAAAGATACTTAAACACAATTTTATTTATGCGTCGATAACTGAAATTATATTATGTAAATAATGGCTAAATATACAACTGACCCCCGAGAAAAATTCAAGTATATGAAGAAAAAAAATAGGGTAAATTACACCAAACCCTAAACTATTGAATTTTTACACCTCGCACATTTTCATTGAAAATGAGTTTATAACAACAAAAAAGTTGTTAAATTTCAATAGTTTAGGGACTCTTTATAGAGTTTTTTAGATAAGGGTGGCTATTTGTAAAACCTCTATAGTTAAGGGGATTTGATGTAATTTGCCCAAAAATTAACTGAAATTGTGGTTATTAAATTCCATCACAATCTTCCTCTGTTACCAAGTGTGCGCTTTACTAATAGTTTTTAGGTTAGTGGATATATGTTTATGTTAAAGAAATTATTAATGGTAAATGTCCGTTAATAATAGTTTTTTTATCCCAAGTAAGATTTATATCATGAATTTTTTATTAAACCCTTTTCGCTATCCCTAATAGAAGATTAGGTTACGCCGTAGGGTATATATAAGATTAATTAATTAAATTGAAAATGTTAACCTTATGAACAAATTTTAGGAACTTCTTCTGCATGCTTGTATTGTTTGTCTTAAATAAATTGATTTTTTTTATTAAAATATAGATATTTTGGCTTTAGTCCCATTTGAAAAGTTTAATCGTGCATCAATCACATGTATTTTTATAAATTGCAATTAATCATGTAACCGCTTTCAACCGCCTCTATCATTTAAAATTTGAATTGCGATCGGTTGTAGGATAATGACAAGTATCCAATATTTTGTTAAAATACGAACAACAATTAAAAAAACATGGGATCATGTGCAATAACTCTTAACAAATGAGCTAAATATTTGCTCCTCCATTAAAACATCACTTTTAATCAATTAAGTAATTACCTACAATAAATTATCAATTTATATTCTTGCTAGTTTTAGATCATGTAAATGTTTTAAAAGTGAATTCCTATTTATAATACATTTGATATTTATAAATATAAAAATTAATTAAAATTATAAAATTATGAATATGTTTGTTATTCAATCATGCAAATTAGAATTTAACGTTTTTTAAAGAAATAAAATAAAATAAAAATTGAAATAAATTAGAGTAAAATACATTAATAGTCCCTAAACTATCGGTCCAGATTCAAAATAGTCCCTAAACTAAAAATCGTGTCAATTTAATCCTTAAACTACCATTTTAGTCCCTTAACCGTACATGTTTTAACTTAGTCCCTGAATTATATTAAGTATTTCAACTCCTTCCATCTCAAAAATTTAAAATAATGTAACCACGTAATTATCTATGATTTTTTTATTATTATTTATGTGAGGGACTGAGTTGAAACACTTATTATAATGTAGAGACTAAGTTGAAATACGTATAGTTAAGAGACTAAAATAGTTATTTATGTACTAAATTGACACGATTTTTAGTTTATGGACTATTTTGAATCTCGACCGGTAGTTTAAGAACTATTAGTGTATTATTACACAAAATTAAAATGTTCGAACGCAGCGGTCGCCAACCCCCACGTCATCGCACAACACATGAACTTCCACGTGAATAACTGCCGTGGTGTTCCGAATGACACGCAATATCACGAGTTGCCACACTTGGTGTGTCAAATATGAGACAAAAATAGAATGCTAAAGAAAAGTTGAGATTATACCGAACGAGTCTCATAAAGCTTGAATTTCTGCAAGTAGACAGTATCAGATTTGGGAGCTTCTTCTATCCAATTCTCTGATGCCATGGGCCTCAGGCTAAAGGTATCACCGCATAAAAGGTGACAGCCAAAATCTATATGTAACGAAAGTAAATTGAGAAAGCATATAAGCTCCAACTATGTAGATTAAAGCTAATATCTATGACGAAAAGGAGGTTTAGCTTATAAAGATAGCTCATGAATGAGACAAATTTTATGTTTGTTAAGAAAAAGAGGTGATAGAAGACTATAGTTAGGAGACGTTGTCTACAAAATAAAAAATTTTGGATTGTTTTTTTCAACCACTAGCTCATTAATGTCGTTTGTTTACTTAACAGTTGTTCATTACTGCAAATATTAAATTGATTTATAAATTGAAGTAAGGTGAACCTTAGGCATCTCCAACATGACAGGTTCTCTTAGGGGTTTGACCTTTAGAGGGTTATCTTTAATTATTTTTTACTAGTGATACTCTTATCGGGTGTTAGTATCGGTTTAGTACCGATATCGCTTTATTTTATTGTACATATGTATGACCTACAACATTACTTGGCGAGACCCACACCATAATACAAGCAAATAAAACAGTACCGATATTAAATCGTTACTACCACCCAGTATATATAACATTTTTCATTATTTTTTAGAGCCAATCATTGCCCTTGCCATGAAAACACATGGAAATAAAAGTTCTTTTTTAAAACATATTTAGCGAGACTCTTATTTTTAGTTTTTATTTTTATTTTTATAGTAGATCAAAATATTTTTATTTTATCTTTTTTGTGCTTTTATTTTCTTTTTTTTTTTTTATGCAAATTTTAAAATCAAATGTCTTTTAAAAGATAATTTCGTTTGAGATCAAATTTATGTAATTGAAAAAATCTCGACGACATCTATCAAAAGAGGTTCATGAAGGATTTATAATTTTTAAATTATAAATTTCGCAGTACAATTTTCAGTGAAAAATTTTTGCAATGTGAAATTTTGACATTTCGCAGTGAGAATTAACAAGAGAACTTTTGCATGGTGAAAATTTTCAAATTTCACATCGTATATATTTATTTGCACACACACACACACACACACACACACACACACATATATATATATATATATATATATATATATTACACCTAGTTCTAAGCTCTAAATAACTTTTTATTTTTTTTATTTTACCAATTGAGTTATCCTTCCAATCAACATTTGTTCAAAAAATTAGGTCAAAATACAATTTATAACTATTTTTTTAAAATCCAACAAAAAACTGTTGAAAATATTTTATTTATAAATGTCTACACCAGCTGAATTTGGTGATTTTTTTTAAAATAACTAGAAAATGTATTTTGACCTGATTTTTTGAACATGTATTGGTTGAAAGGTTAATTTCAGTAGAAAAAAATAAAAAAAAGGTTTGTTAGGGCCTAGAACTAGGCGTGATGTATAGAGTCTTCATCTCTCTCTCTCTCTCCCTCTCTTGCTAAGAGAGAGAGAGAGAGAGAGAGAGAGAGAGAGGAAGGCTCTTTTTGATACCAAATTTAATCTGCTGACATGAATCAATCATATAAATACATGTGTCCACTTACATGGTGAATATGAAGAATTTGGACGAATAATGTCACGACCCCGACCCAAAATAGTATTAGGGAACGAGTGTCTTGACATGCCCCCAAGGCAACAAATATTCCGATTTAATTGTTTCCTTAAATAATTACAACGGATATATTATAACATGGTTATGAATCGTAAAATACTGAAAGTAAAGGAATTACGTCATCAGAGCTTTCTAAAGGAAACTTCATATATATTAAAAGTAACAACGGGTTACAACTTAAGAGAAAATTTAAACCTTATTACAAGAGATCCAGACATGCTCTAAATAAACATTTTACAAAAAGAGCTCTAAATGCTAAATCTTCAATATAGTCCATTTTCATTCCGTCCGTGAGCCTAAACGTTTCCTGAAAAATGGTTATTTATACAACATCAGCTAAAAGCCGAATGAGGTTTAATCTCCAAACATTCCAGGGTTTTCAGAAAATAGATACATATTCAAGTCAAAAGAGAAGGCATATACATATATGGAGAGGAACTTGCAGTAAATAGATATAATTTTGAAATGAAATTATATATATCACAATTAGATAGCTCAGAATAAGAAGAACGCAACAAATCAAATGTGATATCTTTTTCTTTCAATCATATCATTTTAATGGCCAAGTACACTCTAATACCGTATTCTTTTACCGTATTATACCCCGGTAGTTGAGGGTCAATCGAACTAGTTCGTCACAACGCCTTATTTAGGGCACACCAGCGATAACCCAGCTGGGAAGGTCAGTCAGTAAAGAGGTCCCTTAGGCCAAATCACAATTTCAATATTCAATATCATTTTCAATAATCATTTTAATCGGTATGTTTATATGGACAAATATAAACATATCAAAATTGAATCAGTCATCGGTATCACATGAATTTTGAGAATAAAAGTAGTTCACAAAATATATATAGTTTTCATAATATCATATAATCAAAATACACAAGGAATGTCAGAGTACTCACCCAAAATGGAGGTCAAATTTACTGGTATTGAGTCTTCGATCACACGTTAATCTGATAAAGATTTAAGTACACGTTCTAAGGTCCAGTTTATACTATACTTTAATAATAAATTCCTCTTTTAAAGGATTACTGAATCCCCATTTGTCAACTTTTAAAACTCCTTGATCGTAATTGAAGAATTCAATTCATAGTCTTTCCACATCAGTCGGTTCCCAATAGAGATGGAGGGTCACAGGGGCACCACTTAAATACCATCTCATCTAGACAGAACATTTCCGGATTCATTCTCAGTAGAGATGGAGGGTCACTGGGGCACCACTTAAATACCATCTCATCTAGATAGAACTTCACCGGGCCTGACTTTGGAATTATTTAAATCGGAATCCATAATAACGAGCAATTTCTTTAAAAAGAATCATTTTTAAAAGCGTATAATTTCAAACAAGTTTATAAAATCAACTTGGATTTGTTCTAAATTTTAAGTTTTGATCAGTGAATTCTTTATTGTATTTTACCAGCATAACTACTAAGTAAAGCTATAAAATAATAAATTAAAACTATAAAGATGCATTATAATATTAAGATTACCTTAAGATGAATATTCCTAAGAACTTCTTCTTAAACTTTCTCACACTTTTTGTCACTATTTCTTTCTATAATTCTCAAGGAATTGGTGTGAGTTTCAAATGATCCCCAAAGGCCCTATTTATAGTTTTCCAAATATATTTAGGTGTTGACACGTGTCTCGGTGATAAGGTTTCACTTTGGTGAGTCGTCGTTCACGTGTTGTGTAACGGATCAGCCTTACAGTCTTGGTTTACCAAACAGCGACACGTGTTTTTCCTTTTTCTAGAGGATTTACATGAGCTTTATCCTTTCCTATAGAGGTGACACGTGTGCAGTGGATATGTTCAAAAGAAAGCACGAGGTGGAAAGCACGAGGTGGAAAGTTATTAAGGGTATAAGGGTCATTTTACACCTGAAGGGTATTTTAGTAATTTTACACCATATATTTTCAATATTTCTTTTAGGTCCCTGAAAATATTTTATTTATAAAAAGGCCCATTTTTATTTTTCATTTGGTCCCTGAAACTTTCTTTATTAAAACCAAGTCCCTAAAGTTTCATGAAATTACATTTTCTACCCCAAAACTTATCACTTAGCTTAGGATGTGCCATAAAATCTCAGTTTAACCCATCTTACCGATGATTCTTCAAATTTAAAAACGGGCTTTGTCATATTAAGAACTCGGAATATCATATATGTAATAATATATCATTATTAGATAGTAAGTGTGACGAAATTGAAAGAACACAATTATATATTGGCATAAGAAAATGGGGTCATTACATCCTACCCTCCTTATAAAAAGTTTGGTCCCCAAACTTTACTTACATTAATTTTCAAAAAAGGTGTGGATATCGCTCTTTTATTTCAACTTCCCGCTCCCATGTTGCTTCTTCAACAGAATGATTCCGCCATAATACTTTGACTAGTGGAATAGCCTTGGTTCGTAATATTTGATCTTTATGGTCCAAGATTTCCACTGGATGCTCAATATATGTCAAATATTCTCTAACTTGAAGAGGCTCGTAACTTAAGATATGTGCTGGATCAGGGATGTATTTCTTCATCATTGAAACATGAAACACATTATTCACACTAGAGAGTTCAGGGGGTAAGGCTATTTGATACGCAACAACACCTATCCTTTCAAGGATTTTAAAAGGTCCTATGTATCTTGGACTCAACTGTCCTTTCTTCCCAAATTGGATTACTCCCTTTGTCGGTGATACTCGTAAGAAAACATAGTCTCCTATTAGGAATTCTAACGGTCGGTGTCGATTGTCAGCATAACTTTTTTGACGGCTTTGAGCGATTTGAAGTCGGTCTTGTATCAATTTCACTTTCTCTGTTGTGACCTGAATCAATTCTGGTCCCAACAATTTTCTTTCCCCAACTTCTTCCCAATATGCAGGCGAACGACACCTTCTACCATAGAGTACCTCATACGGAGCCATTTGAATACTTGCTTGATAGCTATTATTATATGCAAATTCTACTAACGGTAAATGATCGTCCCAATTCCCCTTCAAATCAAGTGCACATGCCCTAAGCATATCCTCTAAGGTTTGGATGGTTCTCTCCGATTGTCCGTCTGTTTGAGGATGAAAAGCGGTTCTGAAATTCAATTTTGTTCCCATGGCTAATTGTAGGCTTTTCCAAAAGCGAGACACGAATCTAGGGTCACGATCAGAAATAATTGAAACTGGGGTTCCATAAAGCTTAATAATTTCCCGTATATACAATTTAGCTAACTTTTCTAAGGAATGGGTAATCTTAATGGCAAGAAAATGAGAAGATTTAGTTAACCTATCACTAATTATCCAAAGGGAATCATTACCATTGGAACTCCTTGGTAGCCCTGCCACAAAATCCATGGTAATATGTTCCCACTTCCACTCAGGGATTGGTTAAGGTTGTAATAGTCCTGATGGTTTCTGATGTTCAGCTTTTACTTGTTGACGGATAAAACACTGAGATACAAACTCTACTATCTCCCTTTTCATGTTATTCCACCAAAACACTTCTCGGAGATCTCTGTACATCTTGGTATTTCCGGGATGAACTGTGAATCTCGAATAATGACCTTCCTCCAAAATCTTCCTCTTTAGTTAGGCATCACCAGGTATACAGACTCTATTTCCAAACCTTAATATATCATCTCGTATCGCAAATTCAATTATCCTCCCTTCAATAACCTCTTCTTTAATCTTCCTCAGTTGTGGGTCATTTACTTGTGCAACTTTAATTCTTTCCATCAACGTGGGTTGTATTTGTAAGTTTGCGATTATTCCTACTTCGCCATAAATAGGTACATCTATTTCCATACTTCTCAAATCTTTCAATAGAGCTTCCTGGCTGGTAATAAGACATGCTAAATTTGGTGTAGACTTTCTACTCAACGCGTCGGCAACTACATTAGCTTTCCCCGGGTGATAGTGAATATTTACATCATAATCCTTCATTAATTCTAACCACATCCTTTGTCTCATGTTCAATTCCTTCTGAGTAAGGATATATTTCAAACTCTTATGATCGGTATAAATCTCACAAGTCTCATCACATAAACAATGTCTCCAAATCTTAAGAGCAAAAATTACCGCTGCTAATTCTAAGTCATGGGTTGGATAATTTTGCTCATGGGGTTTTAACTGTCTCGAGGCATAAGCTACTACTTTTCCATTTTGCATTAGCACACATCCCAAACCATTTTTAGAAGCATCACTATAAATCACAAATCCTCCTGTACCGGAAGGAATAGTCAAAATTAGGGCAGTTACTAATCGATTCTTAAGTTCTCCAAAACTATTCTCAACTTCCTCAGACCATTCATATTTCACCGTCTTTTGTGTTAACCTAGAGAGATGTTTGGCAATACTAGAAAATCCTTCAACAAATCTTCGATAATAACCTGCTAACCCTAGGAAACTACGAATCTCCGTCACATTAGTTGGTCTTGGCCAATCTAGTATAGCCTCGATCTTTTGAGGATCAACCGACACTCCCTCCTTGGATATGACATGTCCTAGGAAAGAAACACTAGGCAACCAAAATTCACACTTCTTTAATTCGCATATAATTTCTCTTTCCTAAGGATTTGTAATACTATCTCCAAATGCTTCTCGTGTTCTTCAATACCTTTGGAATAAATAAGGATGTCATTAATGAAAACAACCACACACTGATCCAGATATTTCCTAAACACTCTATTCATCATATCCATAAAAGCGGCTGGTGCTTTAGTTAATCCAAATGGCATCACAAGAAATTCATAGTGACCATATCTAGTACGAAAAGCTGATTTCGAAATATCCTCTTCCTTAATCTTCAATTGGTGATAGCCTGACCTAAGGTCAATCTTCGAAAATACTTGCGCACCTTGCAGTTGGTCAAACAAATCATCTATACGAGGTAAGGGGTATTTATTCTTAATGGTCATCTTATTTAGTTCACGATAATCTATACATAAACTCATCGTCCCATCCTTCTTTTTAACAAATAATACTGGAGCACCCCAAGGGGATACACTAGGTCTAATAAAACCCTTGTCTAACAGATCTTGTAGTTGAACTTTTAATTCTCTTAATTCTAAAGGTGCCATGCGATAAGGTGGTTTTGAGATTGGTGTAGTTCTAGGAACAAGGTCAATGGTAAATTCTACTTCTCTATTAGGAGGTAGACTGGGCAAATCATCTGGAAAAATATCTGGAAAAATACTAGCTATAGGAATATCTTCTAAACTAGGCTCTTTTGTTTACAAATCAATAACACTGGCAAGGAATCCTTGACATCCCTTCTTAAGAAAACTACAAGCTTGCTATGCAGAGATAATACGCATGGGAGATAAGATGTTAGTTCCTTCAAAACTGAATTCTGGTTAGTTAGGAATTTGGAAAATAACTCTCTTCTCAAAACAATCCACCCTAGCATGATATGATGCTAACCAATCCATCCCCAAAATGACTTCAAAATCTCTTATGTCTTAAACTATAAAATCAGCGAATAGTTTATGACTACTGACATTTATAGGGCAAGACTTATATACTAATGTTCCCGTCAATAACTCACCCGAAGGAGTAGAAATGTGTAGGATATGATTCAAGGATTCAGGAATATTAGGAAAGCGATTAACAAAACGCACAGACACAAATGAATGGGTAGAACCAGGATCAATTAAAACTTGAAAAGGTTGTGCACATATAGAAAGTGTACCTGACACTACTGCATTAGAAGCCTTTTCATCGGAAAGATTAAAGACTCTACCTTGTCTGCCTTGATCCTTGTTGTCATTAGAAGTCTTTGTTACCGTCTTCCCCTTGTTAGGACAATCTCGCATTTTATGTCCCTTTTGGTCACACCCAAAGCAACTCCCCGTCTCCAGGTAACACGGTCGCCCTCTATAAATATTACCACAACGTTGGCATTTATCAACATTAGAGGGTTTGTTTACTAAAGGTTGTCCTATATTAGGTATAGTCCTAAAGGGTTTATTATTGGGGTTCCTTCCTCTTTGTTCTCCAAACTTCCTCTTCCCCTCTCTAACCTGATTATATTCTTCACTATCCTTCTCAGCTATTGTTGCCCTAGCCACCACATCATTATATGATGCCAACTTTAGGATGGAAACTCGGCTACGAATATTCAACCTTAACCCACGTTCAAACTTCTTGGCTCTTAAAACATCGGTTATCACAACATGAGGTGCAAAATGGGATAACTCAGTAAACTTTGCCTCATATTGACTAACCGTCATATTTCCTTGAACCAGACCCATGAAGTCAGCTGCTTTTTGGTCTTGCACCGTTTCGGGAAAGTATTTCTCGTAGAAGATCACTAAGAAGTCATTCCAATCTATGGGATTATTCCTTTCCCCATGAAGTCTCTTAGTCATTCTCCACCAATGTTAGGCTTCACCTTCTAATATGAATGTTCCAAATAAAACTTGTTGTTCATCTGTACACTTAAGAACATCGAACATCTTTTCCATTTGCATCACCCAATTTTCTGCTTCAGTGGGGTTTGGAATCCCTTTAAAAGACGGAGGATTCAACTTCTTGAACTGTTTAATAGTACAACTACTTAGTTCAAGATTCCTTGGTGATCCATTATTCACCTGATGCTCCACAATTATTGCTAGACTTTCAATTGCCTTGTATGCACCTTCCATTCCTTCCATACTCGAACCACTAGTCCCTGGAGTTGATCTTGCCTTGGTCATTTTCTACAGTCATGGACAAACGTAAGATGTATTATACTAGCCCAAGATTGCTTTTTAGAAGAACAATGATATATAAATAATTATATATAGACTATAAGAAATATGGAGGGTTATCACATAAGTTGGATATTTAATCCTATAACCTATGTATGGAGACTTAAAATCGATAATGTTCGAAACTTATGTTCAGTAGTCTACAGGTTCATAACCTATGCTCTGATACCACCTCTGTCACGATCCCAATCCAAAATAGTATTAGGGAACGAGTGTCTTGACATGCCCCCAAGGCAACAAATATTTCGATTTAATTATTTCCTTAAATAATTGCAACGGATATATTATCACATGGTTATGAATCGTAAAATACTGAAAGTAAAGGAATTACGTCATCAGAGCTTTCTAAAGGAAACTTCATATATATTAAAAGTAACAACGGGATACAACTTAAGAGAAAATTTAAACCTTATTATAAGAGAGCCAGACATGTTCTAAATAAACATTTTACAAAAAGAGCTCTAAAAGCTAAATCTTCAATATAGTCCATTTTCATTCCGTCCGTGAGCCTAAACGTTTCCTGAAAAATGGTTATTTATACAACATCAGCTAAAAGCCGAATGAGGTTCAATCACCAAACATTCCAGGGTTTTTAGATTATAGATACCTATTCAAGTCAAAAGAGAAGGCATATACATATATGGAGAGGAACTTGCAGTAAATAGATATAATTTTGAAATGAAATTATATATATCACAATTGGATAGCTCAGAATAAGAAGAATGCAACAAATCAAATGTGATATCTTTTTCTTTCAATCATATCATTTTAATGGCCAAGTACACTCTAATACCGTATTCTTCTACCGTATTATACCCCGATAGTTGAGGGTCAATCGAACTAGTTCGTCACAACGCCTTATTTAGGGCACACCAGCGATAACCCAGCTGGGAAGGTCAGTCAGTAAAGAGGTCCCTTAGGCCAAATCACAATTTCAATATTCAATATCATTTTCAATAATCATTTTAATCGGTATGTTTATATGGGCAAATATAAACATATCACAATTGAATCAGTCATTGGTATCACATGAATTTTGAGAATAAAAACTGTTCACAAAATATATATAGTTTGCATAATATCATATAAACAAAATACACAAGGAATGTCAGAGTACTCACCCAAAATGGAGGTCAAATTTACTGGTATTGAGTCTTCGATCACACGTTAATCTGAAAAAGATTTAAGTACACTTTCTAAGGTCCAGTTTATACTATACTTTAATAATAACTTCCTCTTTTAAAGGATTACTGAATCACCATTTGTCAACTTTTAAAACTCCTTGATCGTAATTGAAGAATTCAATTCATAGTCTTTCCTCATCAGTCGGTTCCCAGTAGAGATGGAGGGTCACAGGGACACCACTTAAATACCACCTCATCTAGACAGAACATTTCCGGATTCATTCCCAGTAGAGATGTAGGGTCACAGGGGCACCACTTAAATACCATCTCATCTAGACAGAACTTCACCGGGCCTGACTTTGGAATTACTTAAATCGGAATCCATAATAACGAGCAATTTCTTTAAAAACAATCATTTTTAAAAGCGTATAATTTCAAACAAGTTTATAAAATCGACTTGGACTTGTTCTAAATTTTAAGTTTTGATTAGTGAATTCTTTATTGTATTTTACCAGCATAACTACTAAGTAAAGCTATAAAATAATAAATTAAAACTATAAAGATGCATTATAATATTAAGATTACCTTAAGATGAATATCCCTAAGAACTTCTTCTTAAACTTTCTCACACTTTCTCTCACTATTTCTTTCTATAATTCTCAAGGAGTTGGTGTGAGTTTCAAATGATCCCCAAAGGCCCTATTTATAGTTTTCCAAAGATATTTAGGTGTTGACACGTGTCTGGGTGATAAGGTTTCACTTTGGTGAGTCGTCGTTCACGTGTCGTGCAACGGATCAGCCTTACAGTCTTGGTTTACCAAACAGCGACACGTGTTTTTCCTTTTTCTAGAGGATTTACATGAGTTTTATCCTTTCCTATAGAGGTGACACGTGTGCAGTGGATATGTTCAAAAGAAAGCACGAGGTGGAAAGCACGAGGTGGAAAGTTATTAAGGGTATAAGGGTCATTTTACACCTGAAGGGTATTTTAGTAATTTTACACCATATATTTTCAATATTTCTTTTAGGTCCCTGAAAATATTTTATTTACAAAAAGGCCCATTTTTATTTTTCATTTGGTCCCTGAAACTTTCTTTATTAAAACCAAGTCCCTAAAGTTTCATGAAATTACATTTTCTACCCCAAAACTTATCACTTAGCTTAGGATGTGCCATAAAATCTCAGTTTAACCCATTTTACCGTTGATTCTTCAAATTTAAAAATGGGCTTTGTCATATTAAGAACTCGGAATATCATATATGTAATAATATATCATTATTAGATAGTAAGTGTGACGAAATTGAAAGAACACAATTATATATTGGCATAAGAAAATGGGGTCATTACAAATAAGGTCCGAGCAACTCCAAAGGTCCGAGCAACTCAAGAGGTCCGAGCAACTCAAGGCGGTCCGAGCAAATAAAGGCGGGCCGAGCAACTCAAATACTTGTGGCGTATGCGTCAAATATACCAGAAGACAACAACGCATTAAATGCCCATTTATCATTATACAGATGTATTCAGCTGCTAGAAAACAACGCATCATTCTTTCACATGTACAGCCTCAAGGCTATAAATACATTGTAACCTCCTCATGAAAGGGGACCCGGAATTTCTTGGAAAATCACTTATCGAGAATTCTTGAAAAACAGTCAGCAATACAAAAACAGTGGACGTAGGCCATTTCCTTAAAGCTGAACCACTTTAAAATCTCTTGTCTCGTATTTATTCGTTCATATTTATCTGTGATTAAAATAATTAGATCAAATCTAGTTTTTTACATCAACAGATTGGCGTTGTCTGTGGGAAACAACTGTAATTTGCATTTTTCATCAAAGCAACTCATCATCGATGGCTGATAATTCGGAATCCGGTAATCGAAACACTGGGATTCCCCCGAATCCTTCTGCTCCCCCAAGTTTTTCAGATCTGGCTGGTATAATGGCTAATTTGGCCCAAGGGCAAACGGCCATGCAAGAAACCATGCATCAACTCATACAAACTATTCAGGGCAGAGTGCCAGCCCAATCAGGACAACGAAGTGTTGAGAGAAATACTCGTTTACTCTCTTTGTCAACTAGGCGTACGTTATTCCCAGAGGAGTCTCAGTCCAGACGCACCGATTCATATCGTACTGAGAGATCTAATGATCCTTCTTATCATCCTGGACGGACTTCCTCGGTACGAGCTACAGACACTCAACAATACATCACTCTATCTCCAGAAAGGATAAGTGCTCTTAAAAGGTTGAGTAAATTATCTCATTTTGATCGTTTGGGTCCTAGGAGGAATAGAAATCCCCCTAGGATTGTGTCGAGGAACTCTCAATGACCATCTGATTTAAAGGAAGGCTCTGCCCAATCACGACCAACTGCTCATCATGAAAGATCCCAAGAGGCAAATTCAACACGATCAGTTGCTCGAATAAATAGGATCGAGGAAAGAAATGATGCATGGAAAGGCTCAATTCAAAGGTTGGAGGATAGATTAGGGAGATGTCTAAAACCAAGAATCCTTTATAAAGGACTTTTGTCCGAGGAACACCATTCATACAAGAGATTGTGAACTTTTCCACACCGTTAAAATTCAAAGCCCCGGTAGTAACACTAAAATACGATGGAAAAACTGATCATGTTCTCCATATAGAACAATACCAAGCAGCTGTTGATATCTATGCTGTTCCAGACGAGATGCGATGCAGAGCATTTTCAGGAACCCTTACCGGATCTGCTCAGATGTGGTATAATAACCTTCCTCGGGGGAAAATTGTGACCCTCTTTCAGCTAGCAGAACTCTTTATTGGAAATTTTTATTTTGGAGCAAAGCCAATCAAACGAGTAGCACATTTGCTAAATGTTAGACAAAAGACAGGTGAAAGCACCCGGGATTATATTACTCGTTTCAATAACGAGAAACTGGAAGTAATTGATTACGAGGAGAAAATTGCAATTACTACTTTAATGAGTGGACTGTTGCCCAATAAATTGTACTACACTTTAGCCAACGATCCGCCCAGGACCATGGCAGAACTGATGGCAAAAGCAGCCAAAATCATGAATGCCGAGGAAGCCATGGCTGCGAAGAACGCAGACACTAAGGAGACCAAGGTGGAAGATGGTAAAACTAAAAAGAAGGAACAAAAGAATAACGGTGGTAACAGGCAATCAAAGGGTAAGCAAGCATTGGAACACATGAAGAAATACGGAAATTATACTCCCTTGAAGGTGGATATAAATCACATTCTGGAAGAGATCAAGAACCGCGAGGAGCTAGCCTGGCCAGCAAAAATGAAGGCAGATCTGATAAGAGAGACAAGTCCAAATATTATGAATTCCATAAAGATCATGGTCACACGACCAAGCATTGCATAGCTCTTCAGAATGAAATTGAAGCACTCATTAGACATGGAAAATTGACCAAGTATGCTGATCGTCAAAGCGGTGGTCGAACCAATGAACGAGGAAGGCAAAGGTCTAAGTCTCCTCTTCGGACAAAAGAAGACAAGAAAAGAGATCATGAAGATGATCCAGAAGATGACCCCGATCTCCCCAAAAGACCAAGACCGCAAGAACGTGAGGTATTTTCAATCCATTTTTGATCATTTGAGTGTAATGTCATTACAGGTGGTGATGCAGGAGGAGGAGATCTAACGGCAGAGAGAAAAGCTTACCTCAATGAGGCCCAAGATTGCTCATACATACAGCGAATAATTTGGCTGAAGATGATCATCCGAGGAATGTGAACAAGGACAAACTAGTCATCGATTTCTTTAAGAACGACCTCGCAGGTGTGCTATATCCTCATGATGACCCATTGGTGATCAAAATGAGAATAAAGGAAGTAATAATTTCACGAGTATTAGTGGATAATGGTAGCTCGGCAGATATCATGCTCTACCCATGTTTTGATAGTTTGAATCTAAAGCTATCCCAGTTGGATCCTAATCATAGGCCCCTCCTCGATTTTATCGAAGAAAAAGTTTTTCCACTTGGGACGATCAAGTTGGATATGCTTATTAGTATATGGCCTGCTTGTCGGACAGAAAGAGTACGCTTTTTTATAATAGATAAAAGTGTCCAATCATCCTATAATATTATTATGGGAAGGGTAGGTCTAAAAAAGTTCGAAGCAGTGCCATCTACTGTACATCAATGCCTAAAATTTTCAACCAATTTTGGAGAAGGAGTTGTGAAAGGTGATCAGAAAGTAGCTCGAGAATGCTACTATTCATCTGCCGAACAGGAAGAAATGGAGGAATCCAGGAAAAGGACTACTACCTATCAAGTGGATGAAGGTGAAGAAATTGAAACCTTAGATCCTAGAGACGAGTCGCAGCTTGTAAAAGGCCAGGTGGTGGAAGCAACTAAAAATATCATTTTGGATGATGAACACCCGGAACGAACAACTCAAATCGGTGCATCGTTGGATGCCTCACTAAAACAGGAATTGATAGCTTTCCTAAGAAGCAGAAAATAAACTTTTTCATGGAGCCACGAAGACATGCCAGGGATAGACCCAGCCTTCTTATGTCATGAGCTTAATGTGAACAAGGAAATCAAGCCAGTGAAGCAAAGAAGAAGAGTGTTCATCCATGAAAAGAACCAAGCTATACAAGAAGAAGTCGAGAAGCTTCAGAAAGCCTGTTTTATTGAAGATGTTAAATATCCTGATTGGCTAGCAAATGTGATGATGGTGAAGAAGAAAAACAACAAGTGGAGGATGTGTGTGGATTTCACTAATCTTAATAAAGCCTGCCCAAAGGATTATTTTCCTTTACCTCAAATCGAGTAGTTGGTGGATGCTACCTCGAGACACGAATTGTTGAGTTTCATGGATGCTTATTCTCGTTACAAGCAGATCAAAATGAAACCTGAAGACAGGGAGAGTACCTCTTTTATCATCCTAAGGGGAACTTATTGCTATAATGTTATGACTTTCGATCTTAAAAATACAGGTGCGACGTATCAGAGGCTGATGAATAAGGTGTTTGCAGAACAGATAGGTCATAATATGGAGGTGTATGTTAACGATATGCTGACAAAGAGCAAGAAAGCTTCCGATCATCTAGTTGACCTAGGTCAGACCTTTGATCAACTAGAGAAATATCAAATGAAGTTGAATCCCACTAAGTGCATATTCGGAGTACGAGAAGGAATGTTCCTCGGATGTATTGTCAACCAACGTGGAATTGAAGCAAATCCTGAGAAGATCAAGGCCTTATTAGAGCTAAGATCTCCAACCACAAAAAAGGAGGTGCAAAGTCTCACCGAGCGAGTAGCAGCACTCAACAGATTTGTGTCACGAGCAACAGATAGATGTCTCCCATTCTTCAAAACACTCCGAAAAATATTTGAGTGGAATGATGAATGTGAGGAGGCCTTTCAAGAACTGAAGAAGTACCTAGGAACACCTCCCTTGCTATCTAGACCAGTGATGGGAGAGAGATTGTACTTATATCTGGCAGTTTCAAAGAACGCAATTAGCTCGGCGTTGATAAGAATAGAAGGTGGAGTGCAAAAACCAGTCTACTACACTAGCAAAGCTTTCCGAGGAGCAGAAATCAGATATCCAAGGTTGGAGAAGTTGGCGTTAGCGCTAATTGAAGCCAACAGAAGAATGAGACCATACTTACAAGCCCATACTATAGTTGTGTAGACTGATATGCCATTAAGGCAAGCTCTGTATAAATCGGAGAAATCGGGAAGATTGATGTACTGGGCAGTGGAGCTCGGTGAATATGACATAATCTATGAGCCTAGGTCGTCGCTCAAAGGGCAAGCAGTGGCAGACTTTATCGCATAGTTTACCAAGAAAATGTCACCGAAGAACAGGATTTAAAAACTGATCAACCTGTGAATGTTACAAGATTATCAAATGCAAACCCCGACCAACTTACGTCGGTAGGCCAGTAATAAGAAATGCCAGTCGAGCAGGGAAAGAGGACTGACGAGCAACGAGGAGAGCTAGAAGAGGAGAAAGGGAAGTACCAGATATTCCATCGAGGAACTCTCTCTGATGAAAATTTCAATAATAAGTTACCCATATGGAATTTGTATGTGGATGGCTCTTCGTGCACTACAGGCAGTGGAGCAGGGATTGTTTTGAAAAGTCCAGATGAGATTGATGTGGAGTATGCTCTGTGCTTTCAATTTAAAGCTTCTAATAATGAGGCCGAATATGAAGCAATGATTGTAGGTTTAAGTCTAGCCAGAACGATGAAGGCAGAGCAGGTTGTTGTATTCAGCGATTCGCAGTTAATCGTAAATCAGATTCTTAGAGTGTATGCAGCAAAGGGAGAGTTAATGATCAAGTACCATGTGAAAGCAATGGAGTTGGTATCGAGTTTTATTACTGTTCAACTGGTCAGAGTACCAAGAGTGGAGAATGCAAGAGCAGATGCCCTAGCACGACTAGCATCAGCCACCCGCACCGAGCTATGAAGAACAATCCCAATAGAGATTCTATCTGGTCGGAGCATAGACGAAGATCTGATCTTAAACTTCATTGCACTTGATTTGGGACCATCTTGGATGGATCCCATCAGGGCCTATATTTAATAGGGAACTCTGTCAATTGATAAACTCGCAGCCAAGAAATTGAAGTTCAAAGCTGCTTGTTATGTATTAACCAATGGTATTTTATATAGACGAAGAGTTGTAGCAGCGCTACAAAGATGTGTTCATCCCTCCGAAGTGAAAGACTTGATCGAAGAGGTTCATGAGGGGTCTTGTGGAGCCCATGTAGCTGGTCAGACACTCCTACAAAGGATAACCACGCAGGGGTATTACTGGCTGACGATGAGAGCTGATTGCGCAGCTTATGCTAAGAAGTGCGATAAATGCCAATGATTCTCGTCCATTCGAAGAACTCCTCAGCCATTATTAACACCCATAACATCTCCTTGGCCATTCGCTATATGGGGAATAGATTTGGTCGGACCACTACTAACGACTAAGGGAAGATTCAAATACTTATTGGTCGCAGTGGATTATTTTACTAAATGGGTGGAAGTTGAGCCTCTTATTGATATGACATACAGCAAAGTCTATCAATTTATTTGGAAAAATATAATTTGCAGATACGGCCTCCCACATGCATTCATTACTAACCATGGAACCCAATTTGACAACGAGGAGTTTGCTGCATATTGTCAACAATCCAATGTACTGAAGGTCCATTCTGCACTAGGCCATCCCCAGAGCAATGGGCAAACTGAAATGATAAACAGAACGCTGCTAAATGGTTTGAAGAAACGACTGGATGATGCAAAGGCAAATTGGATTAACGAGCTACAGTCTGTGCTTTGGGCCTATCGCACCACACCACGAATAGCAACTGGAGAGTCCCCATACATGCTGGCATTTGAAAGTGAAGCAGTTATACCTGTTGAATTATGTTTACCTACACATAGGGTACTTAATTTCAATTCTACTGTCAGTGATTTAATGCGAAGGTTAGACCTAAATATGCTAGAAGAAGTCAGGGAAGAAGCAGCTATCAAGAATGTCGCATATCAACAACGAACAGCTTCGTTCTATAATTGATATGACACAAATATTGCGTATTTCACCCGTTAACCTACGCATTATTAGCCCCATCGGGTATCTTAATCCCTATACTTATGCTCCTTAACCAGACAACCTCGTATTTCTATGTTAACATGTCTTGCAGGGGTTAATTGAGATTTTATAGGTATTTGGATGCTTAGTATGATGTTCGGACGCTTTTCGGAAAGGTTTCGTCGACTTTCGCAGCCTCGGGGGCATTTTAGTAATTTAAGCATTCGGGTTTGAATCCCTAGCTCTTCATGGAAGTTGAATAACTTTTATTTCTCTTCGCGTGGCCACCGACGGTGCATGATTTCGAGTTATATCGAAGGAGTTATGGCATTTTTAGGATGGTTTTTACTTCAAATTCACACTTAAGGCCACATTCAAGGGCATTTTTGTCATTTTATAATTTGGTTTTTTGGCCCCATGTCTTCTTGGATGTTGTATCCCTCTGAGTTATCTTCGCGTATCCTCCGATCGTGCCTAATTTCGAGCTATAACGAAGAAATGGCGGCATTTTTCGTAAAACAAGACAAGGTGCAGATTTCATACCTGTAGGTGCCGAATCTATTCGGACACCCCAAATCGATTCGTCCGAATCGATTCGAACACCCCAAATCGATTCGGTTTGGACCAGTGTGATCATTTCCCTTTGACCAAATCGATTCGGACACCCCAAATCGATTCAGTCCTGCAGATATTTTTTGTTTCTTCATTTTTTTACAAGTTTGCCATGGGATATTTTGGGGTATAAATACTCTCTTCTCTCATTTTTGAGAGGGATCTTCATATCTCCATTTTGTCTTAGATTTTAGGGTTTGTAAACTTGGGAGATTTTCCCTACTCCTCTCTTGTACTCTTTGTTTTGTAAGTTGTACCTTAACTTTAATTACATTAATTTAGTTGTCTTCCTTAATTTCCATGCTTTGATTTACTTGATTTCTTTACTTTCTTGCCTAAATCAAATTATTTCTTGCTTAATTAGTTTATTTCTTTATTAATTAGTTTCATTTATGTCGTTCCCTTAGATAAATAGGGTCGGGGTTGTGTTCCGCCATTTACGGGTTTGGCCCTCGAAAGTTAGGTTTTGTGTAAAATTGCATTTAATTGAAACCTCGCGTATTAAAGTTGAATTATTATGCGTTTACTTTATTTGTCACACAACTTTAGTGTTTATAGCGATATTCCGAATTTAATTCGTGTGTGACCATTTTCCGTTAAATGTTTAATCTCGTAACTTTGGATTCAATTCCTTATTGTGTGATGTTTATTCTTAATTGAAAATGCTCGATTAAATTGCTTTTGAGCCTTAACTCTAATTAGTAGTTGTTTCGATCCGTGTGGTAGAATGCGATCTTGATCCTCGCTTTACTTTTGTGTAGCATAACTTATTCTTTTCTTTTTCCACCATTCCCAACCATCACCTTTTCTTTTATTTATTTTCCACTTTTATTCCTGAAGTTTTAAAGCAATTAACATCTAAAATTCAATCACTCCATGTGGATTTCTTACGATACCCGACTTACCGCTGTGCTTTCTTGTAAAGTTCAGTCGTAGTTTAGGTTTTTGTATTGAGTAGGCGAAACGAAAACAACGATTAGCGTTCTGACGCGACGCTACTTTTCGCGCTCGATCGATAATAAAAGAGTTAAGTAATATGATTTGAAGGAAGGGGATTATGTGTTGAAGAAAGTCATCCAAAAGCATAATAAATTGGAAGCCAACTGGCACGGACCCTACAGAGTGACAGAAGTTGTTCGTCCAGGGACATACAGGATTGAAACCTTGGAAGGAGAAGAATTCAAGAATGCATGGAATGCAGAGCATCTACGAAAGTATTATCAGTAGTTGAAATTTCTATGTAATACAATTTCTTCAATATGAATAAAGTGATGTTTCCCCCATTTTTCGTTATTCGTTAAAAAAATTCAGAATATTAGTGCTACACACTATACAATATAATTACCACCAACTCCGGTTGGTCGGGAAGCAAATTACCACCAACTCCGGTTGGTCGGGAAACAAATACGACCAACTCCGGTTGATCGGTAAAATAATTACCACCGACTTCGGTTGGTCGGGAAATAAATACGACCAACTCCGGTTGATCGGCAATATAATTACCACCAACTCCGGTTGGTCGGGAAGCAAATTACCACCAACTCCCGTTGATCGGCAATATAATTACCACCAAATCCGGTTGGTCGGGAAGAAAATACCACCAACTCCGGTTGGTCGGTAATTCAATTACCACCAACTCTGGTTGGTCAGGAACTTTATATCACCAACTCCGATTGGTCGGAAGTTTAAAAGACCAAACATGACATTTTTATCTGTCTACAGATATACATACATGTTCATCAGTAAATAAAAGAGATATTTCATAAAATATTTCCAAACTAATAACAATTAAAATTGCAAAGAAAACTAAAGATTTCTTCATTAAAATCAGAACAAATTACATATGATATAAATTACAAATTACATGTAATATGAATGGAGTTCATGACATAAACAAATCCTACTCTATAGGTTTCTTTCCCTCTGCCTTTGACACAGGATCTACCCCAGCTGGAGGATCATCAAGACTATAAGGAGAATTTATGAAGTTCATATCTTGCAACATTCTGACGTTCATTATAAATGGACAATCAAGCAGGTGTTCTGGGCGAGATATCTCTAAATCTAAATGAAGACTATAATCATCAAGATACTTGGAGATTAGAACGCGAGGAATAGCCCGGGATGGAATCCAACTAAGGTCAAGCTTGAAAGGGGGGACAGGTAGATCAAGAACTCCAGGTAGTAATCCCACAAGAAATGACCTCTCTCTAATTTTAGAACACAAAGAGCATTTAACCATCCCTGTTTATACCCTTCGTTGTTCGACTGTTCCAAACGAGCATCAAGATGACAAAGTGCTTCGTTATATCCAGCCATCCAAAATTCTCTGGGCTGCTTATGGAATTGATAGGTTAATCTCTCAAGTTGCTCATTGAGCTTCTTCACCAGAATTCTTTACTATCTAGAGCAGAAGCTTGATTGGAAAGTTTCTCGGAGAGGTTCAGAATTTCTTTAGATATATCTGCCAGGGCTTGATTCTTCGCCATCAACTGGAATGCCTGGTTCTCCAATGCTGATTGAGTCCTCGCCTCTTCAACTGAGATCCGAACAGCCCTTGATTGTCCCCGAGAAGAAGACCTTACTCGTCCATGAGTAGACGAGGAGGGTCCAGCCTTTTTCAAAGTCTCCAACTCATCTCGTAGTTTGGCATTTTCTATCTCCAAAAAAGAAAAACCTTCGTCGTTAACAGGGACTAAAGCACTCGAAGAAGATTAAGTGGAGTTGAGTTGCTTTATTTCTTCTTGCAAAAGAATGTTCTCCTGCTCCAACAGCTTGGCAATATTCCTATGCTCCTTTATTTCAAGCTTTAGAATACTCTCCTTCTTCTCATAGGCTGAGATGAATTTGTCGTACCCTTTATCAGCACTTAATTATTGATATTTTTTCTCATATCCTTAATGAAGAAGGGTTGTAGATTCTTTATATTGCTGTTGGAGGTCTTCAATCATTTCGTAACAGGCCACATTGTTAGCCACGGCGCGATCAAGTAAGAACTTGAAGTACTGGTAAGCTTCGATTGCTTGGTCAGAAGCACCTGATCCAAGGATGTCAATTATCTGAGCTTCGCTAAGAGCTGCATGATCAGCTTTAAAATAATCGTTGCATTTTTTCATTAATTTTGTGTCATGAGCCGATAGGAACTCCATCCTGGCCATAAACTAGCAAAGATAAAGAAATAAAAAGAATCAATGATGATACAAAGAGAGTAAGGGCAAGGGAAAGTCAAGACGAACAACTAAAGTTCAAATTTTATTTCATCACAAGAAGAAGTACATAGCCCAAAATTACATTCAACAAAAAAGAAAAAGAAAGATCCAAACAACTCTACACCTTCTCCTTGCTTCCTAAGACTTCCGCGGAAGGCTTGGACGAAGAGGTTGGTTGCTCGGAGGGCAAGAAAAGCTGCTCAGCAGAAATGTTTGTTGGTTGGGGCTGCTCGGAGCAAGGTTCAACAGCAGGGACCTGGTCCCCTATTATCATGGAAGATTCTTCTGAGGCAGGTTCGTCCTCTTATTCTTCTCCATGAGAGGGAGGAGGGCCATGAGTGTGTTGCTGAAATAGTTCAGAATTCTCAGCGATTTTTAGCTCCTGCAGGGCTACAACCCATCCATCCCTGAAATATTTAAGGCTGGAAAACTCCATTTCAGAGGACGTGGTAGTCAGGCCTTTATTCCAGCCTTTATCCCAATTAGCGCTGAAAGACTTTTTAATAGCATTTCTTCTTTTTTCCTTCTCCGAGGAAGTCCTCTTAATAAGAAGTTCCTCGACAGCCTTCAATTTCCCTTCCACCTCCTGTTTCTGGCGATCAACATCATGAAGTCTAGAAACTTCCTCTTCAGCAGTTTTGAGCTTATTCTCAAGCTCCTCAGCATTCTTGAGCTTCTCCTCAAGATCTTTATTATTCTTCTCAAACACTTTCAATTTCTTCTAAAATCCCTTAGAGGCTTCCACAGCTCGATCTCTCTCTTGCTCAACGGACTTAACCTGCTTCTCCCAAGCAACTTTATTTTCCTCATACTTCTGATGAGAGTCTTTCAAAGATTGGGTTAATCCAGTAAAGGCCTTTTCCACTCCATTCGAGGAACTGGAGGCCCTAATGGCTTCATCCCTTTTTACAATGCTGTTGAAACACGTTACCAGCTGAGAAAAGAAATAACTCTAAGTCAATGTACGAACCTAGTATTAAAAAGTAGAAGGCTCAAATCAATAATACTTACTGAGGCAATGTGTTGAGCAGCCAGAGCAGTAACTCTCTCACGAGTGAGAGTATTTTCAATGTCATGGACTTTTGGAATAGTCCAAGATTTTACTAAGCCCACAGCGGAGCTCGGAGGAATGAAGGTCGGAACACTACTTTCAACATTAGAAGGTTGAGAGATAGGTTCTGCAGGTTTCTCAGAATAACCATTCTTTAATCTCCTTAGAGGAGCTGGAGCGTCTTCAATCAATGATGTTGTTGTTGTTGGAGAAATGACAATAACCTCACTTGGAGGAGAGATAGCAACAGCCTTGCTTAGGGCCACAGGAGGCTTCTCGCCAATCTTCTTGGCAGCAGCAGAAGGAAGTGCATCAGTGGTTTTCATCCCCTCTTCTGGGATATCTTTCTTACTTTTCTTTGCCTCCACAGCAGGAAAGGCAGACTTGTCAAAATAAGCAGGAGCTTTTCTCCTCTTCATTATGTCACCAATAGGAATATTTGACTCTGAAGAAGAACCTTCCACACTAGTATCAGCAGCTGGTACTTGGTCAAGGTCAACTACCACAGGACGAGCAATGAAAGATGAGCTCGAAGTTCTGTATTGCAGCAAATAAGACACAGACCTAATATGCTCTCCAGCAACAGATTGATGCAAACTCCAGATAAGTTTTAAGCTTTTTAAATTAATGTCAATCTCTTTTGGGGGTTTTCTTTTACTATCAACTGTAACAAATAAAATCAAATGTCAGTGAAGCATTTTATCAAACACAAAGAAAACATAATTTCAAAAATAAAATAAAAATAAAAACAACCTATCCCATCGCCATACGGTGGACACTTGGGACCTTGGTACACATCATTTCCATCAAGTGGAGGGTGTTGTCAATTTTTCACCACTACCCCATGATCAAAATAGTCTTTGTTGGTATCAGGAAGATTGACCACTAAAGCTCTATTTAAAAATCTAGTTTTTAAATAAAAATTACTATCGCTAGTGACCCATCTATAGCAATACATAATTTCTGGGATTCCTAAATGATTCCCATGGATTTGATTTAATCTATGTACACCGTTACCTACCCTCCACGTATTTGGAGCTACTTTTGCAGGTACAATATCGAAATATTGGAAAAACTCCAAACACAGTGGATTTGGCGGGAAAGAAAAGCCATATTCGGCTACAAAGATACTTGGGAACCAATGTCCCTCAGCTAAGGAAAATAAATCAGAAGGACCAGATAGTTCTTACAAAATAACCCATATTGAAAACTCAAAATGAAACTTGTCCAATGACTCAACCGAATAAACCATGGCGAATAAATAAATTAAAGAAGAAGGAAGAAAATCTTACAGAGGAAATAGAGATCAGTTGTCAATAAACGATGGGAAGAACGAAGGCACAAGATAGAGAGAAGGTGAAGAGTTCAAAGAGACAAATTTGAAAAAGTAAAAGATGATAGGATTTTCTGTAGCACTTAAATACCTTACCTTGGGAATGAAGAAAAGTAATGATTACAGAGAAAGACGTTTGCGTTACCGGTGGCTAAAAGGAGAAAAAGGGGCACAAAAACCGAAGTAGCTAGAAAAAATCAAAATATTTATGAAGTCTGATTCTATGAATTCAAAGAGGAATTAAATACAAGGAAAACACTCCTAAATTCAGGGTGACTATTTAATCTCATCATATTTCGAGAAGAATGTTCCATACTCCTCCTCAACCTCGAACTGTGAAACATTGGGGGCTTCTGTTGATACCAAATTTAATCTGCTGACATGGATCAATCATATAAATACATATGTCCATTTACATGGTGAATATAAAGACTTTTGACGAATATAAAGACTCCAAAGGTCCGAGCAACTCAAGGCGGTCCGAGCAACTCAAGCGGGCCGAGCAACTCATGGCGGTCTGAGCAACTCAAATACTTGTGGCGTACACGTCAAATATACCAGAAGACAACTAGGCATTAAATGCGCATTTATCATTATATAGATGTATTCGGCTGCTAGAAAACAACGCATCATTCTTTTACATGTACAGGCTCAAGGCTATAAATACATTGTAACCTCCTCATGAAAGGAGACTCGAAATTTCTTGGAAAATCACTTATCGAGAATTCTTGAAAAACAGTCAGCAATACAAAAACAGCGGACGTAAGCCATTTCCTTAAGGCTGAACCACTTTAAAATCTCTTGTCTCGTATTTATTTGTTCATATTTATCTGTGATTAAAATAATTAGATCAAATCTAGTTTTTTACATCAACAGCTCTTAAGTGAACTAAAATAATGAAATTTTTAATGAACCTAATAAGACATTAAAAATAACTCATTCAATTTTAATTCCTTATTGTAATTGGTCAGCGCCAGCGGTAACGGACAGGCGTGTGACACCGTTTTTTAATATAAAACCCCCACTTACCCCACCACACCCAACTTGCATACACCACCTCCATACCCCATACTAGCCCCCTCTGCTAAAACCTCCATACACCTGCCCAGTAAATCGTCCCATAAATCCTCCGAACCCAATTCAGAAGCTTTCAGCCTCGAGAGAAAATACCTCCCAGGATTCAATGATCAGACTTAAACACCAGCTTAATGTTAAATTGGAACTCTCGGAAACTCCAGCACTCCCAAATAAATCATGAATATAAAATTTGTAGCAAAAAAAGGCAGATAATGTTTTACAGGGAAAGTGAGAGAGACGGGTCTTATTTTTCAAAGATGTAGCCTTTCTTTTATGCAGAATTTGGTAAAAAACATGAGTAGAGGTTCTAGGCAACTAACCCAGTAATATCTCCACTAATAGGAAGTTTATTTAGAATAGAAGATTGGGTCAAAAATTAAAAACAGGTTTAAAAAATTGTTAAAAGCGAAATAGTAAATGGGTAAAAAATCTAAGCACTCAAGAGAAGCTTAAAGTCCTAAGGCCCAATCAAAGACTATTAATGTTTAGTATATCTCTTAGGGATTGAACCCAAGACCTCAAGCAAAAAATCCCACAAACTTACCACTTGGCCACTTACCCCAAATCATTTATTTCATTCAAAATAAATATATATATTATATTATACCCAACAATCCCCCACATGAATGAAATAAATAAATAAACAAATAAATAAATATATATAAAAATACGCTCTGGAGTATCATAAGGAGTGACGTATAAGGCAAAGGTGTCATTCGACTTGAACCTTTGCTTTGTGTTGATCTATTGAGTTTAGCGGTTGATAGTGAACTAATGTCTTGAACTATTTCACCATTGTTGTAAACTTAAGTCAATAGAACACACACGTGACTCTCAAAAATCATCATCGAGTTCCCACGGTTGTGTTATTTTCAGTCTTGAGCATGCCTAGATTTCTTGAGTGCTCTAGAGAATCAGCCTTAATTGTCATAGAAGCGGCCCCACTACCACACTCATATAGGTTCTTCTATCAAGAGTGTACTTTATCTTACACCCCACTTAATAACAATTATAAAAAGTATTAAGAGATTAAATTGTATCCTCCATCGATACAGTGGTACTACATCATAGGAATGGGTTTATTTTCTTAATTTAAGTGTAAGTTAATACCCCCACAAATCACTTGTATAATTTTTTTATCCCATTGAACCCAGATCTTGGGATCTCCAGTCATATGGATTGGGTTTCCATTATAGGTGATTTAGATATTAATAGTTCTTAGGCCCATTCCCCTCGATGTTCGATAAACTATCTCTCTAACTAGCCCTTTAGTAAATGGATCTGCCAAGTTTTCCTTTGACTTGACATAGTCAGTTTCTATAACTCCATATTTTAGTATCTGTCTTACTATGTTTAGGCCACAAATGAATATCTAATTGGAATTCAGCCTCTTCGTTTACTTTATCCAATGCAATGAATTCTGATTCCACAGTGGATCTCGCTATGCAAGTTTGTTTGGTAGATTTCCAAGATACAACGCCTCCTGCCAAGGAAAAAAAATATCCACTCATAAATTTATGTACGTCCCTTTTTCTTTCTTATGTGGAAACGGAAAGAGTTTTAAGGATGACAAAACAATTTCTCTTTTTGTGAAAAACCTTTTTCCATTTTTTTAATTCGCACCAAGTTGTGAACCAATTTTAACTTAACCAAATTTTATCTTGATTAATCATAAGCAGCCATCTATTGATTAAAGAATGTAAAATAAAGTAAAGAATAGTCACAAAGCCAGATGTACGAGAAAACCATAACGGAAAAAAACCTCGGACGGCCCAAGTCAGACAATCACTATGAATGTGGATTTACAAGGAACAAACACAAGTCCTACTCAACGACTCGATCCTCGTGAGACTTGACTCTCTTATGATCTTCAACCACTCCTTTCATAGTGCCCACGTAGAAATTCCTTCTTCCAAGATACCTATCCACAACACCCGCGTGCACGTATGTCTCGATGCCCACCGATATGGCTTGTAATGTCCACGGAATCGGAACACTAACTCCTTCGATTTTTCTCCTCGAAACCAGCAATGTTCTTCAAAGTAAACCTTATTCTTAGTGGAAACAATATCACTATTTCATATACTAATGCAAACTCGGATTTCGTAAACTTTAAGGATGTGTTTAGAAAACATGTACAAATAATGTTCTGGACTGTAAATTGTCTTTCGCAGAATGCACACACTTCGAAAACCTGGGGAAACACGTCTTAAATAATATTTTTAAAGGCGACAGCTCGCTCGAATGACACGGGCCTATCTCTCGAACGAGATGTACATCTCGCTCGAATGACTGGTCAGGTCGTTTGAATGACGCCTCGAATTAGAGACCAAATTAAACACTTCTCTAATCCGTCCTTATCAAAATAAAACGAAGTGTAAACCATTTCATACGCTTTAAAAATATTTTAAAATCATTTAATTAATAAAATAACATCCTTAAACAATTTAAAATTAATTTCGAGTCCCGTTAAAATTACGCATTCATACCTGAGTAATCTTGAAATGCAATTAAACTTGAAGACGAATAATCTTTCACCAATTAAACCTTCAGCATAAATAATTCCTTGAAGCTTTACCGTAAAAGTCGTCATCGTCTGTGTGGGATCGTGACAATAAAAATACAACCTACGACCCAAACATCTTCTGTTTCGAAAATAAGATAAAACTGTACAATGGACTCAATTGAAAATTTTGTCCTTACAAAGCTCCCCCTTTGATTATTCCAGGACAAAACCAACAGTGAAATGCCTAAGTCGGGTCGTCAAGTTGTATGACGCCTAAATCCCATCCCATAAACCCAAAATCAAATATACAAGACACGACTAGTAAATGATGGTCCAGCAAGCATGAAATGTCTGAATGTGATGTAGACTTGAAATCTCCAATCTCTAAAACATACCTACACACATGAAATAAACAAATACCTAGTGAAGCATGGAGGAACAAATAATATAAACCAATATAAAAATAAATTCAAATCATTTGTTATAGAGAAAAACATGATATCAATATGTAAACAACATCTAAATCAAGATACCAAGATCATCACATAAAATCTCCCCATACATCTCTCCCCTTTTTTGTCTCGAATGGACAGCCCGGTGAAAAGATAAACATATCTATAATGAGATAAATCAATGAAATATATCTAGATAAACATGAAATAACCACCTAATAATTATTAATAATATCAAATATGTATCTAGCAAACACTAATCACACAAATGAATAAGCATTCTACACATGTGTGACTAAACTAACATAATGCAGTAAAATATCAATCCTATCAAAGTAAACTGCATAAATAGAAACCAGAAGCAACCCAACAGTACCAAAATATATAACCATATGACTCAGGGTACTGAAACAGAGAAAAATTTCAGCCTATCAATCGAATGAGATAGATTTGTCGCTCAAACGACTTCATGCGACATCTGCATCTCACTCAAACCAGAAAACAAAATTCTCACAACTAGTTCAGAAAGTTAAACAGTTTTGCCCAACGAAAAAATTTCGTGAAAAAGCTAATTGGAAGTGGCAGAAAATTACTAAACAGTAGCGAAAACTATAAAAACAATATGAGTTACATGCTAACATAGTACCAATATGGTCAAACATGAGCATGGAATGTATGGGCGTCAACTACAACAAATAAATCACAATTCCAACACGTTGAAATGATCACGAAGCTCTAATTGATAGCTATAAATCATCAAACTTTATCTTAGCCATATGTGACAATTAAAGTGTGGGCTTAATAAACTAAACAATAAAATATACATATTGTTGATACCAAATTTAATCTGCTGACATGGACCAACTATGTGGACATACGTGTCAATCTACATGGCACCCGCAAATATTTTTGAGACAGCACCTTGACTCCGAGAAACTCAACCTCCCCGACCAACTTAGGCGCTCCAAGAAACAAGCGTTCTCTGAGAAACTCATGTATGCAGAGCTACTTAGGTGGTCCGAGCAGCTTAGGCGGTCCGAGCTGCATCTCGTACAGAGCATTTATATTCGGATAATCAAAAGGATAATTGCGCATTAAATGCTCTTTATTATCACATAGATGTACACGCCTATTGGACATCTATGTATTATTCTCTCGCATGTGCAGCCTGAGGGCTATAAATACATTGTAACCTCCTCATTAGCAGGGGACTCGGAATTTCTTGGTAAAAACTATTATCGAGAATTCTGGGCAAACAATCATCAATACAAGAACAGTGGACGTAGGTCATTCTGTCAAGGCTGAACCATTTTAAAAATCATTGTCTATTATTTTCTTATTATTATTATCTGTGATTAAAAGAATTAGATCAAATCTAATTTTTTACATCAACAGATTGGCGTCGTCTGTGGGAAAACGACTGTAATTATCATTTTTCATCAAAACAACTCATCACCAATGGCTGATAATCCAGAATTCGGTAATCGAAATGCTGGAATCCCTCCAAATTCATCTACTCCCCCAAATGTCCAAGATCTGGCTGGTATAATGGCTAGTTTGGCTCAGGGCCAGACCGCCATGCAAGAAACCATGCGACAACTCATGCAAACTATCCAGGGTGGAACCCCAACCCAGTCAGGACAACGAAGCATTCAGAGAAATACCCAATTGCCTTCTTCACGAACCAGTCAAACGTTACTCCCGGAAGAATCTCATTCTAGACGCACCGATTCATATCGCACTGAAAGATCCAATGATTCTTCTTATTATCCTAAAAGGACTTCCTCGGTACGAGCTACAGACACTCAACAAAATATCACTCTATCTCCAGAAAGGACCAGTTCTCTTAAAATATTGAGTAGAGTCTCTCCTTTTGATCGATTGGGTCCTAGGAGGAATAGAAGTCCACCTAGGATGGTGTCGAGGAACTCTCAACGATCCTTTGATTTAAAGGAAGGTTCTGCCCAATCCTGACTAGCTGCTAGTCGTGAAAAATCCCCAGAGGATAATTCAACACGATGAGTTGCTTGGACCAATAGGCCCGAGGAGGGAAATGATGCATGGAAGGGATCTATTCAAAGGTTAGAAGACAGATTAGGGGAAATGGCTAAGGCCAAAAATCCTCTACAAATAACTTTTGTCCAAGGGACACCTTTTTTCCAAACAATTGTGGATTTTCCCACACCATCAAAATTCAAAGCACCTGTTGTGACTCCTAAATATGATGGAAAAACTGATCATGTTCTCCATATAGAACAATACCAGGCAGCTGCTGATATTTATGATGTTCCAGGTGAGATACGATGCAGGGCATTTTCAGGAACTCTCACTGGATCTGCTCAAATATGGTACAACAATCTTCCTCGGGGAAAGATTGCAACTTTCTTTCAACTAGCCGAGCTCTTTATTGGAAACTTTTTTTTTGGAGCAAAACGAGTTAAACGAGTAGCACACTTGTTAAGTGTTAGGCAGAAGGCAGGTGAGAGCACCAGGGATTATATTACTCGTTTCAATAACGAGAAGCTCGAAGTTATTGATTATGAGGAAAAGACAACAGTTACTGCTTTAATGAGTGGACTATTGCCAAATAAATTGTACTACACTTTGGCCAAAGATCCACCTAGGACCATGTCAGAATTAATTGCAAAGCAGCGAAAATCATGAATGCTGAGGAAACTATGGCTGCAAAGAAGATCATGGACATTAAGGAGACTAAAGTTAAGGCCGAGAAGATTGAGAAGAAGGATCACAAAAATAATAGTGGTAATAAGCAGTCAAAAGCAAAGCAAGCATTGGAACAGTTGAAGAAATTTGGAAACTATACTCCTTTGAAGGTAGATATAAACCACGTTCTGAAAGAGATCAAGAACAGTGAGGAGTTAATTGGCCTGAAAAAACGAAGACAGATCCTGACAAGAGGAATAAGGCCAAATATTGCGAGTTCCATAAAGACCATGGTCACACGACCAAAAATTGCATAGCTCTTCAGAATGAAATTGAAGCACTCATCAGATGAGGAAAGCTGGCCAAGTATGTTGATCATAGAAATGAAGGAAAAAGCAGCGACCGAGCAAGACAGAGGTTTAGATCTCCTCGTCGAGCAAAAGAAGACAAGAAAAGAGATCATGAAGTTGATCCAGAAGATGACCCCGACCTCCCCAAAAGACCAAGACAGCCAGAATGTGAGGTATTTTCAATTCATTTTGGATCATTTGATTGTAATGTTATTACAGGTGGAGATGCAGGAGGTGGAGACCTTACTGCAGAGAGGAAAGCTTATCTTAATGAGGCTCAAGCTTGTTCATACATTCAACGAATAAATCGAGCTGAGGATGATCTCCCGGGGAAGGTAAACAAAGAAAAGTTGGTCATCGGTTTCTCCAAGAACGACCTCGCAGGTGTGCTATATCCTCATGATAATCCATTGGTAATCAAAATGAGAATGAAGGAAGTAATGATCTCAAGATTACTGGTGGATAATGGCAGCTCGGCGGACATCATGTTCTACTCATGCTTTGATAGTTTAAATTTGAAATTGTCTCAGCTGGAACCTTATCACAGGCCCTTCCTCGGTTTTGCTGGTGAGAAAATTTTCCCACTTGGGACCATCAAATTGGATATGTTCATCGGTACATGGCCTGCTTATCGAACAGAAAGAGTGCATTTTTTTGTGATGGATAAAAATGTTCAATCAGCTTACAATATCATCATGGGAAGGGTAGGATTGAAGAAGTTTGAAGCAGTACCATCTACTGTACATCAATGCTTAAAATTTCTAACCAACTTTGGAGTAGGAATTATGAAGGGTGACCAAAAAGTAGCTCGGGAGTGCTACTACTCGTCTGCCGAGTAGGAAGAACTGGAAGAATCTAGGAAAAATACTACCACCTATCAAGTGGATGAAGGTGAAGAAATTGAAACATTAGATCCTAGAGACGAGTCGCAGCTCGTAAAAGGTCAGGTGGTGGAAGCTACTGAAAATGTCATTCTAGACGACAAACACCCAGAACGAACAACTCAAATCGGTTCATCGTTGGACACCCCACTAAAATAGGAATTGATAGCGTTCCTAAAAAGCAGAAAATAAACTTTCGCATGGAGACACGAAGATATGCCAGGAATAGACCCAAATTTCTTGTGTCATGAGCTTAATGTGAACAAGGAAATCAAACATGTGAAGCAACGAAGAAGAGTGTTCAGCAACGAGAAGAACCAAGTTATACAAGAGGAGGTCGAGAAGCTCCAAAAAGCTTGCTTTATTGAAGATGTCAAATATCCAGACTGGTTAACTAATGTGGTGATGGTGAAGAAGAAGAACAACAAGTGGAGGATGTGTGTAGACTTCACCGACCTCAACAAGGCATGCCCAAAGGATCACTTTCCTTTGCCCCGAATTGATCAATTAGTGGATGCTACCTCAGGTGGCCAGCTGTTGAGCTTCATGGATGCTTATTCTGGCTACAACCAGATTAAAATGAAACCTGAAGACAGGGAGAGTACCTTTTTTATTACCCCTAGGGGAACTTATTGTTATAATGTTATGCCTTTTGGTTTGAAAAATACAGGTGCAACATATCAGCAGCTGATGAACAAGGTGTTTGCAGAGAAAATCAGTCACAATATGGAGGTATATGTTGATATATGCTGACAAAGAGCAAGAAAGCTGCTGACCATCTAATTGATCTAGGTCAAACCTTTGATCAATTAGATAAATATCAAATGAAGTTGAATCCTACCAAGTGAATATTCGGAGTACGAGAAGGCATGTTCCTCGGGTATATTATCAACCAACGAGGAATTGAGGCGAATCCTGATAAGATCAAAGCTCTATTGGAACTGCGATCACCGACGACGAAGAAGGAACTGCAAAGTCTCACAGGGCGAGTTGCTGCACTTAATAGATTTGTATCACGAGCAACTGATAAATGCCTCCCATTTTTCAAAACCCTTCGAAAAATGTTTGAATGGAATGATGAATGCGAGAAGGCTTTTCAAGAGTTGAAAAAATACCTGGGAACACCTCCACTGTTGTCCAGGCCAGTGATGGGGGAAAGATTGTACTTATATCTTGTACAGTTTTGGAGAATGAAGTTAGCTCGGAATTGATAAGAATGGAGGATGGAGTGCAAAAACCAATTTATTACACTAGCAAGGCCTTCCGAGGAGCAGAGATCAGATATCTAAAATTGAAAAAGTTGGCACTAGCGTTGATCGAATCAAGTAGAAGAATGAGGCCGTACTTCCAAGCTCACACCATAGTTGTGTATACCGATATGTCGTTGAGGCAAGCTCTTCATAAATCGGAGAAGTCAGGAAGATTGATGTACTGGGCAGTAGAACTTGGTGAATACGACATAATTTATGAGCCTAGATCGTCGCTTAAAGGGAAAGTAGTAGCAGATTTTATCGCAGAATTCACTTATCCTGACACCTCCGAGGAGCAAAAGTTGAATATCGACCAGCCTGTGGATGCTACAGGATCGTCAAATTTAAACTCCGACCAACTTAAATCGGTTGACGATCTAGAGGAGATGGTCGACGAGCAAGGAGAAGGTTTAAGGGAAGATATGAAGAAGCAAATATTCCACCGAGGAACTTTATCTGATAAGAAATTTAAGGATGAAGTACCTATATAGAATCTGTATGTGGATGGCTCATCTTGCAGTACAGGCTGTGGGGCAGGGATTATTTTAAACAGCCCGGATGAAATCGATGTGGAGTATGCTATGCGCTTTCAATTCAAGGCTTGTAATAATGAGGCTGAATATGAAGCTATGATTGCAGGTCTTAGTTTAGCAAGAACCATGGGGGCAGAGCAGGTCACTGTATTCAGTGACTCACAATTGATCGTAAATCAAATGCAGCGGGTATATACAATGAAAGGAGAGCTAATGATTAAGTATTATGAGAAAGCAATGGAGATTGTATCAACCTTTAAATCAGTGCAGTTAATTAGAATACCAAGATTAGAGAATGCCAGAGCAGATGCCTTAGCTCGGTTGGCCTCAGCTACAAGAGCCGAGCTATGAAGAACCATCTCAATAGAAGTTTTGGCGAGCAGGAGCATTGATGAAGATATGATGAACTTTATTTCCCTTGATTTAGGACCATCTTGGATGGATCCCATCAGGGCCTATATTGAGTAAGGGACATTACCAACTGATAAGCTCGCAGCCAAGAAGTTGAAGTTTAAAGCTACTCGTTATGTATTGAATAATGGTATTCTATATAGATGAGGAATCATAGCTGGCTTGCAGAGATGTGTGCATCCTACGAGGTGAAAGACTTAGTTGAAGAGGTTCATGAAGGGTCCTGTGGAGCCCATATAGCAGGTCGAATGCTTTTGCAAAGAATAATGACGCAAGGATACTATTGGCCAATAATGAGGGTTGATTGTATAGCCTATGCTAAAAAATGTGACAAATGTCAACGCTTCTCCTCTATCCGAAGAACTCCCCAAGCATTATTGACACCCATTACTTCCCCTTGGCCATTTTCCATGTGGGGAATTGACTTGGTCGGGCCACTTCCAACGACCAGAGGAAGGTTTAAGTATCTCGTGGTCACAGTGGATTACTTTACTAAGTGGGTGGAAGCTGAGCCTCTTATTGATATGACGTATGAAAAGGTGTACCAATTTATTTGGAAGAATATCATCTGTAGATATGGTCTTCCCCATGAATTCATCACCAACCATGGAACTCAATTTGACAACGAGGAGTTCGCTGCATATTGTCATCAGTCAAACATATTGAAGACTCACTCTGCACCAGGCCATCCCTAGAGCAACGAACAAACTGAGGTGACAAACAGAACGCTGCTAAATGGTTTTAAGAAAAGACTGGATGATGCGAAGGCAAACTGGATCAACGAGCTACATTTTGTGTTGTGGGCTTATCGTACTATACCACGAGCAGTAACAGGAGAATCTCCAGACATGCTGGCATTTGGAAGTGAAGTTGTTATACCTGCCGAGTTGGGTCTTCCCACACACAAAGTGCTGAATTTCAATTCTCCTATCAGTGACTTGATGAGAAGGTTGGACTTGGATATACTCGAGGAAGTTAGAGAAGAAATAGCAATCAGGAATGCTGCATACCAGCAACGAACAACTATGTTCTACAACAAGAGAGTAAAGAAATGTGACTTGAAAGAAGGGGACTATGTGCTAAAGAAAGTAATTCAGAGACACAACAAACTGGAAGCTAACTGGCATGGACCCTACAGAGTAACAGAAGTTGTTCGACCAGGGACATATAGGATTGAAACCTTATAAGGAGTGGAGTTTAAGAATGCATGGAACGCAGAGCATCTGCGCAAATATTATCAGTAGTTCACTTCCTATGTAATGAAGTTTTCTTCAATATGAATAAAGCTTTGGATGTTTTACCCAATTCTCTCCTTTTGTTGAAATTTTTTCGGAGTATTAGTGCTACACACTATGCATCAAGTTCAGAACATAAACCCTCCCAACTACGATTGGTCGATCCACCAACTATGGTTGGTCGGTAAAATAAACCCTCCCAACTATGGTTGGTCAGTCCACCAACTACGGTTGGTCGGTAAAATAAACCCTCTCAACTACGATTGGTCGGTCCACCAACTAAGGTTGGTCGGTAAAATAAACCCTCCCAACTACGGTTGGTCGGTCCACCAACTACGGTTGGTCGGTAAAATAAACCCTCCCAACTACAGTTGGTCGGTCCACCAACTACGGTTGGTCGGTAAAATAAACCCTCCCAACTATGGTTGGTCGGTCCACCAACTATGGTTGGTCGGTAAAATAAACCCTCCCAACTACGGTTGGTCGGTCCATCAACTACAGTTGGTCGATAAAACAAACCCTCCCAACTATGGTTGGTCGGTCCACCAACTACGGTTGGTCGGGAATTGAAGGTTTACCAACCAATAAGCAAAGATATTATACGAATTGCTTAGAAGAAAAATGAAATGATAAAATTTTTCATTCAAATTAAATAGAATGACATAAGTTGTGAAAAGTACAAGTCATTACATAAAGTCCTATTCTATGGGTTTCTTTCCCTTTGCTTTTGAAATAGGTTCCACTCCAGTGGGAGGATCATCTAAGGCGTAGGGGGAGTTTATAAAGTTTATGTCTTTCAACCTCTCTAACTGCTCATGAAGATTCTTCACCAGATTTGTTTTATTTTCCAAGGCAGAACTTTGGGCAGCAAGTTGCTCGTCGAGGGTCAGAATCTTTTTGGACATCTCAGCTAAAGCTTGATTCTTCGCCACCAACTGGAATGCTTGATTCTATAATGCTGCTTGAGTTCTTGCCTCTTTAATAGTCACCCGAGCAGCCCTTGCTCATCCCCGAGAAGATCTTGCTCATCCACGAGAAGAAGTAGATGGTCCAATCCTCTTTAAGGTTTCCAATTCATCTCTCAAATTGGCATTTTCAACCTCCAAAAATGAGAAACCTTCGTTGTTGACGGGGACCAAGGCTCCCGAGGAAGACGCTACAGATTTCAGTTAGGATATTTCTCCTCGCAAGTTATTATTTTCCTACTCCAGCAGTTTTGCGATCTTCCTATGCTCTTCAACCTCGGTCTTCAAAGTCCTCTCCTTATCATAAGCAGCGATGAACTTATCATATCCTTTTTCAATATTTAGTTGTTGATACTTTTTCTCATACCCCTGATGCAAAAGGGTAGAAGATTCCTTGTATTATTGCTGAAGTTCCTCGATGATACCCCGGAGATCTTCAATCATCTCATAGTATGCCATATTATTGGCAACTGCACGGTCGAGCAGGCACTTCAAATATTGATAAGCTTCGACTGCTTGTTCCGAAGTGTCTGGACCAAGGATGTCGATGATTTGAGCTTCATTCAAGTCAACATGGCCAGCTTTGAAGTAGTCATTGCATTTTTTCATCAGTTCAGTATCGTGAGCTGACAAGAACTCCATTCTAACCATAAACTAGTAAAGAAAAGAGATAGAAAGAATCAATAAAGATGCAAACAGAGCAGGTAGAAGAAAATGTCAATATGAACAGCCAAAATTTTGAATTTTATTATATCACAAAGAGAAGTACAAAGCCCAAAATTACATTAAAAAAATAAAGAGAAACAAAGAGAAAGGTCTGAACAACTCTACACCTTCTCCTTGCTTCCTAAGACTTCCTCAGGAGGCTTGGACGAAGAAGTAGGTTGCTCGGGGGGCATGGAAAGTTGCTCAGAAGGTATTGGCAGTTGCTCGACAAAGGTACTGGAAGGTTGGGGATGCTCGTAGCGAAGTTCAACAGTAGGGACCTGATCCCCAACCATCATTGAAGACTCTTCAGAGGCAGCTTCGTCCTCTTTTTCTTCTCCAAGAGAGGGAGGAGGACCATGAACATGGCGCTGAAAAACTTCAGAACTCTCAAAGACCTTTAACTCCTGCAGAGCAGCAATCCATCCATCCCTGAAGTATTTAACACTAGCAAACTCCATCTGGGAAGACATGACAGCTAGGCCTTTGTTCCAACCTTTGTCCCAGCCAGCGCTGAAGGACTTCTTAACAGCAAGTTTTCTTTTTGCCTTCTCTGATGAAATCCTCTCAGTATGAAGTTCCTCAGCAGCCTTCATCTTCCCTTCTATGTCCTATCTCTGACGATCAGCTTCATGGAGTCTGCCAAGTTCCTTTTTAACAGTTTTGAGCTTAATCTCAAGTTCTCCAACATTTTTTAGCTTCTCCTCAAGCTCATTATTTTTCTTCCCAAATTCTTTCACTTTCCTTTCCAACTCCTGGGAGGCTTCCACAGCTCGGTCTTTTTCTTGCTGGATGGACTTGAGTTGTGTCTCCTAGGCCTCCTTATCTTTGTCATATATTTTACGAGAATCCTTTAAGGATTGAGTCAATCCATTAAAAGCTTCCTTTATACCTCCCGAGGAGATTGAAGCTTTGATAGCCTCATCCTTCTTCAGAATGGTATTGAAACATGTTACCAGCTGGAAAAAGAAAATAACTGTAAGTCAGTACAGGGACATGCATTGAAAAATGAAAGTTTAGATTAGTAATACTTACTGAGGCAATATGTTGAGCTGCCAAGGTGGTAACCCTATCCCGAGAAAGACTGTCTTCAATACCTTGGATCTCGGGGATAATCCAAGACTTCATCGAGCTCATGGCAGAGCTCGAAGCAATAAAAGTGGGAACACCACTTCCCGCAGTTAGAGGCTGAGAGATAGATTCAGCCAATTTGTCCGAGGAACCTTTCTTCAACCTCCTCGTAGGAGCAGGAACATTCTCAATCAAGGATGATGTCTTGGTCGATGATATAACTATAACCTCACTGGGAGAATAGATAGCAACAACCTTGCTCGGGGCCACTGGGGGCTTCTCAACAACCTTCTTAGCAACAATTGAAGGGGGTGTATCAATTTTTCTTGTCCCTTCCTCTAAGACATCCTGCTTGCTTCTCTTCACCTCCACACTGGCAGAATCTAATTTGTCAAAGAAGGAGGGAGCTTTTTGTCTCTTCATTCTATCACTAAGGGGATATGTGATTCAGGGGAGGAACATTCAAGAGCTGGTACTGGGTCGATGTCACTCACCACTGGTCGAGCAGTAAAGGATGAAGTATAGCTTTTGTACTACAACAAATAAGAAGCTGATCTAATGTGTTCGTCAGCAACAGACTGGTGTAAACTCCAAATAAGTTTCAGATGCTTTAAATTAACTTCTGTCTCCTTTGGAGACTTTCTCTTGCTGTCAACTGCCAATAATAAAAAATTAAAATGTCAGTGATACATTTTATTAAACACAAAGAAAGCAAGATTTCAAAAAACAAAAACAACCTATTCTATTGCCATAGGGTGGACACCTGGGACCCTGATACACATCATTTCCATTTAATGGAGCATGTTGCAAATTTTTCATAACACCCCCATGCTCGAAGTAATCCATGTTAGCATCTGGGAGATTGACAACTAAAGCCCTATTTAAAAACCTAGTTTTTAAATAAAAAGTTCTATCACTAACAACCCATCTATAACAAAACATAATTTCTGGAATTCCTAAACGGGTTCCACGAATTTGGTTTAACCTATGAACTCCATTAACTATTCTCCAAGTGTTTGGTGCTATTTTTGCAAGAACTACATCAAAAAACTGACAGAACTCCAAACATAAAGTATTTGGAGGAAAAGAAAAGCCACATTCAGCTACAAAAAGACTGGGGAACCAATGTCCCTCAGCCAAACGAAAATAGTCAGAAGGTTCAGAAAGCTCTTCCAATATGACCCATGAAGGAATAGAAAAATCAGAGCGAAATTATCAAGCGACTCAATAAGGTAAACCATGATGAACAGAGAAAATAAAAGAGAAGGAGGAAGATCTTATAGGAAAAGGGTGGATCAGTTGATAATAGACAAGGGAAGAAATGAACGCACAAGATAGAGAAAAAATGAAGAAGTTCTAAGATGCAGATTTGAAAAAGTAAAAGACAATTGAATTTTATGAAGCGTTTAAATACTTTACCTCGATAATGGAGAAAAACAATGATTACCAGAATGGACGATTGCGTATCCGACGCCTAAAAAAAAAGAAAAAGGCACGAAAAATGAAGCGGTTATGGAAATTCGAAATACTTTAAAAAGCCTAATATTGTGCATTCAAAAAGGAGTTGTATACAACGAATACTTTCCTAGAAACCATACAAACCGAAAATCTAAGCAGCAGAATTTTCCATACTTTTCTTCAACATCAAACTACGAAACATTGGGGGCTTTTGTTGATACCAAATTTAATCTGCTGATATGGACCAACTATGTGGACACACGTGTCAATCTACATGGCACCCGCAAATATTTTTGAGACAACACCTTGACTCCGAGGAACTCAACCTCCCCGACCAACTTAGGCGCTCCGAGCAACAAGCGTTCTCTGAGCAACTCATGTATGCCGAGCTACTTAGGTGGTCCGAGCATCTTAGGCGGTCTGAGCTGCATCTCGTACAGAGCATTTATATCCAGATAATCAAAAGGATAACTTCGCATTAAATGCTCATTATTATCACACAGATGTACAAGCCTATTGGAAAGCTATGTATTATTCTCTCGCATGTATAGCCTGAGGGCTATAAATACATTGTAACCTCCTCATTAGCAGGGGACTCGGAATTTCTTGGTAAAAACTATTATCGAGAATTCTGGGCAAACAATCATCAATACAAGAATAGTGGACGTAGGCCATTCAGTTAAGGCTGAACCACTTTAAAAATCATTGTCTATTATTTTCTTATTATTATTAGTGGTTAAAAGAATTAGGTCAAATCTAATTTTTTACATCAACACACACAAATCCGAAATTTTGACGATTCTATAAACAATAGCGTCATGATATGATTTTTCAACATTAGGATTCGTGGTGCAAACCCGTTTTAACTATCCATCCAAAATCCCTCAAATATATATCATATTTTTCTTTTGGAATGAACATAAACTAATTTGTCCCATTTTTGGCATATGATCCTTTTTATCGCCTTGATTTTCTTTTGGGCTCTTTTAAATGGTGGCTTTCACGACGAGTAGATTTTACACTCACGCGGTTCTTTTCGGTAAACACCCATCATTTTTCAATTATAATCCTCACAGTAAATGGTTCTTATATGCACACCTCCTCCTTATGTCTACTTAGGCATAGATGACAAAATTGAGATAAGAACGTCTCACCAAATTCAAATATGCAAGAGATGTCAAGCATTCATATAAACTCGCGCATGTGTGCAAAGATGGCATATATACAAAGTCGAATCAAAATGAAAATCAGCTTCGAAACAACCCCATAATACGATGGTTAAGATCATTCTACGCATCAATAATTATGACCAAATGTCCTAGACACATGGATAATGAAAGGAAGAGTGTCCAAGCACACCAATATGCCACATCAAACATGTAAACTCAAAATCAAATCGAAAATCTTTGTGGTTTTTCAACATATTTTGATTCAAATAAAGGCAAAATCTTTTTATATTTTTCTCAAAAATATTTAAACCAAAAATCTTGTTGTATTTTTTGAAAAATAAGACTCAATAAATAGAATATAATATAATATAATATAATACAAAATGATACACATGTCATAACACTAGCAAGATATAAATCATGATGCAAAGACTAACATATGACAAACAGTGTAACACAATCATCCATTACATCTAGCATGGGAAGAATCAAGTGAAACCACAGAACCATGAAGTTTTAGTCCTAAAGCCTTTAAGTCCAATTTTCTAACCCAAGTAGGTGTGACATGACACATGGGGGGTTTAGGAACCGACACGACTGTATTCCTAAACTTCCTAAGATCATTCCTAAGGTCATAATAAAAACTTCTAAGGTGACCTTTTCTACCGCAATGGGAACAAGTGTAAACACGGTGGTAATGATTACTAAAATGTCGACCTCTCCTCATGTTCATAGTGGGCTCTCTCACACGGTTGGTATTGGCTTTAGGAATGGGAACAAGTCTATCATTATAGCCTATACCACACCTATCACTTTTGACTTGGACGGTGCCTAACATCCTATCCAAATTTTTTGACCTAGATTCCAAATCAAACTTAACCTTAATCGAGTCTTTCAACTTTTCTTGAAACTCACTAATCCTAAATTCAAACACACGCCTAGACTCCTCAAACTCTAGAATCCCCTTTTTTAACGCCTCCATCAAACCATGAAGGCTATCTCTTTCTTTCTCCACATATTCTAGCTTCTCCCTAAGCATCTTCTCCCTTGCCCTCAGATCCTTAATCAAAACATCATTATTTTCTATGTCACGCTCATTCAACCTAGCTTGCAAGTTAGAGTTTTCCTTTTTCACCTTCACCTCTTCGGCATACAACTCATTAAAAGTAACTTGCGAATCTTTCATATTAATCTCCTCCTCGTCACTCTCATCACCCTCACACACTGGGGATGCATTCTCAACATCCTCAAAAGTGTCATGCACATGAGAATCTTTGCAAGCAGATTTATCGTCATCGCTCACATGACATGCCAAGAATGCAACAAACTCTCTCTCATTGGGGGAACTCTCTCCCTCTTCCATATCACTATCACGTAAGGAGGCACTATAAGATATCGATTTCCTACCCTATTTCTTAAGTCTAGTGGTACACTCGGTAATCTTGTGACCATACCCCTCCCACTTAAAACACCCATCCGACTCAACCCTATTAAATTTCTCACTCTTTTGCTTAGTTGTGGACTCAACCTTATTGTTCTTGAATTTTTCAAACGTTTTGGCATCTTTTGCTAGCTTTTGAAATTTAAGGAACTTTTTCAACTTCTTTGCCAACAAGGCGATATCCTTAAAATCAGAATCGGAATCGTCATTCGAAACTTTAGTCTCCTCCTTTCGAGCTTTCAAAGCAATGCCCTTTTCTTTCTTTGGCACTTTCTTGGAGGTAAATATATCAAGTTCATAGGTTTGTAGGTCACCTACGATCTCTTCTAGTTTCATCGACTCCAGCATACCTAAGGAGTTTAAAACGGTCACTTTTGCATCAAACTTACACGACAAATATCACAAAATTTTCTTTATCACACGGTTGTCAAAAATCTTCTCTCCTATATTAAACGACGAGTTGACAATTGATGGGCAGGGTTTCGCCGCGACGCGACAGTCACCTACGCGTCGGTCGTTTTATATTCGGCTCACCTAAACTATACAAAAACCTAAATTACGACTACACTCAATGGGTGAGTATAGCGGTAAGTTGGGTATCGAATCCACAGAGAGTGTTTGATAGATCGTAACGAATTATTAATTCAAGAATAAAAGTGTAAAAAGTGTTTAGAAACTAAAAAGTAAAAGATTAGTCTAGGCGAGTGTATTGAAACTAGATTATGAAAGCGAGTAAAAACTATAGGTTGCGTCGAATATCCCTCACCCGAGTTAATTAGTATAAAATGGTTACATGGGTCGACGAGTTATTACACGTGCGTCTCGTTTCGACAGTTAATTAAATCAAGGGTTATCACGCCCTAAATCATCATAAAAGCCTAATAAGATATTGGCGTCAAAAAATCGTGCGAAAGGTCGTAAGCACGGGACATACATGATATGCCCCGTCAAATCTCCTAGGCATAATAACTAGGACAACGCACCCGAAATAGACCCGTGAACACCATCACCAAAGCAAAGCAATGCGTCAACTCGAGTAAGTTCCATTCAAGCACAACCTATTTTAAATTACCTAGAAAGCATGTTAAAAACGCGGTAAATGGAAAGCGGGAATAAATGCGATATATCTATACTACAAAGCATGTGAATCTAATTAAGAAAGCATGTAAATCAAACTATCAAAGCAAGAAAGAAGGAAATACAAACTATAAAAATGGAGGGGATGATGAATAGTGCAACAATCAATCCAAAAGGTTGTCAATCCAAGAACAATTGAAGAACAACTCTTCAAAACCGTCAAAACCTAAGCTATTATAACCTAAAATCGTTTTGTCTACTGAATATATTCTTATTACAACAAAATTGGTTTTTATACAAAGTTAGAATAAAAGAAAAGAAGAAAGAAAAGAGAAGAAAATATCTGCAGGAAAAAAACAGAGCATCGATCGATCGACTATTAAAATCGTGGCAAAAATACAAAGGCTCGATCGATCGACCACCAGGCTCGATCGATCGATCAAGCAGGGCAGCCTGGAGAATCCCCTATTTTGGCATGCTTTCCATCGCCGCTCAATTCGTCGTAACTTTGTCATACGGACTCAGAATCACGCACCGTTTATGGCCACACGAAGCTAGCGAGGAGAGCTACAAATTTCGTGTGGATGTCGAGCCAAGTGACCAAGCTGTTAAATGACCGGATTGCCCTTGAACGTGAGGTTGTGTACTGAAATTGCGCGGAATGCGTCCGAATCCCATACTTGGTGCCTAAATACCTACAAAAGCCCAATTATACCTCATATAGCATGTTAATAGTATAAACCGAGGTTGTCTGGTTAACGGGCTTAAATATAGAGATTAAGGCACCCGATGGGGCTAAAATGCGTAGGTTCGGCGGATGAAATACGTAATATTCGCGTATTATCAACAATATTATACAACCAAGCATAAAACTCGTCAAACAACTCACTCTTTAACATCTTAATTGTCTCAAACTGTGTAGTGAGGTTTTGTAACTTAAAATCCCTGACCGTGATAGTGCCATTGTGAGTAAGCGCAAGTGTATCCCGGGCCTCTTTTGAAGTTTCACAAGTCATAAATCTATTATACTCGTCCAGTATGACATGTGAGAAAATTACGTGCAGACCCTTAGAGTTATAAACTGCAAGCCTATGTTTATCCTTGGTCCATGACTGAACGGGTTTAAAACTAGTGACATCACCTTCTCGTGTTATTGGTGGAGACCAACCCTTTTCTATCGCTAACCGCACATGCTCATCAATTGATTTTAAAGAACTTCTCATTCTCATTTTCGAATAAGCATAATTAATGCCATAAAAAATGGGAGCACGAAAACTTTCAAAACCACCAAAATTCATCCTCAAAAGCGAAAGGGATCAAACACAATAAAAATATGTTTCTAACTCTGATACCAATTTGTAGGTCCCTTTTACTTTCTTATGCAAAAACGGAAAGAGTTTTAAGGATGACAAAACAATTTCTCTTTTTATGAAAAACGTTTTTTCAATTCGCACCAAGTAGTGAACCAATTTTAACTAAACCAAATTTTATCTTGATTAATCCTAAAAATCCATCAATTGATTAAAGTAAGTAAAATAAAGTAAAGAATACTCACAATCCCGGATGTACGAGGAAACCACAATGGGAAAAAATCTCAGACGGCCTAAGCCAGACAATCACTATGAATGTGGATTTACAAGGAATAGACTCTCAATGACTCGATCCCCATAAGACTTGATGCGCTTCTGATGTTCAATCACTCCTCTCACAGTGCCCACATATAAAGTCGTTCTTCCATGATAATTATCCATAACACACGCGTCCACGTATGTCTCAGTGTCCACTGATATGGCTTGTAACGTCTACGGAATCGGAACACAAACTCATTCGCTTCTGCTCCACAAAACCAGCAATGTTCTTCAGAGTAAACCTTCCTCTTGGTTCAAAAATGATCACTATTGCATATACTAATGGAAACTCGGATTTTGTATACTTTAAGGATGTTTTTATCATTGGAAAACCTTAGAAAACATGTGCAAATAATGTTCTGAATTGTAAACTGACTTTCGCAGAATGCACACACTTCGAAAACCCGGGTAAACACGCCTTCAACAATATTTTTAAAGGTGGTAGCTAGCTTGAATGACATAGGTTTGTCGCTCCCGAACGGCTGGTCAAGTCGTTTGAGCGACACCTCGAATTAGAGTCCAAATTAAACACTACTATAATCTGTCCTTATCATAATACATTGAAGTGTAAACCATTTCAAACACTTTAAAAACATTTTAAAATATTTAATTAATAAATTAACATCCTTAAATAATTTAAAATTAATTCCGAGTCCCATTAAAATTACGTATTCATACCCGAGTGATCTCAGAATGCAATTAAACTTGAAGACGAATAATCTTGCACCAATTAAACCTTCAGCGTAAATAATTTCTCGAAGCTTTGTCACAACATCTTCAATAAACTTTAATTCATCATAGTCTGTGTGGGATCGTGACAATAAAAATAATACCTATGACTCAAATTTTTTTATTGCGGGATTAAGTCAAAATTATACAACGGACTCTATTGGAAATTTTGTCCTTACAATTTACATTTGTCATTATCAGAAATCAAATTAGCATCATAAAATCCTTCAATTACAGTAGGATATCTAACATAATGAATACCATAATTTATTGTGTATTTTGGATATCTCAAAACTCTAATCAAAGCATTATAATGTACATTATTAGGATTACAAGTATACCTACTAAGTCTGCCCATAACATATGCAATATCATGTCTAGTGCAGTTCATAACATACATTAGACTACCAATAACTCTAGAATATTCTAATGATGATACACCAGGACCCGAATGTGTTTTTAAGTGACAACTAGGTTCATAAGGTGTTTTAGGTGGAATACAATTAAATCGTTCAAATTTTCTAAAAACTTTCTCTATATAATGAGATTGGGTTAAAATATTTCCTTCAAAAATTTTAACGATTTTAATTCTGAGTATAACATCAGTGACACCCAAATCTTTCATATCAAATTTCTTATTAAGGAAACTTTTAGTTTTATTAACTACGTCCATATCAGTTCCAAAATAAGCATATCACCCACATATAAGAAAATAATCACACCAGAATTATCCTTAAATTTTCTATAAATACAGTTATCCGCTTCATTAATTTTAAAATCACTAGATATCATTATCTGATCAAATTTTTCATGCCATTGTTTAGGAGCTTGTTTAGTCCATATAATGATTTTTTACGTCTACACACTTTATTATTTAGGCCTTGGACTACAAAACCCTCGAGTTAATCCATATAAATTTCTTCTTCAAGATCTCCATTCAAAAAAGCAGTTTTAACATCCATTTGATGAATTATCAGATTATGTAATGAAGCAATAGCGATTAAAATCCTAATAAATGTAATTCTAGTAACAGGAGAGTAGGTGTCAAAGAAATTAATTCCTTCTTTTTGCCTATAGCCTTTAGCTAAAAGTCTTACCCTAAATTTATCAATAGAACCATCAGCTTTTAATTTCTTTTTAAATATCCATTTGCATCCAATAATTTTACATCCTTTAGGCAAGTCAATTAACACCCAAGTGTTGTTAGAAATAATATAATCATATTCACTAATTATAGCTTCTTTTAAAAAAGTGGAATTGGGTGAGGACATTGCCTCATTAAAAGTGATAGGGTCATTTTCCATTAAGTATGTTAAAAATTCAGGACCAAAAGAAGCAGCTATCCTAGGTTTTTTACTTTTTCTAATGTCAATTTCTTCTGAATCCGAAGGTTCATTTCTAACACTAGGACCCACTGGAACAGAACTACTAGTTTCCTCACTACTCACTTTAAAACGAAATTTATCCTCATAAAATTCAATATCTCGACAAAAAAAATAGTATTTTTATCTATATATTGATTTTTAGAATCAATTACAAGAAACCTATATACATTACTGTTTTTAGCATAACCTTTAAAAACACAACCAACTGTCTTTGGGCCAAGTTTAGTTCTCTTTTGTATTGGTAGGCACCCCCGCACTTTAAGGTGTTTATAAGAAGGTTTTCTGTTTTTCCAGATTTCATAGGGAGTTTTTTCATTTTTATCAAAAGGTATTTTGTTAAGAATATAACAGGCAGTAAGAAGTGCCACACCCCACATATTATAAGGTAAACCCGAAGTTCTTAACATAGAATTTTACCATATCCTTAAAAGTTCTATCTTTTCTTTCAGCCACACCATTGGAATGGGATCAGTAAGGAGGAGTAACTTGATGAATTATTCCACTTTCTTTACAAAATTTATCCTGATCACTGGTGTACTCTCCTCCCCTATCGGATCTTAAGGTTTTAATTGATTTTTCCAATTATTTTTAAACTTCTAATTTATAAGAAATAAATTTTGAGAACTCTTATCTTTACTCATAAGGAGATAAATATAGCTGTAACGAGAGTAATCGTCAATAAAAGTAACAAAGTATTTATTTCCACCACGTGTCACATATCCTTTTAAATCAAAAGGATTAGAATGTATTAAACTTAGAACGGTTGAGTTTCTTTCGACACACGAAAAAGGTTTTTAGCATATTTTGATTCAGCACAGATTTCACATTTAGAGTTGGTATAAATATCAGATTTTGGTACGTTTCCCAAAAACATTGATTTTTTAATTGATGCCTTATTTACATGACCATGTCTAAAATGCCAGAGTCAATCAAATAAGAAGAAGAAGTATATGTTTTATTATTATCAACCACAGTTACATTGAGTTTGAAAACACCCTCATGAACATAGCCCTTACCCACAATGACACCTCCCTTAGTCATAACTACTTTATCACTCTCTAGGACAATTTTAAAACCCTTTTTAACTAAGACAAAATTGGACACCAGATTCTTCCTAACCTCAGGGACATACAAAACATCTATCAAGGTAAGAACATTTCCCGAGGTGAATTTTAAAACTACGATTCCCTTTCCCTCAACCTTAGGTGAAGAGGAGTTCCCCTTGTACAGACGTTCATCCTCACCCATAGCAGTGAAGGTAGTGAAGGCACCTCTCATGCCTCAAATATGTTTGGTAGCACCAGAATCAAGCCACCAGTCTGTCATGTTACTCACAATGTTTTCCCCGATTACCATAGCTAAAAATTTTCCCTCCTCGGTTACATTTGTTTGAGGCTTCACATTCTGACTCTTCCTCAACTTGCAATCTTTAGCATAATGACCTGGTTTTCCACACACAAAGAATTAACCAACATGTTTAGATTTAAACTGAGGTTTATAATTTTTATTCTGATCATTAGGTTTGAATTTATGGTTGGATCTCGAATTCCAGTTTGGTTTATGGTGCCCATATTTTTTATTTGAATGGTTAGGCTTAAACTAGTTCTGTTTTTAGTTTCCATTTTATTTCCCCTCGACCAAATTAGCCTTAGAATTAAATTCAGAATTTTACTCCTTAAGTTCTGCATTCCTATTATCCTTAATTCTCAAATGAACTATGAAGTCTTCTAGTGTCATCTCTTTTTTCTTATATTTAAGACCGTTTTTGTAATCTTTCCGGGAAGGTGGAAGTTTTTCAATTATAGACGACACCTGAAATCCTTCACATATACTATAATCCTCGGTCATAATTTCATGAATAATAATTTGTAGTTCTTCAAGTTGTAGCATAAAAAATTTATTATCTTCGATTTTAAAATCCAAAAATTTTCCAACCACAAATTTTTTAGACCCAGCATCTTCTGTTGCATATTTTTTATCCAAATTGTTCCATAATTCTTTAGCAGTAGGACATGACAAATAAATATTATACAATTCATGGTAGAGACAATTCAGAATATAATTCCTACACATATAATCCCTTTATTTCCAAACAACAAATTCTTCAAGATTAGAAGGTCTATCAGATGCAATTAAGTCAGCCACCTTAAGAGTTGTTAGGTAAAATTGCAGTTTCATTTGCTACCTCTTAAAATGTTTCCCATCAAATGTTCAGATTTTTCAGAGTATTTTGCATTGGGATTTCCCATAGCAGGTTGTAGAATAATACAATTTCACCTTTAGATTGTTGGAAAAATTAATTGCAAAATATATATTAAAAAACCCAAAATACGAAGTAAATAAAATTGGAAGAACTTATTGATTGAGGTTTGTGTTTGACACAAAGTCCTAAACGTGAAATTTCCCGCTGATATTTGTAACTATCAGCCTCGTGAGCAAATACCTCCCAAGATTCAACAATCAGACTTAAACACTAGCTTAATGTTAAATCTTGGAACTCTCAAGATACTCCATATCTCCCAAATAAATCATGAATATAATTTTTTGTGCAGAATAGTCAGATAATTTTTTTCAGAGAAAGTGAGAGAGGCCGAATTTTGCTGTCTACTTTTTCAAAGTTGTAGCCTTTGTTTTATACATAATTTGGTAAAAATGTGGGAAGAGGTTTTAGGCAACTAACCCAATATTATCTCCACTAACGGGTAGTTTATTTAGAATATAAGAGTGAGTAAAAAATTAAAAACGGGTTTAAAAATTAGTTAAAAATGAAATAGTAAATGGGTAAAAAATCTGGACACTCAAGAGAAGACCAAAGCCTCCAAGGTCGAATCAAAGACTATTAATGTTTAGTGTGCCCTATAGGGATTGAACCCAAGATCTCAACCAACAAATCCCATAAACTTACAACTTGGTCACTTGCCCCAAATCATTTATTTCATTCAAAATAAATATATATACTATATTATACCCAACAATCACCCACATGAGTGAAATAAATAAATAATTATAAAAAGATGCTCTGGAGTATCATAAGGAGTGACGTATAAGGTGAAGGTGTCACTCGACTTGAACCTTTGCTTTGTGTTGACCTATTGGGTTTATCTGCTGATAGTGAACTAGTGTCTTGAAATACTTTGCCATTGTTGTAAACTTAAGTCAATAGAACACACACGTGACTCCCAAAAATCATCATCGAGTTCCCACGATTGTGCTCTTTTCGGTCTTGAGCATACCCAGGTTTCTTGAGTGCTCTAGAAAATCTGCCTTAATTATGATAGGAAGCGGCCCCACGACCACACTCATATAGGTCCTTCAATTAAGAGTATATTGTATCTCACACCCCATAGAATAATCTCTATAAAAATCATTAAGAGAATAAATCTTATCCTCCATTGATACAGTGGTACTACTTCATAGGAATGTTTTTTTAAGTATAATTTAGTACCCCCACAAATCACTCGTATAATTTTGTTATCCCATTGATCCCAGATTTTGGGATCTCCAGTCATATGGGTTGGGTTTCCATTATCAGTGATTTTGATATTAATAGGCTTTTAGCCCATTTCCCTCGATGTTTGATAAACTAACTGTCTAGCTAGACCTTTAGTCAATGGATCTGCCAGATTTTCCTTTAGCTTGATATAGTCAATTGATATAGCTCCATCTTTCAGTAGTTGTCTCACTATATTGTGTCTTCTCCTGATATGTCTAGACTTTCTATTTTAGGAGTTATTATGTGCTATTGCGATCACTGCTTGATTATAACAATGAAAGGACAATGTTGGAACTGGTTTAGGCCATAAATGAATATCTAATAGGAAAGTCCTTGACTATTCAGCCTCTTCACTTGCTTTATCCAATGCAATGAATTCTGATTCCATAGTGGATCTCGCTATACAAGTTTGTTTGATAGATTTCCAAGATACAACGCCTTTTGCCAAGGAAAAAGCCTATCCACTCATAGATTTACATTATTCATTATCATAAATCCAATTAGCATCACAAAAGCCTTCAATTATGGCGGGATATCTAACATAATGAATACCATAAGTTATTGAGTATTTTAGATATCTCAAAACTCTAATCAAAGAATCCCAATGTTCATTATTAGGATTACAAGTATACCTACTAAGTCTACTTACAACATATGCAATATCAGGTCTAGTGCAGTTCATAAGATACATTAGACTACCATTAACTCTAAAATATTCTAATGATGATACACCAGGACCCGAATATTTTCTTATGTGACAAATGGGGTCATGAGGTGTTTTAGCAAGAATACAATTAAATTGTTCAAATTTTCTATGAACTTTCTCCACATAATTAGATTGGGTTAAAACAATTCCTTCAGAATTTTTAACAATTTTAATTCCAAGTATAACATCAGCGACACCCAAATCTTTCATATAAAATTGCTTATTAAGGAAACTTTTAGTTTTATTAACTACGTCCATATCAATTCAAAAAATAATCGTATCATCCACATATAAGCAAATAATCACACCAGAATTATCCTTGAATTTGCAACAAAAACATTTATCCTCTTCATTAATTTTAAAATCACTAGATATCATTATCTGATCAAATTTTTCATGCCATTGTTTAGGAGCTTGTTTTAGTCCATATAATGATTTTTTAAGTCTACACACTTTATTATCTAGGTCTTGTACTACAAACCCTTCGAGTTGATCCATATAAATTTCTTCTACAAGATATCCATTCAAAAAGTATTTTTAATATCCATTTGATGAAATATCAGAATATCTAATGAAGCAATAGCGATTAAAATCCTAATAGATGTAATTCTAGTAACAGGAGAGTAGGTGTTAAAGAAATCAATTCCTTCCTTTTGTCTATTGCTTTTAGGTACAACTCTTGCCTTAGATTTATCAATAGAACCATCAGCTTTTAATTTCTTCTTAAATATTTATCTGCATCCAATAGTTTTACATCCTTTCAGCAAGTCAACTAACTCCCATGTGTTGTTAGAAATAATAGAATCATATTCACTATTTATAACTTCTTTCCAAAAAATAGAATCGGGTGAGGACATTGCCTCATTAAAAGTGACATGGTCATTTTCCATTAAGTATGTTAAAAATTTAGGACCAAAAGAACTAGTTATCCTAGGTCTTTTATTTTTTTTAATTTCAGTTTCTTCTGAATTCAAAGGTTCATTTCTGACACTAGGACCCACAAGAACAGAACTACTAGTTCCCTCACTTCTCACTTTAAAAGGAAATTTATCCTCATAAAATGAAGCATATCTTGACTCCAAAACATTGTTTTCATCTATATATTGATTTTTTGAATCAATTACAATAAATCTATATGCATTACTATTTTTAGCATAACCAATTAAAATACAATCAACTGTCTTTAGGCAAAGTTTAGTTCTCTTAGGTACTAGTATTGAAACCTTAGCAAGGCACCCCCACACTTTAAGGTGTTTATAAGAAGGTTTTATATTTTTCTACATTTCATAGGGAGTTTTATCATTTTTCTTAAAAGGTTTTTTATTAAGAATATAACAGGAAGTAAGAAGTGACTCACCCCACATATTATAAGGTAGTCCCGAAGTGCTTGACATAGAATTTACCATATCCTTAAGAGTTATGTTTTTTCTATCAGCCACACCGTTAGATTGGGGTAGGTAAGGAGGAGTAACTTGATGAATTATTCAATTTTCTTTATAATATTTATCAAGATCACCGGTGTATTCTCCTCCCCTATCGGATCTTAAGGTTTTAATGGATTTTTTCAATTGTTTTTCAACTTTTAATTTATAAGAAATAAATTTTGAGAAACTCTCATCTTTACTCGTAAGGAGATAAATATAACAATTACGAGAGTAATCATCAAACCCAAAACCCAAGGCTCAAAGGCCAATCAAAGACTATTAATGTTTAGTGTGCCTCCTAGGGATTGAACCTAAGACCTCAAGCACAAAATTCCACAAACTTACCACTTGGCCACTTACCCCAAATCATTTATTTCATTCAAAATAAATATATATACTATATTATACCCAACAATAACCCCACACCCACTCTGTATCCAACACATAATACATACCACATTGGTGAGGAAGTGAGATATTAGATATGGGTAGCTTGGATTTGAAGCTTGTCGGCTGGATTCGGATCGGGTCAACCACCACCTGGTTGGGAGGTTGGACTACCATAGGTTATGGGGTAAATCGGGTAGTAATGGGTTTCGGTTAGCAGGTCCCTATTTGGGTTATGGGGTTTCGCCGGTCAGAGATGGTATTAGGGAAGAAACCTCATGTTGGCAGATGGGGGGCGGGGGGTTAGGGGGGCGGGTGAGTTTTGTCAAGTGTGTGTGTGTGCATTAATCACACGAGTGTCTATTGCTGCTGGCGCGAACCAATTATAACAAGAAATTAAAATTGATTGGTTTATTTTTTAATGTCTTATTAGGTTCATTAAAAAGTCATTATTTTGGTTCACTTAAGAACCTCTCTCTCTCTCTCTCTCTCTCTCTCTATATATATATATATATATATATATATATATATATATATGAGTGTGTGTGTGTGTGCCTGTGTGTTTCACAATGCGAATCATAATCATTTTGCAATGTAAAATAAGTTATATCAAATTTTGAAATGGTTATAAGATTAATCATCTAGTTTTTTAACCCGTGAAGTAACGACTAATACCATAAAAGATTCAATGAGTAAAAATGTTTAATAGTATTTGTTTACTTATTAAATCTTTTATGGTATTAGTCCTTGTTAGAGTGGTTATATATATATATATATATATATATATATATATATATATATATATGCGTTGTGTGACTGACGTGTGAAAACCGAGCGTCCGTGTAATACGCTAGTCGTTGTTATTGGTTTCCAACGTCAATGCAAAAACCTAAACTTTTAACTAAACTTTTATGGAGTATAGCGGCGAGTATGGGTATCGAATCCACAGGGAAATAGGGTAACGTAGACAGACGAGTGAATCCTAAATCTGAATTTAAAGAAAAGGAAAAGATGATATGATTGGTGGGCTAACTACAACTATTTGCAACTTTGAGACAATTGATTAATGAACTAAATTACTAATGACGATCAAACTGAAACTCGGATTATATGGTGAATAAAAAAAGGACGAAAATGCAGTCCCTCGTCCTTAGTGTATTGCAGGTATGAAACTAATCGTAAATTTGAATGATTGATTTGTCCCAGACTTTAGTACTCTCAAGCATTACGTATATGAGGTTCAAGCCTGCATCATACGAAATCAGAAGATGACTAAAGCGGTAACGCGCGATAGTAACATTCGCTTTGTATCCTAAAGCATCCCGGTTACTCGGAAGCAAACGAGGTCCAAAGGTCTACAATGGTTATGTTACTACACAATACGGACTTAATATATCATTAAATTCAGGGGATTAATTTCATACACATACAATTAACACATTAAGCCGAGTTCGTGCATCCCAACCTTAATGAATTTAGCCGGGCATGTTGAACTTAACGATGCAAAGAATAACTATGTTGCATGTGAAAGAACTCATGGTGAAACTACTTTGAAACATGTAAACAAGTGTTGTAAATTAAGAAATCTATCTAAATTAAATAAGAGTATTAATCAAGCAATAACAATTCTAAGAAGAATGAATACTTGAATTAGAACTTGAAACAAACCCGGAAATGAATCGGTCTTGATACAAAATAATTCCAGCTATTTTATGTAGTCTTCTACTTCTTTTCTCTCTACAAAAACTCTCTACAATTCTATGGAAATTATTCTTTAACTATCTAAATGAGAACCCTTGTATATGAGGAACATGAACTTTCCCCAAAACCCTTCAGAACAACCCTTTTTAAGGGCCTCACTTCGGAATGCAAGACACCAAGAGTGAGTTGTAACACACAAACTTTTTGCTGGACCACTCAATAACAGAACTATTTCTGCCATCAGGGGACACAAACCGATTTGAGGTACACGCGAACCGGTTCGCCCCCCTGAACCGGTTCTAGCTGGGTTCGAGGGCATTCTCTGGTCTAGGAAGCCAAACTTTGGTTTTAACACTTAGAATATTTTTCATCTTTTTCTCTTGTCTTCTTGGATTTTCCTTCAACTTCAACTGATCATAACTCCTTCACCGTAGTTCGGATTTGGGTGTCGTTTCTTCCAGTATTATCGTTGTTCCGAGATCTTCAACTTTCCAGTTGGTCCCACCTCCGGTATCCCGCTACAAAATTACGAAAATTCCCTTGAACTTGCCTTCCAAGCCTTTCTTCATTGTTTTGATTTCTCTTTTGTATCTTTAGCATCGTTAACCTGTTAAAACACATCGGAGAGACACAAAACACGAAATACTTGCCTACGAAGGTTAGTAGCAACAATGTTAGTTAAATCCATATCAATTGCATCACTCGAGCCCACAAATGTACCGAAATTAGGGGAATAAATATACAATATTTATGTCCAATCAAATCCCCCTAACTTAGAACTTTGCGCGTCCCGAGCAATGTAAAAGATGAAGAAAAGAGGTTAAAAACATATTATTGGGATAGAGTACCTTTTTCGCGGGCGAGCGATTGCATTTAGCGTATGCAACAAGCCTTTAAACCCCTAGGTTACCCTAGTACAACGAGTGTTGTCTCATGAGGGTTTTCAATGAATATACCCACAAAATTCGACTCAAAGAAACTTCAAAATACGCAAAAATTGTATAGTTCAAGTTTTTTCGGAAAATAATCATCATTAGTTCATGTTCAAGAGTCTCAAATTATAGTGTGTGTGCTAAGCCAAAAATCGAACCGCTAACTTCCATCGATTCATCATTACGTTACTTTCCGAAAATTCGTTTTGATTTTAAAATCTCACGTAATGCTCTCACAAACGAATCACTCAGAATGTGGTTATTCTCTCGGTGTGTGTGATTTATAAAGAGTAAATATAATTGATGCAAAGTCACGCACACAATTTGAAAGAAGGAAATATATGGTGAATAGATCTCATCAATAGAATACGATTTGAAAAGCCGGAACATTGCCTCTTATACATATGTTTTATCTCCTTTATTATCTTTTTGTGTTTTAGCTCTTCATGCAGTAACCAATTTCGCAATTTTTTACTCGGTTAGGACTTTTACGGGTTGAAGGTGTGTTGGGTGATATTGGACAAGGTTAAGAATTTCGAAATTGGAAAACTTTGCTATGATGTCCATTAGTGCTTTTTCGGGTTTTTTCTCATTTTATTCATATTCACACTTTTCTTTTCTTGCTTTTGTTGTGCATTTCCATTCTTTTTCTGGCCCTTTTTGTTGCACTGGTTTGGACTTAAATTCTGACTTTTTCCATTTTTCACAATTCCGGTCTTTTGGGGGTTTTCGGGTTGTCAAACGAAAGGGAAGACTTTTATTTGGCTCAAAATGGGTTACAAAAGGGATGATTTTTCACAATTTTTTTATGGCCAATATTTTTGGGTGACAAACGATGGCCTACTTCATTGTCCAAAATACTAATTGCGTTACCATATGCATTTCAAGATGAATTTAATTTAGAGATTCTTCGGCACGTTTTTCAAGGTAATATTATACACGTTTCTCAAATTGATCAAAGTGAAATACTTGAGATCTTTGACAACTTATTAGGTGCTATAAGAATTTTAATTTAACAATTAACTCGGATTGATTTATAAATTTCACAAAAATGACAAGCTCAAATCTCACCGGGTTTGTTAATCTCCACACTTATTCGTTAAGTCGTCGAATTTCGCACAATTTCCATCATTGGTTGATTTCGGCATTGTGTATTGTGTATTTTTACAACTTCAGACTTTAAACCGAATTTTAATGATATTTTCGAAAGAATTTGAATTTTTATTTTTATTTATTTTGAAGAAAAATATTTTTGGATTTTTCATAATTTTATTTTGGCATTTTTAGAAAATTTGTGAAGTTATAAAAATTGCACTTGTGACCCCCCCCCCCCCCCCCCCCCCTAACTTAGACTTTTGCATTGTCCTCAAGCAACAAGGACTAAAAGCTAACTGAATGAGAATTAAAAGTGTGGAGAAATAAAACAACAAATTAACACAAAATGCATGATTGCATTATACAAAGAAGAAGCATGTGTTACATAAGAGACTACGAATCATACAATGATTGTGAACCACCAACAACAACACAACACAACACAACACAAAACAACACAAATAATCACACAAAAACAGTCACGGGCTATGATGGGGAGGCTGATTTGAGGTCCCGGGTGCATTCGGATCATAGAGGTCATAGAAGAAAGATGGTGGTGGACCACCAAAGTTGAGCTCATAGAGGTGTGCTTGAAGCTGGTGCATCATACTTGTATCTCTCCTATAAGCCGCTTGATCCCTTTGATATGAGAATTGATCTTGATTGTATTTGGTGATGAACCCGTCAAGACGGGATTTCACTGATGAAAGGCGCCTATCAAAGTTTGCTCCCGAGGGCTCGAAATCAGAATCATCATCATCCCCATATTCCTCTTCTTCTTCGGCCTCCATCATTGGGTCATCATATCCTTCCTCCCCCACATCCTCATCGAGTATGGGACGGTCGGGGTGGGCAACACGCATTTGGCGCTCACTCCGAGTAGTGGAAGTAGCACCATTTGGGCGGGGAAGGCGGATATGATACCCCGGGTCTTCCACCCCAGCATCGATCAAGAGCTCCGTAATGAGGCGAGCGTAAGGGAGCGCAGTTTTTCCCCACTCGTCATATGCAGCATTGATGGTATCGGCGTAAAAAAGCTGGGCTAAATTAATTGTGCTTCCGGGTCTTCTTTGGTGTGAGGGGCACCATTTTTAGGACATTGGAAAGGCACCGGGAGGACAACCCCTTTGGCACGCATTTTTCGTGCAATGATGTTAGCCGAGAAAAGAATTTGGAGGCCATTAAGGTAAGCCTCGTGTAGTGTGGAGGAATTTCGGATAAGTGTTGCATAGAAGTGGCGGATGGCAGTTTCAAACACATGATTGCTCATAGGAGCGAGAAAGGAGCACCACCCCCGGCGGCCGAATAGGGCGGTGACGTCGTCGGGAAGTTGTTCCCAAGAAACAAACCGCTCAATGTGGATTGGGCGCATAGCGGAAAAGTATTGCTCGGACCAAAGGCGCTCTTGGATGCTACGAAACACACCCATACCCTCGTCATTGAGGACGGTGGTGGCATTATATTTCTTTGGGAGGGATTGGTTTGGCGGGGACGTGTCATACTGAGAGAAAGAGATAAGTAGAGAGAGAGATGGGGTGTGGAGGAGAGGAGAGGAATAGTGAATTTTTGGTGTGGGAATGGAGGGGGGTTGGGGGGTGAATTTATAGGTGTGAGAGAAGGATTTTTGGTGGGAAAGGGAAATGGATTTGGAAGGAGAGGAGGGAGTGGATGAATTTGGAGTGAAAGTGTAAGGGGGAAGTTTTTGGAGGGGTGAATTTCGTGGGAAGTGAATGGAGGGAAAGAAGAGAGGGAATGGAATGAATTTGGAAAACAAGGGGGATTAATCTGTTAGGGGACTCGAACCGGTTCAGGGTACACGCGAACCGGTTCGCCTCGGGTTCGGGGGCAAGTTCTGCTAGAAAATTCTTGGTGATCTATTTTCTCAAACTTTCAGTGTACTCTCATATCCTCTCTCATGCCCAATGCTCCAAAAGATATACTAGACTCTCGGGTACCCTAAAATCGCCTCGACCAACCTCTCAACTACGTACAAACACGCCCAAAAAGTGAACGAACTCAGTCTCTCTTGTAAACCAAGCTTCGAACTCAAAACTATCGTAATTCACACATGATTGCTATATACATGAATTCACCCCACGCACGTCGGGGGTGCGACGACCTCTCTCGACCCCGTAGACTCTACTCATCTCTCCCGTCTTCTGATCGTAAACCAATAATTGGAACAAGTTAGGACCTCGCCCATAGGTAAGGGGGATACCGGGAGACTTGTCATGATCAGTTGGAAAGGGATCCTCGTGATACTTATTCAAAGCGTGATCTTCATGCATTTTCTCGGAGGGAACACCTAAGTTCCTTTTGAATTTTGGAACGCATGGGTCGGGCTCTAAGTCGGACGAACTACATACTTTCTCCTTTATCACCTCCGGGACATCAATTGGTATGGGTGGATGGTTATTGCGAACAAGCTCATCAATTTTATCGTCCCACTCGCTTTTTTTAAATGACTACATGAGTCCCAAAACGATTGGATTTCATCGTTAAGGCTCTCATCCACCTGTCCGAACTCTCTTTCAAATTCTTCCATGTTGTACTCCTCTGGCTCTTTCTCTTGCTTTGTTTCCACATCCTTTCTTCCTTGTTCCATTTCAGTATAAACCCCCTTGCTCTCATGGCTCAATACTGAGCAAGTTCCTAATGTATCACCACAATAATTTTCCTCAAAATACCCCTCTACAATCTCGTTTATGCAGCTCACTACGTGAAGATCATCTTCATCCCCCGTATGTTGTGTGATATGGAGGATGTTAGTCTCCAAAGTCATGTTCCCAAAAGTGAGTTGCATTTGCCCATTGCGTGTATTAATGATTGCGTTAGCCATAGATAAGAATGGTCTCCCAAGAATGATAGTAACATGATTACTCGAGGGGAAGGAAGGCTCCATGTCCCAAATGAAAAAGTCTACTGGGAAGTAGAAAGTGTGTACTTGGACGATCACGTCCTTAACTATACCTATTGGAATCTTCACGGTTCGATCCGCTAATTGGAGAGTGATCTTTGTGCATTTCAGGTTGCCCAGATCAAGTTGCCTATATATGGCGTAAGGGAGGATATTGACACTAGCTCCCAAGTCAAGTAAGGCTTTTTCAATTTTAATTTCTCCAATGATACAGGAAATGGTGGGTGCCCTGGGATCTTTAAATTTGGGCGGGAGATCATTAAGTAGTATGGATCTCACGTTCTGTGCTAGAAAGATGTTTTTATTTACTGTCATCTTCCTCTTTACCGTTAACAAATCCTTGATGACTTTCGCATAAGCTGGAATTTGCTTGATGGCCTCGAGGAAAGGTAGATTTAACTTTACTTGCTTAAGTACGTCTAGCACTTCATCACGGGGGCTGCCTTTGTGGAGAGGAACCAACCTTTGAGGAAAAGGTGCCGCGGTGGGCGGTTATACTACCACCTCGGGCTCAATGGGGTCACTTTTATCACTCTTATTTAAGGAGACATCTTTGTCCTCTTTTGTGTCGGGTGAAATCTCCTTGTCTTTGGTTGCGTCGTGTGGGGGAGGTGATAAATCAACGATTCTCCCACTACGAAGAGTGGTAACAGCGCTAAATTGCTCCGAATGGCCACGGGGTGTGGAAATAACAGTAGTTTGACCTTGGGGAGGTCTTTGGCCCTTGGCTGGAAACTTGCCCTTCTCTAGGACACTCATTGTTGACTACAGTTTTGAGATATTTGCATTTATGTCGCCTATCATACGATCATATCTAGCATGGGCTGCAATTTGGTTATTGATCAATTGGTTCATCATATACTCGAGATTTCTCCGTGGTGGAGTGATATATGCTCCCTGAGGTGGTGGTGCTTGCACATGTCCTTGCATGTATGGAGCTTGTTGGAAGGGTTGTGGTGGAGGATGGGCAGCATGTGAATTAAGATTCATTGCTACATGTTGCTGCCCATAGCTGAAACCAGGATGGTTTTTCCACGAAGGATTGTAAGAATTTCCGTGGGGTGCACCGAAATCACCCTTAAATACTCCTATACCACTAACTTGCTCTTGAAGCATAACTTTGTAGGCGAGAATCGTCGAGCATTCCTCAGTTGAATGGCCTGCCTCATAAATTGCACACACCATTTCGACAAGTTTTGGGATGGATCCAGTTGGTCCTCTTCCATATACCTCACGGTCTCGCAGTCCTTTCTCAAGTACATCTCGCCAACTTTCTGTCATAGAATTTTTTTCTACGTGAAATAGACCGGATGCTGAAGGAGTGGTGGTCACTTGGCGATTGCGATTTTGAGCACTAGGGTCAGATGTGTCCCGTGATTGGTTAGTCTCGGCGACATACCTCAGGTGAAGCTCAGCATCGGTGGCATCAAATTTGATAAATGGACCATCACACATGGTTTGAACGAGTTGTTTGGAATTAATGTTCAGCCCATTATGGATGAAGGAAATGAGTTGAGGTTTGTCAAATCCATGATGAGGGCATGAAGTAATTAACTCATTGAACCGCTCGTAACATCGATCGAAGGACTCATTTTTTAATTATCGAAAAGTTTGAATTTGAGCCTTAATGGAGTTCGTTCGATGTGGGGGAAACAATTTCTTGAGAAATTTGGATTGTAATTCATTCCAGGATGAAATTGAATTTGGAGGTAAAGACCATATCCAGGTCTTAGCCTTATCCTTTAGCGAGAATGGGAAGAATTAGAGGCGGAGCACATTTTTCGTGCAGGTTTGATCGCTGAGGGTCTCACACGCCTCCTCAAATTTCATGATGTGGGCATATGGTTTTTCTAAATCCCTTCCATGGTAAGTGGGAAGGATTTGGATCATCCCATTCCTAAATCGAAACTTCCCTGCATTATACGAAAGTAAAATGCATCTCGGATTGACAGTGCGCTCGGGATATAAGAGTTCTCTTAAAGGTCGGTACGGGACCTCCTCCTCACCGGCGGCTACACTAACGTGTTGACAGTGTGCTCACTTGGTATCCTAGGAGTGTGCTCGAAAGTGTGTCCTAAAAGGGAGAACTGAGTGCTACTTGTGAATGAGTGTGACGGTGTAGGAGTTGGAACCCAAAACTGTGGTGAGTTTGGAGTGTGAGGGTTGTCCAGGTAGTACTCACCTATCGGGTTTTCGTGAATATGGCTTGGAGTATTACGGGGAGGTGAAGTGAGTTCAGAACTTTGCATTAACAGATTTGTGAGAGGTGATGCTGAATATATATATATATATATATATATATATATATATATATTGTCAGATTTTTTAGACTGACTTGATCTAATCTTAAGTCTACCTAACTCCCCGGCAACGGTGCCATTTTGACTGACGTGTGAAAACCGAGCGTCTGTGTAATACGCTAGTCGTTGTTATTGGTTTCCAACATCAATGCAAAAACCTAAACTTTTAACTACACTTTTATGGAGTATAGTGGCGAGTATGGGTATCGAATCCACAGGAAAATAGGGTACCGTAGACAAACGAGTGAATCCTAAATCTGACTTTAAAGAAAAGCAAAAGATGATATGATTGGTGGGATAACTATAACTATTTGCAACTTTGAGACAATTGATTAATGAACTAAATTACTAATGACGATCAAACTAAAACTTGGATTATATGGTGAATAAAAATAGGACGGAAATGCAGTCCCTCGGCCTTAGTGTATTGCAGGTATGAAACTAATCGTAAATTTGAATGATTGATTTGTCCCAGACTTTAGTACTCTCAAGCATTACGTATATGAGGTTCAAGCCCACATCATACAAAATCAGAAGATGAGTAAAGCGGTAACGCGCGATAGTAACATTCGCTTTGTGATCGAGTTGAAAACCGAGCGTCCGTGTAATACGCTAGTCGTTGTTATCGGCTTCCAACCTCAATACAAAAAAAAAACCTAAACTTTTAACTACACTTTTATGGAGTATAGTAGTAAGTCTGGGTATCGAATCCACAGGGAATGTTTTATAGAATTTAATTGATTTATTACTTCTAAAATAAAAGTGAAAAAGATGATGATGGTTGACAAGGGGAAATAAGTTGGAACAAATTTATAAAACTAATTAAAATGAATGAGGAAATAGGTTGGAATACAATCCCCCAATCCCTAGTAATTACCCATTAGAATACTAGAATTATAAATTATAAATTTGAATGAATCCAGTCTTTATAGATCCTAAGCATTACATATATGAGGTTCAAGCCCGCATCATATGAAATCAAAGATAAATATAAAGCGGTGCTAAATAATTACACGCACATCATATTCTTAAATATCCCAAGTACCTAGGGCAAGAGAGATTAAAAGATCTAGGATGATTCTGAACTTATCTTACACGATTCTTTCAAATTTAAATTTAAATTCTATTTCCTACGTAGATAAATTACTTCGGGATGGGTTCATGCATCCCAACCCTTAAAAATTAGCTAAACATGATGAAAACAAAAGAAAACTCTAACAAACATTGTTAACAATTTGCAAAACAATTGAGAATTGAATGGAAAAATAAAATAGAGAATAGAAATTGATACTTGTATTTAGCAAGAGGAGAAAGAGATGAATTTGAATCCAGCAAAACTTCTTCTTCAAACTTACAACTAGGGTTTATGAAAACTTCTACCAAAGAAAACTACAATCTAACTTTCTCTCTCTAATCCTACTCCTACCCTCTAGAATTTGACTCCCTCTCTCTAGAATTCAACTCCCTTTGAAAATGAGGTAGGGCTTGGTCTTTTATAGCACCAAGTTGCATGAATTTGGCATCAAATTTCGCTTGTGACACAAGTTTTCCAAGAGTTGCACTGCATTAAATGCATAATTAATTACAGAAATCCGCACATCCAGACTCTTCATTATCGCGCAACTTCAAAACATCGTAACTTCTTCACCGTAGCTCGGATTGAGGTGCCGTTTTTTCCAGTATTCTTGTAATTTAGAGCTCTTCAACTTTCTATTTGGCCCCACCTTCGGACTAAGGCTGAAAAATTACGAAAATGCCCTTCAACTCTCCATTTCTTGGTTTCTTTCACTGTTTTGAGTTCTCCTTCGCACTAACTTGCATGAAATACCTGTAAAACACATGAGAAATACACAAAACACGAAATACTTGCCAAAAAAGGTTAGTAGAATAAATACGAGACAAATCCAAGATATTTACACTACACGGGATCATAAAAATACCGCAATTAAGGGGATAAATGTGAAGAATATGTGCCTAATCACACCCCCTAACTTAGAACTTTGCGCGTCCCGAGCAATGTAAATGAAATTAGCCAAAATTATACTCTTGAAAATTATTTTATTAAAATAAAATTCCACTTTCGCAGGCAAGCGATTGCATTTAGCGTATGCAACAAGCCTTTAAACCTCTAGGTTACCCTAGTAGGACGAGTTTTGTCTCGTGAGGGTTTGTCGTGAATACACCCACAAAATTCTTTATTGACTCAAATAAAGATCAAAATACTTAAAAATTGTACAATTTAAACTTTTCGAAAAATAATCACCATAAATTCATATTCAAATGTCTCAAACCATAGTGTGTGTGTGCAAAGCCAAAAATTAAACCTCAAACATCCACCGATTGAGCATTACGTTACTTTCCGAAAATTCGTTTTGATTCAAATTCTTACGGATGCACTCACAAACGAATCACTCGGATTGTGGTTATTTTCTCTCGGTATGCATGATATAAAGAGTAAATATAATGGACACAAATTCATGCATACAAAATTGAAAAGAAGGAAATTTATGGTGAAAAGATCTCATCATCGGACTACAGTTATTAGGAAATGGGAACATCACCTCTAGTTCACACCATTTAATCTCTCATATTATCTTTTTGTGTTTTAACTCTCCATGCGGTAACCAATTTCGCCATTTGGACTCGGTTAGGACTTTTCGGGTTAAGGTGTAAAGGGGAAAAAATGGAAATGGTAGGGAATGTTGAAATTGGAAAATGTCCTTATGATGTCCATTAGTGCTTTTTCGGGAATTTGCTCATTTTTCTCTTTCTTTTTTTTTCTATTTTCTATTTTCATTTTTTCTTTTCTTTTTTTCTTTTCTTGCTATTTTTGTTAAGCATATCTATTTTTTTTTCTTGCCCCTTTTTGTTGCACTTTTCGGACTTTATTTGATGAATATTCAATTTTCACAATTTCGGGCTATTTGGGTTTTTTGGGTATCAAACGAAAGGAAAATATTTATTAGGCTCAAATTGGGTTGCAAAGGGATAATTTTTCACAACTTTTTATGGCTAATATTTTTGGGTAACAAACGAGGGCCTACTTCATTGTCCAAATTGCTAATCACATTACCATATGCATTTCGAGATTAGTTAAGTTTAGAGATATATTTAGCACGAATTTCGAGACAACACTTCACACATTTCCCATAACCGATCAAAACAAAGGATTGAGATCATCAACGACTTATTAAAACGCTGAAAAGAACTTTGAGTTAATCATACACTCGGATTGATTTAAAAACTCAAAAAGATCGATAGGCTCGAAATCTCACCGGGTTTGATCAATCTCCACACTTATTCGTAAAGTCGTCAATTTTCTTTCAATTTCCATCTTCGGTCAATTTTGGCTTAGTGCAATTGAGATTTAACAATTTGAGACTTTAAATAGAATAAAGGTGATATTTTTGAAAAATTTAAATTCCAATTTTTATTTATTTTGAACAAAAATATTTTTGGATTTTTTCAACTTTTTTCAATTTTTTTTTTTTTTAAAAAATTTCTAAAAAAAATACACTTGGAAAGAACATGTGATTGAATCAATGAATCTAAACAATAAATGGGAAGAATATCCCACACCCCCTAACTTAAATGTTGCATTGTCCTCAATGCAAATCAAGAACACAACATAAAGAGAGGAAAAGAAAATATTACCCAAATGTAGTGATCCTCGATGAGTACGAGTCCATTGAATCTACAAAACATGTTAGAACCAAGCATAACAAAAAGAATAACAAAAACTTTAACTAATGACACTACACTATTAAAAACGGAAAGAAAAAGAAAAAGAAAAAAAACTAATTATGTACAACCTACGATTTTAACTTCTAATAACTCGTATAGTAGAAGTCGAAAAATTTGAGGGTCCACCCAAAATACAATTTGACTTTGAGGGATTAATGGTGTACCCTCACTAGAGAGCATGCCTCCCGAAAAATAAGAATTCCGTTTGAAAAACGGAAGGCATGTGAAAATTTTAAAAAATGCACCATCACCAATTAAAAAATTTAAGGGGATAATGAAGGATTTGAGTGCAAAAGAGGACAAGTCCCATTGGGATCCAAGAAAAATAGAATTACTTCCCAAAGATTTTTCAAGTAGTATGGGAAGCGGAGAACACAAACTAAAAGAGTCCATCTTGGAAAACAATTCAAGCATAGAGTCCTTGTCCTCAAAATCTTCTCCCTCAAAATTTTCAATTGGATCTGGTGGAGTGACACGTATAAGTGTGTGGCCCATAAGATGAAGCATCTCAAAATAACATTCCCATACAAGAAGTGGATCAACATCGTCAAGACATTCATCCAGTTCTTGCGATGGATTTAATGGTTCGATAATAGTGGGGACACAAGGAGACAAATGATCCTCAACCTCAGTAGATTTTGCAATATTTATAATAGGTTGAGATTCAAAAGAACTTGGATCACTCTCAATGATTTCATTCTCAAAAGTATTAGGTGAAGCGCAAGTCTCAACCTTTTCTAAGTTGTCCAAATAATCATTCAACTCCTTGCAAGTTGCTATAATTTTCGACTCGAGAATAGCACGGTCATCAGATTGCTTTTTTATATCAAGCAAGAGTTCTTCCAAAGTAGGCTTTCTTGGTTCTAGCACCTCGAATTCCTCATTTGGTTGAAAACTTACTTCATCTTCAAAACTATCGAAAAAAAAATCCTCATTGGGTTCAAATAATGCATCTAACTCTTGCTCCCAATAACGATTTTTTTCGCGATATTCTTTTTCAAGTCTTTCTTCTTCAAGCAATTGATTTTGATAAATTTGGAGTTTCTCAGCACTAGGCTTGTAATTAATATAATCATCTTTAGTGATATTGATCCAATGGTCATAAGTCTTGAGCGCCTCCTCCTCCTCATTATTAGCATAACAATTAAAGCCACCAAAAGAGTTAAAATAAGACATTTCAAAGTGGGCAATTCAAAAACGTGACACACATTTTTATTTATTTATTATTTATTTATTTTTTACTTTTTTTTTACGAAGTAGTAAGTTAATTATAATCTATAACAAACACTCCCCGGCAATGGCGCCATTATGATCGAGTGGAAAACCGAGCGTCCGTGTAATACGCTAGTCGTTGTTATCGGCTTCCAACCTCAATACAAAAAAAAAACCTAAACTTTTAACTACACTTTTATGGAGTATAGTAGTAAGTCTGGGTATCGAATCCACAGGGAATGTTTTATAGAATTTAATTGATTTATTACTTCTAAAATAAAAGTGAAAAATATGATGATGGTTGACAAGGGGAAATAAGTTGGAACAAATTTATAAAACTAATTAAAATGAATGAGGAAATAGGTTGGAATACAATCCCCCAATCCCTAGTAATTACCCATTAGAATACTAGAATTATAAATTATAAATTTGAATGAATCCAGTCTTTATAGATCCTAAGCATTACATATATGAGGTTCAAGCCCGCATCATATGAAATCAAAGATAAATATAAAGCGGTGCTAAATAATTACACGCACATCATATTCTTAAATATCCCAAGTACCTAGGGCAAGAGAGATTAAAAGATCTAGGATGATTCTGAACTTATCTTACACGATTCTTTCAAATTTAAATTTAAATTCTATTTCCTACGTAGATAAATTACTTCGGGATGGGTTCATGCATCCCAACCCTTAAAAATTAGCTAAACATGATGAAAACAAAAGAAAACTCTAACAAACATTGTTAACAATTTGCAAAACAATTGAGAATTGAATGGAAAAATAAAATAGAGAATAGAAATTGATACTTGTATTTAGCAAGAGGAGAAAGAGATGAATTTGAATCCAGCAAAACTTCTTCTTCAAACTTACAACTAGGGTTTATGAAAACTTCTACCAAAGAAAACTACAATCTAACTTTCTCTCTCTAATCCTACTCCTACCCTCTAGAATTTGACTCCCTCTCTCTAGAATTCAACTCCCTTTGAAAATGAGGTAGGGCTTGGTCTTTTATAGCACCAAGTTGCATGAATTTGGCATCAAATTTCGCTTGTGGCACAAGTTTTCCAAGAGTTGCACTGCATTAAATGCATAATTAATTACAGAAATCCGCACATCCAGACTCTTCATTATCGCGCAACTTCAAAACATCGTAACTTCTTCACCGTAGCTCGGATTGAGGTGCCGTTTTTTCCAGTATTCTTGTAATTTAGAGCTCTTCAACTTTCTATTTGGCCCCACCTTCGGACTAAGGCTGAAAAATTACGAAAATGCCCTTCAACTCTCCATTTCTTGGTTTCTTTCACTGTTTTGAGTTCTCCTTCGCACTAACTTGCATGAAATACCTGTAAAACACATGAGAAATACACAAAACACGAAATACTTGCCAAAAAAGGTTAGTAGAATAAATACGAGACAAATCCAAGATATTTACACTACACGGGATCATAAAAATACCGCAATTAAGGGGATAAATGTGAAGAATATGTGCCTAATCACTTTGTATCCTAAAGCATCCCGGTTACTCGGAAGCAAACGAGGTCCAAAGGTGTACAATGGTTATGTTACTATGCAATACGAACGTAATTTATCATTAAATTCAGGGGATTAATTTCATACACATACGATTAACACATTAAGCCGAGTTCGTGCATCCCGACCTTAATGAATTTAGCCGGGCATGTTGAACTTAACGATGCGAAGAATAACTATGTTGCATGTGAAAGAATTCATGGTGAAACTACTTTGAAACATGTAAACAAGTGTTGTAAATTCAGAAATCTATCTAAATTAAATAAGAGTATTAATCAAGCAATAACAATTCTAAGAAGAATGAATACTTGAATTAGAACTTGAAACAAACCCGGAAATGAATCGGTCTTGATACAAAATAATTCCAGCTATTTTATGTAGTCTTCTACTTCTTTTCTCTCTACAAAAACTCTCTACAATTATATGGAAATTATTCCCCAACTATCTAAATGAGAACCCTTGTATATGAGGAACATGAACTTTCCCCAAAACCCTTCAGAATAGCCCTTTTTAAGGGCCTCACTTCAGAATGCAAGACACCAGGAGTGAGTTGCAACACACGAACTTTTTGCTGGACCACTCACTAAAAGAACTATTTCTTCCATCAGGGGACCCGAACCGGTTAGGGGTACACGCGAACCGATTCGTCCCCATGAACCGGTTCTAGGTGGGTTCGAGGGCATTCTCTGGTCTAGGAAGCCAAACTTTGGTTTTAACCCTTAGAATATTTTTCATCTTTTTCTCTTGTCTTCTTGGATTTTCCTTCAATTTCAACTGATCCTAACTCCTTCACCGTAGTTCCGATTTGGGTGATGTTTCTTCTAGTATTCTCATTGTTCTGAGATCTTCAACTTTCCAGTTGGCCCCACCTCCGGTATCCTGCTGTAGAATTACGAAAATGCCCTTGAACTTGCCTTCCAAGCCTTTCTTTCATTGTTTTGATTTATCTTTTGTATCTTTAGCATCATTAACCTGTTAAAACACGTCGGAGGGACAGGAAACCCGAAATACTTGCCTAAGAAGGTTAGTAGCAACAATGTTAGTTAAATCCATATCAATTGCATCACTCGGGCCCACAAATGTACCGAAATTAGGGGAATAAATATACAATATTTATTCCCAATCACTGTGTGTACAATAATTTCACATTTCGAAATATGTTTTTAACTCCACCAGCGAGAAATAATACCATAAAAATTCAATGATGTGTGTGTGTGTGAGAATTTTGAAAATTTCACCATGCGAAATGTCACATTATTATTTGTCACTGCATAATGTTGAAATTTCATATTGAGAAATTTTAGCAACAGAAAACTCATCGGAAATTACACTGTGAAATTTCAAATTTCAAGCTTCAAAATTATATATTCTTCGTGGATCTCTTTGGATAAATATCGTAGAGACTTTTCCAAATATATAATTTTTTTATCAAACAGAGTTGTATTTTGGGAGATATTTAACTAATATTTGCACAAGATAAAGACAAAATAAGGATTAGGGATACATTTGTCCGAAAAAAGACTTTAAACGTGAGTGAGGGACCTTAGACTAAATATATTTGCGATCGGGATCAATACTTGTACATGTTTGTTTTCTAGGGGATCAATTAACTGCTCTTTATTTTTAAGACTCGTTAATTTAAGTACCATTATATAAATAGTTTATCCCCCCCCTCCCCCCAAAAAAACACTCTATCCTTTCTTATCATAAACCCTTAATCCTAAAATCGTCTAAATGTTAAAGTATACTATAGAGTTCTTTGTGGTTGAGTTATGTCCAAATGTAGCGTTGATGTAAAAAACTAAACTTGGTCTAATTTTATAATCACAAATAAAATATATAGTTGCAATAGTAAATATAAATAGAGAGATGTAGTTTTTAAAGTAGTTCAGTTATGTAAGAAAGCCTGCGTCCATTGTTATTGTATTAATTTCAGAGGTTACAGAAAACTAAGTACTCTCTTCCATAATAATAGCCTAGAATCCGTTCTACCTTGCCCTTGATCAAAGGGATACAACATATTTATAATGACTCGAAGGTCAAGAGTCGGAATGTCAAGGGATGAAATATTTTTATATAATTAAGCATTTACATTCGTACATAATGAATGTGATGCTTGGTTGTATAAACCACGTGTAGTATGACCCTTGGTGTGATGACTCTTCACTGGTCTTGTTGGTGAGCATTCCTTGTGTTGGTCGGCAAAGTGACTATCTGCTCACTAGGATTTTGGCTATATAGGAGGACACGTGTTCACTTCTGATTTGTCCACTTAGGTGGATAATTTTTGGCATCAACAAAAGCCGCCAATGTTTCGTGCTTGATGTTTTTGTGAAAGTATGGAGCATTTGATTCTGGAAGTAGCTCGGAGTATTTTCATGATGCTTAGTCAGCAACCGACTTCCCACACTTGTAAAATTTATTGGCATTATTTGAAAATGGCATTTTTGCAAATAATTTGAATTTTAGCGAACAGCTAAAAGGAAAATGGGTATTTTTCACCTTCTGTATCGCTAAGCCGTCATAATGTCAATCGTTGGTACATTTAATCATTACGTTTGTTGTTTTTAAAACAAACTATAAAAAGGCAAGAGGCTTTTCTAGGTTTTGACTTACCCCAAATTTTCGAACTGTAGCATCCATCTCTGAGCTTTTGTGTGATCGTTTGCCATCATTCCTTCTTTTTTTGTAATTATTGCTAAATCCTTAATCTTTTGTAAGAATCCTTTCTTTCTCTCTATTTTTCTTCATTTCTTTATTTTTGAATCATAGTTTACATAGTTGATGTTGATTCTCTAGAGAAATTAAGGAAGTACACAAATTCCTTCTGGGGTTGATTTAGAAATACCTCCCAACCCTATAGATCTTTACTCTTCTGATGAGGGTCATTGGATCCCAACTTTGTTTATAGCTGAGTGCAGTTTTATCTTTCCACAAAACCCTTTTCTTCTTCATTTCTGCTAATATTAGCGAGAGTAGCCCCCAACACCTGGAGAATTGTTAATGGTATAAGTAGACTGAACGAAATCTATGGGACACATATTGGTATTACAGAGATTATGTTCTATTATAAATGGTCTATTGTAGGGGATAACACGTATTATTTCAAAAACCAGACAAGCCAATAAGTCTTTAGTGTTGAATTTGCCTAATTCCAATAAGGATTATTGTGATCATGCTTTAATAGGAAAAAATTGGCAATATGCTCCACTTCAGAATAGAGTTGCCTATCATGGTCCCACGTGCCCTCAGTCTGGGAATGGGATAGGTTGTTATTTCATTAGTTTTCCTTTCTTTACTAATTTCTCTTCTGATATATGCTAATTGTTGATGCTTGTTGTTTTTTACAGAAGACCGTAAGATAAAGTGCCCCAAGTCAGGTGAAGTGAACATGGAAGAACTCAAATTTCTATGGGTTCTGAACCAAAGGGTGAGAGAAGAGCATCCCCAATAATATTTTGTACTGCTAGAGTATAAGACTTCCATAACTTATTTTGTATCTAGGCCATCAGTTGTTGTGCCTTTAATTGTAATTGATTTGGAGAAGGATCCAATGTCTACTTCCTCGACCACTGAATCTGCTAGTATTGATGCTGAAGTTGTCACATATTCTTCCTTTGATTTCGATCTTCCCCTTTATGTCAGCATGGGTAAAAGAAAAAATTCTAACCTTTTAGAGGATGACTCTGCACCTGGTGCCAAGAAACTAGTTGATACTGTTGCCTAGAAGAAGAAGTTTGAGACTAGTAAGAAGTCCCCAAAGGTGATGAGTCTCTTTTCAAGAGACTAAGGAGAGATCATGATGATAAGCAGGTTGAGCAGGTCGTTGATGCCGACCAACTGGGATTGGTTGATAAGATCCCACCTGCTTCTTTCTTATCTATAGCCTTTAGTCCGAGATTGTCTAAGAAGTTGATCAAGTCTGGTACCCTTCCGACCTTAATGTCCCAATCAAAATTATCAGTAAGATATACTTAAAGCATGGTATTGGTAAATTTTTGTATTTGAAGTTGGTCGTATATTGTTCATGTCTTCTTTTATTTGTACTAACTTGGCTTTTTTCTTGCAGTTTCTGGTTGATTACAACCAAATCCTTGTAAGTGCGACCCTGGCCTTAAATTTAAAATTCTAAAAATAAATGTGATGCTTCAATTAAATACCCAATTAAAATTTCATTTCAAATTTAAAACTAAACCAAACTTCAAATTTTAATTTCTTCCAAATTAAAATTAAATTAAACTAGAAGTGAAATGAAAACTACTCAAACATTAACTTTCACTTAAACTCAATTAAATCAACCCAAGTCCTATATTTTGCCTAACAATAATTCATTCATTTTCCAATATAGACCAAACTAAATTAACTCAAATTTTATCTAATTAAATTGTGCCGGCTTGAATTAAATTAACTAACACAACCCAAACAATTTATTAGCACCAAATTAAGTAATATTGCAAATTAAACCAAATTTTATACTTTTAAGCTAAGCATGCATTCTAGGTGAGTTAAACAAGATAAAATAAACAATCTCACTACAAGGCGATGTACGAGGAAAACCCAAATGGGAAAACCTCAGACGACCCTGGCCTAACAACTCCACTAGGTACGAAAATTTTACAGAGACACTACAAGAAGACTTACATCACTCGACTCGACTCCTTTAAGCCCCGATGCTTCCTTCACTCTTTAACCTCTGCCTTGTAGATGGCTCCGAAGTCCACCGAAATCTTGGAGTCCACCAATGGAGGCACAACCAAACTTCAACCACATATGGTGCCTTTCACCATATGGGAAAGCTGCAACCCAAACCAATCTTCTTCTTTGTGGGGAGAGAATAAACCCAAACTTCTCTTCTTGTTGGTGTAGAGAAAACCTGGTGCCAAGAAAACACTCTAAGAAAAATATACATATATGTATGAACTTGGAAGTAAACAAAACTACGGGTGTATGTGTTTTGGTAGAATTTAATCCATGAAATCAAAAACACAAAACTAGAACTTTTGAAGATTAAAAGCTCATGTCCCATCGTATCATCCCTGAAGATTAAAAGTTCATGTCCCGACGTATCACCCACCAACTGGTCAATTTTAGGCAAGGAAAAATGATCTTTTTGGCAGGCTTTATTTAAATCAATGAAATCCACGCACATCCTCCATTTCTTCTTGACCATTATAAAGTTGTCCATCCAGGATGGATGCTTCACATCTTTAATAAATCGAGCTTTTTATAACTTTCTTACTTCCTCTTGGATAGCTTGATTCTTCTCAGGACTGAAAACCCTTCGTCTATGTTTGATCGGCTTGGCATCCTTATTGATGTTGAGCTCATGACAGAGGAAATTAGGATCAATCCTAAGCATATCCTCATGGCTCTAAGCAAATACATTTCTTCGCTTCTTCAGGAACATAATCAATAACTGTTTAAGGAATGGCTCTAGTGTTGAGCCGATCTTCATAGTCCTCTCTAAGTTATCATCATCCAGAATGATACTTTCAGTTCTTTCCACAATATATCCCTTAACTAATTATGTTTCATCTTAAGGATCTAAAGTTTCAACTTCAGATTCACTATTAGGCTCAGTGGTATCCACCTGATAAGTGGTAGTTTTCTTCTTCAATTCAATTAAGTCCTCTTACTCGATTGAAGGATAGTAACATTCTTAGGCCACCTTTTGGTCGCCTTTCATAAAATCTACCCCAAAAGGAGTTAAAAACTTCAAGCATTGATGAATTTTTGATGGTATTGCTTCAAACTTCTTTAACCATACTCTGTCGAGGATCATAATGTAGGCAGACTGCACGTTTTTATCCATTATGAAGAAGCGTATTTTCTCTATACGATTTACTAGCCAAGTGCCTAACAACACTTTTAACTTGATCATCCCCAAAGTGTAAACTTTTTCACCAAAAAAACTTATTAATGGTTTGTAATAGGGATCTAGTTGGCTAAGCTTCAAGTCCAAACTCTGAAAGCAAGTATAAAATATAACATCGGTCGAACTCCCATTGTCAATCAACACTCTGGCGATGCTAGTATCCTGGATTCTGAATTTGACAACCAATGTATCATCATGAGGGTAAAATACTCCAGAGAGATCATTATTTGAAAACTTGTTCTCCAGTTTGTCTTAGTTGACCTTTCTCGGCCAGTCATCTTCATTCAGATTATTCCTATGGATATAAGAACAAGCATGGGCTTCATTAAAGTAAGCTTTCCTTTCGGTAGAGTGATCACTTCCTCTTACATAGCCACCTGTAATCATATGATAATTAAATGAATAAAAACTGATTATAGCTACCTCACGTTCTCGTTGCTTGGGCTTCTTCGATAGGTCTGAATCATCTTCATAATATTTTTCATGATTTTTCTTCTTGTCATATCTAAACTTGCATGGAGAATTCGACTTTCTTCTAGGTTCTCTGCTATCACGTCTATCAATAAATTTATTGACTTTTCCTCAATCGATGAGGGATTTTATCTCATTTTGCAAAGCGATGAAGTTATCCGTTGTATGACCATGATCCTTATGGAATTTGAGTACTTGGATCTATCCCTCTTATTAGGAAGTGCCTTCAATTTCTCAGGCCATCGAAAATCGTTATTGTGTTTGATTTCCTCTAGGATATGGTGATTGCTAACACATAATGATGTACATGTTCCATATTTTTTAAGCTTGTCCTTTTTCTTCGACTTCTGCTCCTTCCGCTCAGGCTTCGTGGCTGGACAATGTTTTGTGGCCATCGTTTCCTTGTAATTCATTATTTTCGCTACTTTCTCCATAAGTTCAACCATATTTTTGGGAGGATATTTAGCGAGAGTATAATATAGTTTCTCGGGAAGCAAGCCACTCACAAGAGCAGTGATGGATGTTTTCTCCTTATAGAAATCACCTCCAACTTTTCATTATTAAAACACGTAATGTACTCCCTGGTACCTTTCCCCACTTATTGCCTTACACATAGAAGATGAGCTACTCTTTTCACTGGCTTATCTCCAAAATAGAAGTTTCTAATGAATAGCTCGATAAGCTGATTGAAGTTGGAAATTTATCCTCGGGGGAGGTTATTATACCATATTTGGGTTGAACCCGTAATGATACTTGAAAATGATCTACACCTCATTTTGTTAAGAACTGAATAAATATCAGTTGCAACTTGATGTTTCTCAATATGGAGAATTGGATCAGTATTACCGTTATACTTGGGAGTAACCACAGGAGCCTTAAATTTAGATGGAGTAGGAAAATCCACAATTGCCTGAACAAAAGGGGATACTTTAACAAAACTTCGTTACAAAGGATTATTTACTTTTTCCATTTCACCCAATCGATCTTTCAACCTCTGGATTGATCATTTCCATGAAGGATTGCCTGACTCAAATCTATGTGAGATAGCTCGGCTGTTTTGACCATATGTCTACACTGAACTATACTCCTGAGAGGTCTGCTCGATGCGTACAGATCGTTCCTTGATTTAACTAAGGCCTCATGTTGGTCGGCTGGATATTGAGTCTCCCTGGATAATGGCCTAGGAGGGTTTCTATTTGCTTGGGATCGTAGATGATCAAAGGGCGAAGCTCTACTTAGCCTTTCCAAGACACTTGGCCTTTCAGGAGAAAAAGAATGGATATCATGGGGTTATGTGGACCAAAATGATGAACTTGCTCCTGGACGATAAGAAGTGTCTCATAAAGATCTGGAATAACTGTGTTTTATTAATCTTGGAGGTGGAACTAGCATTTCTCTTATGGACGAGGGGGCATTTATAGTGACTGAGATAATTGCCACCTCACTGTTTCCTGCATAGCTTCTTGTCCTCTGAAAATACTAGCAAGGATTCTAGTTAAGTGTGTCGTCATAGTTTGAGGAGATGGAATAGGCTAATTGCCTTTATTTTTTAGACTGGGCTCAGGGTCAGTCATCTCGTCTTGAACTAGAGTATATAAGAGTGAGAACAACAATTAGATATATGTTCCCACAGATGATGCCAATCTGTTGATGTAAAAAACTAGACTTGATCTAATTTTATAATCACAGATAAAATATATGATTTCAATAGTAAATAAAGAGAGATAAATAGAGTTTTTAAAGTGGTTCAGCTATGTAAGAAAGCCCATGTCCACTGTTATTGTATTGATTTTAGAGGTTACAGAAAACCAGGTACTCTGGTCCGTAATAATAGCCTAAAATTCATTCTACCTTGCCCTTGATGAAAGGGATACAACGTATTTATAGCGATCCAGAGGTCAAAGGTTGGAATGTCAAGGGATAGAATGATTTTATATAATCAATCCTTTACATCCGTACATAACGAATGTGAGGAATGGTTGTATAAACCACGTGTAGTATGACCCTTGGTATGATTACTCTTCACTGGTCTTGTTGGTCGGCATTCCTTGTGTTGGTCGGTAGAATGAATGTATGCTGACTAGGATTTTGACTATGTAGGAGGACACATGTTCACTTTTGATTTGTCCACGTAGGTGGATAATTTTTAACATCAACATGTAGTTCACTTGTAGTTACACTTGTAGACCATTTGCATTTGTGTTGTATCCGATTATATCCTATTTTTGTTATTAAATTGAGTCGATTCGTGTTCCACTTTAATATGCCATGCAAATTATACCATCCTTGTAATAGTCCATTCATGTGCGTGCGTTCACCTAGAGATTGTACACGGGCTGAATTGCGTCCAAAATCATGAACTTCTCCTCTCTTTAAGGATTTGGAATCTTTTTAAGATTTTGAATCCAGTTCTGTCTTTAAGTCTTTGAGACTTATCTTGGTTTTCGAGTCTTTGAGAATATTCTAGGATTTGAACTTTTCTTTATCTTTCAGGCTTTTGAAATATACTTTTCCCTTTAAAGCTTTTGACATTTGAATAATTTTTCAATGCTCTTAATTCTTTCTCGTGTCATATCTTATATCATGCCAGTTGTCATCTTAGTTTCTTTGGTGTCTCAATTTTTTAAAGTGTCCTTGTCGATTGAGTCATATAGTGGTAAAATATTATGAGATTGGAATTTTGGTCAAGTTTTGTGTAATACCCGTACTTTTATGAGTAATTAATTTTCATATGTGCATGGATTTATAAATTCAATTGGAAAAATTAAATTGATCTCAATAAATATTAATTAGCGAGACAATGATTAATGTTTATTATTATCATCATCATCATCATCATCATCATTATTATTATTATTATTATTATTATTATTATTATTATTATTATTATTATTATTATTATTTACTTGCGTGTGATAAGAAAATAGAGATGTTTTTATTATATGTCGTTCACAAGTGAAAAGAAATAGTTTATTATGTTATGTATTTATACATTTACATCGGTGGATTGGTATCTATGGACGACGTGTACTGTATGCACAGGTCAGGCCAAATTAATGAGATATGGGTGTATTTGCGATTGAGTGACTCAAATGACCTTTTTGAGTGCACGGGTGATCCAAAATGAATCGATATAGTTTAAAATAGGTACCCGAGTGTTCCGATTGGGTTCTGGGAGCTTTTTAGACATAATTGAACCCGTATAAGGGTATGGTAGTCATTTTACACATAGGGTTTAATGGAAAAACTAGATTAGGGTGTAAACATAAGGTATTTAAGGATTGAGAAGGTGGATGACAACCCACTTTTCAATTTATGTATAATTTTGATTAAGAGAGAGTTTAAGAGTAGAGGAAAATAGAACAAAGGTAGAGAAAAACCTTGGAAAAGAAAGGAAGAACATCTCCGGATTCAAATCTTTGTGAAGAGACTTTGAATTCAGATCCAAAACGCAAGTTTTTATTTGTTTTAGTTTGCAATAATGTAGTTAATTATACTTATGATTAATTAAGAACTAAAATCTGAGATTTAAAGATTGGAACTTTAAGAATAAGAATCAAGATATTCAAGTTGTGTAACCTCTAAATTTTATTGGATATTAAATGATGATGAACGTATACAAATTTCGTGATTTAATTCTAGGTTTATAGGTATGAACAAGTAGAACATTGATAGAGTGTTTGAATCCATGAAAATTCAAGTTTGATTAGTTCGGGGTTTGATTAAATTGATTAATTATTAGAAATCATGGGGTTTCAGGAATGGTTCGGTTTGATTGAAGGTTAGAATACTTTCGAGATGGTTAGGTTTTCATATGGATTATCAATTATGAGTTTTGGGAGGCTTGGGACTTCCATTGGAGGGTTTTGGAGGAGAAAATCTGAGAAAGAAGACAATTGATTGCCCAACAAACTGAACCGATTCCCTGGGTAAGAGAATCGGTTCAGTTGTGGAAATAGGTTCGATCTTCCAAGAAAATCGATTTGGTTTGCTAGCCTATCCAGATTTTGTTTACACATTATTTTGACCCGTTGGAGCTTGGAAAATGACCATAGGGGCTTCCGGATAGAGTGGGACTACTGGGGAATATTACTAGGGTTTGGTATGTTTGTTAGGCCAACGGATAGATGGGTTCATATGAAATGAATCTGGAATTCAAATGAGTTAACACTTATATGTATAATCGAGAAGAAAGTTCGAACTTCGATATTGGTAGACTTGTACACTGTGGGATTTTTGTAAGAGGTCAGTACTTTTTATACATATATACTGAGGTGAATTGCGCACACACACACACACACACACACACATATATATATATATATATATATATATATATATATATATATATATATATATATATATATATATATATATATATATATATATATGTGTGTGTGTGTGTGTGTGTGTGTGTGTGTGTGTGTGTGTGTGATTGTTACTTATTTGTATTGAACATAACTTATTTGTATTGAACATACCTACATCATAATGCTATCGTTATGAGGTTGCACATAGTGGGCAATCCACCCCGGCATTGACCAGCAGACGTTTGATTGATTCCCCAAGCCATAGTACTGTTGCATGGCCACCATCCACTTGTGAGGATAGGTTTCGGTTTGGAAACCATTGGGGTGCGATGTGATATAGTTGCGATCCCCAATACGCATGTTTATGGTTGTGTTTACATTTTGGGTTCGGTGGTAAGATTCTGACCCGGTGGCTGAGTGTGATGCATGATATGCCTGGATATTGATAGCACACGAGGGATGCATCCGTGTGGTCTCAGCTCTGGGGATTCGGTTATATGTATATAGCGAGTGATATATATGTATGTTTACAAGATGTGATGAGCATATCAATTTATAGCGCATATGTAGCTATGTTATTATATTGTGTGAATATTTATTATAGTATGAGTGTAGCTATGTTATTATATTGTTAGTACCTCTTTTTATAGCAAGTTATTGTTATGAAAGTATACGTGGTGAGCGTAGCATATGGTTAGCTAATAGTGACGATTAGAAAAATGGGCTTTGGTATCGGTTATTGTCCTAGTTTGACTTGGTAGAACAATTAGGATAATAAAATGAATGAGATAGGTGCACATTGTAGATGAGTGGTGAGGTGTTTATCTAATGTGAGTGCGATCGATAAATTAATTATGAAAGTAATACAATACATGTTTTATTAATTTAAAGTATTTAATTACTTGCAAAATATTTTCAAACGTTTTCGCACTTTGCCCGCCGGCAAATCTCTTTTATTATTTTTCTTTTTAAAACCCCAGGTGTGCAGCAATAACAGGGACCACAGGGGTAGATCATTCATGCCGCTGCAAGCAATAACTGTGGATGCTACGAGTTGTTTTAACCGCCTGATTCGATTCTATCTATATAGGATGTAGTTTTATTTAAGTCTTTCCTTAAGGGCAATGGTTGATTCAGTTCACATTTTTAGTTATGCATTTCAGTTTGTTCCGTCATATTATTGTATGTATGATTTTATTATGTTATATAATTAATTACTTATTGCGATAGTGATGCTGAGAATGAAATCATATTGGATTCCTATTTTATTTTAATAAAGGATTGATCACCCGATTTAGAATAGGCGGGGTGTCACAATTGGTAGCAGAGCATTAAGTCCTAGTGTCCTTAGGATCTGTGAAAACTGGCTACATTGTCAGCATTGCATTTTCTTTGATACAAATCCATATGCTTAGGAATTTTGATTCATATTATGCATTTATGTTCTTTTGCTGTTGTTTATGCTCAAAATGAATCACATACGATTTCGGTTTGGTTTCAGATGCCAAACACCAAGAGAGGTAAACCATCTAGTGCCATAAGGACAGGAGAAGGGTAGGCTCAACTGGAGTCACAGGCCACTCAAAGGACTATGACCGTAGTAGAGGTTATAGCCATAATATGACAGGTGTTTAATGTTGTTATGACCGCCATGGCGCAGCACTTGTACCAGGTACAACCACAGCCTCCAATGGCAACATATGGTTAAGTGAGAGGACACTCAAAAGTAGTACTAGCAATATTCAAGCTAGTTGGGGCAGCTCCTCAGTGGTGGGAGTCAGTTACCACGCTAGAGGAAATAGATGTGATGACCTTCAGGAGTTTTGGGTGGAATTTGACCGCAAGTTCTTTCCGTCAGTCGTGCGGATAGAGATGAGGAGAAAATTTATGGATCTCACACAGTAGGTCTGAACAGTGATCGAGTATGAGGAAAAGTTCACTCTATTGGCAAACTTTGTGTCAAATAATGGGAACACTGATGAGAAGAGGATTCTCATGTTTATGGACGGTCTTACTTAGAGGATCCGTCAGCATTTATTAGGGAACATGGCGTTGAGGGCTTATATTCTTATCATTAAATTTATATTGCTTCACTGCCAGTATCATTGCTTACATATAAGGGAGCAAAGAGGACAAGAGTGTAGATCCAAAGGGGTAAGACTAGGGGAAATGGTGCTAACAGGGCGCTATAACATCAGAGTAGGCAGCAGGAGCGGGGTTTCTAGGAGGGGGAATCAATTAAGAGATTCAAATCAGGTAATGGTAGTTACAAGAAAAGCCATCAAGGCCAACAACATTCTCCTCAGGGCCAAGGGAACCAGATTGGAGCCCAGCAAGGCCTGGGACAGGAACAGGCTCGTCATGGCCAAATGCAGGGTCACAAGCGCCATGCATGTCGAGTACGATAAGGAGTCAGCAGAGTCACATGCGACATGCATTCCCGAGTACGACAAGGGCTCAGTAGAAGGATGCCCAATCAGGGCAGCAGTTATAGTAGCTTCCATCCCCACCAGCAGCTCCATCATTACAACCTTCGTAGGGGCAGTTGCAGTATGGATATGTGCATAACGTCGGTGGACCAATTTTGCTTCTAGATCCCTTAGCGATTGAGGGTACATTTTCTATCCATAGGCACTTGGGGTGGGTATTATTTGATATGGGTGCGTCACATTATTTTTTGATACTGGATTCACATATGAGATGGGTTTAGGTGTTATGGCATCAAATATTGTTACGATCGTAGATGCACTATTGGGTCGAGTGGCTTTAATTCGTTCCATACACAGAGGGATGCGTGTGGACATTGGGAGGTCATGCTTATTATCAGATCTTATCTTTTGGAGATGTATGAGTATGGTGTTATTCTGGGTATATACTGATTAGCAATCTGTGGAGTAATAGTGGATTGTTACAGTAAGGCTATTGTGTTTGCTATTCTAGGGTAGGATATGTTCCTTGTGGCGATGACTCGTCCGCATTGAGGGTCGACTATGCATTTATATTGTATCAAGGAGGAGACTTTGGAGAGTATAATTGCCTCATTGGAGTTGATTCCTATGTCTAGGAACTTTACTGATGTGATTCAGGAGATACCGGGGTTACCGTCGAGTCGAGAGATTGAGTTTATGATCGACTTAGTGCTGGGGACTCGACGATAGAGTTAAGAGATCAAATTTATCAGCTCTTGGGATAAGGTTTTTTTCGTAGTAGTACATTACCTTAGGGTGTCCCAGTACCATGTCTTGGGTTAACGAATATCGATAACCGACTGAGCTAAGAGATAGTGCGAGCATCGTATTGCATAACACCTTTAGAGATACGGGAGTTGAGAGATCAGATTTAGTAGCTTTTGGGGATGGTTTATTTCATAAGAGTACATTACCTTGGGGTTCCCGCGTACCATGTCTTGGTCCAACGGATCTCGATAACCGACTTAGCTAGGCAATAGTGTATCGGGAGGGCTCCTTGTTTAGATTTTTCTTACGAGACATCCCACACATAAGGCTTAGTAAGTGTCGGGAGTTGAGAAACAGTTAGACTCTAGGAAAGTGGTTTTATACATTTGGCATTATATGTGTGAAAATGTAATGCATCGAGCAGCGAGTTATTATATGATTTAAGTCCATCGGAGCCAAGGAGTCCAAAGTTGAGAGAACTCTCAGATGTTTACACTACTAGTGGAATAAATTGGGTAATCTCAAGAAGAGTTAAGTCACGATCAGTAGGGTAATTGAATACATCCTTAGTGTATGGTCACGCATGGTATGTGTGGTTGATTTTTTGGATCCATCTGAGTTGCGTAAGTGATAATTGTGCATGTGTGCACATGGTATATGGTATATGGATACAGTAGTCAGTTTGATACATAGTATCATCAAGGAAAATCTAACATGGTGATAGAGGCATTGAGTTGTATGCCTGTAGGGCAATTGGAAACAACATAGAAAGCGGAGTGGGTTGAACTTTGTCAGGAGGAGAAGGAAGTCTGAGCCTATATAGTATTGATGACCGTCACACCCAAGATCATTTTGAGGGTTGTAAAGTCACAGGCAGGGGATCCTTCTTATCAAGAGAGGATAGAGCAGTTATTGGCGAATGGAGTAGAGTCTTGATGATTAGGCATAAATTCTTCATAGTTATCCCTATAATTTATCTACTTTTGTTATCCTGGGCGATGTTAATTTGATGATTTTATCTCATATGATTGTTAATGACTTTTTTCTGCAAGTACATTGTGTTTCATGTATTTTTCTTATATTTTACAGGTATTTTATGCACATGAAAGAAAGAGAGAACCCATAATGAGAATCGAAAATCAAATAAGGAAAGTCGAGGTAAAATCTGTAATTGTACAGCCGAAATCTGTGTGTGAAGTCTCAAGAGAATTAAAATATGTTGAGTTCATGAGTATATAGGAAGAAACGACAACCAAATCCAAGCTAAGGTTGAGAACATATGAGATTGAGAAGATGAGAAGAATTAAAGAGGATATGGTAATTGGTTCGATTTTGAGTAGAACCGGTTCTTCTTTTCAGGGATTTTAATGAAACTAGAACCGGTTCGGTTCAAAGTGAAACTGGTTCAATTTGTTGTAGTCCAAAATTCCAAATTAATTCCACTTATTTTAGAGAGTTTGTTTTGTTTCAAACACTTATAAAAAACTTGATTTTTTTATTCCTTATTCTTAGAGTTGGAAGACAACTTTTAACCTAAGTTTGAGAGCTAGAAAGAGGCAAGGAACCCTAGAGCAAGATTATTCAAGAAATTTGTAGAAATCTTCATATTTACATTGGGTGTTCTTAAATAAAATTAATATCTTCCTTTTCGTCCAATATTCATCACAATTCTAGATAGTTCTTCTCTAAGTTATTGCTAGAGTTCGATTATGCATGCTTAAATACAACATCTATATAATCATGACTTCATGCAACATAGAAACCAAGTTGATTCGTAATCACGCCATTTTCGGCTAAAGTATTAGAGGGTTGGGGTACATGAACCCAACCTAAATGTTATGAATGGATTTAAAAGTGAATACAATCTAATTAACAATCCAAGGGCTTGAGACTTTATTGAAATAAACATTGTAGGTCTTTTAATTCCATTAGCCCCAGGTAACTGGAATGTTTAAGGATACGATATGAGTTTCGGTAATTTATCATTCCGTTAAATATAATTTTTGATTTGATATTGTGAAGAGTAAAATCCGCATATGTCGAACGCTTATAAGGTATTTGATGCTTCTTTGAATTTAGAATTTGGTTTTTGAGGGTTCTATTTTCTAAGTAATCACCAATGGTTCGAGGGAGTTTACTCCAACTCCATTTTCCCACATTGATTTAAAATAACTTAGATATTCACGCAGTCTTAGTTAATTCACTAGTTTAATTAATTTTCTTTAGTTAATGGAAAAATCCCCAAAACAATCATCTTTTTCTTTTTTGTGAGTAAACAAAAAGGTTGTTCATTTTTCCCACTCATCGTCACGTCTTACATCCTATTCCTTGTGTTCGATACCTGACTTTCTTGGATTATTACTTATGTGACCAGATTACACTTGAGACGATATAAACAAACACTTAAGACACTTTTTGAGTCGCATCATGTTTTTGGCTCCGTTGTGGAGGACTAGGTAGACATTTAGGTTAGGACTAATTAATGTAAAATTTGACTCTAATTCTAAAAAAGTAAAAAACAAATTTAGAAAATCTAAAAATCCAAAAATCCAAAAATAAAAATGAAAAAATAATAAAATCTCTCAAATCCTTACAAGAAAAATAAAAAACCAACCCCTCAGTCTTCTCCTACCTGAATTCATGAAAATCCTATAGTATAGTACAATCCCAATAGCCCACACACTCTGTGTGTTCCATAATTTTGGGTCCCACCTCCTACACCGCCCAACTTCATCACGAGTCACGCATCTAGGGCATCGAGTGAGGATATGGAGTAATTAAGAGAGAGCGTGATGTCTGACAATGCTAGTTTTGGTACAGATGCTGGTGAGTTACCATACCACCCTATAAGAGACCTCTTATATTCCGAGCGAACCATCACTCCGGGATGCATTATATTTTTTTATAATGTGGGGCAATTTCGTTTATGAAATGGGATGATTCAAATCCTCCCTACATTCCATGGTATGGAGTGGGGAAAACCCTACCTCTACATCCGAGAGTTCGATGAGGCGTGCGATACTTTCACCGATTAAACATGCACTACATATGTCGTTCACTTCAAACTATTTCCCTTATCCCTGAAGTATAAGGCAAAAACTTGGCTATGGTTTTTAGCATCGGTCTTGATTGGAAGGTGTAGCGACATGTAAGTAAAGTTATTACAAAACAATTTCCCCCCATATAGAACCAATTCCATTAGATCTCAACTTCAAATGTTTAAATAACTCCAAAATGAGTCTTTAGATGGATGTTGGGAGATTTCAATAAGTTTCTTAATATGTGCCCGCATGATGATTTTGAGAAATGGAGAATCATCTCATTTTTCCATCACGAACTAAGCATAAGTTCCCAACAACTTATTGAAACCATGTGCTCGAGGGAGTTTCTAGGGTTATACGCGGAAGATGTTGAGGCTCACCTTAAGTACGTCTCCGAGACTAGTCAAGAATGGGACACATCCAATCCAAACATCCAAACCCAGGCTCGACAAACGTCCACAACTCCTTCTGCGTCCGAACATTATCATTTGGACAAAGAAGCCAAGTTGAAGCTTTAAATCAACCAACTTTCCAAGAGGTTGGAAGATGTAGTCGAATTGAGAGGAACAAAAACATCCAGCTCCACACGAGCATCGATAGAGGAGGTATGTGCAATTTGTAAGGAAGAACATCCAACGAAGTAATTCCCTACAATAACCGCCTATAAAGTGATGCTTCAAGACCAAGTGGAAGTAGTGGGAGCTTTTAAGGGTCATTTTAATGCCCTTCATGGGAATTCTTATAACCCTTTGTGGCAGAACCACCCCGATTTTAATTATGGGAAAACACATGCATCAATGAACCCTAATTCACATATTTCCCCACCTCCGCCACCGCTCCCGCATTTCTAATAAGTTCCCCTTATGCAAACACCACCTCCTACACCTTTTCTCACCCCACCGCGTAGAAATCTCAAGGACACTTTGAACCAATTTATGCAAACTCAGTCAGCAATCAACTCTATTCCCAAAAACTTTTTCAAATTAAAAGCGTCGGTGTCTAAGTTTTAATCATCCTTAAGTGTCCAAGAGAAGGGCAAGTTTTCAACCCAAGGCCAAAGACCTCCCCAAGATTAAACTAATGTTATCTCTACTTTCAATGATAATAAAGAGCAACGTCATGTTGTTACCACTATACGTAGTGAGAGAGTAATTGATTTATCACCTCCCCCACATAACAAGCTTAAATACAAGGAGGTTTCTACTAGCATAAAAGAGGTCGATGATACCACCTTGAATGGGAGTGATAACGATGAAACAATTAGGCCCTATGTTGTAGTGAAATTGCCCACTTTCGCTCCTTTACCTTAACAGTTGGTTCCTCCTCCTAAAGGAGCCTCCCATGAAGATGTGTTAGATGTGTTAAAGCAAGTTAAGATTAATTTACCTTATCTCAAGGCAATCAAGCCAATTTCGATCCATGAAAATTTCCTTAAAGACTTATTAATGGTGAAATGTAGATTAAAGGTGAAAAAGAATGTTTTCCTAGAACAAAATGTGAGATCAGTTCTTTTAAGTGACCTCCCCCAGAAATTTAAATATCTGGGTGCACCAAACATTTTGTGCATCATTTGAGAGAACCACATCGAGAGAGCCTTATTAGATTTAGGGGAGAGTGTTTACATTCTCCCTTACTCCATTTATAGGCAATTAGATTTGGGGGACCACAAGCCCACTATGATCACTCTCCAACTCGCGGACTGTACTGTGAAGATACCTCGAAGGATTATTGAGGATGTGATAGTCCATGTAGACAGTTTTTACTTCCCTGTAGATTTTCTAATTTGGGACACGGATCCATGCAATCCCTCGAGTTATATTGTTCCCGTAATCCTTAGCTGCCTATTCTTAGCTATGCCTTATGCACGGATGAATACCAAAATGGGCAAATGCAACTCACATTTGGGAATATAACTCTTAAGGCAAATATCTTCGACATCATAAAGCAAATGGGTAATGAGGACAAGTTTCACGTTGTGGATCTTATAGAGGAGATAATAGATGAGCACATCGAGGGAAATTTTAGTGGGGATTCGCTTGGAGCGTGCCTTATTTCGAGTAGTGAGAGCGACGAAACGTATACCAATTTTGAGCGTAAGGTGCGAGAATTGAGAGCATTTTTGGATGGAAGTGCAACGATTGAGGATGTGAGAGACGTTACTCAGGTTTATAGATTCGAGGAATTACCACCGAGGGAGTCGTGCATGGTTCCCTCCAATGAGAAATTTCCCACCCTCAAATTGAAGAAACTAGCCTCAACGTAAAATATGCTTATTTAGGAGAGGATGATACATTTACCATTGTTGTCTCCTTGAGCCTAAGTAAAGAGCAATAGGGTAGGCTATTATTTATTTTGAGGAAGCACCGTGGTGCTTTTGGTGGGAGCATTGCAGATTTGAAGGGTATAAGTCCCCAGATTTATACCCATAAAATCCCCCTCGAAGAGGACGTGAAGCCTTCGAGGGAAATGCAGAGGCGTTTGAATCCCATGATGAAAGATGTCGTGAGGGAGGAAATTATTAAGTTATTAGATGCAGACAGCATTTGCCACATTTTAAATAGTAAGTGGGTGAGTCCTAGTCAAGTCGTCGGTAATGACTGTGGTCGAAAGCGCAAAGGGTGAGCTTATTACACTATGTACCACCACTGGGTGGTGTGTTTGCATTGACTACCGGAAGATCAATATCGGCACTAGGAAAGATCGCATTCCTTTGCTGTTTATAGAACAAATGCTAGAGTGAGTAGCGGGACACCCATTCTTCTGCTTTCTTGACAGTTATTCTCGGTATAATTAAATTGAGTTAGATGTGATAGATCAAGAGAAAATGACATTCACATGTCCTTTTGGCACGTTTGCTTGGAAACGTATGCCTTTTGGATTATGTAATTCACCCACAACCTTTTAAAGGTTCATGCTTAGTCTTTTTAGGGATATGATCGAAAGGACCTTGAGGTTTTTATGGATGACTTTAGCGTTTTCGGCCCCTCTTTTGATCTTTGCATCGCTAATCTTGAAAAAGTGTTGGCTCGTTGTATGAAAAAGAACTTGGTAGTAAATTGGAAGAAGTTCCATTTTATGGTTACCAAAGAAATAGTACTTGGACACATAGTTTTTTCCAAAGGGATTGAAATAAATTAGGAAAAAATAGACGTCATAGCCAATATTCCCCCAACTAAGTCACTAAAGTACATGCTTTCTTTCTTGGGTTACATGAGGTTCTATCAGATGTTTATTAAGGATTATAGTGTTATTTCTAGTCCCTTAAGTAACCTACTTATGAAAGACGCCCCCTTTGAGTGGAATGAAGCGTGCCAAAGTGCTTTTGAAAAATTAAAAAGCATGCTTATGCAAGATTCGGATTGGTCCCTTCCATTTGAGCTTATGTGTGATGTGAGTGATTATGCGATAAAGGATGTTTTGGGTCAAAGAAAGGATAAGAAGGCTCACGTCATTTACTATGCTAGCTGAATGTTAACTGGACCACAACTTAACTACTCCACCACGAAAGAAGAACTGCTAGCCATAGTCTTTACCCTAGATAAATTTCTCTCTTACCTTATAGGTTCGCACATTACATGATTTTCCAACCTTGCGGCTTTTAAGTATCTCCTTTTCCAAAAAGGATCCTAAATTGTGCCTCATAAGGTGAATCCTACTCCTACAAGAGTTCAATATCTCTATAAAGGACAAGAAAGGAGTAGAAAACATCCGGCCATTTATCAAGACTTTTGTCCGATGTACCTAGTGATCCCATACGGATATACGAATACTTTCCAGATGAGCAATTATTTTCCACTTCTTCCCTCCCCTGGTTTGAGAATATAACAAATTATCTCATCACAAGGGTCGTTCCCTCCAATTGAACACCGCAAGAGAGAAAGAAGTTCCTAACTTCGTCATGAATGTTCTTCTGTGATCATCCCTATTTGTTCAATTATTGCACAAACCAAATCATCTGAAGATGTTTATCAAATGACGAGATACCTAGCGTCATCCATTTTTATCATACACAAGTTGTGGAGGCCATATTTCTAGGAATAAGATGGTTGCTAAGATTCTTCAAAGCGGTCTCTATTGGCCCATAATTTTTCTAGATGTAAGTGCTTATTGAAAATCTTATGATAGATGCCAAAGTATGGTAGCCATCACTCGACAAGACATTATGACTTTGACCCTTATTCTCGTCATCGAGACATTCGATTGTTAGGTTATTTACTTTATGGGTTCCTTTCCTCCCTCCTTTGGTTTCTTATACACCTTTGTCGCGGTAGATTATGCATTTAAATGGGCGGAGGCTAGAGTTACGAAGACAAATGACAACAAGAAGGTGATGAAATTCTTACAAGAACACATACTTTCTCGCTTCGGAGCTCCGAAGGCAATAATTAGTGATAACGGCAAGCACTTTTACAATAGGCCATTTGAAAAACTTATGAGAATGTATGGGGTCATCCACAAGGTTGGGACACCATATCACCCCCTGATGAATAGGAAATCCGAGCTAGTAAATCTTGGGATTAAACAAATTCTAGAAAAGACCATCGATCCTAACTAGAAAGATTGGTTTCTCCCTTTGAACGATGGGCTATGGGTTTATCGGATTGGGTACAAGAACCCCCTCGGGATGTCTCCATTTCTATTTGTCTAACGGAAAGCCTTGTCGTATCCACGTGTATCTATAGCATAAATCGGATTGGACGATCAAGAGGTTGAATTATAACTTGGATCAAGTCGATGAAGCATGCAAGATTCAATTGAATGAGTTAGAATAAATACGCAATAATGCATATGAGAGTGCTAAATTATCCAAAGAAAGGATGAAACTTGCACATAAGTGAAATATCCGTCGAAAAGAGTTTCACTGGGGTCAAAAAGTGCTTCTATATAACTCACATTTAGACTTGTTTGCGAACAAGTTACGTATGCGGTGGACTAACCCATTTGTTGTGAGAGAGCGATTCCCCATGGAGCCGTCAATTTAAAAGATCCTAAGGGTAGAGACACATTTAAATTGAATGGACAACGCCTAAATCCATACCTATAGGTTTGTGTTGAGTATGTCAACACAATTTGGTTATTAGACCCCGTTTACGGGGTTGAATGAACTTAGAGGAGAGGTCGTCGCACCCTCAATGCGTATGGGGTGATTCGTGTTGTATCATATTGAGTCACATAGGTTAGGTCAGTATAGGTGCATAAGTCACAATTTTGAAAGGATTAGTCACACCATTGCATCCCATGAGAGAGTTTCGTTTAATTATGGTGAGATTTTGAGGGTCCCGAGGTAGAAGCATAAGTGAAAGTGTTGCAGAGATGTCGACAATTTAATCGGGTATGTGGCCTACACTCCAAGTTAGAGATAAATGAAAAAAAAATTAGGCAGCGCCAGATATCCAAATGGGTTCGCCCTAGGCATATGCCAGGGTCAAACCAATTCTCCTTTTCAGGGAATTTAAGAGTACCCAAACCAGTTCGCCTTGTTTCTTTAGCAGGGCCGAACCGGTTCACTTTTTTGGGAGTACAAATTTTCCCTCCATTCATTTCCCTTCTCTTAACCTCTCCACATTTATTCCCCCTCTTTCCCTCCGAAAATCCCCTCCACATAAACTACCAAACCTTCCCCCTTTTCCATTTCCCTCCACACTCTCCCTCCACTGCCCTTCCATTTTCCTACCAAAATCCCCCTCATCCTCCACTATAAATACCCACCTCCATTCACCCCTACTTTCACCTATCTATTCACAACCTCCATTCTTCTAAAAATCATTCTCCCCCATACATCCCCAATCCCTCAATTTCCTTGGCCGAAGAAGATGTCGTCGAGAAGTACAAGAATACAGAAGTTCTCCAGGGCTTGACTGCACTTATCTCTGCGACCAAGAAAGAGATTAGTGTGAGACATTCTTATCCGCATGCCACACCATAGACCTTCATTGGTAAAAATGAAGGTCACCAACCTATTATGCCACCAGGGTTGGTCTAACTTCTTTCAAGATCCCTGACGAAGAATTTAAGCTCGATGAGGTTCGCAATTTTTATCGCACCATCATGAAATTATCAAGAACACATGATAAGGCATACGTGGACGAAACCATCATCCCCTTATCTCTCGATCTTTTCATCTGAAAAATTAGGTCCAAGCGAGTTCTCGACCCATAAAACTACACATACCCCACCATGGGTATCCCATTGTACCGGGCTGAATGCATTGCACGAATTGCTCCAAACTATAATTGGATGCACGATTCATTCCCCGTGAGAAACTTAGACGAGTGGACCCACCTCGCCTTTCTCATCATTTACGGGTCCATTTTGCAGACTATCGCCCTTGGCGTCCGCCAAGCCAATTTCATTTTCCATCTACTTGACAAGGGCACCACTATGCACCTCGCCCGCACCTTCCACGGGGAAATCGTTAATGGCGCGTATGATCAGACTAGAAAAGTTTCTCTTCCCTATGGCATGTTCATCACTTCAATCCTTAAGGATGCGTGCATCGAGGCACCACAAGTGTAGACCTCCCTCCCAAAGCCTATTGGCGCCTCCTCCCTCACTAGGAACGCCCGCCAAATGAGGTTTGTAGATCAACGAGCACAAGTTGCTCAAGTGGAGGAGGATATTTTAATGAGCAAGGGAGAAGAGGAAGAATATGATAAGGTGGTAGACTCCGATTACGAGACGAAGGGGGAGGGCATTACTCATCGCATCGACGCACTAGAGGCGCATTTCGAGCGGATCGCCAAGCCTACCGCCATGACATGAGTATGATGGTCCACCTCCAAGCGAAAATGTATCGGCTTCAAATGGGTCCCAATTCACAATTGCCTTAATACTTTTATGACCCATATGACCCAAATGCTACTAAGCCATCTCATTAGTGTTTCGAAGTTTATCTTCATAGTTATTTTACTTTTATTGTTTATCTTTTTAAGAGATACGTATGCCTAACCTTTTCAATTTTGCATTTTAATAATGTTAATCGGTGTAATATAAAAAATTCTGCATTTTGTTTATTTGTTCTTGTTTTACGTATATTTCTTTTCTTTTCGATTTTAGTCCTTGCATGAGGACAATGCAACATCTGAGTTAGGGGGTGTAATGTGAGTTTCTTCTAAAGTTCAAAATCGCAAAATGCCAAAAAGTTCAAAAAAATTAGAAAATTTCCAAAAAATTAATAAATTTCAAAAAAGGCCAAAAACATTTTTCTTCAAAATAAATAAAAATTGGAATTTAAATCTTAAAGAATATCACTAAAATATTATTTTTAGTCTCAAATTATAAATATCAAATGCACAAAGTCGAAATGGATCAAAAACGAAAATTGAGCGAAAATTGACGACTTTAGGAATAAGTGTGGAGATTAATTAACCCAGTGAGATTTCAAGCCTATCATTTTTGTGAGTAATTAAATCAATTCGAGTTAAAATTAACTCAAAGTTCAATTTAGGTTTAAATAAGTCGTTGAGGATCTTTATTCCTTTGTTTTGATCGGTTACGAAAAGCGAGTGAGATGTTGCCTTGAAAATGAGTTAAAATATCTCTAAATTAAATATATTCTCGAGACGCATATGATAAAATAATGAGTAAGTCGGATAAATGATGTTAAATCATCGTCTGTTATCCAAAAATAGAAGCCATAAAAAAGTTATGGAAAAATTATCCTTTTTTGCAAACCCAATTGATCCAAATAAATGTCCTAATTCGTTTGATAACCCGAAAAGCCTATGAAGCCCGGAGTTGGGAAAATCAAAAAAGTAATGAATAAAGTCGAAAAGGTGCAATAAAAAGGGACAAGAAAAAAAACATGCTCAAATAAAAATTGCAAGAAAAAATAGAAAAATGAGAGAAAAAAGAAAAAGAAAAAAGAGCAAATCCCTGAAAAAGTGCCAAGGGACATCGTAAGCAAAATTCTCCAACTCCGAATTTCCCAACCATTCTAATTTTAGCCAATACACCTTATAACCCGATAAAGTCCTCACTAAGTCTGAATAACGACATTAATTATTGCGTGGAGAGCGTAAGACACGAAAAGATAATAAGAGAGATTAATTGGTGCAAACTAAGAGGCGATTTCCCATTTTTCAATGACTGTATTCCGCTGATGAGATCTTTTCACCATAAAACTTTCGTCTTTCTAAATTGTGTGCATGGCTTCGTGTTTCATTGCATTTACTATTTAAATCACTCACACCGAGAGAACTATCCACATTCGGATTGATTCATTTGTGAGAGTATCCCGTGAGAATTGAATCAAAACAAATTTTTGGAAAGTAACCTAATGATCAAGCGGTGGAAGTTAACGATTTAATTCTCGGCTTCACACACACACACTACAAATTCAGACTATTAAATAAAAATTTGCGGTGAGTATTTTTAGGAGTTTAAATTGTGTAATATTGAAGTATTTTGATTTTTCTTCGAATTCAAAACTGAATTTTGTGGGTATATTCACTGAAAAACCCTCGGGAGATACCACTCGCCCTATTAGGGTAACCTAGGGGTTTAACAGCTTATTTCATACGCTAAATGCAATCTCCCGTCCACAAAAAAAGACATTATATCCCAATAAAACATTTTTAAAGCATTTGTACTAATATGCCCGAAGTGCACCCTGTTACTCGAAATGACTAACCTCGATCAGTCTCACAGTCGAGTTGATAAGAAGCCTATGACAACCATCAGTAAGGTCGTCTTTTATAAGGCCGGCCCCTCATACACCAACCTCGGCTAACCATCGGCCGAGTCACAGAGTCTCACAGGCTCAAGTAACTGCCAACATCATCATCTGTCTCAGCTGACATTACAGCTACCTCATACCTAACCTCAGCCAACCCTCATGGCCGAGGTCATTATGGTTACTCACAAGACAAAGTAACACCATTGGACTTCACCAACCTCGTACTCATCCAGGACGAGGTTACATCAGTCAAGGACAAAGGGACGAGCATTTATAATCACATGTAAGGTTTGGAACACGTGGACAAATCAGTTATAACCGAATCATCCCCCCCCCCCCACCACTACACCAAATCCTGCGAATGGTCACGCCCAGTGGGTCACGGCCCAAGTCCGCGACCAGCTGGTCGCGGACTTGGGCCGTGACCCACTCAATATTTGGCGTGACCATATTTATTATCACACTAAATTATCGATGCTCTCGAAGTGGTCACGGCCCAAATCCGTGACCACGGTGGTCGCGGACTTGGGCCGTGACCAGGTCGTGACCATCTTGGCGCCAAACTCGCGCCAAAATTCCCTCCAAGCTTGGTCGCGGATGGGTCACGGCCCAAGTCCGTGACCCATGGCATGATGAAGAAGAGAGTACACACATTGAGGGTCACGGCTTAGGGCCGTGACCATTTCTGGGTGTGGGTCACGGCTATGGGCCGTGACCATCCCTCATTCAAGCACTAGGGTTGATAAAAAAAGGTCGCGCATCACAGATTGAGGGTCACGGCTATGGACCGTGACCATTTCTTGTTATGGGTCACGGCTAAAGACCGTGACCAGTAGGCGGTATACCTACCACTTAGCTTCATTAATGGGTCGCGGTGGATGGGTCACGGCTCTAAGCCGTGACTAGTGTTAAACCTAAAACAATGCAACTCGTCTCAAATTTTCAATTACCCCGCTCTTCTTGTTCCCCAAACTGTGAAAAAGACAGAGCCAACGTCGAAAATGGCACTCACCTCCTTCAACGATCGTGAAAATGGCACTGATTGTAGGATTTTTGCACCTGGATCAAATGAAGGAGGCAATGGTTTACAACATCATGATTATTTATATGTTGTGGACATTCAGGATAATGTTTTTTATGTGTTATAGCCGTGCAGGCTTTTATTGTTTAGTTTTATGTCCGTGCGGGCTTTTATAATTTGATTGTTGAATTTTATAGCCGTGCGGGCTTTATAATAAGCAGGTTTTTCATTTACAGGTTTTGGAATGTCAAGAAAATAGAGGAAACTCTGCCCAATTTTTTTTTTGTCTGTGAATTATTTAGACGTGTAATATTTTTAAGTTTGTATATATATTTGTTTATTAACAACATTCTCAATTCGCAATTTGTGATTTTTTTTTATTGTTTTGCCTATAATAAATATTTGTAACACCTCGTAGCAACCGATGATGCACTCACAGGAACCCCAATTTTAGGATTGGGCAAAAAAAATACATTTTTTTTAAATTACAGATAAATATGGTCATGGATTTTGTCCATGACCATTTTTATTTTTTTTTGTCGCGCTTAAAAATGGTCGCGGTCAAAGTCCGCGACCATTTTTTTTATTTTTTGTCACGGTAATGGGTCGCGGACTAGGGCCGCGACCAATTTTTTTTTAATTTTTTTTGTCACACACATGGGTCACGGCCAAAGTCCGCGACCAATTTGTCACGGTCGTGGGTCATGGACAAGGACCGTGACCAATTTTTTTAATTTTTTTTTGTCACGCAAATGGGTCGCGGACTTTGGCCGCGACCAATTTGTCACGGTTGTGGGTCATGGACAAGGGCCGCGACCAATTTTTTTAATTTTTTTTTGTCACGCACATGGGTCGCGGACTTTGGCCACGACCAATTTGTCACGGTTATGGGTCACGGATTAGAGCCGCGACCCATCACGGCATGGGTCACGGCCTAAGTCCGCGACCATCTGTCGTGACCCCTCTCGGCCGTGACCATTTTTTGGTCACGGACTTGGGCCGCGACCCACGAAAATGGTCACGCCCGAAATGGTCACGGCCCAAGTCCGCGACCCACAGGTTTGGTCAGGGATTTTGGCCGTGACCAATCGCCAGTTTTGGTGTAGTGGCACACGTGAGGGAATATTTAGGTCATCATTATCTACATAATATCATTCAGGTGTCATTCTCATAGTGGTTCGATCCTACTTCACATGCTCATTGCATGCTTGGGAGGTACATTACACCACCAAAGCACTATATATAGAGGTTGAAAATATGTTACTAAATCCGTTTAATAAAAATAAACTATTTAAGTAACTCCGAGCTGTTTTTTGAGGAAACTCTTTTCCGGAAAAAACAAAACTATTTGAACACAAGATGTGTTTAACAAAACAGTATGTACGAGATCTATTCAAGATTTGAATAACAGGTTTATAAGGTAGTTTAAACAAGCTTTAAACTCAGCACAACCAAGAATGAGATGAGGAGATGTAGAAAGATTAAGTTCACGATTTTTTACGTGGTAAAACCTCACCAATTGAGGAAACATCCACGACTCCCTCTACGGAGTAAAATGAAAAAAATCCACTAAAACAAATTTATGAGTTACAAACTATTTAACTAACGTGCATACAACTCAGACCTATATAAGTTTAGGAATGTACCCTCTGGTGTCCTTATAACTTCTCTGCAGTTCTGATTGTAGATGTTGTTCTCCCAGTTTGTTAACTTCTGATTTGTTCCAGCACTTTACATCGACTTTTGTTCACAAGATCTTATTACCAACACTTTTTGTGTTGTAGTGTGAAAGTGTTTGTGGAGGTTCTCTCTAACACATGCATGCACACACTCACACTTATCAAGTACAGACAGTCCTAGCAAATTACATATAAGGCTATATGCAGTGATTTTTCTTTTTCTCTCTTCTCACAAAACTTTGAACCTGTTTGACCGTTAAATCAATCTCAGAATTCACGGATATCTTGCTTAGAAGACAATCAAGATCTTAATCAATCTCAGAGTTTTGAAAAGATTTTCGAGATTGAAAACCTCCAAGTGTGATTCCAAACTAGGTCAAAGGTTTAGTTTTAAGAGAACTAGAAACAGAAAACATTTATTGTTGATTTAGAGATAAAAACAATTTTCAGAAAAGAATCAACAATATATTTCTCAAGATAAGAAATAAACTATGTAAATCTAAGGGTAATGTAACATGCAGAACATAGATATGAAATTTCTATGAAGAAGAAAATAGTTCTAAGTAAACAGTTTAAGTTGGAAACAAGATCTAACGAACAAGAGGTTACAGCAACATAAATATCTCTCAAAAACTCAAGAACACTGAGGGTAGTGTTTTGGATATGTAGGAGTTTTTTGTGGAGTGTTTGGTTTGAAAGAGGATTGACGAACAGGGGTTAGGGTTAGGGTTTCTAACTCTCTCTCTTTCTTTCTGGTTTCTCTCTTCTCTCTCTTCTCTCTCTTCTCTATCTCTCTCTACTCTCTCTTTTTTATTCTCAGGAATGAATTAGCCAAAAGTTTTGGACGACTAACAGGAGATACTTTTTATAGGACGAAGAGAAGGATCGAGAAGCAGGTTCAAAAACAAGGGTCAGGATTGAGTCAATCTGGTTTGACTTAAATCCAAAGGCTCACAGAAAGCGGTGGTTAAAAGTCACCTGATTGGTTCAGGAGGGATACACAGGGATTACCAAAGAAAGCATGCAGGACATTGATAAGGTTTGATCTAACGGTTGTAAAGATACGCGATTGTATACTCAGTGAAGAAACACAAATCCCACCAATCAGCAAGCAACAGGTGTTATCCAATAAATCGATATAAAACGCGCGTCATAAATAATTACAACCAAACCCTGAAGTCTCTGCCGCTTTTGGTTTCTACCCAAACCAACTTTGAGCCAATAAACCCATTAATCAATAATTAGAGATTGAACCCACAAACTTTTAAAATCAAGTTTTAATTAATAAAACCTTTATTAAAAAATGTTTATAAAATCCCAAAAAAATATTTAAAAATCAAATTTAGGGATTTAAACATACTCAACATATGTACACACATAAATATGCAATGTGACATGTACATGATACATTCTACTGTGTGTGAGTGTTGGTAATTAGATCTAGATCACAACAAGATATATGAATGAAATAGCAAACCAATCTCTGAGGTTCTTTGGTTTCTAGGATGGACATAATTTTGTCACAATTTCCAAACTAGATGAGCACTTATACAATATAGACTCAAGTGAGTCAAGTGTATAAGTGCTTCAATCTCCCCCTTTGGAAATATGAGACAAAATCTCCTTTGAGTCAACTAGGAATCGTAGGGCGACAAAACATAAGAAAAACCTATTCCTATAAAGAATCTATTTACCCAAATCCTAGAAAACAAAGTACATAACTCAACTATTTACAATTGAATACCCTATTACATCAGTTGAGAAAAACTGTACAAAAACCTGTAATGAATTACTAAGATCAAGCAGTTTAGCATATATACAAATATTCATAACGACTCAAATTTCTCCCCCATTTTGTCTCAAATGGACAAAGGGAAAAACTTGGATAATCAGCAAAGGTATTACTCAGCACAAACCATACCAATAGATTTACGTAAGGAAATGAATCTATTATAATCTAGAGGTTTGGTGAACATATCTGCTAGTTGCAAATCAGTAGGAAGATAATTGATTTTTAATTCCTTAGTTTCAACCAATTCGCATATAAAATGATGTCTTATTTTTATGTGCTTTGTTCGCGAGTGTTGAACAGGATTTTTAGAAATATTAATCGCACTTTGATTATCACAATAGAGATGCAATTGGTTTTCTTGAATACCATAATCACTTTGCATTTGTTTAAGCCACAGTAATGGAGCACAACAGCTGCCAGCGGCTATGTATTCAGATTCGGCTGTCGAGAGTGATGTGCAGTTTTGTTTCTTACTACTCCATCCTACCAAGTTATTACCTATATAATAACATGCTCCTGATGTGCTCTTACTATCATCAATACACCCATCCCAGTCAGCATCAGTGTACCCAATTATAGTGCTTGGTGTGTCATTAGTGTACCAAAGTCCTAGATTCAGAGTGCCTTTTACATATTTAATGATACGTTTAACAGCATTCAAATGGCTCTCTTTAAGGTTATTTTGATAACGAGCACATACACACACAGCATACATAATATCAGGATGCGAGGCAGTAAGATATAGTAAGGTTCCTATCATACTACGATATAGAGTAGGATCTACGAATTTTCCATTTTCATCTTTAGAAAGTTTTAACGTAGTACTCATGGGCGTTCTAGCATCTTTAGCACTCTCGAGGCCAAATTTCTTTACTATCTCTAAAGCATACTTAGATTGAGATACAAATAATCCTTCTGAATGTTGTTTGACTTGAAGGACTAAGAATAATTGTAACTCCCCCATAAGGGACATTTGAAATTCCTTATGCATAGTTTCAGAGAAGGATTTTACTTCCGAGGGAGAAGTTGATCCAAAGATAATATCGTCAACATAAACTTGAGCAATAATGATGTGTTTGTCAAAATGTTTGATAAAAAGAGTTTGATCATTTCCACCTCTTTTGAAACCTTTATCTAAGAGGAAACTGGAAAGACACTCATACCATGCTCTAGGTGCTTGTTTAAGGCCAAACAAAGCCTTTTTAAGACGAAATACATGATTTGGATATTGAGAGTCAATGAACCCTTTAGGTTGTTCTACATAGGTCTCTTCAGTCAATATTCCATTAAGGAATGCAGATTTGACATCCATTTGATAAAGTGTAAAATGCATGTGGCAAGCTATAGCAAAGAGCAAACGAACAGACTCTAAACGATTAACAGGAGCAAAAGTCTCGTTAAAATCTATTCCTTCAATTTGAGAGTATCCTTGAGCAACTAATCTAGCTTTATTTCTAATTATTATCCCATTTTCATCAGTCTTATTTTTGAAAATCCAACGTGTGCCAATAACCTTTTTGTGATCAGGACGAGGAACAAGATACCAAACATCATGAATGACAAATTGAAGAAGTTCTTCTTGCATAGCAGAAATATAGTGAGAGTCATTCAATGCCTCATTTACATTCTTTGGTTCCACAAGGGAAACAAAACATGCATAATGTGCATAATTTCTTAGTTGGGATCTTGTACGCACTGGCTCACTAGGGTTACCAACTACGTTATTTATGGGATGATCTTTAGAAACCCAGTTAGGTACTTCAGGTATCTAAATTGGTAATGAATTATCTATTTCAGAAGAGTCATTTTCTAAAATGTTTGTAGATTCTTCCTCAATAGTAGATTCACCAGTCTTGTTCTCTACAATAGTGTCACTTACAATTACATTTATGGATTCCATCAAGGTTTTAGTGCGAAGATTATACACTCGATAGGCTCTACTATTAGGCGAGTATCCTAGAAATATAGCTTTATCTCCCCTACTCTCAAATTTGGATAAGTGTTCCCTATCTTTGCATACATAACAAGTACTGCCAAAAGTTCTAAGGTACTTAAGATTAGGCTTTTTATTGTACTAAAGTTCGTAAGGAGTTTGTTTGAAATTCTTTCTAAGATAGACCCTATTTATGATGTGACATGCAGTACGAATAGATTCTACCCAAAAGTATTTAGGTAAATTATTGGCATGTAACATAACTCGTGCCATCTCTTGAATAGTACGATTCTTTCTCTCAGCAATTCCATTTTGTTGAGGAGTCTTAGGAGCACTGAATTCATGTTTGTAACCATTATAGGCACAGTATTCAATAATACCAGTGTCTTTGAATTCACCACCTCTATCACTACGAATTCTATTTACTTGAGTGTCCTTTTCATTTTCAATCCAAAGAAGAATTTTTAGGAAAGTTTGAAAAGTGTCGGACTTTTGTTTTAAAAAGGCTACCCAAGTAAATTTGGTGAAGTCATCAACCATAACTAGAATATAACTGTGTCCACAGAGACTAACAGTTTGGGAGGGACCCATTAGGTCCATATGGATGAGCTCCAAGGGATTAGAGGTAAGAATATCATTAACTTTCTTATGAGGTGCCTTAACAATTTTACCTTCCTGACAAGGACCACAGACAATATTAGGAATGGGTTTGATTTTAGGAACTCCTCTAACTATTTCCTGAGAGGTCAGTCTACTAAGATTATCGTAATTTATATGACCCATTCTGTTATGCCATATCTCGTTGTCATCCATTCTGGAAACATTACATATTTCAGAATTGTTCATGACAGTATAACAAATGTCAGGGGTTCTGAATCCTGTAATTATGCATTCACCTTTATCATTTAAAAATTTTCATTTGTTCTTTGAAAAGGTGATACTATGATCTGAGTCACAAAATTGTGAAATGCTAAGTAGATTTGCCTTAAGACCTTTAACTAGAAGGACATTTTTAAGAACAGGAAGTCCATCTTCTTGGAGAGTTCCTTTGCCTATGATTTGAGATGAAACTCCATCACCAAAAATGACTTTACCACCAGCAAAGCTGGTTTTGTTTAAAAGTTCAGTTTCATCCCCAGTCATGTGCTTAGAATATCCAGAGTCTAAATACCAACCGGATGATGTGTGTTGAGCTTTTAGAGAAGTAACAACTATGTTACACTTCATCTGAGGTAATAGATCATCTTTTCTGACCCAAATTGCTCTAGTTTTCATTTTACGCTTATTAGCTCTCAATTGATAAAATTTGCGAGCATTGGATTTTTGCTGAAAATGTTTTGCGCATGATTTTGAATTTTATGAAAGACTTGAGCATTTGGTTTAGGAAAGTGCTTAGGATTCCTTCTAGGAAATGTTCTTTTAGGTTTGGTCTTTCTCTTTCTATAATTAGAGTTTTTATCTGGTTATCTATGAAGTATATAATTATTACGTCTCCTTCTAGAATAGTTAAAGTTCTGATAGATATGAGGATTATAGATAGGTTTAACTAGTCTCCTAGCATAGCAACCATCAAAAGAGTGACCGTATATGTCGCAGTAGGAGCAGTAAAGATTGCTCAAAATTGGGGTCTCCTTAGGAAAGTTTCTAAACAAAGGTTTTGAGGAATTTTGAGGTTGAACTGTATTCCTAGGTAGTACAGGTTTGAATGTAGATTCACTCTTTCTAATAAAGGGGCATATGTATTTAGCCTTAGGTGAACTTTCATGTTTAGAGCAACTTGATTCCCCAATGTTAAAATTTTGATGTTTTGAATCAAACTCAGTTTTTAGAGAATGAAAGTCTGGGCATGTTTCAATAGGCCTTTTGCCTCCTGACACGAACTTGATAGGTTCAAAAGATTTTGTTTGTGTCTTCAAATTGGGGCAAAACCCTATTCCAGTTCGATCATCAGAATTGGTTTTTGATTCAGCAAAAAATTCATCAAAACAGTTTGAATTATTTTCAAATTTTGTAATTTTTTTTAAAACAGTTGTTGTCTTTTCTTTAGTCTGTTCCAATTCTAACAATGTCCCTTTGTACTTTTTCTCCAGAATTTCATTTGTTTCAGTTAAATTTCTGAGTTTTTCATCAAACATTTTAATTTCACTTTCATGAGTTAAACATTGGGTAGTATACTCTTCAGCATTCAATTTGACCATCAGGCTTAGATCTTCCAGTTTTTTGGTGAGATCTTTCACAATTTTTTCTAGTCTAGTACTTTTCTTGAGAGTTTTAGAATAAAGTGTGTGAATGTCTGGGAGGTCTTCATTGTCCGAGTCACTCAGTGTAGTGTGTGAAGTGACCCCTAAGGATTCATTCTTTGAACTCACACACCCATTGACATCGTCATTATCGCTTTCCCTTTGACTCACACACCCCGAAGAAGAGATAGTAATATTCTCAGTAATCAAAGCATCTAAACCAGTAACAGCAATATTCGAACCATCAGACATAGAATTATTAGATTCTTCCTCACTAATAAGCACAGTCATATCATCATTATAGATAATCTTGGCAAAGAAAGACATGCAAGGGTCAAAAACATCAGTTGACTCAAGTTCCTCACTTTCAGAGTCACTTGAATCATCCCATGTTTTGAAAATGTTGGCTCTAGTGTGTTTGTTTTGAGTATTCAAGTTAACTCTATTGTCTTGTGCAATGTGTCCCAGTTTACCACATCTATAGCATTCAGTCTTCTTAAGGTCTCTATTAGGTCTAATGTGAGAGTCCTTGTGATTTTTTTCATTGCTTTTCTCATGAGGTCTGTGATTAGAGGGAGTTGGATAATTTGACTTGACTTGTTTATTTGCCATTTTGTTTCTAAACTTAATGATTTTCTTAAACTGTTTTGACATTAAGGCATTCTGATTGTCCAAACTCTCTATATCGCATTCCTCATCAGAGTCATCATTGGAAGTATTAAACTCAGGCTAAATAAATTTAGAAGAGAAGCTTAGATTGGAACTAGTCTGTAATCTATGGGACTGGGTCAGTTGTTTCTTAAATTCCAGTTCCATTACCACAGTTCTTAATTTACTACTAAGTAGTTTAGGAGTGAGATTAATATCACACATTTCCTCAATAGCATATCTTTTGTTATCAAATTTCTGTGGTAATGATCTCAGAATTTTATATACAATTTCTTGTCTATCATAAGTTATCCCATTAGCATGCATTTTGGTCACAATATCAGTCAGGTTCATATAGAAGTCATCAAATGACTCAGTCTCAGACATAATTAGGTAATTATACTGTTGAATGAGTATTTGAGTTTTAGCAGCCTTAACTCTAGTGTCACCTTCATGAGCAGTAACTAAAGTGTCCCAAGCTTCCTTAGAAGTGGTACAGGATGAGATTCTTTTGAACTCATGTTCATTTATAGACATAAATATGGCATTCTTTCCTTTGTTATTATTTCGAGAAACTTGTTTCTCTTCTTGAGTGAACTCGCTTAATACTTTCTTAACCCTCTCATTACTTCCTTCAGTGTCTGGTTTTGTAGGAAAAGTGTAACCATTTTCAACAATGTCCCGGACATCATCTCCCAGAGTTCCTTGAATGAAAGCAATCATTCTTACTTTCCAGTAAGCAAAATTGGTTCCATCAAAGATAGGAGGCCTGTCAAGTTACCAAATCTTTCATTTTTCTCGTCCATATTTGATTTTCAGAAAATAATTTCAGAAACACAGGATCTCTTTAAAAGAAGTTTACCAAGCTCTGATACCAATTAAAAATATGTTACTAAATCCGTTTATTAAAAATAAACTATTTAAGTAACTCCGAGCTGTTTTTTGAGGAAACTTTTTTCTGGAAAAAAAAACAAAACTATTTGAACACAAGATGTGTTAAACAAAATAGTATGTACGAGATCTATTTAAGATTTGAATAACAGGTTTATAAGGTAGTTTAAACAAGCTTTAAACTCAGCACAACCAAGAATGAGATGAGGAGATGTAGAAAGATTAAGTTCACGACTTTTTACGTGGTAAAACCTCACCAATTGAGGAAACATCCACGACTCCCTCTACGGAGTAAAATGAAAAAAATCCACTAAAACAAATTTATGAGTTACAAACTATTCAACTAACATGCATACAACTCAGACCTATATAAGTTTAGGAATGTACCCTCTGGTGTCCTTATAACTTCTCTGCAGTTCTGATTGTAGATGTTGTTCTCCCAGTTTGTTAACTTCTGATTTGTTCTAGCACTTTACGTCGACTTTTGTTCACAAGATCTTATTACCAACACTTTTCGTGTTGTAGTGTGAAAGTGTTTGTGGAGGTGCTCTCTAACACATGCATGCACACACTCACACTTATCAAGTACAGACAGTCCTAGCAAATTACATATAAGGCTATATGCAGTGATTTTTCTTTTTCTCTCTTCTCACAAAACTTTGAACCTGTTTGACCTTTAAATCAATCCCAGAATCCACGGATATCTTGCTTAGAAGACAGTCAAGATCTTAATCAATCTCAGAGTTTTGAAAAGATTTTCGAGATTGAAAACCTCCAAGTGTGATTCCAAACTAGGTCAAAGGTTTAGTTTTAAGAGAACTAGAAACAGAAAACATTTATTGTTGATTTAGAGATAAAAACAATTTTCAGAAAAGAATCAACAATATATTTCTCAAGATGAGAAATAAACTATGTAAATCTAAGTGTGATGTAACATGCAGAGCATAGATCTGAAATTTCTATGAAGAAGAAAATAGATCTAAGTAAACAGTTTAAGTTGGAAACAAGATCTAACGAACAAGAGGTTACAGCAACACAAATATCTCTCAAAAACTCAAGAACACTGAGGGTAGTGTTTTGGATATGTAGGAATTTTTTGTGGAGTGTTTGGTTTGAAAGAGGATTGACGAACAGGGGTTAGGGTTAGGGTTTCTAACTCTCTCTCTTTCTTTCTGGTTTCTCTCTTCTCTCTCTATCTCTTCTCTCTCTTTTTTATTCTCAGGAATGAATTAGCCAAAAGTCTTGGACGACTGAGAGGAGATACTTTTTATAGGACGAAGAGAAGGATCGAGAAGGAGGTTCAAAAACAATGGTCAAGATTGAGTCAATCCGGTTTGACTTAAATCCAAGGGCTCACAGAAAGCGGTGGTTAAAAGTCACCTGATTGGTTCAGGAGGGATACACAGGGATTACCAAAGAAAGCATGCAGGACGTTGATAAGGTTTGATCCAACGGTTGTAAAGATACGTGATTGTATACTCAGTGAAGAAACACAAATCCCACCAATCAGCAAGCAACAGGTATTATCCAATAAATCGATATAAAACGCGCGTCATAAATTAATTACAACCAAACCCTGAAGTCTCTGCCGCTTTTGGTTTCTACCCAAACCAACTTTGAGCCAATAAACCCATTAATCAATAATTAGAGATTGAACCCACAAACTTCTAAAATCAAGTTTTAATTAATAAAACCTTTATTAAAAAATGTTTATAAAATCCCAAAAAAATATTTAAAAATCAAATTTAGGGATTTAAACATACTCAACATATGTACACACATAATTATGCAATGTGACATGTACATGATGCATTCTACTATGTGTGAGTGTTGGTAATTAGATCTAGATCACAACAAGATATATGAATGAAATAGCAAACCAATCTCTGAGGTTCTTTGGTTTCTAGGATGGGCATAATTTTGTCATAATTTCCAAACTAGATGAGCACTTATACAATATAGACTCAAGTGAGTCAAGAGTATAAGGGTTGAGAGGTCATCCTCTTTCTTGTAAATTGATGGATAATGACAACCCTAGCTAAAACTCTGTTAGTTTACATAGTAGAGAGATAAAGCTTGAGAGATTGTATCTATGGCCATTAGTGCCTTCATCCAGTGATATTACTCACACACTCACAGTGGACGTAAGCCGGATTGGCCAAACCACTTATATACTAGTGTTCATCCTCTTCTCCTCACCACACTCTACTAGATGTTTACTGTTATGCTGCCATTATTATTGCTAGTTTGAGGTTATCAACACCTTACTTGGTGGTGCTATTTACAACATCATCATTTTGGCGTCGTCTGTGCGAACGAGAAGGTCCATCTCTTCCTATTTTTGCTATTTAACCTCACCGGAGACTCTGGTGGTGAACCAGGCCTCACCCTTAGCGTGAAGCTATTTCACCATTGAAAGAGGTCCCTTAAGGTTTCCAATCTCTATAGTCTTCTCATCAAAAGCTCAAGCATATGGCACCGAAGTAACCACCTTCTCCACCTTCTGGTGTTGGAGGACCCAGTTCCAGTCAGGCACCACCCAATTCCCAGATGGTTGAGGTGGCAGCAGCCTTGAAGTCTTTGGATGTAACTCAGCAAGTGATGCAGGAGAAATTTTCCCAGCTCATCCAAAACATAATGAGACCACCTGGGGTCTCACCGGAGATGATTACTCTGGTGGCTGCTCAGCCACAGTATGAGGCCAGGGACCACCCCAGGCACCACGAAAGGACCAACCTACTCGCGTTTATGCTTGGGGAGGCAAGGAAACCCTTGTCCCGAGGATAGGTACGATGATATTGAGGCCGAAGATGACCCTGCAGAATATTAGGATCCATATGAGGTATCAAACAACACTGTACGTCCTATACAGCAGGGCCGAGGTCAGTGTGAATGATGAGATGGTGATGCACAATAAAGAGGGTCAGCTTTTGATCGCCTAAGTAGAGGGTCAGGTCAGCCTTTAAAAGGCTCGGCCCAGTTAATGATCAAAGGCAGAGGCTATCTAGATCAAGAAGCATGGATGGCTAACAAAGGGAAGGTGGTGATCATCGGCCTCACCATGGTCGACCCCAACATGGCTGAGACTGTAGTCAGGGGGAGGTCAACAGCCGACGTTGTGCGGTAGTCGGGGAACCCTCAGTTCACCCTTTAGAAGTGGCTAAGGATAACCTCGGCCAAGACGACGTTTCCAAACCATAGAATGTATCTATTCAGAGGTTGAAGGAGAAGATAGGGAACCTCATAAAAAGCTGAGACCCATTACAGAAGGGGTATTCAGAGGGATCACAATTTGTGGAAAGGATTGTCAGCATCCCAACCCCTGCCAAATTCGAACCCCCAGTGGTGTCTCCCAAGTACGATGGTAGTACTAACCTAGTCCATCATATTGAAATGTATTAATCTACATCAGACATCTATTCAATCTCTGATGAGATGAGGTGAAAAGCTTTCTCAAGCACTTTGACTGGGGCTGCACATATCTGGTTCACTTCTCTTCCTAAAAATTCAGTTGAAAATTTCAAAGGTTTGGCCGAGCGATTTATTCATAACTTCTGTTTTGGGGTAAGACCTCGGAAGAATAAGATGCACTTATTTTATGTAAAGCAAGGAAAGAATGAAAGCCTCAGAGACTACATCGCGAGGTTCAACATGAAAAAAATGGAGGTAGAATATTATGAAGAGAGCATAGCCATGACAGCCCTTATTGGAGGACTTCGGAAGGGAAAGTTACTTTGGAAGCTTGCTGAAGACCCTTCAAAATCTATGGCCGAGCTATTATCAACAGCTGGAAAGGTCATGAATGCAGAAAAAGCAATGGTTGCAAAGTATGAGGATAAGAATTGAAGTAGCAGTGGGAAGTTTCAGAGGAAAAATGATAGAAAGAAGAGGACTATAGACGATAAGTTTGCACACTATACCCCTCTAACTGTGAGCTGCGAACACATACTCAATGAAATAAAGAATAATAGATCCCTGAGATGGCCAGAGAAGATGAAGGCCCCTCCACATAAGATAAATAAGAATCTATGATGCGAGTTGCATCAGGATCACGACCATCTAACTGGCAAGTGATTCCCACTGAAGGACGAGATTGAGAAAATATTAAAGTCAGGAAAGCTCAGAAAGTATATGGATGGTAGAGCTTCTAAGGGGGGAAGAGATGACCCCAAAAAGAGAAGAAATGATAAATGTCGGGAAGATGTCCCTGCCAAAAGAGCTGATGACTCAGATGATGATGACGATGACCCTGACCACCCACTAAAAGACGATAATACTATAGTGAATAGGGTTAGTATGATCTCTTTCGGTTTGAAAACTATCTGTGGGGGATTGGCAGGAGGTGGCTCAGAGGTAGACGATCGCAAGGCTCATGTCGTAGAAGCTAAAGCAGTGACTAAAGTTGAGGTTATGAACTTGGTCTCTGCAGAGGTTAAACATAAAAAGAGAAAAAAGGTAGATATGAACACCCTCATAGTTGGCTTCTCATGACTTGATTTCAAAGGTATCTTAGCTCCTCACGATGACCCTCTGGTAATCACTACAAGGGTGCATAGGTGTGAGGTTCAGAGGATCCTCATTGATGGGGGTAGTTCAGCAGACGTTATGTTTTGGCCCTATTTTAAAAGCCTAGGCCTCAGCATAGTTAGGCTTGTCCCTTATCATCATCCCTTGATTGGCTTCGGCGGTGAAAAGGTTCATCCATTGGTCATGTATGAGATGGATGTTAGAATGGGAGATGAATGGCCTAAGAGGTTGACCAGAAAAATCAATTTTTTTGTAATGGATGAAAATGCCTTCTCAGCTTACAACCTCATCATAGGACGAGTAGCCCTTAAGGAATTTGAGGTCGTGCCTTCAACGGTCCACCAAATGATAAAATTCCTAACTCCCTATGGAGTATGGGAAGTGAAAGGTGACCAAATATCGTCACACGAATGCTACTTCAACTCTGCGAAAGAGAGAGAGTCTCATAAGAGGGCAATAGCCACGTACAACATCGACACACTTGATCCTAGAGATGAAACAAATCTAAAAAAGGGAGAGGCCGTGGAGGAGGTAGAATCTATCATCCTCAAAGAGGACGAGCCAAAAAAACCATCCAAATCGGCAAATCCCTAAGACCTGAGATCAAGGAGGAACTGGCAAAACTGTTAAGGAAGAGACAGAGTATCTTTTCATGGAGCCATGCAGACATGCCAAGTATTGATCCTGAGATTATATATCATAAACTTAATGTTGTAGAAGATGCCAAGCCCATCAAACAGATAAGAAGAGTGTACTCAAGGGAGAATTATGATGTCATCATTGAAGAGGTTAGAAATCTTGAAAAATACAAGTTCATCAGAGAGTTTATATACCCTGAGTGGTTATCTAACGCTGTTATTGTGCCAAAATCCAATGAAAAATGGAGGATGTGCACAGATTTCACTGATTTAAACAAGTCTTGACCAAAAGATAGTTTCCCCTGCCTCGTATTGATCAGATGGTGGATGCCACATCAGGACATGAGCTCATGAGCTTCATGGATGCATATTCCGGGTATAATCAAATCTTTATGAACCCGAAAGACTCAGAGAAGATAACATTCATCACAGATAAGGGGACATATTGCTACAAGGTCATGCCCTTTGGGATGAAGAATGCAGGGGCTACTTACCAACGTCTTATAAATAAGATGTTAGAGGATAAAATAGGAAAGTCCATGGAAGTGTATGTGGACGACATGCTGACGAAGATCCTGAAGGCCGACACTCATGTGGCCGACCTTGAAAGAACTTTTGACACTATGGACGAATACAAAATGAAGCTAAACCTGACCAAATGTGTCTTTGGGGTAGGATCAAAAAAGTTTTGGGGCTTCATTGCAATCAAAGGGGAATAAAGGCTAACCCTGAGAAAATTAAGGCTTTACTAGAAATGAATACACCCAAAACTATCAAAGACATTCAGAGGTTAACTGGAAGAGTTGCTGCACTTAACAGGTTCATCTCAAGAGCTTTAGAAGAGTGTCTTCCTTTTTTCAAAGTGCTTAGAAAGGCCTTCGAATAGGATGAGGAATGCGACAAAGCTTTTAAGGAGTTTAAGTCCTACCTTGGATCCCCTATACTCCTATCTCGGCCCATTCTGCGGGAGAAGTTATATGTATATCTAGTCGTCTCAGTGCTGTAATAGTAAGAGAAGATGATGGAGTGCAGAGGCCAGTGTACTTCAATAATAAGGCTCTTCAAGGGTCTGAACAGAAGTATCCTCGAATTGAAAAATTAGCCTATACTTTGATACATGCTTCTAGGAAAATGAAGCCATACTTTCAAGCCCACTCTATGGTTGTCCTCACTGATTCCCCACTCAGATAGGTCATCTATAAGCCTAAGAAGTCAGGGAGGCTAATGACATGGGCCATTGAGTTAGGGGAATATGATATTATATATCAACCCAGGGTTGCCATCAATGGGCAGGAACTTGCAGACTTTGTAGCTGAGTTTTCCTGGGAAGAGGTCGAGGTTGAGATTAGTCAGAAGGCTACAGAGGGACAGAACAGAAATGGCTTCCAAGATCCGGATGAGGTTGAGTCAAGCAAAGCCAGAAAAAGAATAGTTGAGAATGAGGAAGACATATACCTCTTCAAGGAAGGGACCCTATCAGAGGGAAACTTCTCTTCAGATGCAACCATTTGGAGCCTCTTCGTCGATGGGTCATCTTGTGAAAGCGAAAGTGGAGCAGGGCTGATAGTGTTAGCACCAGATGGTACCGATATTGAGTATGCATTAAGGTTCAACTTTAAATCTTCCAACAATGAGTTGGAGTATAAGACATTGATAGCAGGTCACTTTTTGGCAAAGGCCCTTAGTGTCAGCCAACTCCTAGTCCATAGTGACTCAAGGTTGGTTGTCAACCAAACCCTAGGGGTGTATGAGGCCAAAGATGAAAGGATGGCCAAATACCTGAAGAGGGTGAGAACGATGCTAGAAAACTTCAAGGAAGTAAAGATGAAGAGGATACCTCGGCTAGACAATAACTGAGCCGATGCACTCGCGAGGTTGGCCTCAGCAATAAGAAGGGACATAAGGAGAATAATACCAGTTGAGATTCTGCTCAAGCCGACTATCGAAGAGGAAGAGGTTGCTGGACATTGCCTAAATTTGAGTATGGGAGACTCATGGATGGACCCTCTTATCAGATACATCAGAGAGGGAGAGGTACCAGAGTCGAAGTTAGAAAGGAGAAAGCTGAGGTTCAGAGCTGCAAATTCTTAATTGTAGGAGATATCCTGTATAAAAAGGGGTTCCTACTCCCTCTCCTCAGATGTGTTCACCCTTCAGAGCTTCCACACATCTTGCATGATGTTTATGAGGGCTCTTGTTCAAGTCACATAGGAGGAAGGACATTGTCTAAGAGGATAATCACTTAGGGATACTGGTGGTCGACCTTGGCCAAAGATGCAGCTGCGTATGTGAAGAAGTGTGATAAATGTCAGAGATTCTCCACCATCCCTCATCAACCACACCAACCTCTAACTTCTATCATCTCCCCTTGTCCATTTTTAATATAGGGGCATTGACTTGGTAGGACCCTTACCAAGAGATGTAAACAACTATCGGTTCCTAATAGTGGCAATTGATTATTTCTCCATATAGGTGGAGGTTGAGCCAATGATCACAATCACTGAGCAGAAGACCTTCCAGTTCATCTGGAAGAACATCATATGCAGGTATGGTCTTCCAAATACACTCATCTCAGACAATGGGACCCAGTTCAAGAATGCTTCCTTAGAAAAATACTACGAAAGAGTAGGGATCAAGTAGTTCTTCTCTTCTCCCGATCGACCCCAGGTAAACTGTCAGACCGAGGTCACAAACCGAACAATCCTTGATAGGATAAAAAATAGATTGGAAAAGGCCAAAGGAATATGGATAGAGGAGGTATATGCAGTGCTTTGGGCCTACAGGACGACAGCAAGGACACTAAAAGGAGAGACTCCATTTATGTTAGCCCATGGCTCAGAGGATGTCATCCCTATAGAGGTAAGACTTCCCACTCATAGAGTTCATACCTATGACCCTCAAAGGATTAGGGAAGAGAGAAGACTTGATCTTGATTTGATCGAGGAAAGAAGAGAGGACGGAGAGATAAGACAGGCAGCCTATCAGTAGAGAACTGCAAGATTCTACGATCAAAGGGTGAAATCCAGGCCTATAGCTGTGGAAGACCTAGTCATAAAGAAGACGTGGAAAAAGGTAAATAAACTCCATCCAAATTGGCATGGTCCTTATAGGGTAGTTGATGAGGTTATGCCTGGTACCTACCAGCTAGAAAATCTTGAAGGAGAACCTTTCTCCAATCCTTGGAATGTCGATCACTTGAAGAAATATTACTTATGATGTTACAGTCCTTTCTTCTTGTAATGCATGTATCAATTTATATAGAGGATGTTAATCAAAAGATAGCAATGTTGTGCTGGTACTTTTATAGTGTCTGAAAATTTATGAGGTGAAACATCGTAACATGGTGACCTCAAACCTTAAACATCATTAGTTTGGTGAAAATTTATAAGGTGAAACATCATAATATGGTGACCTCAGACCTTAAACATCATTAGTTTGGTGAAAATTTATAAGGGTAAACATCATTATTTAGTGACCTCGGACCTTAAACATCATTAGTTTGGTGAAAATTTATGAGGTGAAACATCATAATATGGTGATCTCGGACCTTAAACATCATTAGTTTGGTGAAAATTTATGAGCGTAAACATCATAATTTAGTGACCTCAGACCTTAAACATCATTAGTTTGGTGAAAATTTGTGAGGTTAAACATCATAATATGCTGACCTTAGACCTTAAACATCATTAGTTTGGTGAAAATTTATGAGGGTAAACATCATAATTTGGTGACCTCGGACCTTAAACATCATTAGTTTGGTGAAAATTTGTGAGGTGAAACATCATAATATGGTGACCTAAGACCTTAAACATCATTAGTTTGGTGAAAATTTATGAGGGTAAACATCATAATTTGGTGACCTCAAACCTTAAACATCATTAGTTTGGTGAAAATTTGTGAGGGTGAACATCATAATATGGTGACCTCAGACCTTAAAAATCATTAGTTTGGTAAATATTTATGAGGGTAAACATCATAATTTGGTGACCTCGGACCTTAAACATCATTAGTTTGGTGAAAATTTTTGAGGTGAAACATCATAGTTTGGTGACCTCGGACCTTAAACATCATTAGTTTGGTGAAAATTTGTGAGGTGAAACATCATAATATGGTGACCTCAGACCTTAAACATCATTAGTTTGGTGAAAATTTATGAGGTGAAATATCATAACATGGTGACCTCAGACCTTAAACATCATTAGTCTAGTAAAAATTTATGAGGTGAAACATCATAATTTGGTGACCTCAGACCTTAAACATCATTAGTTTGGTAAAAATTTGAGGTGAAACATCATAATTTGGTGATGTCAGACCTCAAACATCATTAGTTTTGTGAAAATCTATGAGGGTAAACATCATAGTACGGTGACCTCAGACCATAAACATCATTAGTTTGATGAAAATTTAAGAGGTAAGACATTTCAAGCAAAACATCGTATGAAGCAGTAGAATCTGTAGAAAATTGGACTAATGATTATCATTAAAAAGAAAGATAGTTACAAATCACGAAGTATCAAGAGGCCATCACAGTTCACAATAATAAGAGGTACACACGAGGGAAATCAAAATTAAGACTTTGAAAAGCTTCACAAGAAAAGGCCTATGTCTCTGTAGCTGCAGTCATCTGGCCAAGGCCGATGATAACACGCAAATATTGCGTATTTCATCCCTCGAACCGACGCATTTTAGCCTCCTAGGGTATCTTATTCCCTATATTTATGTTCGTTAACCAGAAAACCTCTGATTTCTATGTTAACATGTTTTGCAGGGGTTAATTGAGCTTTTATAGGTATTTGGATGCTAAGTATGAAGTTCAAACGGATTCCGCTCGATTTTCGTACGCGATCGCACGTTCAAGGGCATTTTAGTCTTTTCACAGCTTGGGCACATGGCCCAACATCCACACAAAGGTTGTAGCCCTCCTCGCAAGCTTCGTGTGGCCATGAACGGTGCGTGATTCTGATTCAGAACGAAGAAATTACGGCGATTTTAGCGGAAGGGAAAAATAATGAAACCAAAAGAGGGGATAAGAGAAGGAAAAGGAATGCAGGGGGCTCATACCTGCTTGATCAATCGATCGATCAAAACCATCGATCGATCGATCCCCCTTTATTTCTAAAATCGTGGGAGACAGTGAGCATCATTTTCAACCATCGATCGATCGATCCCCTATTTTTTCTAAATATTTTGCTTTTCTTTTCTTTCATCTTTTCTTTTATTCCACTTACTATAAATAGGATTTGTGTTGTAAATATCATATATAAAAGTTTTAGAATAGATTTTAAAGAGTTTTAGCTTAGAGTTTGAGGCTGGAGAGTTCTTCTTTGATTCTTCTTGGTTTGACACCCAATTGGGTTGTAAGTTGCACTATTCATCATCCTCTCCATTTAATTTAGTTGTATTTCATTAATTCTTGCTTTGTAATGTAATTTACATGCTTTGTTAATTAGATTTACATGCTTTGATTTACTTGCTTTCTAGTGTAGATTTACCGCGTTTATTTATCGCGTTTTTATCATGCTTTCTAGCTAATTTAAATTAGGTTATGTTTGAATTGAACTCACTCGGGTTGATGCGTTGCTTTACTTTGGTGATGGTGTTTACGGGTCTATTTGGGGTGCGTTGTCTTAGTTATTGCGCCTAGGAGATTTGACGATGCTTACGACCTTGCGTGCATAATTTTCGGGGTATTTGTTGACGCCAAAATCTTATTAGGCTTTTATGCAGATTTAGGGGCGTGACAACTCTTGGTTCAATTAACTGTCGAAACGAGACGCATTCTAAATAACTCGTCGACCCATGTGACCATTTTACACTAATTAACTCGGGTGAGGGATATTCGACGCAACTTATAGTTTTTACTCGCTTTCTTAATCTAGCTTTAAATACACTCGCATAGATTATTCTTTCCCTTTTATGCATTTTTTCCTTTCTAGTTTGTAATTCACCTTTTATGCTTTTATTTCGGAATATCAAATCCTGTAAATTCTAACAACTTGTCTCTGTGGAATTTCGATACCCGACTTACCGATATACTCACCAGTTGAGTGTAGTCGTAATTTAGTTTTGTTTGTATTATCGCAAAGAAACGAAAATAACGACTGGTGCATGACGCGTGCCACACCTTTCACGCGCTAATCAAAATGGCGTCGTTGTCAGGGAGGAGTTTGTTTTAGACTTTATTTGATTTAGTATTTCATAGTATTTTCTTTTTATTTGTATTATTTGCTAATATTTTTTGCAGGACTTCCACATTTGAGCACTTAGAAACGCTTGAATTCATTCCGCACGCACCTACTTTGTGGAATTCGCCACTTCAAGCCATTTTTAGGGTAAGCATGTCTTATCCAATTCTTTCAGTAATCATTATGAAAATTCTCACAAAACTATAACTTTTGATGAATACTTAGAATCCCAAAGTATTACAAATTCAAATATGACTTTGGGCGAGTATAACGAAAGTCAAAATTCGGGTTATTGGAATTTTGATGATGATGATGATAATGATTTTGGGCCATTACCTCCTTATAATAATAATTTTGAAATGAATTGCAATAGTTTTCAAAATTCCTATAATAATGAGTTTTCGTTTAAGTCCGATCGTAATTTTTAAAGTTCCTATTTTCAAGCATCCGCACCTCGACCTATGACATTTGGTGAGGGTTTGCGTATGCTTGAGAATGAGAAAATTGAAAATCGTTATCAAGAAGAAAATCGTTGTTAGGAGAAAGACTTGGATTTATTATTCGAATCCGACAACGATTTTGCTTCCGAGACTTTCGAAGTCGAAGAATGTTTTGAACCAAATGAGGACTTTGTGCCTACTTTGGAACAAACCATTCTAGACTTTTCCCATTGCATAATAGATATTAAAAGTGAGGATGAAAATGACGTGATATCTATTTGCAATGAACTGATTTCTTCTTTGGCCCCCAAAGAAGAACATTTCATTGAAAATGATGTTATTTCATTTGAAACTCAATCTTCATGCGATAATGATTCATCTCATCAGTTTGAATTTCTTTCATCCCCATTTTCATTCTCTGTTATCACACCGTCACAAGTACCCGATGATTCGGTTTCAAACTTTAATGTTTTAAACCTTTTCGCTGATGAGGAGTACTTGCTCGAGTTGCCCTCCATGATTGCATCTTTGCCTTCGTGTGCGCCACCTCCCATTCCGCTTGCTAAATCTTTGGGAGGATATTCTGCTTTTCTCGGTCCCCACATGTTTTTGCACCCGTTTAATCCAAACCCCCCATCGTCCCTTCAAAACTTTTAATTGGCGATGGTTCATTTCTTCCGCCTTACACATGCCTTCCGTTGTTCAAACGGAATTCATATTTTTCATAAGGCATGCTTGTATGTGAGGGTACACCGGTTATCCTCCAAAGTCAAATCGTTTTTACTGTGGACCCTCAGCTATTTAGACTTATAATGTACAGTTAGTGTGAAGCCTAAATAGTAAGTTGTATATAGTTAGCCTTTTATTATTTCTTTCTTTATTTTTGCTTTCCTTTTTAATTTAGTCTAGTGTAATTAGTCAACTTTTTGTTATTTGTTTTTGCTATGCTCGGTACTAACTTGTTTTGTAGATTCTTTGGACTTGTTCTTATGGGGATCGCTCTAATTTTGGGTAATATCGCTCTTTTCCTCTCTTTGACTTGGTTCTTAATTCACATTGAGGATAATGTCAAGTTTTAAGTTAGGGGGTGCGGGATATTCTATCCATTTCTTTATTTAGTCCATGATTTTGCTCACATGTTAGTTACTTAGTATGCTTTTCTTAGAAAAAATTAAAATTTTCAAAAAAAAAAAAATTCTTTCTTTTTTCTCTTTTTTTTGGCCTTTTGCCTTTGTTTTCGATGATAAATTTCAATAATTGCCCGATCTAATTGACAACTCAACGATGCATGTTCTTGATTTTAGAAGTTATTAGACTTTAGTCCTCATATCATTGATATTGTGAATAACTTCATGAATTAAACTTTAATCCCATGAGCATATGCACCATTCTTGTTACATTGATTTGGTTTAATATTTTTATAACTCGGTAATCTTTTGTTGCATTGTATATACTTACACTGAGTAAGCTTTGTACCTTTCGTCGTTTGTGAGTGTTATATACTATTCTTTCCTCTTTGAAAACGTTGAATTCATTGGTAATCTCACTATTGTTTCATTTGATCGTTCACTAATTGAGTTCATACTTGAAATGTAATACTTCATCATGATTTTCATACATTGTTTTGACTCGAGAATTGAGTAAACTTTTGGAAATGATCATAGGCCCTCTTTGTTATATCACCCATATGACCTTGACCTCACCTTATATGTTCCCTCTTCAACCCCTTTGAGCCTAAATATAACCTTTTGTTTCATAACCCCAATCCCATAACCAACTCTGAATTGGAGTTTTAGCCCATGCATACACTTTCCATACCTTTTTTTGGAATGTTACATGGGATTGAATGATGTTGTTGTGATGTCGGTTGCAATTTAGGCATATGAGAGTTTGAAAAGTAAGGAAAAGAAAGAAAAGAAAAAGAGTGAAAAAGAGAAAGCAAAAAAAGCAAAACAAATGAAAACATGATAAAAAGAACAAAAGAAAGAAAGAGAAAGTTGTAAATGTTGTGTATAGTGTTCAATAAGCTTTGATTACTCTCCCCGATGATATATCTAATGCCTTTTGGAACTTGTTTTCCAATTTTGATATTGCTCTCATCGTCCCATTATCCGGAGTTTTTATTTCCGAACACTTTGAATCCGTACATACATATCCTTCATTTCGTACCCTAGCCTAGCCTACATTATAACCCTATACAAGTCCTATGTGATCTTAGGGTGCATTTAATTTAAAAGTTGAAATAGTTTTGATAATCTGTGAAAATGCATTTCGCCTTCTTTAATGTGCGGTATCTTTCATTGAGATTACAGTTTTTATTTCCTACATAACTTTCTTCATTTGTGACATGTGCGCGACCTAGTTTCCATTTATAATTACTCTTTATGCCCGCATGTTCCGTGTGTTAGCTCCCTGTTTCGAGTGAATTCACTTGATGAGTGTAATGCCCGTGAGGATTGAATATATGCTTGCTTTAATGTTTATCCGATTTATATAAGTTTTTGCAAAATCACACTTTGCATGTGCTCGCTCCCCCTCCCACATTTTAAGGTTTCAATTCTTTGAGGTGCATTCTATAATGTTAATGATTCGGACTTTTGTTTGAATTCGTTCAATGTGCTAATAATGCGTATGAAATCGTTTTCGCTTTTGTTGGGATTGTCGCATGTTGGTTTTGGCATAATTTTGAGGAAACCATGTGATGTTTGTGGGTACATCCCTGAAAACCCTCACCAGACGACACTCATCCACTAGGGTGACCTAAGGGTTTAACGGCTTATGCATACGCTAAATGCAATCGAATCGCCCGCAAAAGTGGCCTTTTGCTTTTATACCATACTTTTGTACTATCTCCTGCTTTTGGTTTGCTTGTAGTTCTTGTTGCATCCTATTTCATTGTTAGGGACTAGCAATGTGTAAGTTAGGGGGTGTGATAATACGCAAATATTGCGTATTTCATCCCTCGAATCGACGCATTTTATCCCCCTCGGGTATCTTATTCCCTATATTTATGCTCGTTAACCAGACAACCTTGGATTTCTATGTTAACATGTTTTGTAGGGGTTAATTGAGCTTTTATAGGTATTTGGATGCTAAGTATGAAGTTCGGACGCATTCTGCTCGATTTCCGTACGCGATTGCATGTTCAAGGGAATTTTAGTCTTTTCACATCTTGGGAACCTGGCCCAACATCTACACATAAGTTGTATCCCTCCTCGCAAGCTTCGCGCGGTGGTGAACGGTGCGTGATTTCGATTCAGAACGAAGAAGTTACGGTGATTTTAGCGGAAGGGAAAAATAATAAAACCAAAAGAGGGGAGAAGAGAAGGAAAAGGAATGCGGGGGCTCATACCTGCTTGATCAATCGATCGATCAAAACCATCGATCGATCGATCCCCCTTTATTTTTGAAATCGTGGGAGACAGTGGGCGTCATTTTCAACCATCGATCGATCGATCCCCTGTTTTTTCTAGATATTTTGCTTTTCTTTTATTCCACTTACTATAAATAGGATTTTTGTTGTAAATATTAGATACAAAATTTTTAGAATAGATTTTAGAGAGTTTTAGCTTAGGGTTTGAGGGTTTTGGAGAATTCTTCTTTGATTCTTCTTGGTTTGACACCCAATTGGGTTGTAAGTTGCACTATTCATCATCCTCTCCATTTAATATAGTTGTATTTCATTAATTCTTGTTTTGTAGTGTAATTTGCATGCTTTGTTAATTAGATTTACATGCCTCGATTTACTTTCTTTCTAGTGTAGACTTATCGCGTTTATTTACCGCATTTTTATCATGCTTTCTAGCTAATTTAAATTAGGTTGTGTTTGAATTGAACTCACTCGGGCTGACGCGTTGCATTGCTTTGGTGATGGTGTTTACGGGTCAATTTGGGGTGCCTTGTCCTAGTTATTGTGCCTAGGTGATTTGATAGGGCATATCATGTATGTCCCGTGCTTACGACCTTGTGTGCATAATTTTCGGAGTATTTGTTGACGCTAAAATCTTATTAGGCTTTTATGCGGATTTAGGGACGTGACAACCCTTGGTTCAATTAACTGTCGAAATGAGACGCATTCTAAATAACTCATCGAAATATGTGACCATTTTATACTAATTAACTCGGGTGAGGGATATTCGACGCAACCTATAGTTTTTACTCGCTTTGTTAATCTAGCTTTAAATACACTCGCCTAGATTAATCTTTCCCTCTTATGCATCTTTTCCTTTTTAGTTTGTAATTCACCTTTTAAGCTTTTGTTTCAGAATATTAGATCCTATAAATTCTAGCAACTCGTCTCTGTGGATTTTCGATACCTGACTTACCGCTATACTCACCAGTTGAGTGTAGTAGTAATTTAAGTTTGTTTGTATTATCGCGATGAAACGAAAATAACGACCGGCGCTTGATGTGTGCCGCACCTTTCACGTGCTAATCAACCGACATTTGTCACTTCAACTCTATTATCATGATGAATAGCATCTTCGGTCTTAGTGACTTCAAGAGGAGTAGTTTCAACCGGAACAGCATCAGCCTCCTAAACTTCCTGCAAGTCCTGAGCAAACCAAGGATCTCCAAAGCCGAGACCCACAAAGTCTGAAGCAGTAAAGCTCCCAGACTCTTTCTCCTTAGTGGTTGCCCATTTTCCAGTTGCCTTGATACCTCTTTCAAGGTATTCAAAACCAAAGCTGACAAATTCATCTGAGATCTAGTAGTCTTCGATGGCCTTCTCAGCGGTGTCTTCCAAAGTAGCATCTTCCAAAGCAGCCTTGACTTCAGCATCAACCTTAGACTTAAGGGCATCATCCTTGGCCTTCAGAGTGACATCATGGTCCTTCTTGATCTTAGATCTGTCATTGTCCCTCTATTGGACAACTCCCTTCAGCCTTTCAACCTCTACAGTCAAAGAGGCCTTAACTTTCTCAGCTTCTAGACCCTTCTCTATAAGGGGAATCCTCTTCAGAGTCCAATCAATGAGGCGATGGAAGGATAAGACACCTTGCAGAAGAAGGTCAGATGTAAGAATATCTGAGCTATAGTTTCTAAAAAGCCGAGTTTACACTTCGGAGTTATGAGCAAAAACTGGTACCTGAATTGACTTATGGAGAGCAAACTCGGCCAATAACGGGATATCCAATGAGCGTAAGAAATTCTTGTCCTCTTCAGTCATTATTAAGCTGATAGCATCAGTAGCCTTCAGACTATGGCCGATCAAGCTATCACTGATTTTAAGCTGAGCTAGACGAGTAGCTAAGGCATCGTCTGTAGAGATAAGGATAGCGCGATCCCTGGCCTAAGCCTTACTCCGCCTCGTATGCTCTGGGTCAGTCGTGGACTTCCTTTTTTTATTAGAATCGACCTTAGAGGTGCCGAAGTTCTTCTTTTTGACAAGTGGGGGTACATTTTTTCCACCCCTTTTCTCCATCAACTTCACAAGACCTGGAGCAGACATTTCCCAAATTCCGTCTGATATGCCTGCTGGGCGCTCTACAAAAGACAAGTCTCTGAGTTAGTCAGTCAGAGATATAAAACATAATAGGTACAACTTTGCGTAAGAAAAATTATGACTTAAGAAGATCTTCTAAGGGACCACCCCCAAAATCTGTCTAAGACAAGTAATAGGGGGTCATTAGATGCTCATATTTAACAAGACGACCCTTCTCGCCCTGATTGCGAAGGTCTTCAACATTTTTATAATTATCCTGGATAAGTCCAGGGTCGACTTTGGCAGCAAGGGAGACCTTCCCCATCTCAAGGGGGTACTTGGAATCGACGTTCCAGAAGCCTCATCTGAACCGAATTCCCATGCCCCAAAAATAAATAGGTACTGATGTTTTAAATTGTGATTTGAAGTTTGCGTAAACAACATCATTTTCTTCTCTGATTTCCTGACTAAGAAGTGGTAATAGCTAGTGTGGTTTTTGGCAGAGGAGGGAACATAACATCCAGTAAAAATCCTAACTGGAAGGTCTGAGTGGTGGACAACCCTCTAAAGGATGATGGCCCCAATCATAACCCTTTGGGCATTAGGGGATAGTTGGGAAGGGGCAAGATTTATATAAGAAAGTATGGCTCAGATGGTTGGGTAAATAAGAAGACGGAAGCACAAATTGAACATCTTCTCATAGACACAGATCTCTCCATCTCGACCATCAAAGTCCCTCTCATCCCTCAGAGGTTTCCTAAGGATGATGAAAGAATTTATGGAATAGAGGTGCCTAAAATAAGAAGATCGTACTCGCTGATGATGCTCTCATACTCGGCCACCTCAGACGTATAAAGATCACTCGCCCCATCATCATCACCATCCCCAGAAACATCGTCCCGGGCAGGTGTCGGAGCACCACCAAGAAACCTCTAAGCAAATTTGGCCCCAGTGGCAGCCGACAGGGGAATGGCATCAATGGGAAGTGGAAGTGCCACACTTGGCCCTAAGATCTCAATGTCAGAAGACCTATGCGAAGTTCTAGCACCTTGGTGAAACGAGGCACGGCTTGAAACCTCGGATTCCTCAGGAACCACACCTCGTCTAGGAGAATAGTCCATAGCTTCTTGAAAAGATTCTACAAATTCTCTTACTTCAGAGGTTGACGTGGGGTCTGAGGAAGATGACTCAGACTCAGACATTGGTACTGGACCCTTAGGAACCTCAGCAGGCTCGACTGGCTCACGGTATATAACCTTCAAAGGTATAAGAATTATTGGTCTGAGGGGAAAGGCCTCAGCCTTATGAGCTTCCTCCTGGGCTAGATCTATTTGCCTAATTTTTTCAAAGGTCTTCTCACGAAGAGATGGGAACTCTTCTATTAATTGGTATAAGGGTCTGAGCATAAGGGAAATGACACTACACTTTGACTCAAATTGCAAACCGGCAAACAACTTGTTCTATCTAAACTAAATATCAAACTAAGAAGCTGAAAGGTTATCACCAAGAATGTCAAGAACCTCCAAGAACTAGGTCTCCGGAGAAGACGACCGGAGAGTCGTCGATAAACTTAAAAAGGGGGTTTTGTGGCTGATACAACCTTGGAGGTGCCTACAATGATCCCAAAACCACCTAATCACTAGAAGACTAACCTAATAAACACTTGGCAGTGGTGCAAAGCTTCGCCAGAAAAGTAAAAACTTCGCCAGAAATTCAGAAATGCAAAATAATGACTGGAAATGGAAAACAAAGGTGGAAAACAATACCTGGCTAGTCGTGAGTAAGGGAAGAAGAGGCTAGGAAGCGAAGGAAACCTTGATCACAGCGTAATAATGGAAGGCTTAAAGAGAGGCAGATGCAGAAATCTTAGGTGAGAGAAAATGGGAAGAAGAAAGAGAATGAGGAGAGAGACGAAGGTTTTAAACCTACCCAATGATGGGGCGCGATTCCCAATGCCCCCATCATTGCCCTAGGGAACTCAAAAAGACAACTGTCAGAATAATCTCATCTTGGGGAATAGGTTTCTCATCAGTAAGTGACATGTGTCAAGAAAATATTGATACCCAAGGAGACTCAGCCTTAGCCTAACACACATACCCCTCAATCATCTATTTACATAGAAGACTAAGGGGTATGGGGTGATTGATATGCCCGAAGTGCACCCTATTACTCAGAATGACTAACCTCGACCAGTCTCACAGTCGAGTTGATAAGAAGCCTATGACAAGCATCAGCAAGGTCATCTTTTATAAGGTCGGCCCCTCATACACCAACCTCGGATGACCATCAGCCGAGGTCAGCAGAGTCTCATAGGCTCAAGTAACTGCCAACATCATCATCTGTCTCAGCCGACATTACGGCTACCTCATACCTAACCTCGGTCAGCCCTCGTGGTCGAGGTCATCATGGTTATTCACAAGACAAAGTAACATCGTCGTACTTCACCAACCTCGTACTCGTCCAGGCCGAGGTTACATCAGTCAAGGACACAGGGCCGAGCATTTATAAGCACATGTAAGGTTTGGAACACGTGGACAAATCAGTTATAACCGAATCATTCCCCCCCCCCCCCACCATGTGAGGAAATATTGAGGTCATCATTATCTAGATAAGATCAGTCAGGTGTCATTCTCATACTGGTTCGGTCCTACTTCACATTCTCATTGCATGCTTGTGGAGTAGTACATTACACCACCCAAACACTATATATAGAGGTCATCATCTTCCTTGTAAAAGGATAGATAATGATAACCCTGGCTAAAACTCTGTTAGTTTACACAGTAGAGAGAGAAAGCTTGAGAGATTGTATATATGGCCATTAGTGCTTTCATCCAGTGATATTACTCACACACTCACAGTGGACGTAGACCGGATTGGCTGAACCACTTATATACTAGTGTTTATCCTCTTCTCCTCACCACACTCTACTAGATATTTACTGTTATGCTGCCATTATTATTGCTAGTTTGAGCTTATCAACACCTTACCTGGTGGTGCTATTTACAGCATCATCATGTACTATGCTCGTATTCTTTTATACTTCATGGGACGATCAAAGTTCTAAGTTAGGGGTTTTGATTAGACACAAATTCTTTGTATTTATCCGCGTAATTTAGCTTCTTTTGTTATCCTATGCAATGTTAATTTGATGATTTTATCTTATATTATTGTTACTGACCTCTTCCTGCAAGTACATTGTGTTTCTCATATTTCTCTTATATTTTACAGGTATTTTATGCACGTGAAAGAAAGAGAGAAACCTAAATGAGAATCGAAAAACAAACAAGAAAATTCAAGGGAAAATTCATAATTGTACAGCTAAAATTCGGATGCAAAGCCACGAGAAAATTTGAAGACATCGAGTTTCTGAGTATATAGGAAGAAACGACATTCGAATTCGAGCTACAGTTGAGAAAATATAAGATTTAGAAGATGAGAAGAATTAAAGAGGTTATGGGAACCAGTTCGGTTCTGAGTATAACCGATTTTCCTTTTCAGGAATTTTAATAAAACTAAAATCAGTTTGGTTCCAAAGTGGAACCGGTTCGATTTGTTGTAGTCTAAAAATTCTAACTTAATTCCACTTATTTTGGAGATTTTGTTTTGTTTTAAACACTTGTAAAAAACATGATTTCTTTTATTCCTTATTCTTAGAGTTAGAAGATAACTTTTAACTTACGTTTGAGAGCTAGAAAGAGGCAAGGAACCCGAAAGTAAGATTATTCAAGCATGTTATAGAATTCTTCATATTTGTATTAGGTGTTCTTCAATAAAAATAATATATTTATTTTCTTTCAATATTCATCTCAATTCTAGATTGTTCTTCTCTAAGTTATTGTTAGAGTTTGTTTATGCATGCTTAATTATAACATCTACATAATCACGATTTCATGCAACGTAGAAACCAGGTTGATTCGTAATCATGCCATGTCCAGCTAAGCTATTTGAGGGTTAGGGTACATGAACCCAAGCTAGGTGTTACAAATGGATTTAAAACTAAATAGAATCTAATTAACAATCTAAAGGCTTGAAACTTTATTGAAATAAACATTGTTGATGTAAAAAATTAGATCACTCCAATTATTCAATCACAGATAAATAAAATGAGACAAAGATTTTTAAAGTGGCTCAGCCTTATAAGAATGGCCTACGTCCACTGTTATGTTATTGCTGAGTGTTTGGGAATTCTTGATTATAATTTCTACCAAGAAATTCCGGTCCCCTTGAATGAGGGTGATACAAGGTATTTATAGCCCTTAGGCTGTACATGAATGGGTTGATACATTAAATGATATACATGTGAAAGGGTAATACATTTAATGTAGCGTGTGCTTCAAGATGATGAACATTCAATGAATAGTTGAACTGTTGATTATCTGGCAATTAATGATATGACCGAGATGCAGCTCGGACCGCCTTAGTTGCTCGTTGCTCAGGAGTTCCTCGGAGAGTTATAATACCTCGGAGTGGTGACGTTCCTCGGTGTATCCTCGTTGCTCGGAGAGACTATGAGTTCGTCGGGGAAATGAACTTCCTCGTTGTTATTGTGCCACGTAGATTGACAAATGTCTTCGTATGATTCGTCCACATCAGCATATTAATTTTGGTATCAATAGAAGCCCCCAATGTTTCATATTTCGAACTTTGAGGAGTATGGAACATTCTTTCTCGGTATATGGCAATATTGAATGATCTTCCTGGGTTTTAGGAGCATCGTATTTGAATTTATTTCCAAATTCACAGAATCCGCCTTTTTCGAGTTTTTTAAGAGTGCTTCGATCTTTGTGCCCTTTTTGTCCTTTTAGCCGCTGGAAGTTCAATAGTTTCTTTTGCGTAATCATTTCCTTCGCCGCTTCCCTAGGCAAAGTATTTAAACTTCTTAGGTAACCATACCGTCTTCTTCTCTTTCCAATTTTCTGCATTCAAGCTTTCTATTCTCTCTTTCTCTCTTGTGCGTTCATCTTTTCCTTCGCTAGTTATCAGCAGATCTCCTTCCTTCCTGTAAGATTTTCTTCCTTCTTCTTTTATTCATCATGGTTTACATTATTGAATCTCTCGAAAAATTCCGTTCTGACTTTTCCATCCCATCTTGGGTAATTTTGGAGGAGCTCTCTGAACCTCATAATTACTTTCGTTTGGCTGAGGGACATTGGTTCCCCAGTCTTTTTATTGCTGAATGTGGTTTTTCCTTTCCACCAAACCCATTGTGTCTTGAGTTTTGTCAGTATTTTGATCTTGTCCCTCTTATACTTCTCGCCCTGTTGAGCCAGCTTCAACTCCAGAGGATTCTTCTTTAGATTCTCATCTTCCTTTAAGTCAGAGAATGGGCAAGAAAAGAGCTCCTCCTGCTCTATTTGATGACATTTCATCTGCTGCTGAGGCAAAGAAAAGTAAAATTGATGTCCCATAGGGGACTAAGAAGGTGGATGTTGCGCCTTCAAAATCTACCGAGAAGCCCCCAGTGGCCCCGAGCAAGAAAGTTGCTCCTGTGGAAGTGATTACTATCTCTCCGACCAAGAGTTCTTCCTTGGTTGAAGCTGCTGAAGTCCCGTTGAGGAGATTGAGGAAATCATCCTCAGTCAATCTGGCTGAAACTGCCTCCTCTTTACCTGCTGGTGGTGTTGGTGTTCCAACCATCATTCCTCCGAGCTCTGCAATGAGCTCGGTAAAAACTTGGATCATACCCGAGGTCCAAGGAATTGATGAAAAAATTTCTAGGGATATGCTGACATCCCTAGCTACTTGTCATCTTGCTTCAGTAAATATCTCATACTCTGGGTTTTCTTTCTTTCTCTGAATTCTTGCATTTTTGTATTGACTTTACTGTTTTTCTCATCTTTCAGCTGGTGAATTGTTTCAATAACATCGTGAAGAAAGATGAAGCTATTAAAGCTTCCAACTCCTCGTCAGATGTTGATGATGCTCTACTGGGTTTGGCCCAATCCTTGAAGGAATCTCGTCAACAGTACATTGAAGAAAAAGCTGTTTGGGAGAAAAAGTTGTCAACAGTTGAGGCCGAGAAGGTGAAGATGGCTGAGATCTCCAAGAGTTTGGAGAATAAAGTGAAAAATTTAGAGGTTGAGCATAAGAAATATAACGACAAGCTTAAGAATTTTGGAGAGATTGAGGATAAGCTGAAGAAGGCAGTGGAAGAATTGTCTGCCCTGCGAGATATCAAAAGCCAAAAAGAAGAGTTGGATGCGAAGCTGTCCTCGGAGAAATTGAGAAGAAAGCTCGCAGTTAAAAAATCCTTCAGCGCTGGCTGGGATAAAGGATGGGACAAGGGGATTGCTGCAATGGCATCCCAAGTTCAATACGGGAAGTTGAAATACTTCCGAGACGGCTGGGTAGCTGCCCTACAGGAATTGAAGATCAAGGGCGACTCTGAGCTATTCCAACTACACCTCCCTGACCCTCCTCCACCAATTGTGGAAGAAGAAGAAGATGAGCCTGTCTCTGATGAATCTTCCATGGCCATAGGAGATCAAGTCCCAGCCTCTCTACCTTCTGCCAACGAGGATATTTCTTCCATGCCTCCTCCTTCTGAGAAAAGTTCAACTCTTGCTGTTCAAACAGCTGTTACCACCGAGCAACAGAGCTCCTCATCCCAGCCTCCCGAGAAAGTCTTGGGAGACAAGAAAAAGGTGTGAAGTTGTTCGGTATCATTTCTATCCTTCATTATTTGTAATCAAACAATGTAATCTTTTGATGATCTAATAAAATACATCTTCGTTCCTCTTCATTATTGATACTCTGTCTGCTTTTATTTATTAACTCCAGCCTTCTCTTCTTTATTAGTTTATGGCCAGAATGGAATTGATATCTGCCCCCGATACCAAGTTGATGCAACAATGCAATGGATATTATAAAGCTGGTTATACAGACCTGAGTGTATCAGAGATTGTCGACATCCTTGGCCATGATGCCTCAGAGCAAGCAGTTGAGGCTTACCGGTACTTGAAGGATTTACTTGATAGATTTGTGGCCAATAATGTGGCATACTACGAATTGATCGAGGAACTTCATTGTTCCTTAGAAGATCTTCAGAATCAACACAATGAATCAACTGCTTTGCCGCACAAGGAGTATGAAAATAGATATCAGCAGCTCTCTTCTGAAACAGGCCATAAAAAGATCCTTGCTGGATACGATGTTAGGGAAAGAACTCTAAAAGGTGAGGTTGAGGCCTGCAGGCAGATTGCTGAGTTGTTGGAACAAGAGAACAATAATTTGCAGAAAAAGTTGGCACAGTATGAATCTGCAGCATCATCTTCCACTGCTTTAGTACCAGTTACCGATGAAGGTTTCTCATTACTAGAGGTTGAGAATGCCAAATTAAGGCAAGAACTGGATAATTTAAGAAGATCTGGTGTTTCTGCTACTGCTCGGGGACGAGAAAGAGGTTCTCGTGGGCGAGGAAGAGCTGTTTAAAATGTTGTCGAGGAGCAAAGTTCTCCAGTCGCTGCTCGGAGCCGATCAAGAGTTCTCAGCCGTAATGTTGAAGAGGCTCACACTCAGTCTACTCTGGAAACTCAAGCGTTCCAATTGAATGCAAAAGACCGTGCTCTGACTGAAATGTCCAATAAAAATCTGTCTCTGGAAGATCAACTTACAGCGACGAAGTCTGCTTTGCATACCAAGGATCTTTTTGCCAAAAACCTTCATGAACAATTAGATAGATTAACCTTCCAATTCCATAAACAACCCAGGTAATTTTGGATGGCAGGATATAATGAAGTCTTTGTTCATGTAGATGCTCGTATTGAACACGCCAATAATGAAGGTTGTAAGCAGGGGTGGTTGAACGCCCTGAGTGTATTAAAATTGGAGCAGGGGCATTTTTTATGGGATTATCATGCTCCAGGGTTACTAGACTTGCCTGTACCACCTTATAAACTAGACATGGAGTGGATCCCAGCTCGTGCCATTCCTCGGAGCTTGATTTCAAAATACCTTGGTGACTACAGTCTTCATTCCCAAATCGACGTATCTCGTCCAGAGTATCTCTTGGACATACCTTCAATAATGAATGTCAGAATGCTGAAGGACTTGAACTTTATTAATTCTCCCCTTTGCCTGGAAGATCCTCCTGCTGGCGAAGAGCCTGTTTCTAAAGCAAAGGGCAAGAAACCAATAGAATAGGAATATCAATGTAATAGTTAGTACATTCATGTAACCTGTAATTTATTTTGAATTTTAATGAAAGACTTTCATTTTCTGTTTGCAAATTAGTATTGCTATTATCTTGTGCATATCAAACACTTAATAATAAAGTATCAGAAATGTATGATTCATAACGATATTGTATGGTTCATCGGTTAACCAGATAAAAATTACAAGTATCTGAAATGTTGCTCTAATCACTTAATAATAGAGTAATGAGTATAAAAATTTCCCAACCAACCAAGGTTGTTAAATTGTGCTTGTCGACCAACTACAGTTGATGGGTTTTTATCCCCGACCAGCCATACTTGGTTCAATTTTGAAAGATTTTCTTAAAATGTGTCCGACCAACCAAGGTCAATAATTTATCCTCGTTGACCAACTACAGTTAGTGGGTTTTGATCACCGACCAACCATACTTGGTTCAATTTGGAATTTTTTTGTTCTCTGAGGAACTTTTGTAATAATATTACCTCCCGACCAACATAAGTTGGCATTTGAGAGTATAAACCAACCGATATTGGTGTTATAAGAATGTTGTTCTTGCCCTTTTACCAACCAAAGTTGGTCATGGGTTTGAACTATCAGGTTCTTTCGAACTATCTTGTACACTAGTTATTTTACCAACCGAAGTTGATCACGCCAGTGTACGCCTCCTAACCAAAGGAGTATATCAGTTATTCTCGCCCTTTTACCAACCGGAGTTGATCATGGGTCTGAACTATCGTGTTCTTTCGAACTATCTTGTACACTAGTTATTTTACCAACCGAAGTTGATCACTCCAGTGTACGCCTCCTAACCAAAGGAGTATATCAGTGTTCTCGCCCTTTTACCAACCGGAGTTGATCATGGGTCTGAACTATCGTGTTCTTTCGAACTATCTTGTACACTAGTTATTTTACCAACCGAGGTTGATCACGCTAGTGTACGCCTCCTAACCAAAGGAATATATCAGTGTTCTCGCACTTTTACCAACCGGAGTTGATCGTGGGTCTGAACTATCGTCTTCTTCTTGCTATCAAGCAGCGTAGTGTACAACACTAGTATTCCCCGAAAAACTTTCAAACAAAGGAGAGAAAAATTATGAAAAACATCATCGTTTTATTCATATTGATGGACCCGTTGTACATTTTAAATCATTGATAATACTTGCGAAGGTGTTCAGCATTCCAAGCATTCTTGAATTCTTCTCCTTCTAGAGTTGCTATTCGGTAAGTTCCTGGTCGAACAACTTCTGTAACTCGGTAAGGCCCATGCCAGTTTGCCTCCAATTTATTGTGCTTCTGAATTACCTTCTTTAGCACATAATCTCCTTCTTTTAAATCGCATTTCTTCACCCTTTTGTTATAGAACAGAGTTGTTCGTTGTTGATAAGCAGCATTCCTAATGGCTGCCTCTTCTCTGACTTCTTCTAGCATATCCAAATCCAGTCTTCTCATCAAGTCACCGATCGGAGAATTGAAATTTAGCACTCTGTGTGTTGGTAGGCCCAACTCGGCAGGTATTACAGCCTCACTTCCAAATGCCAGCATATATGGTGATTCTCCAGTCGCTGCTCGGGGAGTTGTTCGGTAAGCCCACAATACTGATTGTAGCTCATTAATCCAGTTAGCTTTAGCTTCACTTAGTCTTTTCTTCAAACCATTTAGCAGCGTTCTGTTCGTCACCTCAGTCTGCCCATTGCTTTGAGGATGACCTGGTGCTGAATGGATCTTCAGGATGTTTGATTGTTGACAATAGGCAGCAAACTCCTCGTTGTTAAATTGTGTTCCATGATCTGTGATGAAGGCATGTGGGAGACCATATCGACAGATGATATTCTTCCAAACAAACTGGTATACCTTCTCGTACGTCATATCGATAAGCGGCTTGGCTTCTACCCACTTAGTAAAATAATCCACTGCAACGACGAGGTACTTGAATCTTCCTCGGGTGGTCGGCAATGGTCCAACCAAATCAATTCCCCACATGGCAAATGGCCAAGGGGAAGTTATGGGTGTCAACAATGCTTGTGGAGTTCGTCGGATGGAGGAAAAACGTTGGCACTTATCACATTTCTTAGCATAGGCTATACAATCAGCCCTCATCGTCGGCCAGTAGTATCCTTGAGTCATTACCCTTTGCAAAAGTGTTCGACCTGCTACATGAGCTCCACAAGACCCTTCATGGATCTCTTCAATCAATTCTTTCACTTCGGATGGATGTACACATCTCTGCAAACCTGCCATAATTCCTCGTCTATATAAAATACCATTAGTTAATACATACCGAGCAGCTTTATACTTTAACTTCTTGGCAGTGAGCTTTTCCTCTGGCAATTCTCCCTCTTCAATATATACCCTGATGGGATCCATCCAAGATGGTCCTAAATCAAGGGCAATAACATTCATCGTCAAGTCTTCATCTATGCTCCTACTTTCCAGTACTTCAATTGGTATTGTTCTTCGCAGCTCGGTACGAGTAGCTGATGCTAGTCGGGCCAGTGCGTCTGCTTGTGCATTTTCTATTCTGGGTATTCTGATCAACTGAATCGCATCAAATTCTGCCAATAACTCCATTACCTTGGCATGATATTTGACCATCAATTCTCCTTTAACTGCATACGTTCCCATCATCTGATTCACAATCAATTGAGAATCACTGAATACCATCACTTGTTGCGCTTCCATAATCTTTGATAAATTAAGACCTGCTATCATAGCCTCATACTCAGCCTCATTATTGGAGGCTTTGAATTGGAATCGTAAAGCATATTCCACGTCAATCTCGTCTGGGGTGTTCAAAACAATTCCTGCCCCACAACCTGCTGTGCAAGATGAGCCATCTACATATAATCTCCATATGGGCAACCCGTCTTCAAATTTCTTATCTGATAGAGTTCCTCGATGAAATATTTGTTGCTTCTTTTCCTCCTCCCCTAACACTTTTCTCTCCTCATTGACCATCTCTTCTCGTTCTTTTACCAACCGGAGCTGGTCTGAGTTTGAAGTTGATGATCCTTCTACATCCACAAGCCCTTTTACCAATCGGAGTTGGTCTGGACTTATGTCTGTTGATCCTGTAACATCCACAGGTTGGTCAGCGAGCAGTTTTTGTTCCTCGGGGGTATCAGGATATGTAAACTCTGCTATAAAATCTGCTACAGCTTGCCCTTTCAATGATGATCTGGGCTCATACACAATATCATATTCACCGAGCTCTACTGCCCAGTACATCAGTCTTCCTGACTTTTCTGGTTTATGAAGGGCTTGTCTCAATGGCATATCGGTATAAACGACGATGGTATGGGCCTGGAAATATGGCCTCATTCTTCTACTTGCTTCAATTAATGCCAATGCCAACTTTTCCAGCTTTGGGTACCTGATTTCTGCACCTCGGAAAGCCTTACTTGTGTAATAAATTGGCTTCTGGACTCCATTCTCCAATCTGATCAATGCCGAGCTGACTGCATGCTCTGATACTGCCAAGTATAAATACAACTTCTCTCCTGTTATTGGCCTGGACAACAATGGAGGTGCTCCCAAATACTTTTTCAAGTCTTAAAAGGCCTTCTCACATTCATCAGTCCACTCAAAAGTTTTTCGAAGTGTTTTGAAGAATGGGAGGCATTTGTCAGTTGCCCGGGATACAAATCTGTTGAGCGCTGCAACTCGTCCTGTAAGACTCTGCACTTCTTTCTTTATTGTTGGAGATCGCAACCCTAAAAGAGCTTTGATCTTATCTGGATTTGCTTCAATGCCTCGCTGGTTGACAATGTATCCGAGAAACATTCCTTCTCGTACTCCAAATGTGCACTTCGTCGGGTTGAGCTTCATCTGGTATTTATCCAGCTGATCAAATGTCTGAGCTAATTCAACTAGATGATCTGTAGCTTTCTTGCTTTTTGTCAGCATATCATCGACATAGACTTCCATGTTGCAACTGATTTGTTCGGTAAAAACCTTGTTCATCAGCCGCTGGTATGTCGCTCCTGCATTTTTCAAACCAAAAGGCATAACATTATAGAAATAAGTTCCCCTAGGGGTAATAAAAGAAGTATTTTCCCTGTCTTCAGGTTTCATTTTGATCTGGTTGTAACCAGAGTAAGCATCCATGAAGCTAAGCAGCTCGTGCCCCTAGGTAGCATCTACTAGTTGGTCAATTCTGGGCAATGGAAAATGGTCCTTTGGGCAGGCCTTGTTAAGATCAGTGAAATCAACACAGATTCTCCATTTGTTGTTTTTCTTCTTCACCATTACCACATTTGCCAACCAGTTCGGGTACTTCACATCTTCAATGAATTGAGCTTTGTGGAGCTTGTCGACCTCCTCTTGAATAGCTTGATTCTTCTCGGGGCTAAATACCCTTCTTCTCTGCTTTACAGGCTTGATCTCCTTATTCACATTGAGTTCATGACATAACAAGTTTGGATCTATTCCTGGCATATCTTCATGACTCCAAGCAAAAGTTTTCTTCCTGTTTCTCAAGAAAATTATCAACTCCTATTTTATTGAAGCATCCAACGTTGAACCTATCTGGGTTACTCGTTCAGGGTGCTCGTCGTCTAGAATAACATTTTCTGTAGATTCCACCACTTGTCCTTTTACAAGTTGGGATTCATCCCTGGGGTCAAGAGTTTCAATTTCTGTACCTTCCTCCACTTGGTAAGTAGTGGTCTTTTTCCTTGACTCTTCAAGTTATTCTTTCTCGGCAGACGAATAATAGCATTCCCGAGCTACTTTTTGATCACCTTTCACAACTCCTGATGCACTGTAGATGGAACTGCTTCGAACTTCTTCAAACCAACTCTTCCCATGATGATGTTGTAGGCTGATTGCACATTCTTATCCATCACGAAGAAGCGTATTCTTTCTGTTCGACAAGCAGGCCAGGTTCCAATGAGTATATCCAACTTGATCGTCCCAAGTGGAAAAACTTTCTCACCAGCAAAACCTAGGAGGGGTCTGTGATACGGTTCCAACTGAGATAATTTCAGATTCAAGCTGTCAAAGCATGAATAGTACATGATGTCTGCTGAACTTCCATTGTCTACTAACACCCTTGAAATTATTACTTCCTTCATCCTCATTTTGATCACCAGAGGATCATCGTGAGGATAAAGAACACCTGCCAAATCGTTTTTTGAAAAGCCAATGACCAGCTTCTCTTTGTTTACCTTCCTCGGACGATCGTCCTCGGCCAGATTTATTCGTTGAATATATGAACAAGCTTGAGCCTCACCAAGGTAAGCCTTTCTTTCTGCAGTAAGATCTCCTCCTCCTGCATCTCCTCCTGTAATGACATTACAATCAAATGACCCAAAACGTATAGAAAATACCTCTCGTTCTGGCTGTCTTGGTTTCTTGGGAAGGTCGGGGTCATCTTTTGGATCATCTTCATGGTCTCTCTTCTTCTTCTCCTCTGCCCGACGAGGAGATCTAGACCTTTCTCTAGCTCGGTGGTTATCCTTTCTTTCACCTCCCCGATCAACATATTTTGCTAGCTTTCCTCTTCGGATGAGTGTTTCAATCTCGTTCTGAAGAGCTATGCAATTTTTGGTCATGTGACCATGATCTTTATGAAATTCGCAATACTTATCCCTAATCCTAGAATCAGGGTCTGACTTCAATTTCTTTGGCCACTTTACCTCCTCATTGTTCTTGATTTCCTCCAAGACATGATTAATACCCATTTTCAAAGGAGTATAATTATCATACTTCTTCATGACTTCCCATTTATTCTTGGAATGTTTATCTCCACCATTGTTTTTATGCTCTTTCTTCTTAGATTTGTCGTCTTCCACCTTGGTTTCTTTATCCATATTCTTCTTTGCAGCCATAGCCTCCTCGGCATTCATGATTTTGGCCGCCTTTGCCATCAATTCTGACATAGTTCTAGGTGGATCTTTCGCCAGGGTTTAATACAATTTATTAGGCAACAACCCACTCATCAAGGCAGTGATTGCTGTCTTCTCTTCATAATCTATGACTTCTAGCTTCTCGTTATTGAAACGAGTTATGTAATCTCTAGTACTCTCACCAGATTTTTGTCTAACACTTAACAAGTGTGCTACTCGTTTTACTGGCTTTGCCCCAAAACAGAAATTGCCAATAAACAACTCAGCTAACTGAAAGAAAGTTGAAATCTTACCCCGAGGAAGATTGTTGTACCATATCTGGGCAGATCCAGTAAGAGTTCCTGAGAAGGCCCTGCATCTCATCTCGTCGGGAACAACATAGATGTCAGCAGCAGCTTGATATTGTTCTATGTGAAGAACAGGATCTGTCTTTCCATCATATTTGGGAGTTACCACGGGTGCTTTAAATTTCGATGGTGTAGGAAAATCCACAATGGCCTGTACAAAAGGTGTTCCTCGAATAAAAGTTCGTTGTAGGGGGTTCTTTGCTTTAGCCATTTCTCCCAATCTATCTTCCAACCGCTGAATGGAACCTTTCCACGCATCATTTCCTTCCTCGGGCCTATTGGTTCGAGCAATCGATCGTTCTGAGGTAGCTTCTTGAGATTTATCTTGACGAATGACTGGTCGTGACTGTGCTGATCCTTCTCTTAGATCTGATGGTTGTCGAAAACTCCTTGACATGGTCTTAGGTGGACTCCTATTCCTCCTAGGGCCTAATCGACTGAAAGGAGACGCCCTACTTAGTCTTTCTAAAGCACTGGGTCTTTCTGGAGAGAGGGTGATATGTTGATCAGTATCTGTCGCCCTTATTGACGAAGTTCGCCCAGGTTGATAAGAGATATCATCAGATTCCTCATTGCGACGTGACTCAGTACGCCTGGATCGTGAAGAAAGATGATAAGTTTGCCTCTGACCACTTTGTTGTCCTGAACGCGCAGGTGCACCACCATGAAGGGTTTGTATGAGTTGCCTCATTGTGTCTTGCATGGCGGTTTGTCCCTGAGCCAGATTCGTCATAATTTCGGCCAGATCTGGAGGTGCAGAGGGATTTGGAGGATTTCCAGCATTTCCAGCGTTTCGATTGCTAGATTCTGGATTATCCGCCATTGATGATGAATGATTTTTGGTGAAAAACGATAATAACAATCCTTCCCACAGACGGCGCCAATCTGTTGATGTAAAAAATTAGATCACTCCAATTATTCAATCACAGATAAATAAAATGAGACAAAGATTTTTAAAGTGGTTCAGCCTTATAAGAATGGCCTACGTCCACTGTTATGTTATTGCTGAGTGTTTAGGAATTCTTGATTATAAGTTCTACCAAGAAATTCCGGTCCCCTTGAATGAGGGTGATACAAGGTATTTATAGCCCTTAGGCTGTACATGAATGGGTTGATACATTAAATGATATACATGTGAAAGGGTAATACATTTAATGTAGCGTGTGCTTCAAGATGATGAACATTCAATGAATAGTTGAACTGTTGATTATCTGGCAATTAATGATACGACCGAGATGCAGCTCGGACCGCCTTAGTTGCTCGTTGCTCAGGAGTTCCTCGGAGAGTTATAATACCTCGGAGTGGTGACGTTCCTCGGTGTATCCTCGTTGCTCGGAGAGACTATGAGTTCGTCGGGGAAATGAACTTCCTCGTTGTTATTGTGCCACGTAGATTGACAAATGTCTTCGTATGATTCATCCACATCAGCATATTAATTTTGGTATCAACAAACATTGTAGGTCTTTTAATTTCGTCTGCCCTAGTTAACCGGAATGTTTAAGGATACGATATGAGTTTCAATCATTTATAATTCTCGTTAAATACATTTTTTGATTTGATATTATGATGATTAAATTCCACATATGTCGACTGCTTAGAAGGTATTTGATGCTTCTTTGAATTGAGAATTAAGTTTTTGAATGTTTTATGTACTAAGTAATGACCAACGGTTCGGGGTAGTGTATTCCAACTCCATTTCTCACATTGATTTAAAATCACTTAGTTATTCACGCAGTCGTAGTTAATTCACTAGTTTAATTAATTTGCATTTTTAATAGAAAAATCCCAAAAATAATCATCTTTTCCTTCTTTTTTGAGACAACCAAAAGGTTATTCGTTCTTCCTACTCGTCATCACGTCTTATGTCTTATTCCCTATGTTTGATACCCCACTTGATCGGATTATTATTACGCGATCGGTTTACACCTTAACCTATATAAACATGCAGTAAAGACACTTTTTGAGTTGCGTCACTTACTCAGTTCGAAGGGTGGCTTACGCTTCAATGGGGTGAGGATTGTCCCAGGCGACGAGGACCTACGACACACAGTTATATAGGAGGCACATGGATCACGATTTTTGATACATTTCAGAGGGAATAAGATATACTCGGTAAGGTAGAGCTAATATTGGTGGGCCAATGTTAAAAGGGACATAGCATAGTTTGTCTCCACATGCACCATTTGACACATTATGAAGTTTGATCATCAAAGACCAACCAAGGGTTTGAATCCATTGGATATTCCAATATGGAAATGGAAGAGTATATCAATGGATTTCATTTTAGGGTTACCGATATCGCAGAGGGGCCATGAGTCCTTCTAGGTTATTGTGGACCGATTGACCAAGGTAGTTCAATAAGTACCAATTCGGGAGGATTACACGACATGGCAGTATGCTCAACTGTTCATTGTAAAGATAATGTGAGTGTACGAGATGTCTCTTAACATTATTTCAGATCAGGATAAAAAATCTTGGTGTCCCACCTATGGTAGTGTTTCATAAGGTAATGGGGACAAAGTTGCGTTTGAGCACGACGTATCACCCACAAACCGATGGGCAGATGGAGAGGGTGAATCAGATGTTGGAGGATATACTGAGGATGTGTATTATGGATTTTAAGAGTAGCTAGCTGGGAGAAGTAGTTACCATTAGTAGAGTTTGCACATAGTAACTCGTATTAGTTTACTATTAGCATTGTGGCATTTGAAGCCTTGTATGGGAGACCTTGTCGTTCGCCCTCTTATTGATTAGAGGTGGTGACAACAAGTTTCTTTATCAGGGCATGATTTGAGATATGTCGGTAAGGATTAAGTTGATCAGGAGTCATATTCGGGTATCTCATGACCAACAAAAGAGTCACACCGATGCGAATCTAAGACACTTGGAGTTTGATGTGGGGGATCATGTGTTGTTCTACGTATCTCCCATGAAAGGAGTGATGAAGTTTAGGAAGAAGGGGAAGTGGGCGACTGGGTATGTGGGGCCTTTTTCCATCATCGAAAGGGTAAGGTCAGTTGTGTATATGTTCGCCTTATCGGAGCATTTGCAGTGGATTGATAATGTGTTTCATTTGTCGTCGTTGAGGAGGTATCTCAGGGATAAGAATGCTTACCATCATATAACGTTATGGTAGACAGATCCATAGTTGGAAATTTCTTATGAGGAGAGACATGTCACCATTTTGAACCATAACGAGCGGGAGCTTCCGTCAAAGTTGGTATTATCAGTGCGTGTATAGTGGGAACACCACAATATTGCCGAGTCGACGCGAGATCGCCAGCATGACATGCAGGGAAAAGTATCCAGGGCTCTTTGTGGAAGTTACGTTCAAATTTAAGGGACAAAATTCCATTATTTGAAGGGAGAATGTAATACCCTTTACTTTTATGAGTAATTAATTTTCACGTGTGCATGGATTTATTAATTTAATTGGAGAAATTAAATTAGTTTCGGTAAATACAATTTAGCAACATAAGGATTAATATTTATTTATTTATTTATTGTTGTTGTTATTATTATTATTATTATTATTATTATTATTATTATTATTATTATTATTATTATTATTATTATTTACTTATGTGTAATAAGTAATAGAGATGTGTTTTATTACATGTTGTTCTTGAGCGAAAAGCAACAGTTTATTATGTCATGTCGATAGAGAGTTACATCGACGGATTGGTATATTTATGGGCAATAGTTCAAATCGTTAACCGGTAAAATATAAGCATGAACATGTAAAATATTGATTGGATCTTTGAATGAATGAAAATTCAAGTTTGATTAATTCTGGGTTTTATTTAATTGATTAATGATCAGGAATTTTAGGGGTAAATGGATTCAGGTTTAATTTGAGGTTAGAATACTTCTATGATGGCTAGGTATTAATGTGGGGTATAAATTTGGAATTTTAGAAGGCTTAAGACCTCCATTAGAGAATTTTGGAGGAGAAAACTCGAGGAAGAAAACGTGGCAGCCCAGCAAACCAAATAGTTCGCTAGGAGAGCAAATCGATTCGGTTGTGCGAATTGGTTCAGTTTTCCAAGCGAATCGGTTCGGTTTGATGGCCTTCCCAGATTTTGTTTACGCATTGGTTTAACCCGTTAGGTATTGGGGAATGAGCGTAGAGGCTTCCAGGATAGAGTGGGACTACTGGGAAATATTACCAGAGTTTGGTATATGTGTTAGGCCAACGGATAGATGGGTTCGGGTGAGACGGACAAGGAATTTAAGTGATTGAACACTTATATGTATAATCAAGAAGTCCATTCGAACTTCAGGATTGGTAGGCTAGTACATTGTGGGATTTGCGTATGAGGTCAGTACTTATATATATATATGTGTGTGTGTGTGTGTGTGTGTGTGTGTGTGTATGCGTGTGTATGATTGTTACTTGTTTGTATTGAACATACCTACTCGATAGTGCTATCATTAGGAGGTTGCACGTAGTGGGCAGTCCACCCTGGCGTTAACTAACACGTATTGGATTGTTTATCGTGTTATAGTACTGTTGCATGGCCACTATTCGTGTGTAAGGATTGGTTTTGGTTTGGAGACTGGTGGGGTGTGGTGTGGTGTGGTTGGGATCCCCCGAACGTATGTTTATGGCCGCCTCCATTATTTGTGTTTACGTTTTGGGTGTAGTGGTGAGATTCTGACCCGGTGGCTCAGTGTGATGCGTGATATGCCTAGAGCCTAATAGCACACAAGGGATTCATCCGCGATGTCTCAGCTCTAGGGATCGGGTTATACGTGTATAGCGAGTGATATATAAGTATGTGTACGAGATGTGATGTGTATATCCATTTGTAGTACAGATGCATCTATGTTATTATATTGTGTGAATGCCTATTATAGCACGAGTGTAGCTATGTCATTATATCGTAAGTACCTTTATTTATAGTTAATGTGTATTTATGTTATTGTTATGAAAGTATACATGTTGAGGGTAACATATGGTTAGCTAATAGTGACGATTAGCGAGATGGGCTTTGATAGAGCATATTATCCTAGTTGGACTAGGTATCATAATTAGGATAATTAAATAAATGCGTTAGGTGCACACTGTAAATGAGAGATGAGGTGTTTATCTCATGTGAGTGCGATCGATAAATTAATTATGAAAGTAATACACTACATGTTTTATTGATTTAAAGAATTTAATTAATTCCTATTTTGTTTTTAAAACCCAGGTACGCTGCAATACCAGGGGTAGATCTTTCATACCGTGGCGAGCAGTAATTGTGGATGTTGGTAGTTGTTTCAGACGTCTCAGTTCGATTCTATTTAGATAGGATGTAGTTTCATTTCAGTCTTTTCTTTTAGGCGTGTTGCCCGTAATTGGATAGAATTTTATTTCATGCCAGGCCTAATTTATTTATCAGTTGTTATTTACATTGAAGGATTATTTGTAGTGGCTGATGGTTTATTCTATTCACATTTTTTAGCTATGCATATAAGTTCATTTTGTCATATTATTGTATATATGGTATTATTTTGTTTTATATTTTATTACTTGTTGCTGCAATGATTGAGAATGAAAACATATTGGATTCCTGTTTTATTTTAGTAAAGGATTGATACCCGGTATTAGAATATGCAGGGGTGTCACATTTTGTATCTTCCTCCTCATTAATGTTATTTCCCTAGTGTGCATTTGTTTCTTGATTTATCGTCTTAAGAGATATGGAAATTAGTATAGGTAGACTATAATGTGTATGATTCTTCTTAATAATAGGGCCTACAGATTTGGATGATTATTGATTATGATGGTATTAGCTCTCTACTCATGTTATATTTGTTGTTATGCCTCTTTTTTTATTTTCAATCGTTGTTTTAAGTGGTTTCGTTCATTTCCATTTCAATTGGTGTTATACTCGTATTTTTGATTGACATGAAAATTGTTTCCATAGAAAATAGTTGTTTTGATTAATATTTTGCCTTTGTAACACCTTAATAGCAAAGACTTTATATAAGAACAACACTCATTCACATAACAAGTTATCCATCTTAAGCATCATTTTTCGTGGAAAATATTTCTCATCCACTCACCAAATAATTGGTTTCCATGCAAAATAGAAAAAGTAAGACCAAAAACTCATATCTATTTTCACTCATTTTTCAACTTTTCATCCAAATGAACTATTTTCCTCCCATTTTTTATGTTTGGAATCAAACGCACCTTTAGTTTTAAAGAAGTTAGACAAGTGGTTATGAATTTCCTCAACCGCTGTTAAGGATTTGTGTTATGGGTTTCTTGAAAGAATTGGTATGCAACACATAGTTATTTCAATTTGCTAGATCTAAAAGCTATGGCCCATGTTGTTTGTTCATATGCCTAATAACATTTTAAAAGAACCCACGGTCTACATAAATGTATATATTCAATTACCTTTGAAACATACCACAATCCTTTTTTATTCCACCCCTTCTTATTGGGAGGTTTGCCTTTATGTAGGGATATTGGGGTTTTGCTCAAATCAATGTCAAGATTCTTGGGGTAATCAAAACAATATAGGAAGACCTTTCCTTTCCTCACAAAAAATCATTCTCCCTTTCACACTTTTGGGATAAAAGATTTTATTAAGGAGTGTGAGTACCACTTAACCTATCGATTAAATAATGAGATTTAACTGATCGGTTACGTTGGGATTGCAAGGACCCCCAATTTTAAAACTTTAAATATCAATTTCCTTTTAAATGCGGAATAAAGATGGTTCAACACACACAATTGACAAGTTTTAATTTCTTAAAACAAATTAAAATTAAACACAACAAAGTGAATTAAAGTAAACTCACACACACTTTAAATTCACTCAAACCAAATTAATTTAATTATCAGGTTTAAATAAATTAGACAAGACTATTAACCAATAAATTTAGTTCCAACTTGAATTAAATTAACTTAAACAAAATTTACCCAAATTATTAAACATGCACCATTTTAATCAAGAATGCGAATTAAACTTAATTTTATCTTTTTACCCTAAGCATGAGTTCTAGGTGATTTTGCACAAGATAAAATAAATTCACAATCCCCCAACATGGTGATGTACGAGGAAAAACCGAAATCGGGAAAAAACCTCGGACGGCCCTGGCCTAACAAATTCACTAAGTACGATACGAATTTTATAAAGACTCGACAAGAGGACTTACACAACTGACTCGACTCCCTTCAAGTCTTGACGCGCTCTTTCGAACTTTAATCTTCGCCTAGCGAATAATCCCGGAGTCCACCGAAATCTTGGAGTCCATCAATCGAGACCAAGCTACCATCAACCACACATGGTGCCTTTCACCATGTGAGAATGCCACAGTAAAACAAAAGCTTCTTCTTTTAGGGATGTAGAAGTACACCCAAACTTCTCTTCTTTGAGGTGTAGAGAGAAACCCGATGCCAAACACTCCAAGCAAATATATATATATATATATATGTGTGTGTGTGTGTGTGTGTGTGTGTGTGTGTGTGTGTGGTACTTGGAATAAACTCCTATGGGTGTAAACAAAAGTGTTTAAGAATGATTTTCCTGAAGATCAAACATTCAAAATATGAACTTTTTCATAGAGGAATTATACTCTTAAAAACTCTCTCTAGAGATTGTAGAAGATGAAAAAGTTAGTTTTTCAAAAGAGGTTCCCGTACATATTAATTCTGGAAAAGTTAGTGGGAACAAAAGAGTGGGATAGAGGAGAAAAACTGCCAAAAACTGCCAAAAGGTTTTCCCGTCGGAAATCTCGTTCGAACGAGATTTTCGTTCGAACGAAGTCTCGTTCGAACGACCTTCTAACGAGATTCCAGAGGCCAAAAGGGAAAAGTCGTTGACAAACTCGTTCAAACGACATTCTCGGTTGAACGACAATATCGTTCGAACGACAATATCGTTCAAACGACAATATCGAACGAAATCCCAAAAAGTTCATAATTCAATTTTAAGCCCATAAACTTTATTAAAAGTTCTAAAGTAACCTTTTGAGAATAAAATTTATTTTTTTACAATAAAATTACACCCATTAATATTCCAAGTCTCCCACAAATATATAAAAGCATTCATACCTTTAGAGACTTGAAATATGATGTTGATGACGTGAAACGAGGTACTGAAACTCGACAATGATGTTCTCTTGATAAGTAAGGTCGTAACGTCTTCAACTTTAACATGTCACAGGCTTGAAGGATACACAAGAATACTATCTTATGACTCAAATGTTTTTGTCTGGAATTGAGCCAAAACTACAAAGGACTCAATTGGAAATTTGTGTCCTTAAATACATTGTAACACCCTCATTGCAAGGGGATCGAAAAATAAATCAAGGCAATCAATCAATACATAACAGTGGACGTAGGCTTTTCCATTGAGTCGAACAACTTTAAAAATCTCATTTGTCTTATTTGTTTTACTTATTTATCTGTGATCAATTAATTATGCATAATCTAGTTTTTTGCATCAACAGATTGGAGTAGTCTGTGGGAACATATTGCTAAACGTTTTCACTAATTCATCACACATGAATGATATTACTGAACCAAGTAATAAAAATGAGGGAATTCTACCTAATCCCTCTGCCCCTCCAAGTTACAACGATTTAACTGGAATTTTGGCTAGCCTGGCCAAAGGTCAAGAGGCTATGCATGATACAATAAGACAATTGGCCCAAAATCTTCAAACTGGAGTTCCTGAACAGTCCAATCAAAAGGAGTATGCCACCGTCGCCGATAAGGAGTGTTGGGTATAGCCATTCCAGAACTTTAAGGGATCTTTCGTACTGTCCTGGAGAAACTTCTTCTATCAGGACTCCTAAATCCTATGATGGATAGTCCCTCACTCTAGTAATATTGAGTTCCTTAGAAAGGCTATGTAGGGAATGTCATTAGAGTTGCGTCAGGACATACTCGACGACCAAGCAACCTGAAGGAAGGTTCAGCCCAGTCCAGATCGAATGCTCGATGAACTACTCGGTCCAGTCAAAGAGAATGTTCGCAAGAAGAAATCTCACCACGATCAGTTGGTCAGACTGAAAGAGTCGCCACCAATAGATCTGGTGCTAGCAATGATGCTTGGAAAGGGTCCATTCAACATTTGGAAGATAGATTGAGAGAAATGGCCAAGGCCAAGAATCCTTTCCAGAGAAGTTTTGTTAAGGGATATCCCTTCATGCAAACCATTATAGATTTCTCCACACCCACCAAGTTTAAAGCTCCAGTGGTTACTCCCAAGTATGATGGGAAGACTGATCCAGTTCTTCATATAAAATAATACCAAGCAGTGATCGATATCTATGTTGTCCCTGACGAAATGAGGTGCAGGTCATTCTAAGGAATAATCACTGCATCTGCTCAAATCTGGTATAATAGTCTTCCTCGGGGGAAGATTTCTAGCTTCCAATAACTCGCTGAGCTATTCATTAGTAATTTATGCTTTAGATCCAAACCAGTGAAGCGAGTAGCTCATTTGCTTACTGTGAGACAAAAAGTGGGAGAAAGTACCAGGGATTACATCACTCATTTCAACAACGAGAAATTAAAGGTCATTGATTACGAGGAGAAGACTGCAATCACTTCTCTCATGAGTGGTTTGCTCCCCGACAAACTATACTATACTTTGGCAAAAGATGATGACGAAATTGATGGCTAAAGCAGCGAAGATTATGAATGCCGAGGAAGCTATGGCAGCTAAAAAGAATTCAGATGTAAAGTCAAAAGCGAAGTCTGAAAGGAAGTCGGATAAAAAGGAGCACAAGAATCATAATGAGCGCAAGAATTCGAAAGAAAAAGAAAGCCTAGACCGTCTCAGAAAATATACCAATTACACTCCCTTAATTATGTTATGGAAGAAATCAGGCACAACAATGATTTGAGTTAGCCTAAAAAGTTAAGGTCGCCTGCTGATAAGAGGGATAAGTCCAAGTATTGGTAATTTCACAAAGACCATGGTCATACGACCAATCGGTGTATTGCTCTCCAAAATGAGATAGAGGCGCTCATCCAACGAGGAAAATTAGAATGATTTATTGATCGGCACAATGGAAGAAGAGCTAGCGATAGAGGTTGACAAAGATCTAAATATACTGTTAGGCCTAGAGAAGAGAAGAAGAGGAACCATGACGATGATCTAGAAGACGATCCTGATCTCCCCAAGAAGCCTAGGCAACCTGAACGCGAGGTATTCACACTCAAATTTGGATCTTTTGATTGCCATATGATTACAGTTGAAGATGCAGGAAGAGGAAATCATACAGCTGAAAGGAAGGCATACCTCAATGAGGCTCAAGCTTGTTCCTATATCCATCGAATCAACTTTGCTGAGGAAGACCGACCAAGAAAAGTCAATAAGGATAAGCCCGTAATTAGCTTTTCCAAGAATGATCTATCCGAAGTATTGTATCCTCATGACGATCCTTTAGTAATCAAAATCAGAATGAAAGATGTACTGGTAGCAAGAACACTAGTGGATAACGGCAGTTCGGCGGACATTATGTTTTATCCCTATTTTGATAGTTTGGATTTAAAACTCAGCCAACTGGAGCCTTACCACAGTCCCATCATTGGATTCTTTATTAAGAAGGTATTTTCACTAGGAACAATCAAATTAGATGTGTTGATTGGGGCATGGCTGGTGAGTAGGACAGAGAAAGTAAGATTCTTTGTAATGGACAAAAATGTTCATTGTACTTACAAAATGATCATGGGAAGAGTGGGTCTAAAGAAATATGAAGTTGTATCTTCTACTGTTCATCAATGCATGAAGTTCCTGACTAACTTTGGAGTTAGAGTAGTAAAAGGAGATCAAAAAGTAGCTCGAGAATGCTATTATTCATCTACCGAGGAGGAAGATATGGTAGAAGTAAAGAGGAAAACAACCACTTATTAAGTGGATATGTCTGAGACAAATAGTGAATCTGAGGTTGAAACCTTAGATCCAAGAGATGAATTAGATCTTGTAAAAGGCCAAGTGATGGAGGTAACATAAAGCATTGTTCTGGATGATGATAAACCAGAGGGAATGACTCAAATAGGAGCGTCATTGGATCCAGTTATTAAACAGGAGTTGGTGGCCTTCTTGAGACAAAGAAAGCAGGTGGTCTGATGGAGCCACGAAGTTATGCCTGGCATAAAACCAAATTTCCTATGCCACGAGCTTAATGTTAATAAGGATGTTAAACCTGTAAAGCAACGAAGAAGATTTTTCAGTCCGAACAAGAACCAAGCTATACATGAAGAAGTGGAGAAACTTCAAAAAGCTTCCTTTATTGAAGATGTGAAGTACCCGGACTGGTTGGCCAACATAGTCATGGTCAAGAGGAAAAATAATAAGTGGAGGATGTGTGTGGATTTTACTGACTTGAACAAAGCATGCCGAAAGGATCATTTTCTTAAGCCACAAATTGATCAACTAGTGGATGCTACTTCGGGGCATAAGCTGTTGAGTTTTATGAATGTATATTCTGGTTATAACCAGATCAAAATGAAGACAGAAAATAGAGAAAGTACTTCCTTTATTACTCCTCGAGGAACTTATTGCTATAATTTTATGCCGTTTGGTCTAAAAAATATAGGGGCCACTTATCAAATACTGGTGAATAAAGTATTTGAGGAGCAGATAGGCAAGAACATTGAGGTGTATGTTAACGATATGCTGACAAAGAGAAAAAAAGTTGTTGATCATATTGTCAACCTCAGCCAGACGTTTGATCAGTTAGAGAAGCACCAGATGAAGTTAAACCCGACCAAATACGTCTTCGGAGTTCAGGAGGGAATGTTCCTCGGGTATATAGTAAATCAAAGGGGCTTTAAAACTAATCCAAATAAGATCAAGGCGTTGATAGAAATGCAATCCCCGACCAGCAAAAAGGATGTTCAAAGGCTAACAGGGTGTGTAGCAGCACTCAATAAATTTGTGTCCCGAGCAACAGACAGATGTTTACTATTCTTTACGGTATTTAGAAAAACCTTTGAATGGAATGATGAATGTGAATAATCTTTCCTGGAATTAAAGAAGTACATAAGGGAACCCCCACTACTTTCCCGACCAGTATTGGGAGAAAAAATGTATTTGTATTTGGTTATTTCTGAATCGGTTGTTAGTTTTGCCTTGATCAGAGAAGAGAATGGAGTTCAAAAGCCGATTTATTACACTAGCAAAGCTTTTAAAGGAGCAGAGGTCAGATATCCCAGGCTGGAGAAGTTAGCATTGGCTTTAATTGAGGCTAGTAGACGGATGAAGCCATATTTTCAAGCTCATACCATAGGGGTATACAGTGACATGCCATTGAGGCAAGCTTTGCATAAGCCAGAGAAATCTGGAAGATTGATGTATTGAGCTGTGGAGTTGGGGGAATATGATCTTATATATGAACAAAGATCTTCTTTAAAAGGCCAAGCTGTGGCGGATTTTATTGTAGAATTCACTTACCCAGAGGTTCCCGAGCAATAAGGGACTCCTGCCGAGCAACACTCAGGAGTCAGTAGACCTATTAGAGATATCCCCAACTAACTCCAAGCAAATAAAACTACAGAAGAAGTTACCACCGACCAACCAGAACCCTCTAGTGGAGTACAGGAGATGAGAAAGAAATATGAGGAGGTAAAGGATAAAATCTTCCATCAAGGGATTCTAACAAACCAAGCGTTTGACAGTAATATTCCCATATGGAGTCTGTATGTTGATGGGTCATCCTGTGCAACGGGATGTAGAGCAGGAATCATACTCAATACTCCAGATGGAATAGATATAGATTACGCTCTATGATTCCAATTTCAAGCCTCCAATAATGAGGCAGAGTATAAAGTTGTGATTGTTGGTTTAAATTTAGCCAAATCACTGAATGTCGAGCAAGTTATGGCATACAGTGATTCACAGTTGGTGGTAAATCAGGTGTTGAACTTATATGCAGCTAAAAGAGAATTGATGTCCAGATACTTAGCTAAAGCTTTGAAGGTAATCACTACTTTGCCAGTTATTCAAATGATCAGAATTCCAAGACTGGAAAAGGCCCGAGCAGATGCACTTGCTCGGATAGCTTCGACAACCAGAACTAAGCTACGAAGAACTATTCCTATTGAGCTATTTGCTAATAGGAGCATTTATGAAGATCTGATGGTTAATTTTATTTCAGTTGACATGGGGCCATCTTGGATGGATCCCATAAGAGCTTATATTGAAGATGGAATTCTATCAGCCGACCTACTTGCAGCTAAGAAATTGAAATATAGAGTTGCGAGATATGTGCTAGACAATGATGTGTTGTACAAAAGAGGATAGACTACTGGTCTGCAACGCTGTGTGCATCCAAATATAGTAAAATATTTGATTGAGGAAGTCCATGAAGGGTCCTGTGGAACCCATGTAGCCGAAAGAACTTTGTTGTGAAGAATCAACACACAGGGGTACTACTGGCCAACTATGCGAGCAGATTGTTCAGCTTTTGCCAAGAAGTGTGATAAGTGCCAGAGATTTTCCAACATACGCAAGAATCCACAAGCTCTCCTAACACCAATCACTTCACCCTGGCCCTTTTCTATGTGGGGAATTAACTTGGTCGGGCCTCTGTCGACCATACAAGGAAGGTTCAAGTAACTGGTTGTAGTTGTTGATTACTTCACTAAATGGGTGGAAGTTGAACCCTTGATCGACATGTCCTATGAAAAAGTCTATTAGTTTATTTAGAAGAATATCATATGCAAGTACGGCTTGCCCTATGCTTTTATCACTGATCACGACACACAATTTGACAATGAGAAGTTTGCTACTTATTGTGCCCAATAAATGTCCAAAAAATCCACTCAGCTCCTGGCCATCCTCGAAGCAATGGCCAAACGGATGTAACGAATAGAACTTTGTTGAATGGGTTGAAGAAAAGGCTAGAAAATGTTAAAAGTAATTGGATTAATGAACTGCATTTTGTCTTATGGGCTTACCAAACAACCCCTAGAACAGCTACTGGAGAGACACCCTATATGTTAGCATTTGGTACTGAATCTGTAATTCCTATTGAGCTAGGCTTACCCACTCACAGTGCTATTAGTTTCAATACCCCAGTTAGTGATTTAATGAGAAGTCTAGACTTAAACATGCTGGAAGAGGTACGTGAAGATGCAGCTCTAAGGAATGCAGCCTATCAACAACGGAATGCACGTTTCTATAACAAAAGGGTGAAGCCGAGCAACTTAAAATAAGGTGATTATATTTTTTAAAAGGTGATTCAGAAGAACAACAAACTTGAAGCCATTTGGCATTGCCCTTACTGCATTACAGTAGTTATCCGACCAGGCACATATCGAATTGAGACTTTGGAGGGTGAAAAATTCAAGAAACCCTGGATTGCAAAACACCTGAGGAAATATTATCAGTGATGTTATCATGTCATACTCAGCTCATTTTAATATTAATGAGAATATGATTTCCTTAAAAAATTTCTTTTTCTTTTATGAGTACTCGTTCTATGCACTACACAAATCACCAACAAAATTTTGGTCGGCATTAACATAGGCACCAACAATGTTGGTTGTCAACACAAATCACCAACAAAACATTGGTCGGCATCAACAAAGGCACCAACAATGTTGGTTGTCAACACAAACCACCAATAAAATATTGGTCGACATAAACATAGGCACCAACAATGTTGGTTGTCAACATAAATCACCAATAAAATGTTGGTCGTCATCAACAATGGCACCAACAATGTTGGTTGTCAACACAAACCACCAATAAAATATTGGTCAGCATCAATAAAGGCACCAACAATGTTGGTTGTAAACACATAAAAACCATGCAAGGAAAAATTGTAAGTCCAAAATGCTTGGTAAATGAAGACCCGAATGATAAATGTTCATCTAAACTGCGATAAAATATGGACAAATGTTCCATATACGCCTGGGCACCATGGTAACTAATACCCAAAAAGTGGGACATACTAGTATAACCATAGTAAAACATTAGTAATTGGTACGATATTTGGGTAAAACCTAAGGGTGTCAATAGAACCGATAAAAAATAAGAAGACATTCATATACAGAGATTGACTAAAACTTAATCCATTCATAGTCAAGGACTAAGAATACATTCATTAGTTAAAAGTTGATTCATTCATAGTCAAAGATTGACAAAATAAGCTGATCAAAGCTTTTCATTAATTTAATTAAATTATAACATATTGTTGCTTGATACTAAATATGCAAAAACAAAATACAAAGCCTTATTCTATCGGGTATTTCCCTTCAGTTTTAGAGACAAGATCCATGTCACCTGGAGGATCATCCAAAGTGTAAGGAGGGTTGATGAAGTTAAAATCCTGAAGCATTCTGATATTGCTACTACTAGGACGATCAAGCAGATGAGGAGGTCAGACGATATATAGTTTATCATGCAGATCTTAATCTCCAAGTACTTTGAAATCAAGCATTGAGGAATATGGTGAACAGGAATCCAGTTGACATCTAACTTGAAAGGAGGATTGCCAAGCTCAAGCAAGCCTGGGTCATACCAATCCCACAATAAACTGTTCTGATCCACCTTCATCACTGTCAAAGCGTTTGTCCAACCCCATTTATAATCCTCATTCTTAGCTTATTGAAGCCTATCATCAAGATGCTCCAAAGCTTCATTAAACCCGTCCATCCAGACCTCATTTGGTTGATTATGGAATTGAAAGGTTAGTTTATTAACCTGAGACTGCAGCTTCTTCATCACTCCATCCTTAGCTTGTAATTGAGAAGATTAAGTGGATAGTTGTTTAAACAAAGTTTGTAGCTTCTGGTACATCTCAGCAATAGCTTGGTTTTTAGCTTTTAACTATGTAGGTTGATCGGCAATGGCCTTTTGGGTCTTAACTTCCTCTGTGGTACCTCGGCCAGGCTTATTTCTTGCTCGGGAAGAGGATTCGGGCTTAATATTTTTTAATGCTTTTAATTCCTCCCTTAATGTTGCATTTTTATCTTCTAAAAAGGAATACGCTTCATTCGTAGTAGCAACAGCAGTTTCAGGAGCAGATTTCAAAAGCTTCAATTCATCCCTTAAATTATTATTCTCTTCTTCTAAGAGTTTGGCAACAGTTCTAGTTTCTTCAACTTCAAGCTTAAGCAAAGCTTCCTTTTTATTATAAGCAGAAACAAAGTTATCAAAACCCCGACATACACTTAAGTTTCAGTATTTCTGCTCGTAGCTTTGGTGCAACAGGGCAGTGGATTCTTTATGCCGTTCTTGAAGCTCTTCTATCATCTCATAGTCGGCAACATTATTTTCTACCGCCCTATCAAGTAAGTACTTTAAATATTTGTAGGCCTCTTTAGCCTGCTCTGATACATCATCACCGAGCAACTTAATGATTTTTTCTTCGGACAAGTCTATATGACCATCTTTAAAAAAACCATTGCACTTCCTCAGTAGCTCGATATCATTAGAAGACAGTTATTCCATCTTCGCTATAAACTAGCAGTATGAAATTACCACCGATTAACAAAAAGAATGAAAGACATGCATAATAAACAAGATACAAGAAGGAACAAAATATTTCTTTTATTGATAATGAAGAGTTCAGGTACAATAAAAGTAAAGAAAAAGAAACAAAAAAGCAAAAGGGCAAATACTTAACAACTTTACACCTTCTTCCTATCATTCTCAACATGCTCATAAGAAGGGGCTATAGAAGGGAGTTGCTCTGTTGGTGAAAGAGAAGACTCAATGACTTTAGGTTGCTCGATTGGGGGAAGAGAAGACTCGGTAATTTTAGGTTGGTCGACAGCAGATTCAACCACCAGAGAGGAATCTTCATAACTAACTTCATCTTTAATATCATCCTCCATGACAGGAGGAGGACCATGAGTATATCTCTAAAAAAGTTCAAAGCCTTTAACAGTGTTTTACTCCTGGAGAGCAGTAACCCAACCATCTCTGAAATATTTTTGTTTTGCATACTCAATCTGAGCAGAGGTAGTAGAAATGGCCTTGTTCCATCCCTTGTCCCAACCAGCACTGAATGGTTCCTTCACAGCAGACTTTCTCCTTGATCTTTTAGAGGAAAGGTTATCATTCAATTTGGTCACAAGCTCCTCAGCAGTCTTTGCCCTGCGCTCAGCTTCAAGGGCATTTTCCTTAGATGTCTGCCGAGCAGTTTTAGCAGTTTTCAGTTTATCCGCCCAAGTATTTCTCTCAGTATCCAAGGCTTGTTGAGAATCGAGCAAATATTTCTTCAGGCCAACCAAAAGCTTCCTCCACATCATTTGAAGAAGAATCCCGAATTACATCATCCTTCTCTAGCAGATTATTAAAATGCACCAAGAACTGCAAAAGAAGAAAATTAATTAGTATATGAAGAATATAAAGACAACATAATTAAGATGATGTAAATCCCTTACTGGTGTAAGACTTTGAGTAGCCAATTCATAAACCTTTACTCGGGGCAGCATGACATCTGCTCCCCTGTGGTCTGGAAGAGTTCCAGACTTGATTAACTTCCTGGCCAAACCAGGAGTAACAAATGTTGGAGGATCAATATCAAAATAAGGTAATTCGACCAAGGTCTGTTGGTCGACATCAGTCACCTGTTCGACCTGCTTCTCTACAGGCCCTCTCCTAAGTCTTCTCAAAGGAAGTTCATCATCTTTGGGGGCTGGGGGCTCTTTCATGGCCTCAACTGTCTTCTTCTTTGCCCTTTCGACAGGTTTTTGGGAGCTAGAAGTGCTGTCACTAAGTAGGTTAGGAAACTCTCTTCTTTATGATATCTGAAAGAGGAATGTCTGAATCAACAACAGCTTCCTGATCAAGATCAATCACCAGAGCTGGAGGAGTTGCAGGTCGGGTAATGAAGGAAGAAAGGGTATTTTTGTATTGAAGCAAATAAGAAGCAGACCTAACGTGCTCCTCTGCAAACTTTTGATGAAGTCCCCAAATGAACTTTTAAGTTTACTTCACTCTCTTTAGGGGATTTTCTTTTTCGATCAACTGCAATCAAATTTATAAGGAAACAATCACTATAACATTTTATCAAATATAAACAGAGCAAAATTATTAAACGCAGAACAACCTATCCCGTTGCCAAAGAGAGGACATCTAGGTCCTTAATATTTAGCACCTCCATCTAAGGGATCATGTTGCTAATTTTTTACAACTACCCCGTGATCAAAATAATCCCTATTGGAATCAAGGAGGTAAACTATAAAAGCCTTACTAACTGCCCTAGTTTTCAAATAATAAGTGGTGTCACTAGTTACCCATTTATAACAAAACATTATTTCTAGAATCCCTAGATGGGTTCCATGAATTTGATTTAATTTATATACTCCGTTCACCACCCTCCATGTGTTATGATCTACTCTAGCAGGTACAACGTCAAAATACTGACAAAACTCCAGACACAGGGGATTCGAAGGAAATGTGAACCCACACTCAGTAATAAAGATGGAAGGGAACCAATGGCTCTCAGCAAGAGAGAAAAAATCGAAAGGAAAAGTGCGATGTTCCAGTAAAACCCAAAACGGAATGTTAAAATTATTCCTGAACTTATCAAGCAATTCAACAGAATAAATCATGATGAAGAAGCAAAGAAGAAGAGAGAAAAGTTCTTACAAGGGTTTAAGGATTGAGCAAGAACAAAGGACAGAAAAGAAAACGATCATACGAAATTTCAAAGAATACAGCAGCAGAATCAGAAATGGAAGATAGAAGATGACAGAAGTTTTACCACCCTTTTATAAGTCTCCTCAGAAACTGGGAAAAGTAATGATTAAAGAGAACTATGATTGAGTTTAGGACGGCTAATAAGAGAAAAGACAAAGATACCCCAGAAATGATCGCTAAAATTTGAAATATTTACAAAACTGCCATTCGCGCTCAAAATTGTCAATTAACTGGACAAATTTCATAAGTTTGAAAGGTTTGCAGCCAACCAAGCAGCCTGAACTACTACTAAAGCATAATGTTCCACACTTTTGCATTAACTCCAAGTATGAAACATTGGGGGCTTCTGTTGATACCAAAATTCACCACATTGCGTGGACCAATTACAAGCCAGCATGTGTCATCCAATTTGGCACAATTTCAAGTAAGCATGATACAAATCCTCGACCAATAGAAAAGATAGACTAACTAGGAAGATCGACCAACATGGAAGTCCAACCAACTGGAAAGATCGACCAATAACAGAGAGTCCAACTAGTATGGCCAATGAAGTGTCAATAGTCTTATGTTTAATTCTCATTATGTATTGATGTAAATGCCTAACAATAGGAGGCATTACATCCTTTCACATAACGAATCTTGACACCCCTCTTGGACTATAAATACATTGTAACACCCTCATTTCAAGGGGATCGAAAAATAAATTAAGGCAGTCAGTCGATACATAACAGTGGACGTAGGTTTTTTCATTGAGCCGAACCACCTTAAAAATATCATTTGTCTTACTTGTTTTACTTATTTATCTGTGATCAATTAATTAGGCCTAATCTAGTTCTTGTATCATCAGCGAACAAGAAATCTTATCACGTTAAAAGAATTTATTTCTTATGAATGACCAAATCCAACTATAAGCCAATGCAAGGATAGTTCATAAAATTGGTCAACTCGGGTAACCTGCGTTGACACATAATCAAATCGACGAGGTTTGTTCATATGATTAGTAATCTGGCACAAATACTAGTAAAACCTAAGTCAGGACAACTTAGGTTCATTCAAAAATGGGTAGCTAGTAAGGCAGATGAAGTTGGTGGAATACCGACCACATGATCATAAGACTAAACTATTAGAAAGCCTATCCCAAATACTAAAGCAGTTGGTATGTTAAAATGATAAATAAGAAATATGCTACAATTAAGCCCATAAAATTAACTCAATTTAAGAGCACACGACCATATTTACTTAGGCAAAATATATAAAAGGTAGAGTGATCCGGTCAAGAGCATCGATATTTTCAACAATAAACACATTGAGTATAAACACAGAGAGGAAATTGATTAGTTACAACAAAATAAGAGTACAATAGTGTTCATCACATATTATAAAATGATCAAAGTTGAAGCAAAAAAGATAGAAAATTTAAGCTTCGGTAACATGCTTAGCTTCAGCTTCTACTCTCTGAACATCTGCAACAGCCATAGGAGGAGAATTTGAGGAACTGGCATGATTAGAAGCATTCTCAGCCTGCTCATCCTCAATGTCTTCAATAGATACCTCTATTTCCATCACCTCATGTTTAGTAGTCAAACCTTATTATTCATCATCATCACCTTCTCAATCGACTAGAAAGTACCTCAAAGATTTGAACTTTTTCTCCTCCGGCTCTAGTCCTTTTCTGATTAGGGTAGGGAGGAGGAAGGGATTCTCGACATGTCTTTTTTATAGAAAACTAGCCCGTTCTCATATGAAATAACCTTGTTCTTTCCCATAGCCTTTGCAACAACATCATCTTGCCTCTTAATTACATGTTCAACACTTTTCTCGGCCTTTGCGTTGGCCCTTTTTCATTATCAATCTTCTTCTTATCCTTAATCTCAATAAAACCAGCATATATCTTTTTCCTGTCCTCTGCCTCTAGCTTTATCTTTATGGAAATCGCCATTACTGCATGATCAAGTGTGGGAGGTTCCATAGAGTTCACTTGTTCATTGAGGTGGAAGAAGAAGTTGCACAAAAGAATAAGTGATCAGTATTTTGAGAATAAGAATAAACTAAGTAAAAATGCTCGGCCAAAATGACCACAAGCTATAAAACATACCTACTATGACCTCCTCATCAGTAAAGTCATCGTGAACTCCTTGTTCAGCTACCAAGTCGATACATTCATCTCTTTAGAGAGAACCACCTGAAGGAAGTTAGTACCCGAAGTCAATGAATTTATGGATAGAAAATAACTTTTCAAAATACTTAGAATTCGGAGTACAATTACTGTTGATACCAAATTTAGTCAGATGATGTGGGCCAATCATATGAAGATAGGTGTCCATCAACGTGGAGAATACAAATACTTTTAATAAATAACATACATCACCGAGCAACATGGTGTACCGAGCTATTCAAGTGTTCCGAACAACATAGTGTACCGAGCTGCGTAGCGTGCAGAGCAACTTAAACGCTTCGAGCTACTTAGCGTGCAGAGCACTTCATTCAGAAGATAACTACGCATTTAATGCACCTTATATTTAATGAGTATTCTTATTATACATCTGTATACGTACACTAAATGACAGCTTATTACCTTTTTACATCAAGCCTCAAGGCTATAAATACATTGTAATCCCGTCATAAGGGGGGACTGGAGAATCTCTTGAAAACCAGAGAGAAACAAACACTCAGGCAATACAATAACAGTGGATGTAGGTCATTTTCTTAAGGCCGAACCACTTTAAAAATCTCTGGGCTCGTTTACTTATTACTTATTTATCTGTGATTAATTAAATAGATTGCATCTAGTTTTTTACATCAACAGATTGGCGCCGTTTGTGGGAAACGACTATACTTATCGTTTTTCCAACAAAAATTCATCATCTATGGCTGAGATCCCAGAATCCAGTAATCGAAACACCGTCGGGATACCTCCAAACCCTGCTAATCCCTAACTATTCAAGATCTAGATGGCATTATGGCTAATTTGGCTCAAGGGCAAACAGCCATGCAAGAAATCATGCGTCAGCTTATACAAACTGTTTGTGACGAAGTACCTACCCAGTCCAGACAAAGAAGTGTTCAGAGAAACACCCATCTGACATCTTCAAGGACTAGATGTACGCTATTTGCAGAGGGCTCTCAATCTAGGCGTACTGGTTCTTATCATACTGAGAGATCTGACGATCCTTCATATCAACCTGTTCGAACTTCTTCGGTACGAGTTACTAATTCTCAACGGAATGTTTCTTTAACTCCAGAGCGAGCTAGCATTCTGGAAAGATTAAGTAGAGTCTCTCCTTTCAATCATTTGGGCCCCAGGAGAAATAAAAACTCTCCTAGAGTTGCGTCGAGGGACACTCAACGACCAATCGATTTAAGGGAAGGTTCTGCCCAATCACACCCAATAACTTAAAGAGAAAAATCTCAAGAAGGAAATTCAGCGCGATCAGTTGCACGAACCAATCATTATGAGATTGGGAATGATGCATGGAAGGGCTCCATTCAAAGATTAGAAGACAGGTTAGGGGAAATGGCTAAAGCCAAGAACCCTCTCCAAAGAACTTTTGTCCAAGGGTCGCCTTTTGTAAAAGCAATTGTGAATTTTCCTACACCATCAAAATTAAAAGCTCCAGTAGTGACACCTAAATATGATGGGAAAACTAATCCAATCCACCACATAGAGCAATATCAAGCTGCTACCGACATCTACGCAGTCCCTGATGAAATGCGGTGCAGGGCATTCTCAGGAACTATCACTGGGTCAGCCCAGATATGGTACAATAATCTTCCTCGGGGGCAGATTGCCACTTTCCATCAACTGGCAAAACTCTTTACAGGAAATTTCTATTTTGGATCAAAACCAGTTAAGAGAGTGGCACATCTATTAAGTGTGAGGCAAAATGCTGGAGAAAGCACCAGGGATTATATCACTCATTTTAATAACGAGAAACTTGAGGTAATTTATTACGAGGAGATAATAACAATCACTGCTCTGATGAGTGGTCTATTACCAAACAAGTTATATTATACTTTGGCTAAAGACCCTCCAAGGTCTATGGATGAATTGATGGCAAAAGCAGCAAAGATAATGAACGCCGAGGAAGCCATGGCTGCGAAGAAGAATGCTAATACCAAAGAGATCAAGGCTGAAGGTAGCAAAACTGAGAAGAAATATCAGAAGAACAATGGTGGCAGCAAGCAGTCAAAGGGTAAGACACTAGAACAACTGAGAAGATATGGGAATTACACTCCTTTGACAGTAGACGTAAATCACAATATGGAGGAAATCAAGAATAGCGAGGAGCTATCCTGGTGCGAGAAAATGAAGACAGAACCAGACAAAAAGGATAAGTTAAAATATTACGAATTCCACAAAGATCATGGGCATACGACCAAACGATGCATAGCCCTCCAAAATGAAATCGAAGCGCTCATTCGGCGAGGAAAACTGACCAAGTATGTTGATCGCCAAAATGGTGGAAGGACCAATGACAGAGGAAGGCAAAGGTCCAAATCGCCTCACCGAGCAAGAGATGACAAGAAGAGAGATCACAAAGATGATCCAGAAGATGATCCCGACCTACCTAAAAAACCCAGGCAACCCGAACGTGAGGTATTTTCAATATATATATATAGGGAGAGGTTCAGAAGTGAACAGAAAAGATGAACATTTTAAATGAACCTTAACAAAAAACACCCAATAACACATTAATTTTACTTCCTATGTTGTAATTGGTCCGCGCCAACGGCAACGAATACTCGTGATCGATATCCCTTCCACCCCCACCCCCCATGGAAGCCCTGGGACCAGAACCTGCTGCCATAAGGGCTGCCATGGTGGCGGGGGTGGGGGTTGTGGGGGGTTGAGGTGTAAAAAAAATATTCGATCGGATCATTTGAATATGATGTAATTACAGGGGGAGATTCAGGTGGTGGAGATCTTACTACGGAGAGAAAAGCTTATCTCAATGAGGCACAAGCTTGCTCTTGCATATAACGCATTAATTTGGCTGAAGATGATCGCCCGAGGAAGGTAAACAAGGATAAGCTAATCATTGGCTTCTCCAAAAATGATTTGGCAGGGGTACTATATCCTCATGACGATCCTTTGGTGATAAAAATGAGAATGAAAGATGTGGTGATTTCTAGAGTATTGGTGGATAATGGTAGCTCGGCGGATATCATGTTCTATCCATGCTTTGACAGTTTAAACTTAAAGCTAGCCCAATTGGAGCCATATCATAGGCCCCTCCTCGGTTTTACTGGCGAAAAAGTTTTTCCACTTGGGACGATCAAGTTGGACATGCTCATTGGTACGTGGCCCGTCTGCAGAACAGAGAAAGTACATTTTTTTATAATGGATAAAAACGTTCAATCAGCTTACAACATCATCATGTGGAGAGTAGGTCTAAAAAAATACGTGGCAGTACCATCTACGGTGCATCAATGTTTGAAGTTCCCAACCAATTTCGGAGTGGGAGTAGTGAAAGGCGATCAGAAAGTAGCTCGAGAGTGCTGCTATTCATCTACCAAACAAGAAGAACTGGAGGAAGCCAGGAAGAAGACCACCACGTATTAAGTGGATGAAACAGAAGAAGTAGAGATTGAAACCTTAGATCCAAGAGATAAATCTCAGTTAGTCAAAGGTCATATCGTGGAAGCTACAAAAAACATAGTTCTAGATGACGAACACCTAGAACGGACAACTCAAATTAGTGCTTCATTGGATCCACTAATAAAATAAGAACTTGTGGCATTTTTTAGATGCAGAAAGCAAACTTTTTCATGGAGCCATGAAGACATGCTAGGGATAGACCCATCTTTCCTATGCCACGAGCTGAATGTGAATAAGGAGATCAAGCCTGTGAAGCAACAAAGAAGAGTGTCCAGCCCTGAAAAGAATCAAGCCATACACGAGGAACTCGAGAAGATGCAGAAGGCCTCTTTCATTGAAGATGTCAAGTATCCTGATTGGCTAGCAAATGTCATGATGGTAAAGAAGAAAAATAATAAGTGGAGGATGTGTGTGGACTTCACTGATCTTAATAAAGCCTGTCCAAAAGACTATTTTCCTTTGCCTCGAATTGACCAGTTGGTGGATGCTACCTCGGGACATGAATTACTGAGTTTCATGGATGCTTACTCAGGTTACAATCAGATCAAAGTGAAACTGGAAGACAGGGAAAGTACTTCTTTTATAACCCCATGGGGAACTTATTGTTATAATGTTATGCCTTTTGGACTAAAAAATGCAGGTGCAACATATCAGCGACTAATGAATAAAGTATTCGCGGAACAGATTGGCCACAACATGGAGGTTTATGTTGATGATATGCTGACGAAAAGCAAGATGGCTACTGATCATCTAGCTGACCTGAGCGAAACTTTTGATCAGCTGGAAAAATATCAAATGAAGTTGAACCCCACCAAATGTATATTTGGTGTACGAGAAGGCATGTTTCTCGGGTACATTATTAATCAACGAGGCATTGAAGCAAACCCCGAGAAGATTAAAGCTTTACTGGAGTTACAATCCCCTACAATAAAGAAGGAGGTGCAAAGCCTTACATGACGTGTGGCAGCACTTAACAGATTTGTGTCACGAGGAACTGATAGGTGTCTCCCATTCTTCAAAACACATAGAAAAACTTTTGAGTGGAATGATGAATGTGAAGAAGCCTTTTAGGAATTGAAGAAATATATGGGAAAACCTCCACTATTATCCAGACCTGTAATGGGAGAAAAACTATATCTTTATTTGCCGGTTTTAGAGAACATAGTGAGCTCGGCGTTGATAAGACTGGAAGACGGAAATCGGTGTACTACACCAGCAAGGCTTTCTGAGGAGCAGAGATTAGGTATCCAAGGTTAGAGAAGTTGGCATTAACACTGATTAAAGCCAGCAGGAGGATGAGGCCACACTTCCAAGCCCACACTATAGTGGTATACACTGATATGCCATTAAGATAAGCTCTGCACAAGCCAGATAAATCTAGAAGATTGATGTACTGGGCAGTTGAACTGGGTGAATATGATATTGTCTATGAGCCCAGATCATCACTTAAAGGGTAGGCGATAGCAGACTTCATCACAGAGTTTACATATCCGGAAGCACCCGACCAACAGGAGGCTAATGTCGAGCAACCCATGGATGTTACGGGATCATAAAAAATAACCCTCGATAAACTCGCATTTGCGAATCAGCCAAAAAGGATGTACAACGAGCAACAAGAAGAATCAAGCAATAACACCGTGATGAAGAAAAATGAAAGGGGATATCAAATATTCCATCGAGGAACTTTGTCAGACCAAGAGTTTGACAATGATATGTCCATATGGAATTTGTATGTAGATGGGTCTTCATGTGCTACAGGCAGTGGAGCTGGAGTGATTCTTAACAGCCCGAATGGAGCAAATATTGAATATGCCTTACGCTTTTAATTTAAAGCTTCTAATAATGAAGCTGAATATGAAGCCATGATCTTGGGTCTTAATTTAGCCAAAACCATGAATGCCGAGCAGTTTTTAGTGATTCACAATTAATTGTGAATCAAATTCTTGGGTTGTATGCAGCAAAGGGGGAACTGATGCTCAAGTATCATGCAAAATCTATTGAAGTGGTATCAACTTTCACGGCGGTTCAGTTGATCAGAATACCCAGACTGGAGAATGCTAGAGCTGATGCATTAGCTCGGTTAGCTTTAGCAACACGCACCGAGCTACGAAGAATAATCCCAATTGAAGTTTTGGCTGATCGATGCATAGATGAAGATTTAATGGTGAAGTTCATTACCCTAGACCTGGGACCATCATGGATGGACCCCATAAGGTTATACATGGACGAAGGGGTTGTACCAACTGATCGATTAGCGACCAAGAGATTGAAATTTAAAGCTACTCGTTATGTACTGACCAATGGCGCTTTATACAGAAGAGGCTTTATAGTAGGGTTACAGAGATGTGTACATCCCTCTGAAGTGAAAGATTTGATTGAAGAAATTCACGAAGGTTCTTGTGGAGCTCATGTAGCAGGTCGGACACTCTTATAAAGGATAACAACTCAGGGTTATTACTGGCCAACGATGAGAGCTGATTGCATAGCTTATGCGAAGAAGTGTGATAAATGCTAACGTTTCTCCTCCATCCGAAGAACTCCCCAAGCATTGCTAACGCCCATCACTTCTCCTTGGCCATTTTCCATGTGGAGCATAGATTTAGTTAGACCACTTCCAACAACCAAAGGGAGATTTAAATATCTGGTGGTCGCGGTAGATTACTTCACTAAATGGGTGGAGGTTGAACCCCTCATCGATATGTCATACGACAAGGTTTATCAATTCATATGGAAGAACATCATTTACAGATATGGCCTCCCACATGCATTCATCACTGATCATGGTACTCAATTTGATAACGAGGAGTTCGCTGCATATTGTCATCAGTCCAATGTCCAAAAGATCCATTCTGCGCTAGGGCATCCCTAGTGTAATGGACAAACAAAAGTGACGAACAAGACTCTGATGAACACTTTGAAGAAAAGGTTAGATGAAGCAAAGGGAAATTGGATCAATGAGCTACCGTCTGTTCTATGGGCCTATCGCACTACTCAATGAACAGCAACTGGGGAATCTCCATACATGTTAGCCTTCGGAAGTAAAGTTGTCATACCTGCTAAATTGGGCCTGCCTACTCACAAAGTGCTAAATTTCAACTCTCCTGTAAGCGATTTGATGAGATACTTAGATTTGGACATGCTCGAAGAAGTCAGAGAAGAAGCCGCAATCAGAAATGCAGCCTACCAACAATAAATAACTTTATTCTACAACAAAAGGGTGAAGAGATGTGATCTGAAAGAAGGAGACTATGTACTGAAGAAGGTGATCCAAAAACACAACAAGCTGGAGGCCAACTGGCATGGGCCTTACCGAGTAACTAAAGTTGTTCATTCTGGAACATACAGAATATAAACCTTGGAGGGGGAAGAATTCAAGAATGCATGGAATGTGGAGCACTTGCGCAAATATTATCAATAGCACTTGTAACCTGTTTTATATTAAGATGAATAAAAGTGATGATTTGCCCATATCTCCTCTTTTGTTCAATTTTTTTCGGAGTACTAGTGCTACACACTACACAAAATCAGCATCAGTAAGCACCAACTAAGGTTGGTCGGTCAATCAATTACCACCAACTACAGTTGATCGGGCATTAATTACCACCAACTACGATTGGTCAGTCATCAATTACCACCACGGTTGGTCGGTCATCAGTTCCCACCAACTACGATTGGTCGATCATTAGTTACCGCCAACTACGGTTGGTCGGTCATCAATTATCGCTAACTCCGATTGGACGGTCAAATAATTACCACCAATTACGATTGGACCAACTATGATTGGTCGGTCCATCAATTACCACCAACTACGGTTGGTCGATCATCAATTACCACCAACTACGGTTGGTCAGTCATCAATTACCACCAATTACGGTTGGTCGGTCAATCAATTACCACCAACTACGATTGGTCGGTCCATCAATTACCACCAATTCTGGTTGGTCGGTCAATCAAATTCCACCAACTCCGGTTGGTCGACAACATGGTAATCCTAGTAAGAGTACTACAATTGAACAGGAATATGGAACGAAAATCATTCCATTGCTTAAAGAGTGATAAATCATTTTAAACAGACTACATATTTATTCATCAAATCATAAGAAAAGCATTTCCAAGAAAATAAAGACTAAATTTTGATTCATTAAATGCAATCATATTACATAGAGATGATATAAATTTTCATTCATTTACAAGTTTCCTATTCTATGGGTTTCTTTCCTTCTAACTTTGATACAGGCTCCACCCCAGCTGGAGGATCATCTAAAGCATAAGGAGAATTGATAAAGTTCAAATCTCGCAGCATTCTTATGTTGATCATCGATGGTTGATCAAGAAAATGCTCAGGACAAGCTATATCAAAATTCGAATGAAGACTATAATCACCGAGATACTTGAAGATCAAACTCGAGGAATAGCACGGGCTGGAATCCAGCTAAGTTCAAGTTTGAAGGGAGGCACAGGTAAATCAAGAACTCCAGGTTCATAATAGTCCCATAAGAAATGACCTTGCTCCAGTTTTAAAACACATAAGGCATTCAACTATGCTTGCTTATATCTTTCATTGTTCGACTACTGCAAACGAGCATCAAGATGATACAGAGCTTCATTATACCCAGCCATCCAAAATTCCCTGGACTGCTTATGAAATTGATAAGTCAATCTTTCAAGCTGCTCGTGGAGCTTTTTTATCAAAAGATCTTTATTTTCCAATGCAGAATTTTGGTTAGAGAGTTGGTCGGTGAGAACTTGCACTTTCTGAGACATTTCGACCAAGGCCTGAGTTTTGGCTTTCATCTGAGTGGCTTGATTTATTAAAGTCTGGTCAGTCCTTGTCTCTTCAACACTTTTTTGAACAGCTCTACATCTACCCCTTGAGGAGGATGTCGATTTAGCTCGTTTCAAAGTTTCCAACTCTTCTCTCAAGGCAGCATTTTTAACCTCTAAAAAGGAATAACCCTCATCGTTGACTGGAACCAAGGCTCCCGAGGAAGAAGAGGCAACAATTTTAAGTCATTTTAGTTCTTCCTGCGGCATAACATTTTCTTCTTCCAACAGCTTGGCAATGTGTCTATATTCTTCAACCTCATGTCTTAGGACATTTTATCTTCTCTTATGAGCAGAGAGATACTTATCGTCACCCCGATCAGCGCTCAGTTATTGGCACTTTTGCTCGTAACCCTCATGTAAGAGTTTGCTAGACTCTTTGTACTGCTGTTGAAGTTCCTCGATCGTTCTTTAAAGATCTTCAATCATTTCGTAATAAGCCACATTGTTGGCTACAGAACGATCAAGTAGGCACTTCAAGTACTGGTAAGCATTAATTGCTCGTTCAGCATCTGATATGAGGATGTCAATTATTTGGGCCTCAGTAAATTCTGCATGACCAGCTTTGAAATAATCATTGCATTTCTTCATCAACTCTGTATCATTAGCTGATAAAAGTTTCATCCTGGCCACAAACTAGTAAGGAGAAAATAAAAAACAAAATCAACAATGGTGCGAACAGAGCAAGTAAGAGAAAAATTCAAGACGAACAACAAAAGTTCATTTCATTTATCACAACAAAGGAAAATACATTTCAGGGTTACAACCAAGAAACAGCGCAATAAAATAACCGAACAACTTTACACCTTCTCCTTATTTCCTACAACATCTTCGAACGGTTTGGATGAAGGGGTTGGTTGCTCGGAGGGCAATGGTAGTTGCTCGACAGATGTGCTAGCTTGTTGGACTTGCTTGGAGGGTTGAATAGAAACAACAACAGGGACTTGCTCTCCTATCATCATAGAAGAATCATCTAATGCAACTTCATCATCTTCTTCTTCTCCAGGAGAGGGAGGAGGGCCATGAGTATGCTCCTGGAACAACATAGAATTTTCAGCAACCCTCAATTTCTTCAAAGCTGCTACCCATCCATCCCTAAAATACTTAACACTGGCATACTCCATCTGAGAAGACATAACAGCCAAGCCCTTATTCCAACCCTTGTCCCAAATAGCACTAAAAAATTTCTTAACAGCAACTTTCCTTTTTGCTCTCTCCGAGGAAGTTTTTTCCCTAAGGAGCTCTTCGGTAGATTTAAGTTTTTCTTTTACCTCTTTCTTACGTCGTTCAGCATCTTGAAGCTGGGCGACAACTTCCTCGACAGATTTAAGCTTGACCTCAAGCTCTTCTTTACATCGTTCGGCATCCTTCAAATTCTTCTCCAACTCTTTGGAGGCATTCATGGCACTACACTAAAATGGCCAAAATGTCACCTTTCAACCGGCCACCCTTGTCACGGTCATTGACCGTGACAAAAAATACGCGTTTTGTATCACGGTCATTGACCGTGATAAGACCGTGACAAAGAATTATCACGGTTAATGATTGTGACAAGTCCGTGACAAATGTAGTTGTTACGGTCGTGTCACGGTCAATGACCTTGGCACGACCGTGACAACTTCTGCAGTAAAAAAAGCCCTAGGATTATTTTTCCCACCCTTTTTTGGTCCCCCCCTCTCTCTCTCTAAGTGATTTCTGCTCTCTCTCTCTCTCTCTAAGCGATGCTTTTTTTCCTCTCTTTCTCTTTCATTTCTATATGTGTGTGTATGTGTGTGTGTATATATATATGTGTGTATAGATATGTGTATATGTGTGTGTATATATGTGTGTGGTGGTGTGTGGTGGGGGAGGGGGCAGGGGGTGGTGGGGGTGGGGTGGTGCAGGTGTGGTGGGGGTGGGGTGAGGGTGGGGTGTGGTGGGGGGAGGGGAGCAGTGGGTGGGGTGGGTGTGTGGCGGGGGGAGGGGGCAGGGGGTGCGCTGGTGGTGGTGGGTGTGTGTGTGGTGGGGCAATTTTAACAATTGTATAACTTTAATTAATAAATTGTATAGCTTTAATTGTAATTTTAATTGTATAGTTTTAGATGAAAGTAAATTAATAATTAGTGCCAATTTCATATGAAAGTAGGATTGCCCCTAATTGTAAATTAGTAAATTAATAATTGTATACTTTAATTGATGAAATGAATTAATTGAGTAGATGAATTAGAAGGAGTACGGGATACACATTTATTGTTGACATTGATGTTGGATTATTTTGTTTAGTAAATGTTGGGTTGGTTAGTTTTAAAAGTGGCATGACCACTGGATTATTGTCCATATGGGGGTGGGATTTTTCAACTTTTTTTGAAAATTAGTTTGTATATAGAACAATATATACAAAGTATGATAATTAAATGAAACATACTTGAAATTAAATATAGTGCGCATAGATACTAGCCTTCTAGTTATTATGCGTACGCATTCAATAGCCCTTAGACCTGTTCGAGAGTCATTACCCCTGTAATGAGATCTCTCGAATTGTCCCGTTTGGACAGTTTGAGACTGTATAATTTATGTATAATATTCTTAGTGGCTTAAAGTAGTTACTTTTGGAGGAAGTTCCGCAGTCGTATCTTAATGTTCTCTGGGTACATACTAGATTGACAAGTGGGACTGTTATTTCAATTGATCAATTGAAATAACACTCACACTTGTCAATCTACGTAGTGTACTTGGATAACTATGGGGATATGCTGTCGAATTTTTTTCAAATCGTAACAATGTACATGAGCTGTTAAGTATATTACAGAAAAATGCGGTCTTGAATGGGATAGGACCACTCACCCTTTAGAGGAGATGGAGGAAATAGAAATTTCTATTATAAATTGAATTTGAATATAAATAAGACATAATTAAATGAAACATACTACAAATCTAAGTTTTATTTACCTTTAATAGGTGATTAGTTGTGGTAGCTGTGATGGGATATCCGAAATACAAAGAGTGGATGGGTGAGACAAATAGAATGGGGGATGTGTTTCGCAGAGGTGCTAACGAATTTGTGAAATATGCAAAGAGATGTCATAATGATGAAGAGTTTCCGTGTCCGTGTGCTAGGTGTAAGAATGGTAAGGTGTTTGAGTGAAAAATAGTTGAACTACATTTGTTACGATCGGGTATGCAAGATAGTTATCGATTCTGGAGTTTTTACGGTGAATTGAAAGTTCCTTTTGTCCCCGACCAACCTTCACAACAACCTTCAACAAGTAGAATAGATGTAGAAGGGGACGACGTAGATCATAATATGTTAGAGAATTTAGTTGATGATGCGTACGGAGTTTATGAAGCAGAGGAGAATGAGGTTACCGATGATGTAGAAGATTCAAGTGCTCGTGAAGATAACACGATAAAACTTGACGATGACTACCAAAGTTTAAAATTTAAGGCGACCCAACCGTTATACTCTGGTTGTGAGAAAGATCAAACAACTTTACCTGCCATGGTTGGTTTGCACAGTTTGAAGATGCAGTACGGTTTGTCTGGCAATAGCGTGACGGGAATTCTGAAATGGATGAAGGGCTTATTACCCAAGGTGAATACACTTCCAAATAGCTATCATGTTATGAAGAACAGTTTGAAGGGTTTGGGAATGAAGTATAAATCGATTCATGCTTGTGTGTATAACTGCATACTATACAAAAAGGATTATGAAAATCTCAATCGTTGTCCGGTATGCGATGAACCTAGATATGTCCAATCTACTAGTAAGGAAGGCACAAGCTCAAAAGTGCCTCAAAAAGTATTGAAATATTTTCCCGTTGGGCCTAGATTAAAGAAAATTTTCACAGTTCCATGGATTGCAGAGGCAATGACTTGGCATGCTAGGGCAGAAGTAGGGGGTAATATCATGCGTCATCCTATTGATTCTACTGCTTGGAGGAGGATGAATTTTGAGTATCTCGATTTTGCTCGAGAACAACGCAACATTCGTTTGGCTATATCAATAGATGGTTTCAATCCATTTGTAAATCTAAGCAGCAATCAGAGTGTATGGCCGGTGATCCTAGCCCCACTCAACCTCCCTCCTTCACAGTGTATGAGTCCTGAATTTTCGATGATGGCTTCGTTAATACATGGGCCAAAGGCACCAAGTGATGACATCGACGTCTACCTGGCTCCTTTGGTAGAAGAATTAAATGAGTTGTGGGAAGAGGGTGTGCAATCATTTGACTCTTTTAGAAAAGAAGAGTTTACGCTGAAAGTTATGTTGATGTGGGCAATTCATGATTTTCCAGATTATGGGACTTTATCCGGTTGTGTAGTACATGGTTATTTAGGATGTCCTATTTGTGGAGAGGAGACTGAATCTCTTCGTCTATCCTATAGCTTAAAAAATGTATACCATCGCCACAGGAGGTTTTTACACCCAGCTCATAGTTTCAGGTCTGAGAAAGGTTCCAATTTTTTATTGGGCGGGGTTGAACATAAGCTACCGCCGAGACAACTTTCGAGTTCAGAAATTAAAAGTATATCTTCTGAATGTGGCCCTAATATGCCAGGTAAGAATCCCAAATTTAAGAACGTCAAGCATAAGAAGACCCCAACTAGGAATGAAACTGAGACAAGAAAGGCATGGTTTCGAAGGTCAATTTTATTTGACTTGCCTTATTGGAAGAATAACCCGGTGCGCCATGTATTAGATGTGATGCATGCAGAGAAGAACTTCGCTGAACATATTGTGGTCACTTGCCTTGGGGGGAGTCATTCGAAGGATGGAGAAAATGCATGAAAAGACCTTAAATCGTTAAAACTTAATCCAAAACTATGGTTGAAAGAAGATAGTAGGAGAAGGGCAATAATTCCCCCTGGTGCGTTTACTTTGACGAGTGGAGAAAGAAAGGTGATTCTAGACACAATATATAATTTGAAGGGCCCATCTACTTTTTCGTCCAACTTGCAAAGGATTATGAATTCTGCTACTCATGATTTACATAAGTGTAAGTCCCACGATTGGCATGTGATCATGCAATTGGTTCCTCTATTGTTTAAGCACAGTTTCTCCAAGCACAAGGATTTACGTAGGGCTATTATGAAAATTAGTATTACCTTCTCCCTCTTGTGTGAGAAGGTAGTCAATCGAGAGCACATAGTGGCCGCAAAATTGGCGGTGACCGAAGCGATTTGTGTATTAGAGAAGTAATTTCCCCCAGCATTCTTTGACATAAGTGTTCACTTGTTGGTACACCTATGTGATGAGGCACTTCTTTGTGGTCCAGTTAGATATGGGTGGATGTATCCATTTGAAATATTGATGAAAGTTTTTAAAGATTGCGTCAAGAATACGCGATACATTGCAGGATCAATTGCAGAGGAATACATCACCGTGGAGTCATCAATATATACTCAGGAATATATGCCTGACTCGACCAGCGTTGATGACACTGATGAGTTCGTCGATGATGGTGGTCATGTGATGGGAAAACGAGTGAAATTAACGAGTTTGCAACATGAACAAGTAGCTCGTTATCTATTTGACATGCATAAAGATGTCGAAGAATGGAAAAAGTAAGTTTCGATTATTATAATGTTTAACATTATTTTAGATTATTTTATACATGATTAATTTTGTAATATGCAAAAAATATGAAGCCTGTGAGAACAATAAAAGACGAAAAACAATGGTACAATCAGACAGCGAATTTAGGCTGTGGTTGACACAAGAGGTAATTATAATGAAAATAGTCGTTATATAACGTTACATTACATTCAAATTTTACCACTAATATAATTAATATATCTATATTCTCAGCTCCTAAATATGGGTGATGCGACATCAAGACTTGCTCGTCTAGCCACTGGACCCTTGTTCGTGGCACAAGAGTACAAAAAGTATCGATTGAACGGTTACATTTTCGGCGCTAAAGTGTACGAGGAAAGTACAAATGTACAGAACTCGGAAATTTCATACAAGGCTCTTACTTTCTTTCGAGCGAGCGCAAAAGATAAAAACTTCGTTGAAGCTGAAATGACTTACTATGGTGTAATCCAAAATATATTTGAATTGGATTATATAAGCTTCAAAGAGTTTGTATTTTACTGTGACTGGGTAAGAGTTGAGGATAAAAATGCTTGTAAAGTTGATCCTGTCACCAATTTGATCATGGTTGACTTGTCCAAGTTGAAGAGCAACGACCACGTGAGCGATGAGCCGTTTGTTTGTGCATTTCAAAAGGTTAAGCAAGTGTTTTACTCGGAGTATATCAACAACGAGCCGTGGTCAATTGTCCAACACGCGCCAAAGCGTCTAAATAGTAGTGTGGATGACTTGGCTGCTCCTACCGAATATCAATCCATTTTTTATGATAACCCGAATTTGAAACAATTTTTCAATTTGTAATAAATATTCCAATTTGTACCGAAACATCCATTTTTAATGCATTTAATTGATTTGCACTTTATCATTTTCACTCTTGTATAGTGTGATTTTAATTTGTACCGAAACATCTAAGTTTTGTTTATACTAATTCATGAATATACGCTTCTTACCTTTAATAGGTGATTAGTACATAGTTATTTGGGGTGTCTTATTTGTGGAGAGGAGACTGAATCTCTTCGCCTATCTGAACACTAAGAAATGTCATAATCCTATGGAGTGATGCTCTGCAAATTCCTTCCATCCGTTGTGTAGACAAACATCACCAGTTGAAGTTGTCAATTCAACCACTTGGAACCTCTATCAAAACATGGGAAAATATGGAAGGTGGAATTGACAACTTCAACTGGTGATTTTTAGCTACACGACGGTTGGAAGAAATTTGCAGAGCATAACTCCATAGGATTATGGCATTTCTTAGTGTTCAGATATGAAGGGAATTATATTTGACACGATTGCCCGGGGGTATATTAGTTGGAAGGAGGTTCCATATGAGCTCAAGTTAGCTGTTTGGGTGGCACTACAGGTAATGTATTTATGTTTATATTTATATGAATATTTCAATTTCAATTTCAATTTCAATTTCAATTTCGATTTCGATTTATATTTCAAGTTAGCGGATACTAATTTTACTTTATTTTATTTCAGGGGATAGGGAGTGGCCCTGGGGGTAGGCCACACGTGGCTCTTCGAACGAGAAGGGAAGGATAAGGAGGTGTCCCCGAGCGTCGCGGTATAAAATCTCTTTTCCAGCTAAATAGTTTATAGATTTGAGATAATTGATGGTGATGTTGTTTCTTCTTAAATAGTTTCTATTTTGAATGTATATTCACATTATCTCTAGTTTATTTGGATATATAATGTTTGAATAGGTACATCATTGCTATAACATGTATAAATACACTGCTAGGCAGTGGCAATGGCCATACTGCCCAGCAGATTTTTTTTAAATTCTGCCCAGAATTATCACGGTCATTGACCGTGATAATTTTTTAAAAAAGGGTCAAGACTTTGTCACAGTTATTAACCGTGGCTAAACTTGTCATGGTCATTGACCGTGATAAGTTTAATGAACTTATCATGGTCAATGACCGTAACACGTCCGTGATAAAAAAAGTTGTCTCGCCCGGAATTGTCACAGTCATTGACCTTGACAAGTTGAACTTGTCAAGGTCAATGACTGTGACAATTAAGCAGATTTGGTGTAGTGCAGCTTGATCTCGATTTGTTTTAATAGATTGGAATTTTTTCTCCCATGCACTCTTATCTTCCTCGTACTTCAGATGAGATTCCCTCAAAGATTGAGTTAATCCATCAAAAGCCTCTTCCACCCCACCCGAGGAAGTGGAAGCTCTGATGGCTTCATCTTTCTTCAAAATACTGTTAAAACACGTCACAAGATGAAAAAGAAAGAATTTTAAATCAACATACGAAAATAACATTAGAAGATGAAGGAGTCAGGTTAATGGTACTTACTGACGCAATATGTTGAGCAGCCAAATTAGTAACTCTCTCATGAGAAAGAGTATCCTCAACACCTTGGAATTCTGGGACAGTCCAAGATTTGATCAAACCCACGACAGAGCTCGGGGGAATAAGAGTCGGAACATTACCCTCCGTATTTGAAAGTCGAGAAACAGAGTCAACAGGACCTCTTTTCAATCTCACCAGAGGAGCACCTTCAATCAAAGGTACTGCCTCTCCTTGTGAAATGGCAACAGTTTTGATCGAAGGTGCTGCCTCTTTTGGAGATACCGGGGGCTTCTTGTCAGTTTCCTTAGTAGAAGTAGATGAGGGTACATCTACATTCTTTGTCCTCTTAACTGGGGCATCCTGTTTGTTCTTCTTTGCCCCTTCAACGGCAATGACAGACTTGTCAAAAAATGAGGGAGCTCTCCTCTTCTTCATCACATCAGTAATATGAATACTTAAAGCAGAAGAAGATCCTTCCACACTGGTTTCGAAAGATGGTATCCGATCAAGATCAACCACCACAGGACGAGCAATGAAAGATGAGGTGGAGCTTATGTATCTCAACAAATATGAAGCGAACCTCACATGCTCTCCATTGATCGACTGATGCAAACTCCAGATAAGTTTCAAATTGTTTAAATTAATATCAGTTTCCCTTGGAGGTCTCCTTTTTCTGTCAACTATAATAAATAAAATTAATGTCAGTGATACATTTCATCAAATACAAAGAAAACAAGATTTTAAAAATAAAAAGCAACCTATCCCATTGCCATAAAACGGACATCTGGGACCTTGGTATACATCATCTCCAGTTAATGGGGGGTGTGGCCAATTTTTCATCACAACACCATGATTAAAATATTCCCTATTGGCATCGGAAAGATTGACAACTAAAGCTCTATTCAACAACTTAGTTTTTAAATAAAAAGTTATATCACTGGGGACCCATCTATAACAATACATAATTTTTGGAATGCCTAAATGGATTCCGTGAATTTGATTTAGTCTATACACGCCATTAATGACCCTCCATGTATTTGGAGCTACTTTTGCAGGAACAATATCAAAGTATTGCCAAAAATCCAAACACAGGGGATTTGGCGGGAAGAAAAAGCCACACTCAGCTACAAAAAGAGTTGGGAACCAGTGTCCCTCCGCCAAAGAAAATAAATCAGAAGGATAAGGAGGTTCTTCTAAAATAACCCACGAAGGGATTGAAAAATCAGACCGAAATTTATCCAACGATTCAACAAGATAAACCATGGTGAATAAAGAAAATAGAGAAGAAGGAAGAAAATCTTATAGGAGAAACAGAGATCGGTTGACAATGGATGATGGAAAGAACGAAGGCACAAGATAGAGAGAAAATGAAGAGTTCAGAAATACAGATTTGAAAAGTAAAAAATGATAGGATTTCTGTCGCTGTTGATACCAAATTTAATCTACCGACGTGGACCAATAATAACAAGACACGTGGCAATCTACATGGCACAATACCCCGAGGAATTACAATACCCCGAGGAACTACAACACCCCGAGGAACTACATCATCCCGAGATACTCTAAGCACTCCGAGGAACTCTTGATCAACGAGCAACTAAGGCGGTCCGAACTGCATCTCGGCCGTATCATTAATTACCAGACGGACAACTGTTCAACTATTCATTATATTCTTGACGCACACGCTGCATTAAATGTATTACCCTTTCACATGTATATCATTTAATGTATCGAACCTTTCATGTACAGCCTCAAGGCTATAAATACCTTGTATCTCCCTCATTCAAAGGGACCGGAATTTCTTGAGAGAACTTGTAATCAAGAATTCCACAAACACTCAGCAATAACATAACAGTGGACGTAGGCTTTATTCCTAGCCGAACCACTTTAAAAATCTTTGTCTTATTTATTTATCTGTGATTGAATAATTAGAGCAATCTAGTTTTTTACATCAACAGATTGGCGTCGTCTGTGGGAACGTGTTACAAGCGTTGTTCTCCACCAAAAGCTAAGTTTTTATTTTCTCTACGTATAATCAATTATACATACATCTTTTGATTCAATCGTGATTTTTATGTTTATATACATAAATTAATTGTCCAAATTTTATCTGCAAATTGTTGCATATCATGATTTTTAAATCATAAATGTAGATTTATCCTTATTTAGAAATCTGAAAAATAGTAGATTTCATAAATCATAATTCTTTGCTTGATTCTCAAGTTTTAATTTTATATCATGGAATAAATATTTTAAATTATTACATATACCAATATATACGACGATGATAGGATTTAATCATTTTCATTGTTGATTTTGAAATAAATTTTGTAAGATCTTTGATGTCTATTCAAATTCCCATCATATTTTTAATAAAAGAATGGGAAAAGGTTAAAGACAATGAAAAGTCTTCTCATGGAAATCATGACCCATACATATTCTCTCTCTCTTCAAGTTTGAGTCTCTTTGCATTCGCTTTTATGAATTATATACTTAATTTGGTTCATCTTCCATCTATGTCAATAAAGTCAAATTGATTGATTTTTTATATAAATTTGGTAATAATTTCGATCATTCACCATATTTTTATCTCTCCAAATTGGGAATAGGAAGGGATCAATATAAAAAAAAAAAAAAAAATTCTCTCACCTGAAAAATCATTACCCACCTCTTGTAAAAGAGGATCAGTAAAATAATCATGACCATATCAAGACTGGGAACAAATTTGATATTTTGGCCCCTCGTTCATCACATCACAAGGTTTCTTTGACGAAATCACACGATCTAGTGGGTTATATATTTATTCATTTAATTAACAGTCTCAAGGCTTAAATTTTACATTGAATGTTATTTTTGATCTAAGGATTCGAGATATTCTGGTCAGCCATCTATATTGTTGGTCGGCATCATCCAACCATATATTCTATAATTTGAGTTATCCTTAAATGTTGGTCGGCAACATCCATGTCGTTTGTCGGCAGCGGTAGAATCTTGGGGTATTAAAAAATGCTAAGCACCCCTGATATTTCTTTAAACACGAGTTCGGCTTGGGGACAAGCAGGGGGCTTAAGTCTTTTTAACTTATGATCACCCCAAAAATATTTTCAAACAGCAAACTATGCCTGATTGGTTGTTGGAGATTAAATAAATTTACAAAAAACTTTACGTCTTATTTATGATGCATATTTGATAATAATTTGTCCATCTCACACACATTTGGCATAAAACATATTATTTCATATTTTGAAATTTTTATGCTGATACATATCATATATTGATTGGATGAGTAAATTATTCTCATGACTAATCAATTCAGCCTACACATATGGTATAGCAAATTATTAATTTTTACAGGCACAAGATTCAATGCCGACGAATGCTGAAGCACAAATTATTCTATATCCGTACGGATTCATATTTTATATTTATCTCAGCATGGAGCTCGAAAAAGTTCTTCTCTCTATATATATTCGGCTCCGAGGAAACGCTACAACAGTTATTATATTTCACCCCCAACGGATAGTTGGTCGGGGTAATTCTTATTTATATTCGGGCCCAGATATCTGCTCCAGCACAAATGATTCTATATATCCATTGGGATTCATATTCTATATTCATCTCAACATGGAGCACGGAGAGATTCTTATTATCATATTCAGCTCTGAGGAGAACTGTAACATTTATTATATTTCACCCCCAACGGATAGTTGGTCGGGGTAATTCTTATTTATATGCAGGCCCAGCAAAGTTCTCGGCCATATTCTTATGTTCTGGAAAATATTATTCTTATTCGGCATTCTACAATTATGCCTCGACAAGATATTTATTCAGCTTTAAGGAGAATTACAACATTCGTTCGGATAATTCTTATTTATATTCAGGCCTGACAACGTTCTCGGCCATATTCTTATGTTTTGAAAGATCTTATTCTTGTTCGGCATTATATGATTTTACCTCGACGGATCGGCGAGGCACTTTACTATTTTTAATTATTCTTTATATCTATTTGGATGCATATTCTATTCTCATTTCAGCAGGGATGTCTCCAGCATTTATTATATTTTATTCAGCTCCAAGGATGTCTCCAGCATTTATTATATTTTATTCCCAGCAAATCTGTTGGTCATCGCCGAGGAGGTATCCTGCATTTATATTATCTTATTCCCAACGAATCTGTTGGTCATCGCCGAGGAGGTATCCTGCATTTATATTATCTTATTCCCAACGAATCTGTTGGTCATCGCCAAGGAGCATCGAGGAGGTATCCTGCATTTATATTATATTCCCAACGAATCTGTTGGTCATCGCCGAGGAGGTTTCCAGCATTTATATTATCTTATTCCCAACGAATCTGTTGGTTAGCGCCGAGGAGGTCTTCAGCATTTATATTATCTTATTCCCAACGAATCTGTTGGTCAGCGTCGAGGAGGTTTCTAGCATTTATATTATTCCCAACAATCTGTTGGTCAGCTCCGAGGAAGTCTTCATCATTTATTATCAATTACCACCAACTCCGGTTGGTAGATAAAATCCAACTCCGGTTGGTAGACAAAATCCAACTCCGGTTGGTAGACAAAATCCAACTCCGGTTGGTAGATAAAATCCAACTCCGGTTGGTATTGGTCGATAAATCTCATTCAAAGTTCACATTCCACAGTTGGGGGCTTCTATTATAAATATATTTGTTCATTTGGTGGCACATTCTTATATCATCATGCAGTCGAGCATCAAATTCAACCCCGACTAATCACTTTCTCAGGAGGAATATTGAAGTTCAGGAGGTATATTGAAGTTCAGGAGGAATATTGAAGTTCAGGAGGAATATTGAAGTTCAGGAGGTATATTGAAGTTCAGGAGGAATATTGAAGTTCAGGAGGTATATCGAAATTCAAGAGGTGTATTCAGAACTATCAGGACATGATGAAAGAAAGCGAAAAGTATTCCACCGAGGAACTCTGTCAGACCAGAAATTAGAAGACAAATTGCCTATATGGAGACTATATGTAGATGGCTCATCTTGCACTACAGGCTGTGGGGCAGGGATCGTTTTGAACAGCCCAGACGAGGTCAACATGGAATACGCCCTACGTTTCTAATTCGAAGCTTCTAATAATGAGGTTGAGTATGAGGCCATGGTTGCAGGTCTTAATTTGTCAAATACTATGGAGGCACAGCAGGTTATTGTCTTCAGTGATTCTCAATTGATCATAAATCAAATGTTGGGAATATATGCAACCAAAGGAGAATTGATGATCAAGTATCAAGCAAAGGTGATGGAGTTGGTATCAGAGTTTGTTGCTGTTCAACTGGTGAGAATATCAAGAACGAAGAATGTGAGAGCATACGCCTTGGCCCGATTAGCATCAGCTACTCGTACCGAGCTGCGAAGAACGATACCAATTGAAGCATTAGAAAGTCGGAGCATAGATGAAGACCTGACGATGAATATTATTACCCTTGATTTAGGAACATCTTGGATGGATCCTATCAGAGCATATATTAAGGAGGAACAATTACCGGAGGATAAGCTCGCTGCTAAGGAACCAAAGTTTAAAGCTGCTCGGTATAATGGTATTCGGAAGATAAGCTCGCTGCCAAGAAATGGAAGTTTAAAGCTGCTCGACGAGGAATTATGGCAGGTTTGCAAAGATGTGTACATCCCTCCGAGGTGAATTGATTAAAGAGATCCATGAAGGGTCCTGTGGAGCCCATGTAGCAGGTCGAATACTTTTGCAAAAGGTGATGACGCAGAGATACTACTGGCCGACGATGAGAGCTGATTGTATAGCCTATGCCAAGAAATGTGACAAGTGCCAACGCTTTTCCTCCATCAGAAGAACTTCACAAACATTATTGACATCCATCATTTATCCTTGGCCATTTTCTATGTGGGGATTGATTTGGTTGGACCATTGCCGACGACTCGAGGAAGATTCAAATACCTCGTCATCGCAGTAGATTATTTTACTTAGTGGATAGAAGCTGAGCCACTTATTGACATGACATACGAGAAGAAGAGCATCCAGCCCCGAGAAGAATCAAGCTACACAAGAGGAAATGAAGACCGAGCCAAAGAAAGATCTAGATCTCCTCGTCAGGCAGAAGAAAAACAATAAATGGAGAATGTGTGTTGATTTCACCGATCTCAACAAAACAGCGGATGCTACCTCGGGACACGAGCTGCTCATGGATACTTACTCTGGCTACAACCAGATCAAAATGAAACCTGAAGACAAGGAATGACATAACAACGGCTGATGAACAAGGTTTTTGCCGAGCAAATCAGTTGCAGTATGGAAGTCTATGTTGATGACATGCAAGAAAGCTGCTGATCATTTGGTTGACTTGAGTCAAACTTTTGATCAACTGGATAATTATCAAATGAAACTCAACCCGACGAAGTGCACATTTGGAGTACGAGAAGGAATGTTCCTCGGGTACATCATCAACCAGCGAGACGTTGAAGCAAATCCAGACAAGATCAAAGCCCTTTTAGGGTTGCGATCCCCAAAAACGAAAGAAGAGGTGCAGAGATCAGATACCCAAAGCTGGAAAAATTGGCAGTGGCATTAATTAAAGCAAGTAGAAGAAGGAGGCTGTGTTTCCAGGCCCATACCATGCATACCGACATGCCATTAATACAAGCTATAGCAGAGTTTACTGATCTTAATACTCCCGAGAAACAAAAATTGCTCGCTGATCAACCTGTGGATGTTACAGGATCAACCAAGAAGACTGCTCTAAGGAGCCATGCTCTACGGAGCCATGCTCTACGGAGCCATGCTCTACGGAGCCACGCTCTACGGAGCAAAAGTGCTATAAGTAGCCAACCTCCTTTGGTTAGGAGGACACGCTCTACGGAGCAAAAGTGCTATAAGTAGCCAACCTCCTTTGGTTAGGAGGACACGCTCTACGGAGCAAAAGTGCTATAAGTAGCCAACCTCCTTTGGTTAGGAGGACATGCTCTACGGAGCCATGCTCTACGGAGCCACGCTCTAAGGAGCCATGCTCTAAGGAGCCAAAAAGTTCGAAAGAACCCTACTACTCCTTTGGCTAGGAGGTATACACCAGCATGATCAACTACGGTTGGTAAGACTTTATATATTCTCGCATTACAACTTATGTTGGTCGGGAGGTAACATTATTACAAAAAGTTCTTTAAAGAACAAAATATTCCAAACTATACCAAGTATGGTTGGTCGGGGATAAAAACCCACTAACTGTAGTTGGTCGACAAGCATAATTTAACAACCTTGGTTGGTTGGAAAAATTTTAAACATTTTTATACTCATTACTTTATTATTAAGTGATCGAGCAACGTTTCTAATACTTGTAACTTTTTAAGCTGGTCGATGAACAACACAACATTGTTATCTTTTTAACAGATACATATGCATAAATGTAAAGTGTTTGATATTTACAAGACAATAGCAATTAAGATTGCGAACAAAAATGAAAGTCTTTCATTAAAATAAAAAACAAAATACATTGAGAATGAAAATGTATACTAACTATTACATTGAGATTCCTATTCTATTGGTTTCTTTTCCTTCTACTTTTGAAACAGGTTCCTCACCAGCAGGAGGGTCATATAAAATATAAGAGAAGTTTATGAAGTTAAGACCTTTCAACATTCTGATATTCATCACAGATGATCTATCCAAGAAGCATTAGCTCATTCCCGAGAAACTCTTGCTCATTCCCGAGAAGCACTTGCTCGTTCCCGAGAACCTCTTATTCGTCCCCGAGCAGAGGTAGAAATCAAAATCAACATCAACAGTATTGAGATCTTTGCTACTACTATCTCAACCAATATTGAAGAAGAAGTTATATGAAAATGTTTCGAAGTCCACCACTAGCTCATAGGAGGCAGTAGGTCGGCTAGCAAACCAATCAACATACTTGAAGATTATGACAAGCTACAAACGGCATCATATGTCGTCCAAAAGATAATGCACTTTATGTTGAACAAATCAAGAAGGTAGATCTAGAATGTCACGAGCACCGAGCAACATTGCAGAATAAATACTCCATCCTTTCAAGTAACCCATCAAGCATGAAGCATTGGGGGCTTCTGTTGATACCAAATTTAATCTACTGACGTGGACCAATAATAACAAGACACGTGGCAATCTACATGGCACAATACCCCGAGGAATTACAATACCCCGAGGAACTACAACACCCCGAGGAACTACATCATCCCGAGATACTCTAAGCACTCCGAGGAACTCTTGATCAACGAGCAACTAAGGCGGTCCGAACTGCATCTCGGCCGTATCATTAATTACCAGACGGACAACTGTTCAACTATTCATTATATTCTTGACGCACACGCTGCATTAAATGTATTACCCTTTCACATGTATATCATTTAATGTATCGAACCTTTCATGTACAGCCTCAAGGCTATAAATACCTTGTATCTCCCTCATTCAAAGGGACCGGAATTTCTTGAGAGAACTTGTAATCAAGAATTCCACAAACACTCAGCAATAACATAACAGTGGACGTAGGCTTTATTCCTAGCCGAACCACTTTAAAAATCTTTGTCTTATTTATTTATCTGTGATTGAATAATTAGAGCAATCTAGTTTTTTACATCAACAGTCGCACTTAAATACCTTACCTCGGGAATAGAGAAAGGTAATGATTACAAGGGAAGACGTTTGCATTTCCGGTAGCTAAAAGAGGAAAAAGGCACAAATATCAAAGTGATAGTGAAAATTTTGAAATATTTACGAAGTTTGACATTATGCGCTTAAAAGGTACTAAATACAATGAAAATTGTCCTAAGCTCTGAAGACCAGTAATCCGAGCAACTTTCGAGCAAAATGTTCCACACCCTCTTCTTCAAACTCAACTGTGAAACATTGGGGGCTTCTGTTGATACCAAATTTAGTCAGATGACGTGGAGCAATCATATGAAGACACATGTCCAATAACGTGGTAAATACAAATACTTTTAACGAACAACATACATCACCGAGTAACATGGTGTACCGAGCTACTCAAGTGTTCCGAACAACATAGTGTACCGAGCTACTCAATTGTAGCGAGCTTCTTAGAGTGCAGGGCAACTTAAACGCTCCGAGCTACTTAGCGTGCAAAGCACTTCATTCAGAAGATAACTACGCATTTAATGCACCTTACATTTAATGCGTATTCTTATAATACAGTTGTATACGTCTACTAAATGACCGCTTATTACCTTTTTACATCAAGCCTAAAGGCTATAAATACATTGTAACCCCGTCATAAGGGGGGACTGGAGAATCTCTTGAAAATAAGAGAGAAACAAACACTCAAGCAATACAATTACAGTGGACGTAGGTCATTTTCTTAAGGCCGAACCACTTTAAAAATCTCTGGTCTCGTTTACTTATTACTTATTTATCTGTGATTAATTAATTAGATTGCATCTAATTTTTTACATCAACAATTACTTCTGACCAACTCCTTCAAATCAGGAGGGAGTCTTAGAGCCTTCTTAACTGCAAAAGGACGAACATAAAGTCAGGTAAGTAAACATAAACAAAAATAATTTCATGAGAATAGAATATAAGAAATATACCAATGTTATGGGGGGAACACCAATCGCTAGGAATACTGCATGACATATCCCTCTCACCAGATCGGAACTACCACTCACCTTTTATGAAGACAAATTAGTTTTTTCAACTATGATTGCTCTTTTGTAGGACCTGCACCATCTTCTGGTTGTACTTTTGAGGCAAAAGATAATAATATTCACGGGCTCTGGTATTATCCTTTATGCCATACACCCACCTGAATATATCCCTCATCGGGTCAAAACCCATATTAATATTCTAATATGCCATAGACCCAAGGTTAAACCTACAAGAATTTTGTAGGAGTTGAGTAGGAGCCACACTGTAACCCCTTAGAGTGGATTTTATGAAAGGGTGAAGGGAAAGTCGGACTCCTACCTGCAATGCCATTATGAGGAAACATATCTGGTCGGTAATAGGCCGATCGTAGACCATTTCATTGCAGTCAGAAATCCATAAAGATATACTAAGAAGGATGTTATACCTATCCCTCAAATACTCAAGTTCATCCTCCAAGATGTCACAATTGTGATATAAAGCATTGGTGGTGTCTAGATCCCAAGCATCAAAGGCCCTTAAAGTATCTTTGTCGGTAAGAGTATGATAACGGGAGATGTAAAATCCATCTAATCATTGGGAGCCGTACGAAGAGGGGAAGGATCTAAATCCACTACAAACATAGATATGGTGTTGACTAGTTTCTCCCCACTGAGGATATGATCCTCCATTGCGATATCTACAACAGGGAAAAGCTCAGGTTTCACCAATAAGGGTTGTTGAGCAAAACTTATGGATGAAGCAACTATAGGGATATCCTAGGATGTCCAGGATCATCTTTTGGATAAATGACCTAAACAGGGGTTGGGAACCTTTTAGCAGTGATACCAGGACAGGTTGGCTCTAATTCGGCTAAGATTTCAAATAATCGCTAGACGTGAGGTGAGAATCTCATCAAGAAGGAAAAATACCAGGAGTGTATACGGTTTACCCAAACCTTGGGGCTACCCAGACACAGAAATCAAACGTCAATCTTAGAAAAATCCTTAACAAATTATGTGCCCTAGGCCAACCAACTCAATGGTCATCTAAATACCACCAACCAGAAATTCACCCACAAACGAATTAAACTTGCAAAAATTTCAGTCTCCTTAAAAAAAGCCCTAAAATTGAAAAGGAAAAGAGGAAGGCGTACCTGGAAAACCCTAGAGAGTTTTGAAGTTGACTAAAAGACAAACTCCAAAAGAAAGTCATAACGAGATGCTTGGAAAGCTACTGGATATGGTGGAAGTGAAAGGTTAAAGAAGAAAATATTATGGAAATAAGAATTTCTTTTTCTCTCTGTAACACAAGCAATGAGTGACATGATTGAGGAAAAGGCAAAATAATTTGAAATGGGTAATTAAAATCCAAAAAAATGGAGATAGCCTTTAATCATGAAACGTGACATCACGCCTGGAAAAACGATAAGACACTGTCAGTTTAAATGCGTACACGTGGCCCCATGTGCACGTAATGAGTACTCTAGCGTGACAACCTAGTTGTCGACGCATGTCAAATCCAACTTTATATTGGAAAAATGCTTCAAGTCAAAATATTCGACGTGTGCCGATAATATTCAATGACAACCAAATTCCTGAAAGTCGATTATACCCTGCTAAATAGCATTTCATCCATTCCTTTGACCTAACAACTACTCAGAACATTCACTACCCTAGAGAGCCTGCTATTAGCTTGAATCATAAATGAAGTCTTCGGGCTTTTTTATACCATAAATATGGGACACCTCGTGGGCCTCTTAAGAGGTTACATGTGCACTCATTAAGGACGAAAAGATAGGTCAGCTCGATATAAAATTTACTCGGTCATGAGTAATCAAATCGCTCAGGTATAAATGTGTTCGGATCAGCAGTGTAATAGACTATCTCATTGTTAATAACGGTGTTAGTTAACATTGTTATTAATTCCCATTAATGACAAACTTGTTACACTTACATCATGTGAGGGAATGCCAGTAGTCACGTTTATCATACTTGCATATGTGAGGAAGTTACGCAATATCCTACCTTTATTGTGATGTAATAAAATGATCATTATTTATTCCCTGGAATATAAAAGGTGTAACAGCCTAACCTTTAAAGGCACTCAACCTGTCCCACTATATTCTCTCTCTAATAACTACCTATAAATAACACTTAGTCCTACAAAATAGGTATGAAACATTATTCTTTTTGATAGCTATAGGCAAACCCTAGGGAGATAACTCATAGAGCTTGCATACATGACTTTTATGTCTATGGCCTAGTGAAATAAAGAGAATCGACACTACACTTGTGGATGTAGGCACTGTATTGGGTTGAACCACGTAAATCCTTAGTTTCCTTCTTTGTCTCTCATCTCACTCTATTCCTCCCAAATTAACAAGTTTGTAGTGATAATTTCCTTATTTCCTATTGTTTATTGTTGGAATTTACTAGCTAAGAAGATCATAAACTCATATACCAATCTTAGACGATAGCATATACCATCAAAATACCATAATAATTATTCCATTTCTTAGTGACGGTGTAGAAGTCTCTGGTTAAAGATTGGTGAAAGTCATAAAGTTATTACATAAGGTAGTTTAAGATATTAGTCCTTTTTGTAAGTCTTTACTAAGTTTAATTTGAAAGTGTTGCATTGCTTGGGGTTTTCCTATTAATGAGTTTTTTCCTCATTCATCTTGTGTTACATCTTGATTTCATTTTTTTCACATGATCTAAAATTCACATGTTCAAAAACAATATAATTTGGAATGTATGATGAATCATTGGTGAGGCTTAACAAATAGGCCTTTTAATGCGTGCTTTTATTTTTAGCATAATTAAAATTGAAAAATAATTTTAATTGGTCTATCTTCATTCTCATCCTCACAAAGTACACTCTCACTTTGCTCGAGTGAAAGCCACCATTTGCAAAATAGTTTTTGAAAAATGATGCCTCTAGAAATTATGAAATTGATCAAATATAAAAATTAAATGGACTTGAGAGAAAAATAAATTTTCAAAACCACTTATTTGAGGAAGAAAACAATGTAGTTGGAAATTTTATATTTTCAAGAAAAGCAAGACCATTTCATCGAAACACGAAAGTTTTATTTCCATGTAAGATTTTTCATTGATCTTTGCTTTTGATTTCATGGGTCAATGCTCATTGAGTCCAATTTTATTTTGTCATGTGAATCCTGTTTAACTTACTTTATATATCGGTCTTAAAAATTTATAAGGCCTTAAATGCTAGTTCATTCTTTGTTTAAAGTAATTGATATAACCACAAGCTTTAGTTGCGATATTTTATTACGTATATTCTAATTACTAATCAAAGTTTAATTTGTTAATGTTGTACTTTATTGTATAGAAATACATTGTGTGGACCATGTTTTCCCTTTATGATACCAAGTTCTTGCTTGCAAATTTCCTTCGTGACTAACAAATTTCTTTTTCACTATAGCCACATGTATTCACATCTAACGAATCTAGTTTTCTTGAGCTAATATTGGGCATTTAACATTTATAAACCATTTCATTCCCTTTTGCCATTTTAGTTAAAAGCTTCTCATGAAATCGTCTTTCTCTCACTAGTTCTCTCAAATGCATTTTCATTAGGGTCCGTTTGATTATCTTTATTTGTCATGACAAATGATAAATAAGTTGGTAAATGATGTATTTGTCTACAATTTAGTGTGTTGGTTGCATAATTTATCGTGGCATTGTTTGCCAGTGTACAACACCCATTATGCATAAGGTGTTGGCAAACTTTACTTACCTATTTGAGTGAGAAATATTTGTTAACAAATTTGCTAACTTTTTAAACGGTTTTAATGTTTTAAAAAATAATTTAAAAACTGTTATGAATATTTAAAAATAATTAAAAATCTATTTTCTTTTTTTACCAAAAAAAACTGTTTTCTTATTTTACAATACAAAAACTGTTTTCTTATTTTACAACAAAAAAAAAAACTGGTCTTTTACCAAAAAAAAAATGTTTTTTTTATTTAAAAAAAACTGGTTTCTTATTTTACAAAAGAAACCTGTTTTTTTATTTTGCGAAAAAAAATTGTTTTTATTTTATTTTAAAAAAATGACTGTTTTTATTTTTAAAAAACTGCTTTCTTATTTTACATAAAAAACTTGTTTTTTATTAAAAAAATTGTTTTCTTTTTAAAATGTTATGCCTAAAAAACTTGGTTTACCTCATTTGGTATTTGATAACCTAATGCGAGAAAAATAATATTTGTCTAAACAAAATTTGTCAGAGCAAAATTTGCCGCGCGAACTTTTTTGCCCAATTCAAACCAAACGGACCCTTAGAGATTTTGATTTCTCCATCCATATTACTAGATATCTTCATCTTTTCAATTCTTAGTAATTAAATATGTTTTAAGTAAGAATTTTTGTTGACCTTTTTCATTTGTAGGATGTATTCATAGGGTTTGATCTTAGTTTATGGATGTTTAGCCCTTTAAAGTTACGTGTCTGTATATCTTAAGACTTTAATCCATGCTTAGGGCTCATGAATTTGGTATTATTTTTGGACTATTATACCATTTGTATGTGGCTTATTCTTGTTCTTTGTACTTTCTTAGTTAATGATGTATTTGGTTCTCTATCTCATATTTTCAGTGTTAGGTTCTTCTATAGTAATTTATTTTACTATACCTAGGTTACTTACCTTTTGGTACTTTTGTGCTTGTTATAATCGTATCAAAATTATGGGTTGGGTCAAATATGAGTTGGATCAAATATTGACGGATCAAATATGAGCTGCATCAACTCAAATTTGTTTCTATCCAAGTAAGTGTTACAATTCCAAGTAATTGCAATAAAAACGTATTTTGCTCATAACTTGTAAAGATGGATTCTATATTTGACTCATATTTTTTATTAATGGGATCCATATTTAATTCATAGCTTCGAAATATGGGACCCATATTTGATTCATAGTTTTTTTAAATATGGGCCTTGTATTTAAATGTATCGGCTTATATGGGTTGATTTATTATTTGAGGCCCATTTCCCACTACTAATCATATTCCCTCATTCGTAGCCGACGACTTGACTAGATTTGTTCTTCTTTGGGAATTAAAAGATCGATAAAGCAATAGCAATCAAATAATGGCTATTTCATGATTAACGCCATCCAAAAGTGAGTCGCTAAAATTCTTACTAACAGTGTCGTGGAACAAAGAAGACATATTTCTAATACGAAGTTGCTAGAGAATTGATCGTGGAAGAATAATAAATTGTTTTGGAGAATGTGAGGATGTAGTGAAATATAATGGGTTTATATACAATTAAAAAAGGGTGCCAATTATTACACTTTTTTTTAGTTTGATAACCCTAACTTTGTTGGATTAATTCGTAGTTGTAAGTTAGGGTGCTTATAATGCCTTTATCAAAAGAGGTATACTTGCAAATAAAAAATCATGAAGACTAATGCTACACCTACAGACATTTCATACCAGATTGCCTTAACAGTCAAATGTATAAGCATTTAATGCACATAGTAAGAAAAGGCAGTAAGAATTGTTGGTAAGAATAACATTTTTTAATCATGAAATATAGGATGTGTCTTAAAAAAGATGTGCACATTTTAATTTTAAATGGTATCTATATGGGCACCCTACAAAATTTAGCCGTTTGGCAAAAAATGTAATCAATTTTTCACTAGGCAAAAGCCAATTTTAATGTCGCACAAAACTTTAGAGATAGTCTTAATAATTAGGTTTCTACGTAAATATTTTTAGGCCTAAGTCCTATATGGGAAGTTTAGTTACGCATCAATCTCATTAGTTTATTAAATTTAAGAATTATTTGGGTTTTGACCCGCATTAGGATTTTGATCCCCAAATAAAAATAACTGTAATTTTTACCCTCATTTTACACTATTAGCAATACTTTTCGATTTTTTTTACACTTTTATCGACATTTTTCCCAAAAAGTGTCGCTAAAAGAGAAAAATGGGTGCCAAACTTAGAGCATGTACAATGGTGAGGGAAACAACCAAAGGAAAAGGTAAATTTACCCATTTGTACAAATCGTAGGTGCCAGAGTGGTGAGGGAAAACGAGCAAATTCTGTAAATGAATTTGCATGCGTTTTGCAAATATACAAAAGCGGAGGAGAATTTTTAAAGGTTTCCTACGAACTTCTGAAGTTCGTAGGAATTGGTACGAACTTCAGTTGTTCGTAGCAATTCTTACGAACTTCAGAAGTTCGTAGGAATTCCTACGAATAACTGAAGTTCGTAGGAACCATTTTTACCACAGTAACAATAAACGTCCGTTAAACTTAATTTCCCATATAAACCCATCAACCAACCCATCAATTCTCTCCAAAATCAGCTCCAATACTTCTCTCAATTTTCTTCCACCCCATTCCATTATTTTCCCAAAATATTTCCAGGTGAATCATTTTCTCTCCATACATTTTAATTATCGATTAAAATGTCTTCATCTCAACCCATTAATTCTAGTACTCCTAGAAAACAAAATATGACTCCTATTGAAGATGAAATATTATGTACTATATATGCTAAATATACGAGTCGTGGTATTGAAGGCAACTCGATATCACATGGAACATTTTGGGATTCTGTAATGAATGAATATAACAGCACGCCAGAAATTTATATTCAACGTACGAGGACTATGCTTTCAACACGCTACAATCATATTTCTTCCTGGGTAATGATATACGTTTCAAAACTGTCTCACCAAAAAGACAATATAGGAAGCGGCAATAACGAGTTCGACGCGGTTACAAAGGCCCGCGAGGCATATCGCGTGGAAACGAGCAAACAATTCATGTTTGATAAATGCTACCAAATTTTGAAAGACTTACCGAAATTTGATTTGAATAACACAGCGTGCAACAACGACAATCCTACGGCTCTAGACTCGGAGGACAGTCCGGGTGTAGGTGAAGTACCGTACAGACCCCCAGGCAGGAAGGGGGAGAAACAACGTGCCCGTCAACGTGCTCGTTCAGACAACCTTGATTGTAACACGACGGTCCTTAAACATTGCGAAGAATTCACCGAGATATTTAAAAGCAAGCAAGAGTGGAAGCAAAGTCGGGCCATGAAATTTGATTCTCAAATGGATGCTTTCATTGAGATGAAAAGAGCTGATCAAATTACAAGAAAACAAGATCAGCTTGTGCGTCTAGGCCGAGAACAGTCGTACATCATGGAGTTGGATATGATCAAAATGAACGAGATGCATCAACAATTCCATGTGAAAAGGTACACCGACCTATCAAATATGGTAGCTGTGACTGAAACTGCGATTGCCGCGCTTATGTCAAACACTGCGGGCTCGTCAAATTCTGATTCTGGTCTGTCTGGTGCAAACAACGCTGACTAGTATGTTAAATGTGTGGCTTGTTTAGTTTTCTGTTACTTCATAAATGTAATGTCAATTATCGTGTTATGTTATTTTAATAAATGTTATTTCAGTTTAAGATGTGTTGCAGTAGGTGTATTGATGTCTACTAAATTGAAGCAGTCCATTAAAAATAATTACATAAGAAATATAACATATATTATATAATTTTTATGCACACCATAAGAACAATGTTAAAAGTGATTACATAGAGAGAATTGTTAAGCCTCAAATACACATATACTATCTGATCATTAATCGGCCAACTCATCACCACTCGTGTTCCAAATATGCTCCACCAAATCATCTCGTAGTTGTTGATGTGTAGTTGCGTCCCTAACATTTGCATCACGCGTTAGGTATTCGTAAAAATTAGTTTGCCCCCGTAGTATTTCAGGTGTGGGATCAGATTGTTCGTATTCATTTTGCCATGGGCAGTCTCTACGTTCATCGTCAATAATCATGTTGTGCATTATAATGCAAGATTTCATTATTGTTGCTAAGGATGTCCGATTCCATAATTTGCAAGGTTCACGCACGAAAGCGAATCGAGCTTGTAGTACACCAAAATCACGTTCGACATCTTTCCTACACGATTCTTGTTTCTTACAAAATAATTTTTGTTTTTGTGATAGGCCAGGTTGGTTCCTAAAAGTTTTAACGATGGTTGCGTATGGAGGGTATATGCCATCCGCAAGGTAATACCCCATTTCATATATATTTCCATTAACATTGTAATTAACGGGAGGTGTAGTCCCATTGCGTAATTCTCGAAAGACGTTAGAGCGGTGCAAGACGTTTATATCGTTGCAAGATCCAGGAACACCAAAGAACGATTTCCAAATCCATAGGTCGTATGAGGCAACCGCTTCTAGGATTATAGTAGGATGTTCTTTTCGACCACTATATTGAGCATGCCAGGCCGTGGGACAGTTCTTCCACCGCCAATGCATGCAATCTATACTCCCTAGAATTCCCGGAAATCCTCGACTTGAATTCTGTTCGAGTAACCTGGTGACATCGCATGTCGTCGGATTTCTCCCATACTCGGGACCGAATACAGCCACAATTGCCTCAGTAAATCTAATAACCGTTTCTAATAGAGTTGTTTCACTCATTGCGTACTGCTCAGACCATACGTCATGAGATCCTCCGTTAGCGAGGAGTCGTATAGCCCCCATAATTTTTTGATGTGAGCTTAAACCTAGCCGACCGCACGCATCGTACTTTTGTACAAAGTAGTTGTCGTACTCGCAAACAGAATATAGGACGCGATTGAAAATGGAATACCGCATCCTAAATCTCCTTCGAAAATAATACTCGCTATATACCTTATCTTCACCAAAGTAATCTTCCCATAGTGTTTGGTGTCCCCTTTCTCTCCTTCGATTCACTCGACGTCTAAATTCGAGTTCTTTCCCATCTCGAATTATATTTTGTTCTGCAATCCAACGTGTAATCTCCATGCATATTATCATCTCCTCGTCTGAATCATCTGATGACACGCCATCATTAAATTGTATGCGTCGTGTCCCACCAACGTTCGATCATCGCTGTCACAATGCACTGGTCGGAATTCGGCATCACCCTTGAAAATAAATTGGCCATTAAACCGGCACCGTCAATAAATTCTTTTATCGTCGGTTTATTATCTCCGATCAATTTATATAGTTTCATTGGCCCCGCCCAATTACCCCGATGGGCGTCTGTCCGTCTGACGCGTGTGTATCACCATAAAAAATACGCGCGTAATGCTTGTAGACGGGATCAACAGATTCACTTGCCGGAGGTTGAGTCGGATTGGCCGTTGATGTGGATTCGTGCTTCTTTCGCTTGCCGATATTTAAATATTTTTTCCATTTTTTTCCATCCATAATATTTAAATCTGCTGAATTATGGAATAAATTCAATTTGGGAATGATAAAGAAGAAGTTGGATGGAGTTGGGAGGTGGTAGAGGAAGCAGAAGGATGTTTATGGAGGACACAGGTGGTAGAGGAAGAAGCAGTAGGTGGTAGAGGAAGAAGCAGTAGAGTTGTAGAAGAAGCACTAGAGGAGTAAAGGATTAAGAGTTCTGGGCTCTTTATTTATGCCGAATTAACTAGCCGTTTACTAGCCGTTAGAGAGACGTTAGAGCTTCCTACGAACTTCTGTTGTTCGTAGGAAACCTCCACCACTACAGCTCGCCCACGCGGGCGAAAGGTAAACCTCACATGTGTATGGTATTATGCCTTTCGTGGCAGCCTCACCATTATACATGCTCTTACAATAATTTTTTAATTGGGTGTCAAAACTCAAACGGATATAACTAGTGGGGACTAAAATTCAAATAACCCTAAATTTTATTAACTCTTAAAATCGTTTCTACTTGTTTCTATTATATACAATTCAAACTCTAATCAACACTTAGCGATTGACAAGTGTCCCTTATTTTGTTAAATTAAAATTAACACCTAAAATAAAATGATACTATAGAGTTGAATGTATATAAATACGTATAAATAAAACTAATTATTTGAGTTCTAAAAAAATATTGAAAAGAGCACGAAATCACTAATAAAGAAAAATGAACCAATCTTGTAGGATAATTCTAGATTGACACACGAATTCAACAAATTTGATGTAATACACTAACGTATCGTATCAATATTAACTGGTATATGAGATATGTGTTACAAAAAAAAATATTCAGACATATCTCATACACCAGTACTCTTGCAATACATAAATGTGTAGCACTATATATGTCTTATTCATGTGGCAGAAGCATAGCATCAGCCGACCTTATAATATCAAACACCACTCACATGTGACGTGGTCAACACATTCTCATAAACAAAGCATGAAAAAGCATCAGTAAATCTCACTAAGGTATAGGAGTATAAGGACATAAAACAATGATTTTTAAACCAGCAGATAGTTTTTAAAACAATAAATTCATGTAATTTCAAAGAGAGATATAATCCATTGAAAGTATTTTGTTTTCATATGTTAAATTGGTTCAATTGAAAAAACAACTCCCCAGGTCTCAATCCCATGCGTTGACGTTTCACTGGTACTACAGTACAACTATTTTTATTTTAGGCGTGGGTGATGGATTTAAAATTTATGTGACAAAATGATACAAAATTAATTTGAAATTAATAATAAATTGTGTTCGTGTTATATTTTTTAATAAAAATTAAACATAATAAAATGAGGCGCGATACGATAATACTGTACGAACTGACATTGGATTATAAATTAATGGGTTAGATCCTTAATGATTTTGAATCATATCAGTGTCAACCTAATAAGACACGATTATTAACGTGTCAGATTAGTGTTGACTCCCTTCATCCGGCAAAATTCGCTAAGATCCATTAATTTAAGTAAATAAAATATATAGTTGGGCATTATAAAAAATCTATGTAGCTTAATGTTAGTTTAATGATAACGAGTTTTACTAGATGAGCGAGTTAGTGATGTTAAGGAATTAATAGGTCTAATTATATTTAAAAATGCGCCAATAGGTCAACTTGAATACGATTTAAAATAATTCATCATCTTACTAGGTAATAACGAGTGTACATGACACGACACGTTAAGATAACAAGCTGGGTTTGAATATGATTTTTTAAGAGGTGACAATTTTAGAAACGACACGAAATTAATCTGAAATTGACACAATAATTTCATTTTCGTGTCAGTTTTTTTTACACGAAGTTGTGTTATGTCAGGTTCGTGTCAAAATTATGAGTCGTGTTATTGTGTTTTGTCGTGTTAATCGTGTTTATATTTGAGTTTTGTGTCTATTTATGTTTAATTTAGTGTAAAATTTATGAAATCGTATTAGTCGTGTCGTGTTCACGTCAAATAAAAAAAAAACACGAAGTCGTGTCGTGTTCGTTTTAAAAAAAAAACTTGTCGTGTCATGTCGGCCCGCGACCCGACCCAAAAATATGAATTGCCACTCCTAATTTTTTTCACGCGATAAAAAAGTCTCATGTTTAGACATGAACCTAATAAGACTCAAGTACGATAAAAATCGAAACGAGCACGACTCGACATGACTTCGTATCAGAATTATGGCTTGGTGTTATTATGTGTCTTTTTTGTATCGTGTTAAGTTTAATTGGCTGTAGAAATAATAAATTATATTTTTTGTGTCGTAAACGAGTGATATTTCTCTCAAGTTAAAAAGAGTTGGCAGGTTGACATCCAAAATTGACATATTTTAGGACAACATGTCAAAATGCACAATTATATTTTACTTAACCAAAAACACGTGCAACCCATAACATTAAGCAAGATTAATGACAAAATATAATTAGAAAAAAACTTATGCGGCAATTCAATTGGCGCGTGAATTGTGTGAAATAAAAAAAATATATAAAAATGCCAAAAAACACTAAAGACAATAAAAATACTCACCACACGAGGGGAGCAAATTTAAAGGCATGCCACTGTTTTACAAAGAAAAATTCTACATGCACGGAGAAAATACAAAAAAAAAAGTTACACAAACTACAACGACTGTATAATAATTGTTGTACATTGTCATGGTAATGTACAACATCCAGTTGCCTTTATCACGTCAATTTGTGTACATACCATTAGACTATTTCCAAATCATTGGAACATTTTGCTCCACCCATATACTGTGATGCTATTTTGCTTACTTGAAAAACTCATTCGCTCCGAGACATTGTGCATATTCAAACTTTCTGTGACATTTCTTTTGTCGCACGCATATCTTCCCTATGGCAGTTGAAACTCCGCAACGTGGTATGTATAATTTTTTTTTCTTGAAAAATATAATGACATATTTTATTATAATTTTTTTTTTACTTAAATACATTCATATTTACCCCGTTTTGAGTTTGATACCTATTCCTAATTGCCTTTGAGTTTGGTACCACTTCCGTTAAAAATCTGTTACACTTCGCGGTCATGTCCGTGAAATAAAAATAATTTAAAAATAAAAAAATCAGGAAAATGAAAAAAATAAAAACAAACGAAAACATAAAAAAATGCAAAATCAAAAAATAATTTAAAAAACAAAAAAAAATACTTTTATGTGATCCCCTTTGGTGTGAACATGTAAAACAATCAGCTCGACCATAAAAACATTCTTAGTGAGACCTCCCTAATCAGCCTAAACCTTTTTTTGGGGACATACTTAACCCGGATCCTTGTTTTGTCTTCTTCTGTGCAAGCTTTAAAACAAAATATCTCCCAAAATATATGTTCGTTTGAGATAAAATTTATATATTTGGAAATGTCTCAACAAGATCTACCAAAAGAGGTCCATAAAGGATATTTAATTTTGAAGTTTGAAATTTGAATTTTTGGAGTGCAATTTTCGACATGTTTTTCGGTGGTGAAATTTTGAAATTTCACACCACGAAATTTAGTGGAAAAATGCCTATTTTTACTAATTTCGCAGTGTGAATTCGCAATTTGAAATTTGTAATGTGAAATTTTGCAGTTTAATCTCACAATGAAAACATTTCAGTGTTTGCCGGAGCATCTACGAAAGTCTGCTGGAGCATCACTGAAGTCATTTATATGTTGTTGGTTACTCGCCAGAGGCATTGATGTGTTGTCTGAGTGTCGCCGAAGTGTTGTTAGAGCCACTGGGCCAAGTCTCTTCGCCAGTGGTAAAAGGTTGCCACTGGAACAGTCTTGGGGGTGGATTATGTTTGGTCCCTACTTCAATTTTCGGCAGTGTCAAATTTATGCTTGGCCAGCGGAAGCCACGAACCGTGAATGGGGATTAGTCGAGGTGCGCGCAAGCTGGCCCAGACACCTTATGGTATGCTAAAAAAAAAGAATGTCGTCGGAGCGTCGCCAAAACTCCAGAGATGTCCCGCCAGAGTTTTGCCATATAGTCATCCGAGACATGGAGTGGGTTAATGTAGAGAGAGAAAAATAATTAGTAGCGGGTCAGTCTTAGTAAATGGTATTTTGGTCTACTCTAAAAGACTAGGGGGTTCTTATAAAACATGTTTTACTCTTGATTTTTATGTTCCAAATGTTTGACACTAGAGGGTGAAGAGTGAACACCTAAAAATATGATCGTTTTCAAACACCCCTTAATAAAACCCGACCCCCCACTCACCCCCACCAGCCTTCCAAAATCCGACAGCCGCCACCCCCTGCAAATCCCCACCCTGCCAACCTGCACCACCCCCAGTCGCCTCACCTCCGAGTACGTGTGCACGCCCGTATACATACACGTACCACTCATTGAGTTTAAAATAAATTTTGGTTTGAAAATCTCTTTGAGCTTCTAATTTTGATTTCAATTCTAGTTTTAAAAATAGATTTGTGTTTTGAAAATCCATTTGGAGAGAGATGATTTTAGATGATTTGTTTTGTTTTTTTACGGTGGGGGTGTTAGCAGTTGGTGGTGGTGGGGGTGATGGTGGGTGCCAGTGGTCGGGGTAATGATGGGGGAGGTGTTGAAAAATATAATATTTTTTTATTTTTATTTCATAGATCACGTGTAAAAATAATTTAATCCATGAGGCATCACAATCAAAATCAATTAGTAAAATCTATTAAACTCCAAACTGAGAAATTATGAACGTATTAAAATAAAAAAAATAAAGAAACTCAAGGAGCTCAGGCTTGAAAAAACATAAATCAACTAGCTTGCAAATGATATTTTTTTAGAGATAGTAAAATACACTAACACGCTCAGTATTTGAAAGATAACACTCAATACAATGAGAAAGTTTTTCTTTATTACTCACACAATATTTTTGACTTTTTATGACTTCACTTCAAATGCCAACATTACATGGACATTTATAGAAGCTCTAAAATGTATGTACCCAAATACATGTATCTAATACATTTAATGTAAACATACTCCATTTAGACTTTTATACATGAATCTTTTAATACACGAACCAATTAAATGCATCTTAATTTAGATAATACAAAATTAATCAATGGTTTAATGAAGTGTACACGTATCATCGTGTGGGAACGACAAATATCGACGCTGTATTGTAATGACAACTTTAGGTATATACTATAATTCGAATCGAGCCCCAGCAACCCAAGTCGCACTCACTTAGGCATTATTTGTTTTTACCTCTTAAGTTTGAATCTGAACCATTCAGACTTAAGAGATATAAAATAATGTTTATTTTTTTAAATGATTAAGAGGTTAATGACTATTTTATCTCAGAATGATTGAAAGGTAAATGTATAACTCAATTCTGAATCTGAAGTCTAAATATATTCATTCAGAGGTCCATTCAGACATAAAAATAAACATATTTTTCAGATTCAGATTTGAGATTCATATGAAAAAACTAAGGTTGCGTTTGTTTTTTCTAGGGGTGGCAATTCGGGTTAGTCGTGTTATTTTCGGGTCGCGTTGATTTTTATTTGAGTATACGTTTTGGTTACTCTTAAATCTATACAAGCTAATCGTGTCAATTTCGGGTCATTTCGGGTTATTACCATAAACGGGTTATCGGGTCAAAAATTGCCAGCCCTAGTTTTTTCATGTGAATCTGAAGTCTCAATCTGAAATCTGAAGGCGAAATCAGAAGTATGAAATCTGAATATAAAAAATATGTTTGTTTGTATGTCTGAATGTACATCTGAATACATGTATTTAGACTGCTTTAGATTTCAGATTCAGACTTCAGATGTAACTCTACCTCTTAATCATTCAAATACAAATATAGTTGTTAATGTCTTAATCATTTATAAAAACAAACACTATATGTTCCCTCTTAAGTCTCACTAGTTCAAATTCAGACTTAAAAGACTAAACTAAATTACCTTTTTAGTCCCTGAACTATTGCTAAAGTTTTTAAATGGTCCCTTATCTTATGTTTGACTAAAGATAGTCCCTCAACTATGTCACTTATTCCAAAAAAAGGATTCTGTCAATAGAGCCGTTATAATTTGACAACAAAATGTCAAATTTCTTCCCTCATTTAACACCATTATTAGCCCAACAATAACCTTTTTAACCACTACTCTTCATTTTGGCACCACTCACTCCATTTCCTACCATTCACTCTTCATTTGCCACCAAAATTTTACCACTCACTCCATTCTCTTGAAGACACAACTGGCTGAAGAAGAAAATGGTGGTTTATTGCTATTGCGATCATTTTGCCGAACGACGCACCTCGTGGACGCAACAAAATCCCGATAGAACCTTTTTAGCTTGTTCAAACCATACTGAATAAGGTGGTTGTGGATTTTTCATCTGGGAAGACATACTCAATTGAGTTCTTAAAGTCGGAAGAGTTCGGAAAAGAGATAAGTTAGTATGGGTTGTCTTGGTGTTGTGTATGTTTGTAATTTAGGTTTTGTTGTCTGGGAATGAGGGTGAAAAATGTAAGTGTGAAGTGAAATGAGGAATGAAATGTATATGTCATTGTAATTTGTTTGAATAAATGAATGAAATGCAGACTTTATTTGAATCAATGTGTGTTATTGTAATTTTTGACAATCAATGAATGAAAATGTAGCAACTCTGAAATCATAAGCAATATAATGGAAACACCCATAATCATTACATTAAAAGGAGTTTAAACTATGTAACATTAATAACAGTTCCAACTATGGAACATTACAAAAAAAAATCGAAAACAGTTGCATACAAAAATAGTTACAAGAAACACTACTGCCTCAACAAAAAACATCCAAACACTTTCAGACAAAAACTAGTTACATCCACAAAAATTGCATACAAAAAATAGATAAATTGGCACACTACAGCTTCAGTTAAAAACATCCAAATCTTCACTTTAAACTTGTAATGCGGGATTGTTGGCTCCAAGATTGATTTGGATTGAGCAGTAAAGTTAGGGATTTTGCATGTAAAATGATCAAGAATACCAACCGTTTGAAATTAAGGGGTAAATACTATTTTACCCTTACAAAATTGACATGTGAGAAGCACATGACATTTTTTGCTCTCAAATTATAACGGCCCTATTGACGGAAACTCGTTTTTGAAATAAGTGACATAGTTGAGGGACTATCTTGAGTCAAACATAAGATAAGGAACCATTTAAAAACTTTAACGATAGTTCAGAGATGGTCTTGATATTTCTACAGAAAAATTTACTCCAACACACCCTTTTTTACAAAACACCACATAAGTACGTAATATTTATACAAAACACCAAACAAATCACTACATTAGTATTGTCCCATATAAAAACTCAAAATTTATAACCCTCACTTTTTTTATTTCCTCTCTCACTAACTTCCCTTCCAAACCTCTCTCTCAACCTTATAAATCCATTTAGCAATCCTAATATGAATCCTAATATGAACATTGGTAATATATTGAATAAAAAATGAAATAGACAAACTAGGATTTTAAAACAAACGAACAAAAAATTATGTGAACCCTGAACCCACGGGTGCACATTATCATAGGTGTTGGTTTAACTCGATCAAAGTTAATTGTATGTGGATACATTTCGGTTGCACCCCACCATGATTTTATTTGTTTCGGTTGCTTTTCACCGTAATCCACTTAGCACAACTACTTGCCACCGTAACAACTGTTTTCACGGCCACTTCCAATCGTGGATAAATAGGTTACAATTACATTCCACCGAAACTACTCATCACTTACGGCGACGAACGACCGTAAGTCCAGTAAACTAGTTTTTTTTTTCCGTTTTATAAATAGTTTTAGACGTTATATACTTGGTAGATGTGTTTTGCGAAGTATTGCAATGTATTTTTAGAATTTTGGAGACAAATGAATAAAGTGAAATAGTTTGTTTATTTTGGAGTTGAAGAGTTTTGAGATTTGTATTATGTGGTGTTGAGTTTGTGGTGTTAGTATGTGTGTATTTTTTATTTATTTATTTTGGGGCATATTAGATATTTTAAAAGAAAAAAAAGGTATAAACTTTTGAGTGTAGTTAGTAAAATTTGCATTTCATTTTTATGTGATGTTTTGAAGAAAATTTTTTGGTGAAAATATTAGGATCGTTCGCGCATTAAAAAGGTAATTTACTCTAAAACACAATGCAACCTTACTGTAATAAGGGTTCTGATAACATGTGCCCTAAGCGCACACATTAAAAATCGAAAAATAGTAAGAATAGAGTTTCAACATATATTTAATAAGGTACATATACTCATATGGAGCGCTAATACTTACTATTTTAATGCTCATAACATTTGTCCTAAGGCACAAGTTATTTTTTTTTATCATTAGACGTAGTGATCGGACAAGTTTTAGTACACTTCGACTAATCCAAATTCACAATTCGTAATTTTCACTGATCAAATATTATTTTGACAAAACAATATGTTTATCCAACCCAATCCATTCCGAGAAGTATCTCAATATCAACGTTATACTACTTAACGAAGAGAGCCTTGTACCACTAGTATTGCTACGAAGAAGAAAGAGCATTTGAAGAAAAAAAAAGCAACACCCTTTGGTGATGATTGTTTTGTTACTCGCAAACTGAAAGGTTTCTCTCTCTCTCTCTCTCTCTCTGTACTTTTCCACTTTCTATTAGTTGGATAATTATTTCTCTCTTTTCCTTTTCCCTTTTAAATGTGAACATACAAATGTCCCTTTATAATTTATTAATCCCTACCCGGTCCCATAAATTTCCTATCCCTTTCACCTTCTCGTTCCTTTTCTTCTTTCCCTCTATATGGTCTAAAAAAAATTACAAATTTTTGAGGGGTATAGCTAAAAACACTCCAAAATTTCTGCACACACTCCAAAATTTTCTCAAATAACAATTTTACCCTTTATCCTTTAACCCTTACATCAAACCTCATTTAATAATTAAATACAATTTAAGCAAATAATTTTTTTTTAACTTTAAATAACAATTATTAACAACTTAATCATTATTTGATTTATATTTTAGTGCTTACTTATTTTTTTACCAAATATGAACACGATCCAATTAAAATGCGACAAAACACGAAATCTTATTTTTTATTTAATAAAAACACGACTCAAATAAAAGTGACACGACACAAAATCTTATTTTTTTTATCTTAAACGAACACGAAATATTTTTTTAACCTAACACGAGTACGATCCAAGTAAAAGAGACACGGAGTATTATTTTAATTTATTTACAAAAACCAAAACACGAGCGAATAAAAATGCGATAAAATACAAAATATTTTTTTTTACTAAACACAAATAAGGCCAAGTAAAAGCGATACAACATGATTTTTTTTCCAAACAAAAATATTAATTTTTTGGTAATTTTTTTTACCAAATACAAACACAATTAAAATGCGATACAATACGAAATCTTTTTTTTTTAACAATATGGCCAAGTAAAAGCAACACATGATTTTTTTTTACCCAAACAAAAACACGATCCAATGTGGTGTGCTATTTATGTTTTACTTCGATCGTATTTGTGTTTGTGCTCGGTGAAAAAAAATTGTGTTCGTATTATTTGTGTTTGCAAAAAAATTATTTTGTCTCTTTTACTTGGCCATATTTGTGTTTCGTAAAAAAAAGATTATGTATTGTGTTGCATTTTAATTTGGTCGTGTTTGTATTTTTTGTAAAAAAATTAAAATAATATTTTGTGTCATCTCGTGTCTCTCTTACTTGGATTATGTTTTTGGTAGATAAAAAATAAGATTTCGTATAATATTGTTTCGTGTCGCATTTTAACTGGATTGTGCATTGTAATTAAACCGTGCTCGTTTTAGATAAAAAAAGACTTCACCAAGGCATTTTTTTGTTTTAAAAAATAAATATAGGACTCGAGTTTTGTTTTAGGCAAAAATAAGATTTTGAGGGGTGTCGTGTCCTTTTTATTTCGGTCGGGTTCATGTTTGGTTAAAAAAAATAACATAAATTGTGGCGTGTCACTTTTTCTTTGGTCATGTTCGGGTTTATTGAAAAATATTATTTTATGTTATGTCGTGTCACTTTTATTCGGATCGTGTTGATGTTTGGTTAAAAAAGAAAACAATGTCGTGTCGTGTTGAATTGTGTTGTTTCTATGTGTTGTGTCTCATTTTAATTGACCATGTTTATGATTAGTTGAAAAATAAGATTTCGCGTGTCGTGTCGTTTATATTATTTCATGTTCTATCGTGTTTGTATTAGATTAAAAAAATAATATATCTTGTCATGTTATACCGTGTTGCGTTTTAATTAGGTTGTGCTTGTGTTTGATAAAAAAAATGGGTTCAAATTTAATATTCATAATTATTTTCATATGTTGTCATTAGGTTAAAAGCTCCAAAGCAATAACATACGGATAAAAAAAAATATAAAACTTTGGATGATTTGGGTTAAAACAAGTAAAAGCAAAAAAAATAACAGATATCATGTTTGTCTTTATCAACTGATGTTTTGGGTTAAAACAGTAACATACAAATCATAAGGATATTTTTGTCATTAGATTAAAATTTTGGAGTGTTTCCAGACTTGAAAGGAGCGGCAATAGCCGCTCCCAAAAAAATTACCAAAAAATTAATATTTTTGTTTGGAAAAAAATCATGTTGCATCGCTTTTACTTGGCCTTATTTTTGTGTTTTGTAAAAAAAAATATTTTGTATTTTATCGCATTTTTATTCGCTCGTGTTTTGGTTTTTGTAAATAAATTAAAATAATACTCCGTGTCTCTTTTACTTGGATCGTGCTCGTGTTAGGTTAAAAAAATATTTCGTGTTCGTTTAAGATAAAAAAAATAAGATTTCGTGTCGTGTCACTTTTATTTGAGTCGTGTTTTTATTAAATAAAAAATAAGATTTCGTGTTTTGTCGCATTTTAATTGGATCGTGTTCATATTTGGTAAAAAATAAGTAAGCACTAAAATATAAATCAAATAATGATTAAGTTGTTAATAATTGTTATTTAAAGTTAAAAAAAATTATTTGCTTAAATTGTATTTAATTATTAAATGAGGTTTGATGTAAGGGTTAAAGGATAAAGGGTAAAATTGTTATTTGAGAAAATTTTGGAGTGTGTGCAGAAATTTTGGAGTGTTTTTAGCTATACCCATTTTTGAGGTTCCATCTGGGGATATTTTTTCGTCCTCTAACTCTCTTTAGAAAGAAAAAAAAGGGTCTTTTATTTTCTTGTATATCTCTACAAATATGTAAAGCTCTGAAACTTATCACTGTACCTTTTTTAAAATCATTTTCCCAAATTTTGAGGTAATCATTTTCTCCTAAACTTTAGAATTAACTTTTTTTTGGGTTGAAGTTTTAGTTTAATTGATGGGTTTCTAATAACTATCAATAACTTCTTTTATTCAAGATGGGTTTGTGTTTGTTTATGTTTGATTTTCAATGGGTATAAATTTTGATTTGTTGTTATTTTTTGGAAGTGGGTAATTTGGTGCATTTGAAGTGTTAGAAAAATGTTAGGGGTATTTTAGACATTTTACAACTTCACAATGAGAAAACCCCAAAAGTTGGGTTTTTTCTGAGATGTGTGTGTGTTAATGTGTGATTATTATGAATGGGTAGTCATTTCCTCATAAACTTTAGAATTAACTTTTTTTTTTGGGTTGTAGTTTTAGTTTTTTAGATGGATTTCTGATAGGAAAATGTTACTCTTACCGGGAGTTAGCACCGGGCTAGTACCGAATGCGCTTTATATGGCTTGTACTATGTTGTGGGTCCCGCCAGGGTACAAGCCATATAAAGCGCATTCGGTACTAACCCGGTGCTAACTCCCGGTAAAAGTATCATTACTCTTTCTGATAATTGTCAATAATTCTTTTTGAGTCACATGTTAAATACTATTTTTTTTTTCAGGATGGGTTTGTGTTTATGTTTGATTTCAATGGGTATAAATTTTGGTTTGTTGTTGTTTTTTGGAAGAGGGTAATTTGGTCCATTTGAAGTGTTAAAAAAATGTTAGGGGTATTTTAGACATTTCACAGATCCACGATGAGAAATCCCCAATTTTTGGGTTTTTCTTCCTCATAGACTTTAGAATTAACTTTTTTTTTGGGTTGTAGTTTTTGTTTGATTGATGGGTTTCTAATAACTATCAATAATTACTTTTGAGTCATGTGTTTAATACTGTTTTTTTTTTCAGATGGGTATAAATTTTGATTTGTAGTTGTTTTTGGAAGAGGGTAATTTGGTCCATTTGAAGTGTTAAAAAAATTTCAGGGGTATTTTAGACATTTTACGGCCCCACAATGAGACTACCCCCAATTTTTTTTTCTGAGATTTCTATGTTAGTTTGTGATTTTGAAACTTATTACTGTACCTTTTTACTTCACTTTCCTTTTTTTTTTTAATCATTTTCCCAATCTTTGAGGTAATCATTTCCTCATAAAACTTTAGAATTAACTTTATTTTGGGTTGTAGTTTTAGTTTGATTGATGGGTTTCTGATAATTGTCAATAATTATTTTTGACTCACGTGAATAATACTTTTTGAAAGAGTGGTTTAATACTATTTTTTTTCCAGATGGGTTTGTGCTTATGTTTGATTTTCAATGGGTATAAATTTTGATCCGAAGTTGTTTTAGGAAGAGAGTAATGTGGATCATTTGAAGGTGTTAAAAAATATTAGGGGTATTTTAGACATTTTACAACCGCACAATGAGAAATCCCCAAAATTTGGGTTTTTCCTAAGATGTGTGTGTTTGATTTGGAGTGGGTACAATTTTTTATTTGTAGTTTTTTTTGGAGGAGGCAATTTAGTCCATTCCAAGTCTTATTAGGGGTATTTTAGACATTTTACAGCCCCACAATAGAGAAAACCCAAAAATTTGGTTTTTTTGGATGGTACGTATGATTTATTTTGAATAGGGTATAAATTTTGATTTGTAGTGTTTTTTGGAAGAGGGCAATTTGGTCCAATCAAAGTCTTAGAAAATAGTAGGGGTATTTTAGACATTTTACAACCCGGAAACAGTGAGAACCTGAAAATTTCGGCTAGTTGTCACGGGTTGTAAGTTTAGAGGGTAATTTGTCTAGTATGTTTAGACGAGGAGTGACCCATAAACCCGAAATACTACTAGGGGTTAAATTTAATTATTTCTCCCCTTTCCTCTTTGAGTGGGTATAATTATAAATTTTGATTTGTAGTGTTTTTTGGAAGAGGGCGATTCGGTCTATTCAAAGTTTTAAAAAAACACTAGGGGTATCTTCGACATTTTGTAAGCCCCAAACAGTGCAACCCGAAAATATTTCATAAATTTAGGGTACTTAATCGGGGTTTTTTAGATGAGGGGGTAATCTGTAAACCCGAAATAGTTCAGGGGGTTTAGTGTAATTTACCCAAAATTTATTTATTTCTCCACTACCTTTTTCCAAGTGCTGAAATTTACACATGTGACTCAAAATAATTATTGATGCTGAAAAAATTATTGGTAGCTGCACATTCATTAGCTTGCTTGTATTTATTTTCTTTACATGTGCAGTATCAAGTCTTAGATTTGAATTATATTTACTATTTTCTATTTCATAAAGCAGAAACTGGGAATGTTTTTCTGTGACATGATTGTTGATGGGACAAGCATTTAAAGGGTTTTGATTGGCATGGGTACAATTTCTGAGGAGCTTACACAATGTGTGATTCACCAGTTTTGTGTTCTTCCTTGGGCTTGTGAGTATTATATTTTGAGTTTTAGTTTTGTGAGTGGGTTTTAATGGTGATTTTGTTAGTGACTAGAGGTTGGTTTTGTTTTTGTTTGTGTAGGAGTGATTCTGCTGGGGTGGGATATTGTGAAACACAGTTGGATCATGTTGATGAAAATCTGGATGATAACTTCTTAGAGGTGAGTAGTATAGGTCTATACCATTCACACACAAACACACACAATCTCTTCAAACAGTTCATTGTAAAAAAGTAAAACTTTTGAAGGAAAGAGTTTACTTTCCAAATTTATCCTCTTTAAGAATTATAATTACTTTTGGAATCATTGCTCTCTCTTATGGGTAGTGCCAGTGGCGGAGCTTCTTGGTGATTAGGGTGGGCAAGTGCCCACCCCAGCATTTTCGGAAAAAGATATATGTGATGGTAAATATGTTTAGTTTTAAAGTTGAGAATAAAAATATGTAATTTTTACTTTAAAGCTTCAAAACACACACGTATCTTTCACTTTTCATTTCCCTCCATAATTTTAATGATTTTGGTTTTGTTTCAATCAAATACGACATCTTAAATACAAGACGGAAAACTGCATTTGTGCCATTGTATCCGTTAATGTTTTATTTGAGTTATAATTGTCTAAAAATACAAATTATTGATTAAATATTTGTAAAAACGTAAAATAATCCTAAAACGGCAATGGTTTGTGTTCCACCCAGAATAAATTCCTGGCTCCGCCATTAGGGCTAGTGCTGGGATGGGTAATTTTAGAACCTCACTTTGTTTTATGTACTAAGTTCGTCCCAAATTAAGGATCCAGTATTAATTTTAATCATTATCTTGGAATATGGTTGGTCTCGGGTTCGAGACATGGGAGCAGCCTCACCATATATTGGGGTAAGGCTAGCCGACATCTGTCTATCCCAGACTTTGCATTTAAGCGGTGCACTGGGTACGACCTTTTATCGTGGAATATGGTTCCAAAAAGGGAAAGTGGACTCTTAGTCTGGGATGACTTGATAAGTAAAGTATGATGACTTTTAAAATTGGGATGGAGGGGGTACTACTTTTAGAAACATGGTTATTAGTTCAAGATGGACCAAAAAGGAAAATAGAATTCTTTATTTGGGATGGAAGGAAAATTAATATCAGGGCTGCAAACGAACAGAGTAGAGCTCCATATGAGCCTAATTGAACATGAGATCAAGTTCGAGCACTGTTCGTTTGCTTAATGAGTGGGCTGAACTCGAGAGGAAACGACTAGAGCTCGACGAGGCTAATTGAAGTCGATTTTTCAAATGAGCTAAACGGAGCTCGGTTCGTTTTCTTACAAATAAGCCAAGCTCGAGTTGTTCACAAACAACTCTGTTAGCCTGCATCCTTAAGTACTATACATCTCCATGTTTCTCCTTCCATGGTTCTCGTCACGTTGCATATTTCATCAACAATGGATATTATCATTTACTTATTTTCAGGTAAACAATTACAGTGGAAAAGCTGAAAGTTGTGGGTCATCCTATACAAATAGCAGTGCTTATACTTACAGATTCCAACTTGAACAAGATGTAAGCGTCTCTCCTCCTTGAAAATGACTATGTACTGTTGCTTTTCCTTGTTTGTGTCTATGATGACATCAAACTTTTTGATATATGTTTGTGTTTGTTATGAGATCAAACTTGCACGACCTTTTTGCATATTTATGATATCAAACTTCATATGCATGGGTAGCATCTCCATAATTATATCATACTGTCTTAATTGAAGTGTAAAGCACATGTAAGTAATTAATATAGGCTGTCTATGACTTGTTTACATTATCCAACAGTAGATTTATAAAGCACTGAAAGCAGCATTTGGGATTTTATCACGTTCTTGTTAAAGCTAGACAAGCATTTCATCATGTTCTTGCAGCTAACAAAGCAGTTGAAGAATATAGAAGGGAATGGAAGGATTTGTGTCAGAAAAGGGGTTTGGGTGGCGGGTTGGTATTAAATTCGAGATTAAACTATAGTGGTTTGCTGATAATTGGCTTTGGGGATTTTTTTGTTGGGAGAGGATCATTATGGTACTCTATAATTAAGAGTAAGTACGGTTTAAAAAGTGATGGACGATACTCCTAGATTCTGTAGTTGAGTTCCTTTAGAAATCCATGGAAATTGATTTCAATGCGACATGACTCTTTCTCATTGCATACATTGTTTGAGGTTGGGTCATGGGATATAGTCATTTATGTGAAGATTGTTGGTAGGGGACCTTAAATCCTTATTTCTTCGGTTGTATAGAATTTCTGTGACATCAAGAAGCCTACTTTCCTTCGGTGTCTTTGGGTAATATCTCCTGTGTGTTTTCTTCAAATCTTTTTGTAGGTTCATTTGGTTCAGGGGAAAAGAGACCCTAGAAAGTGGTTTTTGTGCAATGGATTGTTTTTTTTGGAAGTCCTTTTTTTTTCCTCTTTTATATATTAGTTCCTTACCTCCAAGCTTCATTTCACAACCTCTAATAGGGATTGCTACTAAAATGTAGTTTTTTTCTTTCTCGTTTTCATGTCTTTTTTTTTTGCTCACTACGAGGTGAATACCTGCCTGCCTGCATTTCCCAAATCCAAAAAAGCGTGGGGTGCTAACGGAGATCCCAAGCTCAAAGACCTTAACTGACCTTCTTCACAATTGACCACACAAGGTGTCATTCTCTATGGTTAGGGTTCTAACTGAGACCCACAGTACAACTTGAATAGCTCTCTGAAGCAGCTTGATCCCCTACAGTTAGGGTGCTAACGGAGACCCACAATAGCTCGATAGTTGCGTTCAAGCAACATATGACCATTCGGGGTGCCATCCCCAAGGTCAGAGTGCATAGGCTCACCAAGACAAATGAATCGAATGCAGTGCAATCTCATTGCTATTATATCTTGCTGCTTATAATTAAGGACTCGGATTAAGTAAAACTCGAGAGCCCTCCTTTTGGGACCTCTCGAGGGTTTCGGCTTGGAGGATAGATAACAAGATCTTGTTGGTCCTCTTTTCAACAACTGAAGGAACCCAAAATAGGCAATTCTTTCATTAAATGTTCTGATGAGAGCCATTCCCTCTCATTTAATTCCCGTCACTTCATGGGGAGGTCCTCAATAAGCCTCACCTATCTCTCATTTATTACATGACAACGACATTCACATTAGGCGAAGTTGTTAGCATTGCTTTATAACTCCAGCAACTACATCTCTCTCATATTAATATTGCTCCATATCTACCATTCCTGTTCATGCGGAAATAGTCATTTGATTATGTTTTGGTCTATCAGAGCCATTAATATTAATGCCACATTCATGGTATTTGGATTGTCTGGCTTCTTTATTTCTTAGTTAGCGTGCTTGATTCTTTCACCCCCTTGGCCATTACTCTCGAGTGGTCCCACTGCAGCGTTGTTCCTCTAACTATTGTCCAGGTTACGTCTTCATACCCTCTCTCTTTTATCAGTGTTGTGATATTCTCATTGCACCCACCAGAAAACGGACATTGGGAATACTACCCTCATATATGTTGCAAAAGAGGAGACATACGATGTTTCTTTTCCCAAGGTTTTTAAAAACGAACGGAAATCTGGAGCTTCTTCCCCATTGTTGTTTAATTTATTTATCATTTCTATGGAATAAGGGGTTTTCTGAGCGGGAAATCTGCGGTTTGATACCTGGTAGAGCCGGTGTTCATGGAAATGGTGAGATTTCGGTATTGACAAAAGAAAGGAAAGCCGTTGGTTGGTTTGATTAAAATGGAATGATAGAATCTTTGATGATCAATCAGGTGAGAGAGATAGAGAGAGTTTTGATGGGGAAGAATCAAATTAATTGCCGCCTCAGCAAATTTTCGCAGAATACTTCTCATCCATTATAGCGAACTGGAGAGTGGTGGGGTAGTAACAGCTTGCAAGGTCCAGAATTCTTCTCAGATCATAATTATAGCGGCTTCTGGGCTTGGCTCTTGTTTCAGGGCTGGTTTTGGGCTTCAGATAAGTCGGTTGTAATTTTTTTTATTTGATACGAAAAGTGTCTTATATTAGTTTCCGTTAATGATTCTATATGTAATTGGGAGAGGACCTTTTCCTCCAGACTCTGTATCTTTGATTTATGATATATATATATATATATATATATATGGAGAGAGAGAGAGAGAGAGAGAGACTCTACATTTTGTACTTCAAGTAGACTGATAAAGTTCTATGGGTCATGTTGGGTATTTAATAATATTATAGTCCAAATAGGCAGCAAAAACATTATCTAGAGTGTACCTTATTATGCAACTCCCATTACTTGGTGGTGCTTCTTGACCCAATTGACGCTCTTTCAAAATCTCCATGCTGCGTAAACAAATCTTCCACCGCCTCACTACGCTATAAATCTCAAGTAATAAGTTGGGCACGATAGTTGTGATCCCAAAATTGCAATGGGCCAATTGTTACCCCTTTCATCACACTTGATTGTGATGGTAGACTTTTCCAGTTAGTGCCCATCTTCGGTACCAATAATATTATGTCCTTGCACAAATTCGTATCTTTGGTATCCCACATATCCATGTCAGAGTAATGGCATTGGACCTATGTGCCTTGGTCACCACTGCTCGATCATTTGAAAGTCAAGACCTTCGTGTGACGTCAAAGTAATCTCTTCCGTTTTTATCCCCGTTTTGGTGATCATATTTGACTTTATTGTAATTTCAAAAAACTGCCTTTGGGATAGTTTTTTGAAAAGAATTTGAGATAGTGGGAGCCTACTCTTGGAAATTAGAAGAAAATTAAGTGCTATCTTGGAAACATGAAGAAAGTTAGTTGTTTGACATTTTCAAAGAGTTGGTATGAGTTTCTAGCAATTGATTGGAGTATTTTTGGAAATAAAGGAAACTGAGCAGTGCAAAGAACAAACAGTATTGAATTGGACAAAGGACTTCCTTGGATCAAGGTATTTTGCAGGAATGGACCCTCTCAGTGCCACTTATAGCTGAACAAACCATGACCTCCTAAAAGACCCCTTGAGATGTGTGATGGTGACATGGGGACCGGTCGCCGATGCCTACTAAATATTGAAAGTTGCTGGAAGTATTTACCTACAATTGTAAAGATTGAGTTTCTACTCCCTTCCCCCTCCCTCTCTCTTGCTCTCTGTGTGTGTACTCGCCTTGTATCATGGGAAGAATTATGTTTGAACGGTTACAAATTTGATGGATTTTTGCATATGATGTTATGTCATTGTCATTTATTTATCGTACCTTGGTGCGATGGCAAGTGCCTTTGCCCAAGCTACGGTTGGTCTCAATTTCGAGACATGGGAGCAGCCTCTCCATATATGAGGTAAGGCCAGCCGACATCCGCCTCTCCTAGACCCTGCAGTTAAGCGGGAGCCTTGTGCATTGGGTACGACCCTTTTTTTTAGTACTTATTGTTTATTTTGAGTTATATCCATAATATGGGCTTGTAGCCTTAAGTATAGCTCACTAATGTTTATGGAGTTTATTACCTTTTTCGTTAACTTTAACGGTCATGTGACAAAAATGTGACCTTTTAGAATTCAAAATAATTAAAAAAATCAGAAAGAATGTAGTTTATTTTGTTAATTTGATGATTTTTCACGTGCTTGAAAATTGATCGTTAACTTTAATGGAAAGGCACTAAAGTCAATAAACATTAGTGAGAGGTACTAAAGTCTAGAATACCATATTGTGTAGGTATTTAACTATAAAAAATTATTTTATAGTTTCAAGATGCTACATGTTACTATACTCCCTAATGGAAGACTTTGTTATAGGTACAACAATTACAGCAACAGCTACAAGAAGAAACAGAACTTCATGCAATTCTGGAAAATGCTATTGAGAAAACTGCTGCAACATTTTTCAATCAATCATGTCCATCACTTCAGGTAAGTTTATTTATCTTAACAATATTGAGATTGATTATTATATATGCTTCGACGTAGTAACTCGATGTGCAAAACATATTAGTTTCCATGATCAATTTGGATTATTTAAAAACAGCGATTTTATTTATGAGAGATTGATGTTAGGCTAAAGAAAGGAGAGTGGACATCTTGACCTTTGGTACAGCAAGTATGTAGATAGATTTTAGGCTAAAGAAGGCAGAGACGTTACATTTTGTCCATGCATGAAAAATAGTTTTTTTTTTTTTAAATTTATTTTTACTTTTGTGATGCATGATTATGAATATATTCTATGAGAACAGTAGTGTGGAGCTCCATCTTCACCTCATTTTTGGTGGAAATTATCTATGCACTCCCCCCACCCCCACAAAGGAATTGAAGTCAATGTAAAACCAGAAAAGTAGAGAAAGTCTAACCAGGCGACTCGCCTACTTTTGCACCCTTTGTCCCCAACTCTAATAAAAGAAATTGTTTTCAAGCTGTTTTCAACTTCGTAAACAAATGCGTGAAGTTAAATAAGTTGAAATGCTTGAATCGTGGATAAAGTTTAGTACTTGTGAAGTTGTGATATGAATATCAAGTTTCGTTGGGATTTCAAAGGCCATTAAGACTTTTTTATATTTTTTTTGCCCCGTCATGATTAAGTTAGGCCCTGTTTGGTTGCGCAAATTGTTTGATTATGTAAATTGGTTCATTGTGAATAGGTGAATTGTAAATGAGTTGATTTGAAATGAGTTTAAATCCAATTCAAGTGTTGTTTGGTAATTAAAAATTGATATACAATAATTACAAATTGACCAATTTCAAGGTGTTTGGTTGCACAAATTATTGAACCTAGTGAATTTGCAAATTTTTCAAAAATTGCAAAATAACTGAAAAATGAAATAGTTTTTTTTTTAAATTGCAACAATTATTGAAATGACATAAAGCATATGACTAGAAGTTCATCCAAAATTTCATATAATCCACAAAATAACAATGAAATATAGTCGTCGAATAATGACAAAGCATATGACTAGAAGTTCATCTAAAATATCATACAATCCACAAAATAACAATGAAATACAGTCACTGATATTTGTCACAACTAATGCAACATAGACCTATCACACAACACGTCCCCTCCTCCTTAATTCGTTGAGATGATCATGCCACATATCCATCGCTATTTTGTCTCGCAATACTTTGCCTTCTTGAAGTTGTCCACTCGTGGAATTATTTCTTTGCATCAGTCTTCGTGAAAGATTCTCGGATTGTTCCTCAATGCCCATATCGTTAATAAAACGATCATACTCCTCATAAACCCAATCTTCACCTCCACATTCGATGCGTATGTGATTATGCAAAACACACAATGCTACTATTATTTTGGCTTGAGAAGTAAATGGATATGAATGTGGCATTCTTAAAATAGGGAATCGTTGCTTAAGAACCCCAAATATTCTCTCAATTGCATTTCGTAAAGACGAATGTCGATGGTTGAACAACTCCTTTGCATTTTTTGGTGCCCGAAGTCCAGAATCATATTCTTTTAGATGATATCTAACACCTCTATATGGTGCAATAAAATTTGGCAAATTTGTGTAACCGGCATCCACGAGGTAAAATTTACCTGTTAACATAAATAAAACATATGAGAAAGTAACATTGAATAGTGCGTAAAATAATCTCCATTTATAAAATCATAATCTTAAATATGTTTAAACTAAAAGGAATAATACCTTCAGGAACAATGAAATCTTTTTCTCGTGCCGCAAGCAAAACACGACCATCTGCTGCAGATCCCTCCCAACCTGATAAAACATGCGTAAATCTCAAATCAAAAGAGCATGCTGCCATAACACTCTGGGATAAGTTTCCCCACCGATCCCGAAATGAAGCTTGTTCATCCACCCCAACAATAACAGAGACGTGGGTCCCATCAATCGCTCCAATACAGTCCTTTGAAAAATACATTCAAGTCAATAAACTTTAAATTTAAGACATACAAAAAAAGTCATGACTTTAAAAATGAAGTACCTTAAAATATGGATAAAATCTAGGATCGGTTAAAATCTCCATTGGTGTGTTGTTTGAAGGACCTCGAATGAAATCACTTGAGAGTTGGGTGAGGGCATGTAATACCTTATGAAAATACCTACTTACGGTTTCACCTGAATGTTGAAAACGTTCTTGAACTAGTCGATTCCCAGCACTATGACCAACGGTGAAAAGAAACATAGCCAATTGTTCTTCTATGTTAACACGTGGCGTGTCATTCAAAATACCTTGCTCTCTCACAATATTACAAAGCTTCTGAAAAATGGGCAAATCCATTCGACAAACCTCACGACATCTCGTTTTATTTCCCTTAAGTATTTCATCAACATAAGCTGCACCACTAAGTGCAGAGTTACGACATGTTTTTTTTTTAATTCTACTCGTGTAATAAAGGGCAGCAATTGCAGCGGCCATGTCATCCATTTCTTGATACTCTTCATCAGATTCTACCATCGCCTGCATAATAAGAATGTAATGTCAAATATCAAAAAACGAATATCAAATATCGAGCATAGTGTAGTACAAAGCTGCATAATTAAATAGTATATGCCTACTATGTAATATGTTATCGACTATTGAATCATGTTAAGCAGATAACATATGTATCTACTATGTAATATGTTATATATATGCCTTACATGTTAAGCAGATAACATATGTATCTACTATGTTATATGCCTTGATCCCCCCTCTTGGATCAAGCTGAACTCTAATGGCATGGCCAAAGGAGCCCCTGTCCATACTGCTATTGAACTGTGCATGGGAATAACATTTAACACTTTGGACTGACCATATGATCCATTTCTTCATTAACTTGGAACTGGTTTGTGTAATACTGTATGGTAAGAAGTTTAATTTCCTCTTTTGAGTCTACCCATTCATCCTCCATATTCTTAATCTTCTGGATGTTCATTCTCTTCTGCTTTCCTCTCACCATTGTATGAAAATATGTTGAGTTCTTGTCACCTTCAACTGCCCATCTATCACTAACTTTTTATCTCCAAAATTCAGCTTCAATTTTTAACTTATAATTGTGGCAAGATGTTGCTTCTCTCAACTCCTCTCTATGTTCTTCTGTAGGATCTTGTTCATACAGAATTTCTACTTGAAGAAGGGCATCCTCAATATTTCTAGCTTCATGTCTTATATCTCCACAACTAGCTTTACCCCAAGCACTCAACTTTCTCCTAACTTCTTTAAGTTTGAAAGATAGACCTATATAGGATTAGGACATTCCACTCCCTTCCATATCTTCTGCACTATCTCACCATATTCATTTTTCTTGGTCCATAAATTTAAGAATCTAAATGTCTTGGGAGCATTATTTGAAGGAGAGACTCCTTTAAGAAAAAGTGGAGAGTGACCAAACATACTCCTATTTAAATGGGTAAGCAGAAGATCCTTCAGAATCATGATTTGAGTGTTGAAGAGTCATTATGATGAAGGCTAGAGGGGTACAATAGCATATGAAGGATCACATGGTTTTGTCTTCCAAATCATCCTCAAGAATTTAGATTGATATGCTAGACCTTGTAATGTTGGGGGATATCATACCCAACTACCATTGCGAACCTACTACAGAGGACCCTTCCTGAAATTAAAGAGAGAGATAATAGAGAACATCCTCTTGATTTAATAGCTGACCCATTGCATAAAAAATAGCCTAAAAAACAATATTTATGATGAGCCATCTTTCATCTTATTATAATAGGGGGTGAAATTGTACCTGTTGGAAGTGGAAAAATTCAAATGTAACTCTACTGATAAACCCAATCCTTTGTTGTTTTTTTTCCTCACGGAACAACGAACTGCAAGAAAAATGAGAAACCATAGTTTGTATACAGTCCAAGTTCTAGGGATGTCTGAGATTTAATTCACATACAATTAAATAACTATCATACCAATTATCTTTTTGGAAGCATAACCATACATTAATTGTCAGGAATATTAAAAACAAGAGGCATAAAGGATCTACTGTTACAACATAGCCCAAACTGAAAATGTATCAACATGGATCCTCATCATCCCCACCTTATTTTAAACTAAAAAAAATACTGTTGTAATGAATGAGGTAATATTGCAACAGAATGAAATACAGATCAATCTCAGATGCATTGTTGGATGTGAAGATGGTGTAACTATCTTAGAAAATCCTTGTGCCATATAATAACACACTTCTGGTTCATCTTATACTGCATGATAGAGGAAGAGTAAATCGACACTAAGATTTAAGAATGACACTGGAAAACTGAAATTACATAACACCTTCATGTTGGTGTAAAAATAAAATAAGCAACCTCGAATGAAAGAGCTAAATTCTACAAAAGAGAATGAAAGGTCTTTGATTTAAATATAATTCTTGGCTTTGTTCTCAATTAGGTTGATGAGGGATGAAGGAATTCTGCTAAGCACAAGATAATACTGCAACATTTCTTTCCTTTTTATGCTGAACTTCAGCATTGCAATACTTCATACAATATTTACTGTCATACAATTCAACACAGAGTTTATAGCCATGTCAATGTGGCAATAAGAGTACATATCTTAGAACTCTAACCAAAATATATATGCTTGAGCATCGACAAGATGGCAGGGTGGAGCCTTACCAGTGCCTAAGCAGGAGGATTTTTAGAATAGTGCTCTCATAAATCATACTTTCATATTAAAGGCAGCCATCATAAGGTATCTGCTATGAGCAGGTAGGCTACTATTGCAGTTACTTCACCAAGTGGTGCAGCGAATGACACGACTATTACGATTCATAATTTCAATACAAACATAGTAGTGCTCAAATATCAATTCAGCGAATGACAACGAATGTTACAATATAAAAGTTTCAGTTAGAACCTGAAGACAAAGACCTCTGATTATGATTGCAAACTTCTTTGACAACCTTCAATTCAGACAGAGCCTTTATCTTATCAACCTCTTCTTGATTTCCCTATCCATCTTCTCTGATTATTGTTAGAGACCAATGGGGATTGAAGAGTTGCACACTTGGTTATTCTCAGATATTTCAGCAGCAACATTAAAATGCAAATATATAATTGAGCACTTAAATTATGAGATATATTCAGACTTAATTGAGCACTTAAATTATGAGATATATACACAGATACACAGTTAATGAAATAAACCTACTGCATAACATATTCACAGCAACAGTCACCAATATATGTACACAGATACACAATTTTCTGTGAAAGTAGTGCTGCCAGTGCAGTGTTGCCATACATTTTTCATCTTTCTAACCAAGAAAAAAAGCAATTAAAAAGCCAAATACAAACAGAGTATCAACTACAATATTGAAACTTGACTTTGAGTATATTGAGTATAAACTGTATTAGACCTCACTGGACATATATTGAGTATAAACTGTACTACAAAATATAAGAATGACCCATTATTTTATGGTAAACCTACACTACCACAATGACTTCAAGAAGGCCAAGCGCAAAGAACCCTTAAGTGTCATGAATGCAATAGCATTTTTTTCATCCCGAAGAGCACTTAGGGACTTAAGTATCTCCGACTCATCCAACTCTCCATTTTCTGCAAATCCTCGATGCATTTTTGGTACAAACTAAGCCCATTTTCTTCAACTTTTTGAAGTGCTCTAATCTTAGAAGCAGCAGCCATCTCAGAGAAAGCGTTTGCTATCCTATCTCCCGTCTTAAGGCGCATTTTTTTCTTCGGACGTGAACTCGTTGGACCATCGAATTTAGGTTTTTTGGATTTCCCATCATTAAGTAAGAAGATTGAATCTGAACTCGAACCGGACTCCTCATGTATTGTATCAATTGCTTTTCTTACTGTGCTAGTTGACTTTGAAACTTGGGTAGCATTCAAATTATCATTTCCCTCTTCGGATACAACTTGAACACTTGAAACTTGATACTTCCCGGTAGCTCGTTGACCTATAGTCAAAATACGTTACTAGATTTTATAAATATATATTTTTACAAGTAAAAGTGTGTAACTAAATTAAAATTTCATTACTCATGTAAAATGAATTACCTTCAAATATATGTGATAATCGATCATATAATGGGAACCCTTTTCTTCGAAAAGCTCTCGCATCGTTATGGACCTACATTTAAAAGTTTTAAGCGTTATTCCCTTTTTATATATAGTAATTACTGACCCAAATACTTTTACCTACCACAAGATAGTCATCCCAAACTTTGTCATCCGCCACAACCATTTTTTGATCATCATCCCAACCAAATCCAGATTGATTCCGTAACTTCTTGACAATGCCAAAATCTTTCTTCAGAACACTGTATCGATTTTTGATTTGAGCTACATCCAAATTCAAATTGAATTTCTTATTAACTTCTCGCGCCATACTTCGAAACACCTCGGTTTTAAAACCACTTTGATTTTTTCCTCCATTATGATGTTCAATAAACAGTTCAACCAAGAAAGCATCACGTGATGGCACCCACTCTGCCTTCGTTCTATTTTCGATCGTATCTTGTGAATTTGCCATTTACCTTTTAATCAAATGCAAAAATTAAGTTTAGTATTAATGTGTCGCGTAAAAGAAGGAGATTTTCATTTCATATAATCTCCAAGATAAATCATATACAAGAGAAAGAAAGAATGGTAAATCATATACAACTATTAATCAAAGGATGAACAAAACATACATTAAAATAACTACAATCAAACACGCACATATTATCATTTCATTAAGGCAAATTTTAAACAAATCTACAAGATACACATGCTTTAAACTTTGGTAATGAATCATCATTTACAAGAAAAATTTTAGACTAAGATTCAAACAATGATAAAAATCAAGAGTCAACTACAAATGTCCATAGTTAAATGAAAATTCACTAATAATCACAAAATTGAACAACAATAGACATAAAAGCCCAACAATCTAGGGCATATACAATTTTATAAACTTTAAACATAAAAAAACCCTAAAATCTATAGCATATACAATTTTATTATCTTTGGACATATAAAAACCCTAAAATCTAGAAAGATCAAATTAAATTGTTAATCATATTTGATTGTGCAGTATATCATATCAGATTTGATTAATTTGAACAACATTAGACATAAGAACCCTAAAATATAGTATGATTATATAATATTAACGATCAAATCAGAGAGAGAAAAGATAATTAGAGAAGAGATCGAGATCGAGATCGAGAGAGAAAATATAATCAGAGAAGAGATCGAGAGAGAAAAGATGCAGAGAAGAGAGAAAACTTACGGATATGAAATGAGGGGATGAGCCGCCGGCTAGTTAGAGCTGCTCGGGATGAGGGCATTTCATGTTTTTTGTAAAAACGATCCTATTTGAAATGAGGGCATTTCATGTTTTTTGAGAAATGAATCAATTTCTAATTTTACAATGGAGCTCAAATGGGCCTATTATTGAATCTTTTCATTAAAAAACCAAACACAAATAATGAACTCATTTGTAAATGGGCCTATTTTTAAATGGCCAATTTACAATTTTGGGACAACCAAACAGGGCCTTAGTCAGCTGGATATCTTATATTGGTTCTCATTATTGTGTAGGTTCTGGAACTATTGTCGAGTATTGCAATACTGGAGTCCACAGTTTCAGAACTTGAAGAGAAGTTGATCTCTTTGCATTTCCAACTTAGTCAGGAAAGAAATGAACAAAGACTAGCAGAATATCGTTGGAGGCATTCATCTTCCCAGTCGTTTTTTATATGCTCTGACATTATGAAAGAACCTGTATGTATTCTTTTTTCAGTGACAATATGTGTGTTATTGATCCTCGGTATAGTTGATTCATGGGCATTATTTAGATCACTAGCCCTTACAAAAGCTCAAGCTGTTGGAGATTAGTTAAATAATGACAATAATGTTCTCACCACCCTCACATGTGGGAAGACAGATAATAACGTCACAAACTTAGTGACTATTAATAAAGATTTTATTGATGGGAATAAATGTAGAGGATGAGTGACTACTAGAGAGAGCTCTGCTACCTTGGCCTCCCCTTGGGAGGCAATCTTTTAACTGTTGAGTTTTGGAATCCAATTGTGAATAAGGTGGAAAAGTGGCTAGATAATTGGAAGAAGAGTTGCCTTTCCAAATGAGGTAAATTGACCCTCATTTAATCAGATTTGAGTAGCCTTCCTGATGTGAATGAAGAATGAGGGTTATTTTTAGTAATTTTAGGGTTTTATTTTATTTTTGTTATTTTCTTTTGTTTCCTTTATTTGATGTATTTTCTTTTATTAGTTGTTTGTTTGGTATTATAGGGAGGAAGTAGCATAAGGCTAATAGGGACATACATATTTGTAATTACTTCTTTAGCTTGGAGCCTAAGCTACCTTCCTCCTTTAAATACCCCTATGTAGACTCATTTGGGTCATTCTTTCATATTTTGAGATTTGATTAGAAAGAGTTTGAGAGAGAATTATCTTTTCTTCCTACCGTTGACGTCATTTACGTCAATTGGTATCAGATCCTAGTCGCTCCACCCGTTGTTGTTGTTGTAAAAAAACAAAAACTCGTAAACAACGTCATGTGGGTTCAAGAAAGGATGAACACCTCAGCGCCATACCCTCTTGAGCAAATCTTGAAAGCCATCAATCAAATGAAGGCCCAAATGGAAGAGATTAATGCGCGACTTTCTCCACCGGCAACCAGCTCGCACCACCACCCACCCACCCTCATTAACCTTAACCCTAATTCAAGAAACCAAAACCCTAGCCCCCCAAATCCCTCCACTCACACTTCCGCAACTCATTTCAGCCCCCTACCCCAAGAAAATCAAAACCCTAACCCTATTTCACCAACATCCACACCAAGAACCACCATCCCACCACCTTTTACCATCCCACCGCCACAACTAGCTGGCTGGAATACTCCAAAACAGCCCCTGTTCAGTAACCCTGACCCGACACAACCCCATTCACCACCGAAACCCCAAACAGCCCCATCCCCGACCCAAAACACCTCCACCCCAAGCCCCCCACCCTTCCAGTCCACCGAAACCCACATCCTGACCACCGATTATCACAGTCGCCACCAATCGTACGTGGAATGTCAACAAACAGGCTTCAATCCCATGTTGGCAGACCCCGACACTCCCACCGCCCCGATTTGGGGTCCGCATCGTCAGATTTACACCCAAGAGGGCTGGCCGGCGTCGACATCACCTCCTACCTCATTTCCGGTCATTGATAGCAGCCCCACGACTGTTGCACTGCACGTACTGGGCCCACGCAGCTCAATCAGCCCTGACAGCCCCCTTCCAACACCGGCTGGACAGTCCACCTCCTCTCCGATGCAAAATTTGCCAACCTGGGTACAATCCACCCCTCTCACAATTCAAGACCCAATAAAAATTTAAGAAATTGTTCCCACCATTCAAGAACATATGTTTCTTTACCCCGACTCCTCCAAGATTCGCCCGAAAGTATTCAAGAACTTGGGTTTCACATCAAAACCTTGGTTTTTGATCCGGGTGGTCGATATTTTTGATGATTGGCATGAGGAAAAATATGAAGATAGCCGTAAGAATTCAAGAAATTTCTTCCTATTTTCAAAAATTACGTTTTGGCCCATCAACTTTTGTCACTGCCGCAATTTTGGAACATTTTTGCATTTCAACCTCAAATTTTAAAGTTCAAGGACGAATTTTTTCGAAGGTGGAGAGAATAATGTGAATGAAGAATGAGGGTTATTTTTAGTAATTTTAGGGTTTTATTGTATTTTTGTTATTTTCTTTTGTTTCCTTTATTTGATGTATTTTCTTTTATTAGTTGTTTGTTTGGTATTATAGGGAGGAAGTAGCAAAAGGCTAATAGGGACATATTTGTAATTACTTCTTTAGCTTGGAGCCTAAGCTACCTTCCTCCTATAAATACCCCCTATGTAGACTCATTTGGGTCATTTTTCCATATTTTGAGATTTGATTAGAGAGAGTTTGAGAGAGAATTATCTTTTCTTCCTTCCATTGACGTCATTTACGTCACTTCCTATATATTTCTTATCATGGTAAAGTTGCCAAGTTAATTGAGAATCAAATGATGAAATTTTTGTACGGTGGAGTGGAGGTAGACAGAAAAAATTATCTTACTATATGGGAAGTTGTTACACCAAGGGAAAATGGGGAGATTTAGGAATCGTCAATCTATGGAGTGAAAATGAAAGGGTTTTTACCAATTGGTTCCGTTTACTAAGTATGTAGTAAAATCGGTCTTACGTTTTTTTTCTCCAATAGATCCCATTAGAAAATATTTTTGCTCCTGTAGGTCCCATTAGAAAACCGGTAGTAAATATTTACAACCTATGCAAATAGTTTTTTCATGATGAAAGTTTGTTTTAATGGGACCAAATAAGGAATGCCTTATGCAAACAAAACCTATAAAAACAACAGATTTTTAGGCCTTTGTCCCATCTTAGTAATTTCAGTGGTCACCTACCCTATGTTTTTTTCAAAATGTACTTGATCCCTAGCTGTCTCTAATAGCATGTAAATATCAAATTGTTATCAACTATTCTCATGCCTCTCCATTTGATTCTCATGTTTTGTTACAACAGCTGGCCAAGCAAAAATAAAGAACTTGGGATGAGCGGGGAACTCATGTTTATAAATGGGACTAAATACTTGTGTTACCTAAAAATAAATCTCTCCTAGGCAAATTGTTGTGTAGAGTTCCCCTTAAGAGTGATTTCTATTGTTACTATCATTAAGAGTATCTACTGCCCCGACGATAATAAGTGGGATCCATAGGTGGCAAAGAGAGGTACCCATATAGCCATTGGACTTATATCTTGAGAGGTCTATCTCTTCTTTTCTTAGAGTGTGTGACCCTTAAAGTGGGTGGGGGGTGGGTGGGGGAGAGATATTATTAGATTTTGGTAGGATGGTGGGATCATAGAGATTCTTCTGAAACACCCCTTTCTTTATCGCATTTCCTTTAACCAAAGTCATAAAATTGCAGATCTTTATTATTTGCCCAATGGATCAATGTCTTGGAAGTTGGAACTTAACCTTCCGAAAAAATCTCAAAGATAATGAGATTGAGCACATTGTTGCCTTAAATTATTTGTTGATTGATGCTTTTGTAAATCAAGGGGTCAAAGATGTGAGAAGGTGGAAACTTGTCAAGGAGTGGGGTGGGGGAGGCTGTATAAGTCTTAGTCCAGATTCCTTACTAATTTATCATCTTTGCAAGCTTTTGCGCCATTTGAAATTAAATTCATTTCATCAGTCGGAATTTCTACTAATTTGACGTAAACTACACGTCAAAGGCCCAAAACAAAACAAATACAAATGCTAGAGAAGAATGTCTTGCATTAAAAAATGGAGAAGTGTCCTAAGATTAGGAGTATATGATATTTATATATGCGAGATTACTTGCTAACCAAGTAATTACCTAAATGACTAAAAGGGACAAGTATCAACAAAAATATACCTAATTAGACCAAACATGCTTGGAGACCAATTAAAAAGATAAAAGAAAATAAAAGAACTAAAATAAAAGGAAAACTAATATGAGGTCCTATTTCCAGCACTCCCTCACTCCAAAAAAGAGTTCGTCGAGAGGGATGCCCACTGAGTCAGGCTCCAAAATGGTAATCAATGCATGGTGAGGAGGCTCCTCGGACTCATCAAGATAATCTGGGGGGTACTCCATCGCTAAAAGGGCATGGTGACGTGGAAGAGAGTCTGACGCTCGATGTCCAACGGCGCCACAATTGTAGCACCTAAATGTGGGAGGACCCGAATGTGACGTCGCGAGGGGATTAGAGTTGATTGGGGCAGTAGTAGAGGGAGCCAATACTGGAGTAAGAGCAGTAGCAGGAACTGACGAAAGTGGAGCATGGGAGGATGGTGAAGCTGTTAGTACCATGTGGTAAGCCTCTACCTTAGTAGAATACTAAACCGCCTTCAGAAAGGTCGGTTGTAATCCCAGATCGCGCCGAATGTGAGGCTAGAGACCCAAAATATAGCGGCTGATCCACCGATCCTCTGTCTCGGGAAGACGAGCCAAGCTAAAACTGCTTTGTGTACTCCACCACAGTAGATGCCTCCCGTCTGAGGGATTGGATGCGAGCAAAAAGGTCGCACTTGGATGTCAGTGGTATGAATGAGGCCTAAAGAGCGACCTTCAGCTATGGACTGCTGTCCGACAATAACAAAGATTATTCCACCAAACTAAGGCGAATCCTTGAAATTTGGTTGCAGCAAGGAGAACACAAGAGTGACCCTTAACCCTCTTGTAATTAAAGACTGTTTCCATAGAAGCTAACCAATGAATCATGGCATCAGGGGAGAATCATCCGTCGAACATCGGAACATCAATCCGTATATCGCTGTGGAGACTCCGAGAAAGTAGGTGGAGTGCCATAGATAAGGGATCTCCATCCCGATGTGCGTCAAGGTTCATCACTTCACCTGGCACACGTGCAGTATAATCAGCAGGCAGTGGCGGCATCTGGACAGGTGGTGGATGAGGAGGTACATGCTGGGCTATTGGAGGTGTTGGAGGGTTGCGGACACGTGCCAATCAAATGTCCGCGTTCATCACAATAGAAGCACTGGCTGTCTCGTAATGACGCAAATCGAGGAGCACCAGGTGGAGGGGGAGGTATCCACTCCAAGACGCTGCGGTGGTGTCTCCAGCATATGAGAATGAGAAAGAATCGGTATAAAGTAGGGAGAGGTCATGGTGGGAAGGTGTATGATGTGATAGGGGAGGTGGGTGGGGGCACATAAGTGGGTCAAGGGGTCGGGGGCCTGAAATGTCAAAATATCTACCGGAGTCATAAGGCTGTTCGCGGTTGTATAAAGGGGAGGGAAGGCCGGAAGGGGCTGGGATCAGAGGGTTCATTAGCCAGCCGATGAGGTCGGAGATTCTGGTCGGGATTCCTTGCTTTTTCGGGAAGTGGGTCAGGCCCATGTTCTTGGTCGACGGTTTCTTTCTCGGGTCTTCGAGGGTTCGATTCTTTTGGTTTATTCATGGTGGTGAGGGGGCAGAGTAAGGTATCAAATTTTTGGTTGAATTATAGGGTTTGTTGATCAATCTTTTATCTCAATTCTTGATTAATCTCTTCTTGATATCGATTTAATTTCTTCGGGGCCATCGAGAGCGTAGTGTACGATTTGTTGATAATCTACTCACTAATACTCCAATTGGGGGGAACAACACTTCTCTCTGATACCAATTTGACATAAACTACACGTCAAAGTTTCAAAATAAAACAAATACAAATTCTAGAGAGAGAATCAAAGAATGTCATATATTCAAAAATGGTGAAGTGTCCTCAAATGAGGAGCACATGAATATTTATATGTGGGTGAATACTTGCTAACCAAGTACTTACCAAAATGACTAAAAAGGACAAGTATTAACAAAAATATACCTAATTAGTCCCAAACATGCCTAAAGATCAATTAAAGAGATAAAAGAAATTAAAAGAACTAAAATAAAAGGAAAACTAATATGAGGTTCTATTCCCATCAAAAGCGCAAGTGTTCTCACGCTTGGTCACCCAAGGAAGGATTAATACATGTGATTTGCTGCAAAAGAAGCGTCCTAATTGGTGTTTTTCACCCAGTTAGTGTGTGTTGCAAAGTGGGGGACATCAACCATCTCATAACTCATTGTCGCTTTTCGAGATTCCTTTGGCACATCTTTGAACCAATTCATGGTTGTCGGGGCGTTCCTAAGCAAAGCGAAACACTTGTTCCATAAAGAGTTGATTAGACATGGCCACAAGGAGAAGAGGGGATGATGCAAATACGAGAGTGCTAGGGCATCCATCCCCTTAGTTCTTCCCCTCTTTTCTTTAGTTAGTTGATTAGTTATGTAGTAGCGGTATTACATTCTCTAAGGGGGTGGATGCCCTCTAGAGTATTCCTTTTACGCCTTTTGTCCAATGTCTTTTAATGCTCTTAGTTTTTTCCCAAGGAATCTATCACTAGATAAGATGATGTAAGGCACACTTTTCAAAGTATTACGACTTGAGATAAATATTGATTATGTAATCTGGAAGTCCATGGAGAGTACGTTAGAACTCAGGAGAGGTGACACCCTTCAAATATATTAATCTTTGTTGATAACGGAATTGGCTGCATTCAAGAATTTCGTGTTAACCTCACTCAAGTTTTCATCAACTGCATGGGCTCTTTTATCTCTATGTTGGAATAGTAGCATATGTATGGATACTCTTTTTTATCAGAGATGTAATTCGGCAATAGCATATGTATGGATACTCTTTTTATCAGAAACGTAATTCGGCCTTTTGGACAGATTGTTCAATTGTATATTCTATTGCTTTTTAATGGAACTTTTTGTTATTGATAAAAAAGTAATAATTTAATGACTTGGACGTTTATTATCAATCAATAGTGAAGTTCGTGAATGTATCACAACTTAAGTATCAACATTTCACCAAACCCCAAATTTAATCTACATTTAATATTTCTCCTTCATAGACCTGCGGTCACCTGCCTAATATTTAGACAATGTCAAATAGTCGTTAGCAAGGTTCTAGGTTTTAGTACTATTATTAGGCCTTTTTTGAGTTTCAAATTGAAACCAATGAAGTCATATCACTTCATAAATTTATTGATCCCTTCTCTACATTTATGTGCTGTTCTTATTAAGTTGAATTTGATGCAAAGACTGGTACTTTGTGCCTCACAACCACCTGGATTATGTATCAAGGATGATGAAGTTACATCTTTGTATTGTAAAACAATGTCCTTTTGACTTAAATGCCTCGCTAATATCGATTATTAGACTTTAGTACTACTCACTATTTTTATTGACTTTGCCCCAAATTCGTTAATGGGCTGTCAAAGTTAACAGTTGGCACATGAATATTTTAAAAATAAACAATTAAAAACATAAAAAAAACCAAAAAGAAGTTCAAAATCCCATAGTCAAAAAACAAAAGGCTCTCTGACGTCTTCGTCTTCAGAAATACCCGGGGAATCCCCCTTTTGTGGTTTTTCCAAAGCGTGCTTCCGTTTCTTGTTCTTCGAGTTTGGTGAACCAACAAGTCGCTCCTCTAGTTGAAGTATCGGTTCCCTTTTTCGTTGCGGCTCTTTGACAAAAGGCGCTTTCAATATCAGTGAACTGGTGCTCCAGTATTGAATTTGGTCAAACCTGCGGTTAAAACGGTTTTTGAAAAAGTGATGGTGTCGGATCCTAAGTTTTTCTGGATTCCTTCTTTGTTACCAGGGTCAACCCCAGGGTCAACCCCAAAGCCATAATGTATCAAACTTGCAAGTACAGTTTGGGGGGAGGCAGGCGTCGACCCAACCTTGTGAGTATTCGGACTATAACTGTTCCGATGAACAGTCACTTACTTTTGACAGTACCGGCAGGAAAGAGAGAGAGAGCAGTGTGATTAGCTCTATAATGGAAATAATGGAAATGCTCTATCAAATCAGAGGAGTTTTCTTGAATTACAGAGAAGCTTCAACAATGACTTATTTAGTTTCTTCCCCATTTACCTTACCCACCACCAAAATGGACAACCTTTCATTAATTTCTCAAAAGCAGTACTTTCTCCAATCTTTTCTTCCCCCAAAATTCAACAAATCAAACCCCAAGTCAGCCAAGAAAGTGAAATGCACTGCAATTGGTGAAGGGAAGGCCTTTTCAGTCAAACCACACAAAAAGTACAAGAAGTCCGTCGAATTGTTCCTGAAAACCCTAAACCCACCGTTAAAATTGATGCAGTCCTAATGTTTCCATCAATGCCTGAGGTAATGAGATTGATCAAATCGGGTTTATTTGTGTTCAGCGGAGTTTTGGGGGAGATGGTGAAGGTTGGATGCAGGTGGAGGGTTGTGGGGGGGGGGGGGGGGGGGGGGGAGTGGTTTTCATATTTTTAGTTTTAGTTATTGTGTTATTTTTTGTCATTCTTTTTTTTTTTTTTTGGTTTTATAATCTTTTTAAAATTTTAAATCATTTTGTTATTGAAATGCCACGTAGCAGCCCTTAACGAAATTGGGGGCAAAGTCAATAAGTTTAGCACGTGGTACTAAAGTCTAATAAATATTAGGGACGTATTAAAGTTTAGAAACCCTTTTTAATTTTTTTTAATGTGTTATGTTGAACTGCCATTTTGTGTCTTCCAGATTTCATCTTCTTTGGGGTGTCCTAAACATCCCATATCTGAACTGCATTATTCTTCTGGCTCTGAAGATACCTCATTCCAGGATCGACCATCAGAAGGCACTAGCGGCCGATCATTTAGTACATTCTTGACAATGGAGGTATCTTTCTGATTCTTTTCTTATAGCTTCTTTCACTTGTATGCAGAAATTGAAACTTTCTGATTCTTTTCTTATAGCTTCTTTCGCTTGTATGCAGAAATTGAAATTCTTCTTTGTTTTTAAAGCTCCAATAAATATGTTTAGTGTGGTCACTGTATTTTGTTTATTAAGTGCAGAAGTTTATATATTTGACTATTTTGTCTTTGTGTGCAGAGTTCTAGACCTAGGTTATAATATAAGTTGTAACATACAAATCTACAAATCATCATGAAAGTGGACAGGGAAATAATATCTCACCATGACATGGTAACACGAGAGAACCTAAAGCAACTCCATATATTGTGTAATATATATTTTTTTGGAAGAAAAAATAGAGATATCTGATTAAGTAGGGGCTTCTTTCATGTTTGAGAGTACATAGCTCACCAATCATAATTTCGAGTTAGTGAGTGAGTGGTGGATAATGTCGATTGTAAGGATGGGCAATGTAGGTTTACATGGGTAAATTGACTCTGTGTGTTTGGGGGGGGGGGGGGGGGGGAGGATGAGGTTTTTGGGGATTTTCAAGGAGAAAATAAAGACTCTTATGGAATGAATGTGAGGAGGTAGTGTGGAGAGACAAAGTGGGAGCAGTAAGCCAAGTTTAAATGGGTGAGGGAGGAAGCTTCAATACCAAATTTTTTCACAAGATTTTATGGTCAACCACTTATTTGGCCTTGTGAGAAAATGATGTGTAGGTGCGGAAGTGACTAAGATAGACTTAGACAACAACAACGACAACATTTAAGAAGGGTAACTATCTCTCTCCCCCAAGGGAATTGTTCGTGATGTTACAATAGCGGAACATCACGCGTGACATTATCGGAAGAAGCTAGAATCAAACTGACTAAAAATAAAGAAATTATTGAAATATTCCTCGAAGCTCATGCTCTTGCATTACTCCCCCTTCCCCCAAAGAAAAATCGCCATGATGTGATGAAAAGTGGCCTCAGTGATCCATGTGTCCTTGACCTCATTTGGTAGTCCTGCCACCAAATGAGGAGGCGGTTGTAGTCACCGGACAATGAAACGTCAAACTCGAAGTCGAGGACTTCATCAAAGCAATCGACATGGGTGCGAACAGGATGGCCCTCTGCTTAGGGCAAGGGGAAAGGCCCGAAGCGGCAGATCTGGAGCTTGTTACCCTTTCCTTGTTGGTGTGCTTTCTGTTGGTACACCAAGACAAATTCGTCTGGATAGAATACGAGCGCTCGACGGTGGGTGTCTGTGATCCTTGTACGCACATATGTACGCCGCACTGAAGGTCGAGGACGAATGGATCACGAAGGCCATTTTCATAAAATTAATCCTGACTTTTTCCATTATAGGAACTATATGGTGACTTTTCAAAGGGAGTGGTGCAGGAGCATGAGCATCAAGGTTCAGTTTTGTACTTTCTTTACTTTTAGTCATATTGATTCTATTGCCTTGCGTGTAATGCAATGCATGATGCCCTGGGACATCACTATGCCCTTTCATCTGTAAAAGGGACTTGTATTGTACTCATGACTACTATTTTGAGATGAGTGAGAAATAAAGAGAAAGTTCCCCTTCCTACATGTTGTGGAGTTTATGTTAGTCATGGGTTCAAGTCGCGCGGACTTCATGGAATGGGGAGAGGGATGTGGGCATCATCACTTGTTTGTTGACCATGTGAACTCATGGGCGAATCGCCTGGTTTGAACGCCATTGAACGTATGATATTCAGCTGAAATGGCACACCCAATCCCGTATGCATCGCAAAACCTTACCAAACCCACAAGTCTTCGTGCTTGGTTCCAGAGATTTAGCTCATTTTTCCTCCTGTATTGATTTACAGTGAGTTGAGATGACTACTTGTTCGTATATCGACATGAGTATTAGACGATGATTTATTATTTTCGAATATACTTTTGGCACCATAAATGAGATCAACATATATATAGGTCTTGAGTTCATATTTCAATAGTCTAGCATAATGTATTGTCTATGTTGTAGTTGCATGCCTGGATGATCTTGATGGAAATTAGTGAAGCTGTGGGGTTATTTTAGTATTTTTAGTGTTTTTTATTTTTTATTTTTATTAGTTTTCTTTTATTTTATCGTATTTTTGTTGTTTGTATTATAGGGTTAATAGGAAGCCCTCTTAAAGGTGCATTATAGGAAAATGATGTAAAGGGTGTGTGTCTAGATCATGTGACATTAGATGGGCCTAGGCCCACTTCCCTATTTAGGGTATTGATGCCATCATTCTAGATCCTTTCCACTCCCCTTATAAATATCCCTTTATCCCTAAATGGTAAATCATTTCACGTTTCTTCAACTTGAGTCTTAATCTCTCACTCTAGTGTCTTTCTGTATTGCCATTGATGGCTTACGTCAATTGGTAGTGAGGATCGTTCCACCCATTGTTGCTGTGTAGGAAAAAATCTTAAAATACAAGCAACCAATGGCGCAGAAAAAATCCACCCGAGCCGAGAGACGAAACGCTCGATTGGAGGAAGCCGTAGCCATGCTACCCAAAAGGCTCCATGACCACCACCACCACCACGAATCAGCTCACTCCAGCCCTCTCCCACTGCCAACCCACCAAGAACCTTCCCATTCTGCCACCACATCCGTTGACTTGGAGGAAAGGATTGCTCTCCTCACCAAAAAAGTTGATTATGTTTTCAACCTAAACCCACCCCCATTCCATTTCCCCACCACTGACACCACTGCTGCTCCCCACCCACTGTTACATCAAAACCAACACACCCTCATTGATCCTCCCACCACCCTTTATTGTCCCATCAACTCAAAACCCTCACCCTCACCCAAAACAGCAAAAAAAAGGGGGGAAGAAGCAGAAAAAAGGGGCGGAACACAGCCTTAGGGTTCCGACGAGGAGAGAGAAAGGGACTAAACAGCAATCGAACCAGAGGAGGGCTGAAACAATGAAACCCACCCTTTGTTGTACTCCGACGAGCTCATATGTTGGATAAACAAGATGGTTGTGGCAACATAGGGGCGGATCCAGCACTTTGTATCCCAGAAATGGTGTTTGGCCTGGGTGGATCTGGGTTTGCATCGAAAAGAAAGAAATGGTTCAAAAAAAAAAGAAAGGAGAAGAAAGCATAAGAGGTGAATATAAAAAGAGACGAACAGAGAGAGGGTGGCCTTACCAGAAAAAGATCGCCGACGAGATTCCCAGGCCAAGGCAGGCTGTACTTAGTTACCATGGCTGCCACATTGTGGATGTATTTTTTTGGGAACCCTAACTGCGAAGAGAAGAAGATGTTGAAGTTGGGCCTGTTCAATTTTTAGGTTAACTTGGCCTTTGTGTTTTTTTGAAATATGCTACTTTCGGGCCTCATTCTGGGTCTCTCTTCCAATATTTGACTTGCTGTTTTGAAGCTTTTGGGCTGGGAGGATTATAAGGAATATGTGGCCCAAGTTAAATACCACTCTAGACAACCCATCTTTAAACAAAAACAAAAACAAAGAGAGCTACTTTAACCAAAAGCAAAACAAAAACAAAAACAAAAAGAATGAGAGCTACTTTTTTGTGGTCTGTCTAATTTCAGAATTCGCACACGAGTCCCTAAAGTTTCAAAGCTCGAGGGTGAAATTGGTTTTAAGTGAGGGAGAGTGATGGAAATTAGTGAATCTTCAGGGTAATTTTAGTATTTTTAGTCAATTTTATTTTTGTTAGTTTTCTTTTATTTTATCGCATTTTTGTTGTTTGTGTTGTAGGGTTAACATGACGCCTTCTAGAAGGGGAAAAGGATGTAAAGGGGGTACACCTAGATGAGGCCCACTTCCCTATTTAGGGTATTGATGCCATCATTCTAGATCCTTCTCATTCCCCCTATAAATATCCCTTTTATCCCTATCTGGTAATTCATTCTACGTTTCTTCAAATTGAGTGTTAATCTCACTTGAGTGACTTTCAGGATTGCCATTGACGGCTTAATTTACATCATGCTACTGAGTACCATAGTCTTGTTGGCTCCATAATGTGCTTGACCTTAGCATCTGGCCTCAACCTCTCCCACACTAAGTGCATTGTGGATCTTCTGGCTACATAGTTGCATGACTGAGTGCAAACCAACACTCGTTGAGGGAGAAGTCTCGGCTATCAATTATTGAGAGTGATCTCTTACCTGATGCTATTGAGCATCATCGCCCGGTTGACCTTCACTCGTCCAGACATTGCTTTCTTGTTCATCACGTGGCTTAGATCATGAGTGCATCTAGAGCACTCCATTTTATCGCACTTATGCTCAGTCTATGCTATCTAAAGGTATCCTGAACTTTCATTGCTGGTCAGGTGATCAGGGTTAACTTGCGCTAGTTGCTCAACAAGAGTTCTGTTCATGAAAACAGTGTTCAATTAGTTCTAGATCTGCACAGGTGATACTTTCATAGATAAACCGACATAAATTTTGTATAGAATAATTTATGCTGTGTCAAATGTTTTAATATACACAACAATCACCTCAATCCCCTATACGAATAAAATATGCACTTCTCTGTTTTTTCATTTTTTTCGGTAACTACTTTAACTTCAAATACTTTATTGGGAACCTTCATTGATTCAAGGGCATGTCCAAAGTTAACGACCATTTTTTGAGCAACAAAAAATGGTGACAGGAAATCTGAAAGTAATAGATGCTATGAAGCACGGACTTGACAAGTAATACGTGTTTCGAAGCGACACGACATGTTATGTCTGGTAGTCAGCTGGACCATTTTATTTCATTTGAAGCTCAGACGACTGTTTCTTCACCAAATGTCTTTATAGTCACTGCTTTCAGTTTCTGTGCTCAAATTCCTCAACCCAAGATGGTGGAGTTTGCGGGGGTGTGTTAGATGACCTTTGTATTTTGTAGATGTGTACAAAAATATTGGCTTGATGATTGTTGTAAGATTAGATTTAGGATTGATTCTTGTTCCTTCAATAAGCTTATATAAGATCCTCCATATTTTTCTGACAGATGGACACAATACACAAAACTCTATATTGGCTTAGACATATTACAGAGTTTAGTGAAGAGGACGAGATGGCAGATTCGGCGCAATGGGATAAAAAATAAGGTAAATTTCAAAGCACAAACGTAGTAAAGGGGCTTTGATGCCTTTTATATAGGTTGGGTTGCTGGATACGGGATCCTCGTAGTAGGCTGAAGCGACATCCAACTGAGAGAAGGTCGTCTTTAGAAGCCACAGTTGGTTCTTCCATCAAGTTTTGAATGACTATGAAGTCTCGTTCGAAGGAAGGGAAATCTTGAGGGAGGGGCCTCGCAACTCACGAAGAATGGCTTTATCCAATTCTTCCAAGTGCGCTATTCTTCCTTCTAACCTAGAATGTCTGTTCTTCTTTGGGGACATCGTTTATTGCTAGAATTGTCTACACAATAACAACATCAGGGAGCGAACCACAATTTGATACTAGTTGAGCTAACACGACAGTGGCACAAAGAATCACACTCAAACGGGTAAAACCTCTCATTAGCATTCAATATCTTATGAAAGGAGGCATTATATCATATTTATACCCTAGGGATCATGGCACCTCTAGAAAAAGGTAAATAGACGACATGATCGTACTATTGCATGATACTAAGGGGAGGGACCATTAATTGAGCACCAGTTTTGGAAAATGTTTGATGGCGTGTTTGTCTACATAGGCTGCATTTTCTATATGGGGGTGTTTATTGTTTTCAGGCAGCATACACAGTTGGAGGCCATTCTTTCACTGCGGCTGCCATTGAGTATATAATTCTGAAGATGAAACCACCAGTCCACAGACCACAAATTGTACGAGTTCTCTCTCTCTCTCTCTCTCCCCTGAATAGTAGTCCTACTTCCATTTTTTGTATGTCCCAAATTAAAAGTCCACTTTAGAAATCAGTGGACAAAATTTCAAGGTATTCCTATAAGTACTATTTGGCCATTGATTACGTTGAAAGTGACTTTTGTCTTGTTTTTCAAACGTGGATTTTTTAATTAAGGGCTGATGATATATTTTATTTTCTGTGATTATTTATTGCCTTGTTATTTATCTATGCACTGAATAAGCTTTGAGGGCGGCGTATTCTCAGGCTTTACTTCTTGCTCTCCACAAGCTAAAGGTATCGGAGGAGCAACATAAGTTTGTGATTGATACATACGAACCACTTGCAGCTTTCGCTCTAAGCTGCGGAATTTACTCGTCACCTGCGGTAACATGAATCCCTTCACTATATTTATAACCTCTTCAACAACTTGTATATAAGGGATGTGTTTGATTGGCAACATTTGTCCTGGAAAATACAAAAGATTGCACATGTTCTAACTTTTGGCATGTTTGATTCTACATATTTGCCTTGGACAAATTTCCACCCACCCAAAAGGCACAACTTTTAAAGCACGATAATTATTATTTTCCAACTTATATTTTCTTATTTTCACTTGGTCAAAATTACACAGCTTTAACCTAAATAAGCCCATTATTCTCCATCTCTTCACACAACTACAATCAAACACATAAAAGAGAAATTTTTAGCTTGACAATTGTTTTCATGGTAAAAAATTTCCTGGTTTTCTTTTTTTTTTCTAAAATTTACTATCTTTTATCAAACACACCCCGCTATGCTTTCCTTGTGGGTATATAGCGTAGTAACGGTTGGAAGACAGAGGTTTTTTTTTCCTTCCTAACCTTATTGCATTGCGATTATGAATATTCAAATGATTATGCTTCAAATGAACTTATCCCAACCCACATATCACAAAATGGTTTTTTTCTACTACAAGCTTATAATTCATATAATCAATATTAAATTAACAATACAAAATGGTTCAACATTTTTTTTAGTTTTTAAATAGCAACTCAACAAACGAAGCCAAAAATATTATTAATGTTTGTTAGCACCATATCTTGATCTCACATTATATATATATATATATATATATACCATAAGGGTGTGTTTAATTAGCAACAATTGCCATGGAAAATATGGATTCGCCATATTTTTTTACTTTTGATGTGATTGCACAATTTTGCCTTGAAATTTGTTTCCACCCGCCCAAAATGTACGACTTGTTGAAGCATGATATTTGTATTTTTCAACTTCTACTTCCTTACCCCCACCTCCCTGAAAAACTTTCCAAGGCATATATTCATTGGTTTAGTCTAAATAAACCAATTCTTTTCCATCTTTTAACACAAACCAAATACATAAAGAACAAATTTTAGCTTCGCAAAAAATTCCAGGATTTTTTTTACTTGGAATTTTTTGTTCTTTTCTATGAAACACTGCCCAGAATAAGGATTTACACTGCCCAGAATATAAACAAAGAGCTCGCAGAATCACAGCATGATTTTATCCTAGCTTCAGTTGGAGTGAGCACCAAAGGAAGGCTTTTGATTCTCAAAATGCTACAATGCTTTGCTAAAGGCTTTCGGGATGATGAAAAATTGGCTGTATGGATATCACAGTACCTTCCACCCCACCAGGCTGCCTTTGTTGAAAAATGCATGTCACAAAGGCGACAAAGTCTCTTTGGTTCCCGTAATTGTGGCATTCTTCCATTTGATTCTCGGTTCCGTCATCTATTCCTGCCTGAAAAAAATGCACAGTAATGGCTTTGCCGATTTTTCCTACACTTGGTAAATGCGTCATACTTCAATTTTGGGTTATTTGACTTTACCCCTTGAGATAATGCAGTATCCCCAACCCCCACACCATGTTCAATAATTAGAGCTACCCCGGCATGTGCATCAACCTGCTTGTACCTTATGCATTATGTGGAATTTTGAATAAAGATCGAACTCACATCGGAACCTTGTATGCATGTGGATTGTGTTCTTGCAAAGAGTTTAGTTTTACGCGCTATATTTAAGTTCCCGTGAATGGATAAGGTGGGTTGTGCATGCTTTCGCCGCGCTAGAGATATTTTGGAACTCTTGGGAGGTTCGCATAAAATTTGGGAGGGTTACCCTCAATGCTGTAGTTCATATTCTTTCTTAGATAACTTCCTTTCTACTTGGAAATTATTCCATCTAGTAGTTCTCTAGTTTAAAGGTTTGCAAAATCCTTCAACTAATTAATAAATCATTGTTTATTTATTTATTTAAATATCTTCGCATGATGGGTTTTTAGAATTTTGTACTTTTTACTAATCATGTTAGATTTTGGTACTTATGTCGTTTTTCCAACGTGACTTTTTAAAATGGAAAAGAATTTTAAATGGACCCGTGAATGGATAAGATTGGTTGTGCAGGTTTTTGACTCACTAGAGATATTTTCGAGCTCTTGTGAGAAATAAAATTAGGGAGGGTTACCCGCAGTTCTGTAGTTCATATTCTTTCTTAGATAACTTCATTTCTACTTGGGAATTATTCCATCAAGTAGTTCCGTATTTAAAAGTTTGGAAAATCCTTCAACTAACTAATAAATCATTGTTTTTTTAAATTTAAATATCTTCGTACGATGGTTTTTTTGAATTAAGTACTTTTTACTGACTGTGTTAGATTTTGGTACTTGTGTCGTTAATTTTTCTTTAAATTTAACAGTCATGTAACAAAAACGTGGCTTTTTAAAATGGATTTTTTTTAATTGACCCCCACATGTTTTAATTGTGGTGGGAGGGGGCATAGTGTGAAGCGATGCCCATCCAAACGGAGTCATGGTAGTGGAAAGAATGCATAGTAAATCGCTTTGAGTGAGGATGATTCGGAAAGGAATCCAGCTACGCCACTTCTATTGCTAGAAGAGGTTTTGGTGAGTTTAGTTGATTTGGAGGACTTTGATGTTTCTTCGGCAACCAAGGGAGTATACATTAAAATCTCTTCAATTGGCTACTTTGAATCACTATGGTATGAGGTAGATGAGGTTAAGGTTGCTTTGTGTGAACTTCATGAGGAGTCGAATAAACTTGGGAAATGCAAATTTTAACTTTCCATCGCATTGGCTGTGTTAGAGAGCGAGATGTAGCTTCCAGCGAGCTACATGCATAAGCTTTTTTTGAACTACAAAAACGATTCCTCCGTCGGAGAAAATTGGTCCATCAACTGAACTTGTCTTATTGTGATAGGGGTACCGCCTTTTCATTCCCACCGCATTAAAGTAACAATATTTCTTTGCTAAAGATCAAGCTAATTTTTACGTCTATTTTGAAGTTAGAAGATTTGAGTTTTGGTTTGACTCGAAGACATTGATTGCAGACCAAAACTAATCACGGTTGTGTAGCGTTCTCTAGCAGGTTGAAAGCTAATGCGTAGAAGAGTGTTACATGATGTTATGCATAGGGAGTGTAAGACATAGTTCTACTTTGTAATTCTCTACCTTAGTACAATTATCATTCAAATAAGGCTGGTGTTTTTCTCGCTAGTAGAGTTCTCTTCGTATAAATGGTATCATGTGGTTATTTTACTTTTCCACATATTTTGAATCAATTGTCTTAACTAAGAAGATAAAAAATGGTTTGATTTTAAACGTAGTCAAAGTTTTGTCACATAATTATTAAGGATATATTTTGTTTTCCCTTTGAAAATAAGAAAACAATATCTTTTAACTTGATTAATAATTTTATTTGGGTAGCTATATCGAGAGCATGCACTGCCAATTAAAATTATGGTTTTATTTGAGTAGGGCTTTAGTTATTAATGTTCCTTAGCCGGTTTATCGACAATTTTGTTTTCTAAGCTTTCTTTGCGAATTTCTTTATTGCTTGGTCCATTTAACAAGAAATCAACAATATTTATTTAGTTAATTTTCTTATCAAACATATTTTTAAAATTAATGTTTAGTTCTAGTGGTGACATTAGTACGAAGATAGTGACATTACCTACTTGTTCGGACTAAAAATTATTTTAAAAATATGAACTAAATATTAAATGAAACATTATTAGGGACTACACGTTAATTAACCCATATTTTTTTTCCATTTTTGGTCCATCTTTTGGGCTATTTGATTTTGGTCCATGATTAAGGGTGAAAGCTGTGCTCGTGTAAGTGCACAATCGTTGTTTTCGTTTCACCGCCTCAATACAAAAACCTAAATTACGACTACACTCAACTGGTGAGTACAGCGGTAAGTCGGGTATCGAATCCACAGAGAGTGTTCGATAGATCGTAACAGATTATTAATTCAAGAATAAAAGTGTAAAAGGATGATGTATAAATGTAAATGAAAGAAAAGAGAAGTTAAGTCTAAATAAAGTAAAGCGAGGATCGAGATATCATCCAACCATACGGATCGAAACAACTACTAATCAAGATTCCGGCTCGGAAACAATTCAATCGAGCATTATCAATTACACATAAACTTCACACAATAAGGAATTTAAGCCAAAGTTGCGAGAATAAACACATAACCGAAAATTGATCGCATGCGGATTAAACTCGGATTATCGTTATAAACACTAATGATGCATGACATAGAAAGTTAAACGCATAATCATTCGACTTTAATTCGCGCGGGTTTGATTAAACGCAATTTTGCACAAAACCTAATTTTTGGAGCTCGGGGCCCGAAAATGGCGGAAATGAAATCCCGACCCTATTTATCTAAGGGTGCATAATTAAACTAGGAAATCAAGAATTATGTTAATTAAACTAAATTATGTTAAGAAATCAAGAATTAAAGCATGTAAACTAGTTAGAAAGCATGGACACTCAATTACAAAGCAAGGAAAGATGAAGATTAAACTATATTAATGGAAATGGAAGTGAATAGTTCAATCTTACAAAACCACATGGGTTGTCAATCCAAGAAGAAGAGAAAATGAACTCTCCAAACCAAACCCTAACTAAAACTATCTATATCAGAATATGAGAGTGTGTATATGTTTTATTACAACAAAAATTAGCTTATATAGTAAGTTGGAATAAAAGAAAAGAAGAAAGAAAAGTAAAGAAAATATCTGCGGGAAAAAATAGGGGCACGATCGATCGACCCCTGTGGTCGATCGATCGACTGTTAAAATCGTGGCCAGAATATGAAGGATCGATCGATCGACCCCAGGCTCGATCGATCGATCAAGCAGGGCAGCCTGCAGTTTCCCCTGTTTTGGCATGCTTTCCAGCTCCGCTCAATTCACCGTAACTTTGTCATACGGACTCGGAAACGCGCACCCTTCGCGGCCACGCGAAGCTTGCGAGGAGGGCTACCACTTCCATGAGATGTTGGGCCAGGTGCCCAATCTGTAAAATGACTAAAATGCCTTTGAACGTGCGGTTGCGTACGGAAATTACGCGGAATGCGTCCGAATCTCATACTTGGTACCTAAATACCTACAAAATCCCAATTATACCTCATATAGCATGTTAACAATATAAACAGAGGTTGTCTGGTTAACGGGATTAAATATAGAGATTAAGGCACCCGAGGGGGCTAAAATGTGTAGGTTCGACGGATGAAATACGCGATATTTGCGTATTATCAATCCATTAAAGTATAACAGGGCTTTTCTTGGATTTCGTTTGCAAGCTTATTTTTGTGTTGGGTTTTTCTTTTGGTGAAGATGTGGTCGAGTTTTTATCTTATTCTAAAGACTATTGGCCCAATTGATGTTTGTTCAAATTTTGGGCCAATTGGTTAATTTGCTATTAATAGTATATGATATATATTAGTATGGCTAAGAATCTCATATTAATAATATTACTCCTGGTAGTTAAAACATAAATAACATCAATAGCATTACAAATATTTTATAAGAAATCTTATAAATTAATAATACGACTTCTATTAATAATAAAAGAAAAAACATCTATAACATTACAAATATCGCTTACAAAAATAACATCTATAACGTTCCAAATAACATACTAAAACGAGAAGCATTACGGATAATTAGGATAATATACTTACCGAAATTACATATGTTAAATTTTTCAATATAGAACTTATTATGAGAAAATATTGAATAATAAAAATTTCATTACTATACCTAGCAATACTATCAGTGTTAATAAAATGGGATATAAGAAACAAATTTGCAACTATTACAAATAATAATTCTAATATACCTACTACTAACAACAAAATTTATTAATTTTGAAATTTTATAATTGAGTTTACCATAACTTAATTCACAACTAATTTACTATAACTTAGGGTATGCACGAAGATTTTTGAATTTCAAAGGCTTACGTCACAGAAATATAGATTTTTTTAATGATGAGAATGATACAAACCCATAGTTCCCGCAACTCAATAATAAGCCTTACTTTTGTTATGCACAGGGCTGCAAACGAATTGAGCTGGGTTGAGTTAGAGCTTGAGGTTGTATTCGAGCTCTGTTTATTTACTAAACTAACGAGTCGATCTCGAGAAACTCGACTTTGAGGAGTCTAATCGAGCTCGTTTATGCCTTTAAAGTCGAGCTCCAGCCGAGCTCAATGATCGTAAATTTTAAAGGAGCTCAAAGTCGTGTCGAACTTGGTTCGTTTGCGTAACAAAAAAGCCGAGCTCGAGCTGTTGATGCATAACTTATGCATGCCTTCAATAATGATATTGGGGCGGGGTCAATTATTTCTCCATTTAATTTTTTTTTCGTAATGGTTACATTTACTTAATTTTATACAATGTTTCTTTGTGCTAACTTTTTTGAGAAAGTTTATGAAATTAAAAAGAGAAACTATTATATAAGTTTTTTATTTGATCAAAATGATTTCTTGATTAACTACAAGCTTATTAATAATAATTTAGAATTTATTAAAGAGTTCTTCTATGCCGACTCACAAGCGCGATATATTTGATCTGACACACTGACATGTCATACCAGTATTGCCTCGTGCCTGGGTCCAATAGTTTGGTTTTAAACTATTATCATAAGGATACCTAATTAACAGTTTTACGTATAAATTATTCCGACACATGATCTATCAAATTATACACGTGATTAGTACCTTTTAATATTAATCTTAGGTATAAATTTTTAGGCTCTTTAGACCTATATAAATGTCAAATATTGTAGTTAGGATGAAAATCATACCAGAATCAACCATGAGTGCTTGAGAGAAGAGCTTAAAGCTTGAACTCCAATTTTGAATCCGAAATCAACCTTGAGGATTAAAGTTTCTTTCCCAAGCCTAATTTCAGTTGGTGTTGCAATTTTCAACAGCCTAACTGATGGAGGTTGGAACTTTATTTTTAAGAGGGAGGGACCTTAATCCGAATAGTCATTCAATCTTCATTGTCCATCATGGTATAATAACGAGTCATGATAATTTCATTTTATCATAAAATGTTTAATTTTATTAACTAAAAAACAAAATTAACCTTTGGATTTCAAGAGAACCCTTTTGTTAACCAAATCGAATTTAAGAAGTATCGGATGAATGGTTATATATTCTCGTCAAGGTTGTACGAGCAAAATACTTTGTTACAAAACAACATCATTTCATATAAGGCTCTTTATATATTTCAGCGTGAGTTCCCATGATAAAAATCCCGTTGAAGCAAAAATGACTTATTACACACACACATATATATATATATATATATATATTTATTTATTTATTTATTTTCAAAGAGATTGTGCTTTAATGTGGTTGGGTAAGAGTTGAGGAAAAATACTTGTAAATTCAATTCCGCTACCAATCTGATAATGGTAGTCTTATACACGATGAAGAGCAAGGAGCATATGAATTATGAAATAGTTTTTTGTGCATTTGAAAAGTTTAAGCAAGTGTTTTACTCGGAGTATATCAACAACGAACTGTGGTCAATCATTTTACACGCACCAAAGTGTCTCACCAGTAACGTGAATGACCTCGGAGTTCCTACTGACTATTAATCCATTTTGGATGACAACCCAAACTTGAAGAATATTCTAATATGGGTCATTATATTAAAATTTTAAAACATAAGGATTAATCTTGAAAGTAGGTTGTTAGGGGGAGAAAACATAATTTAACTACAAAATTGCTCGAAAATAGGCATGATCACACCACACGATACTAAACTAACTTATAGAAATAACCTTTACAGTCATGTCACACGACACTATGTACACACTTACACTTATTTATAAAATGTATTTTTAAAGGTTAAATAAGTGGTTTTGATACATGAGATGTGTTGTGTATACCTTTGGGAAGCTCGAAGTCTCTTTCATTTGGCTTGAAACCGCTTGCACAGTTTCATTTGGACTTGCGCATAAGACCACCGCTCAAACGGTCAAGATTTGACGCACGCACACGGACACACACCATTTATCCATGATTTCATATGGGATGTAATTGTACGCATGACGAAATTTATCGTTGCACACGGAGTAGAATTAAAAAAAATTATAAATAGGTCATTTCCCTCTCTTTTCAAAAAATCTGAAATCATCATTACTCTTTCACTTGCATCACACACTACACCTAAGTTTGACATAAATCTCATTAAATGCATAAAAATTGAATTATGATTTTTGTACCTAGTAAATTGACCTATATTTCATAATTACTACTTGAGTTTTGTTGATCCACATGCCTAATATGACTTCACCTAGTTGATGTAACAACCCCTATTTTCTCACATAAAGGTTGGTTAGGCATAGTACGCCGAAGATGGGGGTTGTTATATAATCTATATCATTCTTAGCATCGACTATAACAAAAATTCATATGATAAACCACATTTGAATTAGAACTGGATTAAATTAAGGGACAATACGTAATAATGAAACCAGCATCCACATCCAACAAAATAAAACCAACATGAATAAATACTGTCACGACTAATAAATAAAATGACTCCAAGATTATGCCTTTACCAAAATAATTAAAAACATGAAGAAAAAGTAGTAACCGAAGCTAGAATCAATAAATGAATCTTTGAGAAGTAACTTATGACAGCAAGTCTGATATTCCTTAAGTCCTTCTATCCAGTCCAAGCAAACCAGGGGGGATATTTGAAATTTTGGGTCAGCGCCCTAAAGTTTCAAGAATTAACTTATTTAATTTAAAGTGCAATAAATATAGTCGATTCAAAGTAAGTATCCCCCATCATCACTCACATGCGATTAATAACTCACCCCGCCTCTAACTGTGATATTTCCCATATCTAAACAAGCCTCAAAATAATAAATGACAACTTTGCCAATTTAATATCAAATGCATTAGTTATAGTCAACACGCTAAATCGTAACCATCTACATTCATTTTATCATTTCTCGAAGTATTCAAGTCTCATACCCCCTTTGGCATGACTTCTACGATATAATTCTTGCTTTTGAGGGCAATCGGTATGTGTGGACAAGCCATTTTATATAGCTGAGTGTACGTGAATTGCCTCACTATATACCTCATGGAGACAACACGTATGAGAGCAAATTCTATATACTTTATGTACATGAATGAGTTCCCTTCTATATACCTCCCATCGTGAGTTCGGTCAAGAGGTACGATGCGGGTGAAATCATTCGATATACGTTAAAGGTACTAGGTCAATGGAAGGAGAGAGTCATATTTCTTAGGCTGACTGTGACCCATCGGACCAGCGCCCATCACAAAGTGACCCCTTAATACGGGACAACATTTTGATCAATAGCCATGCTCTTGGTGATGTAGTGTGCAAATTGCATTATTCTTGATTAGTATATTATGGAGAGAGTCCTTTATGATGAGCATTATACTAATAGGGAAGAATGTACAGGTATAAAAAGTAAATCTAACATTGAACATGAAGATTACACTAAACATGGATATATGTGAGTGTGAAAATCTACAAGTGAGTGTGTGGTAGTGAACCTAAGCATGAATATTTTAAGTGGTGTGTGATAAGTGAAAGTGAGAAATCCTTTTACTAATAACAAAAAAAAAAGAATCTTATTAGCATTTTTAATTTGTTTTATAAGAAATCCTTGCATCAAAAGTAAATACTTTCTATAACAAAGTAAGTATTACTTGCAAACTCTACTAAGATGAAAAACTCGTTTCAAATTATAAAAGATACATATTATCTCTGTCATTATTAGTCCGAGTGTGAAACATGTAAACGAACTAAATTTGTTTAACCAAATTAAATATGAGATTTTTAGAGAAACAAAATGGGATACAATAATATGATAAGATAATGAGATAAATTGCACACTTCATTAATGCTTTGATTTAACAACACACACATCGATTACATGATAATAAATTGAGTGCATAACCGTGAGTTTTCTTCTGTAGTAACCGTGAAATATCGATTATATGATGCTTGTAGATTACTTTATTGAGTATAATGTTATTTCATTATATTGTACACGATATTTGTGCACAACTTATTTTCACATACTATAATAATGTATGTGATCTACGATGTTGAGTTTATTTCTTCAAGCAAGGTTATACCTTATAGGGAATCAATTTTGAGTGATTGAATGAACACAAGCTACAATTCATATGTGCGGATACTAGATTTATGATTTCGTTGCATGCATGCATATTTGAATGCATGACTTGCAAATTTTGAGACTTATAAGTAGGTATTCATTCAGTTTAATCAAATGCCAAATATAGGCTAAGATTACATGTGAATAAATTATACTTGTAGTCATTTCAGATTATCCTAATGTTTTTTATAAGGTTAAATTGAAGTGCAAGACATGCTGAAATTTGAATCAAATAGACATTGGAATTTTTATAAATGTTAAATAATTGGTATCAATGTTATATAGTCATATTCATATGGCACTACTATGATAATTGTTATTATAACCGTATTATGCATTAGTATGACCATGACTGATTTTGGTCAATATTTCTAATTTGCTACTCATACATAAGTGATGAAGCGAGAGTAAATGATTTATGTCTTCCATTTACTATTAATTGTGTAATATCTCATGTAAACGCTTTGTCTATTTGATTTTCACATTATGTCTATTTTTCATGAATTTCAAATTAAGGAATAGATAATAATATAATTATTCATGTATTACGGGTATTTTGAAAATGTATGCGTATCACTAATATTTATATAATATAAGGTTTGGTGTTCATTAAAGTGATCCATTCCAGAAGATATAAATATTGGACTAATGCATTAATATCATGCATATTTTGGTTGCCTACGGGTCCATGTATGATATTGAATGCTAAGATGATGATACTTTATGATGTTGCATACATATTAATGTTTATTCAGTCATTGTGATTCGGAAGCCTACAGGTCCAATTACAATAATTGAACAAAATGTTAGTGGTGATATATATTTTGGGAAGGTAATAATGGTCGTCAATCGTAGATGCCATAGTTTCTTTCACTATCATATCTCTAATTAAGTTTATGAAAACCATAAACATGAATAATTTAGTTTGTTGCTCATGTGATATTTAATGAACATAAGTGAAAAACTTATTAACTTATGAATGTAAGTCTTTATGTAATGTAATATTCATATTATGAAATGTCTGGTAGTCACCACAACGACCCGACTAGAATGCCAATGAATATTAAATGTAAAGATGATAGTTTGCGATTTTGCCACGACAGCTACACAATGAAATCAACTTAATTGAAGTAGCTGAAGCCGCATAATTGAAAAGTAGAGCTTCATATAACGTGACTCAAAGAAAACAATGTCATGTTTAAAGAAATTACTACATTGTATTAGTAATAAGATTTTCAAGAAATTACTACTTGTGAAAAAATTATGCTTCCTCCATCTCAAATTAAGAGTCCACTATTTTTTCTGGGTTGTTCCAAATTAAGGGCCCACTTTCCTTTTAACTTCGATTTAATAAAAAAAAGGATCGTAAATGAGAAAAAAAATTCTCAACAAAATTCTAAATATCAATATTTATTTTGATGACCTCAAATCAAGAACGTTACATTTTTTTAGAACAATTATACAATTACCCCCAAATTACCAAACATACGCTTTAAGGGTTTGTACCCTGGCGGGACCCACACCAGAGTACAAACCCTTAAAACACATTTTCGGTAATTTAGGGATAATTTTGGGGTAAGTCTAACATTTTTTATTTTTTGTTTTTTATTTTTTATAGTGATAAGGCTCTCCAACATGTATTGTTAAATTAAACATACCTAAAAACAATTTTTTTTAAAAATACCAAAAAAAAAATATTTTACAGATATGATATAGATGAGAAACATAGTAAGGAGATCATCTACAAAATATTTCACCAAAAAATTCAATCTGAATGTAGGTGAAATGAAATAGGGTTGTATATGTGCATTTTTTACTGTTCAAACTTTTGATGATCACGTAACTCACTTCCGGACTGATTTTTTTGATAATTTTTTTTGTACATAATCTCCTCGATATGAAGATCATATGTGGTTAAGAAATTATATATTTTTTTTTATTTTTCAAAATTGGTATATTCTTTAGGCTTGTTTAATGAGATATGTTGGAGCGCCTCAGTGCAGAAATAATAATGTTCTTTATAGGAATAAAGTATCTAGTCCACTATAATATTCCTAATTTTACTACCAATCTAAAAATATCTAAACTATATCAGCTAACAACACAACATCCCTAAATACAAATATAAAGATTCTTATATAAAATTCCATATTTTTCATACTTCCTCATGAGGGAACAACAAATGGAATGAAGCACATTGTTTGGTGACTTTTTTAACGTAAAAAAGTCTTATGAGAAGGCCTATTGAGGGAGACATTAAATAATAACATAAGACTGAAATGGAGAATTTAAGAGTTTTTTTCTAACAACAAAGGAATACAAATATTTTTCTTTTTCTAACAACCAATCACATCATTGGTGAAGGTTGAGAATTGCTGATGCAAAGGGTTTTCTAGATAATAATGATTACCCAAAGTTAAACACTAGTTTTCAGATTGTAAATTATAGGAGAAATCCACTGATGGAGACATTAAAGGATAACATAAGACTGAAATGGAGAATTTAAGAGTTTTTTTTTTGTTTTAAAATTTTATTTTAAAAATATATATTTCATAAAATAATGTTTCGCTAAATATATATGGGAGAATGCTACACGTTAAAAGATTACGTCTTGAATCGCTATACTTACATAAAATCAATTTTAAGTTGTATGAAATAAAATGCACCTACCAAAAGTAAAAAAACCACGTATGAGAAGTGTAATTTTTAGAATATAATATTTTGACATACATTTTTTAAAAGTGCAATACTCCGAGTGCTTTTTGCACTTTTCCCCTCAGACTTTTTAGTCATGTGAATTACCGTTATTTTGTATATCAAAATACCATACACCGATTCACGGTAGTTTTTGACGATTAGGTAACGATGGTTAATTGATGATGACTAAATGAAGAGTAATAATACCCTTACCGGGTCCAAGTACCGGTTTAGTACCAAATGTGATTTATATGACTTGTACACTGGTGGGGCCCACACCATAAAACAATCAAATCACACCATTGTATAAGCAAATAAAGCAGTACCGGTACTAGACCGATACTTGCACCCGATGTGGCTATCATTTTTCCTAAATGAATTAAATGTAGACTCTCTCTGACTCTCTCTCTCTCTCTCTCACTCACTCACACACACACACACACACACACACACACACACACACACACACACACACACACACATAGAGACTCTCTCACACACACACGCATGCACACACATGCATGCACACATACACACGCGCGGGGTAGTTTCTCTCGATTAGGTGACAGTGGTGGGTTGATGGCAACCAAATGGAATTAAATGTCAAATTTACCTAAATCTATTTCCCTCTCACTCCTTGGTTTTATAAATTGGGTCCTGATAACATCTGTCTTAAAGGCATACATTAAGATCCCAAAAATAGTAGGGACAGAGTTCCAACATACATTTAATAGGGAACAAATATTTATGTGGAGCTTTATTACTTACTGTTTTGAGGCTCAAAACATGTGCCTAAGCGCACATGTTATCATTTTCCTTTTAAATTATCTTTTTAAAAGACTAGTGCATCTTTTGGGAAAATGCACGGGTTTTATAAAAAAGAAACTTTATGCACTTTCTTGAAGAATGCATGGTTTTATGGGGAAACTCAAGATTTTTCCTCACAAATACATGAATTTTTTTGGATAATAATTATTTTTAGAGAGCTTTGAATTTGAACATAAATTACATAATATCAAGATTTGTTTATTTTGGAGTGTTCTAATTTGTTGTATTTTGAAGAGATTTTGAACAAATTCTAATCATTTGTTGTAATTATTTACTTTTCATTCTTGGAATTTTAAAAAAATAACACAGGCTATATTGTTAGATTTTGTTTGCAATAAAATATTTTTTTGAAAGTTATTTGTCATGGATTTCCTGGCCAAAAAGAGAAGATAGAAGAGAGGGAGTTAAGGGTGAAGTTATACTGTTTATTTTTTAAACAAATAGATTGACAGACATCTATTCATCTGACTAACTGTCGAATTCAGGGCTGTAATACCTCGTATTTTTGTGATATTTATTTATGGGATTAATTAATTAAATGCGTATTAATTCGAAATTAATCCGGGTTAAAATTCTAGCGAGATGCGAGTTGGTATTTGATTATATGTGCATATATGATTATATATGAATATTGAATTATGAAATTTGTCGTGAGTTTGATATACGGCAATTTGGACATTTTATTGGGACGCGGGTGACAGTCGCGTCAGGACATAATTATTTTATTTATAAAAGTGAAATTTAAATTCTATTAACCGTATGGTCGTTTTGAGTGCGCCTACGCGTCCGGAAGGGTCGAGATAGTCAGAAAACACTAGCCGGGGGTTTAGTTTGGGTCCCGGGGTATTTTTAGGCCATACCGACATCTTATAAGGGTAGTTTGGTAATATAGTATTTTGGGATTTAATAATGACGAAAATTAGGATTTATAATCTGATTTGGGAAACTAACCACTAAACCCACTACCAACCATATTGACCCATAAGACTACGGGTAGTTTTAAAATTGGGTTTTCTAAGTCTCCTAAACAAACCCTAGCCACCTTTGGAGAAGAAGGCTTGTAGAGAGAGAGAGAGAAGGAATTTTGCGGAAAAAGCTTCATCAAATCAACACCAAATTCAGAGACACTCGAGGCAAGTGATTTAATTCTATTTAATTCAGAGAATGTTTCTTCCATGTTAGATAAATTGAAAGATTTACATTTGTTCTCGGAAGTTAAATAAAAACCCATTTTAATTGGACTTAGAACTTGAATTTTGAGGACAAATTGCATGTAGAATAGTATGGAGATGATTATACTGATGTTAATATATGTTGGATGTAACAAAAAACGGATCTAGAATGGACTTATTGAGGATTTAGAATTCTAGGGTTTATGTTCTTGTCAATTTGGAGAAAAGGGTAGAGATTCGATGAATTAATGATGTTTATGATGCGTAAATTCCTTAAAAGATGTTAGTATATGACCTTAGTATGTTTTAGGATGATTGGGGACCTTAAAACATTGTTGGGACGAATTTTGGTTGAGATTTGAGGTGTAGAAATTGGTGAAAAATGAATAAGGATTTCTGGGCTCGAATCTGGTCGCTCGTTAGAAGACCTGCCCAGGTCGTTCGAACGACCTCGTTCGAACGAGCTTCTAACGAGTTGACCATTGACTTCTAACGAGGGTGAAGCTCGTTCGATGGGTTCGTTCGAACGAGATCTCGTTAGAAAGTCCACTTCGTTCGAACGAGATCTCGTTAGAAGACTCAGTTCGTTCGAACGAAGTCTCGTTCGAACAGACTCGTTCGAACGAGACTTCGAACGAGTTGACAGTTTAGGCTTTTTAGCCTGTTTTGATCCCGAGTGCGCCGTAACCTTGTGTATAGGTAGATATAGCCCTTCCTTGATGAGTAATTGTTATATTTGGGATGTTTGGGATATAATGAGGAGTCAACCCTAGAAGTGTAGTTTGAACCTAAGGGAAAATATGAAGTAAGACGTGAGTGTCTATTACGATGTGAGCTATTGACGGCCTAATTAATTATATTAACCGGGGGACATATAAATGGTGTAGTATTATATGTCAGTACGAGAAGAGATATGTACCAATATATTATGGTGATTACTAAGACGTGTGCATACTTAGTATATGTATTGATTTCTGTGTATGACATACCTACCATACTTGCTATCACGGGAGGTTTGCGTTCACTTAGGGCCCTCTAATCCTTGTGTTGCCCGGATTTAGACTGGTTACCTCGATGAACATAGGTCAGAGAAGGACTTATTGGGATGTTAATAAGTCTGCTGATCGTGGGAGCGCAGGTATGTGCGTGACCCATGTGATGTGACTGTGTTCGCCTCCATTATTTGTGATGTTGTTATCTGTGAACTATTCTTGAGAGATTCGGAATATGTGATCCTTATGTACGTGATGTACCGGGATGGATAGCAGAGTATGCGTGCACCGCAGCTAGTTCTCGGGGTGCTTATATTGTATTATATTGTATATTTATGTTGAGGAAATATACACTTAGTAAAATGAGAACTTTCATATGGTATTGTGTGTATAACTATGGAATAACATAACAGGGATAATCTATAATGAGTTGTATTACTTTGATATGAGAACCTATATTTACGTTAAGCCCCATATTTAATTGAGATCGTTATAATGTAATATGGGAACCGAGTAATAAGGGTAGAACCTATGACAGTCTAGCTAGATATGATGTCACTTAGCTAGTGGTTTGTGTCATTTTAGATGGGTACTTACGTTAGGAGTTCACAGTTAGACGAGAGGTGAGAATTTCACGTGAGTGCACGTCCTAACATGTACTTTGCATTTAATGTTTTAAATGTCTTTAAAGCACTTGCAGGTTTTTAAAATATCTCCACATTCGGACTCTGACCCGTTTTCTTTCAAATCTATTTTCTTGTAAAACCATTTTAGGTGCCCAGCCACAAGGACACCATGCATAGGATACTCATTCAGGTGACGAGCTGTAGCTGTTTGTGGAAGCTACAGGGATTTGCTTGTAGACGCTTCTTTTATTTGGATTCCTGATTCAGTATTTATTAGTTGTAGGGCATGTTGCCCATTTCTATTAGAGACATCTTTCCATTTTAGTTTTTCAGACTTTGGCATGTATTGATTCAGTATTCAGTATTTCATTACTTATTTCAGTTGTGGGATTTGTAGTGAGGAGTTTTCCTCCAGACTTTATTTACATTATGTGATGGTTATTCTATTTACTTCGTTATGGGAAATGGTGTTATTATTCTTCATTTCACTTGTTGCATGTTAATCAGACTTAAATTAAAATTTGACAACTTACTTTTTAAATACTAGGTGGTTAGTAATCATTAATATGTTTTCGACAGTGATGCTATTAACATGACCAACTTGGCATTTTGAATTAATTTAATAAATGAGTAGCTACTCGGTATTTAATTAGTCGGGGTGTCACAGGTGGTATCAGAGCATCAGGTTCTAGTGTCCTTTAGGATCTGTACGGCTATTATGTTTCCGCTAAGTTCTCTTTGATATAGAGCCCTATATTTTAGGACTGTTGTACTCTTTTTGTGTATGTTTCGTTCTTCAGCTATTTTAAGTTTATAAACTGTGAACTTATAAACTTTATTCTTTTCAGATGCCTCCACGACATGCACGACGAGTTCCCAGGGATGCAACGCCCGAACCCCAGCCCGCTCCAGTTCAGGGCATGATGAACGCCGCTGAGGTTGCAGCCATTGTAGCCCAAGCGGTAAATGCCGCAATTGCCGTAGTTCAGCAGGCACCACCTCAGGCGCCGGTTGTCGCGCCAGTACAGGCAAATGCATTCCCATCTGCTTGGGAACGTGTACGTGACGCTTTTCAGAAATCGCATCCGCCAGAGTTTGCAGGTAGCTCAGATGTGGTAGTCTCGATCCAGTGGAGGAAGGATATGCAAAGGCACTTGAGGATGTATGAGTGCACGGATGTTAGAAGCAGGTGCTAGCTACTTTCAAGCTAGTTGGATCTGCACTGCAGTGGTGGGAGTCTATTACCACCGTGGAGGAGAGGGATACTCTCACTATTCAGGACTTTTGGGTGCGGTTTGACCGCAAGTACTTTTCGTCCGCTGTTCGTATGGAAATGAGGAGGAAATTGATGAGTCTGAAGCAAGAGGGTAAGACCGTGGCCGAGTATGAGGCCGAGTTCACGAATCTGTTGAATATCGTTCCGGATGAAATACCGACAGAAAAGAAAAAGATTGAGAAATTCACCGACGGGTTGACATGGAGGATCCGTCAGGATCTGTTAGGGAACCTTTCGTTGGCCACTTATTCTGATGTGGTTAACGCTGCTTTGTTACACTGCCAGGATCACCGCTTTCATATGGCTGAAGGCAAGAGACCGGGAGAGTCTAGCCATCAGGGCAGGACTGGAGGACATGGTGCTAGTGGGGCACAATATGTTCAGGGGCAGAGACAGGGTGAGCAGGGTTCCCAGCAGGGGGATCAGAAGAGGTTCAGATCAGGGAATTATAGGCACGGACAGGGAGGTTTTCGTCTGGGCCATCAGGGTCCGAACGGCCATCAGGGCCAACAGGGGCAGAATGGGCAACAGTTTCAGCAGGGCCAGCAGGGCCAGTGGAGGAATGGTAACGGCCACCAGGGCCGGGGGCAGCAGGGACCGAGAGGGGGAAACTTTCCAGGGAAGTGTTTTGTTTGTGGCAAGACTGGCCATAAACGCCAGGACTGTCCTGATAGGGGCAGGGCCCCGCAGCAGCAGCAGGGTGCTCGACATGAGCCACAGAGGCCACTTTTTCCACCAGCCTTCCCAGCTCCAGCCCAGGTGCCAGCTCTTCCAGCCATTCCAGCAGTTCCTGTGCAGCAGGGACAGTTACAGTATGGACATGTCTATAACGTCCACCAGGCAGCAGCTCCGCAGGCACCGCCCGCGATTGAGGGTACGTTTCTTATCCATGGCACTATGGGTCGAGTATTGTTTGATACGGGGGCTACACATTGCTTTATAGCCACACATTTTGCGAAAGCCTTAGGGTTGTTAGCTACGGCAGAGAACACAGTGACGTGTGTAGACTCACCATTGGGGAGTGGGTCACTTATTTTCTTTATATGCCGGGGAGTAGGGGTAAAGATTGGTGGTCTGGTATTACCTGCAGATATGTTGGTATTAGATATGCATGTTCACGATGTGATTATCGGTATGGATTGGCTCGCTGATTATAGAGCCATGATTGATTTCTTCGGTGGGAGCATTGTTTTTTCCATTCTGGGGCAAGAGATGTTTGTAGTGGCGATGCCTCGCCCAGAGGGAGGCTCGAACGCTCATTTGTATTACCTAGAGGAGGATACCTCTAAGGAGGTTGTGATTCCTTTAGATTCGATCCCAGTCGTCAGGGAGTATTCTGATGTATTTCAGGAGATACCAGGCCTACCCCCCAGTCGAGAGATAGACTTTGTGATAGATTTACTGCCATATACGAGACCTATAGCACGCGCACCGTACCGTATGGCTCCGACAGAGATGCGAGAGCTACAAGATCAGATAGAGCAACTGTTAGGTCAGGGCTTTATTCGCAGGAGTACCTCACCTTGGGGCGCTCCAATTTTGTTTGTAAAGAAGAGGGACGGTTCACTAAGATTGTGTGTGGACTACCGGGAGTTGAACAAGGTCACGATACGGAATAAATATCCGTTGCCTAGAATCGATGACCTATTTGACCAATTGAGAGGAGCTTCTTTCTTCTCAAAGATTGATTTGAGATCGGGATATCATCAGTTGCGTATCAGGGAGGAGGATGTCTCGAAGACTGCGTTCTTGTCGAGATATGGTTCTTACGAGTTTCGGGTTATGCCTTTTGGTTTGATCAATGCTCCAGCCGTGTTTATGGACTTGATGAATAGGGTGTTCAGGGATTTCCTGGATCAGTTTGTCATTGTCTTCATTGATGATATTCTGGTTTACTCCCAGACAGAGGAGGAGCACGCCGAGCATTTGAGGCAGGTTTTGCAGACGCTGCGTCAAAACGAGTTGTATGCAAAGTATGAGAAGTGCGGGTTTTGGTTGAAGGAGGTCCAGTTTTTGGGACACATTATTTCCGACCGGGGGATATCTGTTGATCAGGGGAAGGTATCCGCGGTGAGGGATTGGGGACAGCCCACGACACCGACTGAGATTCGTAGTTTCTTGGGCTTAGCAGGATACTACAGGAGGTTCAATCGGGGATTTCCGAAGATAGCGGGTCCTTTGACACATCTGACTCGTAAAGGTGTGCCGTTCATTTGGAGTGATGCCTGTCAGTTGGCATTTGATGAGTTAAAGGACAAGTTAACCTCAGCACCTGTGTTAGCATTATCGAGACTGGGAGTTAAGTATTTGGTTTACACCGATGCGTCTTTGCAAGGACTTGGAGGTGTATTGCAGCAGGAGAGACAGGCCATAGCTTATGCTTCCCGTAAGCTTAAGCCTCATGAGAAGAATTACCCCACGCATGATTTGGAGTTGGCGGCAGTGGTATTTGCCCTACGAATTTGGAGGCACTATCTTTTGGGGGAGAAGTTCCAATTATTCACGGACCACAAGTCCCTACAGTATCTGTTCACGCAGAAAGAGTTGAATATGCGGCAGCGTAGGTGGCTTGAGTTTGTGAAAGACTACCAGTTCGACATCCAGTATCATCCGCGAAAGGCTAACGTGGTAGCAGACGCGTTGATCCGTAGGCCAGCAGATGAGGTGGCAGGGGTGTGTAAGGCTAAGTGGAAGGAGTTGGGACACCAGGATGCAGTGGCCCGATCTTTCATGTCTGTGATGACCGTTACACCGCAGATTTTCACGAAGGTAGTACGGGCACAGACTAATGACTCGTTCTGTCAGGAGCAGATAGTTCGATTACTAGCAGAGGGAGCCGAGTCCTATACCGTTAGCTCAGACGGGGGATTACGCTTCAATGGGAGATTAGTGGTTCCGGAAGGGGAGGAATTGCGACACGAGGTGATGGCAGAGTTGCACGGCTCACGGTTCGCGGTACATCCCGGTGGGGACAAAATGTACCAAGACATGAGACGTCAGTATTGGTGGAGCAGAATGAAGAGAGATATTGCCGACTTTGTTTCTAAATGCGCCACTTGTCAGCTAGTAAAAGTGGATCATCAGAGACCGGCATGACTGCTACAGCCGTTGGAGGTCCCGATGTGGATGTGGGAGAGCATATCCATGGACTTTATCACGGGATTGCCTACGTCACAGAGAGGTCACGACTCCATTTGGGTAAATGTGGACAGGTTGTCCAAAGTCGCTCACTTTTTACCCGTAAGGACTGACTACACTACGGGACAGTATGCCCAGCTCTTCATTTCAGAGATTGTGAGACTTCACGGTGTGCCCCTAAATATCGTGTCTGACCGAGACAAGATATTTGTTTCACGGTTTTGGGAGAGTTTTCAGGAGGCCATGGGCACGGAATTGCGGTTGAGTACGGCGTATCACCCGCAGACTGATGGGCAAACGGAGCGTACCAACCAGATGTTGGAGGACATGCTACGTATGAGTATCATTGATTTTGGGGGTGGATGGGAGCAGTATCTTCCACTGGTGGAGTTTGCTTACAACAACTCCTACCAGTTCACCATTGGCATGGCTCTATTTGAGGCGTTGTACGGTAGACCTTGTCATTCCCCAGCATGTTGGTTGGAGGTGGGGGACAACAAACTACTTGGGCCGGAAGTGATTCAGGATACTTCAGCGAGGATAGAATTGATTCGGAGTCGCATTCGGGTAGCTCAAGATCGGCAGAAGAGCTATGCTGATGCGAAGAGGTTCTTCAGAGAGTTCCAAGTGGGGGACCAAGTTTTGCTCAGAGTATCTCCTATGAAGGGGATTATGCGTTTCGGGAAGAAAGGGAAGTTGGCACCAAGATATGTGGGACCATTTCCTATTATTGAGCGGATCGGACCGGTTGCGTATAGACGTGGGTTACCGAAGCAATTGCATCAGATTCACGATGTGTTTCATATTTCCTCGCTAAGGAAATACCTTAGAGATAATTTGGCTCATTCTCACATCGCTGTGGAGGACATCGATCTCCAGCCGGATAGCTCCTACGAGGAGGGGCCGATTGCTATTTTAGACCGAAGTGAGCGGAAACTGCGGTCCAAGATAGTTCCGTTAGCGCGTGTTCAGTGGCGACATCATAATGTCGAGGAGTCCACATGGGAGTGCGAGGATGAGATGCACGAACGTTATCCAGAGTTGTTCTTACCAGGTACTTTCTAATTTCGAATTTCGGGACGAAATTCAGTTATTAGGGGGGAAGTATGTAATACCCCGTATTTTTGTGATATTTATTTATGGGATTAATTAATTAAATGCGTATTAATTGGAAATTAATCCGGGTTAAAATTCTAGCGAGATGCGAGTTGGTATTTGATTATAAGTGCATATATGATTATATATGAATATTGAATTATGAAATTTGTCGTGAGTTTGATATACGGCAATTTGGACATTTTATTGGGACGCGGGTGACAGTCGCGTCAGGACATAATTATTTTATTTATAAAAGTGAAATTTAAATTCTATTAACCGTATGATCGTTTTGAGTGCGCCAACGCGTCCGGAAGGGTCGAGATAGTCAGAAAACACTAGCCGGGGGTTTAGTTTGGGTCCCGGGGTATTTTTAGGCCATACCGGCATCTTATAAGGGTAGTTTGGTAATATAGTATTTTGGGATTTAATAATGACGAAAATTAGGATTTATAATCTGATTTGGGAAACTAACCACTAAACCCACTACCAACCATATTGACCCATAAGACTACAGGGAGTTTTAAAATTGGGTTTTCTAAGTCTCCTAAACAAACCCTAGCCACCCTAGCCACCTTTGGAGAAGAAGGCTTGTAGAGAGAGAGAGAGAAGGAATTTTGCAGAAAAAGCTTCATCAAATCAACACCAAATTCAGAGACACTCGAGGCAAGTGATTTAATTCTATTTAATTCAGAGAATGTTTCTTCCATGTTAGATAAATTGAAAGATTTACATTTGTTCTCGGAAGTTAAATAAAAACCCATTTTAATTGGACTTAGAACTTGAATTTTGAGGACAAATTGCATGTAGAATAGTATGGAGATGATTATACTGATGTTAATATATGTTGGATGTAACAAAAAACGGATCTAGAATGGACTTATTGAGGATTTAGAATTCTAGGGTTTATGTTCTTGTCAATTTGGAGAAAAGGGTAGAGATTCGATGAATTAATGATGTTTATGATGCGTAAATTCCTTAAAAGATGTTAGTATATGACCTTAGTATGTTTTAGGATGATTGGGGACCTTAAAACATTGTTGGGACGAATTTTGGTTGAGATTTGAGGTGTAGAAATTGGTGAAAAATGAATAAGGATTTCTGGGCTCGAATCTGGTCGCTCGTTAGAAGACCTGCCCAGGTCGTTCGAACGAGCTTCTAACGAGTTGACCATTGACTTCTAACGAGGGTGAAGTTCGTTCGATGGGTTCGTTCGAATGAGATCTCGTTAGAAAGTCCATTTCGTTCGAACGAGATCTCGTTAGAAGACTCAGTTCGTTCGAACGAAGTCTCGTTCGAACAGACTCGTTAGAACGAGACTTCGAACGAGTTGACAGTTTAGGCTTTTTAGCATGTTTTGATCCCGAGTGCGCCGTAACCTTGTGTATAGGTAAAGATAGCCCTTCCTTGATGAGTAATTGTTATATTTGGGATGTTTGGGATATAATGAGGAGTCAACCCTAGAAGTGTAGTTTGAACCTAAGGGAAAATATGAAGTAAGACGTGAGTGTCTATTACGATGTGAGCTATTGACGGCCTAATTAATTATATTAACCGGGGGACATATAAATGGTGTAGTATTATATGTCAGTACGAGAAGATATATGTACCAATATATTATGGTGATTACTAAGATGTGTGCATACTTAGTATATGTATTGATTTCTGTGTATGACATACCTACCATACTTGCTATCACGGGAGGTTTGCGTTCACTTAGGGCCCTCTAATCCATGTGTTGCCCGGATTTAGACTGGTTACCTCGATGAACATAGGTCAGAGAAGGACTTATTGGGATGTTAATAAGTCTGCTGATCGTGGGAGCGCAGGTATGTGCGTGACCCATGTGATGTGACTGTGTTCGCCTCCATTATTTATGATGTTGTTATCTGTGAACTATTCTTGAGAGATTCGGAATATGTGATCCTTATGTACGTGATGTACCGGGATGGATAGCAGAGTATGCGTGCACCGCAGCTAGTTCTCGGGGTGCTTATATTGTATTATATTGTATATTTATGTTGAGGAAATATACACTTAGTAAAATGAGAACTTTCATATGGTATTGTGTGTATAACTATGGAATAACATAACAGGGATAATCTATAATGAGTTGTATTACTTTGATATGAGAACCTGTATTTACGTTAAGCCCCATATTTAATTGAGATCGTTATAATGTAATATGGGAACCGAGTAATAAGGGTAGAACCTATGAAAGTCTAGCTAGATATGATGTCACTTAGCTAGTGGTTTGTGTCATTTTAGATGGGTACTTACGTTAGGAGTGCACAGTTAGACGAGAGGTGAGAATTTCACGTGAGTGCACGTCCTAACATGTACTTTGCATTTAATGTTTTAAATGTCTTTAAAGCACTTGCAGGTTTTTAAAATATCTCCACATTCGGGCTCTGACCCGTTTGCTTTCAAGTCTATTTTCTTGTAAAACCATTTTAGGTGCCCAGCCACAAGGACACCATGCATAGGATACTCATTCAGGTGACGAGCTGTAGCTGTTTGTGGAAGCTACAGGGATTTTCTTGTAGACGCTTCTTTCATTTGGATTCCTGATTCAGTATTTATCAGTTGTAGGGCATGTTGCCCATTTCTATTAGAGACATCTTTCCATTTCAGTTTTTCAGACTTTAGCATGTATTGATTCAGTATTCAGTATTTCGTTACTTATTTCAGTTGTGGGATTTGTAGTGAGGAGTTTTCCTCCAGACTTTATTTACATTATGTGATGGTTATTCTATTTACTTCGTTATGGGAAATGGTGTTATTATTCTTCATTTCACTTGTTGCATGTTAATCAGACTTAAATTAAAATTTGACAACTTACTTTTTAAATACTAGGTGGTTAGTAATCATTAATATGTGTTCGACAGTGATGCTATTAACTGGACCAACTTGGCATTTTGAATTAATTTAATAAAGGAGTATCTACCCGGTATTTAATTAGTCAGGGTGTCACAAGGGACAATCCCTAATTATTGAAACTTAGAATGTTAAATTCTAAGCATATATATATATTCATTCTTGGGGATTGGTGGGGGATTCCAACTAAATAATATTTTAATTACAGTTATATATAGGTTTAAAATGAAAATTCGAGCATTAATTTGATAGTGGAGATGAAGGCGTCGTGTTTGATTAGAGGTGTCCAACAAGGGGTTGAATTTTGAAAATAACAAATAACATGATGACAAATTGTGAATATTGTTGCGTTAGGTTGTTATGCGAGAATGAATTTTGAGTTGTATTATACCAATAATTATCGAAACACGAATAAGATACAATCTCATTTTTTCACAAACACAACTTACCTAAAATATGATATGACAGGATTGACATATTAAACACAACATGCTACAAAAACACGACAAAAGTCAAGAATTCATTCGTATTTCGTGTTGTGTACATAACATAGTACGACGTGACACGACTCATCGTTGAGCTTGACAAATAAATCTTATTTACATAAGATATTTCCTTATATAAATTCTATCAAAATATTTTTTTCCTCATTAGGTCATATTTATACATATAGTGAATATTCCCTACATGTTTACAAATACAACTTATTGGAGCAAAAAAAATTCATCGGTCTTGTTAGAGAAAAAAAAACATATTATCGAATCTAGTGATGGATCTAAAAGGGGCGCGGGGGCGGGGGGGGGGGGGGGGGGGGGGGGGAGGGATATTATCGAATAACACCTTTTAATGAGAGATATGAACAAGAAGCTTTGAGAAAACTTATGTTTTCTGAATTATATGAAACTAGTGTAACAACCCGCTCAAAATAATAACGGGTGGCTAGCCTTATACTACATTAAATCAGGAGTTTTAGATGGTCCAGTCTCAACATCAACTGTCGGTACTATATAATACAGGACTAACTACCCGATTTCATATAAGCAAGATGTTAAAATTAAATAAAACATAAAACAGACAACAAACCAACACTATAAACTATTAATAAAGAAAAGAAAGATGCAAATAAGAACTATGATAAATGAAATGCTAAAATAAAAATGAAAGGAGTAACTACAACTGAATATACTACAAAGAAGTAAACCCGAATAAGCTGTCGGGTCACAGTCAATACAATGACTGAAATGAAATAAATATAAACATTTATAAATATACCTTGGGTATAAACCCGATATACAACATGAATCCTACCTAGATTCTTGAAGAAGTAGGAAGCGACTACAATCTAAGTCCCGCAACAGTACGCACCTGTCACGGCTCCCAAGACTCTGGATAGAAGGTCATCCGACATCCATGCGGTAGGACACCTATAGTCATATATATATATAGGAAGGAGAGAAAAATAAACGGGTCAGAGCCCGAGTTGTGAAAAATATTTAGTAAGTGTGTTTACCGTGTATAATAAATATCGGTGCACTTCTTTCATAATTAAAGTGGAATCGCACTCTCGTGAAACCCCAACTCACCTCTCATCTAACGGCGCGCACCTATTCACATCCTGAAATTTTAGTTAAATTACCCCACCTATAAGGACAACCTAACTAAACATGGGCACAGCCTATACCCCCAATACCTGGCTTCCTAGCATACCCCATAATCCAACCCTTTCTAATTATACTTGATTATTTTCAAACATATATGCCATTCTAGGCTTAATGGATTCCGGTTCATAATTTATTTAATTATAATTCTTAATATGTTAACCATCTACATTGGGTTTAATCATATGATTTAATTACTAAATAACATGCATACAAATTATTATTGACAAAACTTCTCTCCAATTTCAACACTGCACTATGTTTCGTGCGTGGGGTGTCTCGCAAAGCGAAATCCAAACAAGGAACCACCCCTTTACACTACTCCTTGACAATGTTGGTCCTAGAGATCCATTATGCCATACATACAATTATTATATTGATACAACTACTAAATTTAGATTATAATATAAGAACAACCCAAAATCTCCCATAACATCCTTGGGATGATGTAACCGGAATATCCCTTAAATGCGTTACATCAACCCCCATCAATTTAGCACAACATAATCATCCAAGATGTACTCCACAACTATTCCATATCCTTTCATATATAGGATATAAAAATATATATATAGGCATTTATTCTAACCATATATATATATACAATCATCCATTCCCATAGCCAAGTGTACATACCACATATGATGTACAATGGCCATACACATAATATACCCGGCTATATATATCGCCGATAAAACTGCATCATGCCATCATCCTCCCAGTGTCCGACTCACTTAGAAATACCGGGGCCACCATGGTGGGACTAAACGACACCCATCTCATGGTAAACTCACGCACACGACGTCCCGGTAAGCGGTCATAGCTCCTAACCGGAAATGAGACGAAACATACCCACCACGTCTCATCCCAAAAATATAAATCACATAATATCACACAGGACGACTATAACCTGGGGAATATCCACACCCTGCTTTTCTAGCCAGGATGCTCACCCTCTGCGTGGAAACTTCCCAATGATAGCATGAGCGGGATTTGCTTAACCACATAAGTATATATATCATTCACATACACAATATATATACATCCATATGATCCAATCATATAAATAAACCATCACATAAGGTTTAGATATTCATAACATGTATATCCACAACATAAATATATCCATATTCATATCCATACATATATATATTTAAATATATTCACATATCCATACATCTATATATACAAACTAATTATCGTTCATATGTATAAGATATATATATATATATATATATATATATTCGGTTATAAGTATACATAATCCTTAATATACCAGCCATCCCCACAAACTCATTTAATTTACCTCGATATGTAAATACAATCCTTCTCTTGAAACATGTTCATCCATTTTTCTATGATGAATAGTCTCCCAAAAACATATGTTCATATTCAACATTTGGGTTATCACCCAAAGTTTAGTGTAAGAAATCTTCACTACACATTTCATATATCTTCAAAAGGACATTCATGACTCCAATACTAGTTGCGACTATTGATATATATATATATATACATAACTAATAGTCTATAAACCTCAAGCTTATCTCAAGTGCACTTCAAGTATTGGAGTTCCAATTGTTACTCCCACACAATTATATGTATAAATTATCCTGACTAGAATTTCACTACAACCTATCCTTATTGATAGTACAATCCAATCGTTCCCAATTTCACCTATGGTTTAATTGCTCTCATGAACCCTTAATCCTATTGCATTACAATTTATTCCTTAATTTAAACATTACTAAGGATATGCGACCACTCTCTCTCGTTGGTCCCCAATCTTATCCTAAATAGGATCCTATTACAATACGGATTAGGCACACACACCTTGGCCTATGATTTCGAGCCATGCCCTCACCACTCTCTCTTTAAGGGTTCTCAACTTCACATCATATCGAGACTCACTCATGATTTAATATTAGGACATTCATCCCCAATGAGGTTTCTCACTATCTCTATGCACAACTCTAATTCCTACATGTATACATACTTTCTCAAATTGTCCCACGAAGTCCCCATAATCACAACGTGAGAGAAACCCCTTTATGTCTCCAAAACATATCTATTACATCTTAAGAGAAATCCTCAAATTAATAAACCCAACCAAAAAGGGTTTGAAATCACTATGGAGAAAATTACACAAAATACCCTGTTTCCGAATCGATTCGGCCCTATTCTGAATCGATTCGGCCCAGCGAATCGATTCGGCCTCCAAGGCAAATCGATTCGGGTCCAAAGACTTGGGCTTCTGTCTCAGGACGAATCGATTCGGCTTGGGTCCGAATCGATTCGCTCATACAGACCTGGGATTCTGCAACATTTCGAATCGATTCGAAAAGAGGCCGAATCGATTCGAAAAGAGGCCGAATCGATTCGGTCTGTTCAGCAGGCTACGAAATGATCATTTTTCTACATAAACCTAAATTTCCCAAAATCCCAAATCAACAATTTCTAACTATGAATTTGTAACCCAATAATGTTTCCAACATTAAACACATCCTATACTTTCATCTCATCAATTTATACCTCTTAAACCCATGAGTAAACATCAATTTCAAGATTTAAACCCAAAATCTAGGTTTTGATATTAATACCCAAAATCCATTTCTTTTACCCTCAAATTATGAAATCAAATACACAAATGACTTATTTAGCAAGATTAAACACTTGCCTCAGATTCGTAGACGTTGGATCGTCCTCGATGTCGCGTTAGGGCCGGAATCTCCAAGCTTTTCTTCCTCTCTCTCTCCCTTTCTTCTTCTCTCGCTCTTCTTTTCTCTTTCTCTCCTTTTCTCAAATGAGAAGGCTTCATCCGTAAGCCTCTTAAACCTTAAAACATAAGTCCCAAATTTTAAATGTTAATACACACTTTAAATGACTCGTTTACTCCAATTCGAGTCAAACTGAATTAAAAATATTCCGGAGCTGAAATAAAACCCAATGACAGTCATTTTGACTATCTCGACCCTTCCGGGATCGATGGTACCCTCAAAATCATCATCCGGAATACTTTAAAATGTTCTCTATTTTTTGGACCTCAATTCCCAAATTTTAGAATTCTCCAATTTAATTAAATTTTATTTTCCCAAACATTTAATTTCTCAGTCTCAAAAATCATGGGGTGTTACAACTAGTAAGCAAATAGTGAGACCATGGGTATTTGAACCTGAGTATCCAGTAAAAAGCATAATCCCTCCCAAATAAAAAATTGAAATTTTCCTTATTGTACTTGCATTTTCTTAAGATTTTTATAAAATTATAGGATTTTTCCCCTCATTTTTTTTTTAAAAATATTAAGAGTCACCATTCCCCTCAATTTTTTTTTGAAAAATATTCAGAGTCACCACCCCAATGAAAATAAAGAATTACTTTCCATATCTATGTAAATATATAATCAAAAGTCAAAATTTCGATGTTATTTATGAACAAATTTACAATTCTGATACGTATATATGTAAAACGAACATAAATTTATACATTTTATTATTAATTTTTATTCTTCGTATTAAAAAAATTAATAATTAAATAAAAAAAAATTATTAGTGTTCATGCACGCTTTCGACGTGTTTGATTAGAGGTGTGCAACAATGGTTGAATTTTGAAAATGACAAATAGCACGACAAAAAAGTGTGAATATTTTGTAGCTTTACGCTATTGTTTGAGAATGATTTTTGAATTATATTTTAACCCCAAAAGACACACCAATAATTATCGAAACACATATAAGTTACCACCTCATTTTTTCACAAACACAACTTATCTAAAACATGATATGCGAGGATTAACATGATTGACATATTAAACACAACATGATACAAAAACACGACAAAAGTCAAGAATTCATTAGAATTTCGTGTTGTGTACACAACATAGTATCATGACACGATTCATGGCTGAGCTTGACAAATAAATCTTATTTGCGTAAGACATTTCCTAATTTAGGTTCTATCAAAACATTTCTTCCCAATAGGCATATTTATACATATAGAGAATATTCACTATATATTTATAAAGACCTATTGGAGCAAAAAAAATCATGGGACCTGTTTGAGCGAAAAAACATATCGCAGGACAATGATGGATTTGAGAGGAGGCAGATTATTTTATTTCTCATTTCCATTTTATCTACTAGTTGCACAAAGTATAAAGTTACCCAAGTATACTCATACATATATATAGTCTCATCATCCCTATATATATACACTAATCTTGCACCCTTAGGTTAAGACCACTTGGTGCAATGTAATGATTATTATTATTACCAAGTCTACTAATTTCACACAGTAGAAATATTCACAAGTTCATATATATATATAGTCACATCATCCCTATACATATATATACTAATCTTGCACCCCCGGCTAAGACCCATTAGTGCACCTATCGAGAAAATCCTGCATCCCCGGGTTAGCACCCATTAATGCACCTATCAATAATAATTTAGCACCCCCGGGTTATCACCCATTAGTGCGCCTAACGATAGAATCTTGCATCCCCGGGTTAGCACCCATTAATGCACCTATCAATAATAATCTAGCACCCCCGGGTTATCACCTATTAGTGCGCCTAACAATAGTCATCCTTGTACCCCCGGGTTATCACCCATTGGTACACTTAACAATAGAGTTTCTACACCCCCGAGTTATCACTCATTGGTGCGCTTAACTATAAGGTTCTTGCACTCCCGGGTTATCACCCATTAGTGCTCTTAACAATAAGAATAATGCTTTGAGTCCCAAATAACTCCCCCAAATCTCCCCCAAATCCTATGTGGACGCCACGTCATTCTTCCACTTACCTGTCATCTATTGCCATGTGATGGGGGTCCCGCCAGGGCACAAAGCACAAGTCATTTTGGGGGAGATTTGGGGGAATTATGTGGGACTCATAGCACTACTCTAACAATAATATTACATAATAGGCATACAAATATCCTATTATAATTTATAGGTATTTCTACAACCTACATATATACTCCTCATACGTATTTTAACCTCATCACTACGTATAGTATAAATATTTAGATTACTATCTCTCTCGTAATCTCCAAGGTACATTCTCTCTATACCGAAATAATTAAAGTATTAATTCTCACATACTTTTTCCCAAAATTATTTCCCATTTGGATTTACTATTTGGTAGTTTCTCTCACTCCAATAAATCGGCACTCTCAAAACTGGACTTTGAGAAAATCCTCCCTCTGTCACTCGAACCAGAAGGGTTGTCGTTTGAACGACTTCCACTTGTCGTTCGAGCGACTTCGCTCGAGATTCCATCTCGCTCGAACGACTTCACGCGAGATCGCGCGAGATGTCACTGTTCGTCTTCTTTTCCAGAATTCTGCATTTTCCCCCATTTATGAACCTAGAAAACTCTAAGATTCAACACCCAATGCCTCATCATCAATACCCATCAACCCTAACAGGTTATAAATCATTTCTATCATCCTAGGATCCTTAATTCGTCATTAATCATCATAATTACATAAAACCCCCAAATTAATTCGCATGAACCCTAGTTTCCAAAATTCCAATTAAAGAACCTAATAAACCCATATTCATTTATCAATATATAATTAAAATTCCGTGATTAATCCTCTACATACATGACAAAATATTAGCAACTAATTACCCCAACCTCTGGTCATCATTTAACCTCCAATTTTCACCCAATTAACATGTAAATCAAGGATTTAATTATCCTACACTAACATGAGCATGATTATTGCTAAAGAACGCAAGTAATAAACACTTGCCTCGAATATGAAGGCATGATCCATTGGTGATGTTGGTATATACGCGTTCTCTTCTCGATCTACGCGTTGGTGGTCACGGTTGTGCAAGGTGAGGATAATTTGACCCTTTTCTCTTGGAATTAGCTCTCCCTCACACCTCCTATAGCTGTTCTTAACTTCCTGTAACTTGTTAACCCTAATGAACTTTCCTTGGCTGATATAATTACTCTTAATTTTCGTCCATTAATTTAGCCCAAAAATACAATTTACAAAAATGCCCTCTCGGGGTGCCGGTTAGGCCTAAAATTATCCCGGAACCCAAACTAAACACCCGGGTATACTATTTTGACTATATCGACCCTTCCGGACTCAACGGCGCACTCAAAATGACCATACGAGTTAATAAAAATAATTTCTCTTTTTATTCCATTCAATTAGTCCCGACACGACTCATACGCGTGTCAGACTTAAATTACCAAACTGTCATATTTCACACTTTCGATAATTTTTCAAATATTATAATTCCATATTACATATCACACAGTAATATTCAATAATTCTCAACAATAAGTATTAACCCTTGGCACGCTAGTTAATAATTATTTTAATTCGGATTAATAACAAATTAATTTCTTACATTTTAATTTAATTAATCCAACAACAATAATAATCGCATACTTATTCCCATAATAATAATTAATCACATAGTTATTTAAATCGTCAAAAATACGGGGTGTTACAGTAATGCATGACGTTATCATCTCCAGTAAAAAAAATGTTCACTTGCAATTGATGAGGAGGGAAGCAACATAAGATCATCAAAAAGAAAAAAAATGTTGACTTGAAATTGATGAGAAGAGAAGCAACATAAGATCATCAAAGAGAATCAAATCTTCAAGGTATATTTAAACACATTAACTTACATACTTTAATTTAAATCATACCGTTACATTATATATTTGATATTCTATAGCTATAAAACTTTAATTCCAATTTTTGGCAAGGGCAAAGGAAAATAGATCAAGGATTGAGGGAGTTACTAAATACTATATGGCTGGAGACTTTTTCTTATTTAATTAATCATTATGTTGGGTGTTTATTTTTAAGATCATACCATTTAAGCATTTCGTAGGAAGTTTAGTTCAACTTTCAATTTACAAAACTTTCCTTATACTCATATTTTTGTAATGTATCTTTTTAATAGTTACATCTTCCCTTTATCACAAGATAATTATATTAGATACACTTCCAATATTTTATGTTTTATACTTGAACACCGGTGCATCGCGCGGGTTACATGCTAGTCTAATGTAAAATGGATACTTAATATGGTTCACCAAGGGATCTTAATTTAATTCCTTTTCATTAATTATCTAATCCTTAGTCTTGTCTCTTAATTTGACTCCCACCACCATTTACCTACGAGAGACAATTTTGAAAATGAAATGATAACACGATACGAGATGAAACAAAATTGATACGGTCTTTCGTGTTTGGTGTCTGAGTTTTTAGATCCGTAATCGAGTCGTGTTGTGTCGTGTTCGTGTCCAATTTCTTCCACGAAATTTAACCAATAAGGACACGATAGTGACACAATAGTGACCAATTAAGGACACGTTATAGACTCTATGTAGACCTATTATCGACCCTATTTAAACCCATTATCAACCCACTATTTAGACCCACTTTTTTTTTAATGTCACTAATTGGTCTTAACATGTCCAATCGTGTCGGACCGGCTCTAATCGTGTCCAATCGAACCGTATTTACTTATCATGTTGTGTCATATTTTTAACGTATCGTGTTCGGATTAAGAAAAAAAACACGCTATCGTGTAGTGTCGTGTTTGAATCCGTTGGATTCTTATCATGTCGGGTCGAGTCGTGTGAAAACACGACCCGTTGACCCGGGTTAACGAAATGATTTACCCATTCTTCTTCTTTTGTCTATATCTTCCATCTAATCTAATAATAATTTAACTCGTTTTCTAAGTTTATATATTTTTTAATAACTTGTTCAAGTTGTATTTAAAGAACTTGTCAAAAGTCCTTAGGGTGGAGGGAGTTTTATTATGTAAAATGACAAAAAATATAGCTCATATGACATGTAATGTAATCTGATATGATAAAAAAAATATAATATGACATAAATATATTTAAGATTGACTTATTTTTTTCTAATATGACAACAAGTTCTTTTAAGTAGATATAAATGATACACTATATTATATTAGTTGGACACTAAATTATATAAAAGAAGTAGATTCTTTATTTAAAATTACGTTAAAAATTTATATATAACCCTAAAAAGTAGATATACCAATGAGTGCAAAACACGTAAGGTTAAAAAAAATTACATCGTATAAATAATGGGTTGTTATTGGTTATTTGAAAATAATATAAAATGGTTGTGGCACTCTTGTCTATGTGTCTGACACTCTTTAGTACGAGTCACCGCATAAGCAATCGAAGGGGTGTACCAAGAGTACAATATATTTTCTCCTGAAACTATACTCCTAGTTGCAAAAATTATTAAAATAATACTAAATTGGATGTTTTAGTAATAAATAGTGTATTTAATGTTAAAAACATAAATGTATTGCATGTGCATGGTAATTTTTATAGATTACGTAGATGGATATTTGGTCTCTAGTCCCACTTATTGATGTTTTTCTGTCCGCAATCCCATGTGTTTTTTGTTTCGTAATTGGTACCATTTTGAGAGTTATTTGCTTGTCTAACTACTATCTCATAGGAATGTAGGCATATGTTTTTTACCCACATTCTCTTTGAAAACATGACAAATATAATTAAGAACAAATAAAATTATATTCGAGATGGCAGACAAAAAGACCTTCAAGCATGGGACTAAATGCCTAAGCTCCCTTTTGTAGACTTAGGATATAAAATATTAGTGGTCATGGTTTGATGAAATTGAATGTTTGTTTTGAAAAAATGGTCCCTATTTTGTCGTTTTCCTTAACATTCCCTCGCCATGATGTTGTGTAGAATCGACCCTCTTTTTTTTTTTTAACTTTGTGAGGACTAAACGTGGAACAAAAATATTGTTTGTCTTGTTTAAGAAATTAAAAGGCTTAGAAGTCTTAAATACATAAAGATCCTAATTTTTACTGGTTCTAAATAGTTAAACACCCATTAGAGTACCTCACACAAATTCAATGTGTCCAAATATATCATGAATCTAAACTAATAGCATATTCAACACAAAGTCAATCGAGTTTAAGTCCGTAATTTCAAGTTTGGCGAAACATACATAAAAATTTTATAAATATGAATCAAATTTATCACAAATTGGGATCATATATAAACATTCTAGCCATTCACAACCAAAAAAGTGTTGTTTTTTGCAACTTTTATATAAAAAACTTTATTCACATTTATGTATTTGTGTGTGTGGAAAATACTCATTCAAAATCTCTGGACAAAGTCGCGACCTGCCTCGCCATGGAGAAAATCTTCCTCGCTGTAGCAAAGATTTCTCGTTGGTGCTTTGGTCCATGTCCAAAATCTTTAGCTTCTACCATGACTTGGGTTATTGTAGTATATTCACCCGAGCGAGGAATATCCTTGTTGCAACGACACAAAAAAGACAATCTTTATAAAAGATTGCATTGTAAAACATGAAATTCTCTTTTAGTATTGTATCTTTTGTTGAATTAAAGAAGCTACCTATTTTGTGAGGTTAAGGAATAAGATTTTTCAAGAAAGGTTTTCATTGTTTTATCAAGCTAAAAAAATCATATTTTCTAAAGAGAAAAAAATCTTCTTTGTATTTTTGAGATATCCATTGTTATCATTCTAATTTAAAGCCCGAGATTTTTTTTTCAAAGATTTCTTCCTCGTATAAATCCTTATTTCAAGTGCATGATTTACTATTCCGCATTTTTTTATCAATCTTATGTGCTTTATGCATATTGTGAGGACTAAAATGAGTATCTAGGCACATCCGCGATTTCAGCCAACTACCCCAGCAAGATATAGGATGCGTCCAACGCAACTCAAATGGTTAATTTTACACGAGTGTTTAACGTGTGATTAAATACCTATTGATAAGCTCAAATAGGTTACCAATAATCTCGGAGGAATATTCAGGAACACCTCATGAGCTACATGCAAGCCGGAAGAGTTTCTTGTACAACTTGACCTCTTGAACATTACTATAAATGTAAACCTCCACACTGGGGTTAAGGGGATGTAACTTTGTAATCTTTAGAGACAGACTAATAAAATACGGTGACCTCTCCGTGGATGTAGGCAAGTTACCTAACCATGTATATTTTGTGTTGTGTGTGAGATTAATTTAATTTCTTCATTTATTTTCTTTTTTAGGATTATTCATTGTGATAATTCTTGCACTCACAATTGACACTGTCTGTGGGAAACGATTCTCTTTTTCTATGAAATTAATCACTGAAAGAAAGTTCCATGATGTCTAACTACAGCAACAACCTACCTCAGGTCGACGATGTACATGATGACCTAGTTCCACCCACGGTCAGGTCTCAAATTCGTCAAGAGATAAATCTAAGGTTTCTCCAAGAGAGACTACATTCTGAAGAGAGCCATGGCCCATCTAGGTCTACGTAGATCTCCAGGTTAGTCAACGCTTATGAAGCCAAGATTCAAGAGCAAGAGGAGGCCACACGCCTCCAGATGGAAGAAAATGATTGCCTTCAAAGATGACTAGAAAGAATGGAGTGAGAGATCCATGGCAATAATCGAAAGCATCGTGCAAGGAATCCTAGTCCTTAGGCGAGCAACACTCGCAGCTGAGGGATGAGCTCCGGACACGAATTAGATGGATCGGATCATGGTCGACCAGAGAGATGACACAAAAATGATGAACGTCAAGACATAAGAAGTTTGGTCCGAATAGATATGGATCAACATGCAGCCATCGAGGGACTAGGTCCACCAAAGAGATAGCTAGAAGAGCTCTTAACACACATATGAGGTCCCCTTTTTCAAGGGAGATCGAGGATGAAGATTACCTATAGAAGTTCATGATTCCCAAGTTTAAAATCTATGATGGAAAGACTGACCCCATACACCACGTCAGGCAGTACAGGTAATCCATAGCCCTGTGGACCCACAACGACTCTATTACGTGTCACATCTTCCCTTTTAGACTATATGATGTAGCTCAGAACTGGTTTGAAGGGCTTCCCTAAGGTCCTTGCTGAGGCCTTCACTACTCATTTTATAACGAACATCTCCCACTTGAAGAGGATGGATTCGTTGCTCACGATGAAGAAAAAGCCACTAGAAACCCTTCTCGAGTGTGTTAAAAGATATTAGTAAGTGTTAAACGAAATAGAAGACTGCTCGGAGTGAAATGCCATAAAATCCTTCAACATCGGTCGGCCAACCACCTCCATGTTGCACTAGTCCCTCACAAAGAAGGAGGCTAGCACCATTGATGAACTCATAGCGCGCATTGAGAAATACTCTAAAGTTGAGGAAGTGGTTCATACTAGCCATACTGAAACTGGTCGCGGTAAAGACAACAGTCCCAAAAAGGGGAGAAAGAATGGTTCCAAGAATGGGGGCAAGGCATATCCTTTGAAAGCCTTCCAAGATATCAACACGATCTTCAAGGAACTAATCTACAAGATATAGGGAAAGATCAAGGATCAGCAGTTTGTGAAGTGGAACAAGAAGATGGGTGGTGACCCAACAAAGAGGAACAACGCGTTGCAATACGCATTCCACAAAGAAGGCGGCCACCGAATAGAGAACTACAAAGCATTAAAATCTCACTTGGAGGAGGTGGCCCAGGCTGGGTAACTGGACGATTATATAGATAAGAAAGTTGATCAGGTCACAACCAACAGAAACTAAAAACTCTATAACGTCCTAGATGAAGACATGGGACAAGAATTTACAGTAATTCAAGAAGCCTTTGACCTCAAGTCGATTCAAGAGAACGCTATTCGAATGGAACTGAAGAAGGTCACAACCGTTATGGAAGTCTTCTAGATCGACGTCAAAAAATCCAAGTTGACAAGCATCGGGTACCTGAGGATGTCGACTACAATAAACATATAGTCGCCACGTTAGAAGTTTTGGTTGCGGTAAGGACCCCACACCATGATGCACTCGTAATCACTCTTAGGGTTACGAACTGGGATATTAATAGACTACTCGTGGATCAAGGGAGCGCATCTGAGGTGAGGTACCTTGAGATCTTCCAAAAATTAAATATCAACTTAACCGATATCAAAGAGGCAAAGGTTCCACTGGTTGGCTTCACGGGGAAGATCACGATGTTGTTGGGAAAGATAGTCATACCAGTAAGGGCAGGGAAATTTTAAAATTGATTGAATTCTTGGTGGTAGACATTGAGTTTCCCTTCCATGCCATTCTAGGCAGAGGGTGGCTTCATGCGATGATATATGTGATGTCGACCTACCACCAAAATCTCAAGTGTGTCAAATATCGGGGAGTAGTGGAAATACGGGGGAATCAGGCTACTGCTAAGAAATGCTTCATCACCACAATTCGGACCTAGAAAGAAAATAAGAAATAAAAGGAAGCTTCTCCCGAGGAAGCCCGTGATGGGGATACTCTTTTGAAATAGCAACTACGATACGACCGACCAAAGGTGGAGGAGACCAAGGTCCACCCCGCGGATAGGGTCATTAAAAAATTGGAGGAGGTTATGTTTGATGCCAACCTGCCATAAAGGAAGTTTATAATTGGGTCAACACTCATTAATCATGAAAAGAAGGAGCTATTTGCCTTCTTAAAGAGTAATTTGGATGTGTTTTCCTGGGAATCATAGTTAATCCCCAGGTGGCCTACCACCGTCTTCACATGGACCCAACTTTTAAGCCGATCATTCAGAAAGCACACAGAACATCCCCAAAATAAGGGTAAAGATATGGAAAATGAAGTAGGATAACTTCTGGAGGCAAGTTCCATTAGAAAAGTTTAATTTTCAAAGTGGCTCTTAAATCCAGAAGTGGTGCAAAAAAGCAATGGAAGATGGAATGCTCGCTGCACTCAACCGCTTCATCTCCAACTATTCGAAGCACTACTAACCATTCTTCTAGCTCTTTAAGAAGGATAAGTGTCTCGCCTAGAACGATAACTATTCAAAGACACTTAAAAAAATCAAGTCTTACTTGAGAAAACCTCCTTTATTGATAATTCCCAACGATGGGGATCCTCTGTACCTCTACCTCACAATTTCAGGTCACACGATCAACTCGACCTTGGTTTGCAAAAAGGAGGGAAAACAGTTGCCTATTTACTATGCCAACAAAACACTTCTAGATGCAAAGCAATGCTACTAACCATTGGAGAAACTATCTTATGCTCTAGTTATTGCCTCAAAGGAATCTTAATCACTACTTTGAAGTCCACTCTGTTACGGTGATCACTTTATTCCCCCTCAAAGTTGTCCTTTAGAAAGACGACCAACGAATGCTAAAAAGGTCAATCTAACTTAGAAGGTTTGATATTCACTTCCAATCAAGGACAATAATTAAGGGGCAAATTTTGGCCGATTTTATCACCGAATGCATATAAGAAGGTCCAATCGATCAATACCTAGTAGAGAATTCCATAAGGAAGCACAGTCTGTGGACTGAACCCTATACATTGATGGAGCCTTCAATTCCAAGGGGGCAGGAGTTTGAATTGTCCTTGTCACACCACACTACACCAAAATGGGTGATTTGTGAATATTGTTAGCAGTCACAAATGACCTTTATAACTGTTATTTACCGTCATAATTTTGGGAGTGACAAAAGAAATATTGTAACTCCTAACAGCAGTCATAAATTTTTATAACCCCTATGGGGGTTATGACTGGTGACCCCAATTTATAACTGTTGGTTGTAACTGCTATCATCATTTACGAATATAATATTTATAACTGCTGTTAGCAGTTATGAATCTAATCTTTATAACTGCTAACAACAGTTACGAATCTTATATTTGTAACTGTTGTCAGTGGTTACGAATCTTATATTTATAACCGCTATTAATGGTTACAAAATTGACAGTAGTGATAATTTGTGACTGCTATTAGCAGTTACAAAAGTTGAATTTGTTAAATGTGATAAGAGTTGTTATAAATATCGTTATGTTTTCACAAAATGATGAAATGACGAGAGTAGAATAAATATCATGAACATGTAACAAGTCTAAAAAATATGATAACATTTCATTTATATTTCTAATATTCTAAATATCCAGTACACATAAAACTTGTTTACACTTAATTTAACATCAAACAACCCTTCTTGGGCGCCAAGTGCAAAATGAACATAGAATAAAAAAGAAACTAAAAAAAATAACGACACAACACTTCAATGACATGAAATGTCATGAACATGCAGCAAGACATTCTAAACATGTAACAAAATGGCGCCTCGGTATCCATTGATTTGTGCTTGTGTTTCTTGCCACAAAGTGTAAACACCTGAATTTAGGCCCTTGAATACTACGTATGTCGGGTATGCCATGTGTACGCCTGTAGACAATAAAATGTAACTATATTAGTTACAATAAAGAAGGTGGGGCACAATGTTATTTTCATAATACATGCAAGGGGAAAAGTAAAATGGTAGTAAGAATAAGAGACTTAGTAAGCAAATATGAACTTAATAGAAAGAGAATCTAGTTATATCGATGTTCTAAAGTGAGAATAACGGCTAAATTCTATTCAAAAAATATATAATGAAGTAGAAACATAATATTGACACACAAACACATATATTTGTCTATGTTTGGCAAATGACACTCGAGACAACCCATACTCTAGCTCGAGAAACATCCAATCGAACTACTGAGCAGAGGGTTAGTGTCATTGAAGAGGGAGAAATCGTAGCTCGTAGTAACAATACAACAGACTTAAGTACCATTACCATCTTAAATGTCATTGAAGAGGGAGAAATCCTTACCAAAATACCCAATTCGCCGACTCGGCAGCATAAGCCTACTAAAATAGATCCCATAACTGAACAACAAACAGACACTACTTCGATTCTAGAATTAGCCTATAATAAATTAAACTATGTTGCTAGCCTTCAAAACAATAGTCAAAATCCAGAACTCAAAATAGTAGTGATTCTCTCAAATCAAGGAAACGTGACAAGAGGCATTGATAATAAGTTTATAGAGAAATTTGATTAAATGGCTTGAAAATGAAAATCAGTTATAATTCGCCTAATTCAAGTCAGCTTATCAGTAATATAAGAACAACAACCTGACAAGATCAAGTAATTTATTATAGGCTTATCAGTAATCCATCTTATTAGTAATCGAATTCAAGACAACTTATTAGTAATCCAAGAATAAGAACCTAATTCAGCTTGTATGAAATAAGCTTTATTACAATATGCTATTCAAAACAAAACGAACCTGACAAGTTCTGAGCATAAAGAACAGCAAATAAGTAACATAGACTTGGATAAAAAAAGCAAAACCAAAGATAAATCTACCTTACAATGATAATAATGTACACGCAGATTAGTTACATACCAAACATCAAAAGGTGTATCGAATGACGTTCCATAAATGTTATAGAAAGAAATCCTTTTGGGTAGTTGAACATTATTGAGAATATGGTGAATTCTAGTAGTCCATTTAAGAGTTGAGAAGTTGAAAGTTAGAGCTACCTTTTTCCCGTCGTAATTTAATTGCAAAAATAGATGTCAAATATGTGATAACATATAATATTATATGAAATGTTAGTATTATCAAATCAGGTACCAAAACTAGAAATGATAAAAATAATATAGTTAGGTAGAGATGGGGGATATTCCCATTAGTATGTCATATATAACGATGTTTCCATTTCAGAGACACTTATCTAGTAAGTCCCTTTTTCTTTCAAATGATGCGGAGATATAGGTTATAGAGAGTCTTTAAAACCAATTCTTGTTTCTCTTTGTCATCTTATGTTATTAATAAAAGAGATTTTCTTTCTGCTTCATTCCTTGTCTACCTGATTTATTCTTTTTTGCTAAATTCCAAGTAGATTACTTGTAGGTAGTTTTTGTACTCTTTCGAGACATAAAGGTTGCCTTCATGGTTAGCAATTCTAGCATTGTGCTAAAAAATAATAAATTCTACTGTGTAGAAACTAGGATATATTATTTTTCATTTGAGTTTGAACTCCCGTCATCCCTTATTAAATTTCTAATTAGAGACTTTCTTTGAGATGTTAAGTTACGTAGATTTGTTGAAGGTAGTTTAGTCATTTTACGGTCTTAATTGGGGTCTAACTAAATATTGGTATACTGCATTCAATATTTCCTTTTCACATAACTCATGATAACACAACATATATCCATCAACACACTAATAATAATATCAATTAAACTGGAATTAAGAAATAGGTATGAATATTCATACCAATAACAAATGCTAAATTCAAAAACATTCCCCAATACCAGCAACTCACCTTGCATATTTAAAGGCTGCTCTCAACTTCTCCCAATCTGATATAAGAGTTGGTTTCGCCTGCTGCGGTGCCTCAAGAGGTCTCTCCTTCATACCTGCTACCAAACCTGCCTATAAGATCAACATTGAAATCTTATGGGGTCCGAAATGATACTTCCCTAGGCATCAGGTGCTGGGACTGCTGGCATAGATGGTGCCTTTACTGCCGTTGGTATGGGTGGTACTAGTGTTGCGGTACCAGTCTGAGTAGCACGGGAAGCTGTGCAAGCCTTCCTATTAGGTTCCATATGAAATTTGATATATCTATTATTAGTGCTACGAACCATACGATAAGAATTCAAAGAAAAGGAATGCGTCAGAAGATTAGTTGTAATTGATGATTGTAAGAATATGTTGCTACAACAGAGTTAATTCTTTTCTATAATTGTTTGTGTTGGAAAAAAATACAACTTTTTAGTGAACAAAAAGGAGTTAATGAGTTTTAAATATCCCCGTGGCATCTTACATATATCAGCCATATCAAATGTGGTGAAATCAGCATCGGCATATTGAAGCATAGCATCAACTAGGGCATCTCTGTCAATTTGTGTTTAATTCATACTGCATTTTAAAGTCAATACTGTCATGTTTGCACAGTGTGCATTGCCAAATGTATGAAACCAGAAGACAACTGAACCAATGTGCTCATTTCAGATGATAACATAACAAAAAATGTTCCAATAAAACAATTCTATTAGCAAATAGAAATACAGTGAAGGCTGCAAGTTTGCAACCACCTAACACATCTGTCCTTAAGTTGAAAGACAAAATAATACTGAAACTGCATCAGTTCATATAATTTGGGTTGAAGCAGCTGCAGTACCGAGAATTTTGTAAATCCCTCTACCGAACCCCACTCATCCACGTTCTATTCTGGTCTATTGGTTTTCAGATACATAATACCTCTGTGTGCCCAATGGACTTAGATCATTAGAATATAAGAGTAGAGAACAACTAGATTTGATTATTCCTCCTCATCACCATTAGCAGCTATGAAGCACTGACTCGTAATAATGCGCACATAAATCATTTACTAAGAAAATAATGAATAATGAAATTACTACGATGAGGAGAACAAAACTTAAAGAAAGTATGGTTAAAGCTTCTTCAATTTAAAACCAGAAAAAATAAAAATGTCCTTCATGAAATATACATTACAGTTAAAAGTTGGAAATTCCTTATTCATTCTGAAATCCCAAGCATTCTTTTTCAATTAACACCAGCAGTTCACATAAACAAAGAAAAATATATAATGAATCATATAAATTACAAAGAGAACCCAAGAAAGAAGAGCACTGAATACAACAAATAATTCACACATAAGCATTTAATATGAAACAAGTAATGGAAAAATAAGTACAATAACAGAAGTAAAATCTTGGAGAAACTAAAATGTGTTTGGGAACTCTAGTTGTAAGCTTTGTGATTGGAATTGGAGTCATATTACTTCACTTTTTTTGCACCAATTACAAAACATAAAATTTGTGCTTCCCAAACACACTTTATGGGTCACTTGATATCCAGGAAAGAATAAAAATGCACAAATAACCATAAAAGAAGGGCACAAGATACAATCGATAATGCACCACTAGATAATCTAGAGTGAAATTAATACAACCAAATTAGTACAAAAACGATGAAAATATAAAACTTACCAGATGTAAATGATTTAAGTCCTCTTCAACTGAAAACCATTTGAGAAGAAAATTATATCCCACAAGAAAGAGTGAGATTTAATGAAGACCTTAAAGAAGAAGCCAATCCCATTAACAAAATCTGGTACTATTTGTGTGTAATTATCCCATATAAATCATCAGAGAATACCAAAACCATGATGGGTTTACACGTGTAAAACTGAAAATTCAATTAAAAAAAAAGAGTATTGGTACTGTAACTGATTAAAGAAAAATGTTCATATAATTGTCCTTTGGGTTTCAGTGAAAGCTGAGATATTTAATCCCACTTTAGCCCTCCTTTTTCCCACTCTCTTCTTCTTCTTCTTCTTCTTCTTCTGTTTTTGGTGATGAATGTTAAGAAGCAAAAAAGCATTAGATTCCTGGGGTTTTGTTCTTCTCATTATAGTAATTTCATTATTCATTATTTTCTTAGTGAATGATTTATGTGCGCTTTGTTAGTTGTAATTTCATTATTCATTATTTTCAAGCACGAACTCGTAATAAAGCACGAACTCATCACCATCACAAATTTCAAATACACAGTAACGTATCGGAGCGCGCATATAATATGTGTTTCGACACGACTCGCGACTTGTGGCTTTCGAAAGAGTGTCCGTAGGTGATTTCGAATGATGATGTGGAAGGAGTCTCGGATTTATACCACTCCCCGGAGGTATTCAGACTGAATTACCTGGAGATGGAGGAGAAGTTCAAGATTGACATTTACACCGATGAAGATCCCAATACCTTTTACAGACCCCTAGGAAACTCACTGGCAAATACGCCAGCGAGGGTTATATCTTTCAGAATATCAGGGAGAGTAGGTTCCATACGGACAATCCAGAAAGGGATGATTTGTTCTTTATTCCCATTTCTTGCCATAATATGAGAGGCAAGGTAATGCTAATTCTGATCTATGTACCTGAGAATGATATTTCTATTTATAAAAAAAAATCATAGAAAATGAGGAATTACAATATTTATTATACTAACAATTGAGGACTAGAAAAATGACAAGTGATGTTTCATAACTTACCTATTCCACATGTGTCAACGTCACCATACACATTAGGTTACCTCACGTTCATCAAGCTGAACCTACTAATTCACTCTATCAAACAACTTTATTATTCTTCCTCTCCTAAAATAAAAAAAGTTAAAAACCTCTTCTCTCTCCTTCATACCAAGTCAGCTTCTCCGTTAAAATAGTGGCTACCCCCCCCCCCCCCCCCCCCCACACACACACACACAATCTCTCTCTCTCCTTTGTCACAATGGAAGAAACTAGAGAGGACAAAGGTAAGTTCAAATAAATCACTCCTTTATGTATTTTAATACCACATACCATTAAGAACACAACATATCTGCAGTGAGTCGTTTTATATCTCACATACCTTGGGTATCTAGCTCGAATAGCTCTAAATCTTCCATGCCACTTTTACTCTGAAATGAAGAATAACAAAGAAAGTGAGAAAAGGAACAAATATGTTAAAAGGTTTTATTATTTTGATCATGTAAAAGGGTAGTTGGTAGTTAAGAATGAGAGGGTTTCAGCATGAACGTGGGTTGCTCATAGAGCGTGAGGCAAAACCCTTCATTATCATTCTGAGTACTGTATTATACTCGGTTCCTAAGCTTTTTGAGACGGGTGAGAAAATAATCATTTCGAAAGACTTGCGAGAGACACTGATTAATAACATGAACTATGTATTGTGCAAGTAAATTGTGCTAATAAATGGTGTAATACATGGTGTTAATAGATGAAGAATAATTAATGAACTTCTAATGATATACAATAACTAATGGGAGTTATGAAGAGGTAGAGAAAGGGAGGATCCTTAAAACTCAGAGGGTGTTAAGATTAACAAAATCAGGTGTGTAAGTTATCAAATAAAGTGAAGTGTAGATCAATTTACAATACGATAATAGAGAACTCCCTTAAATATGCAATCAAATTATATTAAAGCATCTAAGATACTTTACTTGAAATTAGTTATTAATCACAATTAAAGTATGAATAGGTGAAGACAAATATTTAAAGTAAAACTCACATCCTCTTTTCCCTTTCCAATCAAATCTTCTCTCACATACTGTCTCATGTTCTCGCCTTTCAATCAATCGTTGGGTATAGTTTGGCTGCAACAGGAAACCAAAAGGTTGATCAACAATAAAAACATATTGATACCTTCCAGTTTGCTTCTCCTTTTTCTTCTCAAACAAATGTGTATGTACACGAAAAACATTATTATGGAATAAGAATCAAGAATCTAAAATGAAATTAAGTAAGTAAGAGTGAACATTAAAATTGCCTGTTACAATCATTGTTAATTCTTATCAGCACATATGTTGATACAATCTGGCCTTGTTTCTACAATTGCAGTGTCCAAAAAGAACAAATGAAGAAATTTGAGTCCAAAAACCAATTAGATGTTTAGAACCAACTACAAATATATTACTTAAACAAAAGAAGTCAAAAACTTAATAAAATTAATGATTTCTGAAGCTAATCCGAAATTCCAAAAGAACACAATTTAACTACTCCAATATGTGCATGTGAGGTTACTAGCCTATATTCATGTCAGAGAACTCTTCACTCTTAACTACATGTGAAGTTCCAAACGAACACAATTTAACTACTCAGGCTCTCACATTCCAACATTACTCTGATCGCACCTCTCTCTCTTTCGTCTTTTCCCACCCCTCTCACTCTCTATCATCTTAAACATTCCTATTTATATGCAATCTGAAAGGTTCCTTCAATATCATTCTGTTTCATAGATGGTTATAAGTGTTTCAAATCGATTGTCATTTGTTTCGGCTTAAGGTATTTCCCCTGTTTTCAAAACTAGAAATTTTTCATTTTCATGCATTCTTAAATCTAAGTTGAAAATTGTTTCAAATCGATTGTCAATTGTTTCGGATCAAGGTATTTTGCATTCCCCGGTGATAGGCACATAGGTTTCATAAACAACCGTACATACCAAACATGTTCATAATACACTAAATCATGTACATATTTTAATTCATTATTAGACAACAATACGCATAATTGTTCCAACTTCAATTCACAGTTAAACCATGTTCACAATGAAATGTGTATATCTCCTCTATAACCTAAAAATGTCTTATCGCATCATTCAAAATGGAAAATTCATTATCAACATCATTCACATCTTATCGCATCATTCAAAAAGTAAAATTCAGTATCAACATCATTCACACCTAAGTGGCAGCCTTAATTCCAATGATCTATCTAGCATGAGAATAAATATAAGCATATTTTGAAAGACAAATATGATAAAAAGGAGTGAGGATAGCAAAATCTAAGAGACCAATTATATCTACCATACTAAATCTAGTATACCAATTATATTAGTACTGGAG